>CM059416.1:19155000-20405000 GCA_030378225.1 Knoxia roxburghii | reverse complement strand
CCTTTATATCATAGAACATGATAACGGGGTGTCAACAAACACAGTAGATACCGTTATTTGTTAAAGTATTGATATATAAAAAGTATGCTCGTAACCGAGATAGGCTGAACATACTATCGGTATAGGTTATTGTGTGGTTTGGAAATTGGTTTATCTAAACTAGTTTAAATCACACAGATATACCCGGGGCATATTGAGCACGACCAGTTTGGATAGAATTGACTTATACTGATCGGCGTAGTCAATTCGGTCCAAGTATTCCGTCTCTCAATCCCGAGATTGGGACGGGCGTGAGGGTTGGATATCGTGTGCTCTGATTTGCCAAAGAGTGAGGTCAATTGAGGCCAATACCTCGGTAAGTTGGGTATGCGGTGTTTAGCTTCTTACGTGTCGTTGCTAGTCGGAGGAATCCACGTACCGGTTCGCCGGGTTGATGGTGCTCCCGAGATGAGCTCGTAAGGTTATTATACTAAACCCGGCCGGTGAACTTTATGTTCGGTATAATAAAAGGACGAGTGGTACTAATCTCGGAAACCAAGAAGTCAGTGAATTAATTTGTCAGTAAATTGATAAATCGACGAGCACTAGATCTTTAATGTGGGGAGATAGAATAAAATATAATGGCGCGATGTAAAGTCGTTTTCGAGCGGTAGTTCCATAATTGGTCCGTTAGTGGTACGACCGATTATGCATTTGACTAATCGACAAGGTAAATTAATTAATTCAAAGGGTTTAATTAATATTTAATCGACGAAGTGAATTTAGAAATTAATTCGATTTTGAATTAATTAATTCTAAGGGTTCGATTAAATTAAATTAACAAAGTGGATTAAATAGATTAATTTAAATGGGTCGATTGGAGTTGATTAGTCGGGAAGACTTAGCGGTCAACGAAAGTCAAATTTAAAGGCCTAACTCGAGAGCCCATTAGGTCTCCTTAGAAGCTCCTACAAATACAACATATTGGGCAGCACATAACCTAAGAAACTTGACAGCCAAGTTTAGGCTAGAAAGAGAAAGTTTGGTCTAGAGAGAGAACGTTGTCTTCCTCGTCAAGTTTTCTCTCGAAGTCGACCAAGATAACTTTCTTCTTCGATTAGAAACTCAGCCCATCGGTTTTCTATTAGCTGCCGCAGATTATTTCACCTTGGACAGCCGACCGCCGCCCAGTTTTTCCAAAATTTATTGCGCAGTTTTTCCTTGCGCAGCAAGACAGTCGCGCAGACTATTTTGCGCAGCAGTCCAGCGGCTGTTCTTTAACCCGGGGTGCTTGATCCTGCCGTTCTTCACGTTGATTTCTTCTCCGTTTGGTGATCCGTGAAGACGGTGGTCCAGATCGTGGCCGGGAAAAGGGACAGCAGACCGATCGGACTTCAATAGGGCAGTAGGCAGCTGGCGTTCCAAAAAGGCAGCAGCTTTGGGCAGTTTTTGAGTTTTCTTGCGAAGCAAGTTTCTGGGTTTTCATCAATTTGTCGTGGGTAACTCCGTAGAAAATAGCCCACACTATTTCGGAGTTCGTATTGGAGAATTCTTCGGATTTCTTGTGGAAGTTGCGTCAAAGATTTGGTTTTTCTTTAGGCAAGGGACTTCGCTACAAAAGGTATAATCTTTAAATTCCGCTTTAATTAAAGATTTAATTTTTTGTGTCCCGATTAATAAATTAAATAAGTATAAGCCTAGATCCATTCATGGGTAAACTAATTTGAGCCTGAGCTTGGTCGAAAGCTTCCGATTCTGGAATGCATTGCACGAAAGTGAGGTTTTCGATTTAGCCCGGGCTTGTTCATTTTTCCTTCAAATTGGTATCAGAGCGTTGGTTTCGGTCTTATACTTGTTTGATTTATTTCACGGCTTTATTTTGGCATTATTATTTTTGTCGAAATGCATAAACAGGTGGTTATTGGTTTCCCGGCTATTATGGTAGAAATTTAATTTTTATTCATAAACCCCGGGACATGTCCGGGCTCGTTTTATTTTTGAATGGAAATTTCTGTAATAGTAATAACCACGAGCTGGAAGCCGTGTAGGATTAGAAAAATCGTGTAGCAGGATTTGATCTAATCATGTCGTCTTTAAATTCCTAGAAAAACGCCTTTGTATATAGGAATTTATGTACTATGACGAAGACGTTATTTTGGGTAACTTATATTCGCGGGTTTTGGTTTATCATAATTTTGGGTGATTCCTAATTACGTAGTAAACCGAGAAAACCCGGGCGAATCGAGAGGAATCCAAATAACGAGTGGGAGCGACACGACGGGAAGTGTCACCGAGGCGTCAAAGAATCAACGATAGAGAAGGCCATAATAGTCGGGAAATTTTATTTTATTTAATTTCTCGTATTTATGATTTTTCGTTGATTGTGTGATTTTTGAAATCCAAACAAAATGTTTTAAAAGGTAATGTGCAATTAACTAAGGTAGATTATTCGCATATTAAAACTCCAACGGTTTTATGGGTGCGAATATCCATAGTTAAGATATTGCATATTATAACGTAAAAATCCTCAAACTTAATTAAATTCGCGGGTTTTGGTTTAATCGTAATTTTGGGTGATTCCTAATTACGTAGAAAACCAAGAAAACCCGGGTTTTGGTTTATCGTAATTTTGGGTGATTCCTAATTACGTAGAAAACTGAGAAAACCAGGGCGAATTGAAATTAATTAAAAATCTAAGTGGGAGCGGGTTGGTTAATAGCCCCATGGCCTCCATTACGGGTTCATTGGTGATGTGGTTAAACTTGCGTGCTGGCTTAGACCTTCCTCCCTATCGGATGAATTTTCAATCACAGATATCACCGGAATGAATTTCTAAAGGGATGACTATAGTGCGTTTAATTGGGAAAAGTTGCAACACCCTCGCCATCCGAGGCGCATTAGTACCCTAAGTAACAAACTTAGAAGTCACGTAATGGCATATACTTAGTGTACTGTTTATAGTATCCCTCCCATCGAGGTTACGCTATTTACGTGTACGGCTAAAATTATCGACTATTAATTTCATTGATCATAAGATCGTTGGTCAGATAATGAAATTAATGAACTTCGGTTCTTCTCAAACGAATGTGGGTTGGCGTAGACGGTCACCCATCGTGACCTGCGTTAATCCCGGTGTGAGAGATATCGGTAGAAGATTATATTTCTTTTCTGAGGATTTTTCAATATTTTCGAAAAAGTATACTGAGACTTGTTTGTTTATTTTCAGTTGATATGTCGTTCAACCCGCTAGCTGTCATTCTGAACCAAAACAAACTCACCGGTCCAAATTACATTGATTGGAAACGTAACCTGGACATTGTCCTTACCGCTGAGGGTTACAAGTACGTGATCACTGAGGAGTGCCCCCCTAAGCCCAGCGATGATGCCACCCCTGAGCAGCGAGAGCCATATACGAGGTGGCAGAAGGCTGATGAGATGACTAGGTGCTACATCTTGGCTTCCATGTCAAGTGTCCTGCAGCACTAGCATCAGCAGATGACCTCAGCCTACGATATGATGCTCAACCTCAGGGAGATGTTTGGACATCAAGGCAGGGCAGCCAAGCAGTCAGCTATGAGAAAACTCATGAATGCTAAGATGGCTGAGGGCACTTCAGTGAGAGATCACGTACTGGACATGATTGGTTGCATCAATGAGATAGAAGTATTGGGAGGTGAGATTGATGGGGAAACCCAGGTCGATATCATCATTCAGAGCTTGCCTCCCAGTTTTGAGCAGTTTCGATTGAACTATAATATGGGGAATCTCTCATATTCACTTTCTGAGCTCATGACTGCATTGGTGTCTGCTGAGAGCCTCTTCGCAGAGAAGAAGCAAGCCTTGGCTACTGTTGGTCCCTCAGGTTCCTCTGTTGGGCCCAAAGTCAGGAAGCAAAAGAGGAAGAGAGGCCAGAAAGCAGGAGCCAGTCATGGACCCAAGGCGGGCATTGCCAAGAAGCAGAAGCCGAGAGGCAAATGCTTCAGATGTGGCAAAGCGGGACATTGGAAAAAGGACTGCCCAAAACCTCGAGGTATGTGTAAATTTTCCCTAGTCACTGAGACGTGTTTAGCGGCGATTCCCACAGATACTTGGTGTGTGGATTCAGGAGCCACTGATCATGTTTGTAATTCTTTGCAGGGGTTCCAAGTGACCCGGCTGCTTAGAGAGAGAGAGTTGCAGGTCTACCTTGGGGATACTACCAGAGTTTCTGTGGCTGCAGTAGGAGTTATTAGTCTTTATTTTTCATACTCTATTTTATATTTAAAGGATTGTCTTTATGTACCTAGTTTTCGAAAGAACTTGCTTTCGGTTTCGAAACTTGTTTTGGATGGTTATAAGTGTGTATTTTCTGACGGTTCGGTTTTTATTAGAAAATGCCAGAAACTTATATGTTCCGGTACATTGGTTGACAATTTGTTTTTAATTAAGACTTACTCCCCAGTTATGCAAAACACAGAAACTAATAACTCATCACCGAATCATAATAAGAGAAAAGAGTATTCCCCTTTGAATCAGACTTATCTTTGGCACCTGAGACTAGGTCATATCAACCTTAGTAGGATTCAAAGGTTGGTCAAGAGTGGGTCTTTGGACTTACTAGATATTGACAGCTATTCAACCTGTGAGTCCTGCTTGGAGGGTAAAATGACCAAGAGGCCTTTTAAGGCGAAGGGGTATAAGGCCAAGGAGGTTTTAGAGCTGATTCATTCTGACGTGTGTGGGCCTATGTCAGTTCAGGCTAGAGGTGGTTATGAGTATTTCGTGACATTCACGGATGATTACTCTAGATATGGATACATATACCTGATGCACCACAAGTCTGAATGCTTTGGCAAGTTCAGAGAATTTAAGGCAGAGGTGGAGAACCATCTGGGTAAGAGTATCAAGTCACTGCGGTCTGATCGCGGTGGCGAATACCTCTCTAGTGAATTTAGGACCTATTTGTCAGAGGAGGGTATTCAGACCCAGTTGTCTGCACCTGGCACACCCCAGCAGAATAGTGTAGCAGAGAGGAGGAACAGGACTCTTATGGAGATGGTTAAATCGATGATGAGTTACAGTGAGTTGCCTACCTCATTTTGGGGTTATGCCTTGGATACAACATGTTTTATCCTCAACCTTGTGCCATCTAAGTCTGTGCCTACGACCCCAGTAGAGTTGTGGAGTGGGCGAAAGCCTAGTCTGAGACATCTCAGGATTTGGGGTTGTCCAGCACATGTGCTCGATGTTAGAGTAGAATACATAAGCTATGCTTGTATTGTACAGTTTCCCAGTTTAATATATCGATTTGTGTTTCAGTCATATCTGGTTGTGCATTAATCGTCCATTTATATTATGTAAGTAGATGATGAGGTGTCTGGTGCGACACAGTAGATCTCATCATTAGTTGAAAGACATAATATATAAATGAGGTTCGTAACCGAGACAGCTTTGGACAAACTGTCGGTTTAGGTTATTATGTGATTCAGATAATTAGTTTGTCTAAACTAATTGAATCATATAGATCTGCCCGGGGCATATTAAACTTGACTCTTAGGAATGATTTGTCTTGTACTGATTTAATAGACAAATCGATCCTTGTATTCTATCTCTAAATCCCTAGACTCGAGTGGGCATGAGGATTAGACATAGTGTACTTTGATCTGCCAATGGGTGAGGTCAAATGTGGCCAATAATCTCGATAGGTTGGGTGCGCGTGTTTAGTTACTTGGTGTGCTGCTGCTTGTCGAAAGGAAACCATGTACCGGTGCGTCCGGGGTGATGGTGCTCCCGAGATGAGCTCGAAATGTTTATTATACTAAACCCGGCCGGTGGACTTATGTCCGGTATAGTAAAAAGGTCGAGTGGTACTAGTCTCGGAATTAAAGAAGTTGATAAATTAATTTATCAGTAAATTAATGAATTAACGAGCACTATATCTTTGATGTGGGGAGATTATGAATATAATTTAATTAAGTTGTTCCGGAAGCAATTCTGGTGTAGGGTGGTAGTGCCATAATTAATCCGTTAGTGGTACGATTAATTAATCCTTGTGTCAATTGGTTGTGAATCATCCCAGGAACTGGTTTGGGATAAGTGAATCCTTGTGTCAGTTGGGAGTGATTCATCCCAGGAACTGGATTGGGATAAGTGAATCCCTGTGACAGTTGGGAGTGTATCAGCCCAGGAATAGGATTGAAGGAAACAGAATCTGTATCAGTCCAGAAACAGGATTGAAGGAAAACAGAAACCCAGTAGGAAGACCAATCCTAAACCAACTTGGAGTCTCTCTTGTAACTCAATAAATAGACAAGGGATCAGTCATTCAGAATACAACAATTACACAATTAATCCACAGGATTTCTAGAGAGAGAAAACGTTTCTCTCTCCAAGACAAATTTTCAAGAAAGTGTGCAGCTGGTTTTTGGGTTTCTAGTGGCTGAAATTTTGGCCTTGGTCTATACCAGCTGCGCGTAGCTTTCTCTCTCTGCGGGCGGTGCGTTTATAGTACGTGCCAGGTACTGCTGGGCTAGAGTTTTCTAGCAGGTGGATTGTGGTGAGTAGCTGATCAATTGACTTCTAGTTCGTTGCCCACACAACTTGAAGTCATAGTCTTGAGGCATACAAGAGAATCACCAGGTGCACGCTTCAAAGGTACTTTTCTAAGATTCCGCTTAAATAGAAATTTTTTGTTGCGTGGTAAATCGAGCAAGTGCAAACCCAGATCCTACCAAAATTCTTTCACTCGAGGCAGATGCAGGCAAGTTAGAGGCGAGATCTAAGGTTATGCTTGTTTATAGGCTACCCCAAAGGAACGAGAGGTGGTTTATTTTATAGTCCTCAGGATCAGAAGGTGGTGGTCAGCACCAATGCCAGATTTCTTGAGGAGGACTATATTTTAGATCACAAGTCAAGCAGCAAGGTAGTATTGGAAGAGCTTAGAAGTCAGTCCACTATTCCAGATGCACACGTACAGGAAGACACACCACAAGAGACTTCACACACTATCACAGATGATGCTCTTGCACATGCTGCGCCTCATCGTAGTGGGAGGGTTGTGAGACAGCCCGAGAGGTACATGGGTTTGGGTGAGTCTTCAGACTTTATCCCTGGCGCTCATGAACCAGACCCAGTTAACTACAATGAGGCTCTCCAGGATAAAGATGCAGATTCTTGGCAGAGAGCGATGATTGCTGAGATGGGTTCTATGGACTCAAATTAAGTCTGGGAGCTGGTAGACCTTCCTGATGGGTTTAGGCCTATTGGGTGCAAATGGGTTTACAAGCGAAAGAGAGGATCTGACGGGAGGGTTGAGACCTTCAAGGCTAGGCTTGTGGCGAAGGGGTATACTCAGAAAGAAGGGATCGATTATGAGGAGACCTTTTCCCCGGTAGCTATGCTTAAGTCGATCCAGATTCTCTTGGCCATAGCTGCTCATATGGACTATGAGATTTGGCAGATGGACGTCAAGACAGCTTTCCTTAATGGAAGTCTTGAGGAGACCATCTTTATGCAGCAATCAGAGGGCTTCATTGTTAAAGGCCAAGAGCACAAGGTATGCAGGCTTAGGAGGTCTATTTATGGACTTAAGCAAATATCCAGATCTTGGAACATTCATTTTGATGAGGTTATCCAGTCCTATAGATTCACTCAGTCTCTGGATGAGCAGTGTGTTTATCGCAGGCGTGATGGTGATATGGTGGTGTTCCTCGTACTTTACGTAGATGATATTCTTCTTATTGGCAACAGTAAGAAGGTGTTGTCAGATGTAAAGGCATGGTTGTCCAAGCAGTTCGATATGAAGGATTTGGGAGAGGCTGGACATATCCTTGGGATCAAGATTATTCGAGATCGTAGGAGACGTTCTCTGACTCTCTCTCAGACATCCTACATAGACACGATTCTGGCCCGTTTTAACATGCAGAACTCCAAGAAGGGTTCACTACCTTTCAGGCATGGAGTGCATTTGTCTAAGGAGCAGTGTCCTAAGACTGCTGAGGAGATAGATGCCATGAAGGCGGTACCCTATGCTTCTGCAGTGGGTAGCCTCATGTATGCTATGTTGTGCACGAGGCCTGATATTTGCTTTGTCGTTGGCATGGTTAGCAGATATCAGAGTAACCCTGGGAAGGCTCACTGGGAGGCAGTAAAATGCATTCTCAAGTACTTGCGCAGGACGAGAGATTATGTCCTAGTTTATAGAGCGCAGGAGCTTGTACCATTGGGTTACACAGATTCGGACTTTCAAGGAGATTTGGACAAGAGTAAGTCTACCTCTGAGTTTGTGTTTACTCTAGGAGGTGGAGCCATAGTATGGAAGAGTGTCAAGCAGAAATGCGTGGCGGACTCTACCATGGAGGCCGAGTACGTTGCCACTTTAGAGGCAGCGAAAGAGGCTGTATGGCTCAGGAGCTTCCTGATGGACTTAGATGTGGTTCCTGAGTTGCCTAGGTCTATCACAGTTTATTGTGATAACAATGGTGCAGTTGCTAACTCGAGGGAACCGCGAGCCCATAAAGCGAGTAAACACATAGAGCGCAAGTACCACCTGATACGAGAGATCGTAAAGAGGAGAGACGTGATCGTGGCCAAGATAGCTTCAGAGGACAACCTTGCAGATCCTTTCACCAAACCATTGACCCCAAAGGTCTTTGAGAGGCATGTGGAGGGCATGGGAGTCAGATTCTTGAGAGAGCCATGTGAGTGAGCTTAAAGGTGTTCTGGAGATTTCATTATGACAGCAGTGTAATAGCAGGTTGGACAGTTTTTGTACTTCTTAGCATAGCTTTGAGTATTAGTGAGAGATTGTTAGTTTTGAATACAGAAAAGCTATGGCTTGTATCAAAAACTAATATCCACAGATGACATATCATTTTGTTTCAATATAAATTTGTTCCTTTATATCATAGAACTAGATAACGGGGTGTCGACAAATACAGTAGATACCGTTATTGGTTAAAGTATTGATATATAAAAAGTATGCTCATAACCGAGATAGTCTGAACATACTATCGGTATAGGTTATTGTGTGGTTTGGAAATTGGTTTATCTAAACTAGTTTAAATCACACAGATATGCCCGGGGCATATTGAGCACGACCAGTTTGGATAGAATTGACTTATACTGATCGGCGTAGTCAATTCGGTCCAAGTATTCCGTCTCTCAATCCCGAGATTGGGACGGGCGTGAGGGTTGGATATCGTGTGCTTTGATTTGCCAAAGAGTGAGGTCAATTGAGGCCAATACCTCGGTAAGTTGGGTATGCGGTGTTTAGCTTCTTACGTGCCGTTGCTAGTCGGAGGAATCCACATACCGGTTCGCCGGGTTGATGGTGCTCCCGAGATGAGCTCGTAAGGTTATTATACTAAACCCGGCCGGTGAACTTTATGTTCGGTATAATAAAAGGACGAGTGGTACTAATCTCGGAAACTAAGAAGTCAGTGAATTAATTTGTCAGTAAATTGATAAATCGACGAGCACTAGATCTTTAATGTGGGGAGATAGAATAAAATATAATGGCGCGATGTAAAGTCGTTTTCGAGCGGTAGTTCCATAATTGGTCCGTTAGTGGTACGACCGATTATGCATTTGACTAATCGACAAGGTAAATTAATTAATCCGAAGGGTTTAATTAATATTTAATCGACGAAGTGAATTTAGAAATTAATTCGATTTTGAATTAATTAATTCTAAGGGTTCGATTAAATTAAATTAACAAAGTGGATTAAATAGATTAATTTAAATGGGTCGATTGGAGTTGATTAGTCGGGAAGACTTAGCGGTCAACGAAAGTCAAATTTAAAGGCCTAACTCGAGAGCCCATTAGGTCTCCTTAGAAGCTCCTACAAATACAACATATTGGGCAGCACATAACCTAAGAAACTTGACAGCCAAGTTTAGGCTAGAAAGAGAAAGTTTGGTCTAGAGAGAGAACGTTGTCTTCCTCGTCAAGTTTTCTCTCGAAGTCGACCAAGATAACTTTCTTCTTCGATTAGAAACTCAGCCCATCGGTTTTCTATTAGCTGCCGCAGATTATTTCACCTTGGACAGCCTACCGCCGCCCAGTTTTTCCAAAATTTATTGCGCAGTTTTTCCTTGCGCAGCAAGACAGTCGTGCAGACTGTTTTGCGCAGCAGTCCAGCGGCTGTTCTTCAACCCGGGGTGCTTGATTCTGCCTTTCTTCACGTTGATCTCTTCTCCGTTTGGTGATCCGTGAAGACGGTGGTCCAGATCGTGGCCGGGAAAAGGGACAGCAGGCCGATCGGACTTCAATAGGGCAGTAGGCGGCTGGCGGTCCAAAAAGGCAGCAGCTTTGGGCAGTTTTTGAGTTTTCTTGCGAAGCAAGTTTCTGGGTTTTCATCGATTTGCCGTGGGTAACTCCGTAGAAAATAGCCCACACTATTTCGGAGTTCGTATTGGAGAATTCTTCGGATTTCTTGTGGAAGTTGCGTCAAAGATTTGGTTTTTCTTTAGGCAAGGGACTTCGCTACAAAAGGTATAATCTTTAAATTCCGCTTTAATTAAAAATTTAATTTTTTGTGTCCCGATTAATAAATTAAATAAGTATAAGCCTAGATCCGTTCATGGGTAAACTAATTTGAGCCTGAGCTTGGTCGAAAGCTTCCGATTCTGGAATGCATTGCACGAAAGTGAGGTTTTCGATTTAGCCCGGGCTTGTTCAGTTTTCCTTCAGTATGATATGATTTCTTTTATATTCTTGATCTGATATCTATAGTCTGTTGATCTGATGTCAAGTATTCGCTGATCTGATGTCTATATAATCCTGATCTGATCTCCCTTGTTAAGTATGTTTTAGTTCTAGTGTATGATTTCTTTTATATTCTTGATCTGATATCTATTGTAGTGTATGATTTCTTTTATATTCTTGATCTGATATCTATAGTCTGTTGATCTGATGTCAAGTATTCGCTGATCTGATGTCTATATAATCCTGATCTGATATCCCTTGTTAAGTATGTTTTAATTCTATATAATCCTGATCTAAACTTTACCAAAGTATGATGACATTTTTTAAAATTCACTCTAAAATATGATGACCTGATCTAAACAATGCTGCTGTTGAAGAGTTGAACCCTTTTTAGTTTTTGCTGGGCAAAAATGCAGGGTTTTGGCGAGCGAGCCATGGATGAAACGCCCTGTTTTAGCGTTTCATCCATGGCACAAACGCATGCTTTTGGCGAGCGAGCCATGGATGAAACGCCTTGTTTTAGCGTTTCATCCATGGCACAAACACATGCTTTTGACGTTTTTGCCTGGATGAAACGCCCTATTTTAGCGTTTCATCCATGGCATAAACGCATGCTTTTGGCGAGCGAGCCATGGATGAAACGCCCTGTTTTAGCGTTTCATCCATGACACAAACTGCTTTTGACGTTTTTGCTGTTTAAAAAACGTTAAATTATTGCGTTTTCTGTAGTCAAAATCGTTAAGTTTTGACGTTTTCAATCATCAAAAATGTCTTCGTACTTAATTTTTTAATGTAAGAAACGTTTTTTTTATGCGTTTCTGATGGTGGTCAAAATGCAAATTTGTTGCGTTTTTGTCCCGTACTTAATATTTTCTACAAATGTTCCATCATAAGGACATTTTGGTTATTTTATTATTATTATTTTTTTTGATACAAATAGTAAATTTGTGATACGAATAGCAGTGGAGCGTTTTTTTTTGTCACGGTCCTTTTTGTCCTTTTACTATTTGTGCCATGACAAGAAACGTGGCACAAATAGCAAAAGAGTGGTGGGAGATTAAAAGGTGGGCTTTGGGCCAAATTGGGCTTCAATTGAGGTAAAAGAAAGCATCAACTAACCTAGTTCTGGTTTGTGAATTTGGAGAATACGGGCAGGGTTTGGATTTTTCAGAAACGAAGATCATGCGAATTTTTCCTGCGAATTCCGACTATCCTACTGCATTCCCTGGATCCTAATTAAGGTGGCCATGGCTTCGTTATAATTTTGTTTAAATGCCGACAGCTCATAGAGAATTTCTACATGTTTTGAATTTTTTTTTTTTTTTTGGGGGAGTGGGAGGCTTATTTATTTGACTTTTGTGGCGTCTGTGTGGTTCTCGTCTTCTCGCTTGCAATTTACTTTATTTGTTCCATTACCTTGAACTAGTCTTTTAGCTGCATGTTTTGTAAGCCAAGCTATTGATTATTTTATCTATTTTTCAGCTTGTTGGGAGTTGGTTTAAATTGGTTCAAGAATGATTAGTTCGTAATGAGTTTGAAAGAATAGATTAATGATAGAAGTAGGACTTCAAAGTTTGGATCATCTAGAAAGGAAATGATGGATTGAATTGATATCAATTTTCTTAACAGTATTATGTATTTATTCTGGTGTGGACACAACTTTTATTTTGTCACTTTCAAGTTTTAAAGGATTTCCATTTGACGTTCTACTTCGTGGGTCTATAACTCGGGGTGGTAAAACTTTATTTTATAGATTTTTAAATGGTGGATTTGTGAGATTGATTGCTGCTAACATATATACCTAAGGGGGCTTGATTTTGGCAGAAAAAGATCCAATCTTATGCTAGTTATACCTAATTGTGAAACTACCATAATTTTATATGCATTTCAGCAGTTCCTACAGGATCGCAATACTTTACAAATTTTGATACTGTTGTTGCGCTTTGCTTGCTTTATTGAATCTGATTTCCTTGGCTTTCTTAGTTACTGGGATTCCTAATTCAGGAAAAAAATGTCTCCCTGCTCAGTTTAAGCTATCAACTAGAATACCTGAACTCACTTTCTTTGGTCCCATTTTTTTTGCAGAAATTTCTGCGTTCAAGTGCAAAGCTCATTGGCTGGCCGCAAGAAGAAAATGGCAATTTCATCAACAAAACATTTGCTCAATCGGTTGCCTAACAACATTAATGTTTCAACCCCATTTTCAGAAGTTAATTCAGACCATTTGAGTTTGGCGAATAATCTTGTTTCCATATTCATAAAGAGACCTTTCATTCCTAGAAGCCAAGAACTTGAATATTTAGGGTCAAAACTTACCACTGATATTGTTGAAAGAGCTTTGAAAGCCTTTAAGAGCTGGAGAATAGCTGAGATGTTCTTCCGATGGGCATCAAATCAATCTGGCTTCAAGCACAACTGCTATACCTACAATGCAATGGCTTCAATCCTGTCAAATGCTCGACAAAATTCCTCACTGAAGAGTTTAGCTTCAGATATGGTGAACTCGAGGTGTTATATGACACCAGGAGCTTTGGGTTACTTTTTAAGGTGTTTGGGTGGTCAAGGACTGGTTCAAGAAGCCAATTCCTTCTTTGATGAGGTGCAAAGATTAAAACTTTGCGTGCCTAATAGTTATACTTATAATTGTCTTCTGGAAGCAATTTCTAAGTGCAATGATGTTGGTTTGCTCAAGTTGAGACTGAAAGAGATGAGCAGTTTAGGTTATCGGCTTGATAAGTATGCTCTGACTCCAGTTTTGCAATGTTATTGCAATGCAGGAAAATCTCAAGAGGCTTTGGATGTGTTTAATAAAATGAAAGAGAATGGTTGGCTTGATGCTCATGTTTTATCAATCTTGGTAGTATCTTTTTGCAAGGCAGGTCATGTGGATGATGCATTTGAGCTGATTAAAGAGATGGAGAATCTTAGGATTAGCTTGAACGAGAAGACATCATTTGTTCTGATTCATGGGTTCGTGAGAGAAGGAAGAGTGGACAAGGCCTTGCAACTACTAGATAAAATGCAGAAACTGGGAATTAGTCCTGATATTTCAGTTTTTGATGTGCTAATTGGAGGTCTCTGCAAGAGGAAGGAGATTGGAAAAGCGATGCAGTTGTACTTGCAGATGATTGAATTGGGTATTCAACCTGATGTGAAAATATTAGTCGAGCTTATATCATGTGGGCCCAATGAAAGTGACATGATCAGGTTACTGGAGGGGAGGCCACAAGATTTAGATGTAGAATCAATTCTACTGTTGTTTAATTCTGTTCTGGAAGGTCTTGTGAATAATGGTTCAGTTGATAGGGCTTATGGTCTTCTAAGATCAAAAACGGGGGATGGAAGTAGTATTGATTATGAGGGAGACAAACTTGCAGTGAGGGACCTTGTTAACCCTAACACCACCTCATTCGAAATAGTTATTGATGCGCTTTGTTTGGCAGGTAAGTTTGATGAGGCTCTAGGCCTCTTACGTAATATAGATGGCACAAAATGCCCGCGCAGCCTGTTACTTTACAATAATATTATTGATCATTTGAGCAATGCTGATAGGATTGGTGAATGTTATGAACTCCTGAATGAGATGAAAGTATCAGGATTTCGACCAACAAATTTCACCTACAACTCCATTTTTGGATGCTTATGCAGGAGATTAGATGTTACTGGGGCCCTTCACGTTGTGAAAGAAATGCTTGCAAATGGTTATGAGCCATGGATAAAAAATTATACACTGCTCACAAATCAGTTGTGCAAAAATGGAAGAGTAAGGGAGGCTTGTGACTTTCTCAGTGCAATGGTGCAAGAAGGATTTCTTCCTGATATGGCTGTCTATTCTGCAGTTATTAATGGCTTTTTGAAAATAAAAGAAGTAGACCAAGCTTTGAAGCTATTTAGAGAAATTTGTGCTCGTGGTTATTGCCCTGATGTGGTTGCCTACAACATTGTGATACATGGACTGTGTAAGGCCCAACAATTGCCTGAAGCACAAGAGTATCTGAAGGAAATGTTGGAGAAAGGGCATGTTCCATCGGTGGTTACTTGCAACATACTAATTGACGGGTGGTGTAAAATTGGTGATATTGATCAGGCTACTTTATGGCTATCAAAGATGGTTGAGAAAGAACAAGAGCCTGATGTCACTACTTACACAACTTTAATAGATGGACTCTGTAATTCAAACAGACCAGATGATGCTCTAAAACTGTTGAAAAAAATGGAAGAAAATGGATGTCCACCTAATAAAATCACTTTTATGGCTCTCATAAATGGACTCTGCAAGTGCAATGAGACAATTGATGCTATGGCATGTTTGCAGATGATGGAGGAGAGGAAGATGATTCCTGAAGCTTACGTTTACGTTGCCCTGATAGATTCTTTGATATCTAATTCAAACCCTACAGTGGCTTTTGAGTTGGTAGAAAAAATGGTTCACAACAGCATCTTTCCTGATGCATCTGATAAGAATGCTGCGATTCTCAAGCAAGCAATTGCTATCATGTCTGAAGATCCAAGAACATCATCAAGTGTTACGAATCTTATGGAACTGCAGGGGTTCCCTACTTATCTTAGAAGTGCCGAAGTATGAACTAAAGGGAACGATGTGCCACTGGAATTGTATGTCAATATTTTCATTACACTCTAGATGGTAACCAGTTGTTCCTCAGATACAACTATTGGTTTCATCTCAAAGACCTTCACCAGATTTCTGCTTTATCTGGTTATGAGCTCTAGCATCAGAAGTAGAGGTAACTCAACAAACTCTCTATTCATCCATTGGATGGTTGAAGGGTTATTTCCACAATAGCATAATGGTTGCATAACACCAACACTATGGTTAAGTAGTTTGTTTCTAGCATCAATCAGCTTCAATGTAATGTTATCATCTGCATTTTGATTCTTCCTTGCCCCTTCATTTCTTACTATGTCAAAACTGGTATAGTGCTGGCAGAGCAATTTGCCATGATGTGTAAAGTACCACTCATTTTTGTTCTTGGCCAACCTCCTTCCTGCAGTGTACCTCCTTCATTTACTTGTTCATGTAGGTACAATTTTTTTTTTTTTTTTTTTTTTTTTTTTTTTTTCAATGTCGCGGTCTTAAAGTTATGCATTGGCCTTCAAGCCCATCTCCATGGAGACTGTGTTCGCCCTTTAAATTTCTGTTACTTTTAATTTTCTTGTCTGAAAAGATAATCTTCCAATTGTTCCTCAGGCTTTTATACAGACAGAAGAGGAGCAGAGAGGAACGTCTTGGTCGTGCTTAAGCCATTGTCGCTGGCATACTTGAAATGCGGAATCCAATAATGTCATTAGTGCTTTGCAAAAGTGAGGTCTTGTTTAAAAGTGTCAGTGAGGCTGTCCTACATAGTTACTTATAGAAAATATTGTGTACATATTAAGCCTCTGTTCGGACAACAACTTAAACAGTGTTTTAAATATTTTATAAGTCTAAAAATATTAAAAACCCGTTTGGACAAGAAATCTTTAAAATATTTCTAGAAATAAGTGTTTTACTAGGGTAGCTTATGTATAAAACACACAGATAGGGTTAATTTTTGCACCATATTAGTCTCTTTTGCATCTTCTGCCTCCTTAACCTCCTACAGAATGCAACATGCAGTAAAATAAACTCCAGTTGATTTCAATGAGATGGTGAAGGAGAAATCGTTAATGAAAGAGCAATGGGTTGGGTTTCAATATCCTTCCAAGCCTATTGAAGGTATCACCCTATACCTTTTTATCCCAATTTTTCTTATTATGTTCTGGGTTTAAGGTATTGGATGTCTTTGTGGTTTTGTTTTTCATTGTTAATGTTGCCAATGCAACCTCAACATTATCTGCTGATTCTAATTAGTAAAGTAATCGATTTAGGAAGCTGGTTTCGCTTCAGTGTTGCCTTTATTTGTTTTAGTTCCTGTTATGACGCTGGTTATTTGATTCCTACTGTTATCAAATTTCCATTGGGCGAAGATTCAGTCTGTGATGAGGCCCTATTTAAGAAGTTATTTGCAAATACATTATGCATGGATTGCTTTGTGAAACTGGTCTGACTATTCCAACATTATGAAACCAGTATATTATGTTACTTGCCTTTTTTCTTTAAGGCATGTTAATATTTAACCAACTCAGTAGAAGTTTGAACCCAGAGGTAGCTGAAAAAAAGTGAACGCCTGGTGGAAAATGTTTGTGTTTTCAGTTTTACTCTGGTGCTTTTTTGGACCATTTAAGTGGGCAATTGATTCTCAAGTTTCAGCCGTGAATCTGATACCTTTTTTCTAATTGAACTTGTTAGTTTTTGAAGATAGTTCCTGATTGTTAAACCATTTTTGTAAGAATTTATATTGATCTTAAAATCTTTGATTGGATAAGGTTCCAATGATTTGGTTTCTCTCATATCAGTTAGTGTGGTTATCTGATTATTCCCCCCCCCCCCCCCCCCCCCCCCCCAACCCTTAATATCTAGATACAAACTCTCATAGGCTATCTCTCTGCTATATAAGTGCAATTCATATCAAACTATACCTTCTAGTTCAGCCTCAAGTCAATATTCCAACATCATCTTAACAAATTTAAAAAGTTGCCTACTTATGCCATCTTAAAATTCTTTAGCTTCTGTTTGATAAATCCATCATCTTCCATATTTTGATATTCTATTCAACATAAGATTCACCCTTTCCATCCTCAATGACTCTGATTCACTTTCTGATCTAGATCCTCCAATTCTCCTTCATGGATGACTTTTATGATGCAGGGTTGAAGGAGCACTTGGGAAGCAAGGGGCATCAGTTATTATACTCGGATTCTTTCGTGTTCAAAGCACTTGCATCATGCCGGGGATTACTGCAGAAATCAAAATTTTGATGCATTGTTTCTGTTGTTTGCTGATCGGCGTGGCTCTCCTGCAGAACTGGAAACCAGAAACTGCAGAAATGTTCCCACGTCTATTAATCTTCATGTGACGTTACGATCCTATCAAACCCCACTTTTTGCATTTCTCTTTATTTTTTAATTTATTTAAATTAATTTATTTTCATTTCTAATAATCTTGACCCATTTTTAATTTATTTTATTTCCACCTATTTTTCTTGCTAATAAATTAATTTTTCTCAGCCTAATTTATTAATATTAATTTGTTTATTAGTATTAATTTATTAGTTTATTAATTTTAATTTGTTTTGTCTAATATTTGGACTAGCCTTGTATTCGTTTTTTGAATTACTATTTATATCACGAACTATTTGTATAAAAAATAAAAATAATTATGAAATTCAAGAACGGCCCTTTTTTAGAAAAAAAAACAAGTTTTTCGGTCAATAACGCTCAAAATAGCGTTTTAATGCTATCAGAAACGGACAAAAAAACATTTTTGTGTGGATAAAAACGCTGTACTTGTATGTTGAAATATGAAAAAAATGCCCCTATTTGAAGATTAAGCCGTGGCCACATCACCAAACGAAACCGTTCCGCCGTGGCTCTCTCTAAAAATAGGAGCATTTTGGCCTGTACGTTTTAAAAAAGCTGAAGCAAACTAAAACGCCGCACCATTCTAAAACTTTTTAAAAAACTTCTCTTCAACCCTAAACCTTCAAATGCGATTTTGTTCGGATTTTTTCGCAAAAAAAGCACGAAATGGATGTGGAGGAGGTGAATGGTGACGGCCACACGAATTAGGCAAAGGATTGATGCGGAAAGAGGTAAAAATTCGTTAAAATTTGATATTTTTTGTTGAAATTATTTTGAACTTACGAAAACGGTATGAATCGATATTTTTAGGGTTATAAATGTTGCTGATTTACGTTTCTAAGAAGGCAAAACGTGAATTGACAACGTTTGGATGATGTCGAAAACTCTATTTTCAACGTTTGACCCAAGTTCAAACGTAGAACCACCACGTTTTACCAAAGGTAAAACGCGATCTAAAAGGTTTGAACTTGGGAAATGCTGATCGGCATTGTTTGATCCGTGGTCAAACCACTCAGATCGCGTTTGACCCTAGTTCAAATGTAATCGACCAACGTTAAACGTTGACCGGCAGCGTTTGCCCTCTAGTCAAACGCTATTTTTATGCCTTTGACCCGTTTCGAATTTATTTTTCATTTTTTTTCAAATAATTTTATAATAATACATATGATAAATGTTTTTTAGGGTGTTGGGAAGCAAGTCCCGACGCGTCCCCCTGTGGATGAGCAGAAAGAGCCAATAATTAGAGGTCAGGGCGAGGGAGATGACGAGGTCGGGGGCGAGACAGCTCATCATTCCATTTGGTGGATGAGCAGGCTGCTGAGGATGATGAGCATAGTGAGGAGATGGGGGAGCGGAATGAGGAGGGTGGCCAGGAGGATGAGGAGATTGGTGGCGGTGATAGTTCTCAGGGCCACAGGGAGATCCAGCAGCAGCATTATCGCCTGGATGATGGATGATTCATGGATGTTGATGCTTCTTCTTCAGGTACAGGCTTGAATACGATAACTAAAGTTATTTGATTGTATTAGTTTTTTTGGTTAAATTAGTTTAATCTGTGTGCATGATTTATGAATAGTTTACTGTTTATGCATGTTGTTTTCGTAATTTGCGGCAATGAATGATTATTAAATATTATTAATATTTATGTGATTTTCCGTGCGAATATTTTAATTATTTATTTCAATGTTACTATTACATTCTATATTTATATTAAATTTTATTTATTAAACTTAGATAATCCTAAAAAGTGCAAGAAGCATGACAAGTCATGGATTGTGTCCAAGGCTGTTGATGGTGACCCTATAGATTGGTCTATTATTCCTAACTTTTTAGGGCACGTTGCATCAAAATACGGGCCCAACAAGGCTACTAGACCCTCTTGAAGTACCAGAATAGGGGCACCATCTATACTAAGTTAGTAAAATGGCTTGTACATATGCGACCCGCTGCGACCACGGCTTTGAGTGCCACCGGAATTAGACACTTGGCTCGCCTTATATTCCAACACATAGAACCCCCTCATATGCGCATTTATAGAGCGGTGGCAGCCAGACACCAATTCATTCCACCTACCATTCGGAGATATGACCATTTTACTCCACGACATCTGGGAGATATTGCGCATTCCAGTAGATTGTCGTCTGATCACTGACGCTATAGACATGGACACCATTGTTGCCATGTCAAGAGATTTGCTAGAGATACCTACCGAGGATCAGCTTGATGAGGTGTTATACAAGAATGGTGGGTTTTTGGCGAATAGAGTGATCACGATCCGCAAGGAGCGCACTTGAGAAGATGATGATGTGGAGGCGTGGCTGTGGGTTACTATTGATAATTGTCTTTTTACAGACAAGAGTTTCAATAAATTTATGCTATCACTCGTCGTACAGATTAGGTAGAGGATGCAGCAGGTGGGCGGGGAGTCACGGGGTAGTGCCACACTGGCATACCTATACAGACAGTTAGGTAGAACCAGTGGAGCGGGGACTGTAGGGATGACGAGTTGCCTGACGTTGCTACAGGCTTAGATTTATGAGCACTTCACTACTTTTTGACCTCATCAGTAGCCCTTGGCTGTGCACGATATGGGGGCGCGAACTAGTAGGTGGGTTATCGGCATCGTCACTAATTCTGAAGAGTGGCTGGTTGTGTTCCGGAGGCAGCTGGACAGCATGACCCCTGATGAGGTACGTAAATATTGTTATAGATAAATATATATTGATAATAAATTTGATTGATTTTATTTTAATATAATTGCACATCTCATTTATAGGTGACTTGGATGCTATACGGGTGTGATGCAGTCTCACAGACGCAGAGGACCCTGTACCGAGGTCTGATTGCGTACAGGGATATTGTTGAGCCATATATGCCAGTGATAGGCTTTGTCAATCCGGTCAAATTAATCCGAAATCGTGCTACCGGACTACAATGATTTGTTGAAGTAGTGGCTTCGGGTCGAATCTCAAGGGAGTCGGAATGAACTCTAATTCCTAACCTAATCAATTGAATGTCGGGAACTTGAATTGAAACAAAGAGTTAAAAGAGAATAAGCAGGAAATTTTGAGAAATTTATTTTACGAATACAAGAAATCTGAAAAGTGAATTTGAACTGCTTGAATAATAAATGAAAACAGAGTCTGGCTAAACATAAAATGTTTGAAGAATTTTACTAATAAAATAACTCTAAAAACTAAACTAAAGACAAGTAGACTAGAATTACTAGGAAGATAAGACTCAAAGAATCCTATACTACTACTACGTCCCCGCAGGGAAAAGGTTATCTTTTTCAGTCTAAAAATGCCTCTACTTATAGGCGATAAAAATGTCCCAAAATTCAAAAGGAATTAAATCCCAACAGTAAAAGAATAAACTTGATTTTACCTAACCAGAAATATTCCATTCTCATTCCCTTGAATCTTGCAACGTTCTACTTCCCCCAAATCTTGCAGGCAAGAAAAATCATAACTCCTAACAGACTTTTACCTTGTCAAAACTTCCTTTCTTCCTTGTAAATTCCTTCAAACCGCCACCCAGCTTTCCAAATCAGCATCATTTCCCAAACTTTGCACTTTAGTCCTCCGCTAGCCAATTTTCTTCAAAAATGCCTTGCCAAACACCAAGAATCATAATTCAACATAAATACACAAAAAATCACCTAAACCACCTTAAATAAGTGCATAATCATAACAAATTCACCCCAAAAACTCTATTACTTATGCACCTATCAAATTCCCCCACACCAAGACCATGCTTGTCCCCAAGCATGACTTAAAACTCAAGATTCATGACGAAAAACAAACACAACACACTGGATCCTCAACATACAATATACAAGCAAGCAAGACTTATAATCAAATAGAAACTTTTCATAGTACCAAGCATTTGTGATGGTTATCTCAAGTTCCTTACAACTCCCCAAAATCTAATGATAAGCAACAGTGACAACCACCTCACAAGTGATCTCTCATGCACTCAAAAGTTTATATTGGGACCTATAATCATTCAAATTCACAACATAGCATGTTCTTACCATAAGCTTGCAAATATATCACACCACCATTACTCAAATGAATCCACTACACAAATAAAAAGGTCTTTTCAAAGGTTATAACGGGGCATACGATAAAAGGTTCGGATAAACAAAGATAAAACAAAAGGCCCAGTCGTGAGAGAAAGTAACTACATGATTGCCAAACTTCCACCATCTTACCAATCATGACCTATGCAAAGCAACACTAACTCACAAAGCTCACAAACTTGCCTAATGCTCCCTTTTTTCAATTTTCTCTCTCTCTTTTTTTTTTTTTTTTCCTTATTTCCCTTTCTCTTGCATCTTGACAGAAAGAGCTTGTACTTTTTTCCTTTCTTTTTCTCTTCTTTTCTAACACTTATGCCTTTATTACTTTCTATAGACGACTTAACTTTTTCTTTTATTTTTTTTTCACGAGCATACTAACCTCTTTGTGAGCTAGCATTGCCTTGCAATGTCCACCTTCATACCACAAACCCAAAGCCAACAACCAAGCATAACTTCCCTCACAACAAGGTAGAAATAAGCAAGCTAAAACAGGTATTGGTTTATTTTAATGGCTTTTCACATCAAAGAACAAGTCTAAGGTTTAAAAGGGTTCACTAAAAGAAGGTTGGAATTTTTAAAGAAAGCCAAAAGGGTTTATCCTTGTACCTTTATCATATTTACACAATGAAAACACAAGCAACAATAATATGCATAACAAAGCAAGTTCTAGAATATGCACATTATATGTGACCACACTCTTCAAAAACAATTGAGCACAAAAAATTTGCTCATTTAAAGCTCAAACCTCACTTTTCTAGGCTTTTTGGTGTTACCCAAGCAAACATCATCAATCGAGTTATCATCAAGAACAAGTTATAACCATTCAACACCTCATACTACTATTATTTACTACCTTTCATGTTCATCTTACCCAAAAACACATTGCATGTTAAGTTTCCAACACAAAACATACATATAACCTCTCCCCCACACCTAGACTCTAAACACAATAGAAAAATGACATAAAACACAAAATCAACCCCATGAACACAATTAATCATACAAATAACCCCCCACACCAAAACGCTATATTGTCCCCAATGTAGACAATGGGCATAAAGAGGATCGTAAAAATAAACACCACCAATAAATAATAATAAAAAGAAATAAAAATAAAAACAGAAGTTAATCAGAGGGAAGAAGCTTATCTATTTTGGAGGTGGAGGAGTGGTGGGCGGGTGTGGCTCCTTGGTATCCTTCGGCGAGATAGAAGACGGTGGTGGTGAAATTGTTAGGTTTGAATACGGAAGCTATGCTTGTATTATACTATTTCCATGTTGATATATCGATTGAATATTTTAGTTTATATGTTGTGCATATATCGTCCATTTATATTATGTAATTAGATGATGAGGTGTCTGGTGTGACACAGTAGATCTCATCATTGGTTAAAAGACATAATATATAAATGAAGTTCGTAAATGAGATAGTTTTGGACACACTGTCGGTTTAGGTTATTATGTGATTCAAAAAATTGGTTTGTCTAAACTAATTGAATCATATAGATGTGTCCAGGGCGTATTGAACTTGACCATTTAGGATGAATTGTCTTATATTAATTTAATAGACAATTAGTTCCTTGTATTCTATCTCTTAATCCCTAGACTTGAGCGGGCATGAGGATTAGACATAGTGTACTTTGATCTGCTAAAGGGTGAGGTCATTTGTGGCCAATAGTCTCATTAGGTTGGGTGCGCATGTTTAGTTGCTTGATGTGCTGCTACTTGTCGAAAGGAAACCATGTACTGTGCATCCGGGGTGATGGTGCTCTCGAGATGAGCTCGTTATGTTTATTATACTAAACCCGGTCGGTGGACTTATGTCCGGTATAGTAAAAAGGTCGAGTGGTACTAATCTTGGATTATAAGAAGTTAAATAATTAATTTATCAGTAAATTAATAAATTAACGAGCACTATATCTTTGATGTGGGGAGATTAAAGAATAATTAATTTAGTTGTTCTGGAGCAATTCTAGTGTTGGATGGTAGTGCCAAAATTTATCCGTTAATGTTACGATTAATTTTGTAGTGGGTTAATTGATTAAGTAGAATTAATTAATTAATTAATTATTCCTAAGGGTTAATTAAGTAATTAAAAAAGTGGAATTATTTATTTAATTAATTAATTCTTAAGTTTCAACTAGAATTAGAAAATCCTATAAATTAGGAAATCTAATTGGATTAGGAAATCCTATTAGATTTGTTATCTAATTAGATTTGGAAACTAATTAATTACCTAAACCCATTAGGAAGGCCAATCCTAAACCAACTTGGGGCCTCTCTTGTAACTCTATAAATAGACAAGAGATTAGCAATTCTACATGCACAATTCATAAGTTTTCAAGACAAGAAAACTAGAGAGATAAAATCCTAGAGAGAAATTAATTGTTTCTCCTCAAATCAGATTTTTGCAAGCTTCGAGCGGCGGCTTTTCTCTCAAAACCTGGCGGCCAGTTTTTCTCTTTTTCTGGTGGGGCATGGTTTGAGAAGCGGCGGTGTGTGGGCAATCTCGGACGGCGCGTGTACCTCATGCGCTTGGTGGCTGACGGCTCCTGTGGTTATTTTCAGCTGCTATTCTGTGTTTTTGTGTTGGATTGCTGATCGTTGGCTCTTTGCCCACACAACGTTCGAGCATGTCTTGAGTCACACAAGTGATCACCTGAGTTTACCCTTCAAAAGGTATTTCTAAACTTCCACTTTAATTAGAAATTATTTGTTGCGTGATAAATCGAATAAGTGCAAACCAGGATCCTGCGCACTTTTATTTCAAGCAAGGATTGGAATAGCGATTGTGCTAGAGTCTAGGCCTGGTCAAGAGTTCTGATTCTAGAATACATAGCACGAAAGTGAATTTTCGACCGGGCCCAGGCAGATAATCTTTCAGAAACTTTATTCCCAGAGGAACTAGAGACTACTGGCAGAGTCAATGGTGGTTGCTTGCCCTTGGCTCGCACCATTAGACCTATTTATCAATCAATGTCATTAACCCACAATAATCTATACCAAAATCAAGACCCAACTAGATAAAAATGATATCAAAAAATGCAAAAGATGATTGTGAAAAATAAGAAGGTTGTAGAAGGTTGATAATAGCGGCGGTAGGAGTGGAGTGGTGGACGTCGATGAACGTTAATCGGTGAAGTATGGGCATGAACAGCGACGAGTTGCGAACCTGAATGAAGATAGCCACTGAAAAAGAAATAGAGGCTGGGAATTTTGCCTTTGTTGTAAAAGAAACAAGGTGCTGAGTAGTAAAACTAGGAAAAATAAAATAAATAAAAAACTTTTTTTGTTTGCCGTGGGCGTGCCGTGGTAACAATTTGCTTCTGGAATTCCCGACGCATTGAACAATAACATCAACACGGGCGTGTCGTGGGACTAATCCACTTCTAGAATTTTAAGACTCCTTGAAAAATTCCAACGACGTAGGTGTGTCGTGGGAGAGAGTCTCTTCTGGAAATTTGGAGGTTGCAAGCATAATCACTCGAAATGGGCGTGCCGTGGGAAGAATTCACCTGACATGGGCGTGCCGTGGGATATATTATCTTTTGGAAACTCCACGGAAATTGCTCCAAACTCACCTGCAAAACAACTCTAAAAACATTTAAATTGAACAGAACAACTACTAAAAACACCAAAGTGAAACCAAATCATTGCAAGAATATAAAATGCAACATAAAATTCAAAACTAAATTGGGTTGCCTCCCAACCAGCCCCTTTGTTTATGGTCTTTGGCTAGACACGCGATGGCTCGTCCTTGTTTCATCCGTACCCATCATTGGGTGGACACCATTACACTTCCTTCTTCACCACATGAATGAACCTTCTTAAAAAAGGTTCAAATTGTTGCTCCTGCTCATGAAGATCATTTTCCAATTCCCACTCTTTATGCTTCTTACCATAATAAATATGCCTATTTTTCTTATCTGGCATACTAGGCGCACCAGTGCAGCAAGCACGCAGGCCTGTCAGGGGCTGTGCACACGGTATGATCCTTGCACACGCGCGCAAGGCCCGGTCTGTTCGAGTCACGAGCAGGCTATTTTCCATTTGTTTTGAGTTTTTTTTTTGAGATTCAACTTTCAAGACTCAATCCATCGAGTGGAGTGACAGGACACGAGATCAAGGCAGCTGATGTAAGCAATTAAAATCATAATAGACAGAAAATTTATTTTTTGCATTTATTTCCCATATTTATAGTTTTAATTTTATACTTTATTTTTTTGTGCTGTATTTTGGATGCATAATTTTAAAGCATGTTAAAACCAAAAAACCCTCATTTTAGAAATCTAAGTGGGAGCGGGTTGGTTAATTTCCCATAGCCTCCATTATGGATTTATTGGTGATGTGGGTGGACTTGCGCGTTGGCAATAGGGTCTTCCTCCATATCGGATGAGTCCAATCATAAGATCACTAGCTTATGAATTTGTAAGTAAGATGACTAAAGTAAGCTGAAATAGGAGAAATGCGATACGCTCTCCATCTGAGGCTCACTATCCTAAGGTAACAAGCTCAGGAGTCACGTAATGGCACACACTGTTAGATTTGAATACTAAAGCTATGCTTGTACTATACTATTTCCCAGTTAATATATCGATTAAATATTTTAGTTTATATGTTGTGCATATATTGTCCATTTATATTATGTAATTAGATGATGAGGTGTCTGGTGTGACACAGTAGATCTCATCATTGGTTAAAAGACATAATATATAAATAAGGTTCGTATCCAAGACAATTTTTGACACACTGTCAGTTTAGGTTATTATGTGATTAATTGGTTTGTCTAAACTAGTTGAATCATATAGATATGGCCGGGGCATATTAAACATGACCATTTAGGATGAATTGTCTTATGCTGATTTAATACACAATTCGTTCATTGTATTCTATCTTCTCATCCTTAGACTTGAGCGGGCATGAAGACTAGACATATTGTACTTTGATCTGCCAATGGGTGAGGTCATTTGTGCCAATAGTCTCGGTAGTTTGGGTACGCGTGTTTGGTTACTTGGTGTGCTGTTGTTTATCAAAAGGAAACCATGTACCAGAGCGTCCGGGTGATGGTGCTCCCGAGATGAGCTCCTTATGTTTATTATACTAAACTCGGCCAGTGGACTTATGTCCGGTATAGTAAAAAGGTCGAGTGGTACTAATCTCGGATTAAGTTAACTAATTAATTTATCAGTAAATTAATAAATTAATGAGCACTAAATCTTTGATGTGGGGAGATTAAAGAATAATTAATTTAGTTATTCCGGAAGAAATTCTGGTGTAGGATAGTAGTGTCATAGTTAATCCATTAGTGGTAAGATTAATTATGTATTGGGTTATTGACAAAGGTAGATTTAATTAATTAAGTAATTAATTAATCCTTTGTCAATTGGTTGTGAATCAAACAAGGAACTGGATTAAGGATAAGTGAATCCTTGTGTCAGTTGGTTGTGAATCAGACCAGGAACTTGATTGGGGATAAGTGAATCCCTGTATTAGTTGGATGTGAATCAGTCCAAGAACTGGATTGAAGGAAAACAGAAACCCAGTAGGAAAACCAATCCTAAAACAACTTAGGGTCTTTCTTGTAACTCTATATATAGACAAGGGATTAGCGATTCAAGACACACAATTCATAAGTTTTCAAGACAAGAAAACTAGAGAGAGAAATCAAATCCTCCTCTCTTAAAAATGTTTTTTTATTCCCGATGAGCAGCAGGATGACGGTTTTCTCCTCCCAAGATCGATGGTTGATTTCTCTCCTTGAAACCGGCAGTGCGTGGGTAGAATTGATGCGGCTCGTGGGCTTCTCTCTAAGGCAGTGGTGGAGAGTGAGCTACACGCGCTAGGCGGCGGCAGTGTTGGTTTTTTCTGGCAACTGGATTATGGTGATTGCTGATTGATTGAACGTTACATCGTTGCCCACATAATGTACGATCAAAGTCTTGAGTTATACAAGAGAATCAACTAAATTTACACTTTAAAATGTATTTCTAATCTCCCACTTTAATTAGAAATTATTTGTTGCGTAATAAATCGAATAAGTGCAAACCAAGATCCTGCGCAATGTTATTTCAAGCAAGGATTGGAATAGTGATTGTGCTAGAGTCTAGGCCTGGTCAAGAGTTCCGATTCTGGAAAGCGTACAAGCAAGTGAATTTTTGACCGGGCCCAGGCAGATAATCTTTCAATTGTTATCAGAGCCTGGTTTTGGGTTTTGTTGTTGTTCGATTTATTGCATGGTTTTATTTGCAGGTGGTTTAGAAATCCCGACTATTATGGTTTTGTTTGTATGGTTTTTTAATTAAACCTCGGGACATGTCCGGGTTTTGGTTTTTATGAATGCTTGTAATAGTAAAACCACGTGATGGAAGCCGTGCAGGATTAGATCAAATCTATAATAGAATTTTTTCTATGTAATTTCGATTTTATTTTCCTAGATGCCTTGTAGTAGGAAAATTTATTTTGCAATCGAAGGCGTTATGGTGGGCGAATTGAATTCGTGGGTTTTGGTTTATCGTTAATTCGTAGAAAACCAAGAAAACCCAGAACGAATTGCAAGAAGACTAAGTAACGTAGAAGAAGTGAAGGAGGAATCGGAGGTGGGCAGCGGCACCGACGACAAATCGCCAGCAGGAGACGCTGGCCAGCACCGGCAGTGCTGCCACTGCGCAGTGTAACAAATTGCAGTGCTTGCGCATGGCAGCGGCAGCAGTAGCAAAGCTCAGCAACAGTGCATAGTAGCTGGGGGCTGCAGGGCCCCGTGATAGCAGTGCGCTTTGTGCGTGCTGCGCGCATGCTGGCCATTTTTTCTCCAGGGTTCTTTTTTTTGAAATTTCATTTTTGAAGACTCAATCCATCGAGTGGTGTGATGGGACACGAGATCAAGACAGAAGATGGAAGCAATTCAAGCCATAATAGTCGAGAAATTTATTTTACGAATTTATTTCCCGAATTTATAGTTTTAATTTTTATTCTTTAATTTTTGTGCTGTATTTTAGATGCAAAATTTTAAAGCATGCTGGTTTTATGTTTTTACATAACTTAGGATTAGTTAATTGCATGTTAAAATCGGAAAAACCCTCAATTTAGAAATCTAAGTGGGAGTGGGTTGGTTTAATATCCCTATAGCCTCCATTACGAATTCATATGTGATGTGGGTGGGTTTGCGTGTTGGCATTAGGGCCTTTCTCCATATCAGATGAGTCCAACCACATGATCGCTAGACTATGAATTTCTAAGAAAGATGACTAGAGTAAGTTTAACTAGGCGAAATGCGATACCCTCTCCATCTAAGGTGCACTATCCTGAGGTAACAAGCTCAGAAGTCACGTAATGGCGCACACTTAGTGTATGATTTGTAGTATTCCTTCCATCGAGGTTACGCTGCTTATTTGTACGGCTGAAAGCACTGACTATTAGCTACATTGATCAATAGATCGTTTGGTCAGATAGTGTAGTTAATTAACTTGGTTATTCTGAAATGAATATGGGTTAGCGTAAATGTCCACACTATCATGGCTTACGAGAATCCCGGTGAATGAGGTGCCGGTGGTTTAAATTATTATTTTGAAGGATATCAATAATTACATGAATTTGAAAATTCTGTGCTTAATACTAAAACATTGTCTGTTTATTTAATTTACAGTCTTTAATATGGCATTCAATCCTTTAGCTATAATATTGAAAGACAATAAACTTACCTGTCTGAATTATGTCGATTGGAGTCAGAATTTGGACATTGTCCTAACCGTTTAGAGCACTCCTGTGAGAGATCGTGTCATTGACATGATTAGTAATATCAACAAGATTGAGGTAGTGGGAGGCGAAATTGATGGTGAAACCAAAGTCGATATTGTCCTCCAGAACTTGCCTTAAAGCTATGAGCAGTTTTGGTTGAACTACAACATAAGTCAGATGTTGTGTACTTCATCCGAGCTCTTGGCAGAGTTGTTGGTGGCTAAAAGTCTTTTTCAAGAGAAGAAGCGAGCTTTAGTCGCAGTCAAAGCTTCAGAATCTTCTTCTAAGCCTGAGGCTGGAAAAAAGGAGAGAAAGCTCGAGGAAATAGCTCAAAATGCACAAATTGCACCAAAGCCAGAGATTGCAAAGAAGAAGCCAGAAGGCAAGTGCTTCAAGTGCAATCAAATGGGACATTGGAAATCAAATTGTCTAAAGCTCAGAAGTACGATAGTTTCTGCCTTAATTACTGAGACATGTTTAGCGGCAATTCTCACAGATAGTTGGTGTGTGGATTCAGGTGCCACTGACCATGTTTGTAATTCTTAAAGGGTTCCAAGTAATCCAGAAGCTTAGAGAAGGCGAGCTAGAAATCTACTTGGGCGACACTATGAGAGTGTTAGTGGAAGCAGTGGGAGTAGTTAGTTTAATTTTTGAAAATTCTAGATTAGAATTAGTTAATTGTCTTTATATACCGAGTTTTAAAAAGAACCTTATTTTAGTTTCTAAACTCTTAATGAATGGTTACAAGTTTATTTTTTCTTCTAATTCTGTTGTTGTTAGAAAAGATGGTAAACTTGTTTGTTCTGGTTGATTAGTATACAATTTATTTGTGGTTAAATCAAACTCCCTTGTTGTGCAAAACATAGAAATTAATGACGCATCATCTAACAATAATAATAGGAAAGAACCTTCTGAAATGAATCAAACCTACCTTTGGCATCTCAAGCTAGGCCATATACACCTTTGTAGGATTCAGAGGTTGGTCAATGATGGACCTTTAAGTTCATTAGAGATTGACAGTTATTTAACCTGCGAATCTTGCTTGGAAGGCAAGATGACCAAGAGACCTTTTAAGGCAAAAGGTTATCGAGCCAAAGAAGTATTAGAGTTGATTCACTCTGACTTGTGTGGACTAAAGTCGGTCAAGCACGAGGTGGGTTTGAGTATTTTGTGATGTTCACAGATGATTACTCAAGGTACGGATAAATTTACCTAATGCGTCACAAGTCTGAATGCTTTAGTAAATTCAAAGAGTATCGGGCAGATATAGAGAAACATCATGGTAAAAGTATCAAGACACTGCGATTAGATAGTGGTGATAAGTACCTTGAAAGATTATCTGCCCAGGCCTAGCCAGAAACTCACTTTTGTGCTATGGATTCCAAAATCGAAATCTCTGATCAGGCCTAGACGCTATCACAATCGCTATTCCAACCTTTTTGAAATAACATTGCGCAGGATCTGAGTTTGTACTTATTCGATTTACCACGCAATAAAAATTCTTAATTAAACGAAAACATAAGAATTACATATTGAAGCGTACACTCAGTTGATTCTCTTGTATGCCTCAAGACTTTGCTTATATACTGTGTGGGTAGCAATTTAACCAGCGATTTGATCAGCTAATCACACAATCCACCTGTCAGAAAATTCTAGCACCACTGCACCTGGCGCGTACAATCCACGCAGCGCCCAGAGAGAGAGAAAGCTACACGTTGCTGCCAAAAATCAAGAAGAATTTCGGCTGCTATAAAGCTTTGGAAATCTGACTTTAAGAGAGAGAAAATTTTCTCTCTCTAAGTTTTCTTGTCTTGAAAACTTATGAATTGTATATTGTGGAATAGCTAATCCCTTGTCTATATATAGAATTACAAGAGAGACCCCAAGTTGGTTTAGGATTGGCATTCCTAATGGGTTTAGGTAATTAGCTTCTAAATCCAATTAGGTAACCAGTCTGATAGGATAAACCAAATCCTACTAGATTTCCTAATCTTTAGGATTTCCTAATTCTAATTGAAACTTAATACTTAATTAATTAATTAAATAATTCCACTTTGTTAATTACTCAATCAACCCTTAGGAATAATTAATCAATTAATTAATTCTACCTATTCAATTAACCCATTACAAAAATTAATCGTACCACTAACGGATTAATTTTGGCACTACCATCCTACACCTGAATTGCTTCCGGAACAACTTAATTAATTTATATTCATAATCTCCTCACATCAAAGATATAGTACTCGTTAATTTATTAATTTATTGATAAATTAATTAATTAACTTCTTTAATTCCGAGACTAGTACCACTCGACTTTTTTACTATACCGATCATAAATCCACTGGCCGGGTTTAGTATAATAAACATTACGAGCTCATCTCGAGAGCACCATCACCCCGGACACACCGGGACATGGTTTCCTTTGGACAAACAGTAGCACACCAAGTAATTAAACACGCGCACCCAACCTACCGAGACTATTGGCCACAATTGACCTCACCCATTGACAGATCAAAGTACACTATGTCTAATCCTCATGCCCGCTCGAGTCCAGGGATTAAGAGATAGAATACCAAGAACGATTTGTCTATTAAATCAATACAAGAAAAATCATTCCTAATGGTCAAGTTCAATACGCCCCGGGCATATCTATATGATTCAATTAGTTTAGACAAACCAATTATCCGAATCACATAATAACCTAAACCGATAGTTTGTCCAAAACTTTCTCGATTACGAACCTCATTTATATATTATGTCTTTTAACCAATGATGAGATCTACTATGTCACACAAGACACCTGATCATCTAACTACATAATATAAATTGACACATAATGCATAACAAGATATAACCAAAACATAAATCGATATATTTACTGGGAAAATGTACAATACAAGTATAGTTTATGTATTCAACTCCAACAATCTCCCACTAATACTTAAGCTATGCTTTAAGTATACATCTACATACAACCCCTACATACTCTACTACTATATATCTAGAAAAACTATCATGGGTCTCCTAAGTATCTGATTCCCTTGCCCCCCAAGTGCGCCTCAAAGACTTTTGAAGTCAATGTCTTCGTGAACAGATATGGAAGGTTATCCTCTGATGCTATCTTAGCCATGACCACATCTTCCCTCTTTACGATATCTCGTATCAGGTTGTACTTGTGATGTATATGTTTACTCGCCTTGTGGGCTCGTGGTTCCTTTGAGTTTGCTACTGCACCATTGCTATCACAATACACCGTGATAGCCTTCTGCAAACCAGGAATCACATCTAAGTCCACTAGGAAGTTTTTGCGCCACACTACTTCCTTCGCTGCCTCTGATGCGGCAATGTATTCAGCCTCCATGGTAGAGTTCGTCACGCATTTCTGCTTGGCACACCGCCAAACTATGGCTCCACCTCCCAGAGTAAACACATACCCTGAGGTAGACTTGCTCTTGTCCCTGTTGCCTTGGAAATCTGAATCTGTGTAACCTCGAGGTACAAGATCAGGCACCTGAGAAACCAACACTTGGTCTCTCGTTCTGTGCAAATACTTGAGAATGCATTTTACTGCCTCCCAATGAGCTTTCCTGGGGTTACTCTGATATCTGCTTACAATGCCAACCGCATAACAGATATCAGGCCTCGTACACAATATGGTATACATGAGACTTTCTACTGCTGAAGCATAAGGAACTGTCTTCATGGCTTTTATCTCCTCAACAGTCTTGGGAGATTGTTCTTTAGACAGATGCACTCCGTGTCTGAAAGGTAGAAAACCTTTCTTGGAGTTTTGCATGTTAAAACGGGCCAAAATCGTATCTTTGTATGAAGCTTGGGAGAGCGTTAACGAACATTTCCTACGAACTCGAATTATCTTGATCCCAGTGAGATGTCCCGCTTCCCCTAAGTCCTTCAATCAAACTGCTTGGACAACCATGTTTTTATGTCTGATAACACTTTCTTGTTGTTGCCAATCAGTAGAATGTCATCTATGTAAAGCACAAGAAACACCACTGAGTTTTCATCACGTCTACGGTACACACATTGCTCATCCGGACACTGAGTAAATCCATAGGACTGGATTACCTCATCAAACTGGATGTTCCAAGATCTAGATGCCTGCTTAAGTCCATAAATGGACCTCTTAAGCCTGCAAACCTTATGCTCTTGGCCTTTTTCAATGAATCCCTCTGGTTGCTGCATGAATATGGTTTCCTCAAGACTTCCATTTGGGAAAGCTGTCTTGACATCCATCTATCATATCTCAAAATCTAAATGAGCAGCTACGACCACTTAAGCATGACTACCGGGGAGAAGGTTTCCTCATAAATCGATTCCCTCTTTGTAATAGGATAACCACGTACTGGAAGCCGTGTACGATTAGATCAAATTTGTAGTATGATTTTTTTCTTTGTAATTTCGATTCTTTAATTTTCATAGAAAGCCTTGTAGTAGGAGAATTAATTTTTTGTAATTGAAGACGTTATAGTGGGCAACTTGAATCTGTGTGTTTTGGGATATCGTTAATTCGTAGAAACTCAGTAAAACCCATAACGAATTGCAAGAAGACCAAATAGTGTGGGAAGAAGCAAATGAGGGATTGGTGGCAGGGGGCGGCGCCGGCGAGACACCGCCACCGGAAACTGCCGGCAGTAGTAGTACCGCTGCCTCGCGGCGCAGTAGTTTACTATGCCAGCGCGCAGCAGCAGGTGCAGCAGCAGCGCGCAGTAGTTGTTGTGCGCAGCAACTACCGCCCGTGGCCCCTGTTGGCTGCGCGTGCGGCCTGTTTTGGGTCACGTTTTGGCCCATTTTTCCTCCTGATTTAATTTGTCAAGATCAAGACACAATCTATCGAGTTACGTGACAGGACACGAGATTAAGGCAGATGATGGAAGCGATTAAAACCAAGATAGTCTGGAAATTTAATTTTCGCATTTATTTCCCGTATTTATTTTTTTAATTTTATGCTTTAATTTTTTGTGTTGTATTTTAGATGCATGATTTTAAAGCATGATGGTTTTATGGTTGCATATAACTTAGGGTTAGTTAATTTCATGTTAAAACTAAAAAAACCCTCAATTTAGAAATCTAAGTGGGAGGGGGTTGGTTTAATATCCCCACAGCCACCATTACGAGTTCATATGCGATGTGGGTGGACTTGCGCGTTGGCATTAGGGCCTTCCTCCATTCGGATGAGTCCAACCACGAGATCACTAGATTATAAATTTCTGAGTAAGATGACTAGAGTAAGTTTAACTAGGAGAAATGTGATATCGTCTCCATCTGAGGCGCACTATCCTGAGGTAACAAACTTAGAAGTCACGTAATGGCACACACTTAGTGTATGATCTGTAGTATTCCTCTCATCGAGGTTACGCTGCTTATTTGTACAGCTGAAAGCACCGACTATTAGCTACATTGATCAATAGATCCTTTGGTTAGATCGTGTAGTTAATGAACTTGGTTATTCTCAAACGAATGTGGGTTAGCGTAAACGTCCACACTATCGTGGCTTGCGAGAATCCTGGTGAATGAGATGTTGGTGGATTATAATTATTGTTTTGAGGGAAGTCAATAATTGTTAGAATTTCCTTATTTTTTGAAATTCTAGATTTAATAACTGAAACATTGTATGTTTATTTAATTTACAGTTTTTCGATATGGCATTCAACCCTTAGCTACTATATTGAAAGACAATAAGTTAACTGGACCTAATTATGTCGATTGGAGTCATAACTTGGACATCGTCCTTATGGCTGAGAGCACTCTTGTGAGAGATTATGTCATTGACGTAATTAGTAACATCAACACGGTTGAGGTAGTGGGAGGTGAAATTGTTGGTGAAACCAAAGTCGATATTGTCCTCCGGAGCTTGCCTCAAAGTTATGAGTAGATTCAGTTGAACTACAATATAAGTAAGATGTTGTGTACTTCATCCGAGCTTTTGGCAGAGTTGGTGGCGACTAAAAGTCTTCTTCAAGAGAAGAAGTGAGCTTTAGTCATAGGCAAAGCTTCAGAATCTTCTTATGAGCCTGAGGCTGGAAAGAAAAAGAGAAAGCTCGAGGGAATAGCTCAAAAGGCGTGAATTGCGCCTAAGCCAGATATTGCAAAAAAGAAATCAAAAGACAAGTGCTTCAAGTGCAATAAGACGGGACATTGGAAATCAGATTGTTCAAAGCTTAAACGTACGATAGTTTCAACCTTAATTACTGAGACATGTTTAGCAGTGATTCCCACAGATACTTAGTGTGTGGATTTAGGTGCCACTGACCATGTTTGTAATTCTTTGCTAGGGTTCCAAGTAACCCGGAAGCTTAGAGAGGGTGAGCTGGACATCTACATGGGTGACACTACAAGAGTGTTAGCAGAAACAGTGGGAGTAGTCAGCCTAAATTTTGATAATTCTAGGCTAGATTTAGTTAAATTGTCTTTACGTACCGAGTTTTAGAAATACCCTTATTTTGGTTTCTAAAATCTTAAAGAATGGTTATAAGTGTATTTTTTCTGATGAGTCTATATTTATTTGAAGAAATGGAAAACTTATTTGTTCTGGTTCAATGGCTGACAATTTTTTGTGGTTAATTCTAACTCCCATGTTGTGCAAAACATAGAAACAGATAGCTCTTTATCTAACATTAATAAGAGGAAGAAACCTTCTGAAATGAATCAAACCTATCTTTGGCATCTCAGACTAGGTCATATAAACCTTAGTAGGATTCAGAGGTTGGTCAATGATAGACCTTTAGGTTCATTAGAGATTGACAGTTATTCAACCTGCGAATCTTGCTTGGAGGGTAAGATGACCAAGAGACATTTTAAAGCAAAAGGTTATAGAGCCAAAGAAGTACTAGAGTTGATTTATTCTGACTTGTGAGGACCAATGTCGATCCAAGCATGAGGTGGGTTTGAGTATTTCGTGACATTCAAGGATGACTACTCAAGGTACGGGTATATTTACTTAATGTTTCATAAGTCCGAGTGCTTTGGGAAGTTCAAAGAGTTTCAGGCAGATGTGAAGAAGCATCATGGTAAGAGTATCAAGACACTACGATCAGATCGTGGTGGGGAGTACCTATCCCACGAATTTTGAGAATACCTCAGTGAGGTAGGAATTCATTCTCAGTTGTCTGCACCTGGCACGCCACAGCAGAACGGTGTACCAGAAAGAAGGAATCAAACTCTCATGGAAATGGTTTGGTCGATAATGAGCTATAGTGATTTGCCGAGTTCGTTCTGGGGATATTCCTTAGAAACAGCGGTGTATATTCTTAATCTTGTACCATCTAAAACCGTGCCTTCAACCTTAGTAGAGTTGTAGAACGGGCGAAAGCCTAGTCTAATACATCTCAGAATTTGGGGTTGCCCAGCACATGTGCTTAAGGCTGATGCGGCTAAGTTAGATGCTAGAACTGAATTAATGTTGTTTGTAGATATCATAGGGGAACGGAAGGTGGTCTGTTTTATAGTCCTAAAGATCAGAAGGTGGTGGTTTGTACTAACGCTAGATTTTTGGAGAAAGACTATATCCTAGATCACAAGACCAAGAGTAAGATAGTACTAGAAGAGCTTAAGAGACAAACTAATAATCTTGATGCACCAGTACAAGTAGATACACCACACACTGCACATGAGATCACAGATGATGCGCTTACACAGGTGGTGCCTCGTCGTAGTGGGAGGATTGTAAGACAGCCCGACAGGTTCATTGGCGTGGGAGAGGCCTCAGACCTAGTCCCAGGGGCACTTGAGCCTGACCCAATTAACTACAATGAGGCTCTCCGAGATAAAGATGCAGAATCTTGGCATAAGGCAATAATATCCGAGGTGTGGTCAATGGACCACAATCAAGTCTGGGAGCTTGTGGACCTGCCTGATGGGTTTAAGCCCATTGGATGCAAATGGGTCTACAAACGTAAGAGAGGACCTAACGGAATAGTAGGATTTCTTAACCACCTGCAAATAAAACCATGTAATAAATCGAACAAGCACAAAACCCAAAACCAGGCTTTGATACCAATTGAAAGATTATCTACACGGGCCTAGCAAGAAACTCACTTTCGTGCTATACATTCCAGAATCGGAATCTCTGGCCAGGCCTAGACTCTAGCACAATCGCTATTCAAACCCTTGCTTGAAATAACATTGCGCAGGATCCTAGTTTGTACTTATTCGATTTATCAAGCAACAAAAATTCTTAATTAAAGCGAAAACATAAGAATTACCTATTGAAGCGTAAACTCAGCTCATTGTCTTGTATGCCTCAAGACTTTGATTGCACCTTGTGTGGGCAACGATCTAGCAACCAATTGATCAGCTAATCACCACAATCCACCTGCTGGAAAAATTCCAGCACCGCTGCACCTGGTGTGTACAATCCACGCACCGCCGCGAGAGAGAGAAAACCACACACAAGCCGCCAAAAACTTGAAGAAAATTTGGCAGCCTTAAGGCTTGAGAAATCCGATTTTCAGAGGGAGAAATTTTCTCTCCCTAGGATTTTCTCTCTCTAAGTTTTCTTGTCTTAAAAACTTATGAATTGTATATCTTGAATAACTAATCCCTTGTCTATATATAGAGTTACAATAGAGACCCCAAGTTGATTTAGGATTGGCCTTCCTACTGGGTTTCTGTTTCCTTCAATCCTGTTCCTGGACTGATACGCATCCAACTGATACAGGGATTCACTTATCCCCAATACAGTTCTTGGTATGATTCACAACCAACTGACACAAGGATTAATTAATTACTTAATTAATTAAATCTACCTTTGTCAATAACCTAATACATAATTAATCATACCACTAACGGATTAATTATGGCACTACTATCCTACACCATAATTGCTTCCGGAACAACTTAATTAATTTATTCATAATCTCCCCACATCAAAGATATAGTGTTCGTTAATATATTAATTTACTGATAAATTAATTAATTAACTTCTTAAATTCTGAGACTAGTACCACTCGACCTTGTTACTATACCGTACATAAGTCCACTGGCCGGGTTTAGTATAATAAACATTACGAGCTCATCTCGGGAGCACCATCACCCCGGACGCACTGGTACATGATTTCTTTTCGACAAGCAGCAGCACACCAAGCAACTAAACACGCGCACCCAACCTACCGAGACTATTGGCCACAATTAACCTCACCCATTGGCAGATTAAAGTACACTATGTCTAATCCTCATGCTCGCTCGAGTCTAGGGATTAAGACATAAATTACTAAGAACGATTTGTTTATTAAATCAGTACAAGTCAAATCATTCTAAATGGTCAAGTTCAATACACCCCGGACATATCTATATGATTCATTTAGTTTAGACAAACCAATTATTCGAATCACATAATAACCTAAATCGACAGTTTATCCAAAGATATATCGGTTACGAACCTTATTTATATATTATGTCTTTTAACCAATGATGAGATCTACTGTGTCACACAAGACACCTCATCATCTAACTACATAATATAAATGGACAAATAATGCACAACAAGATATAACCAAAACATAAATCGATATATTTACTGGGAAAATGTATAATACAAGCATAGCTTATGTATTGAACTCCAACAAGTTTATCCAAACTAATTGAATCAAATAGATATGCCCGGGGCATATTGAACTTGACCATTTAGAATGAATTGCCTTGTACTGATTTAATAGACAAATCATTCTTAGTATTCTATCTCTTAATCCCTAGACTTGAGTGGGCATGAGGATTAGACATAGTGTACTTTGATATGCCAATGAGTGAGGTCAATTGTGGCCAATAGTCTCGGTGGGTTGGGAGCGCGTGTTTAGTTACTTGGTGTGCTGCTGCTTGTCGAAAGGAAACCATGTACCAGTGCGTCCGGGGTGATGGTGCTCCCGAGATGAGCTCATAATGTTTATTATACTAAATTTGGCCGGTGGATTTATGTCCGGTATAGTAAAAAGGTCGAGTGGTACTAGCCTCAGAATTAAAGAAGTTAATTAATTAATTTATCAGTAAATTAATAAATTAACGAGCACTATATCTTTGATGTGGGGAGATTAAGAATTAATTAATTTAGTTGTTCCGGAATCAATTCTGGTGTAGGATGGTAGTGCCAAAATTAATCCGTTAGTGGTACGATTAATTTTGTAATGGGTTAATTGAATAAGTAGAATTGATTAATTAATTAATTATTCCTAAGGGTTAATTATGTAATTAACAAAGTGGAATTATTTAATTAATTAATTAAGTCTTAATTTTCAATTAGAATTAGGAAATCCTAGAGATTAGAAAATCTAATTGGATTTGGATTATCCTATTAGATTAGTTACCAAATTGGATTTGGAAACTAATTAATTACCTAAACCCATTAGGAATGCGAATCCTAAACCAACTTGGGGTCTCTCTTGTAACTTTATATATAGACAAGGGATTAGCAATTACATAGTACACAACTTATAAGTTTTCAAGACAAGAAAACTAGGGAGAGAAAACATTTTTCTCTCTCGAGGATAAACTTTGGGCGGCCAGATTTTTTTCCAAGGCGGCGGCGGCAAGGAATTCCGGCGGCGGTGGTGGGTGGATTTTTCCGGCCTCAACGAGCTGCTGAATTTTTTCTGACAACCCAGTTGTGTTGATTGCTGATCAATTGGTTGCTAGATCGTTACCCACACAACGTGCAATCAAAGTATTGAGTCATACAAGCGATCACCTGAGTTAACACGCTTCAAGAGGTACTTTTCTATGATCCCGCTTTTAATTAGAAAATTATTGTTGCGTGATAAATCAAATTAGTACAAACCAAAATCCTGTGCAATGTTATTTCAATTAAGGATTAGAATAGCGATTGTGCTATAGTCTAGGCCTGGTCAAGGATTCCGATTCTGGAATGCATAGCACGAAAGTGAATTTTTGATCGGGCCCGGACAGATAGTCTTTCATAATCCTCATGCCTGCTCAAGTCTAGGGATTAAGAGATAGAATACAAGGAATGAATAGTCTATTAAATCAGTATAATACAATTCATCCTAAATGGTCAAGTTCAATATACCCCGGGCATATCTATATGATTCAATTAGTTTAGACAAATCAATTTCTGAATCACACAAGAACCTAAACCGACAGTGTGTCCAAAACTGTCTCGGTTACAAACCTCATTTATATATTATGTTTTTTAACCAGTGATGAGATCTACTTGTCACACCTGACACCTTATCATCTAATTGCATAATATAAATGGATGACATATGCACAACATATAAACTAAAACATTCAATTGATATATTAACTGGGAAATAGTATAATACAAGCAGAGCTTCAGTATTCAAACCTAACACTTGTTATATCTATTAAACAACATGCTAAAATTAAATATTTAATCTAAAGCGGAACATAAAGATTATACCTTTGAAGCGTGTCCTCGATGCAAATAATGAAAACCAAGTCTTTAATGCAAAATCCACTAAAGAATCCCTCGAATGACTCCGATAACCCCCGAAGTTGAGTGGGAAACTATCTACGGGGTGGATCTAGAAATAAAGAAGAAACCTGCTTCAAAAAACTCAAAACTGCCCAAACAGAAGCCTGCAGCCGCCTGGTCAAAAAACCCACAGCCGATCAGAAATTCCAACCATGATCTGCACCAAAACCGGTGTGGATCGAAAGCCAAAACCATGATTGAACATACCAGTAGTGGATCCGCGCACCAAACTTCACAAATGGTCGCCGTACCTGAAATGCCAAAAAATGTGCGGCAACGAAAAATGGGCCGGCGGTGAGAACAAGTTGGGTGGAGATGAAGAAAAAAGACCAGGAAAACTATGGGCTGAGTTTTTTCGAATAAGAATGATCAGTAAGCCGACTTCAAAAGAGATTTTCAATGAAGAAGATGAAGTTCTTTCTCTAGGCTAGTCGTGTCTTGGCAAGATCAATTTGGGCAGATTTTGAGTTTTTAGAAGCAGGTTTCTTGTGGGTTTCTTATTTATTGCTAGATCCACCCCGTAGATAGTTTGCCACTCAACTTCGTGGGTTTTCGGAGTCATTCGAGGGATTGTTTGGTGGATTTCGCTTGGTTTTTTTATTTGCTTCGAGGACACCCTTCAAAGGTATAATCTTTATGTTCCGCTTTAAATTAAAAATTTAATTTTTAGCATGTTATTTAATAGATCTAACAAGTATAAGCCTAGATCTACTCAAGGGAATTGATTTTAGTGTTTGGGCTTGATCAAAAGTCTCCGATTCTAGAATGCATTGCACGAAAGTGAGATTTTTGATTTGGTCCAGACCGGATCTTAATTCCTTCAAATTGGTATCAGAGCTAAGGTTTTGGCTTTATAATTGTTCAATTTATTACACGATTTTGTTATAGGTGGTTATTATTTTTGGATATTATGGTTTTACATTCATTTATAAACCCCAGGACATGTCCGAGCTCATTTTATTCTTGAATGGGAAAATGTATGATAGTAATAATCACGAGCTGGAAGCCGTGTTGGATTAGATTAAATCTTGTGGAAGGATTTATTCTAAAGATCGTCTTTATTTTCCTAGACAAGCCTTGAATATAGGAATTTATGTAAAATGATGAAGACATTATTGCAGGTGACTCATATTCGTGGGTTTTGGTTTATCGTAATTTTGGGTGATTCCTAATTACGTAGAAAACTGAGAAAATCTAAACGAATTAGGAGGAATCCAAATAACAAGAGGGAGCGACGCGACGGGACGTGTCAACAAGGCATAAAAAGGAAGCGACGATTGAGAAGGCCATAATAGTTAGGAAATATTTTATTAGATATTTATTTCCCACTTTATGTCCTGATTGTTGAATATGTGTTTTAATTTTTATGTTTTATGCATGACCAAAAATAAACGGTTTGTTGGGTGCAAATAACTAAAGTTAAGACGTTGCATGTTAAAACCAGAAAAATCCTCAATTTTAAGAATCTAAGTGGGAACGGGTTGGTTTATATCCCCACGGCCTCCATTACGAATTCATATGTGATGTGGATAGACTTGCGCGTTGGCATTAGGATCTTTCTCCATATCGGATGAGTCTTTATTCATAAGATCACTAGATTGAATTTCTAAAGGGATGACTATAGTGCATTTAATTGGAAAAAGTGTGACACCGCTCCATCTGAGGCGCATAAGTATCCTAAGTAACAAACTAAGAAGTCACGTAATGACATACACTTAGTGTACCGTTTGTAGTATATGTTGGTGTATGTGCCCTTTTAAGGACTATATATAGACATTTGTCATTTGATTGATGATTAATCGGATGAGTTAATTTCATGAATATAATATTCTTATGTATATTTGAATTCTTGAAATCGATCCGCCAAAAGAAACATTCCATGGATTGATTAGATCATGAGTGATTCTTTTGAGTAGTACTCGTACGAGGATCCTTGCATCAGAAATCACTACATGGTCTTAGGTAAATTGTAGTGTGCTTTAACATACACCTTATGGGCCATAACAGGTTACTAAGTAAGAATATGATTTTGTACACTATGATTCACACTAAGGTATATAGGTAAAGTGATGGGACTACAGGTCTCTCTTAAGTGAGAGATGATATCTTGGCCACTTGATAGTGAACTGATAAGTGCATGGTCATGCCCGAGAAATGACAAGTGTTATCATTTGCTCGAATAGAATCAGTGTCACTAAGAGATCAAGTAAACGTTCAGCTAAATAAAGATGATGGCTCCATGCCTTATGCTAAATGGGATATCAATGTAGAGGACCGTACGTAGTATGCTCGGAAGGTTGTGTTGAATCACCATTCGACCCTCCATTCTTAATTGGGTAGTCATTATGTCTTGCTAGAGACCACTAATGACTTATGGATTAATTAATTAGATTTAATTATCCATTTCCAATTTGGAATGGGCCTACAGGATAGCACATAAGAGAGTTTGATATTACAAAATTACCTGCACTAAGTATAATTGTTATACTTAGACAAATAGTATTTAATTAAATAGTTTAATTATATATTAATGAGATGTTCCATGGTATTAATTAAGAGTTAATTAAATACCTAGGAACAATTGAGATAGGCTGACAAATCAAGGGACCTAATTGCAATTGAGGTTATTGACCCATCAGCCTGATCCATGGGTTAATGGGTTAATCTATGGTTTTGGTAAAAATCCAGGTTAGTAAAAAATAATATTAATATTAATATTTTTATTTTATTGACTGAATATCTAACTCTTACTTATCCCGGGGATATTGAGTCAGATACTCAATTTATATTTTGAGAAAAAATGGTTTTACCAAATTAAAAAACTATTCCCAAAATTCACTCTTTGCAGAGGGGCTAGCAACCACTCTGTGAGAACCCCGGTACTTGAGAGTAGAGAATTTCTTCAAAGGGAGAAATTTTTGGTGGTGATCAGCGTAATCAGAGCAGAATGATTGGACTAACATCAAACAAGGATCTAGGTGCGTCAACCGATTACGCTACGAGGGTAAGCTTTAGAAGTTTTAAACGTATGTTTTAATTCAACACTAAAACAATCAATTAGGCATTTTCACTGGGATTTTTGTTAATCAGGACTAATGATCCCAACAGTGGTATCAGAGCCGGGCTTAATATTTTAGTGTTAATTAAAATTAAGACTAAACTCCTAAAATAGTTCATTCCATACATCGAAAATATCATTTTGGTCCAAAACAAAAAAAAAAAATACTTTTTTAGTCCATGACATCATGTTTTTTAAAAATTTTGGTCCAAACCCCACTTTTGCATGTCTTGACTAGGGGCATTTTTGTCTTAATGAAAAATACTTTTGTTTTATAACTCTCAAAAATATAAAATAATAATAAAAAATTATAATCTCACCCCTCCTAAATACCCTAATTTTTAAAGAAATCACTTTACCCCCCTTTTCTTCTCCCCCTCTCTCCCTGTTCTCTTTCTCTATCATTGGCAGCCATCGCCTTCACCTCCATCTCCCACCACTCCACTCCTCCCGCCACCCTTTCTCCCCTCTGCTCTCCGCCACCCTCTCTTCCCACCTAACATATTCAGCATTTTCAATCCATCAAACCTAAACGATACCGGTAAACAAAAAATTTTTCAGAAGAAACCCAAAATCATAAGCATCATAACAGGAAAAAATGATGTTTTGAAGCAAAAAATTGGAAAAAAAAAAGAACCTTGGGAGTTTGCAACAAGGGGTTTGCACCTAAGCTTAAAATAATCAGAATCAGGCGTACCATTCTTTAAACAGTTGAAGGCATCATCAATAAAACAAGGGCTTTTGTGTAAAAAAAAAAAACCCTAATTCCCTCATTTCCTTCTCTTTCTCCCTTGGTCACCCTTCTGCCGCACCACACAAAACCCGAGCCCAGTTCCAAAAAAAAAAAAAAAAAACTTAACCACATCTTTTCTTCCCCATTCTCTTCCTCCCTTGACACCGGACCTCCCCTATTTCCCCTTCTCCACTTCCCTTGATGCCACCCCACCCTGATTCCCCATTCTCCTCCTCCCTTGAGCTAACTATGAGCGCCAGGCAAATTGATGTAGAGTTCTGGCGCTGGTGGTGTGTGGTCGAGACAATAGAAGGGTGACAAGTGGAAGCGTTTGGATTTTGACACGGAGGTGATGGAGTAGCAGTGGCGGCCATTCTAGGGTGAGGGGGTGACGAGGGAGATGATGGTGTCAGGGGGGTTTTACGGCATAGAAGATCGAAAGGGAGAGAGAGAGATGGATTGGGAGAAGAGAACGATGACCGATCGATGGTGGGATGTCGGAGAGGCGGCCAATCGGGGTTTTGTCGAGCTTGCTGTTGGAGTTGAATACATAAGCTATGCTTGTATTGTACTTTTTCCCAGTAATATATCGATTTATGTTTTGGTTATATCTTATTGTGCATTAATTGTCCATTTATATTATGTAGTTATATGATGAGGTGTCTTGTGTGACATAGTAGATCTCATCATTAGTTAAAAGACATAATATATAAATGAGGTTCATAATCGAGACAGCTTTGGACAAACTGTCGGTTTAGGTTATTATGTGATTCGGATAATTGGTTTGTCTAAACTAATTGAATTATATAGATATACCCGGGGTGTATTGAACATGACCATTAAGAATGATTTGTCTTGTACTATTTTAATAGACAAATCGTTCTTGGTATTATATCTCTTAATCCCTAGACTCGAGCGGGCATAAGGATTAGACATAGTGTACTTTGATCTGCCAATGGGTGAGGTCAATTAGGCCAATAGTCTCAGTAGGTTGGGTGCCCGTGTTTAGTTGTTTGGTGTGCTGCTGCTTGTCGAAAGGAAATCATGTACCGGTGTGTCCGGGGTGATGGTGCTCCTGAGATGTGCTCGTAAAGTTTATTATACTAAACCCAGCCGGTGGACTTACGTCCGGTATAGTAAAAAGGTCGAGTGGTACTAGTCTCGAAATTAAAAAGGTTAATTAATTAATTTATCAGTAAATTAATATATTAACGAGCATTATATCTTTGACGTGGGGAGATTATGAATATAATTTAATTAAGTTGTTCCGGAAGCAATTCTGGTGTAGGATGGTAGTGTCATAATTAATCTGTTAGTGGTACGATTAATTATGTATTGGGTTATTGACAAAGGTAGATTTAATTAATTAAGTAATTAATTAATCCTTGTGTCAGTTGGTTGTGAATCATACCAGGAACTGGTTTGGGATAAGTGAATCCCTGTGTCATTTGGTTGTGAATCATACCAGGAACTGGTTTGGGATAAGTGGATCCCTGTATCAATTGGATGTGTGTCAGTCCAGGAACAGGATTGAAGGAAACAAAAACCCAGTAGGAAGGCCAATCCTAAACCAACTTGGGGTCTCTCTTGTAACTCAATAGATTCATAATTCAAGAATCTAGATAGAGAAAATCCTAGAGTGAGAAAATTCTCTCTCTTAAAGTTAGATTTTTTGAGCAATATTGCGGCTGGTTTTCTTCTCTTCTTGTCCGAATTTTTGGCCTGTCAAGCCAGCTGCGTGTGTAGCTTTCTCTCTTTGGGTGGTGCGTTTACAGTACGTGAAAGGTGCAGCGGTACTGGAATTTTCTGGCACGTGGATTGTGGTGATTAGCTGATCAATTGGTTTCTAGATCATTGCCCACACAACGTGAAATCAAAGTCTTGAGGCATACAAGAGAATCACCTGGGTGCATGATTCAAAGGTATTTTTCTAAGATTCTGATTTTAATTAGAAATTTTGTTGCGTGGTAAATTGAATAAGTGCGAACCCAGATCCTGTGCAATGTTATTTCAAAAGGGTTGGAATGTCATTGTGCTAGCATCTAGGCCTGGCCAGAGATTTCGATTCTGGAATGCATAGCACAAAAGTGAGTTTCTGGCTAGGCCCGGGCAGATAATCATTCAATTGGTATCAGAGCCTGGTTTTGGGTTTTGTGTTTGTTCGATTTATTACATGGTTTTATTTGCAGGTGGTTAAGAAATCCCGACTATTATGGTTACGTTTGTATGGGTTTTAATTGAACTCTGGGACATGTCCGGATTTGATTTTATTATGAATGTTTGTAATAGTATAACCACGTGCTGGAAGCCGTGTAGGACTAGATCAAATCTGTAGTAGGATTTTTTCTATGTAATTGAGATTATTTAATTTTCCTAGAAAGCCTTGTAGTAGGAGAATTAATTTTTTGTAATCGAAGACGTTATGGTGGGCAACTTGAATTCGTGGCTTTTGGATTATCGTTAATTCGTAGAAACCCAGGAAAACCCAGAATGAATTGCAAGAAGACCAAATAGCATGGGAAAAAGTGAAGGAGGGTGTGGCGGCAGGGGGTGGTGCCTGCAACTACCCACCGGCAGTAGTCGCCACAGGCGATGGCCAGCAGCAATGCCGCTGCCGCGCGGCGCAGTAGGAGGCTGTGACAGCCGCGCGAGCGCGTCGCGCCCTTTGTGTATGTTGCGTGCATACGGCCATTTGGGCAGCGTTTTTGGCCCATTTTTCCTCTAGTTTTCATTTTTTCGAATTTGAAGACTCTCTCCATTGAGTGACGTGATGGGACACGAGATCAAGGCTGAAGATGGAAGCAATTAAAACCAGAATAGTCAGGAAATTTATTTTTCGTATTTATTTCCCGTATATATTGTTTTAATTTTTATGCTTCATTTTTATGTTGTATTTTAGATGCATGATTTTAAAGCATGTTGGTTTTATGGTTGCATATAACTTAGTGTTAGTTAATTGCATGTTAAAACTGGAAAAACCCTCAATTTGGAAATCTAAGTGGGAGCAGGTTGGTTTAATATTCCCATGGTCACCATTACGAGTTCATATGCAATGTGGGTGGGCTTGCGCGTTGGTATTAGGGCCATCCTCCATTCGGATGAGTCCAGCCCTGAGATCGCTAGATTATGAATTTCTGAGTAAGATGACTAGAGTAAGTTTAACTAGGAGAAATGCGACACCCTCTCCATCTGAGGCGCACTATCCTGAGGTAACAAACTCAGAAGTCACGTAATGGCATACACTTAGTGTACGATCTGCAGTATTCCACCCAAGAGGTTACACTGCTTATTTGTATAACTAAAAGTACCGACTATTAGCTATATTGATCAATAGATCATTTGGTCAGATATTGTAGTTAATGAACTTAGTTCTTCTCAAACGAATGTGGGTTAGCGTAAACGTCCACACTGCGTGGCTTGCGAGAATCCCGGTGAATGAGATGTTGGTGGATTATAATTATTGTTTTGAGGGAAGTCAATAATTAATAGAATTTCATGTTTTCAAAATTCTAGGTTAATAACTGAAACATTGTCTGTTTGTTAATTTTACAGTTTTATCGATATGGCATTCAACCCCTTAGCTGCTATTTTGAAAGACAATAAATTAACTAGAACTAATTATGTCGATTGGAGTCATAACTTGGACATTGTCCTTATGGCTGAGAGCACTCCTATGAGAGATCATGTCATTGACATGATTAGTAAATCAACAAGGTTGAGGTAGTGGGAGGCGATATCGTTGGTGAAACCAAAGTCGATATTGTCCTCTGGAGCTTGCCTCGAAGCTATGAGTAGATTCGGTTGAACTACAACATAAGTAAGATGTTGTGCACTTCATCCTAGCTCTTGGCAGAGTTGGTAGCGGCTAAAAGTCTTCTTTAAGAGAAGAAGCAAGCTTCAGTCACAAATTGCGCCTAAGCCAGATATTGCAAAGAAGAAGTCTAAAGACAAGTGCTTCAAATGCAATAAGACGGGACATTGAAAATCGGATTGTCAAAAGCTTATAAGTATGACAGTTTCTGCCTTAATTACTGAGACATGTTTAGCGGCGATTCCCACAGATACTTGGTGTGTGGATTCAGGTGCCACTGACCATGTTTGTAATTCTTTGCAAGGGTTCTAAGTAACCAGGAAGCTTAGAGGGGGCGAATTGGATATCTACTTGAGCGACACTACAAGAGTGTCAGTAGAAGCAGTGGGAGTAGTTACTCTGAATTTCGAGAATTCTAGTTTAGAGTTAGTTAATTGTCTTTATGTACCGAGTTTTAGAAAGAACATTATTTCGGTTTCTAAACTCTTGAATAACGGTTATAAGTTTGTTTTTTCTGATGAGTCTGTATTTATTAGAAGAAATGAGAAACTTATTTGTTCTGGTTCATTGGCTGACAATTTATTTGTGGTTAACTCTAATTCCCCTGTTGCGCAAAACATAGAAACATATAGCTCTTTATCTAACATTAATAAGAGGAAGAAACCTTCTAACATGAATCAAACCTATCTTTGGCATCTCAGGCTCGGTCATATAAACCTTAGTAGGATTTAGAGGTTGTTCAATCATGGACCTTTAGGTTCATTGGAGATTGACAGTTATGCAACCTGCGAATATTGCTTGGAAGGTAAAATGACCAAGAGACCTTTTAAGGCAAAAAGTTATAGAGCTAAAGAAGTATTAGAGTTGATTCATTCTGACTTGTGTGGACCAATGACGGTCCAGGCACGAGGTGGGTTTGAGTATTTTGTGATGTTCACGGATGACTACTCAAGGTACGAGTACATTTACCTAATGCGTCACAAGTTCGAATATTTTGGCAAGTTCAAAGAATTTTGGGTAGATGTGGAGAAGCATCATGGTAAGAGTATCAAGACACTGCGTTTAGATCGTGGTGGGGAGTACCTGTCCCATGAATTTCGAGAATACCTCAGTGAGGTCAGAATTTAGTCTCAGTTGTCTGCATCTGGCATGCCACAGTAGAATGGTGTAGCAGAAAGGAGGAATCGGACTCACATGGAAATGGTTAGGTCTATGATGAGCTATAGTGATTTTCCAAGTTCATTATAGGGATATACCTTAGAAACGGTGATGTATATTCTTAATCTTGTACCATCTAAAACCGTGCCTTCAACCCCATTGGTGTTGTGGAATGGGCGCAAGCCCAGTCTAAAGCATCTCAGAATTTGGGGTTGCCCAGCACATGTGCTTAAAGCGGATACGACTAAGTTAGATGCGAGAACTGAATTGATGCTGTTTGTAGGATATCCTAGGGGAATGAAAGGTGGTCTGCTTCATAATTCTAAAGATCAGAAGGTGGTGGTCAGTACCAACTCTAGATTTTTGGAAGAGGACTATGTCTTAGAGCACAACCTCAAGAGTAAGATAGTACCAGAAGAGCTTAGACGACAAACTACTAATCCTGATGCACCTGCACAAGTAGATACACCACACACTGCACATGAGATCACAGATGATGCGCCTACACAGGTGATGCCTCGTCGTAGTAGGAGGGTTGTGAGACAGCCAGATAGGTTCATTGGCATGGGAGAGGCCTCAGACCTAGTCCCAGGAGCGCTTGAACCTGACCCGGTTAACTACAATGAGGCTCTCCGAGATAAAGATACAGAGTCTTGGCGTAAGGCAATGATATCTGAGATGGGGTCAATGGACCACAATCAAGTCTGGGAGCTTGTGGACCTGCCAGATGGGTTCAAGCCCATTGGATGCAAGTGGGTCTACAAACGTAAGAGATGACCTGATGGGAAGGTGGAAACCTTTAAAGCTAGGCTCGTGGTGAATGGGTATACTCAGAAAGAGGGAATCGATTATGAGAAAACCTTCTCCACGGTAGCCATGCTTAAGTCGATCCGGATTCTGTTGGCCATAGCTGCTCATTTAGATTATGAGATTTGGCAGATGGATGTCAAGACAGCTTTCCTAAACGGAAGTCTTGAGGAAACCATCTTTATGCAGCAACAGAGGGATTCATTGAAAAAGGCCAAGAGCATAAGGTTTGCAGGCTTAAGAGGTCTATTTACAGACTTAAGTAGGCATCCAGATCTTGGAACATCCGGTTTGATGAGGTAATCCAGTTCTTTGGATTTACTCAGTGTCCGAATGAGCAATGTGTGTACCGCAGACGTGATGGAAACTCAGTGGTGTTTCTTGTGCTTTACGTAGATGACATTCTTTGATTGGCAACAACAAGAAAGTGTCATCAGACGTAAAGACATGGCTGTCCAAGCAGTTTGATATGAAGGACTTAGGGGAAGCGGGACATATCCTTGGGATCAAGATAATTCGAAATCGTAAGAAATGTTCCTTAACGCTCTCCCAAGCTTCGTACATAGATATGATTCTGGCCTGTTTTAACATGCAGAACTCCAAGAAAGGTTTTCTACCTTTCAGACATGGAGTGTATCTATCTAAGGAATAGTCCCCTAAGACTGTTGAGGAGATAGAGACCATGAAGACAGTTCCTTATGCTTCGGCAGTAGGAAGTCTCATGTATGCCAAGTTGTGTACGAGGCCTGATATCTGTTATGTCATTGGCATGGTAAACAGATATCAGAGTAACCCAGGGAAAGCTCATTTGGAGGCAATAAAATGCATTCTTAAGTATTTGGGTAGAACGAGGGACCAAGTTCTGGTCTATCAGGTGCCTGAGCTGGTACCCCGAGGTTACACAGATTCAGATTTCCAAGGTGACAGGGACAAGAGCAAGTCTACCTCAGGGTATGTGTTTACTATGGGAGGTGGTGCCATAGTTTGGCGGAGTGTCAAGCAAAAATGCATGGCAGACTCTACCATGGAGGCTGAGTACGTTGTTGCATCAGAGGCAGCGAGAGAAGCAGTATGGCTCAAGAACTTCCTAGTGGACTTAGATGTGATTCATGGTTTGCAGAAGTCTATCACGATTTATTATGATAACAACGGTGCAGTAACAAACTCGAAGGAACCACGAGCCCACAAGGCGAGTAAACATATACAGCGCAAGTACCACCTGATATGAGACATCGTAAAGAGGGAAAACGTGGTCGTGGCTAAGATACCATCAGAGAATAACCTTGCATATCCGTTCACAAAAACATTGACTTTGAAAGCCTTTGAGGCTCACGTGGAGGGCATGGGAATCAGATACTTGGGAGAGCCATGACAGTTTTTTTAGATATATAGCAGCAGAATGTATAGGAGTTGTATGTAGTTGTATATTTAAAGCACAGCTTAAGTATTAGTGGGAGATTGTTGCAGTTGAATACATAAGCTATGCTTGTATTGTACTTTTTCCCAGAAATATATCGATTTATGTTTTGGTTATATCTTGTTGTGCATTAATTGTCTATTTATATTATGTAGTTAGATGATGAGGTATCTTGTGTGACACAGTAGATCTCATCATTGGTTAAAAGACATAATATATAAATGAGGTTCGTAACTGAGACAGCTTTGGACAAATTGTCAGTTTAGGTTATTATGTGATTCAGATAATTGGTTTGTCTAAACTAATTGAATCATATAGATATGCCCGGGGCGTATTGAACTTGACCATTAAGAATAATTGTCTTGTACTAATTTAATAGACAAATCGTTCTTGGTATTATATCTCTTAATCCCTAGACTCGAGTGGGCATGAGGATTAGACATAGTATACTTTGATCTGCCAATGAGTGAGGTCAATTGTGGCCAATAGTCTCGGTAGGTTGAGTGCCCGTGTTTAGTTGCTTGGTGTGCTGCTGCTTGTCAAAAGGAAACCATGTACTTGTGCGTCTGGGGCGATGGTGCTCCGAGATGAGCTCGTAAAGTTTATTATACTAAACCCGGCCGGTAGACTTACGTCCGGTATAGTAAAAAGGTCGAGTGGTACTAGTCTCAGAATTAAAGAGGTTAATTAATTAATTTATTAGTAAATTAATATATTAACGAGCACTATATCTTTGATGTGGGGAGATTATGAATATAATTTAATTAAGTTGTTCCGGAAGCAATTCTGGTGTAGGATGGTTGTGCCATAATTAATCCGTTAGTGGTACGATTAATTATGTATTGGGTTGTTGACAAAGGTAGATTTAATTAATTAAGTAATTAATTAATCCTTGTGCCAGTTGGTTGTGAATCATACCAGGAACTGGTTTGGGATAAGTGAATCCCTGTGCCAGTTGGATGTGTATCGGTCCAGGAACAGGATTGAAGGAAACAGAAACCCAGTAGGAAGGCCAAGCCTAAACCAACTTGGTGTTTCTCTTGTAACTCTATATATAGACAAGGGATTAGCTATTCAAGACACACAATTCAATAGGTTCATAATTCAAGAATCTAGAGAGAGAAAATCCTCTCTCTCAAAGTCAGATTTTTTTATCAATATTGCGGCTGGTTTTCTTCTCTTCTTGTTTGAATTTTTGGCCTGTCAAGCCAGCTTCGTGTGTAGCTTTATCTCTCTCCGGGCGGTGCCTTTACAGTACGTGTCAGGTGCAACGGTGTTGGAATTTTCTGGCAGGTGGATTGTGGTGATTAGCTGATCAATTGGTTTCTAGATCGTTGCCCACACAACGTGAAATCAAAGTCTTGAGGCATACAAGAGAATCACCTGGGTGCACGCTTCAAAGGTATTTTTCTAAGATTCAGCTTTTAATTAGAAATTTTGTTGCGTGGTAAATTGAATAAGTGCGAACCCAGATCCTGTGCAATGTTAATTCAAAAAGGTTGGAATAGCATTGTGCTAGCGTCTAGGCCTGGCCAGAGATTCCGATTCTAGAATGCATAGCACAAAAGTGGGTTTCTGGCTAGGCCCGGGCAGATAATCTTTCACTTGCTATATAATTTCTCATTTGTTTGTCCCATTTCTGTTGATTAATAGTTTGTCCAATTTTTTTTTTCATTTTGGCTAATTGAGTTGTTTGTTGGAATCAGTTTGACGTTTCATGATTGCTGATGATTAATTGTTTGTCCAATTTACTTTCATTTTGGGTATTCATTCTTACTGATGAAATTATTTGCTGGAATAAGTTTGATATTTTGTGTTTCGGAAGAATTTTTTTGGTGGTTTTGGGTTTTGGTTAAAAGACCACTGTTGTGTAGTGGCGTTCGGCGGGAAGAGGGGCGGCCGTCTAAGGGAGAAGGAGACGTGTGTGGTGGGGAGAGGGCGGTCGTCCAAGGGAGTAAAAGAAGAGAATAGAGAATTAGGGTTTTTTTTTTTTTTTTTTGCACAAAAGCCCTTTTATTAATTGTTAAAATTGGTCAACAGCTGTTAAAAGGGACCATAATTGCTTAAACAAAATTTAAGAGGGACTAGTATTGGTAACAAAATAAAAAGATGGACCAAAACTGGAATAATCCCTATTAACGGGACCAAAAATGGAACTAAGTCAAGAAAGAAAGAAAAGAAAAGAAAGGAAAAGGAAAAGGAGAAAGGATGGGGCCAGCTGGGAATTTCTTAAAACTTTAAAACTCTAAGGTATTAGGTATAGTCTATAAAAAATTGTATTTTAATTTTTTTAATATTTTATTAATTTCAGTCGGTTAAAAGAAAAGAATTTTTTATTAAGACAAAAATGCCTCTGGTCAAGACAGGAAAAAATGGGTTTTGGACTAAAATTTTTAAAAGACATGATGTAATAGACTAAAAAATTAGTTTTTTTTGGACCAAAATGATATTTTCGCTATATGTAATGGACCGTTTAGTCTAAAATTAATTTTAATTTCAAAAAATGAATTGAATGGCCGGTTTGGAAATTGGCTTTTGTAAAAGTTTCTTTTTTTTACGGAATTTTTTTTATTTCCTTCTCGGTTTTGAAAGCCCCGTCGGAAAGTTACTTTACCTTTGCTAAAAAAAAAAAGTTTTCCTGTTTTGGTTTCGGATTTCTGGGTTTCAAAACCCTCACCAAAGAAATAACCCTTTTCGTTTTCTGGGTTTTTATTCGCCGGAGATTCTAGTTTTTCGTTTGGGTTTATGGGTTTTCAAAAAATTGAGTCCGCCAAAAAAATGGGTTTTTGAAATCGGACTGTTTCGAATCTTTTTCGGAAAAATGATATGTTGTATTCTGGGTTTTCGAAACAAAGATGCTACTTGGGTTTGAGATTTTGTTTTCGAAATTATCTTGCTGGGTTTTTCTTTTCTTTTTTCCTTCCTTGTTGCAGGGCTTTTCTGGGCGTTGGTTTATCGTCGGAAAAATCGGTGAAGACGGGATCCATATTGGCGGGATGCTTCAGTTTCATCGAAGTGAACACTGGATTCACGTCTGGGCTCGATTGACACTGGAAATGAGCAGTGGCGAATGTCGCCGCTGCATTTCCTCATCGATCGGAGCCGAGAATCGCAACTGTTGTTGCTGATTCTTCGCCGGAAGTGTTGCGGATCTACGAACGGCGATTATCGTCGCTCGAAAAGGCCGCTATTGGGGCCAAAAAAGTTTTGGCCACCGAGACGAAACACGCTAGGAGATCCAGGTTCACGGGGAAGACAATCAGATGGCTGGCGGCAGGTGGTTGAAGCCCTAGGGGCTGAAATGACCAAAATGCCCCTGCCGTAGCCCTAATCTGCCAAAATATTAAAGCTTTAAAAAATTTTAAGTCGACCCCAGAATTTCAGGCAAAATTATTTCTAAATTTTTCCATTTAAATAAGATTTTGAATTTTGTTATTTTTGATAAAATAATATCTTATCAGATTCGATTAGGATATTTTTTTTATAAGATTTAGATTATTTAGGATAAATGGAAAAATTTTATCAAATTAGATATAGGAATAAAATTTGATTTAAAATTATTATCATATCAAAATATTTAAAATTTTAAATTTGAGATAATTATCTTAATTAGATTAAGATAATTCAGAAATATTTAAAATTTGAAATTTAAATAATTATCTTAATTAGATTAGGATAATTAGAAAATATTTGAAGTTTTAAATTTTAAAAGATTTCTTAATTATATTAGGATAGATTTCTCTCAACAAAATAAAGATGATATACTTAAGACAGTTAAACAAGAAAATAATATTTTTGTGAAAAATGCAGTTTATACCTTAGCTGTTAATATTATAGAATATTTCACAGAAAGATTTAGTGATAATAGTGATACTAATAGAACTTTATTACAAAATTTAAGGTGTAAAACACTTTCAGACTTTAGATGGTATAAAGATACTTTCTTAAGTAGAGTTATAGAATTAATAGAATGTGGTAATACACATTGAAAATCTAAATTTATAAATGGTCTCCTAAGCTTATTTACTGAAAGGGTTAGAAAAAGTCTTAAAAAAATAATATTACAATATTATATGTGGAGAATTAATAGATACTTGTATTCAAGAAGGATTTGCTCTATGTAATGAAATAAAGCTAAATCAGCAAATCAAGAGACATAACCTTCATGAAAGAAAACAATTAGGATAGTTTTGTCAACAATTTGGGCTAGATAATCCCACATCTAGCAAGAATCATAAAAAATATAATAAAGATTATAAATAAAAACATAGACGATCTTCTCAAAATCATATTGAAAAGAAAAATCAGAAAAGAGAAGAGAAAAATAAAAAACCAAAACATTCTAGAAAGAAAAATAAGGAAAGACATTGTAAAATATGTGGCAAATTTGGCCATACTTCGAAATATTGTTGGACTAAGAAAAAGATTAATAATCTTGATATTCCAGATGATATAAAAGCTATAATTATACAAACAATTCAAAATTCTGGATCCGATAAATCAGAAATAGAATATACAGAGATTTCTGAATCAGAAGAAGAAGAGATAATAAATGCTTTAAAAAATGAAAAAAGTTCTGAATCATAATGTGAACCTTGTAGCATAGGACAAACTTGTTCTAAAGAATGGAATAAAATTGAAAATAATATTGATCAAACTGAACTTTATAAAATAATGTTTCAATTTTCAGACATGACAGTTAATGTATTAACTTCTAATCATGTTATTGAGTTATTAAAATTAATAAAAGATCCAAAATTAACGATGAAAATTATTGATGAAATTAATACAGAAGAAGAAACTTCATCATCTTCTCATATTGAGAAAAATTCTTCAGAGGAAATTTTGAATATTAATAATAGGACATATAACATGACAGAAGTCATGAATCAATTAAGAAATAAATACTAAAATAAAAAACAAAATGTTTATTTTCAAACTCTTTATAAAGAAATCAATAATTTAAAAAAAGAAATTCAGACATTGAAAAACAAGCATATAATTCAAGAAACTAGAATTTCTAAATTAGAAAATATTTCTAAAGATACAGTTTCAATTGAAAAGACCATTGAAAATAATATTCCAGAAAACTTTCTCTCTACTATTGAGACAGTAATATCTCAAAAATGGTATATTAAGATATCATTATTAGTTGATAACCATTATACCAAAACTTTTACTACTTTGGATGATAGTGGTACAGATTTAAATGTTATACAAGAGAGATTAATTCTACTAGATATTTTCATAAAACTAGTCATACTTTATGACATGTTGCAGGTGATAAACTCCAGATACATATAAGCTTATTAAAGTTTTTGTATGTATTAATAATAAATGTATTGCTCAAAACTTTATTTTAGCAAAAGATATTTCTAATCAAGTAATACAAAGAACACCATTTTTAAATCATATATATCCAATTAAAAAGATTGATAATAAATGAATAATTGGAACTTTTAAAAATGATGATATCTTTCTGGAATTCATAATAGAACCATTCACTAGAATTTTACATAATATTTATGATAATATTAAGGCAAAACAAAATCAGATAAATTTCTTAAAACAAGTGATTAGTATTCTATCAATTGATGAACAATTGAATAATCCTAAATTACAGGATAAAATTAATTTATTAAAAAATCAATTCTCTGTAGAGATATACAATGATCATCCAAATGCTTTTTGGAATAGAAAAAAGCATATTGTTGCTCTACCTTATGAAGATTTTTTTAATGAAAAATAAATTCATACAAAGGCTAGGCCTTGTCAGATGAATTCAGAATATCTTGAATTATGTAAAAAAGAAATTGAATCTCTTTTGCAGAAATAATTAATAAGTCCTTCACAATCTTCATGGTCATGTACTAGCTTTTATGTTAATAAACATTCTGAAATAGAAAGAGGTATACATAGATTAGTTATAAATTACAAACCTTTAAATAAAGTATTAAAATGGATTCGACATCTAATTCCTAATAAAAAGGATTTACTTGATAGGCTTTATGACAGTCTAATATTTTCTAAATTTGATTTAAAATCAGGATATTGGCAGATTCAGATTAATAAGTCTGATAGGTATAAAACAACATTTAATGCTCCTATTGAATATTATGAATGGAATGTTATGCCATTTGGCTTGAAGAATGCCCATTCTGAATGTCAGAAGATCATGAATGTTATTTTTACTCCTTATAGTACTTTTATAATTGTTTATATTGATGATATATTGGTTTAATCTAAAACCATTGAAATGCATTTTAAACATTTAAATATGTTCAAATCGATTATTGTCCAGAATGGATTAGTAATTTCAAAACCAAAAATGGTATTATTTCAAACTAAAATTAGATTTCTTGTTCATATCATTGAAAAAGGAAATATTATTCCTATAAATAGAAGCATAGATTTTGCTGATAAATTTTCTGATAAAATAACTGATAAAACACGTTTACAAAGATTTTTAGGAAGTTTAAATTATATTGCTCCTTATTATAAAGATTTAATAAAGGATACAACTATTTTATATGATAGACTTAAGAAAAATCCTAAGCCGTGGTCTGAAGACCATACTGAGGCAGTTAGAAGAATAAAATCTAAGGTAAAAATATTACCTTGCTTAATGCTTAGTAATCCAAATTGGGGAAAAGTAATTGAAACTGATGCTTCTGATATAGGATTTGGAGGAATATTAACTCAGGTGGATCCAGATAATAAACAAGTTTATCTTGTTAGATTTCATTCAGGAAAATAGAATAAATCTCAGAAAAATTATGCTACTATAGCTCAAGAAATTTTAGCAATAGTTAAATGTGTTTTGAAATTCCAAGATGATTTATATAATCAAAAATTTATTATAAAAACATATTACAATGCTGCTAAATTTATGTTTCAAAAAGATTTTAAACATGATATTTCTAAACAAATGTTTGCACTATGGCAGGCTCATTTACTCCCATTTGATTTTGAAATTGTTTATAAAAAATGAGAAGATAATAGTCTTCAAGATTTTTTGACTCGAGAATATTTAAATTGATAACAGATATGAGTTCTCGAGGCAGAGGATTTTCCTCTTATAAAGGAAGAGGGGGTCGAGGAAAGTTTCCAGAGATTATATCTTAGCAGGGAAAAAAAAAAACTAATAGCGATGGAGATTTATCTCAAGATACTGAGTACCAAGCATTTCTTGAATTCAAAAGGAAAAGTCCGCAAATTGCTGATGGAGGGAATGAAAACCCTTCGTATGCCAAAATAATTGGTGATGAAGAATCTGAATCCAATAATATTGGATTTTTAGAAATTGAATATAAAGAAATCATATCTCTTTTGGAAGAAAAAGATTTGAAATGGAAAAATGATCCATGGGTCTTAATACAGAGATATTTGGATAATTCATCCATACCCACAAGTACTTATAAGTCCTGATATTTTTATGAACAAATATTGGTTCAGAATGGATCTTGTGAAATTTCACATTTTACTGGAACAAATAAAGATATTTATAATTTCAGTAAAATAATTATTAAAAAGGTTATATCCTTGGAAGATTGGGGAATTTCTTCAATGAAAGAAAGAGAAATACTGATTAATAAATCAGCAGTAATTAAATATAATTACTGGGATTATTGCGATGACTTTATAAAGGTATTCTACTATGAAAATGATAAGTACAAATATTCATGGTTTATAAAAATTTGTGCTCATGTTCATAACAATAATGTTCCACACTATTGTTAGAAATTGGTCATACCAAGACAGGAATTCCTTGCTTACAAAGAACATTATATACAAAGTTCTGGGATAAGATGATGAAAGTTGATCATACCACCAAAGAAATCTTTGGGAAAGAAACAATGGATCTTATGGAAAGACAAATCAACCCAACAGGAAGTTATTAGCACTCCATCTCCTTTTGATCAATTATCAAGAAAATTTGAAATGAGATCAGAAAATTTGACTAAGAAGAAAATGATTCCTGCCTATATTGAATAGATGAAAAAAGATCTTCTTTCTTAATTTGAAAAAGAAAGATCAACCAAATCTGATTCTACTATGGCATCTGAATATATGCTAGATGCCCAGGATGCTAATGAGGTATGCATTGAAGATATTTTTGACGCCATTAAGGATACCTTGGTGGAAAGAATAACAAAGAAAAATGGAGAAGCATCTTCTTCCACCCAATGGAAAGCTGGAGAATAAGGCATAAAAGACTGTTGCTGATAAAGATCCGGGAATCCTGGCTTTTTTTCAATTTTTCAGCCAAAATAATTGGCTTTTTACTGTATATTTTCAGTGATGCGAACTATTCATAAATAGTTCTTTCACATTTTTTGTGTATAAATTGAGTAGCTTAGCTTAGAGGAAGACAAAATTCGGTTTACAGGAATTCATTATTCTCTCTCTTACCCCTTGTAGCTCATGAGTTGAGCCTTTCTTTCTCTTGTAAAATATTTTAAAGTATATAAATCTACTATTGTCTTCATAGTATCTCTTGAAGAATGAAGTTCGGTATAAGTAGTAGTTTTTTTTTAAATTTTTGTTAATGATGTTTAGCCTTATAGGCTAATCTATTTGTGTGTTTATTCATGGCCGTTAATCATTAAACATGTAATTGATCTTATTTATTACTTAGGATGATCTTAGGTTGGATGATTGTAACTGGCCTTAACATAAAAATTTCCTCTTAAATTTATGGCTCCTGGGTAAGTCACTTTCTAGCCGATGTTAGGCGTTCTATGGGCAGTTTGGAGTATTATGTTTAGGTAGAACATTTATGTATGGTTTTCGGTTAGATTTTATCTTGTAAAACTATCCTAATATCCTGGGTTATAGATGGTATCAGAGCCTGGTTAGTAGATTAATGGGTTATGAATCAACACATAGTTTGAATCATGAATTTCATGAATATCATTAATAAAAATTCTACTATTAGAAATCTAAAAAGTGAGGAATATGATATCCTCCAAAATTTAGAATTGCTTAATAGATGGAAGATTCCAAGAGTCGAACCTAAGTTAATATATCAATTACGTACTTTTGAAAAATTGGGTTTAAAACTAGTAAAAACTACTGAGGAATCTATTTCATTATATAATAATGATATGATAATCAGATTATTATCTGAGAAATATATAAGTCAATATAGACAAACGTATAAATTTTTTCACATAAGATTAGTGCAAATTGCATTTAAACCTTTAACTTAAGAAGGTTTGTCAGAAAGCTTTATAGTAGCTTTAAGAGATGGTAGGAATTTAAATTGGAAATAATCTTTAATGGGAATAATACAATCCAGTTTATCGCATGGACCAGTTTATTTTAACGTCTATCCTAATTTGCAATTATCATTATCTGATGTGAATATTTTAGATGCTTTAACATTAAATGTTAAAACACATGGTTATAATTATATTCTTGGAACAGAAGTTATATGTCTCTGTTATAAAATATATTATAAGCCCTTATTTACCTTGAATCCACAATGTAAACAAATGGATAAACCAAAAAATGAAATGATAATAATAGAAACCAATTTTAATATGTCAAATATTACTTGTAGAAGACCTATTAAATGGGAAGAAATAACTTTTACAGAAAATTAGATAATAGAACAAGCTATTCCTGTTCAGCCACAAATTCATGATTATGATAATATTGTTGATATATTTCAAAATAATGAGGAAAATGTTAACCTTAGATTTGATAATATATTATTACCATTTCCAAAGAGTACTTCTATGAGGTCATATATATATCACCTATAGATTATAGGGTAGATTCTCTTGTGCCTTCAAGGGCATCTACTTCTCAAATAAGAGAATCATAAATTTTAACACCTATTACAGAAAATTTGTATATAAACAGACAAAATATTGTAAGAAAAAAAATAATCAAACTCAGAATAAAAATGAGGTAGAACCAATAATGTCAGAAATGGAATTTGCTATTTAATAGATAAAAATCAACCTATAGATTTCAGTCCCGGCTCTCCAGCCAGAAAAATTATTTCTGAAGAATTTAAAGATATAGGTTATAGCCAATTTAGAGAATGATCCTTTGAAACTTTTACTAAGGAAGAAGGATTATATTTTCAAGAAGAATTTTATAAATATTGTCGTCTTATAAATGTTTTAATACCTTTTGCTTTATGGTTTATAAAGACCTATGTAAGAAATTATATCTCCATTATTGAAAGGGAATATAAACTGGAACCAGGAAATGTTTATAAGGGTATATACCCTCCACAACAAGCTTTTCATATTGAGAAAAATTGGAAGGTTCATAATTTTTCAGCTTTTCTTAAATTAATAAAAAATGATATACTGCCTATTACATGTAAACATTTTAATAATATGTTTGAACATCAAAATTATACTAATCTTTTCCTAAATATATTAGGAGAACATATACAATCTATTCATAATAAAATAGAAATCATAAACAAGGCTATTAATAATATACAACCAACAGTTATAAAAATAAATCCTGAAGTTAAAGAGGTTTTTCCTAGCTTTCACCCTCCACCGTCTATATCTGATTTTAAGATAAGACCAATTCATGAATTAGAAAAACTTCTAGAAGAAAAATTTAATAAATTAAGTATTAAAACTCTAGATAAAGAATTACAATATGAATTGATTGAAAAAACTAATTATAGTCAGGTTTTTCATAATCAGATAAACAAGATTAATAAATGGGCAGATAAGCCTATACAAAGTAAATTTTATTATAATAGACCAACACTTATGGATGTTTACATGAAGAATATACTGATACAATTAATATTTGTTATTCTGGTAATAAAATTTATGAATGGAATATTTATGGGTATTCTAATAAACAAATTTGTAATACTATTCACAGAATGCTAATGTATTCTACTATTTGTAAGAATAATAATAATTATGATAAAACGATTGCAGCAATGATAATTGCTGGATTTAATGGACAACTTAAATGTTGGATGATTGTAACTGACCTTAAAATAAAAATTTCCTCTTAAAAATATGGCTCCTGGGTAAGTCCCTTTCTAGCCGATGTTTGGCGTTCTATGGGCAGTTTGGAGTATTATGTTTAGGTAGAACATTTATGTATGGTTTCCGGTTAGATTTTATCTTGTAAAACTATCCATTCTACCTAAACATAATACTCCAAACTGCCCATAGAATGCCTAACATTGGCTAGAAAGGGACTTACCCAGGAGCCTTATATTTAAGAGGAAATTTTTATGTTAAGGCCAGTTACAATCATCCAACCTAAGATCATCCTAAGTAATAAATAAGATCAATTACATGTTTAATGATTAACAACCATGAATCAACACACAAATAGATTAGCCTATAAGGCTAACCATCATTAACAAAAAATTTTTTTAAAAAAACTACTACTTACACCGAACTTCAATCTTCAAGAGATACTCTAAAGACAAGAGTAGAATTATATACTTCAAAATATTTTACTAGAGAAAGAAAGGCTCAACTCATGAGCTACAAGGGGTAAGAGAGAGAAGAATGAATTCCTGTAAACTGAATTCTGTCTTCCTCTAAGCTAAGCTACTCAATTTATACACAAAAAAGGTAAAAGAACTATTTATGAATAGTTCACATCACTAAATATATACAGTAAAAAGCCAATTATTTGGTTGAATAATTGAAATAATGCCGGGATTCCCAAACCTTGTTTTCTCCCTTTATGAGAAAACATCTTTATCAACAACAGTCTTTTATGTCTTATTCTCCAGCTTTCCATTGGGTGGAAGAAGATGCTTCTCCATTTTTCTTTGTTATTCTTTCCACCAAGGTATCCTTAATGGCGTCAAAAATATCTTCAAGGCATACCTCATTAAGATCCTGGACATCTTGCATATATTCAGATGCCATAGTAGAATTGGATTTGTTTATCTTTCTTCTTCAAATTGAGAAAAAAGATATTTTTTCATTTCTTCAACATAGGCAGCAATCATTTTCTCCTTAGTAAAATTTTTTGATCTCATTTTAAATTTTCTTGATAATTGATCAAAACGAGATAGAGTGCTAATAACTTCTTGTTGGGTTGCGTAAGGACTGATTTGTCTTTCCAAAAGATCCATTGTTTCTTTCCCAAAGATTTCATTGGTGATAGGATCAACTTTCATCATCTTGTCCCAGAACTTTGTATTAAATGTTCTTTGTAAGCAAGGAATTCTTATCTGGGTATGACCAATTTCTGGAGTCCATTTCCAAATCCATGGTATTGAAAATTCAATAAAGAAAAAACATGAGGCTATACCCTCAATATATAATTTTATCTCTTTATTTAAAAAAAGTTGGGGTGAAATTTCCACCCATTTATCAAAAAATAATTTCATCTTCTTTTGTAAAATATCTGGAGTATGAGCAAAACAATAGAACCAGTGTATAAACCAGTGTGGAACATCATTGTTATAAACATTAGCACAAATTTTTATAAACCACGAATGTTTGTGCTTATCATTTTCATAGTAGAATACCTTTATGAAGTCATCACAATAATCCCAGTAATTATATTTAATTACTGCTGATTTATTAATCAGTATTTCTCTTTCTTTCATTGGAGAAATTCCTCAATCTTCCAAGGATATAACCTTTTTAATAATTATTTTACTGAAATTATAAATATCTTTATTTTTTCCAGTAAAATGTGAAATTTCACAAGATCTATTCTGAACCAATATTTGTTCATAAAAATATCTGGACTTATAAGTCATTGTGGGTATGGATGAATTATCCAAATATCTCTGTATTAAGACCCATGGATCATTTTTCCATTTCAAATCTTTTTCTTCCAAAAGAAATATGATTTCTTTCAAAAATATGATTTCTTTATATTCATTTTCTAAAAATCCAATATTATTGGATTCAGATTCTTCATCACCAATTATTTTGGCATACGAAGGGTTTTCATTCCCTCAATCAGCAATTTGCTGACTTTTCTTTTTGAATTCAAGGAATGCTTAGTACTCAGTACCTTGAGATAAATCCATCGCTGTTAGCTTTTTGTTTCCCTGCTGAGATATAATCTTTGGAAGCTTTCCTCGACCCCCTCTTCCTCTATAAGTGGAAGATCCCCTGCCTCGAGAACTCATATCTGTTATCAATTTAAATATTCTCGAGTCAAAAAAATCTGGAAGACTATTATCTTCTCTTTTTTTATAAACAATTTCAAAATCAAATGCGGCTAAATGAGCCTGCCATCCTGCAAACATTTGTTTAGAAACAACATGTTTAAAATCTTTTTGAAACATAAATTTAGCAGCATTGAAATCTATTTTTATAATAAATTTTTGATTATATAAATCATCGTGGAATTTCAAAACACATTTAACTTTTGCTAAAATTTCTTTAGTTATAGTAGCATAATTTTTCTGAGATTCATTCCAGTTTCCTAAATGAAATCTAACAAGATAAACTTGTTTATTATCTGGATCCACCTGAGTTAATATTCCTCAAAATCCTATATCAGAAGTATCAGTTTCAATTACTTTTCCCCAATTTGGATTACTAAGCATTAAGCAAGGTAATATTTTTACGTTAGATTTTATTCTTCTAACTGCCTCAGTATGGTCTTCAGACCATGGCTTAGGATTTTTCTTAAGTCTATCATATAAAATAGCTGTATCCTTTATTAAATCTTTATAATAAGGAGCAATATAATTTAAACTTCCTAAAAATCTTTGTAAACCTATTTTATTGGTTATTTTATCAGGAAATTTATCAGCAAAATCTATGCTTCTATTTATAGGAATAATATTTCCTTTTTCAATGATATGACCAAGAAATCTAATTTTAGTTTGAAATAATACCATTTTTGGTTTTGAAATTACTAATCCATTCTGGACAATAATCGATTTGAACATATTTAAATGTTTAAAATGCATTTCAATAGTTTTAGAATAAACCAATATATCGTCAATATAAACAATTATAAAAGTACTATAAGGAGTAAAAATATCATTCATGATCTTCTGAAATTCAGAAGGGGCATTCTTCAAACCAAATGGCATAACATTCCATTCATAATGTCCAATAGGAACATTAAATGTTGTTTTATACCTATCAGATTTATTAATCTGAATCTGCCAATATCCTGATTTTAAATCAAATTTAGAAAATATTAGACTATCATAAAGTCTATCAAGTAAATCCTTTTTATTAGGAATTGGATGTCGAATCCATTTTAATACTTTTTTTTAAAGGTTTATAATTTATAACTAATCTAGGTATACCTCTTTCTATTTCAGAATGTTTATTAACATAAAAGGCAGTACATAACCATGAAGATTGTGAAGGACTTATTAATCCTTTTTGCAAAAGAGATTCAATTTCTTTTTTACATATTTCAAGATATTCTGAATTCATCTGACAAGGCCTAGCCTTTGTAGAAATTTCTTTTTCATTAAAAGAATCTTCATAAGGTAGAGCAACAATATGTTTTTTTCTATTCCAAAAAGCATTTGGATGATCATTGCATATCTCTAAAGAGAATTGATATTTTAATAAATTAATTTCATCCTGTAATTTAGAATTATCCAATTGTTCATCAATTGATAGAATACTAATCTCTTGTTTTAAGAAATTTATCTGATTTTGTTTTTCCTTAATATTATCATAAATATTATGTAAAATTCTAGTGAATGGTTCTATTTTGAATTCCAGAAAGATATCATCATTTTTAAAAGTTCCAATTATTCATTTATTATCAATCTTTTTAATTGGATATATATCATTTAAAAATGGTGTTCCTATTATTACTTGATTAGAAATATCTTTTGCTAAAATAAAGTTTTGAGCAATACATTTATTATTAATACATACAAAAGCTTTAGGAAGCTTATATTGTATCTGGAGTTTATCACCTCCAGCATGCCATAAGGTATGACTAGTTTTATGAAAATATCTAGTAGGAATTAATCCCTCTTGTTTAACATTTAAATCTACACCACTATCAACCAAAGCAGTAAAAGTTTTGGTATAATGGTTATCAATTAATAATGATATCTTATTATACCATTTTTGAGTAGATAGAAAGTTTTCTGGAATATTATTTCAATGGTCTTTTCAATTGAAACTGTATCTTTAGAAATATTTTCTAATTTAGAAATTCTAGTTTCTTGAATTATATGCTTTTTTTCAATGTCTGAATTTCTTCTTTTAAATTATTGATTTCTTTATAAAGAGTTTGAAGTGAAACATTTTCTTCTTTATTTTGGTATTTATTTCTTAATTGATTCGTGACTTCTGTCATGTTATATGTCCTATTAGTATTAAAAATTTCCTCTGAAGTATTTTTCTCAATATGAGAAGATGATAAAGTTCCGTCTTCTGTATTAATTTCATCAATAATCTTCATCCTTAAATTTGGATCTTTTATTGATTTTAATAACTCAATAACATGATTAGAAGTTAATACATTAATTGTCATGTCTGAAAATTGAGACATTATTTTATAAAGTTCATTTTGATCAAGATTATTATCAATTTTATTCCTTTCTTTAGAACAAGTTTGTCCTATGCTACAAGGTTCACATTCTGATTCAGAACTATTTTCATTTTTTAAAGCATTTATTATCTCTTCTTCTTCTGATTCAGAAATCTCTGTATATTCTATTTCTGATTTATCATATTCAAAATTTTGAATTATTTGTATAATTATAGCTTTTATATCATTTGGAATATCAAGATTATTAATCTTTTTCTTAGTCGAACAATATTTCGAAGTATGGCCAAATTTGCCACATATTTGACTATGTCTTTCCTTATTTTTCTTTCTATAATATTTTGGTTTTCTTATTTGCTTCGAGGACACGCTTCAATGGTATAATCTTTACGTTTCGCTTTAAATTAAAGATTTAATTTTTAGCGTGTCGTTTAATAGATCTAACAAGTATAAGCCTAGATCCGCTTAGGGAAATTGATTTTAGTGTTTGGGCTCAATCGAAAGTCTCTATTTTGGAATGCATAGCATGAAAGTGAGATTTTCAATTTGGGCTAGACCAGATCTTAATTCCTCCAGAAATACCCCAGGCCGCTGCCACCTTGCGATTCCCACGTGCTACCGCTGTATCCTCCACACGACACCACTGAAGTCGGAATACGCCACCAGAGAGAGAAATCGAGAACCTGCCGCCACAGCTGCTGGTTGAAGCCTTTGCCATCTAGTAATTTCCAATTTGTGCTAGAACCGAAGAACTGAGGAAAGAGGTTAGAGATTTTCTCTCTTCTTTTCTCTTTCTAGCTTTCTCTATCTAGTTTCTTGAATTATGAAACTTATGAATTGAACATTGTGTTGTTGACCCTCTATGTCTATTTATAGAGTTACAAGAGAGACCTTAAGTTGGAAAAAGATTAGTCTTTCTGTTGGATTTGTGTTTTACTTCAATCTTACTCCTGGACTGATTGACATCCAACTGATACAATGATTCACTTATCCTTAATATAGTTCCTGGACTGATTCACAACCAAGTGACACAATGATTAATTAATATCTTAATTAATTAAATCTACCTATGCCAATTAACCGATACATAATTAATCATATCACTAACGGATTAATTATGGCACTACCATCCAAACCAGAATTGCTTCTAGTACAACTAAATTAATTATTCTTTAATCTCCCCACATCAAACATATAATACTCGTCAATATATTAATTAACTGATAAATTAATTAATTGACTTCTTATTATCCGAGACTAGTACCACTCGACCTTTTACTATACCATACATAGGTCCATTGGCCAGGTTTAGTACAATAAACATTACGAGCTCATCTCGAGAGCACCATCAACCCAGACGCACAGGTACATGGTTTCCTTTCGAACAAGCAACAACACACCAAGCAATCAAACACGCGCACCCAACTTACTGAGTCTATTGGCCTCAAGTGACCTCACTCTTTAGCATATCAAAGTACACTATGTCTAATCCTTATGCATGTTCAAGTCTAGGGATTAAGAGATAGAATACAAGGTTCGACTTAACTAATAACGATCAGTACAAGTTAATTCAAACCTCAATGGTCATGCTCAATATGCACCGGGCATATCTATATGATTCAATTAGTCTAGACTAACTAATTTCAGAATTACATAATAACCTAATCTGACAGTTTGACCAAAACTGTCTCAGTTACGAGCCTGGTATATATATCAAGACTTTAACCGATAATGAGATCTACTGTGTCACACCTGACACCTCATCATCTATTTACTTTACATAAGTGGACAACATATGTAAAACATAATATGATTTAACTATAACAATTAATCGATATAAATGGGAAATAGTTTTTATACAAGCTCAGCTTTTCAGTATTCAAAACTAACGGAATCCTCATCAATGGTGTGGACTTCGACTTTTTCATCGTCTACTTCAATAATGGTGCCATCCTTTTTTGCAATCATAGTTCGTTGGTTTAGACACTGGGACTAAATATGTCATTTACCTAAACACTTGAAACAAGTAACTTGCCTTGGAGGAGGCTTGCTAGTAGCATATGCACTGGAAATAGACTTTGAAGGTATTGAACTACTAGGGTTGGTCGAAACTTTACCTGGGGTTGGCGCTTCATTGATGGTGCACCCTCTTGTCGATAGTGCATTAGGCGCCCTCGTGTTACTTCTCCGAAGCTACAGTGGTTCCATCTTCACCTTTATGCCGACCTTCCACTAGGGTAGCTTTATGCACTAGCTCATCTAAATCCAAGTAATGGTGCAGTTCTACGACTTGGGTAGTTCGCGGGTTTAGTCCATTGATAAACCTAGCCATAGTAAGCTCTTTTTCTTCTTGCACTCTGCATCTGATCTTCATATTTCTGAACTCTTGGGAATAGACAGTAACACTTTTAGTCCCTTGAGTTAGCTTGTTGAACGTATGAAGCATTGTTCTTTAATAGTTGGGAGGCACGTATCGCTTGCGCAATACTCTTTTCATTTATTCCCAATCATAGATTGGTTCTTCACCGTATCTCCTCCTCTACTTGGTGTAGTAGTCCCACCAATTTAAGGCTAGTCAAAGAATTCAAATGAAGCTATGTTCACCCAATCCTCTTCAGGATACTTGCTGACTTTCAAAACTGAATCCATGCATTTTTCCCACAGCAAGTATGTTTCAAGTTCTTATTTTCTATTGAACTGCGGGAAGACAACCTTTGGTCTATATTGATGTCGAGGCCTCGGGTTATCTTTGTAGTCATCTTCATAGTCCCATCAAGGTTGTAATCATCAACCCTATGAAGGGGTTTCCTTTCGACTTCTCTCCTTTGGCCGAACATGGGAACCCTAGCTTACAGTTCAAATTCATTATTTTCCTCATAGTAAGGATAGTAGGTTCGAGTTCGAGGTGTCCGAGTTTGACACTCACAGTAGTCTTTCGCCTCATACTGTCAAAAACTGGGTTGAGGTCATGTTTGTCTAGGGTAGCGTTCACCTTGTTCTTCTACCTCCTAGTCATATTCTTTTTGGGGCTCCTCATTATTTGATGACCCTGTATGTTGAGAAGTTTTTGATAGCGACAATTTGCTTACCTCTTCAAGAATCCTTTTGCCTTTGGATGTTAAGGGTTTTTGAGGATTTGATTTTGGTGTGACGGGAGAGTCAGCTGGTGATTTGTTGAGGTTTGACATCGTATCAATTAAAAAGTTGATCTTTTTTTATACATTCTAAAAGAACTGGAGTACTTCTTTAGTGTTGCGGGGTTCTTCCGGGATGGTTTCCATCTTTCTATCCATCAAACGCTCAAACTTTGGTAGAAGTGAAGACTTCTCCTTGAAGGTTAGTAACCAAAACAAATAAACTACAAAGAATTAAAAATAAAAAACAAAAACCTTAATCTACTACAAATTGCGGCAATACCACAATAGGCAAAAATAAAAAAAAATTAAAACAAATCAAGTAAATCAAAAAACACAAAACTAAAGAAGTAGCAAAAATTGGGCCACAAAACACACACAAATGTGGCAATACTAGAAACTTAAAAATTCTAAAAACTAAAAAAAAATCAAATAAATTAAAAAATTTACAAATATACACGGTGCTAGTGTGAAGTTGATCAAATTCTACCTTTTCTTAAAAACTCAAATTTGTTTAAGTCTCTAAACTTCATTTTAGCAAACCTTCTCTCAACCTCAGTTATCTCACTCAAAGATGGGAGACACTCGTTACAAGAATCAAGACTCCAGTGAGTTCACCTTTTCCTTTATTCTCAATCAAGTGTGGGTCCTAATGTTGACAATTACGTAAATTTCAACCCTTACTTCAACGACCCACCGTTTAGCTTAAGTATAGCTTTATCAACTTGTACTTTCGCCTCAAGGACTCTTTAGTCTCGACTTTTCCCTTTGGTTAAGAGACTTGTCTTTTCATTTTCACACTTGCACTTTTCTTTCTTTTTGGAATCCTTTGTGATTCTCTTTTCTTTCTTTTCACTTCAAGAAGTTCTTTGAACTTCTTTTCTTTTTCTTTAGACACAATTGGTTATGTCTACTTTTCTTTTATTTTTCTTCGAATTCCTTTGGGAATTCTTCTTTTTTTTTCTACACTCTTTCCAACTTGATGACGGCACAAGCCAACCACACTACAATTCAAAAAGAGAAGATTAGTAAAACAAGAACTGAAACACACACAACGCCTTAAGTAAGAACACCACTAGATGCAAAGTTTTAAGGCTTTTAGATCCCTTGGTGCAATAGACATTATAACAAGCTTCTCTATTTCAATCAAAACGATACCAAATTTTTGCAAGAAATCACTAAGTATTTTAAGTTAGTATGCTTCGGGTTCACTTAGAGATGAAAACCTTTTCTTTTTATTAATTAAGCTTGAATTCTATGTGTGGATGTAACGCAAATCACATACAACCATAAAAGATGCAATTTCAAACTTCAATTAATGCAAAGAAGCACAGAAGACTCTATTTTTTGTGAAATCAAAGTTTTCAATTTTTTGATTCGATTTATGGTCAGTAGGTGCGATCCCTATATCACACAAACAAGACTCAATAGTTGTATTTAAAACTAAATTCTAGTCACTAATTAAACACAAAAGACACAATCTTTCAACCAACGAATAACACAAAAGTTAAAAAACACAAACACACAATATTTTTGTGAAACACAATTTTCGATTTTTCTTGACCAATATGGACTAAGATGGTGCGGCAACTAGGATATACTCACTGAACCAAAAATTAAAATTTAAATCTAAAAATAAGACTCAAAGATGAACAAAATGGATATGATCTTGTAACCGGACAAGTTGTAAAAACTATTAAAACAATTGACTCAAAACAACTCTTTTTGTGAAATAAATTTTCAAAATTTCTGGACACATTTTAAAGATGATGTGTGATCACCAAGGTGCACACACCGACACAATTTGAAAATTTTATTATTAAACTAGACTAAAAAATGAATAAAAAGGATATGCATGCCAGGTTTGAATACTGAAGCTATGTTTGTATTATACTATTTCCCAGTTAATATATCGATTAAATTTTTTAGTTTATATTTTGTGCATATGTCATCCATTTATATTATGTAATTAGATGATGAGGTGCTGGTGTGACACACTAGATCTCATCATTGGTAAAATGGCATAATATATAAATGAGGTTCGTAACCGAGACAGTTTTAGACACACTGTCGGTTTAGGTTATTGTGTGATTTAGAAAATTGGTTTGTCTAAACAAATTGAATCATATAGATATGCCTAGGGTATATTGAACTTGACCATTTAGGATGAATTGTCTTATACTAATTTAATAGACTATTCATTCCTTGTATTCTATCTCTTAATCCCTATACTTGAGCAGGCATGAGGATTAGACATAATGTACTTTGATCTGCCAAAAAGTGAGGTCATTTGTGGCCAATAGTCTCGGTAGGTTGGGTGCACGTGTTTAGTTATTTTGGTGTGCTGTTGCTTGTCGAAAGGAAACCATGTACCGGTGCGTCCGAGGTGATGGTGCTCCCCAGATGAGCTCGTTATGTTTATTATACTAACCCGGCCGGTGAACTTATGTCCGGTATAGTAAAAAGGTCGAGTGGTACTAATTTAGGATTATAAGAAGTTAATTAATTAATTTATCAGTAAATTAATAAATTAATGAGCACTATATCTTTGATGTGGGGAGATTAAAGAATAATTAATTTAGTTGTTCTGGAAGCAATTTAGTGTATGATGGTAGTGCCATAATTAATTCGTTAGTGGTACGATTAATTATGTAGTGGGTTAATTGATAATGTAGAATTAATTAATTAATGAATTATTCCTAAGGGTTAAACTGTAATTAATTAATTAATTAATTAAGTCTTAAGTTTCAATTAGAATTAGAAAATCCTGGAGATTAAGAAATCTAATTGGATTTGGTTATCCTATTAGATTAGTTACCTTATTGGATTTGAAAACTAATTTGGGGTCTCTTTTGTAACTCTATAAATAGACAAGAGATTAGCAATTCTACATACACAATTCATAAGTTTTCAAGACAAGAAAACTAGAGAGAAAAAATAAATTTCTCCCTCAAAGTCAAATTTTTAGATTCCAAGCGACTGCCCATATCCCGAGGTGTGACGGCCGGTCTTTTTCCTTGATTTTCGATGTCGTTTGGATAGTTTGGGCAGTGGCGCATGAAGTCATGCTCGAACGGCGGCGACGGGATTTTTCTGGCGAGCAGATTGTGGTGATTGCAGATAAATTGTTCATTAGATCGTCGCTCAGACAACGTACGATCAAAGTCTTGATTCATACAAGAGAATCACCTAAGTACACGCTTTAAGAGGTAATTCTTAAACTTCCGCTTTAATTAGGAATTAATTGTTGTGTGATAAATCGAACAAGTGCTAGCTAAGATCCTGCGCAATGTTATTTCAAGCCAGGATTAGAATAGTAATTGTGCTAAAGTCTAGGCCTGGTCAAAAGTTCCGATTATATAATGCATAGCACGAAAGTGAATTTTTGACCAGGCCTGGGCAGACAATCTTTTAATTGGTATCAGAGCCTGGTTTTGGCTTTGTGCTTGTATGATTTGTTACATGATTTTATTTGCAGGTGGTTTAGAAATTCTGACTATTATGGTTGCATTTGTATGTTTTGATTAAACCCCGGGACATGTCCGGGTTATTTTTTTATGAATGCTTGTAATAGTAAAACCACGTACTGGAGACCATGTAGGATTAGATCAAATCTGTAGTAGGATTTTTCTATGTAATTTCAATTTTATTTTCCTAGATGCCTTGTAGTGGGAAAATTTTTATGTAATCGAAGGCGTTATGGTGGGCGACTTGAATTTGTGGGCTTTGGTTTATCGTTAATTCGTAGAAAATCAAGAAAACCCAGAACGAATTGCAAGAAGACCAACTAAAATAATGGGAGCAGGATAGAAGACCCGAAAGCGAAACAACGCAGGCGGGCCGACGAACGACTCGCCGACATAAACCCAACTGGCGGCAGCTCCACTCCGTGCACGCAGCGCGTAGCGTGCGCTGGTGCAACGCAGCAGAAGTACGGTGCTAGCAAAACCAGCGCGCGCTGGCCCAACATGGGCTATGCGCGCAGAGCACGCCCCGTGCGTGCGCAGCCCGAGCCGTTCAAGTTGCGCGCGAGCCATTTTCCGTCTTTTTGATTTTTTCCAAGATCCAACTTTTAAGACTCAATCCATCGAGTAGCGTGATAGGACACGAGATCAAGCCAGCTGATGGATGTGAATTAAAACCATAATAGTCAGGAAATTTATTTTACGCATTTATTTCCTGTGTTTATAGTTTAAATTTTATGTTTTAATTTTTGTGTTGTATTTTAGATGCATAATTTTAAAGCATGCTGGTTTTATGTTTGCACATAATTTATGATTATTTAATTGCATGATAAAACCAGAAAAACCCTCATTTTAGAAATCTAAGTGGGAGCTGGTTGGTTAATATTCCCATAGCGTCCATTACGAATTCATATGTGATGTGGGTGGACTTGCGCGTTGGCATTAGGGACTTCCTCCATATCGGATGAGTCCAACCATAAGATCACCAGCTTATGAATTTCTAAGTAAGATGACCAGAGTAAGTTCAAATAGGAGAAATTCGATACCCTTCCATCTGAGGCGCACTATCATAAGGTAACAAACTCAGAAGTCACGTAATAGCACACACTTAGTGTACGATTTATAGTATTCCTCCCATCGAGGTTACACTGCTTATTTGTACCATTGAAAGGCACTAATTATTAACTACATTGATCAATAGATCATTTGGTCAGATAGTGTAGTTAATGAATCTAGTTCTTCTCAAATGAATGTGGGTTAGCGTAAATGTCCACACTATCGTGGCTTACAAAAATCCCGGTGAATGAGATGTCGGTGGATTTAATTATTATTTGAGAGATATCAATAATTACTTAGAATTTTTTGAAATTCTTGAATTTATTTTTCGGAAACATTGTCTGTTTATTTATTTACAGTCTTCGATATGGCATTTAATCTGTTAGCTACAATATTGAAAGACAACACGTTAACTCATCCAAACTATGTCGATTGGAGTCATAATTTGGACATTGTCCTGAGGCTGAGCAGTATAAGTTTGTGCTCACCAAAGTTTGTCCGGATGTGCCTAATGATGAATCTCCTCAAGAGGATATTGATGCCTATGCGAGGTGGCGAAAAGCGGATGAGATGGCGCGGTGTTACATTCTGGCCTCCGTGTCAAATGTTCTGCAATATCATCTTCATCCCATGGCCTCCGCTTTTAACATGATAGCTCACCTGAGAGAGATGTTCGCTCATCAAGGCCAGATAGCAAGGCAAGCAGCCATGAGGAAAATTATGAATACCAGAATGGCTGAGGCCTCATCGGTGAGAGATCATGTGCTTCACATAATCAGCAACATCAATGAAATAGAGGTATTGGGAGGTGAGATTGATCCGGAGAGTCAGATCGATATCATCCTCCGGAGCTTACCTTCTAGTTTCAAGCAGTTTCGGGTGAACTACAATATGAATCAAAGAGTTTATACCCTTCCTGAGCTCCTAACAGCATTGGTGTCAGCCGAAGGCATCTTCCAAGAGAATAGGCAAGCTTTGGTCAAGTGAAGGCTTCTAGTTCCTCTTCTGCGCCTAAAGGCAAGAACCAAAAGAAGAAGAAGACCAAGAAACATGCTGCCAAGCCAGATAACACAAAGAAGAACAAGCCTAAAGGCAAATACTCCAAGTACTGTAAAGCGAGAAATTGGAAATCGGATCGTCCAAAGCTCAAAGGTACGATAGTTTATGCCTTAATTACTGAGACATGTTTAGCGGCGATTCTCACAGATACTAGGTGTGTGGATTCAGGTACCACTGACCATGTTTGTAATTATTTGCAAGAGTTCCAAATAACTCAGAAGCTTAAAGAATGCGAGCTAGAAGTCTACTTGGGTGACACTACAAAAACGTCTATGGAAGCAGTAGGAGTAGCCATAGTGTTTTTTGTAAATTCTAGAGTTAAATTAGTTAATTGTCTTTATGTACTGAGTTTTAGGAAGAACCCTGTTTCAGTTCATAAACTCTTAAAGAATGGTTATAAGTTTATTTTTTTCTGATAATTCTGTTGTTATTAGAAAAGATGACAAACTTATTTGTTCTGGTTCATTAGTTGACAATTTGTTTGTGGTTAAATCAAACTCCCCTGCTGTGCAAAATACTGAATTAAATGGCGCATCATCTAACTGTAATAAGAGGAAAGAACCTTTTAAAATGAATCAAAACTATATTTGGCATCTCAGGCTAGGTCATATAAACCTTAGTAGGATTCATAGGTTGGTCAATCGTGGACCTTTAAGTTCATTAGAGATTGACAGTTATTCAACCTGCGAATCTTGCTTGGAAGGTGAGATGACCAAGAGACCTTTTAAAGCAAAAGGTTATAGAGCCAAATCAGTATTAGAGTTGATTCACTCTGACTTGTGTGGACCAATGTCGGTCCAAGTACGAGGTCGGTTTGAGTATTTTGTGACGTTCACATATGATTACTCAAGGTATGGATACATTTACCTAATATGCCACAAGTCCGAATGCTTTGGTAAATTCAATGAATATCGAGCAGATGTGGAAAAATATCACCGTAAAAGTATCAAGACACTATGATTGGATCATGGTGGTGAGTACCTATCCCACGAATTTTGAGAATACCTCAGTAAGGTCAGAATTTAGTCTCAGTTGTCTGCACCTGGCACACCACAGCAGAACGGTATAACGGAAAGAAGAAACAGAAATCTCATAGAAATAGTTAGGTCAATGATGAGCTATAGTGATTTTTCGAGTTCATTCTGGGAGTATGCCTTAGAAACTGCAATGTACTTTCTAAATCTTGTACCATCTAAAACCGTGCTTTCAACCCCTACGGAATTGTGGAACGAGCGCCAGCCCAGGCTAAGATATCTCAAAATTTGGGATTGTCCAGCACATATGCTTAAGGTAGATGCGGCTAAGTTAGATGCAAGAATAGAAGTAATGTTGTTTGTAGGATATCCTACAGGGACGAAAGGTGGTATGTTCTATAGTCCTAAAGATCAGAAGGTGATAGTTAGCACTAACGCAAGGTTTTTAGAGAAAGACTATATTCTAGATCACAAGCCCAAGAGTAAGATAGTACTAGAAGAACATAGAAAGCAATTTTATATCCCTGATACACCAGCACAAGTAGATACACCACACACTGCACAAGATATCACAGATGATGCGTCTATACAGGTGTGGCCTCGTCGTAGTGAGAGGCTTATGAGATAGCCCGACAGGTTCATTGGTGTGGGAAAAGCCTCTGACTTTATCCCAAGTGCGCCTAAACTAGATCCAGTGAACTACAATGAGGCTCTAAGAGATAAATATGCAGAATTTTGGCGAAAGGCAATGATATCCGAGATGGGGTCGATGGACCAGAATCAAGTTTGGGAGCTTGTAGACCTACCTGATGGTTTTAAACCCATTGGATATAAGTGGGTCTACAAACGCAAGAGAGGACCTGACTTAAAGGTTGAAACCTTTAAATATAGGCTTGTGGCAAAGGGGTATACTCAGAAAGAGGGAATCGATTATGAGGAAACCTTCTCCCCGGTGGTTATGCTTAAGTTAATCCAGATTCTCTTGGCCATAACTGCTCATTTAGATTATGAGATATGGCAGATGGATGTCAAGACAACTTTCCTAAATGGAAGTCTTGAGGAAACCATCTTCATGCAGGAACCAGAGGGATTCGTTGAAAAAGACCAAGAGCATAAGGTTTGCAGGCTTAAGAGGTCCATTTACGGACTTAAGCAGACATCCAGATCTTATAACATCCAGTTTGATGAGGTGATCCAATCCTATGGATTTACCCAGTGCCCCGATGAACAATATTTGTACCGCAGACGTGATAGAAATGAGGTGGTGTTCTTGTGCTTTATGTGGACGACATCTTACTAATTGGCAACCATAAGAAAGTGTTATCAAACGTAAAGGCATGGCTGTCTAAACAGTTTGATATAAAAGACTTAGGAGAAATGGGACATATCTTTAGGATCAAGATAATTCGAGATCGTAAGAAACGTTTGCTAACGCTTAATCAAGCTTCATACATAGGCATGATTCTGGATCATTTTAACATGCAGAACTCCAAAAAAGGTTTTCTACCTTTAGACACGGAATGTATCTATCTAAAGAGTAGTCTTCTAAGACTGTTGAGGAGATAGAAGCCATGAAGACACTTCCATATGCTTTTGTAGCAGGAAGTCTCATGTATGCATTGTTATGTACGAGGCCTGATATCTATTATGTTGTTGGCATTGTAAGCAGATATCAGAGTAACCCCGAGAAATCTCATTAGGAGGCAGTAAAATGCATTCTCAAGTATTTGCATAGAATGAGAGACCAAGTGTTGGTCTATCAGGCATCTGATCTTTTGCCCCGAGGTTACACATATTCAGACTTCCAAGGCGACATGGACAATAGCTAGTCTACCTCAGGGTATGTGTTTACTTTGGGAGGTGGAGCCATAGTTTTGCGGAGTGTCAAGCAGAAATACGTGACGGAGTCTACCATGGAGGCTGAATACATTACAGTATTAGAGGCAACGAAAAAAACAGTGTGGGTCAAAAACTTCCTAGTGGACATAAATGTGATTTCTAGTTTGCAGAAGTCAATCACAGTGTACTGTGATAACAACGGTGCAGTAGAAAATTGGAAGGAACCACGAGCCCATAAGGAAAGTAAGCATATACAGCCCAAATAGCACCTAATACGAGATATCATCAAGAGAGAAGATGTAGTACTGGCTAAGATAGCATTAGAAGATAACCTTGCAGATCCTTTCATGAAGACATTGACTGCAAAAATCTTTGAGGCTTATGTGGAGGGCATGGGGATCAGATACTTAGTAGAGCCATGATAGTTTTTCTAGTTGTATTGTAGTTGTAAAAATTAAATATAGTATTATACTTAAAGCACAACTTAAGTATTTGTGGGAGATTGTTAGGTTTGAATACTGAAACTATGCTTGTATTATCCTATTTCCCAGTTAACATATCGATTAAATATTTTAGTTGATATGTTATGCATATGTCATCCATTTATATTATTTAATTAGATGATGAGGTGTCTGGTGTGATACAGTAGATCTCATCATTGGTTAAAAGGCATAATATATAAATGAGGTTCATAACCGAGACAGTTTTGGACACACTGTCGGTTTAGGTTATTGTGTGATTCAGAAAATTGATTTGTCTAAACTAATTGAATCGTATAGATATTCCTGTGGCATATTGAACTTGACCATTTAGGATGAATTGTCTTATACTGATTTAATAGACTATTCATTCCTTGTAATCTATCACTTAATCCCTAGACTTGAGCATGCATGAGGATTAGACATAGTGTACTTTGATATGCCAAAGAGTGAGGTCATTTGTGGCCAATAGTCTCGGTTGATTGGGTGCGCGTGTTTAGTTGTTTGGTGTGTTGTTGCTTGTCGAAAGAAAACCATGTACCGGTGCGTCCGGGATGATGGTGCTCCCGAGATGAGTTCGTTATGTTGATTATATGAAACCCAACCGGTGGACTTATGTCCGATATAGTAAAAAGGTCAAGTGGCACTAATATCGGATTATAATAAGTTAATTAATTAATTTGTCAATAAATTAATAAATTAACGAGCACTATTTCTTTGATATGGGAGATTAAAGAATAATTAATTTAGTTATTCCAGAAGCAATTCTGGTGTAGGATGGTAGTGTCATAATTAATCCATTACTGGTACGATTAATTATGTAGTGAGTTAATTGATAAAGTAGAATTAATTAATTAATTAGTTATTCTAAGGGTTAATTAAGTAATTAATAAAATGAAATTATTTAATTAATTAAGTCTTAAGTTTCAATTAGAATTAGAAAATCCTAGATATTAAGAAATCTAATTGGATTTTCTTTTCCTATTAGATTAGTTACCTAATTGATTTAGAAACTAATTAATTACCTGAACCCATTAGGAAGGCCAATCCTAAACCAACTTGGGGTCTCTCTTATAACTCTATAAATAGACAAGAGATTAGCAATTCTACATACACAATTCATAAGTTTTCAAGACAAGAAAACTAGAGAGAGAAAGTCTAGAGAGAGATAATAAATTTCTCCCTCAAAGTTGACTTTCGAGATTCCAAGCGGCAGCCCATATCCCGAGGTGCAGCGGCCGGTCTTCCTCCTTGATTTCTGGCGGTGCATGAATAGTTTGGGCAGCAGCGCGCAGCCTCTCTCGGCGGCGCTTGAAGTCATGCGCAGACGGCGGTGTTGGGATTTTTTCAGTGAGTTGATTATGGTGATTGCTGATCAAATGTTTGTTAGATCGTTGCACACACAACGTACGATCTAAGTCTTGAGTCATACAAGAGAATCACCTAAGTAAATGCTTCAAGGTCATTCTTAAACTTCCACTTTAATTAGAAATTAATTGTTGCATGATAAATCGAACGAGTGCTAGCTAAGATCCTGCGCAATGTTATTTCAAGCAATGATTGGAATAGCAATTGTGCTAGAGTCTAAACTTGGTCAAGAGTTCCAATTCTGGAATGCATAACACGAAAGTGAATTTTTGATCGGGCCCGGGCAGATAATTTTTCAATAGACTTTTAACCAGACAAATTGACTTTTCTACCACCAAAACTCGTCACTCACACAAATTAAACCTAGAAGGGGACTTCTAAATTCAAACAAAACAAAAATCAAGTGAAAAGGCTAAAAAACCGAAGAAACGCCTGGTTCCCTAAGGGTGTCTCAAACACAACTTTTGACAATGATATTTGGACTGATTTTCAACCAATGAACTTAAGATATTTTTGTTACATCACAGAGTTATGTCAAAATAAAAGGACACAAAAAAAAACACAAAAACTCAAAAAAAAAAAAAATAGAAGGAAAAGATGAAAACGACCTTGAGCTCTGATACAAATCTTTGACGGGTTATCTTGGTCGGAATTCAATTCAACAGGAAAGCGGTGTTGACTAGCTGCTTGCTAACGAACAAGAACCACAATATTAACGGACCTTTCTTATCTATTCCTATCTATTATTTCTACAAGCAAGAATTAATCGGCGGAGTCAATCAATTCAAGAAAACGCACAATTATTTAACCTTTTTATGCGAAAATAATTCAGAGAATGGGTTATAGTTTATGATGGGTTTTAGTAAATACATGACCATGGTTTTATATTTCAACCTAAACTATAACCAATGAAAACAAAGGTTTGTATGTTTCCTCGCAAGGACACCTCACGATCTCGCAAGACCAGTCAAAGAGATTTTTGGAGAGTTAACAACTCACAAAGTTTTGAAATTTCTTGGGAAAATTTAATGTGTATAATCTCGAAAATATGAGGCCTATTTATAGGCAAATACAAGTCTTCTCTTCCTAAACTAAAAAGGAAATCTCAAATCCTAGTGATTTATAGATTAGGAAACAAAACCTATTATAACTCTAATTGGCTTTAGGAATTTCGACCAGTGTGAAAGGAAATAAAGACAAATATTAAATCCTAATCAACAAGGGAAAACAAAGTATATCATATTGTAAATAAGATACACTTCTAAAACCTTCTCCTACTATGAAAAGTAAAAGACAACAGTAGGAAAAGACTTGTATTTCCTAGCTTCAGTTGGGCTCAGGGGAGCTCTGGATTTTCGAATTGGGATTTTTGCTCACCTAATCCAAACTTTAGCTTCTATTTTGGGCTTCATTCCTCATCTATGTTGCATCTGTAATATCAAATAATCTCGTGACGTTAATGGGTTTGAGCTTCCAAACTTGTAGATGGGCTTGGGCCTATTTGGCCTTGGACTTGATCTTGAACTTTGAAGCTGGACTCGATCTAATCATCTTTTGGGCTCTCGATCTAGTAACTGGACCAACATACTAAGACTGTGGAGAACGTGGGAAATTGTTGGAATCCACATGTGCTCCTCTAGTAGACTTTTGGGCCGCAATTTGTCTCATCTCAGGGAAATCATGCACCAAAGTCTTTAGAGTGGAGGAAAAACTGGCACTGCTTGCTGGTTCTTCTTCTAATAGAGAGTCTACTGCTTTGATGTTCATATCACTTCAACTGTTTTGAAAATATCAAGTGTCTATTTTATGGTGAGTAGTAAATATTTTGTATACTGGATTATTTTAGATGGACTGATGTTGATTATGAACTGATTAGTGAATTAATTTATGGTTCAAGCATGTGACACACAATTTTTTTCATGAGTGAGCATATTTAGGCTGATAGTAAGTATCTTTGCAGCTTAGTTTTTGTTGTATTGTGTAAAATAACTTGTGTTGAGATTGAGAATCTAGAACTTGGGATAGTATGCATGCCACTGCTTAGTTCCAGACATAAGTTATTGATATGAAGTAGGCATTAGAACCCTTTCTCATCTTCCTTCAGCCAGCAAAGTAAATATAACCCTTAGGATTAACCAACTTGAGCTTTATGAAGGAAAACAGAACAAGTCCGGGCTAAATCGAAAATCTCACTTTCGTGCAATGCATTTCAGAATCAGAAACTTTCGACAAAGCTCAGGCTCAAATTCATTTTCCCATGAATGGATCTAGGCTTATACTTATTTAATTTATTAAATCGACGTTCAAAAATTAAATCTTTAGTAAAAATGGAAAGTCTAAAGATTTTACATTTGAAGCGAAGTCCTTAGCAAAAAGAAATCCAAAACTTCGGGCAAGCAAAATCCATAAGAAATCCGAAGAATAACTCCAAATCGACTCCAAAACTAGTGTGGGCTAGTATCTACGGAGTAGACCAAAGCAAAACGAAGAAATTCCAAGAAACTTGCTTTGAAAAACTTAAGAACTGTGAAAACAGATCTTGCCCGGAGCAGCCTGCACCACCAACCACCGGCCGCCACTCACCGGCCGACTTCCGGTCACCTGACCGTCGACCCCGACCATGATCTGGATGGTGATCTTCATGGATCACTAACCGGAAAAGTGATTGACGTTAAGAACCTAGCACCATGGGAATCCAAACGGTCACCGAAAAAGAGAACCAACGACGACGCTAGGTGAAGCTAAGAGAAAACCGACTGTGGCACTAAATAATAAATCTGGGCTGCTCAAAAATCCATGGGCTGAGTTTCTTTTCGAAGAAGAAAACTATCATAGCTGATTTCGAGGAGAAGATTCGACAAAGAAAAAGAATTTCTCACTCTAAGCTAGATTTTCTCTCATTAGGCTAAGTGGCCTCCAAGTTTCTTATTTCTTGTAAGTTGCCTAACATGGGATATTTATATGGAGCTTCTAAAAAGACCTAGTGGGCCTTCGAGTTGGGCCTTTTAGTTTGACTTTCGTTGACCCCTTAGTCTTCCCTAGACTAGTCAACTCCAATCAATCCTTTCGAATTAATTTCTTAACCCACTTTGTTAATTTAATTTAATCGAACCCTTAGGATTAATTAATTCATATAGAATTAATTTTCTTAATCCACTTTGTCAATTAAATATTAATAAACCTTTAGGATTAATTAATTCACTTTATCGATTAGTCAAACATATAATTAGTCGTACCACTAACAGACCAATTATGGAACTACCGCTCAAAAATGACTTTACATTGCGCCACTTTATTTTTTTCTATCTCCCACATCAAAGATCTAGTGCTCATCGATTTATCAATTTATTGACAAATTAATTCACCAACTTCTTCGTATTCGAAATTAGTACTACTCGACTTTCTTATTATACCAGACGTAAAGTTTACTGGCCAAATTTAGTATAATAAACCTTACGAGCTCATCTCGGGAGCACCATCAACCAGGCGAACCGGTGCGTGGATTCTCTGACTAGCAATGGCATATACGAAACTAAACACCGCATACCCAACTTACCAAGGTATATGCCTCAATTGACCGCACTCTTTGGCAAATCAAAGCATACGATATCTAACTCTAACGCCCATCCAATCTCGGGATTGAGAGACTAAATACTATGACCGAATTAACTATGCCGATCAGTACAAGTTAATTCTATCCAAACTGATCGTGGTCAATATGCCTCGGCCATATCCATGTGATTTAAATTGGTCTAGACAAATTAATTTCCAAATCACATGATAACCTATACCGATTGTATGTTCAGACTATCTCAGTTACGAGTATACTTTTTATATATCAATAGTTTAACCAATAACAGGATCTACTATGCCTTTCCACATCCCGTTATCTAGTTCTATGATGTAATGGAAGAATTTAATACTGAAACAAAATGATATGTTAACTGTGGATATTAGTTATTCATACAAGCAATAGCTTTTCTGTATTCAAAACTAACAATCTCCCACTAATATTCAAAGCTATGCTAAGAAGTATAAAAAAACTATCCAACCCGCTCTAGAAGGTGGTAATTACTCTCTATGTGTTTACCAGTTTTGTGGGCTCGTGGTTCCCTCGAGTTAGCAACTGCACCATTGTTATCACAATAATTTGTGATAGACCTAGGCAACTTAGGAACCACCTCTAAGTCCACCAAGAAGTTCTGGAGCCATACAGCTTCTTTCGCTGCCTCTGATGCGGCAACATACTCAGCCTCGATGGTGGAGTACGCCATGCATTTCTGCTTGACACTCCGCCATACTATGGCTCCACCTTCTAGAGTAAATACAAACCCAGAGGCATACTTACTCTTGTCCATATCACCTTAATCTATGTAACCCAATGGTACAAGCTCATGCTCTCTATAAACTAGGACATGATCTGTCATCCTGCACAAGTACTTATGAATGCATTTTACTGCCTCCCAGTGAGCCTTCCCAGGGTTACTCTGATATCTGCTAACCATGCCAACGGCAAAGCAAATATCAGGCCTGGTGCACAACATAGCATACATGAGGCTACCCACTACAGAAGCATAGGGTACCGCCTATATGGCATCTATCTTCTCAGCAGTCTTGGGACACTGCTCATTTGATAAATGCACCCCATGCCTGAAAGGTAGTAAATCTTTCTTGGAGTTCTGTATGTTAAAATGGACCTCTTAAGCCTGCATACCTTGTGCTCTTGGCCCTGAACAATAAAACCCTCTGGTTACTGCAAAAAGATGGTCTCCTCAAGACTTCTATTAAGGAAAGATGTCTTGACGTCCATCTGCCAAATCTCAAAGTCCACATAAGTAGCTATGGCCAAGAGAATCTGGATTGACTTAGGCATAGCTACCGTGGAAAAGGTCTCCTCATAATCGATACCCTCTTTCTGAGTATACCCTTTCACCACAAGCCTAGCCTTGAAGGTCTCAACCCTCCCGTCAGATTCTCTCTTTCGCTTGTAGACCCATTTGCACCCAATAGGATAAAACCCATCAGGAAAGTCTACTAGCTCCCAGACCTAATTTGAGTCCATAGAACCCATCTCAGCAATCATCGCTCTCTGCCAAGATTCTGCATCTTTATCTTGGAGAGCCTTATTATAGCTAACTGGGTCTGGTTCATGAGCGCTAGGGATAAATTCCGAAGACTCACCCAAACCCATGTACCTCTCGGGCTGTCTAACAACCCTCCCACTATGATGAGGCATAGCCTGTCTAAGAGCATAATCTGTGATAGTGTGTGCAGTCTTTTGTGGTGTGTCTTCCTGTACTTGCTCATTTGGAATAATGGACTGACTTTTAAGCTCTTCCGACACTACCTTACTCCTTGACTTGTGATCTAAAATATAGTCCTTCTCAAGAAATCTGGCATTGGTGCTGACCACCACCTTTTGATCCTGAGGACTATAAAATAGACCACCTCTCGTTCCTTTGGGGTAGCTTACAAATGGCATAACCTTTGATCTTGAGTCTAACTTACCTGTATCTGCCTCGAGCAGATGTGCTGGACAATCCCAAATCCTAAGATGTCTCAGACTAGGCTTTCACCCAGTCCACAACTCTAGGGGTGTCATAGGCACAGATTTAGATGGTATGAGATTAAGGAGATAACACAATGTCTCTAAGGCATAACCCCAAAACGAGGTAGGCAACTCACTATAAGTCATCATCGATCTAACCATATCCATAAGAGTCTTGTTTCTCCTCTCTGCTACACCATTCTGCTGAAGTGTGCCAGGTGCAGACAACTGGGACTGAATACCCTCTTCTGACAAATAGGACCTAAATTCAATAGAGAGGTATTCACCACCATGATCAGATCGCATGGTCTTGAAACTCTTACCCAGATGGTTCTCCACCTCAGCCTTAAACTCTTTGAACTTGTCAAAGGATTCAGACTTGTGACGCATCAGGTATATGTATCCATATCTATAGTAATTATCCGTGAATGTCACGAAATACTCATAACCACCTCTAGCCTGAACTGACATAGGCCCACACAAGTTAGAATTAATCAACTCTAAAACCTCTTTGGCCCTATACCCCTTTGCCTTGAAAGGCCTCTTGGTCATTTTACCCTCCAAGCATGACTCACAGGTAGGAAAACTGTCAATATCTAATGAGTCTAAAAACTCATCATTGACTAACCTTTGAATCCTACTAAGGTTAATGTGACCTAGTCTCAGGTGCCAAAGATAAGTTTGATTCAGAAGAGAAGACTCCTTTCTCTTATTATGATTCGGTGATGAGTTATTAGTTTCTGTGTTTTGAACAACTGGGGAGTTTGTCTTAATTAAAAATACATTGTCAACTAATGTACCGGAACATATAAGCCTCTGGTTTTTTCTAATAAAAACAGAATTATCAGAAAAAACACACTTATAACTATCCAATAAAAGTTTAGAAACTGAAAGCAAATTCTTCCTAAAACTGGGTACATATAAACAATCTCTCAAATGTAAAATAGAGTTTGAAAAATAAAGACATAAAACTCCCACTGCAATAATAAAAACTCTGGTAGTATCCCAAATATAGACCTACAACTCTCCCTCTCTAAGCAGTTGGGTCACTTAGAACCCCTTCAAAGAATTACAAACATGATCAGTGGCTCCTGAATCCACCCACCAAGTATCTGTGGGAATTGCCGCTAAACACGTCTCAGTAACTAGGGAAAATTTACACATACCTCGAGGCTTTGGGCAGTCTTTCTTCCAATGTCCTGCTTTACCACATCTGAAGCACTTGCCTTTTAGCTTGTGCTTCTTTGCAATGCCCGCCTTGGTTCCATGATCAGCTATTACTTTCTGGCCTTTCTTCTTCTGGTGGTTTCATGCTTTGGGCCCAGCAGGGGAACCTGAGGGACCAACAGTAGCCAAGGCTTGCTTTTTCTCTGCGAAGAGACCCTTAGAAGACACCAATGCAGTCATGAGCTTGGGAAGTGAATATGAGAGCTTGCCACATTATAGTTCAATAGAAACTGCGCAAAACTGGGGGGCAAGCTCTGGTGGATGATATCGATCTGGGTCTCCCCATCAATGTCACCTCCCAATACTTTGATCTTATTGATACAGCTCATTATGTCCAATACGTGATCCCTCTCTGAGGTGCCTTCATCCATCCTAGCATTCAAGAGTTTCCTCATAGGTGATTGCTTAGTTGCCCTGCCCTGATATCCAAACATCTCACTAAGGTTGAGCATCATATCGTAGGCTGAGATAAACAACTGATGCTGGTGCTATAGTACCCTAGACATAGAAGCCAAGATGTAGCACCGGGTCATCTCATCAGCCTTCTCCCACCTCGTGTATGGCTCTCGCTACTCAGGGGTGGCATCATCGCTGGGCTTAGGGGGGAAATCCTCAGTGAGCACGTATTTGTAACCCTTAGCAGTGAGGACAATGTCCAGTTTACATTTCAAGTTAATGTAATTAGGACCCGTAAGTTTGTTCTAATTCAGTATGACAGCTAGCGGGTTGAACGACATATCAACAACTGTAAAATAATCAGTCAAGTTTTAGTATACTTTTTTGAAAATATTGATATCCTCAAAATAATACATTCTCCTACCGACATCTCTCACACCGGAATTAACGCAGGTCACGTGCGTGAATGTCTACGCCAACCCACATTCGTTCGAGAAGAACCGAAGTTCATTAATTTCATTGTTTGACCAATGATCTTATGATCAATGAAAATAATAGTCAATAATTTTAGCCATACTCATAAATAGCGTAACCTCTTAGGAGGACTACTACGAACGGTACACTAACTGTTTGCCATTACATGACTTCTAAGCTTGTTACTTAGGATACTAATGCATCTCAATTAGCGAGGGTGTCACAATTCTCTCCAATTAAATATGCTATAGTCATCCCTTTAGAAATTCAATCTAGTGATATCTCGGGGTTGAAGACTTATCCGTAGGGAAGAAGGCCCTTAGCCAGTGCGTTGGTCTAACCCACATCACATATGAATATGTAATAGAGGCCATGGGGATATTTTCCAACCCGCTCCCATTTAGATTTTTAAGTTTGAGGATTTTTACGTTTTAACATGCAATATCTTAACTATGGATATTTGTAGCCATAAAACCGTTGGAGTTTTAATATGCGAATAATCTACCTTAGTTAATTGCACTTTACTTTTTAAAATGGCTTGGTTTTCGTTCATGCAAAATAAATTAAAAACACACAATCAACGTAAAGACATAAATACGGGAAATTAAAGAAATAAAATTTTCCGACTATTATGGCCTTCTCTATCGTTGATTCCTGGATGCCTCGGTGACACCTCCCGTCATGTCGTTCCAGCTCATTTTTTTGGATTCCTCTCAATTTGTCCGGGTTTTTCCAATTTTCTACGTAATTAGCAATCACCTAAAATTACGGGAATCTAAAACCCGCGAATATAAGTTACCCAAAATAATGTCTTCATCATAATACATAAATTCCTCTATACGAAGGCATTTTTCTAGGAATTTAAAGATGAAATAATTAGATCAAATCCTACTACAAGATTTTTATAATCCTATACGGTATCCAGCTCGTGGTTATTACTATTACAGACATTTCCATTCAAACACAATACAAGCCTGTACATGTCCCAAGGTTTATGAATGAAAAATAAATTCTACCATAATAGCCGGGAAACTAATAACCACATGTTTAAACATTTTGACAAAAATAATAAGGCCAAAATAAAGCCATATAATAAATCAAACAAGTATAAAGCCAAAACACTTGCTCTGATACAAATTTGAAGGAAAACAGAACAAGCCCGGGCTAAATAAAAAATCTCACTTCGTGCAATGCATTCCAGAATCGGAAACTTTCGACAAAGCTCAGGCTTAAATTCATTTTCCCCTGAACAAATCTAGGCTTATACTTATTTAATTTATTAAATCAACGTTCAAAAATTAAATCTTTAGTAAAAGCGAAAAGTCTAAAGATTTTACCTTTGAAGCGAAGTCCTTAGAAAAAAGAAATCCAAAACTTCGGGCAAGCAAAATCCACAAGAAATCCAAAGAATAATTCCAAATCGACTTTGAACTAGTGTGCGCTAGTATCTACGGAGTGGCCCAAAGAAAAATGAAAAAATCCCAAGAAACTTGCTTCGAAAAACTCAAGAAATGTCGAAACATACCTTGCCCGGAGCAGCCTGCACCACTAACGGTCGGCCGCCACTCACCGCCCGACTTCCAGTCACCTGACCATCCACGCCGGCCATGATCTTGACGGTGGCCTTCACGGATCACCAACCGGAGAAGAGATCAACGTCAAGCCAACCACACAGGGAATCCAAACTGTCACGGAAAAAGAGAACCAACGGCAGCGCTAGGAGGAGCTAAGAGAAAACCGGCGGCGACACTAAATAATAAATTTGGGTGCTCAAAAATCCATGGGCTGAGTTTCTTCTCAAAGAAGAAAGCTATCCTAGCTGACTTCGAGGAGAAGATTCGACAAAGAAAAAGAATTTCTCACTCTAAGCTAGACTTTCTCTCACTAGGCTAAGTGGCCTCCAAGTTTCTTATGTCTTGTAAGTTGCCTAACATGGGATATTTATAGGGAGCTTCTAAGGAGACCTAGTGGGCCTTTGAGTTGGGCCTTTTAGTTTAACTTACATTGACCCCTTAGTCTTCTCCAGACTAGTCAACTCCAATCAATTCTTTCGAATTAATTTTTTAACCCGCTTTGTTAATTTAATTTAATCAAACCCTAAGGATTAATTAATTCATATAGAATTGATTTTCTTAATCCAATTTGTCAATTAAAATTAATTAAACCTTTAGGATTAATTAATTCACTTTCTTAATCTACTGTGTCTTTCCACACCCCGTTATCTAGTTATATGATATAATGGAATAATTTAATACTGAAACAAAATGATGTGTCAACTGTGGATATTAGTTATTCATACAAGCAATAGCTTTTCTGTATTCAAAACTAACACCTTAGCCAAATTTCTTTGTAAATCAATATGTTTAGCCCTTCACCTTTTCTTTCTTTCCCAACTTTGTCAATGAAACCCCAAGATGTCTAATTGTGGTTCAAGTAGTTAACTCCTGTATATATAATGTGGACTCCTAGTAACTAAAGATAGTAAAGTGTAAATAATCAAGAATAAAAATATTTAGAGAAGTGGGGGACCTTAAAGCCTTGTACCTTCAAAGCCTTAAAAAAAATTAAAATAAAAACCTAAGGAAGTGAGGGATACCTAAGTCATGTATCCTTAGAAAATGTCTGTAGGATAATACAAAATAAGTCTTTTTATATAAACTTGAATCAGGATTAGGCATTGAGGTTTTTGAACTCCAGCATTCCTGCCTTGACCAATTTTGAGCTTAAACCTACCCAGAGCCTAGAAGTCCTATGGATTAATATCTTATGTTCAGGACTAGTGTGGGGGTGTGATCTTCCCCCAAGCCTATGAATGCATCATCTTGACACAGGTTTGAGAGCCGTATATATGCATATATATCTTTCTGAAAAGAGGGCAGCTCTCTTGAGCCAACTAGTGAGAATGCTTGGGGAAGAAAATACTTCAAGAAATTGATTCACATTTAGTTAATTTCCCATTGTTTGATTGAAACCAGTGTATAGGTATTTTTCTGCTTGCATGTTTTAAAATTCTGATTCTTAAGAACATAAAAACACTGGAGAAAAGTTGTGATCAGTTATGGTAGATTCTCTGTGGTTTCTAATGACTTTGCTTGAGGACAAGCAAGATCTTTAGTGTGGGGGAGTGATGTAACTCGAATTTATAGTTTATTTCATTACATTTTCCACATGAATCATGTTATTTCGATAGAGTTTTTATTACTCTTGCGTGATTTAATAGCTTATAATGGTTCATGTGGGAACTATAGGTCAAGGTTCGAGTTTAGCACTTTTACCACCAAAATCTTGCAGGAAAATGCAGAAATAGTGGAAGCTTGATAACCTGGTCAAACTAGAGCTAAGAAGCCAACTTGTAGAGTGTTTTTCTATAGGATGTACCATGTTACCCCTACTGTTCTATTTATTTGCAACCCTAGAATCTTTATTGGTATAAATACCAATTGAACAAGTCTTACAGGCAACTTTTATCTTTGTTTTTCTCTTGGTAGCCGACAATACTTCCTCGTTCTTGTAGTGCTAAGGTTTTTACCAATACATGGAATTTGATCTTAGAACTATGCAGTTCTAAGAAATTCATAGGGATTTAGCCCAATATATCTTCAGCTATGGTGGAATCGGGTGCCCTTACACTCGATCAGAGCAGATCTTCAGTTCGTCAGCCAGCTCGCATTTAGGGAATCCACGAGTTGTGTTGTTATTCTTAGTCTCTGGGTGTATGTGTATCTAAATTCCTATGATTCTGTATATATTAGTTCTCTTAATTTTCGAGTGCGATGACTTGTTTTATTAGCTTGAATGTTAACTTTCTCTTATGTGTCTGAAGTTTATGTGCTATCATTCTGTGGGACTAGCAATTGACTGATCTACCTAGCGTAGTACTCCAGCGGGTCCTCATACAAGGGTAGTAGAAGTTAGTTGAGGTAAAAATCAGTTAATGGACCGGCTTAAGGAACCCAAGAGAAATTAAGAAGCTAATATAGAAAGAATTCGTAACTATGATTGAAGGAGGTTAAATCACCCACCCCATAATATCCGTTTAATCTTACTATAATTTTGTTGTTGTTATATAAAATCAAACTTCATTGAATCTTTGCTACCTGCATGTTCTGATCACCTCGAGTACGCAAGTGTTTAATTGCTCCCTGTGGTTGGACATCCGTACTACAACACGACGGGATTTTGGGTTCTTTAGTGTGGAAAAAAGGTTATTATTAGTAGGTGTATTTTCCACACACCACTACTCCAGCTAGACAACTCAACTGCTAATCCAATAAATAATAACACATAAACTCCACGACCAGAATATAAAGGACAAGGATCCAATTGATAAAGCAAAAGACTACAGACCTGGAAATCAATATGAACAAATCTAAAGGAATTTGAGCACACAAACACGTAAGGAGTCTATAAACAGCACCACACAATGGATTCCTACATTACTACCTAAGACCTATCACATCCTAGAGGTAGGAGACACATCATGACGACTGAGCTTGTGGTATAACAGCTCCAAGGAGCAAGTGCAGCACTACACCATAGGTACACAAATAGCATCAAGCTCATTATAGCACTAGCAAGGAAGGGCACTCGGATACAAGTACGAGCAAGATACAAAGCCTTCGGGGCTAAGACACCTAATTGCACAATTACGTGTTGGAGTTGAATACATAAGCTATGCTTGTATTGTACATTTTTCCAGTTAATATATCGATTTATATTTTGGTTATATTTTGTTGTGCATTATTTGTCCATTTATATTATGTAGTTAGATTATGAGGTGTCTTGTGTGACATATTAGATCTCATCATTGGTTAAAAGACATAATATATAAATGAGGTTCGTAACCGAGAAAGCTTTGGATAAACTGTCGATTTAGGTTATTATGTGATTCGGATAATTGGTTCGTCTAAACTAATTGAATCATATAGATATGCCCTGGGCGTATTGAACTTGACCATTAAGAATGATTTGTCTTGTACTGATTTAATAGACAAATCGTTCTTCGTGTTCTATCTATTAATTCCTAGACTCGAGCGGGCATGAGGATTAGACATAGTGTACTTTGATTTGCCAATGGGTGAGGTCAATTGAGGCCAATAGTCTCGGTAGGTTGGGTGCGCGTGTTTAATTGCTTGGTGTGCTACTGCTTGTCGGAAGGAAACCATGTACCGGTGCGTCCGGGGTGATGGTGCTCCCGAGATGAGCTCGTAATGTTTATTATAAAAAACCCAGCCGGTGGACTTATGTTTGGTATAGTAAAAAGGTCGATGGTACTAGTCTTGGAATTAAAGAACTTAATTAATTAATTTATCAGTAAATTAATAAATTAACGAGCACTATATCTTTGATGTGGGAAGATTATGAATATAAATTAATTCAGTTATTCTGGAAGCAATTCTTGTGTATGATGGTAGTGCAAAAATTAATCCGTTAGTGGTACGATTAATTTTGTAATGGGTTAGTTGAATAGGTAGAATTAATTAATTGATTAATTATTTCTAAGGGTTAATTGAGTAATTAACAAAGTGAAATTATTTATTTAACTAATTAAGTCTTAAGTTTCAATTAGAATTAGGAAATCCTAGAGATTGAGAAATCTAGTAGGATTTGGTTTATCCTATCAGATTGGTTACCTAATTGGATTTGGAAATTAATTACCTAAACCCATTAGGAAGACCAATCCTAAACCAACTTGGGATCTCTCTTGTAACTTTATATATAGAGAAGGGATTAGCTATTCCACAATATACAATTCATAAGTTTTCAAGATAAGAAAACTTAGAGAGAGAAAATCCTAGAGAGAGAAAATTTCTCTCTCTTGAAATTGGATTTCACAAGGCTTTAGGGCTGCCGATTTTTCTTCAATTTTTGGTGGCTCTTGTGGCTTTCTCTCTCTCTCTCTTGGCGGTGTGTGGATTGTACGCGCGAGGTGCAGCGGTGCTAGAATTTTCTAGCAGGTGGATTGTGGTGATTAGCTGATCGAATTGCTGGTTAGATTGCTGCCCACACAACATTCAAGAAAAGTGTTAAGGTATATAAGAGAATCACCCGAGTGTAAGCTTCAATAGGTAATTCTTATATTTTTGCTTGATTAAGAATTTTTGCTGCGTGATAAATCGAATAAGTGCAAACCCAGATCCTGCGCAATGTTATTTCAAAAGGGTTGGAATAGCAATTGTGCTAGCATCTAGGCCTGGCTAGAGATTCTGATTCTGGAATGCATAGCACGAAAGTGAGTTTCTGGCTAGGCCCGGGCAGATAATCTTTCATTACGGTACTAGTTCTTACTCTATTAGTGTTTGCTTCCAAATTCCACCTTTGACTAAAACCTAAGATAGTGAAAACCCATGTAGATTAACAACCCATAATGAAAAATATCAAGAAATCAACACAAGAACATTCATAGATATCAAATGGGCAACATCCAAAGCTAAAGAACTAATCTTTAAGAATAAATGGCATGAAAGCATTAAATCAAGAACTAAATGAAGAACCTATGAATATTCACATATATCACAACTATTGATTCGTAAGAAAAAGAGAAGAAAATCTAACTTGGGAAAACCCTAGGATCAATGTGGTTAAGCCACCAAAGATGAACCCTAATCTAGCCTAAAATGAGTAAATATAGGGCTGCAAGTCTTGGGGACATTTGGGGAAGTTCAGGGATTAATTTGGTACAAAATTGGAATTCAGCCTGTAAGTGTCCACTGCTCCTTTTAGGGTGGCTACGGTGTACGAAGTATTCTTCATAGAGGTCTCTTAGCGGTCTCAACTTTTCAGCTATGTTTAGTAATTTTCAGACTTTTACTTTGGGCTTGGACTTCACTCTGTCTTCTTCTTTTTAGCTCCTTTTTCATCCTTTTTCTTCTATTGCTTTTCTTCTTCCAATCGAACTAATAGTGAGCCAATAAACACCATTTTCCTACAAAATCACACATGACACACATGTGATTGCAATTTTAAGAATTTAGGCACAAATACGTATTGTTGACACTGTTGGTGTATGTGCCCTAATGAGGGCTATTTATGTAAATAAACTTTGAGGGTTATTTATGTAAATAAGACATATTTCGTTTGATTGATTATTTAATCTGATGAGTTAATTTCATGATAATTATATTCTTGTGCATATCTAATTTCATGAAATCAATCCGCTAAAAGAAACACTCCATGGACTGATAGATCATGAGTGATTCTTTTGAGCATACTCATACGAAGATCCTTAGACCAGAAATCACTGCATGTCTTAGGTGAATTATGGTGTACTTTGACATACGCCTAACGGGACTGTAACAGGTTGCCAAGTATGGGTATAATTGGGTACACTATGAGTCACGCTAAGATATGTAGGTGAAGTGATGGGACTACAAATCTCTCTTAAGTGAGAGATGATATCCGGGCCACTTGATAGTGAACTGAGAAGTGCACTGCGAAATGATAATTTTTATCATTTGCTCGAATAGAATCAGTGTCACTGAGAGATCAAGTAAAATTGTTTAGCTTAATAAGGATGATGGTTCCATGCCTTATGCTAAACAGGATATCTATGTAGAGGACCGTGCATAGTATGCTTAGAAAGGTTGCGTTGAATCACCATTCGACCATCCATTCTAAATTGAGTAGTCATCATGTCTTGCTAGAGGCCACTGATGATTTATGGATTAATCTATGAGATTAATTTATCCATTGTCAATTTGGAATGGACCTACAGGATTGCACGTAAGTGAGTTCGAAGATTCTTGACGGTACTAGGTATAATTGTTATACTTAGAAAAATAATATTAAATTAAATAGTTTAATTAAATATTATTGAGAAGTTTTGGGGTATTAATTAATAGTTAATTAATTACTCAGGAAGAATTGAGAGAGACTGACAAATCAAGGGACCTAGTTGCAATTGAAGTTCTTGACCCATCAGTCTGATCCATGGGTAAATGGTTTGATCCATGGGTCAAGTAAAACCCAACCAGTAAAAGTTAAATATTATATTATAATTTTATAATATATATATTTTTTAATAAAAAAACAACCCCGGGGGTTGTGGGATTGGAGAATCAGAGAATTTCCTTTTTAAAAGGAATTCGCTGGGAGAGAAAAAGTAGTGACAACAGAAAATTGTTTTCTGAAGAAAAAATTTTTTTTTCTTCTCTCGAAAAATTTTCTCCCTCTCTCTCATCAAAACTTCTTCACAGGAATCTACTAGCGTCGAAGAACTCCGGTGCCTGAGAGTAGAGGACGCTTCAAGGAAGTGTTATAGAAAAACGACGAAACGCCATCTTCTCAGAGGAGCCAGGCGACTGCGCAACCGATTGCGCTTCAAGGGTAAGACCCGATCCTTAGTGTTTAGGAATTCCACCGTTTAATTTTGAATTAAATGCCCAAACACAATCCAACAGTGGTATCAGAGCCAGGTTTTAGTGTTAAAAATTAAAAATTGAATTTGGTGAAAAGAATGTTAATTAAATTCAATTTTAGAAACAAGAAGAAATTTTTTTTTTTATTTTTCATTGAAATTGAAGAACAGGCCGGAATGGGTTGATGTCGACCAGCCAGAAAATTTTCCGACCGGCCGGATTCTCGCCGGAAAATCGCGAGGGCCCGATATGCCAAATTTCGTGGTTTTGGTTCGAAATTTTTTAGAAGGTTTTGTTCTTTATTTTCCCGGAAATTGTTTCCGCACAATTGGGGTTTGAAATCGATTTTAAAACGCGTTAAATGTTCTGGGTTTTGGTTCGCCGGAAAAACTGATTTTGAAACAAGGTTTTGGGGATGATTTTGATCGGAAAAACGGGGGGAAAGAAAAGGGGTTTTCTTTGTTTTTGGTTTCGATCGGAAACTAATCGCGGAATGGTTCCGATTAGTTTTGTTTGGCTTCGAAAAGTTTTTGTCAATTTTGATGGATTTCTGGGCTTGCATTTCGGTCGGAAAATCGGGGTTCACCGGAGAAGGAAATTTTTGTTTTCATTTCAAGAATTTCGCCGATGAATTGAGCGTTGGACGCCTCGGTTTTACCTAGAGAAGGAATCCTGGTGGTTCTCGCGGCGTTTCCATGACCAGAAATTGTGGTCGGAACCGGAGGCCGCCGGAGAAGAAGACCGGAGGCTGGCAGCGGGCAGTTGAAGCCCTAGGGGCTGAAATTACCAAAATGCCCCTGCCGCAGCCTCAAACCCTAAAAATGCCATCAATTCTAAAATTGTTTTGCAAAATAGCCCAGAAATTTTATTTCCTTAAAAACCCTAGCCTGGAAATTTTGGTTATTTATGAAATGACCCCAAGAGTTCTAGAAAATTAAAATTTTATAATTTTTTGAATTTTATTTAATAAGGTTTTAATTAAATAATCTTATTAGCTAAAGATAGGATTAATTTAAAATTTTATCCTATAACCTAAAATTTAAAATTTTGAATTAAATTATCTTAATTAGATTAGGATAATTAGAATTATTTAAATTTAAATTCGAAACATTATCTTAATTAGATTAGGATAATTAAAATGATTTAAAATTTAAAATTGAATAATTATATTAATTAGATTAGGATAATTAAAATTATTTAAATTTTAAATTTGAAAATTTATCTTAATTAGATAATTAGATAAATTTTAAATAATTATTTTAATTAGATTAAAATAATTAGAAAAGATAAATAAATAATTAATTAATTAGATTAATTAATTTGTTTAAATTGTGAATTGTTATTTATTTTACTTTATTTAATTTTGATACTTAATTTAAATTGTTTAAATTTTATGTGAAGCATCATAATTATGCTAGCATGTTCGGTAATTTATATAGTGGTCCTATAGGACCACCATGCAATTTTACTCCCACCTACTGTAGCGCGCTACAATAGCGCGCTACAGTAACGCGCTACAGTACCTTCCTTTCTTTTGTTATTTTTTGCTATTTTTTTTATTTTTTTGTCTTCCTCCTTGAGACTTTTTTCCGTCCATTTTTTTCTTAACAATTCAGTATTTTTTTTTAATGTTTTTGAATTTTATAAAAAAAATATTTTTAAATTATCATTTTATTTGTTTTATAATTAAATAATTTTAGATATTATGATACATATTATGGACGTTTTTGTTGTACTGTTGATCTGATGTCAAGTATTTGTTGATCTGATGTCTATATAATCCTGATCTGATCTCTCTTGTTAAGTATGTTTTAGTTCTAGTATATGATTTCTTTATATTCTTGATCTGATATCTATAGTCTGTTGATCTGATATCAAGTATTCCCTGATCTGATGTCTATATAATCTTGATCTGATCTTCATTGTTAAGTATGTTTTAGTTCTAGTGTATGATTTCTTTTATATTCTTGATCTGATATCTATAGTCTGTTGATCTGATGTCTAGTATTCACTGATCTGATGTCTATATAATCCTGATCTGATCTCTCTTGTTAAGTATGTTTTAGTTCTAGTGTATGATTTCTTTTATATTCTTGATCTGATATCTATAGTCTGTTGATCTGATGTCAAGTATTCGCTGATCTGATGTCTATATAATCCTGATCTGATCTCTCTTGTTAAGTATGTTTTAGTTCCAGTTTATGATTTCTTTTATATTCTTGATCTGATATCTATAGTCTGTTGATCTGATGTCAAGTATTCGCTGATCTGATATCTATATAATCCTGATCTGATCTCCATTGTTAAGTATATTTTAGTTCTAGTGTATGATTTCTTTTATATTCTTGATCTGATATCTATAGTCTGTTGATCTGATGTCAAGTATTCGCTGATATGATGTCTATATAATCCTGATGTGATCTCACTTATTAAGTATGTTTTAGTTCTAGTGTATGATTTCTTTTATATTCTTGATCTGATATCTATAGTCTATTGATCTGATGTCAAGTATTCGCTGATCTGATGTCTATATAATCCTGATGTGATCTCACTTGTTAAGTATGTTTTAGTTCTATTGTATGATTTCTTTTATATTCTTGATCTGATATCTATAGTCTGTTGATCTGATGTCATGTATTTGCTGATCTGATGTCTATATAATCCTGATGTGATCTCCCTTGTTAAGTATGTTTTAGTTCTACTGTATGATTTCTTTTTTATTCTTGATCTGATATCTATAGTCTGTTGATATGATGTCAAGTATTCTCTGATCTGATGTCTATATAATCCTAATCTAATCTCCCTTGTTAAGTATGTTTTAGTTCTAGTATATGATTTCTTTTATATTCTTGGTCTGATATCTATAGTCTGTTGATCTGATGTCAAGTATTCGCTGATCTGATGTCTATGTAATCCTGAGCTGATCTCCCTTGTTAAGTATTTTTTTTAAAAGGCTGTGGGTCAAAAAAGAAAAAAAAAACTGTAGCGCGCACTGTAGCTCGTTACTGTAGCACGCAACTATGGCGCGTACTGTAGCGCGCACTGTAGCGCGCTATAGTAGGTAGGAGTAAAATTCACAGTAGTCCTATAGGACTACTGTAAACGGACTCTGCATGTTCATGCATCATTTTGGATAAATGTAAAATGAACAGAAGGATTGATTAAAATTGATCATGACACGATCAATTTTAATTCTGTAATAGTTACACAATCCTTAAAATTAATCGGCTTAAATTAAAATCGGCTTGTATGAGCATATGCATTTTATGTGTTTCAAAGCATGGATTGGGCTTTTAGTTTTAACATTTTAAAAGTTGGGGCCTGCGAGCCAATTTTGAATCTGGGCCTACGCGCCTATAAAAATGATCATGTAATAGTTAGGCCCAAAAGGAGGTTCAAAGAGGAGTCCATGGTTGAGCCCATGAATGGAGGCCCAAACATGAAGATTTTAAAAGGCCCTGTAATAGATTAGAGCCCAGTTCATCGCTTTAATTCATTCTTTTATTTATGCAAATGAATGGTAAACGAAAATGCATGTTAAGCCGATCAAACTGAAATCCCAATAACCCGAGTTGATTTTGTTTCCATACTTGGGGGCCCGCCAGAGCGTCGAACGTCTGTGGACTTGGAGAGCCCAAGGGCTTCAGGTTTTCTTCGTGCGGCGAGTTGTCACATAATAGGTGCCCAACTTTATCACTACCATTAATGAGTGGAAAAACTGTTTGGGTATTAGATGCTCAACTTTATCACTACCACTTGTTATGGAAAAACTGTGTGGGTATCGATTGATGAGATGCCTTGAGGAATGGTTTAACTTGGGAAAATTAATCCTAGCTTGACCCAATAAGTTGACTAGGGATTAATTTTGCAAAGATAGGATGGTGTCAAACATTTGGAATGTTCATCCTATCACCGAAAAGTTGCATGGTATGCAATTGGAAAGCGTTAGATTACATGGAATGTAATTTGAACATTGCCTACCAGAAGAGCCCGATCCCTACGATACTTGCCAAAGCAAGACTGGGGTTGACTCTTTGTGGATTTTCGGACCACAATCTAGCACCAACACAAAATTTTTAGGGATTTCAATTTTGGCTATTGTGGAAAATTAATTTTATAACTCATTCTAATATTTTGCATTTATTCATTGTACAAATGGCATCATCTAGCACAAATGTTATCTCAAATTTCACTCTAAGAAGTATATTAGATAAAGATAAATTGGTTGGACCAAACTTCTTAGATTGGGAAAGAAACTTGATAATAGTTCTCAAGCAAGAAAGGAAGCTACAAGTCTTGGAGACCGCTTTACCTGAACCACCACAAAATACTTCGGCAGCTGTTCAACGAGCCTGGGAGAAGCTGAAAAGTGACTCCAATGATGTGACTTGCTCGATGCTCGCATCGATGACGGGCGAGCATCAAAAGCAGTTCATGAATTCGGAAGCGTTCCGGATTTACGAGTCACTGACGGAGATGTTCCTTGAACAAGCCCGTAACGAAAGGTTTGTTACGATAAAAGCTTTAATTTCGTGCAAAATGGCGAAGGGTTCGTCAGTAAGCACACAATTGATCAAGATGAAAGGGCACATTGATACCCTAGAGCAATTGAATGCACCTCTTCCTAGGGAATTGGCCATTGATATCATCTTGGCATCATTGTTTGATGAATACAATGATTTTGTGGTGAACTACAATATGCACAACATGGATAGGAGCATTCCTGAGATCCATGGCATGTTGAAGAACACTGAGCAAACCCTTCGGAAGGCAACACCAGTGTTAGTAGTGGAAAAAGGTAAAGGGAAGAGGAAGTTTAAAGGCAAGGCCAAAGTGGGGTAGAACAAGAAAACTCGCAGTAAGACTGCTCCCCAACCACAAGCTCCCCCATCTGCTAAGACAAGATCCAAAAAGGATGATACATGTCTCTTCTGCAAACAGAAGGGTCATTGGAAGAGAGACTGCAAGAAGTTTCTCGAAATCAATCCTTCAGCTTCAGGTATCTTTGTTATAGAAATTAATCTTTCTATGTCCACCTCATGTGTATTAGATACTGGTTGTAGGGCTCACATTTGTACTAATGTGCAGGGACTTAGAAATAGAATGATGATAAAGAAAGGTGAAGTAGATCTCCGAGTGGGCAACGGGGCAAGAGTTGCTGCTGTTGAAGTTAGAGATTACACTCTGTCTTTACCTTCTGGTTTAAATATCGAGCTTGAAAATTGTTATTATGTACCTGCTTTGAGCAGAAATATTATTTTAGTTTCGAGTTTGGATAATAAAGGATTTTGATTTATTATAGAGAATAAGTCGTTATCTTTATATCGAAATGATATTTTATACGGAGTTGCAAATATGTGTAACGGTCTGTATGTCTTGGATTTGACCCAAGAAAAACCAGTCTGTAACATAGAAAAGAAAGCTAAATCAACTAAAAATGATTTAAGTCCAACATATCTTTGGCATTGTCGATTAGGCCATGCAAATGAAAAGCGAGATCAAAGACTTCACAAGGATGGAGTGCTAGGGTCATTTGATTTTGAATCTTATGATACCTGTGAACCATGCTTGCAAGGCAAAATGACAAAGAGTCCTTTCAACAAGAAAGGGGAAAGAACAAGTGGGCTATTGGATCTAATACATACGGATGTATGTGGACCAATGAGCACACAAGCCAGAGGTGGATTTGAATACTTCGTGACTTTTACTGATGACTATAGTAGATATGGGTATGTCTACTTAATGAGGTATAAAAGTGAAACTTTTGAAAAGTTCAAAGAGTTTAAAATCGAAGTAAAGAATCAATTGGATAAAAGGATTAAGGCTATTCGCTCTGATCGGGGAGGTGAATACCTTAGTGATGAGTTCGATGGCTATCTAAAACAGTGTGGAATTGTTTCACAGCTGACTCCACCGGGAACACCTCAATGGAATGGTGTATTTGAAAAGAGAAATCGGACCTTATTAGATATGGTACGATCAATGATGGGCCAAGCGACTCTCTCTACATCCTTTTGGGGTTATGCTCTCCTTTCTATTGCCTACTTTTTAAACCGTATTCCATCTAAGGCAATAGATAAGACTCCATATGAGATATGGATGGGTCGGAAGCCCTATATGTCCTATCTACGAGTTTGGGGTTGTCAAGATCATGTAAAACGTTTACAAAGTGATAAGCTTGAACCTAAAACTGACAAATGCCTATTTGTGGGATATCCTAAGTAAACCAAAGGATATCAATTCTACAACCCAACTGAGAACAAAGTGTTCGTTGCTCAAGGAGTTACTTTTTTAGAGAAAGAATTTCTGTACAAGAAAGACAGTGAGAGTAGAATAGAACTCGAAGAAGTTCTAGAACCACAAGAGAATGCAGAATGATCTACAGAAACTCAGATGGAAGTTGACATGGAAACTCATAAAGATGAGCAGCCTGAGTCAACAACACAAGAACCTAGAAGGTCTAGTAGATCTCGTCATGAACCCAAGAGATACGATTTTCTCATAACTGATGAGCAAGATTTAATCTTGGTGGACTCTAATGAGCCCGTGAACTACAAACAGGTTTTAGAAAGTCCAGATTCAGATAAATGGCTACAAGAAATGGAATCTGAAATGCAATCCATGAGGGACAATAAAGTATGAACTTTGATTGATCCTCCTGTACAGGCAAAGGTTGTCGATTGTAAGTGGATTTTCAAGTTAAAACCTGGCGGGATCTTCAAGGCACGACTAGTGGCAAAAGGTTTCAGATAGACTCATGGTATTGACTATGATGAAACCTTCTCCCCTGTCGTGATGCTCAAGTCTATTCGGACTATGCTTGCCATAGCAGCATATTTTGACTATGAAGTGTGGCAGATGGATGTTAAAACGGCTTTCCTGAATGGAAACCTACTCGAGGATGTTTATATGAAACAACCCGAAGGATACATCGATCAAAAGCATCCTAATCGAGTATGTAAGCTTCAGAGGTCTATCTATGGACTAAAGCAAGCATCTCGAAGTTGGAATCTTCGTTTTGATAATGAAGTAAAAGGTTATGAATTCATCAAGAATGAAGATGAGCCTTGTGTTTACAAGAAGGTTAGTGGGAGCAAGATAGTTTTCCTTGTCCTATATGTGGACGACATCCTACTCATAGGAAATGACATTCCCATGATGAAAGACATCAAACAATGGTTGGAGACTGTATTTTCTATGAAAGACTTAGGAGAAGCCAAAATGATACTAGGTATCAAGATCTATAGAGATAGGTCCAAAAGGCTTCTGGGATTAAGTCAAAAAGGGTACATAGACAAGATATTGAAAAGATTCAATATGTCTAACTCGAAAAATGGTAAGGTACCATTTAGACATGGCCTTCTTTTGAAGAAGAACCAAGGTCCTTCAACAAGAGAGGAGAGGGATACAATGAGTAGAGTACCATATGCTTCGGTAATACGATCTATCATGTATGCCATGTTATGTACCCGTCCGGATGCTGCACATGCACTTAGCATGACTAGCAGATACCAACAAGATCCTGGGATGGATCATTGGACTGCAGTCAAAGCAATCCTAAAGTACTTACGAAGAACTAAAGGATTAATGCTAGTGTATGGAGGGCAAGAACAGCTCATTATACAAGGTTACGCTGATGCTACTTTCCAAACAGATCAAGATGACATGAAGTCACAATCAGGCTATGTGTTTAGTCTGAATGGCAGTGCGATAAGTTGGAAAAGCTTGAAGCAAGATACCACAGCCGACTCTACAACAGAATCTGAGTGCATTGCTGCATCAGATGCTGCAAAGGAAGCTGTTTGGTTGAGGAAGTTCATGTCAGACATCGGAGTGATACCGAGTATCCAAGATCTGATAGAACATTTCTGTCACAATAACGGGGCCATTGCACAAGCTAAGGAGCCTCGGTCACACCAAAAAACCAAACATATACTCAGGAGATATCACCTTATTCGAGAGATTGTCGATCGAGGAGATGTTAAAGTATGCAAAATAGGGTCAGATGACAATGTAGCAGATCCTCTCACAAAAGCTCTACCGCAGTCAAAGTTTGATAGACATGTAATAGAGCTTGGTCTTAAACAGTTTAGGACATAGCCCTTCAACGGGCAAGTGGGAGATTGTTGGTGTATGTGCCCTAATGAGGGCTATTTATGTAAATAAAATTTGAGGGTTATTTATGTAAATAAGACATATATCGTTTGATTGATTATTTAATCTGATGAGTTAATTTCATGATAATTATATTCTTGTGCATATCTAATTTCATGAAATCAATCCGCTAAAAGAAACACTCTATGGACTGATAGATCATGAGTGATTCTTTTGAGCATACTCGTACGAGGATCCTTAGACCAGAAATCACTGCATGTCTTAGGTGAATTATGGTGTACTTTGACATACGCCTAACGGGACTGTAACAGGTTGCCAAGTATGGGGATGATTGGGTACACTATGAGTCACGCTAAGATATGTAGGTGAAGTGATGAGACTACAAATCTCTCTTAAGTGAGAGATGATATCCGGGCCACTTGACAGTGAACTGAGAAGTGCATGGCCATGCCCTAGAAATGATAATTGTTATCATTTGCTCGAATAGAATCAGTGTCACTGAGAGATCAAGTAAAATTGTTTAGCTTAATAAGGATGATGGTTCCATGCCTTATGCTAAACAGGATATCGATATAGAGGACCGTGCATAGTATGCTTAGAAAGGTTGCGTTGAATCACCATTCGACCATCCATTCTAAATTGAGTAGTCATCATGTCTTGCTAAAGGCCACTGATGTTTTATGGATTAATCTATGAGATTAATTTATCCATTGTCAATTTGGAATGGACCTACAGGATTGCACGTAAGTGAGTTCGAAGATTCTTGACGGTACTAGGTATAATTGTTATACTTAGAAAAATAATATTAAATTGATTAGTTTAATTAAATATTATTGAGAAGTTTTGGGGTATTAATTAATAGTTAATTAATTACTCAGGAAGAATTGAGAGAGACTGACAAATCAAGGGACCTAGTTGCAATTGAGGTTCTTTACCCATCAGTCTGATCCATGGGTAAATGGTTTGATCCATGGGTCAAGTAAAACCCAACCAGTAAAAGTTACATATTATATTATAATTTTATAATATATATATTTTAATAAAAAAAACAACCCCGGGGGTTGTGGGATTGGAGAATCAGAGAATTTCCTTTTTAAAAAGAATTCTCTGGAAGAGAAAAAGTAGTGACAACAGAAAATTGTTTTCTGAAGAAAATTTTTTTTTCTTTTCTCTCGAAAAATTTTCTCCCTCTCTCTCATTAAAACTTCTTCACAGAAATCTACTAGCATCAAAGAACTCCGGTGCCTGAGAGTAGAGGACGCTTCAAGGAAGTGTTATAGAAAAACGACAAAACGCCATCTTCTCAGAGGAGCCAGGCGACTGCGCAACCGATTACGCTTCAAGGGTAAGATCTGATCCTTAGTGTTTAGGAATTCCGCCATTTAATTTTGAATTAAATGCCTAAACACAATCCAACAGACACTTTAACCTCTAAAATGTATGCAACTCATGTGAGAATCATGCTAAAGAGAACTATAAAACATGGTGTATTTGGCTCACTTCAATATCAACACTTATTCATATCAATGGATAAGTCCAAGGCTAAAAGGGATTATAATCTCATATTTTATTTGATATAATCATATCTTCTACTTGATATTAAAAAAAATAATGATATCCTTTTGTACACGATATACAGTTCTTATATAGTACTACTAGTAGTACTATATAAGCCGGTACGCCTAGCCCAAAAAAAAAGAAAAATTACCAGTTGAAAAAATGGATCTAGGAAGGTGTTTAACATGCACCTTCAAGTATAAAAACCATCACAGCCACTTTTCTCTCTCCCTAAACCCTAATCACAGCCCTCATCTCTTTTCTCTCTCCCTGAACTCTCTTCCCCACCGCTCCTCGCCGTCGATTTTAGGCATCAGAGTTTTGAAGATATCTCAAGGAAAAAAATACTCCGCACCTCTCAAGCTTATGTTCCACAATTTTCGCACATATTTAAATCAAGATGAGGCCAAGAAGAGGTGACTCACGGAGGTGGTTGAAGGAAATAGAACAAGCCCGGGCTAAATCGAAAATCTCACTTTCATGCTATGCATTCCAGAATCGAAGACTTTCGACTCGGCTCAGGCTCAAATTCATTTTTTCTGAATGGATCTAGGCTTATACTAGTTTAATTTATTAAAACAACACGCTAAAAATTAAATCTTCAATTTAAAGTGGAAGTCTTAAAGATTATACCTTTGAAGCGTGTCCCTTGCAATAAGAAAACCAAAGCTAAAAATCCTGTTGTTTACCGCCTGGGACCAATCACGAGAGAATCCCGACAACAACTCCGTCTCTACCTCAAAATTGTGTGGGAGACTATCCACAAGGTAGCTATGACACTAAGGAAGAGATCCATATGAGACCCACTTCAAAAAACTCGTCAGATCCTCAGTAGATCGTTGCCCGAAGATTACTGGGCTTATTTACCATCAGCTACCTTTTTACCACCTGGCTTGGGTGGGATAGTGTCTACGAGGTGGCTAAAGGCACTGACGAAGAAATCCAAAGAAACCCACTTCAAAAAACTCACAGATATGAAAAATAGATCTAGCCCGGGAAACTGATTCTAATCTGAAAACCCACGCCGCTTCAATAAAACTTCGTAGGTAAGCTATTGGCTAGTAGATCTAGACTTTGGCAAACCAAAAGGAATGAGCCAAAGGATCAACGCAACAAATAAACAAAGCCCACTATGAAAATGCTCCAAAACGGCGCTGAAAAATCCAAAAAACGCAGGTGACGCTAACTGCCCAGAAGAAGAGCGGCGAATGGACTTCTCGAGCGGCGTTTGAACTTCCATGTGGTGGTCTTGGGCTTCTAGAATCATGGGCTAAGTTTCTCGAACAAGAAAGATTGCAAACCGACTTCGAAAAAGAATTCTCAATAAGGAAGAAAAAATTCTCTCTCTAAGCTTGTCTTTCTCACTCTAAGGCATTTGCCTACAAGGTTTCTTATGTCTTCAATTGTGCCTAACATTAGCTATTTATAGGGAGCTCCTTGGGAGACCTAGTGGGCATTTGAGTTGGGCCTTAGTGTTTGACTTTCGTTGACCCATTAGTCTTCCCTAGACTAATCAACTCCAATCGATCATTTCGAATTAATTCCTTAACCCACTTTGTTAATTTAATTTAATCGAACCCTTAGGATTAATTAATTCATATAGAACAAATTTTCTTAATCCACTTTTTCAATTAAATATTAATTAAACCTTTAGGATTAATTAATTCACTTTATCGATTAGTCAAACGCATAATTAGTCGTACCACTAACGGACCAATTATGGAACTACCGCTCAAAAATGACTTTACATCGCGCCACTTTATTTTCTTCTATCTTCCCACATTAAAGATCTAGTGCTCGTTGGTTTATCAATTTACTAACAAACTAATTCACCGACTTCTTGGTATTCGAGATTAGTACCACTTGACTTTCTTATTATACCGGACGTAAAGTCCACTGGCCAGTTTTAGTACAATAAACCTTACGAGCTCATCTCGGGAGCACCATTAACCTGGCAAACCGATACGTGGATTCTTCTGACTAGCAACCGCACGTAAGTAGCTAAGCACCGCATACCCAACCTACCGAGGTATAGGCCTCAATTGACCGTATTCTTTGGTACATCAAAGCATACAATATCCAACTCTCATGACCATCCCAATCTCGGGATTGAGAGACTGAATACTAGGACCAAATTGACTGCGCCGATCAGTACAAGTCAATTATATCCGAACTGGTTGTGCTCAATGTGCCCCGGGCATATCCGTGTGATTTTAATTAGTCTAGATAAATAAATTTCCAAATCACACGATAACCTATACCGATAGTATATTTAGACTATCTCAGTTACGAGCATACTTTTATATATCAATACTTTAACTAATAATGGTATCTATTGTGTCTTTCCACACCCTGTTATCTAGTTCTATGATATAATGGAGCAATTTAATACTGAAACAAAATGATATGTCATCTATGGATATTAGTTTTTTATACAAGCCATAGCTTTTCTGTATTCAAAACTAACAGCGGTGACAGTGGCGTCCAGATCTGATGTTGGTGATAGTGACTGCCGGTGAGGGTAGCGGAAAGAAAAAAGGGAGAGGGGCTTTTTGATGACAGGAAAACTAGGGTTTAGGAAAAAAGGTATATTTTTTATATAAAATCATCTATTTTGAATATGGCCAGATATGATGTTGGTGACAGTGGCCGCCGGCGATAGTGGCAGAAGGGATGATGGGACAGGGGCTGGCGACTGAAAAATGGAAAAGATGAAAGGAAAACTAGGGCTTGGGCAGAAAAGTATTTTTTATGTAAAATCATATTTTTTTTATGTTAAATTGTCTATTTTAAAGATATATTGTATGTTTTCAGTATCTGATGTGGTATCATATATTTTGATATAAAATGTTATTTTTATGTAAAATTCATTTTTGATATAAATAAAGGAATTATCTGTTCGGGCCCAATCGAAAATTTTCATTTCGTGTAAAGCATCAAAATCAAGAAACTTTCTCATGAACCCAAATGCTCGTGCAATCCGATTCAAATCCTTTTGAAATACCGTTGCATTGGATCTTGGTTTACCTTGTTCGATTTGTCACGCATTCAAAATAAATATAATTAAAGTGGATAGAAAAGATTTGACCTTTCAAGCCTGAACTCAAGATTTCTCTTATATGACTATGGGACAAGTCCGGACGTTATGTGGGCAACGATCTATCGAACAATCAGAATAAACCCCAACAGAAACTCCACAAAAACTGCACCGTCAAAACTGCCCTAGCACAGCCACCGTTCAGGATCATCGTTGCCTGAATCTTCTTTGCCGGATTGCGTCGGTGACAACTGTAGATTCTGTCGTAGCAATCTCTACCAAAATTGGCCACTGGGAATTGTCCCTGGAAGTTGTTGCTTTCTCGAGTTGTGCACCAAATGTTAGTTTTGAATACTGAAAAGGTTTGCTTGTCTGAAAAACTAATACCCAGTTTACATATCGATTGTGTTTCAGTATTAATTGTTCCTTTATATCATATGTATAGATGATAAGGTGCCGGGGGTAGCACAGTAGATCTTATCATTGGTTGAATTTGTGATATATAAATTAACAATCATAACTGAGATAGTTTGAACATACTATCAATTTAGGTTATTGTATGATTCAAAAAATTAGTTTGTCTGGACTAATTGAATTATACGGATGTGTTCGGGGCATATTGAGCAGGACCTATTTAGGGTTGAATTAACTTGTGCTGATATTCATAGTTAATTCGAACCTTATATTCTAATCTCTTAATCCCTAGACTAGAGCGGGCATGAAATTTAGACATAGTGTACTTTGATTTGCCAAAGGGTACGGTCAATTGATGCCTAAATCTCGAAAATGGTTAGGTCAATGATGAGCTATAGTGATTCGCCTGATTCGTTTTGGGGGTATACCTTAGAAACTGCAGCATACATTCTAAATCTTGTACCATTTAAAACCGTGCTTTTAACCCCTACAGAGTTGTGGAACGGGCGTAAGCCTAGTCTAAGACATCTCAGAATTTGGGTTGTCCAGCACACGTGCTTAAAGCAGATGTGGCTAAGTTAGATGCAATAATAGAAGTAATGCTATTTGTAGGATATCCTATAGGAACGAAAGGTGGTCTGTTCTATAGTCCTAAAGATCAGAAGGTGAAAGTCAGTACTAACGCCAGATTTTTAGAGGAATACTATATTTTAGATCACAAGCCCAAGAGTAAGATAGTACTAGAAGAACTTAGAAAGCAATATGATAATCTTGATGCACCAACACCTGTAGATACACCACACACTGCACTAGATATCACAAATGATACGCCTACACAGGTGGTGCCTCGTCGTAGTGTGAGGGTTGTGAGACAACCCGACAGGTTCATAGGTGTGGGAGATGCCTCTGACTTTATCCCAGGTGTGCCTGAACCGGATCTGATGAACTACAATGAGGCTCTCAGAGATGAAGATGTAGAATCTTGGCAAAAGGCAATGATATCCGAGATTAGGCCGATGGACCACAATTAAGTCTGGGAGCTTATGGACCGGTTTGATGGTTTTAAACCCATTGGATATAAGTGGGTCTATAAACGCAAGAGAGAACCTGACAGAAAGGTTAAAACCTTTAAAGCTAGGCTTGTGGCGAAGGGGTATACTCAGAAAGAGGGAATCGATTATGAGGAAACCTTCTCCCTAGTGGCCATGCTTAAGTCGATCCGGATTCTCTTGGACATAGCTGCTCATTTAGAGTATGAGATATGGCAGATGGATGTCAAGACAGCTTTCTTAAATGGAAGTCGTGGGGAAACCATCTTCATGTAGGAACCAGAGGGATTCGTTGAAAAAGGCCAAGAGCATAAGGTTTGCAGGCTTAAGAGGTCTATTTACGGACATAAGTAGGCATCCAGATCTTAGAACATCCGGTTTGATGAGGTGTGGATTTACTCAGTGCCCAGATGAACAATGTGTGTACCGCAGACATGATGGAAATGCGGTGGTGTTTCTTGTGTTTTACGTGGATAACATCTTACTAATTGGCAACCATAAGAAAGTGTTATCAAACATAAAGGCATGGCTGTCCAAATAGTTTGATATGAAAGACTTAAGAGAAGCGGGACACATACTTGGGATCAATATTATTCAAGATCGTAGGAAATGTTCACTAACGCTCTTTTAAGCTTCATACGTAGACACGATTCTGGCTCTTTTTAACATGCAGAACTCCAAGAAAGGTTTTCTACCTTTCAGACAAGGAGTACATCTATCTAAAGAGCAGTCTCCAAAGACTATTGAGGAGATAGAAGCCATTAAGACCGCTCCTTATGCCTCTGCTGTAGAAAGTCTAATATATACAATGTTGTGTATAAGGTCTGATATATGTTATGTGGTTGGTATTGTAAGCAGATATCATAGTAACCCCGGGAAAGCTCATTGGGAGGCAATAAAATGCATTCTCAAGTATTTATGCAGAATGAGAGACCAATTTTTGGTCTATTAGGTGACTGAGCTTGTGTCCCGAGGTTACTCAGATTCGAATTTCCAATGCGAAGGGGACAAGAGCAAGTCTACCTCAAGGTATGTGTTTACTTTGGGAGGTGGAGCCATAGTTTGGCGGAGTTTCAAGCAGAATGTGTGGCAGACTCTACCATGGAGGCTGAATACGTTGCAGCATCAGAGGTAGCGAAAGAAGCAGTGTGGCTCAAGAACTTTCTAGTGAACATAGACGTGATTCCTGGATTGCAGAAGTCGATCACAGTGTACTGTGATAACAACGGTGCAGTAGCAAACTCAAAAGAACCACGAGCCCACAAGGAGAGTAAGCATATACAGCACAAGTACCACCTAATACGATATATCGAAAAAAGGGAAGACGTGGTCGTGGCAAAGATAACATCGGAAGATAACCTTGCAGATCCATTCACGAAGACATTGATTACAAAAGTTTTTGAGGCTCACGTGGAGGGCATGGGGATCAGGTACTTAGTAGAGCCATGATTGTTTTTCTAGACATTATTGTAGTTGTAGGATTGATGTAGTTTTATACTTAAAGTGCAGCTTAAGTATTAGTGGGAGATTGTTGGGTTTGAATACTAAAGTGTATTAAACTATTTTGCAGTTTGTATATATCGATTAAATCTTTTAATTAAATTATTTATTGTTCATTTATATTATGTAATTAGATGATGAGATGTCTAGTGTGACACAGTAGATCTCATCATTGGTTAAAAGACATAGTATATAAATGAGGTTCGTAACCAAGACAGTTTTGGACACACTGTTAGTTTAGGTTATTATGTGATTCGGAAAATTTGTTTGTCTAAACTAATTGAATCAGATATGCATGGGGCATATTGAACTTGGCTAACTAGGATGAATTGTCTTATACTGATTTAATAGACTATTCAATCCTAGTATTCTATCTCTTAATGCCTAGACTTGAGCAGGCATGAGGGTTAGACATAGTGTACTTTGATCTGCAAAAGAGTGAGGTCACTTGAGACCAATAGTCTCGGTAGGGTGGGTGCACATGTTTGGTTGCTTGGTGTGCTATTGCTTGTCGAAAGGAAATCATGTACCAGTGCGTCTGGGGTGATGGTTCTCCCGAGATGAGCTCGTTATGTTTATTACACTAAACCCGGCCAGTGGACTTTTGTCCGGTATAGTAAAAAGGTCGAGTGGTACTAATCTCGGATTATAAGAAGTTAATTAATTTATTTATCAATAAATTAATAAATTAACGAGCACTATATCTTTGATGTGGGAAGATTAAAGAATAATTAATTTAGTTGTTCCGGAAGCAATTCTGGTGTAGGATAGTAGTGTCATAATTAATCCGTTAGTGGTACGATTAATTATGTAGTGGGTTAATTGATAAAGTAGAATTAATTATTTATTTAATTATTCCTAAGGGTTAATTAAGTAATTAACAAAGTGAAATTATTTAATTAATTAAGTCTTAAAGTTCAATTAGAATTAAGAAATCATAGAGATTAGGAAATCTATTTGAATTTGGAAATCCTATTAGATTTGGAACCCAATTGGATTTTGAAACTAATAATCCAATACCCATTAGGAAGACCAATCCTAAACCAACTTGGGGTCTCTCTAGTAACTATATAAATAGACAAGAGATTAGCAATTCACAATGCACAATTCATAAATTTTCAAGACAAGAAAATTGGAGAGAGAAAATCCTAGAGAGAGAATTAATATTTTCACTTAAAGTTGGATTTCTTAAGATTCCTTGAGGCTGCACAAGCTTCGAGACTGGTCAGAGGTTGGTTTGATAAAAAAAAACTGGCAGCGCGTGACTTTCTTCTGTGGCGGCGCGTGTGGAATTTTCTCTGCGGCGCGTGCGGTACACGCGCTAGGCAGCGGTGGTGCTGGTTTATTTCCAGCAAGATTGTGATGGTGATTGTTGATCAATTGCTCGTTAGATCGTTGCCCACACAATGTACGATCAAGTCTTGAATCATACAAGAGAATCACCTAAGTACACGCTTCCAGAGGTAATTCTTAAACTTCCACTTTTTATTATGAATTTATTTGTTGCGTGACATATCGAATAAGTACAAACTAAGATCCTGCACATTAGGTTTGTGCTAGAGTTTAGGTTGAAGGAAAACTGAACAAGCCCGGGCTAAATCGAAAACCTCACTTTCGTGCAATGCATTCCAGAATCGGAAGCTTTCGACCAAGCTCAGGCTCAAGTTAGTTTGCCCATGAACGGATCTAGGCTTATACTTATTTAATTTATTAATCGGGACACAAAAAATTAAATCTTTAATTAAAGCGGAATATTAAAGATTTTACCTTTTGTAGCGAAGTCCCTTGCTTAAAGAAAAATCCAATCTTTAATTGCGATTCCAATAGAAATCCAATTGATTACTCCGTAGAAATCCCGAATATTGGGTGGGCAATAATCTAACGGGATATGCTATCGAAGCCCATGAAAAATCCTCAGAAAAATCTCTCAAATTGAACCTCTCACAACCTCAAAATCTGGTCTGAATCCTGCCCAAATGTTACTGTCCGCTGGCCGCACAAACCACCGCCCAAATGTTGCTGTCCGCTGGCCACACAAACCACCGCCCCAAATCGTTTTGAAGAACCAACCAAATTAATAAACCAGGCGGTAAAGATCCAGCCTTTTCGTGCCTGAATGATGTCCGAACTAGATTAATAAACAAGGCGGTAAAGATTTAGCCTTTTTCGCCAAAATGAAGTCCGAACCAATTAATAAACTGCGCGGTGAATATTCTGCCTTTGTGCACCAGATTGGAGTCCGAAAATAATTGATAAACTGGGCGGTGAATATTCTGCCTTTGTGCACCAGAATGGAGTCCGAAAATAATTGATAAACTGGGCGGTAAGGATTCAGCCTTTGGGTTGAGTTCAATTCGAAATGTGAGTTCCAAAATTCGACTTCGAAAGATAACTTCAAGAAGAAGAAATTCTCTTTCTAGAATTTTCTCACACTTAGGGCAAGACTTGTCTTGCAAGATTTTTTTTTTTTTTCATTTGTTTCTTGGGCCTAAAGCTTTCTATTTATAGGAGCTCAATTGGAGACCTAATGGGCTCTCGAGTTAGGCCTTTTAATTTGACTTTCGTTGACTGCTAAGTCTTCCCGACTAATCAACTCCAATCGACCCATTTAAATTAATTTATTTAATCCACTTTGTTAATTTAATTTAATCGAACCCTTAGAATTAATTAATTCAAAATATAATTAATTTCTAAATTCACTTTGTCGATTAAATATTAATTAAACCTTTTGGATTAATTAATCTACCTTGTCGATTAGTCAAATGCATAATCGGTCGTACCACTAACGGACCAATTATGGAACTATCGCTCCAAAATGACTTTACATCGCACCATTATATTTTATTCTATCTCCCCACATTAAAGATCTAGTGCTCGTCGATTTATCAATTTACTGACAAATTAATTCACCGACTTCTTGGTTTCCGAGATTAGTACCACTCGTCCTTTTATTATACCGAACATAAAGTTCACCGGCCAGGTTTAGTATAATAACCTTACGAGCTCATCTCGGGAGCACCATCAACCAGACGAACCGGTACGTGTATTCCTCCGACTAGCAACGGCACGTAAGAAGCTAAACACCGCATACCAACCTACCGAGGTATTGGCCTCAATTGACCTCACTCTTTGGCAAATCAAAGCACACGATATCCAACCCTCACGCCCGTCCCAATCTCGGGATTGAGAGACGGAATACTATGACCGAATTGACTACGCCGATCAGTATAAGTCAATTCTATCCAAATTGGTCGTGCTCAATATGCCCCGGGCATATCTGTGTGATTTAAACTAGTTTAGATAAACTAATTTCCAAACGACACAATAACCTATACCGATAGTATGTTCAGACTATCTCGGTTACGAGCATACTTTTTATATATCAATACTTTAACTAATAACGGTATCTACTGTGTCTGTCCACACCCCGTTATCTAGTTCTATGATATAAAGGAACAAATTTATACTGAAACAAAGTGATATGTCAACTGTGGATATTAGTTTTTGATACAAGCCATAGCTTTTCTGTATTCAAAACTAACATAGGTCTTGTTAAGAATTCCGATTCTGGAATGCGTAGCACGAAAGTGAATTTTTTACCGGGCCCGGGCAGATAGTCTTTCACGCACTAATGCCAGATTTTTAGAGGATGACTATATTTTAGATCACAAGCCCAGTAACAACATCATACTAGAGGAGTTTAGGGGTCAGTCCAATATTTCACATGCACCGGTACAAGTAGACACACCATAGAGTACTGCATGAACTATCACAGATGATGCACCTACACTAGTGGGAGAGTTGAAAACCCGAGAGGTACGTGGGCTTGGGAGAATATTCGGATTTTATCCCTGGTGCTCACAAACCACACCCAGTTAGTTATAATGAGACTCTCCAAGATAAAAATGCATATTCTTGGCAGAGAGTGATGATTGCTGAGATGGGTTCTATGGACTCAAATCAAGTTTGGGAGCTGATAGACCGTACTGATGGGTTTCGACCTATTATGTGCAAACAGGTCTACAAGCTAAAGAGAGGATTATAAAAAGGCATAGTAAAAAGGTCGAGTGTTATTAGTCTCGGATTATAAGAAGTTAATTAATTAATTTATCAGTAACTGAATAAATTAACGAGCACTATATCTTTAATGTGGGAAGATTAAAGAATAATTAATTTAGTTGTTCCGAAAGCAATTCTGGTGTAGGATAGTAGTGCCATAATTAATCCGTTAGTGGTACGATTAATTATGTAGTGGGTTAATTGATAAAGTAGAATTAATTATTTATTTAATTATTCCTAAGGGTTAATTAAGTAATTAACAAAGTGAAATTATTTAATTAATTAATTAAGTCTTAAAGTTCAATTAGAATTAGGAAATCCTAAAGATTAGGAAATCTATTTGAATTTAGAAATCCTATTAGATTTGAAACCCAATTGGATTTTGAAACTAATAATCCAAAACCCATTAGGAATACCAATCCTAAACCAACTTGGGGTCTCTCTTGTAACTCTATAAATAGACAAGAGATTAGCAATTCACAATGCACAATTCATAAATTTTCAAGACAAGAAAATTAGAGAGAGAAAATCCTAGGGAGAGAATTAATATTTTCTCTCAAAGTCAGATATCTTAAGATTCCTTGTGGCTGCACAAGCTTCGAGATTGGTCAGCGGTTGGTTTGATCAAGAACCGACAGTGCGTGACTTTCTTGTGCGGCGGCGCTTGTGGAATTTTCTTGGTGGCGCGTGCGGTACACGCACTAGACAGCGATGGGCTGGTTTATTTCCAGCAAGATTGTGATGGTGATTGCTGATCAATTGCTCTTTAGATCGTTGCCCACACAATGTACGATCAAGTCTTGAGTCATACAAGAGAATCACCTAAGTACACGCTTCAAGAGGTAATTCTTAAACTTCCGCTTTTTATTAAGAATTTATTTGTTGCATGACATATCGAATAAGTACAAACTAAGATCGTACACATTATTTTTGTGCTAGAGTTTAGGTCTGGTTAAGAATTCTGATTCTGGAATGCGTAGCACGAAAGTGAATTTTTTACCGGGCCCGGGCAGATAGTCTTTCAAGCACTAACGCCAGATTTTTAGAGGATGACTATATTTTAGATCACAAGCCCAGTAGCAAGATCATATTAGAGGAGCTTAGGGGTCAGTCTAATATTCAACATGCACCGGTACAAGTAGACACACCATAGAGTACTGTACGAACTATCACAGATGATGCACCTACAGTAGTGGGATAGTTGTGAGACAACCCGAGAGGTACGTGGGCTTGGGAGAATCTTCGAATTTTATCCCTGGTGCTCATAAACCACACCCAGTTAGCTATAATGAGACTCTCCAAGATAAAGATGCATATTCTTGGCAGAGAGTGATGATTGCTGAGATGGGTTCTATGGACTCAAATCAAGTTTGGGAGCTGGTAGACCGTACTGATGGGTTTTGACCTATTATGTGCAAACAGGTCTACAAGCGAAAGAGATGATCTGACAGGAGGGTTGAGACCTTCAAGGCTAGGCTTGTGGCGAAGGGGTATACTCAGAAAGAGGGTATCAATTATGAGGAGACCTTTTCCCCATTAGCTATGCTTAAGTTGGTCTGGATTATCTTGGCCATAGCTGCTCATTTTGATTATGAGATTTGGCATATGGACGTCAAGACAGCTTTTCTCAATGGTAGTCTTGAGAATGCCATCTTTATGCATCAACCAGAGGGATTCATTGCACAAGGCCAAGAACACAAGGTATGCAGGCTCAAGATGTCTATTTATGGACTTAAGCAACTATCCAGATCTTTGAACATCCGTTTTGACGAGGTTATCCAGTCCAATGGATTCCCTCAGTATCCGGATGAGCAGTGTGTATACCATAGGCATGATGAAGATATGGTGGTGTTTCTTGTACTTTACATAGATGATATTCTTCTTATTGGTAACAGTATGAAGGTATTGTCAGACGTAAAGGCATGTTTGTCCAAGCAGTTTGATATGAAGGATTTGGGAGAGGTTCTACATATCCTTGGGATCAAGATCATTCAAGATCATAGGAGACGTTCGCTGACACTCTCTCAGGCTTCATACATAGACACGATTCTGGACCGTTTTAACAAGTAGAACTCCAAGGAGGTTACACTACCTTTTAGACATGGAGTGCAACTATCTAACGAGCAGTGTCCCAAGACTGCTAAGGAGATAGAGGCCATGAAGGCAGTTCCCTATCCATCTGCAGTGGGTAGTCTTATGTATGCTATGTTTTGTACTAGGACTGATATCTGCTTTTCCGTTGACATGGTCAGCAGATATCAGAGTAACCTTGGGAAACCTCATTGGGAGGCTTTCAAGTGCATCCTCAAGTATTTGCATAGGACGAGAGACCATGTCTTGATCTATCGAGCGCAAGAGCTAGTTCCATTGGGTTACACAAATTCAGACTTCCAACATGATATGGATAAGAGTAAATCTACCTCTGGGTTTGTGTTTACTCTGGGAGGTGGAGCCATAGTTTGGCGGAGTGTTAAGCAGAAATGTGTGGTGGGCTTCACCATGGAGGCTGAGTACGTTGCCACATCAAAAGCAGCGAAAGAAGCTATATGGTTTAAGAACTTCCTAGTGGATTTAGTGAAAGATTATCTGCCCGGGCCTAGCCAGAAACTCACTTTCGTGCTATGCATTCCAGAATCAGAATCTCTGGCCAGGCCTAGACGCTAGTACAATTGCTATTCCAACCCTTTTGAAATAACATTGCGCAGGATCTTATTCGATTTACCACGCAACAAAAATTCTTAATTAAAGCGGAAACATAAGAATCACCTATTGAAGCGTAAACTCAGGTGATTCTCTTGTATGCCATAAGACTTTGTTCGTATGTTGTGTGAGAAACAATCTAACAAACAATTGATCAGCTAATTACCATAATCCACTTGCCGAAAAAAATTTTGCAGCTCATCGCCGCCTGAATTTCAATCGCCGTTGTGGCCGAATTTCTCCTGCCACCACTGCCTGCTAGAATTAACCACCGACTGCCGCCTGTGACAATAACCTGCCGCCTGAGATTATGCTAGAGGGAGAAAAATGTGTTCTCTCTAGACTTTCTCTCTCTAATTTTTCTTGTCTTGAAAACTTATGAATTGTATATTGAATTGTGTGTCTTGAATAGCTAATCCTTTATCTATATAGAGTTACAAGAGATACCCCAAGTTGGTTTAGGGTTGGCCTTCCTACTGGGTTTTTGTTTCTTTCAATCCTGTTCCTAGATTAATACACATCTAACTGATACAGGGATTCACTTATCCCAATCCAGTTCCTGATATGATTCACAACCAACTGATACAGGGATTCACTTATCCAAAACCAGTTCCTGGTTTGATTCACAACCAACTGATACAAGGATTCACTAATCCCAAACCAGTTCCTGGTATGATTCATAGCCAACAGACACAAGGATTAATTAATTACTTAATTAATTAAATCTACCTTTGTCAATAACCCAATACATAATTAATCGTACCACTAACGGATTAATTATCGCACTACCATCCTACACCAGAAATGCTTCTGGAATAACTTAATTAATTTATTCATAATCTCCCCACATCAAAGATATAGTGCTCGTTAATATATTAATTTACTAAAACTTAATTAATTAACTCTTTAATTCCTAGACTAGTACCACTTGACCTTTTTACTATACCGGACATAAGTCCACTGGCCGAGTTTAGTATAATAAACTTTATGAGCTCATCTCGGGAGCACCATCACCCCGGACGCACCGGTACATGGTTTTCTTTCGACAAGCAGCAGCACACCAAGCAACTAAACACACGTACCTAACCAACCGAGATTATTGGCCACAATTGACCTCACCCATTGGTAGATCAAAGTATAGTATGTCTAATCCTTATGCCCGCTTGAGTCTAGGGATTAAGAGATAGAATACCAAAAACGATATCAGTACAAGAAAAATCATTCCTAATGGTCAAGTTCAATACGCCCCGGGCATATCTATATGATTCAATCAGTTTAGACAAACCAATAATCCAAATCACATAATAACCTAAATCGATAGTTTGTCCAAAGCTATCTCTGTTACGAACCTCATTTATATATTATGTCTTTCAACCAATGATGAGATCTACTATATTACACAAGACACCTCATCATATACTTTTATAATATAAATGGACAAATCATGCATAACTAAATCTAACCAAAACATAAATCGATATATTAACTGGGAAAATTTACAATACAAGCATAGCTTATGTATTCAACTCCAACAATCTCCCACTAATACGTAAGTTGTGCTTTAAGTATACAACTACATTCAACTCCTATACACTTTGCTACTATATATCTATAAAAAAATGTCATGACTCTCCTAAGTATCTGATTCCCATGCCCTCCACGTGAACCTCAAAACCTTTTGAAGTCAATGTCTTCGTGAACGGATCTGCAAGGTTATCCTCTGATGCTATCTTAGCCATGACCAGGTCTTCCGTCTTTACGATGTCTCGTATTAGGTGGTACTTGCGCTGTATATGTTTACTCGCCTTATGGGCTCGTGGTTCCTTTGAGTTTGCTACTGCACCGTTGTTATCACAATACACCGTGATAGACTTTTGCAAACCAGGAATCACATCTAAATCCACTAGGAAGTTCTTCAGCCATACTGCTTCTTTCGTTGCCTCTGATGCGGCAACGTATTCAGCATCCATGGTAGAGTCCGCCACATATTTCTGCTTGACACTCCGCCAAACTATGGCTCCACCTCCTAGAGTAAACACATACCCTGAGGTAGACTTGCTCTTGTCCCTGTCGCCTTGGAAATCTAAATCTATGTAACCTCGGGGTACCAGCTCTGGCGCCTGATAGACCAACACTTGGTCTCTCGTTCTGCGCAAATACTTGAGAATATATTTTACTACTTCCCAATGTGCTTTCCCGGGGTTACTTTGATATCTGCTTACCATGCCAACGGCATAACAGATATCAGGCCTCATACACAACATGGCATACATGAGACTTCCTACTACCGAAGCATAAGAAACTGTTTTCATGGCCTCTATCTCCTCAACAGTCTTGGGAGACTGTTCTTTAGATAGATGCACTCTGTGTCTGAAAGGTAGAAAACCTTTCTTGGAGTTCTGCATGTCAAAACGAACCAGAATCGCATCTATGTACGAAGCTTGGGAGATCATTAATGAACGTTTCTGATAATCTCAAACTATCTTGAACCCAAGGATATGTCCCGCTTCCCCAAAGCCCTTCATATCAAACTGCTTGGACTGCCATGCCTTTACGTCTGATAACATTTTCTTGTTGTTGTCAATCAATAGAATGTCATCTACGTAAAGCACAAGAAACACCACTGAGTTTCCATCATGTCTGCGGTACACATTGCTCATCTGGACACTGAGTAAATCCGTATGACTGGATTACCTCATCAAACGGATGTTCCAAGATCTGGATACCTGCTTAAGTCCATAAATGGACCACTTAAGCCTCCAAACCTTATGCTCTTGGCCTTTTTCAACGAATCTCTCTGGTTGCTGCATAAAAATGGTTTCCTCAAGACTTTTGTTCAGGAAAGCTGTCTTGACATCCATCCGCCATATCTCATAATCTAAATGAGTAGCTATGGCCAAGAGAATCCGGATCGACTTAAGCATGGCTACCAGGGAGAAGGTTTCTTCATAATCGATTCCCTCTTTCTAAGTATACCCCTTCACCACCAGCCTAGCTTTAAAAGTTTCCACCCCCCGTCAGGTTCTCTCTTACGTTTGTAGACCCACTTGCATCCAATGGGCTTAAACCCATCAGGCAGGTTCACAAGCTCCCAGACTTGATTGTGGTCCATTGACCCCATGTCGGATATCATTGCCTTACACCAAGATTCTGTATCTTTATCTCGGAGAGCCTCATTGTAGTTAACTGGGTCAGGTTCAGGCGCGCCTGGGACGAGGTCTGGGGCCTCTCCCACGCCAATGAACCTGTCGGGCTATCTCACAACCCCCCCACTATGACGAGGCACCACCTGTGCAGACGCATCATCTGTGATCTCTTGTGCAGTGTGTGGTGTATCTACTTGTGCTGGTGCATCAGGATTAGTTTTTCTTCTAAGCTCTTCTAGTATATCTTACTCTTGGGCTTGTGATCTAGGATATAGTCTTCCTCCAAAAATCTAGCGTTGGTACTAACCACCACCTTCTGATCTTCAGGACTATAAAACAGACCACCTTTCTTCCCCTAGGATATCCCACAAACAGCATTAATTCAGTTCTCGCATCTAACTTAGCCGCATCTGCCTTTAGCACATGTGTTGGGCAACCCCAAACTTTGAGATGACTTAGACTGGACTTGCGCCCGTTCCATAACTCTACTGGGGTTGAAGGCACGATTTTAGATGGTATAAGATTAAGAATATACACCACTGTTTCTAAGGCATATCTCCAGAACGAACTTGGTAAATCACTATAGCTCATCATCGACCTAACCATTTCCATGAGAGTTTGATTCCTTCTTTCTGCGACACCGTTCTGCTGTGGCGTGCCAGGTGCAGACAACTGAGACTGAATTCTGACCTCACTGAGGTATTCTCAAAATTAGTGGGACAGGTACTCCCCACCACGATCTGATCATAGTATCTTGATACTCTTACCACGATACTTCTTCACATCTGCCCGAAACTCTTTGAACTTGCCAAAACACTCAGACTTTTGACGCATTAGGTAAATGTACCCATACCTTGAGTAGTCATCCATGAACGTCACGAAATACTCGAACCCACCTCGTGCTTGGACCAACATTGGTCTACACAAGTCAGAATGAATCAACTCTAATACTTCCTAAGCTCCATAACCTTTTGCTTTAAAAGGTCTCTTGATCATTTTACCTTCCAAGCAAGATTCACAGGTTGCATAACTATCAATCTCTAATGAACCTAAAGGTCCATCATTGACCAACCTCTGAATCCTACTAAGGTTTATATGACCTAGCCTGAGATGCCAAACATAGGTTTGATTCATTTCAGATGGTTTCTTCCTCTTATTAATGTTAGATAAAGAGTTATCTGTTTCTATGTTTTGCACAACAGAGGAGTTAGAATTAACCACAAACAAATTGTCTGCCAATGAACCAAAACAAATAAGTTTTCCATTTCTTCTAATAACAACACAATCATCAGAAAAAATAAACTTATAACCGTTCTTTAAGAGTTTAGAAACCGAAATAAGGTTCTTTCTAAAAATCGATACAAAAAGACAATTAACTAACTCTAAACTAGAATTCTCGAAATTCTGAGTAACTACTCCCACTGCTTCTACTGACACTCCTGTAGTGTCGCCCAAGTACATATCTAATTCGTCTTCTCTAAGCTTTCGGGTTACTTAGAACCCTTACAAAAAATTACAAACATGGTCAGTGGCACCTGAATCCACACACCAAGTATCTGTGGGAATCGCTGCTAAACATGTCTCAGTAATTAAGCAGAAACTATCGACTTATAAGCTTTGGACAATCTGATTTTCAATGTCCCGTCTTATTGCACTTGAAGCACTTGTCTTTTGACTTCTTCTTTGCAATATCTGGCTTAGGCGCAATCTACACCTTTTGAGCTATTCCCTTTAGCTTTCTCTTCTTCTTTCCAGCCTCAGGCTCAGAAGAAGATTCTGAAGCTTCGACTGCGACTAAAGCTCACTTCTTCTCTTGAATAAGATTTTTAGCCGCCACCAACTCTGCCAAGAGCTCAGATGAAGTACACATCTTACTTATGTTTTAGTTTAACCGAATCTGCTCATAGCTTTGAGGAAAGCTCCAGAGGACAATATCGACTTTGGTTTCACCAACGATTTCGCCTCCCACTACCTCAACCTTGTTGATGTTACTAATCACGTCAATGACATGATCTCTCATAGGAGTGCTCTCAGCCATAAGGACAATGTCCAAGTTACGACTCCAATCGACATAATTAGGTCCAGTTAACTTGTTGTTTTTCAAATATAGTAGCTAAGGAGTTGAACGTCATATCGAATACTGTAATTAAATAGACAACATTTTAGTTATCTAATCTAGAATTTCGAAAACAAGGAAATTCTAACAATTATTGACTTTCCTCAAAACAATAATCTTAATCCACCAATATCTCATTCACCGGGATTCTCGCAAGCCACGCAGTGTGGACGTTTACGCTGACCCACATTCGTTTGAGAAGAACCATGTTCATTAACTACACTATCTGACCAAATGATCTATTGATTAATGTAGTCAATAGTCAGTGCTTTCAGCCGTACAAATAAGCAGTGTAACCTCGAGAAGGGAATACTGCAGATCATACACGAAGTGTGTGCCATTACGTGACTTCTGAGTTTGTTACCTCAGGATAGTGCGCCTCAGATGGAGAGGGTGTCGCATTTCTCCTAGTTAAACTTACTCTAGTCATCTTACACAGAAATTCATAATCTAACGATCTCTGGGCTGGACTTATCCAAATGGAGGAAGACCCTAATGCCAATGCGCAAGCCCACCCACATCGCATATGAACTCGTAATGGTGGCTGTGGGGATATTAAACTAACCCGCTCCCATTTAGATTTCCAAATTGAGGGTTTTTCCAGTTTTAACATGCAATTAACTAACCCTAAGTTATGTGCAACCATAAAACCAGTCATGCTTTAAAATGATGCATATAAAATATAGCACAAAAATTAAAGTATAAAATTAAAACAACAATAAGGGAAATAAATGCGAAAATTAAATTTCCTGACTATCAAGGTTTTAATCGATTCCATCTTCTACCTTGATCTTGTGTCTCGCCACGCAACTCGATGGATTGAGTCTTGATCTTGAAAAATAAAAACTGGAGAAAAACGGGCCAAAAATGCAACGCGAACTGGCCGCACGCGCGCACCACCCCGAAGGGCGCCTCGCACACGCGACGCTTAGCATGGCGTGGCAGATGCTGCGCCGTGCGGCAGTGGTGCTACTGCCACCGACGGTTACCGACAGCGGCTCCTGCCGGCGAGTCATCGCAGGCGCCGCCCTCTGCCACCTGTTCCTCCTTCGCTTCTTCCCACGCTATTTGGTCTTCTTGCAATTCGTTATGGGATTTCCTGGGTTTCTACGAATTAATGATAACCCAAAACCCACGAATTCAAGTTGCTCACCATAATGCCTTCGATTACAAAAAATAATTCTCCTACTACAAGGCTTTCTAGGAAAATTAAATAATCGAAATTACATAGAAAAAATCCTACTACAGATTTGATCTAATTCTCCACGGCTTCCAGCACGTGGTTATACTATTACAAACATTCATAATAAAATCAAATCCGAACATGTCCCGGAGTTTAACTAAAACCCATACAAACGTAACCATAATAGTCTGGATTTCTTAACCACCTACAAATAAAACCATGTAATGAATCAAACAAACACAAAACCTAAAACCAGGCTCTGATACCAATTGAAAGATTATCTGTTTGGGCCTAGCCAGAAACTCACTTTCGTGTTATGCATTCAAGAATCGGAATCTCTGGCCAGGCCTAGACGCTAGCACAATTGCTATTCCAACCCTTTTGAAATAACATTGCGTAGGATCTGGATTTGCATTTATTCGATTTATCACGCCACAAAAATTCTTAATTAAAATAGAAACATAAGAATTACCTATTGAAGCGTATACTCTGGTGATTCTTTTGTATGCCTCAAGACTTTGTTCGTATGTTGTGAGGGCAATAATCTAACGAACAATTGATTAGCTGATCAGCATAATCCACTTACCAAAAAAAATTCTGCAGCTCGTCGGCGCCCAAATTTCAACCGCCGCCACCGCTGGATTTCTCCTACCATCGCTGCCCGCCGAAATTAACCACCTACCGCCGCCTGAGACAATAACCGGCCACCTGAGATTATGCTAGAGGGAGAAAAATGTTTTCTCTCTCTAGACTTTCTCTCTCTAAGTTTTCTTGTCTTGAAAACTTATGAATTGTATATTGAATTGTGTATCTTGAATAGCTAATCCCTTGTCTATATATAGAGTTACAAAAGAGACCCCAAGTTGGTTTAGGATTGGCCTTCCTACTGGATTTCTATTTCCTTCAATCCTGTTCCTGGACTGATACACATCAAACTGATACAGGGATTCACCTATCCCTATCCATTTCCTGATATGATTCACAGACAACTGATACAGGGATTCACTTATCCCAAACCAGTTCCTGCTATGATTCATAACCAACTGATATAGGGATTCACTTATCCCAAACCAGTTCCTGGTATGATTCACAAACAACTGACACAATAATTAATTAATTACTTAATTAATTAAATCTACCTTTATTAATAACCCAATACATAATTAAACGTACCACTAACGGATTAATTATGTCACTACCATCCTACATCAGAAATGCTTCTGAAATAACTTAATTAATTTATTCATAATCTCCCCACATCAAAGATATAGTGCTCGTTAATATATTAATTTACTAAAAATTAATTAATTAACTCTTTAATTCTGAGACTAGTACCACTCGAACTTTTTAATATACCGGACATAAGTCCACCGGCCAGGTTTAGTATAATAAACTTTACGAGCTTATCTGGGGAGCACCATCACCCCGGACGCATCGGTACATGGTTTCCTTTCGACAAGCAGCATCACACCAAGCAACTAAACATGCACACCCAACCTACCGAGATTATTGGCCACAATTGACCTCATCCATTGGCATATCAAAGTACACTGTGTCTAATCCTCATGCCCGCTCGAGTCTAGGGATTAAGAGATAGAATACCAAGAATGATTTGTCTATTAAATCAGTACAAGACAAATCATTCCTAATGGTCACATTCAATACGCCCCGGGCATATCTATATGATTCAATCAGTTTAGAAAAACCAATTATCCGAATCACATAATAACCTAAACCGACAGTTTGTCCAAAGCTGTCTCGGTTATGAACCTTATTTATATATTATGTCTTTCAACTAATGATGAGATCTACTGTGTCACACAAGACACCTCATCATCTATAAATCATGCACAACTAAATATAACCAAAACATAAATCGATATATTAACTGGGAAAATGTACAATACAAGCATAGCTTATGTATTCAACTCCAACACGTAGATGTGATTCCTGAGTTGCCAAGGTCTATCACGGTTTACTGTGATAACAATGGTGCAGTTGCTAACTCAAGGGAACCACGATCCCACAAAGCGAGTAAAAACATAGAGCGCAAGTACCACCTAATATGAGAGATCATAAAGAGGGGAGACGTGGTTGTTGTAAAGATTTCATCAGGAAACAACCTTACAGATCCATTCACGAAAGCATTGAATCCAAAAGTCTTTGAGACCCACGTGGAGGGCATGAGAGTTAGATACTTAAGTGAGCCATGAGGTTCTGTAGCTTTTGGTATGACAGCAGAATAAGTGTATTGAACAGTTTTTATACTTCAGAGCATAGCTTTGAGTATTAGCGGGAGATTATGAGTTTTGAATACTGAAAAGCTTTGCTTGTATGAAAAACTAATACCCAGTTTACATATCGATTGTGTTTTAGTATTAATTATTCCTTTATATCATATGTATAGATGATAATGTGCCGGGTTTAGCACAGTAGATCTTATCATTGGTTGAATTTATGATATATAAATTAACGCTCATAACCGAGATAGTTTGAACATACTATCGGTTTAGGTTATTGTATGATTCTGAAAATTAGTTTGTCTAGACTAATTGAATTATACGGATGTGCCCGGGGCATATTGAGCAGGACCTATTTAGGATTGAATTAACTTGGACTGATCTTCATAGTTAATTCAAACATCAAATTCTAATCTCTTAATCCCTAGACTAGAGCGGGCATGAAAGTTAGACATAGTGTACTTTGATTTGCCAATGGGTGCGGTCAATTGAGGTCAAATCTCGGTAAGTTGGGTATACATGTTTGGCTTCTTAGTGTGCCATTGCTTGTCGAAAGGAATCCATGTACCGGTTTGTCCGGGTTGATGGTGCTCCCGAGATGAGCTAGTAAGGATTATTATTCTAAACCGGGCCGGTGAACTTATGTTGGGTATAATAATAAGGTCGAGTGGTACTAATCTCAGATAACCAAGAATTTGTTAATTTATTTATCAGTAAATTAATAAATTGACGAGCACTATATCTTTGACGTGGGGAGATAAAAGAATAATTAAAGTATGCGCGAAGTAATTTCATTTTTGAGTGGTAGTTCCATAATTTATCCGTTAGTGGTATGATTAATTGTAAATTAGATTAATTGGAAAAGTGGATTAAATAAAATTCACCATTGGGTTAATTTTATATTTAATTGACAAAATGGGTTACAAAAAAATCCTAAGGGTCGATGAATATTTAATTGACGAAGTGGGTCGAAGAAATAATCCTTGGGCTAATTGAGAATTGACTAGCCTAGAAAAGACTAAGAAAGTCAATTAAATCTAATTAGAAGATACAACTCAAAAGCCCACTAGGTCTCCCTTGAAACTCCTTATAAATACTTGATGTTAGGCACTTTTCAAGACATAAAAAACATGAGAGGCATTAGCCTAGAGAGAGAACTTCGTCTTCCTCGTCGAAGATCTCTTTCGAAGTCGACTAAGGATCCTTCTTCTTCAAAAACTCAGCCCGTTTCTTGCCCCGGAGTTTATTTTTGCCGCTGTCTAAGTCCACCATTTTTGGTCTTCTCACCACCACGGTTCTTCCTGACGATCATCTCCGCCGAACTCGAATTGGATTCTGACGCATTTTTTATCCGGGCTGTTGTGTCCATCGTGGTCCTTTTTTATCGCAATCCATAGTAGTTCGTCTAAATCGCAGCCAGACCTCCTTGTTCGCTGGCGGTCAGTTCCGGCGACTGGCGGTTGTGTTCCAGGCAAGATCTGCGGGTTTCTTGTTTATTGCTTGATTCACCCCATAGATAGTTGCCCACTCAACTTCGGGGGTTATCGGAGTCATTCGAGGGATTCTCTAGTGGATTCGCAACAAAAGATTTGGTTTTTCTTATTTGCAAGGGACACGCTTCAAAGATATAATATTTATCTTCCGCTTTTAAATTAAAGATTTAATTTTTAGCGTGTCGTTTAATAGATCTAACAAGTATAAGCCTAGATCCACTTATAGGAAATAATTTTAAAATTTGGGCTCGATCGAAAGTCTCTGATTCTGGAATGCATAGCAAAAGTACATGTGGGCTCTGGTGCATTAAAGGAGCATTTAATGCTGGGTTTTGAAGGCATTTCAAGCCATTTGCTCATAAAACCCTCCAAGGTGTACAATGCTATAGTACACCTAGGAGTATTATATAATTTGCGCATCATATAAACCTCTATTATAGTTTATATGATTACATGCTTTACTTGATATAAAAATATATATATTATATATATGTTAAATGCTACAAACCCTTACAATAAAAGAATTCAGAAAATTCTTTTGTATATAAATCCCTATGGTAAATAATATAAACTCATATTTACTTGATATAAATCTATATTTTAAATTATGTAAACCCTTGTTGGTTTACAAATATGTTTTGTAAATTCTTAAATACTGTCTAATTTTTTTATTCATGGCCCCTTAAATTACCATTTTAATTATATCATAGGGATAATAGTAGGAGGGGGATGGTACACCTAGCCGGTTTTTTGGAAAAAAAAAAAAAAAAAACTAGGTTTACGCTGAGAAAACCGGCCAAAACCAGGTTTTCTTCTTCAAAAATGCGGTCAAAAGCATTAAATGAAGTTGGAAATGAAGGCCTCATGTGCCTTCATTTTCATATTGCACAACACACACACTCTTTCTCCTATACCCTTGATTTTCTCTCTTCCTCTCTCATTCATTCCTCTCTCTAATTTATTGCCAAACCCCTTATTTTCTTCTCTCTCTCTCGCCTTCCTTCAAGATTTTGATATCAAATCCGATATGTAAAATGTCATTTTACATCAATTTTGCTTTATGTAAAATGTCATTTTACATCAATTTTGCGCGATGTAAACGTCATTTTATATCAATTTTTCTTGATGTAAAATGTCATTTTACATGAAATTTTTTTATGTAAAATGACATTTTACATCAATTTTTTGTTTTGATGTAAAATGTGATTGTGATGAATTCTGTTGTTAAATCTCATTTTTTTTATGTCATTTCGATTAATTTTATGTAGTTCAGTGGTATGTTGGTTTTACATCAAGGGATGCATGTATACAACGAACTCGAAACTGCAAAAAGGAGATTTATTGATGACAGTGATTCGAATGCTTTACGTAAAAAACACATTTTACATCACTGCATTTTACATCACGATTTTTTCTTTGTGAATTCTGACCAGAGTAGTACGCTGCGGTTTATTCACAGAAGGGCCGGAGCCGTCTCTCGCCGGGCTGAAGCATCTGGACATCAACAAAAAGTATTTTACATCAGTACGAGCATTTTACACCAACAAACAACATTTTACATCAGTACCAGCATTTTACATCAACAATCAGCATTTTACATAAACACCAGCATTTTAAATCAAAAAAAATTTACATTTGTACGACCATTTTGCATCAGAAAAACATTATTTGACATCAGTACGAGCATTTGACATAAAAAAATATTTTACATCAGTACGAGCATTTTACACCGACAAACAGCATTTTACATCAGTACAAGTATTTTACACCAACAAAACGCATTTGACATCAGTACGAGCATTTTACACCAACAAACCACATTTTACATTAGTACGAGCATTTTACACAACAATCAGCATTTTTACATCATTACCAGCATTTTACATCAACAAACAGCAATTGACATCAGTACGACCATTTTGCATAAAAAAAAAATCATTTGACATCAACAAACAGTATTTTACATCAACAAATAGCAATTTACATCAGTATGACCATTTTGCATAAAAAAAATTATTTTACGCCAACAAACAGCATTTTACATCAGTATGAGCATTTTACACAAACAACCAACATTTGACATCAGTACGAGCATTTTACACCAACAAACTGCATTTTATACCAACAAACCGCATTTTACACCAACCAACAGCATTTTACATAAGTACGAACATTTTACACCAATAACAAAATCATACGATTTTACATTAAAAAAAAAGCAAAAATATACGATTTTACACCAACAAACCGCATTTTACACCAACAAACCGCATTTTTAACCAACAAACAGTATTTTACATCAGTACGAGCATTTTACACCAACAACAAAAAATACGATTTTACATAAAAAAAGCAAAAACATACGATTTTACACCAACAAACTGCATTTTACACACCAACAAACCTCATTTTACACCAACAAACTGCATTTTACATCAGTACGAGCATGTTACACCAACAACAAAACATACGATTTCACATATAAAATAGCAAAAACATACGATTTTACACCAACAAACCGCATTTTACACCAACCAACAGCATTTTACACCAGTACGAGCATTTTACACCAACAACAAAAACATACAATTTTACATATAAAAAAACAAAAAGCATACGATTTTACATTAAAAAAAACAACAAAAACATACAATTTTACATTAAAAAAATATTTTTGCCCAAATCCTAGTTTTCCTTTCATCTTCATGGGCTGCAAACACAAGCAAACGAATCCCCTACCTCAGATCTATAAAACCCTAGTTTTCCTTTCATCTTCGTGGCTGATTTGTGATTCTCCCAAATCCAAGAAAGGTTGAAAATGGTAGAAAAGGGTATGAGTTTTGAAGCTTGAGAGGTGGGGAGTATTTTGGCTGTGAGAGATCTTTAAAACTCCATCCAGAATGGCCATAATCGGCAGCAAGAAACTACGGGGAAGAGAGTTCGGGAGAGAGAAAATAGAGAGCAGCCACTAGAGAGAGAAAATAGAATTAGGGTTTGGGAAAAAGTGGCTCCCTCTCTCGTATATATAAGAGACGCGTGCATTGTACACTCCAGCCTTCAAGAATTTTGACTCTATTTTTTTATTTTTTTTTTCCTAAGTGTATGAAATTTTTGTTTAATCCTATCCCTACTATATAAGAACTCCCCCCCCCCCCCCCCCAAAAAAAAACTAAAAATAATAAAAGTATTTTGGTAAATGAATAGGGGCAAAAAATAAAAAAAGAATAGCAGTATTAAAACAACCCATATGTTTCCAATGAGCTTTTTTCAAAAAAAGAAAAAAAGTGAAAATCTAAAAAAAATTTAATGTAATCTCATATTTTGAGTCAATTAAATAATTTTTAAAATTTAATTAAAAATTTTTTAAGTTACATAAAATTTTTAATTTTTTATTTTAAAATTAAAAAAATAATAATAAATAATAATCAAAGAAATAAACATAAAAAATATACCCAAGAGAACAAAAAAAAAAAAAACTCAATAGAAAACGAAAAACAATAACAAAACTGGCAGAGGAAACGAAAGTGCGGTTCTTATATAGTACTACTAGGTGTACCTAGTGAGATTGGTACACTTAGTAAAAAAAATTAGAAAGTAATTTAAAATTAAGAGAGTGTAATCACTTTTCTTACAACTATTCTTCCAAAACAACAATTTCCAATTTTTGTTGAAATGTTTTCCCTTCCTTTCATCTTCTCCATTTCTAATTAAATCATCAACTTTCTCATTTCTTCCTCTCCCTCATTTTAGATGAACAGTCACATTTAACATCAATTCGGCGGCAATTTTACATCAAATTTCAAAATAATACATGATTTTACATCAAAATACAAGTTTATAATATATGGTTTTACATCAAAATACAAGTTCATAATACATGATTTTATATCAAAATATCAGTTTACATCAAATTTCAACATATTTTACATCATTTTTAGATGAACAATCGACATTTAACATCGCCTAAAGATCAATCAATTAAACATGATATCTAACTTATTATACATGAGTAGCTTATTATACATCAACATCAACCAATTTAACATCATTTTTTCTTCAACAAAAACATATGATACATCAGTATCACGATTATACATCAAAACACATATTTAACATCAATATCAACCAAAACATATTATACATTAATTTCCTTCAGTTTACAACATTTTACATCAAATTTTAACGTATTTTACATCATTTTAGATGAACAGAAAACATTTAACATCACCTAAAGATTAAACGATTAAACATCATGTCTAACTTATTATACATCAGCAACTTATTATACATCAATTCCAACCGATTTAACATCATTTTTCCTTCAGCATTCAGATATGAGTTTTCCATCAAAAACAATATTCAATCAGAATCACATTTTATATCAAAATATATGATACCACATCAGATACTGAAAACAAACAATATATATTCAAAATAGACGATTTTACATCAAAAAATATACGATTTTACATAAATAAATGAATAACAGAAACTTCAGGTCTAAGAGTGTAAATATCCTAGGGTATAAATATACCTTTTTGCTAAAACCCTAGTTTCTCTTTCATCTTTTCCACTTTCCAGCCGCCAGCCCCTCTCCCTTCTTCCCTTCCGCCACCTTTGTCGGCCGCCATTGTCACCAACATCAGATCTGGCCGCCCCTTTCACCACAATATTTTACATCAAAATCACATCAAAATATATGATATCACATCAGATACTAAAATATACAATATATATTCAAAATAAAATATTTTACATAAAAAAATATACGATTTTACATAAAAAAAATATACCTTTTTGCCCAAACCCTAGTTTTTCTTTCCTTTTCATCTCATCTTGATTTCAATAAGTACGCAAATGGTGGAACAAGGGATGAGTTTTGAAGCTTAAGAGGTGGGGAGTATTTTGGCAATGAGAGATCTTCAAAACTCCGCCCGGAATGGCCAAAATCAGCGGCGAGAGAAAAGAGAAAAGAGATGAAAGAGAGGGTACCTGGTGAAAGAGAAGATGAGAGAAAAGAATTACGGTTTGGGCAATAAATAGGAAAGATGAAAGAGAGAGTTTTGCAAGCTTGGTGAAGCACGTAAGAGGATATCACAAGTACAAGTGAGGACCGGGGCATTAAAAACGCAATTAATGCTCTTTTTCAAGTCATTTATAAACAAATTCCTTCAAAATGTATAATGCTAATATGAAGTACTATATAATTTGCGACAAAACTGAATCAATTGGAAGCAACATGTGAATACAGGCAACTCACGCGCACGTAAAGGCGGCATGGGAGAAAAAAGTCAAAAAAATTAGTATAGGTGAATACACGAGAGAATCGCAAATTATATGATGTACGACTAGGTACATGTACCTAGTAATACATCACTACTCTCACAATAAGAGAGTGAGATACATGCTCTTCTCTTCTTCTTCTTCTCCAAAAACCCATTTTCTTCTTTTTCAAAAATCACTTTTTGTTCTTCAAAAATCAGTTATTCTTTTTCGCCGTACTCTATTTGAAACCCCATTTAATCAAATCTTTCATTCAAACACAGATTTAACGGGGATCGACGATTGTATTTTCTTACAAACAACACCAAATATAACGAAAAAATAACTTCTTCTTAAAAAATCACTTCTTCCTGTTCAAAAATCTCTTCTTCTTCTTCAAAAATCTCTTATTCTTCTTCAAAAATAACTTATTCTTCTTCAAGAATCACTATAAAGTATGAACTGTATTTCATGGATTTACGAAACCTTATTTTCGCGATTTGATGTTGGGTAATGTATTAATGATGTTATATTCTTGTTTTGTTGTTCAAATAATGCTCTGTTACTCCGAAATATAATATATAAATATTTTCCGTGAGGTATTGACACTTTCATGTGAAATGGGTTGCTTCTGATTCTTACCCGCTGCTGGACTTGGTATAACGTATTTTGGGACGTAACTAGACATAACGGGACATTGTGGGACATAACAGGACGTTGCTGCTTTGTATTTTGAATGTAGCAGGACGTGGTGGACTGTGTTTAGCTAAAATTCACATGTTTGGATGTAGACGTGGTGTGGTAATTATTTTTGGACGTGGTGGTAGTAGTTATATTCCAATTAATTTAGTCCCACATAAAAAAAATTGTAGACGTTTTTGGACGTTGCGACAGTTATTTTTTGGACATTGCGGCAGTGCTAGGAGACGTTGTGGAAGATGTTATGTGAAAAATTTAGCTTGAATTTACATGCTTGGATGTAGACGTTGCGACAGTTGTTTTTTGGACATGCGGGGACGTTACGAAAGTATTAGGAGACGTTGTACAAGGTGTTATGTGAAAAATTCACCACATGCCTGGATGTAGACATTACAACAGTTATTTTTTGGACGTGCGGGGACATTGCGGCAGTGTTAGGAGATGTTGTGGAAGGTGCCATGTATGAAGTTGTATTGCAGCGATGATTCGAGAGTGCATAACTCGGCACTCGATTGTCCAATTTGGATGCACAAGTAGTCGATTTGATGGTTCTTGACGAGATCTACACAATGGACATGGCAGACGGTCATTTGTAGATTAGTTTAATATTGGAAAACGTGTGGTTTTGGACGAAAACTTTAAAGGGTCATAACTTTGGGCTCGATGGTCCGTTTTAGACGAATTTTTTTTGATTTCATATAACTTTTCGAGATCTATCCAGCCGCAAACAGCCAAAGGTGGTTTGGGCCGCTCCAAACTCTAAAAAATGCCATATTTTAAAAGATACAAAAGATTTTTAATAATTTCAAGGGTTTTTCAAACTTTCGACGAAACATTTGACATGAATAAAAAATAATTTTTTACGATTTGCCTACATGAAAACCTTATTCCTCCGGGGTTCTACTGACTATGTATTGGGAGATGGGAAATTCAATATTAACAATAGTGATCTTTTAAATGACATGTACAAAAAAGTTTAATTAAATGTCAACTAACTTTAAGTGAATTAATGGCAATTGAATTTTTGGAGAGTCACAAGACTAAAATGACCAGGGTTCGAGTCTCGTCCCTGATATTTTTTTTATTTTTTCCTACTAATAGTTAATTAAATGGTATCCGTTTTTTACATTACTAAAATCAGCTTAGACAGTTTTGGACATTGCAGCAGTTATTTTTTGGACATACGGGAATGTTGCGAAAGTTTTAGGAAACGTTGTGAAAGGTGTTATGTGAAAAATTCAGCTTAAATTCACATGTCTCAATGTAAATGTTTTTCAACGTTGCGGGAATTGTTTTTTGGACTTACGAGGACGTTGCGGCAGTGTTAGGAGACGTTGTGGATGGTGTCATGTGAAAAATTCAGCTTAAATTCACATGCTTGGATGTAGATATTTTTGGACATTGCGGGAGTTATTTTTTGGACGTACGGGGACGTTGCGGCAGTGTTAGGAGACGTTGTGGATGGTTTCACTTGAAAAATTCAGCTTAAATTAACATGCCTGGATATAGATGTTTTTGGACGTTGCGAAAGTAGTTTTTTGGACGTACGGGGACGTTGCGGCTGTGTTAGGAGACGTTGTGGATAATGTCATGTGAAAAATTCAGCTTAAATTCACATGCCTGGATGTAGATATTTTTGGACGTTGCGGCAGTTGTTTTTTTGGAAGTATGGGGATGTTGCGACAGTGTTAGGAGACGTTGTTGAAGGTGTTATGTGAAAAATTCAGCTTAAATTCACATGCCTGGATGTAGATATTTTTGGACGTTGCGATAGTTTTTTTTTTGGACGTACGGGGATGTTGCGGCAGTGTTAGGAGACGTTGTCGACATGCCTGGATGTAGACGTTGCGACAGTTGTTATGAGACGTTGTGGACTCAGCGAGGAAAAAAAAAAAAAAGACGCGCGTCGGCAAAACTTACTATATTCAGTAAGTGTACAGCTGTTAAACAAAAAATTACTATATATAGTAATAGGTACATGTACCACTAGTATAGGATATACCTTTTGCGAGAGAATAGTAGTGGTATAATTTGCGAGAAATGGTATAACTTTTTAAATAGTTTTAGAACATTTTAAAAAGGTCATTTCTTTTATACCAAGAAATGAGGCGAAACCACCAAAAGTACAAATTTTCCATGAGCACTGAGAGAATTGCTTAAGTAGGATGAATTTTTCTCAATTTTTAAAAATATGATGTTCATTTATCCATTTGCAAAATTAATAGAGCAAATTGAGGAAATAATTTGTTCAACTCTCTTTTTTTAAAGTTAGTGATCACATAAAAAATTTTAAATTTATGACAACCAATTTTAAAATTCACTTGAATATTGAAGAATATAAACTAATTATGTTATCTTATGCAAAAGTTGAGGATTATAAATATAATTTTTAGAATTTATCTTCAGGGGCGATACTACACGGTGGCGAAAGAGGACGTGCGCCTTCCAAAACGGCTAGAATTTTTCTAATAAGGTTATTTCGGTCAATGTCAGCCCTAAATGTTGCTGCAATTCTGCCCCCTAAAAATTTAAACTTTGCACCCGCCCTGTCTATCTGGTTAGGGAAATTGAAAAAGCACAGTCAACAACATTCATGTTGAGTCCTCTGTATATCTTAAAAAGACACTTTCCAACTGAAGCAATTCAAAGGATTAAAGAAGAAGTTAATCTAGCTATGAGCCTAGCTAAAGCATATCCTCAAAACAAAGCCAAAGTTACAACATTTGAGGCCATGACTTTGAAGGAAGGAAATCCCAGTCATTCCTAGAAAAGGCAGAGGTTGCTGCCAATTAAATGTTGCTACCAGAAGATGTTACTGTGGAGGATGTAGGTGATTGTGAAGGAGAATTGCTTGCTTCAGGCACTACTTTCTCCTCCTTAACTATGAACTGATCAACCTCATCAACTCCAAATGGTTCTGCAGCTTCCAGCTTGAGCTCATTTTCGTCGAACATGAAATCAATGTTGTCCTCGAATCCGGTATCAGCAAACAAATCAGGTAGCTCGGTAGATCTCTCGAAGGGAATGTCCGAAACTGGTAGCGAATTGAACCCGACATCCAAGCAGAAGTTCCAAGGGTGCTCATGCTCATCTGCGGGGTCTATCATCACAACATTCATATCTATAACACTCCGCTCCACCTCACCCTTTTCTTCATAATTCCTCCCCTCTTTCTGCTCTTGCTTCTCATCCTCTACTTGATCTTGGCTCAGTTGCCACTGCTGCTGGAATTTCTGCAATTTGTCTGCATAGGTGCTGATGTCAAAATTTGTGACTGCGTTAGGTCCTCTGTACTCTATAGCTGCCAAATCATAAGCTGCCGCTGCTTCCTCTTGAGTGCCTTATACATAAAAAGCAAATGAAAAAAATTCAGTTCCTACTGATCTTGAGCACCTACCGGAAAGAGTTTAAACAAAAAACCAATCCATGCCATGAATGAAGTTAAATTCTTGAAACTCTCACAAACCAAATCCTCAATCTCTATCTCTATTCCAAATTGCTGGTTTGTTGCCTAGACGAAAAGGAACTTTTTAGTAATAGCAAGCAAATCATGAATTAGTGACTCCTATTTTACAATGTTTTGGTCTAAGCTCAAATATCAAATGTTGAAAATTGAACAATCACGACTATTATGTTTGGTCAAATGATACAAATGTTATAAGACTAATTATAAAAATTATGGAAAATAAACAAGAAAGAGATCGTTAGTTTAGTGATTCACACTTCTCACTTAGATCATGGAAGTTCACACGGGATGCTTATCTCTTTGTGCCTATGTAACATGGAATAGAGATTGACTAGAGTTGCATAAAAATACAGAGTAGCTTAATTAGGCAGATCCCAGATAACTACAAAGCCTGGGTAGACTTGTTAAAATATAGACAAGATACCCACTCCAAAACCCATAAAGGAATATTTCAGTTTTATAAAGTTAGTATGGAGAGAGCGTTGAACTACAACCCAAAGATTGTGTCTGTATCCATTTATGAGCCCCTCAGAGATAACAATAAAATAAAATGGCATGTGCCATGTCAGCTTTTAGGACTACAAAAATGGCGTCCAAACCTACACACAGTCACACGAACCACCCCCCCACCCTCAAAAGGGCCTGCACATTTTTAGACAACCCATATAATGTTTGAAACATCAACTGAAAGTCATACATCTCCCACTTTGTAAATTATTAACGATCACTAGAAAAGTGAAAAGATACAATTTAAAAGAGTGATGCACAATTAATTTTGAGTTAGATGGTATTATAAATAATGGTAGTTTTATACTTTTTAATGTTATCAAGAAAAATAATAATTATTATTTTAAGGAAATAATAAATAAAAAATAATTTTCAACACAAATGGAAGGATATTTGATATGCAAGAATGAATTAACTTACTGTAAGTTCCCAAGTACAAATATTTGTTCCCAAAGACGCGTCCAATCCGTGCCTCCCATCGGCCATTGTGGTGATGCCTGCAGATTAGCGGAGAATCAACAGATAAACATGAAGATTTTGATTTTGACTGCTAAATTTTAAATGGAAGGCGAGGCTTCCATGAAATAGCCGCAGAATTTAGTCTAAGTAGGCGGTGTCACGTTTTTAGTTGGCGGAGAGCCACCACTAATTAAGCATGGAAAGTGCTGCTGCATCCCTCTTTTAATTTTATTACGCTTAAAAAAGTCATGAAGTTGACATCAAAAGTTTTATTATTTACCTAGCCACCCCCCTGTACTTAGAAACACCTCTGGAGAATCCGCTACTCCGCCGCCGTAGGGAGGCCAAGTATTCTTCCCTCGACATTTTCTCCATTTCTTCAAGCTCTTTTGTGTAATTCTCCACCTGCATTTTTTTTTTTTTTTTTTTTTTTTTTTTTTGGTTATGGGGACCATAATCAAGAAACGAATTTTGTAAAGGTGGAAATGCAATGCAAAAATCCAAGAATGGAAAGATACCGGAAAATTAACAACAGTGGATGGGCCCCAGTACTTGAGAGCCGCAAGATCATACGTACGGGCGGCTGCATCCTCATTATCATAAGCACCTGCAAATTTTTTCCCCACTAATTATCTTGCAAGAATGGTAAGTAAAATTTCAATACAAAAAAAAAAAAAAAAAGGAAAAGGGGGGCTTACCCAAATAAACTAAACGGCGACAAGAGCGTGGTGGAACGTTGCAAAATGACAGAGATTCAAGAATAAAAACAGAGTCAGCACAAATCTTCAAAGACAGAGTTTACTCTAATAGTACTGCACTTAAAATTAAATAATTGCACAACCATAAAAATTAATAAACTAGGATTTTGCAGATCTCATTGATTTCACAGCCATTTTTTTTTTTTGGTTTAGTCAAAGAGGGAAGAAAAATCTAAAATCAAAGTGTATTTAATAATTACTTTGTCGTCCTTTCTTGTTTTGAATGCTATTCCAAGTAGTTTTGTCCCAGAGGTGAGCTTCATACCGGCCTGTCCATCTGTGCCTGAAAAGAAATCGGGATTTTGAATGGAGCCCAAATGTCATGCATGGGGGGAATTTGGTTTGATTACAACATACCTGGTGACTCCTCTGTAAATTGAGCTTCTTTTGGTGGAGGTGGAGGCAGAGGCAGGGGAAGGGGAGGATTGATCGGCATTGATGATGATCTGTGATTTTTGGTCTCTTTTGGCTCGTTTGGCTCTTGTCCTTTTGATAATCTGGTGGTGGTGGTGAATGAGATTATAGTCATTTTTAGGGGGTTCAATGCATGAAGAAGAAGAGGAAGATGAGCATGAATAAGAAGGTGACCTCTTCGTCTTCATTCTGTGCCTAATTTCTGGTGACCTCTCTTCAATTTGAGTGGATGGGGGTATTTGGGTGGGTTGGTGTAAACTCTAAAACAGAAAAGGTAATAGGAAGAGGCTTAGAAATCATGTTTTGGCAACCTAAAGTGGTTTACCAAATTGAGGAAATGAGGAGCAGCCATTGAGCAGAAATAAGTGGGGAAAAGCAGAAAAAAGGTGAAAATTTTGGAATAAAAATCGCTGTGACTTTATTATGGGTAAGAAGAAGAAGAGCTAAACAAGTGAAGAAATGGAGGAGGAAGAAGAAGGTGAAAGCCTAAAATCTCAAGATTCCTAAGAGGGTTAGTCAGTTCTAGTTGATCTGCAAAGCCTGAATAAAAATGGGTGTCAAAGTTGGGGGGGTGGAGTTAACCAAACCAGAGTTAATAAATATAAATTAATTCAAACATAATCAACACTTGGCCAGGGGGTTCAGCCATGCAACTACCAATTGGCTTTACTTGAGTAGAGAGAGACCTTCGAAATACACAGCCACCCCATTCAATTTTTGTCCATCTTCCAAAATTTGGAATCTCTCTCTCTCTCTCTCTCTCTCTCTCTCTCTCTCTCTCTCTCTCTCTCTCTCTCTCTTTTCATTTTCACCCTAACCAAACTATATGGTAATTTTACCAAGGAATACAAGACTCAATTTATCAATTGTTATATAGTATAACTAGAATATATTGCAATGCACGTTGTTTATAAATAGTAGAGAGTATTAGCTAAAAAAACAATATAATTTATTTTTGCATTAAATGATTTATTTTTATTGAATTAAAATTATTATTGATTAAATACTCTAATTGTACAATATAATTTTTTCTCAATTTATTGTGTTTAAGAATTTTAATTACATATTTAAAAAAATAATAATTTTAATTGCTTTCTCATTTTCCCCATATAAAAACATAAAGTATTATGTTGTAAGGTAATACCGTAAATTAAAGGCTTGAAAACTTCAAATCATCTCTATTGATGTAAACTTTTTGATTTTCAGTAAGTATACATAAAATATATTTATTATTATTTTTTCACTTTTAATTTTATAATTTAATCACAAATTATATATAATATGTATAATTAAAACATTAAAAATAAAATTATTACCATCTCTTTTTTTCTTTATGGAAATAATTTAAATGTTAATCTTTGTTTAATTTTAATGATGATATTATCCTTATTTTTATAGTATAACTCGTCCCACAAAATTCTATTTAGAATTCTACTGTTAAATAGAAATAATTTCACATTGAAAAGTATAAAAATAAAAATATAAAATATTTTATAAAAATTTTACTTATTAAAATAGTTTACATAAAAATAGAAACAATATCGAAAAGAACATATAAAACATAAATTATTGTGACAAGAAAAAAATAATTTAGTGACTGTCAGGAAATCTGACTTGAGTTAATCGGTTTATGCTCTCTTCGTACCAAAATATACAACAATTTTTTATAAGAAAATTATATATATAGAGAGAGAGAGAGAGTATAATTTATTTATAAATTAATTAAATAGAGATTTGGGTGTTTTTGTAAGTCAGTTATCCTCTGGAATTGTGAGTAAAGAGGGTGGGAAACGGACACGTGTAGGGATGCATGTAGAAAAGATGCAGTTGATATGGGTTCACTAAATGAGGCTCCATTTTTTGGGTAAATTACGAGTCAAACCACCATGACGGGAATATTGACAAAAGTTAAGTAGGGAGAGTGTTGCATGGCATCTGAGAAAAAACGAAACGAGGCCAAGGCAGCTGCGTTGTCCATTTCAGGTGTTGTTCTACTGCTTGCCGGTCGATTGTGGATCTCCGTTTAGGATGTGATATGGCCGGATCCTGATTATTAAATTTGGTTATTTTTCCTTTTCGTCTGAAATTTTGGCTCATTGGGTCGCCGGAAATATTCTACCAACTGTGAATCATGAACCGGAGTTTCTGTTGTCTCCAGTTTCACGACAACATTTTTTCCCTGAATGACATCATTCTATGGCCCCCAAGTTCAGTCCGTGTTTTCGGTTGCATTTTTTTTTTTTTAAGTTTTTTTTTTTGAAAGGAAGTCCTCAATTGGTACGAAACTCGAGTTGAAAAACTGGTTTGTACCGTGGTTCTCGAATGGAATTTTTTTCTCTTTCCCTTCTCTTTCGCTCGGATGGAGTTGTTTTCGTTCATGGGATTGTGATATGTTTTTCAGTTGGCTGTCAAAAGTTCTTTCCGCTCAAACGCTAACAAATACGCCAATTTATACATTAGTCTAGTCTACTTGGTAGTCCAAATAGGTATTTTTAATATTTTTAGCCATTTAGTAGGATAAAATAAAATAGGATTTTATTTGTAACTTTCATAATTATCTTAGTTATGAATAACTTTAATTCTAATTTTGAAAAATAATGGGATAAGATAAAATAAAACATTTATTTGTAACTTACATAATTATCTTAATTATTTTTTAAAATAATTATCTTAATTATTAAAAACAAAAACGCGATCCTTTATGGCAACAGTTCTTATATAGTAAGAATAGAAGTTAAAAAAAAATAGGGTATTCCTAGCAAAAAAAAAAAAAGACAAAAAAAGAGGGCAAAATACAAGTAGCTAAACGGTGTTACAATCGCGCCTAACCTCCCCTCTAATAAGCCGGCCTATGCCTCTAGTTACATCAAATCAAATCTCGCGGATCACATCAAAATTAAATTTCAAATTTTTGTTGGGCTTTTGGTTGTACAGACTTTACACAAAGGAGGAACAAAAGGAATGGAAACAGGCGGGTTGAGATTTTATTTTCCATTCAAAGAAGCTGGAGCCCTTCTGAAACTCTCCACTCGACCCACGACGTCCGAGAAAATAGCAAGCATTAATAGCACGTTCGATCGCGCAACCCAGCAACTTGAACGGCAGGAGACTACCAGCGGAAGGCGAATCGACTTAGATTTTGAGTGGGGGAAGAAAAAAATTCGATCAAACCGTACAAAAATGGTTAGAGTTAAGCAATTTACGAGTGAAGCAGAAGCAAAAAAAAATTGAAAGCAGCATGGAAGGTATGTTTATAACAAATGTTGAACTAATATTTGCAGTTTAGGGTTAGTTGATGTTGTTCATAATGGTCGTACTTTATTTTTTGGTGTAAAAAACGCAACACAGTTGGGAGGACGGTGAATATTATTGGTGTAAAGAGACAGAGCAAGGAAATCGGCGGCGAGAAATCAAACAAACAAGTATCGGAAAGTATGTTTTTTGTAGTTCATCATTCTGATCTGCTTATGTAAACTAGGGGTGTAAGCGGTTCGGCCGAACCGTTCAAGTTTGGTCGGTTTGACTGGTTTCAAAATACTTAAAATTATTACTGGTTTGAAAATTTTCAAACCGTAAGGTCTGGTTCTGCCGACAGTTTTAGCAACAAAACCGGCCATTTAAACCGGACCGGACCGTATATATTTATTATATATTAATATTATATAATATATATTGTATAATAAATAAATATTTTATTATTTTCCCCCAACCCTAATATTTTCTTAGGCAATCCTCTTCTGCCGTTTCTTTCTCAGCAGCTGCCAGCCAAACGAACTCCATCTTTCTCAGTCGAACGAACCTCCCATTTCTTTGTTTCTTACTCAACCAAAACGAAGCTCGGTCTTCTCCTGTTTTTTCTCAGCTTCGATTCTTCTTCCATTTCTCTCAGCGTGAAACTTCATCTTCTCTCATTTTTTATTTCTCTGTTTGTCTTTACGCCCTTAATACCACGCCTCCTAATACCAGTTGAATCGGCCTCAATCCACAGCAATAGATCTATTCCAGGTGATTATTCATATTTTTTATTTTTATTTTGAATGAATTTGTAAAAGGGGTAATTTTCTTTCATATGTACTTCGTGATTCTAATGGAATGAATACTTGGAATTAATGTGTTGACTGTGAGCTCTAAAGGAAAAAAAAATCAGTTCAATCGAATTTGCATTAGGTCATCAGGAGTTACTTGTTGGATTATGGTGAACTTAAACTGAAAGTTTTTGTTAGTTTATTAATGCATAAATACATCTCCCCAGCACACATGTAATGAAACTACACATATTCTATGCCCACTAGCTTGTTTGAGGACTATCTGAGACCCAAGAAACAATAATAATAAATAGAAAACATATTCATAGTATGTTTGCCTATTTTGATTAACGCATAGAAACGTGGGGATTGAAGGAATCTTATTTTGGCTAATTAATCTCTTGGACATAATTTTTACTGGTGAGCATTGTTGGTTATGAATGTAAATTTTCTGAATTTCGGTTAGGGGCTATCTCAACACTTAATATACAACAAAATGTTTCTGCATAAAGATCATTAGCAAAGTCTCCATTCTTTTTCTTAAACAAAACCAATGAAAATTTTCCTTTCTTTGTTAGTTCTGTTCGTAAAATGTCTTTAAAGTATAGTATTTTCATGGATTAATAATTATCTTTTTTTTCCAACCATAGATATCTCAACTATCATGGATGATGAGACTCATGCAATTATTGATGTTTTACAAAATATAGAAGCTCCAGTTATTCTATTTGTGTGTACTTATTTTTTTGAAATAAAACGTAAATTTGTTTGAAACCGTCCAAACCGGCCGAACCAAACCTTCTAAATATGGTTTGGCCGACTTGGTTTGGCATATTTATTTAGCTGACTTGGTTTGAAAATTCGTCAAACCGTAGTTATTGGTTTGACCGGCACTTTAGCCTTCAAACCGGCCAAACTGGCCGATTTACACCCTTACTGGTTGTTTATGTAAAGTGCTGACATGCTTGTGTAAAGTACTGTTTTCTCATGTAAAGTCTCTTTTCTGGTTGTAAATTGGTGTTCCTAAAACTAGAATGCTCATAATTCATGTTTAATCATCGTCTGATCTGCTTATGTCAACTACTAATTGTTTATGTAAAGTGCTGACATGCTTGTGTAAAGTACTGTTTTCTCATGTAAAGTCCCTTTGTTGGTTGTAAATTGCTGTTCCTAAGACTAGAATACTCATAATTCGGGTAAAATCATCGTCTGATTTGGTTATGTAAACTACTGGTTGTTTATGTAAAGTGCTCATTTGCTTGTGTAAAGTGCTGCTTTCTTATGTAAAGTCCCTTTTTTGGTTGTAAATTGATGTTCCTAAGACTAGAATGCTCATAATTCATATTTAATCATCGTCTGATCTGCTTTCGTAAACTACTGGTTGTTTATGTAAAGTGCTGACATGCTTGTGTAAAGTACTGTTTTCTCATCTAAGTCCCTTTGTTTGTTGTAAATTGGTGTTCCTAAGACTAGAATGCTCATAATTCGGGTAAAATCATCATCTGATCTGCTTATCTAAACTACTGGTTGTTTATGTACAATGCTGATTTGCATGTGTAAAGTACTATTTTCTCATGTAAAGTTCTTTTTTTGGTTGTAAATTGGTGTTCCTAATGAAAGGATTTGCCACATAGGATCTGGGTTTGCACTTGCTCGATTTACCATACAACAAAAATTTCTAATTAAAGCGGAACCTTAGAAAAATACCTTTGAAGCGTGCACCTGGTGATTCTCTTGTATGCCTCAAGACTATGACTTCACGTTGTGTGGGCAACGAACTAGAAGCCAATTGATCAATCAATCACCACAATCCACCTGCTAGAAAACTCTAGCGCCGCAGCACCTGGCACGTACTATAAATGCACCGCCCGCAGAGAGAGAAAGCTTTGCGCTGCTTGTATAAACCAATGCCAAAATTTTAGCCACTAGAAACCCAAAAACCAGCCGCACACTTTCTTGAAAATCTGACTTGGAGAGAGAAACGTTTTCTCTCTAGGATTTTCTCTCTCTAGATTCTTGAATTATGAATCTATTGAATTGTGTGTCTTGAATGGCTAATCCTTTGTCTATTTATAGAGTTACAAGAGTGACCCCAAGTTGGTTTAGGATTGGTATTCCTAATGGGTTTAGGTAATGAATTAGTTTCCAAATCCAATTAGGTAACCAATCTGATTGGATAAACCAAATCCTACTAGATTCCTAATCTCTAGGATTTCCTAATTCCAATTGAAACTTAAGACTTAATTAATTAATTAAACAATTCTACTTTGTTAATTACTTAATTAACCCTTATGAATTAATTAAATAATTCCACTTTATTAATTACTGAATTAACCCTTAAGAATAATTAACCAATTAATTAATTAAATCTACCTATTCAATTAACCCATTACAAAATTAATCGTACCACTAACGGATTAATTTTGGCACTACCATTCTACACCATAATTGCTTCCGGAACAACTTAAATAAATTATATTCATTAATCTCCCCACATCAAAGATATAGTGCTCGTTAATTAAAATTAATTTACTGATAAATTAATTAATTAACTTCTTTAATTCTGAGACTAGTACCACTCGACCTTTTTACTATGCTGGACATAAGTCCACCGGCCAGGTTTAGTATAATAAACATTTTGAGCTCATCTCGGGAGCACCATCACCCTGGACGCACCGGTACATGGTTTCCTTTCGACAACAGCAGTACACCAAGTAATTAAACACGCGCACCCAACCTACGAGACTATTGGCCACAATTGACCTCACCCTTTGGCAGATCAAAGTACACTATGTCTAATCCTCATGCCCGCTCGAGTCTAGGGATTAAGAGATAGAATACAAGAATAGATTTGTCTATTAAATCAGTACAGACAAATCATTCCTAAAGGTCAAGTTCAATATGCCTCGGGCATATCTATATGATTCAATTAGTTTAGACAAACCAATTATCCAAATCACATAATAACCTAAACCGAAAATTTTTTCAAAACTATCTCGGTTACGAACCTCATTTATATATTATGTCTTTCAACCAATGATGAGATCTACTGTGTCACACCATACACCCCATCATCTACTTACATAATATAAATGGACAATTAATGCACAACAAGATATGACTGAAACACGAATCGATATATTAATCTGAGAAACTGTACAATACAAACATAGCTTATGTATTCTACTCCAACACCTAAGACTAGAATACTCATAATTCGTGTTTAATCATCGTCTGATCAGCTTATGTAAACTACTGGTTGTTTGTGTAAAGTGCTGACATGCTTGTGTAAAGTATTGTTTTCTCATGTAAAGTCCCTTTTTTGTGTTATAGAGTGGCGTTCCTAAGACTAGAATGCCCATAATTCAGGTAAAATCATCGTCTGATATGCTTATGTAAACTATTGGTTGTTTATGTAAAATACTGTTTTCTCATGTAAAGTCCCCTTTTTGGTTGTAAATTGGTGTTCCTTAGACTAGAATGCTCATAATTCGTGTTTAATCATCATCTTATCTGCTTATGTAAACTACTGGTTGTTTATGTAAAGTGCTAATTTGCTAAGACTAGAATGCTCATAATTCGTCTAAAATCATCGTGTAAAATCATAATTCGTGTAAAATAATCATCTGATCTGTTTATGTAGACTACTGGTTGTTTATGTAAAGTGATTTTGCCCTTGTTCATGCTGTTTCAGGCAAAAGAAAGAAGATCATTCAAGAGGATTCAGACGATGATTTTGAAGAAAGTATGACTTTAGAAAAATTGAAGCAGCAGAAAAAAAAAAAAAAAAAGGATAACACTGAGGGAAGAAAAGAAAAAAGATAATAAAAAGAAAGAGAGAGCTTGCTATTGAAATCTTTGAGCAAGAGGAATTGGCATCAGGGAGAATCTGCAGGATACCAAGGGGATAAAGTGACAAAAAAATCATTCCAGTCAAGAACCTCTACTGCTGGAATATCTTCACTGCTCGCGGAACTCAATGAAGCGCAGAGGGAGAAGCTGACAAATGTGGGACTGGGCTGTCTGCTCCACATTAACTATAGGTGGTTTCCGAATTTGTTCGGCCATTACTTGATAGAAAACATCAATACTGATAGAAGCACTTTGGAGTTGGATGCAGGCACAATTCCAATTACAGAAGCTGATGTCGAGAAAGTAATGAGATTTCTTGGTGGGGAAGTAGATGTGGAGGAATACACCAGGAAAGATCAAACATCTCGAGTGTACTTAGAATATAAGAAAAAGTGGGATCTTAGTCACCCGGTTCCACAAAAAAAGGCGATAATATCAGCAACAAGCCTATCTAGTAACAAGGACGCTGGCCTGGAATTCCTTCAGAATTTTTTGATATTCATGGTGTCAACGATCATTCACAGCAACGGGACCAATACTGTTCAATACCGATATCTGAAATCATTCAGGTCGGTAGAGAATATCATGAAACTGAATTGGAGGAAATACGTCCTTGCTCGCTTGATGAAGAGAATACAACAATGGAGAAAGCATCCTAGAGGCCAATTCATAGGGTCTCTTACATTCGTTGTGGTATAATTTTCTGTCATATCATATTTGATATTTTACATGAACAAGTTGTGTAAACTTTCAGTTTACATAACTGAACAATTTATGACATAACTTTTAGTTTACATAACTTGTTCAGTTTACATTTCTTGTTCAGTTATGTAAACTTGAACTTTACATCATACATTTTAGTTTGTTCGTAACAGAAAACTGATGAATCACTGCCATTATTGTATTTTCTTTTTTTCGTTTTCAGCTCGTTGTATACATCATTTTGTGTAAAACCAACGTTTGATCGACCTCCAGCCTACATACCATCAGAATTCTTTACCGTATTTAACTTGGCAGTTTACATCAACAAAAGGGTACTTTACACAAGTTATATCAGTACTGATATGTTTTGTTTATGTAAACTTGTAGTTTACTGAAGGAAAACAGAACAAGCCCGGGCTAAATCGAAAACCTCATTTTCGTGCAATGCATTCTTGAAAAAACTTTCGCAAAGCTCAGGCTCAAATTTATATTCCCATGAATGGATCTAGGCCACATCTAACGCACAAAGATTATACCTTTAATTAAAAGCAGAAGAATTAAAGGTTATACCTTTGAAGCGAAGTCCAACGCAATAAGAAAAACTGAATCTTTATATGCGAATACCACCGAAATCCAAAAGATGACTCCAAGAAACTTCGAATATTGCGTGGGCAATAATCTATCGAAGTCTACTTGCAAAGCCCACGAGAAACCCACAAAGAAAATCCCTCGGAAAGATTAAATCTGCCCAAAAGGTCAAACCCTTAACCAAAAAAACTGCTGCCCACTATTTTTCTTGTCAATAAAATCGAACCCACTTCAACTCCGGTCACGATCTGGACAACCGGGATTGTGGATCACCAACCCAAGGGAGAGATCAACACAAACCCAGCTGGATCAAGCACCTCGGAGCAACTAGAAGAGGGCTGGCTGGACAAAGATGAAGAATGTGAAGCCAGGCCAAAGCTAGAAAATCCGGCAAAAAAAGATTAAAAAAAAAACTGGGCAGCAATTAAATAAAATCCATCAATGGGCTATCTAAAAGTTTGATCTTTGGACTTAATCTAAATCGAGAAGTGAGATTCCAAGTTCATTTTTGAAAGAAACCCAAGAAAGGAAGCAGAGTCTCTCTCTAGAACTTTCTCACTCAAGAGGAAGACAAAATGTCTTGCAAGATTTTCTTAATGTTTCTTTGGCCTTAAGTTTTCTATTTATAGGGATTTCTAATGGAGACCTAGTGGGCTTTTGAGTTGGGTCTTTTAATTTGACTTTCGTTGACCGCTTAGTCTTACCTAGACTAATCAACTCCAATCGACTCATTCGAATTAATTTCTTAACCCACTTCGTTAATTTAATTTAATCGAGCCCTTAGGATTAATTAATTCATATAGAATTAATTTCTTAATCCATTTGTCAATTAAATATTAATTAAACATTTAGGATTAATTAATTTACTTTGTCGATTAGTCAAATACATAATTAGTCGTACCATTATCGGACTAACTATGAACTACTGCTCAAAAATGACTTTATATCGCGCCACTATATTTTCTTCTATCTCCCCAAATTAAAGATCTAGTGCTCGTCGGTTTTTCAATTTACTGACAAACTAATTCACCAACTTCTTGGTATCCGAGATTAGTACCACTCGACCTTTTTATTATACCGGACATAAAGTCCACCAGCCCGGTTTAGTATAATAAACCTTACAAGCTCATCTCGGGAACATCATCAAACCAGCGAACCGGTACGTGGATTCCTCCGACTAGCAACGGTACGTAAGAAGCTAAACACCGCATACCCAACCTACCGAGGTATAGGCCTCAATTGACCGCACTCTTTGGCAAATCAAAGCATACGATATCCAACTTTCACGCCCATCCCAATCTCGGGATTGAGAGACAGAATACTAAGAACGAATTGACTACGCCGATTAGTATAAGTCAATTCTATCCAAACTAGTCGTGCTCAATATACCCCGGGCATATCCGTGTGATTTAATTAGTTTAGATAAACCAATTTCCAAACCACACGATAACCTATACCGATAGTATGTTCAGACTAACTCAGTTACGAGCATACTTTTAATATATCAATACTTTAACCAATAAAGGTATCTATTGTGTCTTTCCACACCCCGTTATCTAGTTCTATGATATAATGGAACAATTTAATACTAAAACAAAATGATATGTCATTTGTGGATATTAGTTTTGGATACAAGCCATAACTTTTCTGTAGTCAAAACTAACAATCTCCCACTAATGGTCAAAGCTATGCTAAAAAGTACAAAAACTTTCCAACCCGCTATTACACTGCTGTCATAATGAAATCTACAGAACACCTTTAATCTCACTCATATGGCTCCCTCAAAAACAGACTCTCATGCCCTTCACATATCTCTCAAAAACCTTTGGGGTCAATGGCTTTGTGAAAGGATCTACAAGGTTGTCATCTGATGCTATATTGGCCACGATCACATCTCCTCTCTTTAGATCTCTCGTATCATGTGGTACTTGCGCTCTATGTGTTTACTCGCCTTATGGGCTCGTGGTTCCCTCGAGTTAGCAACTGTACCATTGTTATCACAATAAACTGTGATAGACCTAGGCAACTCAGGAACCACATCTAAGTCCACCAAGAAGTTACGGAGCCATACAACTTCTTTCGCTACCTCTAATGCGGCAACGTACTCAGCCTCCATGGTGGAGTCCGCCACACATTTCTGCTTCCGCCAAACTATGGCTCCACCTCCTAGAGTAAACACAAACCCAGAGATAGACTTACTTTTATTCATATCACCTTGAAAGTCCGAATCTGTGTAACCCAGTGGTACAAGCTACTGCACTCTATAAACTAGGACATAATCTTTCATCCTGCACAAGTACTTGAGAATGCATTTTACTGCCTCCCAGTGAGCCTTCACAGGGTTACTTTGATATCTGCTAACCATGCCAACGAAAAAGCAAATATCAGGCCTTGTACATAACATAGCATACGTGAGACTACCCATTGCAAAAGCATAGGGTACCACCTACATGGCATCTATCTCCTCAGCAGTCTTGGGACACTGCTTCTTAGACAAATGCACCCCATGTGTGAAAGGTAGTGAACCCTTATTAGAGTTCTGCATGTTAAAACGGGCCAGAATCGTGTCTATGTAGGATGCCTAAGAGAGAGTCAGAGAACACTTCATACGATCTCGAATAATCTTGATCCCAAGGATATGTCCAGCCTCTCCCAAATCCTTCATATCAAATTGCCTGGACAACCATGCCTTTAAGTCTGACAACACCTTCTTACTGTTGCCAATCAGAAAGATGTCATCTATGTAAAGTACGAGGAACACCACCGTATCACCATCACACCTGCGATAAACACACTGCTCATCCAAACACTGAGTGAATCCATAGGACTGGATAACCTCGTCAAAACAAATGTTCCAAGATCTGGATGCTTGTTTAAGTCCATAAATGGACCTCCTAAGCCTGCATATCTTGTGCTCTTAGCCCTGAACAATGAAACCCTTTGTTGCTGTATAAACATGGTCTCCTCATACCTTCCATTGAGGAAAGCTGTCTTGATATCCATCTGCCAAATCTCTTAGTCCATATGAGTAGCTATGGCCAAGAGAATCTGGATTGACTTAAGTATAGTTACGAGGGAAAAGGTCTCCTCATAATCGATACCCTCTTTCTGAGTATACCCCTTCACCACAAGCCTAGCCTTGAAGGTCTCAACCCTCCCATCAGATCTTTTCTTTCGCTTGTAGACCCATTTACACCTAATAGGTCAAAACCCATCAGGAAGATCTACCAGCTCCCAGACCTGATTTGAGTTCATAGAACCCATCTCAGCAATCATCGCTCTCTGCCAAGAATCTGTATCTTTATCCTGGAGAGCCTCATTGTAGATAACTGGGTCTGTTTCATGAGCGCCAGGGATAAAGTCAGAAGACTCACCCAAACCCATGTATCTCTTGTTAGTTTTGAATACAGAAAAGCTATGGCTTGTATAAAAAACTAATATCCATAGTTGACATATCATTTTGTTTCAGTATAAATTTGTTCCTTTATATCATAGAACTAGATAACGGGGTGTGGACAGACACAGTAGATACCGTTATTGGTTAAAGTATTGATATATGAAAAGTATACTCGTAACCGAGATAGTCTGAACATACTATCGGTATAGGTTATTGTGTGGTTTGGAAATTAGTTTATCTAAACTAGTTTAAATCACACGGATATACCCGGGGCATATTGAGCACGACCAGTTTGGATAGAATTGACTTATACTGATCGGCGTAGTCAATTCGGTCCTAGTATTCCGTCTCTCAATCCCGAGATTGGGACGGGCGTGAAGGTAGGATATCGTATGCTTTGATTTGCCAAAGAGTGCGGTCGATTGAGGCCTATACCTCTGTAGGTTGGGTATGCGATGTTTAGCTTCTTACGTGTCGTTTCTAGTCGGAGGAATCCATGTACCGGTTCATCGGGTTGATGGTGTTCCCGAGATGAGCTCGTAAGGTTATTATACAAAACCCGGCTGGTGAACTTTATGTTCGGTATAATAAAAGGACGAGTAAATTGAATTAATCTCGGAAACCAAGAAGTCGGTGAATTAATTTGTCAGTAAATTGATAAATCGATGAGTGCTAGATCTTTAATGTGGGGAGATAGAATAAAATATAATGGCGCGATGTAAAGTCATTTTCGAGCGGTAGTTCCATAATTGGTCCGTTAGTGGTACGACCGATTATGCATTTGATCGACAAGGTAAATTAATTAATCCAAAAGGTTTAATTAATATTTAATCGACAAAGTGAATTTAGAAATTAATCTATTTTGAATTAATTAATTCTAAGGGTTCGATTAAATTAAATTAACAAAGTGGATTAAATAAATTAATTTAAATGGATCGATTGGAGTTGATTAGTCGGGAAGACTTAGCGGTCAATGAAAGTCAAATTAAAAGGCCTAACTCGAGAACCCATTAGGTCTCCAATTGAGCTCCTATAAATAGAATAACTTGAGACCAAAGAAAGCTAAGAAATCTTGCAAGACAAGTCTTGCCCCTTTTAGAGTAAGAAAGTTCTAGAGAGAGAACTTCTTCTCTTTGAAGATCTCTTTCAAAAATGAACTAGATTTCTTACTCTCGGATTGGATTCAACCCAAAGATTGAACCTTCAATTTGTTTTTCAAAAGTCTTTACCGGATTCCTGCTCTGTTTTCATTGAAACAACTGTTGCCGTGACTTGATCTTCTTTCTGCCCGGCGTTGGTTGCTTTAGCCTCAAGTCTTGCGCGGTTGATTCGAGGATGACCTGGGTTGAACTCGTTCATTTGATGGGTGATCCTCATGTCATTCTTGTCTAGATCCCGGTGAGATTTCAGGTTGAAGACCGGCGGGAAATGGGCTGGGCAGCGGCGGTTTTCAAGCAGGAGGTGGAGCAGATTTTTAAGGGTTTTGTTTGATCAGTTTTTGGGGTTTTCTGAATTCGATTTGAAAGATTTCTTCGTGGGTTTTTGTGGGCTAAGCAAGTAGACTTCGATAGATTATTGCCCATGCAATATTCAAAGTTTCTACGGAGATATCAATTGGATTTATATTGGAATCGCAACAAAGATTGGATTTTTTCTTTAAGCAAGGGACTTCGCTACAAAAGGTAGAATTTTTAAATTCCGCTTTTATTAAAGATTTAATTTTTTGTGTCCCGATTAATAAATTAAATAAGTATAAGGCTAGATCCGTTCATGGGTAAACTAATTTGAGCCTGAGCTTGGTCGAAAGCTTCCGATTCTGGAATGCATTGCACAAAAGTGAGGTTTTCGATTTAGCCCGGGCTTGTTCAGTTTTCCTTCAAATTGGTATCAGAGCGTTGGTTTCGGTTTTATACTTGTTTGATTTATTACACGGCTTTATTTTGGCATTATTATTTTTGTCAAAATGCATAAACAGGTGGTTATTGGTTTCCCGGCTATTATGGTGGAAATTTAATTTTCATTCATTAGCCCCGGGACATGTCCGGGCTTGTTTTATTTTTGAATGGAAATTTCTGTAATAGTAATAACCACGAGCTGGAAGCCGTGTAGGATTAGAAAAATCTTGTAGTAGGATTTGATCTAATCATGTCGTCTTTAAATTCCTAGAAAAACGCCTTTGTATATGGGAATTTATGTACTATGACGAAGACGTTATTTTGGGTAACTTATATTCACGGGTTTTGGTTTGATCGTAATTTTGGGTGATTCCTAATTACGTAAAAAACTGAGAAAACCCGGGCGAATGGAGAGGAATCCAAATAACGAGTGGGAGCGACATGATGGGACGTGTCAACGAGGCGTCAAGGAATCAACGATAGAGAAGGCCATAATAGTCGGGAAATTTTATTTAATTTAATTTCCCGTATTTATGACTTTTCGTTGATTGTGTGATTTTCATTTTATTTTGCATGAACGAAAACCAAACCAAAATGTTTTTAAAAAGTAATGTGCAATTAACTAAGGTAGATTATTCGCATATTAAAACTCCAACGGTTTTATGGGTGCGAATATCCATAGGTAAGATATTGCATGTTAAAACGTAAAAATCCTCAAGTTTAAAAATCTAAGTGGGAGCGGGTTGGTTAATATCCCCATGGCCTCCATTACGGGTTCATTGGTGATGTGGTTAAACTTGCGTGCTGGCTTAGACCTTCCTCCCTATCGGATGAGTTTTCAACCACGGATATCACCGGAATGAATTTCTAAAGGGATGACTATAGTGAGTTTAAATGGAGAAAGTTGCGACACCCTCGCCATCCGAGGCGCATTAGTATCCTAAGTAACAGACTTAGAAGTCACGTAATGGCATACACTTAGTGTACCGTTTTTAGTATCCCTCCCATCGAGGTTACGCTATTTTCGGGTATGGCTAAAATTATCGACTATTAATTTCATTGATCATAAGATCGTTGGTCAGATAATGAAATTAATGAACTTCGGTTCTTCTCGAACGAATGTGGGTTAGCGTAGACGTTCACCAATCGTGACATGCGTTAATCCCGGTGTGAGAGATGTCGGTAGAAGATTATATTTGTTTTTGAGGATTTTCAATATTTTCAAAAAAGTATACTGAAACTTGAATTGTTTATTTTCAGTTGATATGTCGTTCAACCCGCTAGCTGTCATTCTGAACCAAAACAAACTCATCTGCCCAAATTACATTGATTGGAAACGCAACCTGGACATTGTCCTTACCGCTGAGGGTTACAAGTACGTGCTTACTGAGGAGTGTCCCCCCTAAGGCCAGCGATGATGCCACCCCTGAGCAGCGAGAGCCATATACGAGGTGGCAGAAGGCTGATGAGATGACCAGGTGCTACATCTTGGCTTCCATGTCAAGTGTATTGCAGCACCAGCATCAGTAGATGGCCTCAGCCTACGATATGATGCTCAACCTCAGGGAGATGTTTGGACATCAGGGCAGGGCAGCCAAGCAGTCAGCTATGAGGAAACTCATGAATGCTAAGATGGCTGAGGGCACTTCAGTGAGAGATCACGTGCTGGACATAATTGGTTGCATCAATGAGATTGAGGTATTGGGAATGGGGATACCCAGGTCGATATCATTCTCCAGAGCTTGCCTCCCAGTTTTGAGCAGTTTCGATTGAACTATAATATGGGGAATCTCTCATATTCACTTTCTGAGCTCATGACTGCATTGGTGTCTGCTGAGAGCCTATTCGCTGAGAAGAAGCAAGCCTTGGCTACTGTTGGTCCCTCAGGTTCCTCTGCTGGGCCCAAAGCCAGGAAGCAAAAGAGGAAGAGAGGCCAGAAAGCAGGAGCCAGTCATGGACCCAAGGCGGGCATTGCCAATAAGCAGAAACTGAAAGGCAAATGCTTTAGATGTGGCAAAGCGGGACATTGGAAGAAGGACTGCCCAAAGCCTCGTGGTATGTGTAATTTTCCCTAGTCACTGAGACGTGTTTAGTGACGATTCCCACAGATACTTGGTGTGTGGATTCAGGAGCCACTGATCATGTTTGTAATTCTTTGCAGGGGTTCCAAGTGACCCGGCTGCTTAGAGAGGGAGAGTTGCAGGTCTACCTTGTGGATACTACCAGAGTTTCTGTTGCTACAGTGGGAGTTTTATGTCTTTATTTTTTAGACTCTACTTTATTGTTGAGAGATTGTCTTTATGTACCCAGTTTTCGCAAGAACTTACTTCCAGTTTCTAAACTTGTTTTGGATGGTTATAAGTGTGTTTTTCTGATAGATCTATATTTATTAGAAAATGCCAGAAACTTATATGTTCCGGTACATTGGTTGACAATTTGTTTTTAATTAAGACATACTCTCCAGTAATGCAAAACACAGAAACTAGTAACTCATCACCGAATCATAATAAGAGAAAAGAATCTTGCCCTTTGAATCAGACTTATCTTTGGCACCTGAGACTAGGTCATATCAACCTTAGTAGGATTCAAAGGTTGGTCAAGAGTGGGTCTTTGGACTTACTAGATATTGACAACTATTCGACCTGTGAGTCCTGCTTGGAGGGTAAAATGACCAAGAGGCCTTTCAAGGCAAAGGGGTATAGGGCCAAGGAGGATTTAGAGCTGATTCATTCTGACGTGTGTGGGCCTATGTCAGTTCAGGCTAGAGGTGGTTATGAGTATTTTCTGACTTTCACGGATGATTACTCTAGATATGGATACATATACCTGATGCGCCACAAGTCTGAATGCTTTGGCAAGTTCAGAGAATTCAAGGCTGAGGTGGAGAACCATCTGGGTAAGAGTATCAACTCACTGCGGTCTGATCGCGGTGGCGAATACCTCTCTAGTGAATTTAGATCCTATTTGTCAGAGGAGGGTATTCAGACCCAGTTGTCTGCACTTGGCACACCCCAGCAGAATGGTGTAGCAGAGAGGAGGAACAGGACTCTTATGGAGATGGTTAGATCGATGATGAGTTACAGTGAGTTGCCTATCTCGTTTTTGGGTTATGCCTTGGAGACAACATGTTTTATCCTCAACCTTGTGCCATCTAATCTGTGCCTTCGACCCCATCAGAGTTGTGGAATGGGCGAAAGCCTAGTCTGAGACATCTCAGAATATGGGATTGTCCAGCACATGTGCTCGAGGCAGATGCAGGCAAGTTAGAGGTGAGATCCAAGGCTATGCTGTTTATAAGCTACCCCAAAGGAACGAGAGGTGGTTTATTTTATAGTCCTCAGGATCAGAAGGTGGTGATCAGCACCAATGCCAGATTTCTTGAGGAGGACTATATTTTAGATCACAAGTCAAGTAGCAAGGTAGTATTGGAAGAGCTTAGAAGTCAGTCCATTATTCCAGATGCACACGTACAGGAAGACACACCACAAGAGACTGCACACACTATCACAGATGATGCTCTTGTACAGGCTGCGCCTCGTCGTAGTGGGAGGGTTGTGAGATAGCCCGAGAGGTGCATGGGTTTGGGTGAGTCTTCGAACTTTATCCCTAGCGCTCATGAACCAGACCCAGTTAACTACAATGAGGCTCTCTAGGATAAAGATGCAGATTCTTGGCAGAGAGCGATGATTGCTGAGATGGGTTCTATGGACTCAAATCAAGTCTGGGAGCTGGTAAACCTTCTTGATGGGTTTAGGCCTATTGGGTGCAAATGAGTTTACAAGCGAAAGAGAGGATCTGACGGGAGGGTTGAGACCTTCAAGGCTAGGCTTGTGGCGAAGGGGTATACTCAGAAAGAAGGGCTGTGCGCGCGCGCGCGTGCAGGGCCGCGCGCACGGCCCGTGCGGGCTGTGCGCGCGGGCTGCGCCATGGGCGGCCCGTTTGGGCCGTTCGGGCTGTTTTTGGCCCGTTTTTCCTCCAGTTTTCGTTTTTTGAAATTCAAGACTCTCTCCATCGAGTGACGTGACGGGACACGATATCAAGGCAGAAGATGGAAGCAATTAAAACCATAATAGTCGGGAAATTTATTTTTTCGAATTTATTTCCCGTATTTGTTGTTTTAATTTTTATGCTTTAATTTTATGCTGTATTTTAGATGCATGAATTAAAGCATGTCTGGTTTTATGGTTGCACATAACTTAGGTTAGTTAATTGCATGTTAAAACCGGAAAAACCCTCAATTTGGAAATCTAAGTGGGAGCGGGTTGTGTTATATCCCCATGGCCACCATTACGGGTTCATATGCGATGTGGGTGGGCTTGCGCGTTGGCATTAGGGCCTTCCTCCATTCGGATGAGTCCAGCCCCGAGATCGCTAGACTATGAGCTTCTGAGTAAGATGACTATAGCGAGTTTAACTAGGAGAAATGCGACACCCTCTCCATCTGAGGCGCACTATCCTGAGGTAACAAACTCAGAAGTCACGTAATGGCATACACTTAGTGTACGATCTGTAGTATTCCTCCCGCGAGGTTACGCTGCTTACTTGTACGGCTGAAAGCACCGACTATTAGCTACATTGATCAAAAGATCGTTGGTCAGATAGTGTAGTTAATGAACTTGGTTCTTCTCAAACGAATGTGGGTTAGCGTAAACGTCCACACTGCGTGGCTTGCGAGAATCCCGGTGGATGAGATGTTGGTGGATTAATATTATTGTTTTGAGGGAAATCAATAATTAATTGAATTTTCATGTTTTCGAAAATTCTAGCATATATAAATGAAACACTGTTTGTTTACTTTCCAGTTTTAAATCGATATGGCATTCAATCCTTTAGCTGCTATCTTGAAAGACAACAAATTAACTGGAACAAATTATGTCGACTGGAGTCGAAATTTGGACATAGTCCTGACAGCTGAGCAGTACAAGTTTGTGCTCATCGAAGCATGTCCAGAAGTGCCTGATGAGGACTCTACCCAAGAGGAAAGGGACGCCTATGCCAGGTGGAGGAAAGCGGATGAGATGGCGCGGTGCTACATTCTGGCCTCTGTGTCGAATGTGCTGCAACATCAGCTTCATCCCATGCTCTCCGCCTTCGACATGATGGCGCACCTAAGGGAGATGTTTGCACATCAAGGCAGGACTGCCAGGCAGTCAGCCATGAGGAAGTTAATGAACACCAAAATGGCTGAAGGCGGATCGGTGAGAGATCATGTTTTACACATGATCAGTAACATCAATGAAATAGAGGTATTGGGAGGAAATATCGACCCAGAAAGTCAGATAGATATTATCCTCCAGAGTCTACCCTCTTGTTTTGAGCAGTTTCGGGTCAACTACAATATGAACCAAAGGGTTTATACGTTGCCCGAGCTCATGACTGATTTGGTGGCGGCTGAAGGCATCTTCCATGAGAAGAAGCAAGCTTTGGTCGCGGTAAAGGGTTCAAGCTCTTCTTCTGGGCCGAAAGGCAAGAAGAATAAGAAGAAGAAGAATGCCAAGAAACTTGCGGCAAAGCCAGATGTTGCGAAGAAAAGCAAGCCAAAAGGCAAGTGCTTTAAATACGGCAAGGCAGGACATTGGAAAGTGGATTGTCCAAAGCTCAAAGGTACGATTGTTTCTGCCCTAATTACTGAGACATGTTTAGCGGTGATTCCCACAGATACTTGGTGTGTGGATTCAGGCGCCACTGACCATGTTTGTAATTCTTTGCAGGGGTTTCAAGTAACCCGGAAGCTTAGAGAGGGCAAACTGGACATCTACATGGGCGACACTACAAGAGTGTCAGTTGAAGTAGTGGGAGTAGTTAGGTTAAATTTCGAGAATTGTAACCTAGAGTTAGTAAACTGTCTTTATGTACCGAGTTTTAGAAAGAACCTGATTTCGGTTTCTAAACTCTTGAAGAACGGTTACAAGTTTATTTTTTCTGATGAGTCTGTTTTTATTAGAAGAAATGGCAAACTTGTTTGTTCTGGTTCATTGGTGGACAATTTATTTGTGGTTAATTCTAACTCCCCTGTTGCGCAAAACATAGAAATAGATAGCTCAGTATCTAACATTAATAAGAGGAAGAGACCTTCTGAAATGAATCAAACCTATCTTTGGCATCTAAGGCTAGGTCATATAAACCTTAGTAGGATTCATAGGTTGGTCAATGATGGACCTTTGGGTTCATTAGATATTGACAGTTATGCAACCTGCGAATCCTGCTTGGAAGGTAAGATGACCAAGAGACCTTTTAAAGCAAAAGGCTATAGAGCTAAAAAAGTATTAGAGTTGATTCATTCTGACTTGTGTGGACCTATGACGATCCAGGCACGAGGGGGATATGAGTATTTCATGACATTCACGGATGATTACTCTAGGTACGGATACATTTACCTAATGCGCCATAAGTCCGAATGTTTTGGCAAGTTCAAAGAGTTTCGGGCAGATGTGGAGAAGCATAATGGTAAGAGTATCAAGACACTTCGTTCAGATCGTGGCGGGGAGTACCTGTCCTATGAATTTCGAGATTACCTCACTGAGGTAGGAATTCAGTCTCAGTTGTCTGCACCTGGCACGCCACAGCAGAATGGTGTAGCAGAAAGGAGGAACCGAACTCTTATGGAAATGGTTAGGTCCATGATGAGCTATAGTGATTTGCCAAGTTCGTTCTGGGGATATGCCTTGGAAACGGCAATGTATATTCTTAATCTTGTACCATCTAAAACCGTGCCTTCAACCCCAATAGAGTTGTGGAACGGGCGGAAGCCCAGTCTAAGACATCTCAGAATTTGGGGCTGCCCAGCACATGTGCTTAAGGCAGATACGGCTAAGTTAGATGCAAGAACAGAATTAATGCTGTTTGTAGGATATCCTAGGGGAACGAAAGGTGGTCTATTCTATAGTCTTAAAGATCAGAAGGTGGTGGTAAGTACCAACGCTAGATTTTTAGAAGAGGACTATGTCTTAGACCACAAGCCCAAGAGTAAGATAGTACTAGAAGAGCTTAGACAACAAACTACTAATCCTGATGCACCAGCGCAAGTAAATACACCACACACTGCACATGAGATCACAGATGATGCGCCTACACAGGCGGTGCCTCGTCGTAGTGGGAGGGTTGTGAGACAGCCAGACAGGTTCATTGGCATGGGAGAGGCTTCAGACCTGGTCCCAGGTGTGCCTGAACCTGACCCAGTTAACTATAATGAGGCGCTTCGAGATAAAGATGCAGAATCTTGGTGTAAGGCAATGATATCCGAGATGGGGTCAATGGACCACAATCAAGTCTGGGAGCTTGTGGACCTGCCTGATGGGTATAAGCCCATTGGATGCAAGTGGGTCTACAAACGTAAGAGAGGACCTGACGGGAAGGTGGAAACCTTTAAAGCTAGGCTGGTGGCGAAGGGGTATACTCAGAAAGAGGGAATCGACTATGAGGAAACCTTCTCCCCGGTAGCCATGCTTAAGTCAATCCGGATTCTCTTGGCCATAGCTGCTCATATGGATTATGAGATTTGGCAGATGGATGTCAAGACAGCTTTCCTAAACGGAAGTCTTGAAGAAACCATCTTTATGCAGCAACCAGAGGGATTCATTGAAAAAGGCCAAGAGCATAAGGTTTGCAGGCTTAAGAGGTCTATTTATGGACTTAAGCAGGCATCCAGATCTTGGAATATCCGGTTTGATGAAGTAATCCAGTCCTTTGGATTTACTCAGTGTCCGGATGAGCAATGTGTATATCGCAGACGTGATGGAAACTCAGTGGTGTTTCTTGTGCTTTACGTAGATGACATTCTATTGATTGGCAACAACAAGAAAGTGTTATCAGACGTAAAGGTATGGCTGTCCAAGCAATTTGATATGAAGGACTTAGGGGAAGCGGGACATATCCTTGGGATCAAGATTATTCGAGATCGTAGGAAACGTTCACTAACGCTCTCCCAAGCTTCATACATAGACACGATTCTGGCCCGTTTTAACATGTAGAACTCCAAGAAAGGTTTTCTACCTTTCAGGCATGGAGTGTTTCTATCTAAGGAACAGTCTCCTAAGACTGTTGAGGAGATAGAGGCCATGAAGACAGTTCCATATGCTTCGGCAGTAGGAAGTCTCATGTATGCCATGTTGTGTACGAGGCCTGATATCTGTTATGCCGTTGGCATGGTGAGCAGATATCAGAGTAACCCCGGGAAAGCTCATTGGGAGGCAGTAAAATGCATTCTCAAGTATTTACGCAGAACGAGGGACCTAGTTCTGGTCTATCAGGTGTCTGAGCTGGTACCCCGAGGTTATACAGATTCAGATTTCCAAGGCGACAGGGACAAGAGCAAGTCTACCTCAGGGTATGTGTTTACTCTAGGAGGTGGAGCCATAGTTTGGCGGAGTGTCAAGCAGAAATGCGTGGCGGACTCTACCATGGAGGCTGAATATGTTGCCGCATCATAGGCAGCGAAAGAAGCAGTATGGCTCAAGAACTTCCTAGTGGACTTAGACGTGATTCCTGGTTTGCAGAAGTCTATCACAGTTTATTGTGATAACAATGGTGTAGTAGCAAACTCGAAGGAACCACGAGCCCACAAGGCGAGTAAACATATACAGCGCAAGTACCACCTGATACGAGACATCGTGAAGAGGGAAGACGTGATCGTGGCTAAGATAGCATCAGAAAATAACCTTGCAGATCCATTCACGAAGACATTGACCTCTAAAGTCTTTGAGGTTCACGTGGAGGGCATGGGGATCAGATATCTAGGAGAGCCATGATAGTTTTTTTTTCTAGATAGATAGCAGCAGGTAGTATAGGATTGTATGTAGTTGTATACTTAAAGCACAGCTTAAGTATTAGTGGGAGATTGTTGGATTTGAATACATAAGCTATGCTTGTGTTGTATAATTTTCCAGATTAATATATCGATTTGTGTTTCAATTATATTTAGTTGTGCATATCCATTTATATTATGTAAGTAGATGATGAGGTGTCTGGTGCGACACAGTAGATCTCATCATTGGTTGAAAGACATAATATATAAATGAGGTTCGTAACCGAGACAGCTTTGGATAAACTGTCGGTCTAGGTTATTATGTGATTCAGATAATTAGTTTGTCTAAACTAATTGAATTATATAGATGTGCCCGGGGCATATTGAACTTGACTCTTAGGAATGATTTGTCTTGTACTGATTTAATAGACAAATCGATCCTTGTATTCTATCTCTAAATCCCTAGACTCGAGTGGGCATGAGGATTAGACATAGTGTACTTTGATCTGCCAATGGGTGAGGTCAAATGTGGCCAATAGTCTCGGTGGGTTGGGTGCGCGTGTTTAGTTACTTGGTGTGCTACTGCTGGTCGAAAGGAAACCATGTACCGGTGCGTCCGGGGTGATGGTGCTCCCGAGATGAGCTCGAAATGTTTATTATACTAAACCTGGCCAGTGGACTTATGTCCGGTATAGTAAAAAGGTCGAGTGGTACTAGTCTCGGAATATTAAGAAGTTGATAAATTAATTTATCAGTAAATTAATGAATTAACGAGCACTATATCTTTGATGTGGGGAGATTATGAATATAATTTAATTAAGTTGTTCCGGAAGCAATTCTGGTGTAGGTTGGTAGTGCCATAATTAATCCGTTAGTGGTACGATTAATTATGTACTGGGTTGTTGACAAAGGTAAATTTAATTAGTTGAAAAATTAATTAATCCTTGTGTCAGTTGGTTGTGAATCATCCCAGGAACTGGATTGGGATAAGTGAATCCCTGTGTCAGTTGGGAGTGATTCATCCCAGGAACTGGATTGGGATAAGTGAATCCCTGTGACAGTTGGGAGTGTTTCAGTCTAGGAACAGGATTGAAGGAAACAGAATCTGTATCAATCTAGAAACAGGATTGAAGGGAAACAGAAACCCAGTAGGAAAGATCAATCCTATTCCAACTTGGAGTCTCTCTTGTAACTCTATAAATAGACAAGGGATCAGCCATTCAGAAAACACAATTCAATAGATTCATAATTCAAGAATCTAGAGAGATAAAATTCTAGAGAGAGAAAATTCTCTCTCTCTCAAAAACGAATTTTTTAGCAATTTTGGGGCGGCTGATTTTTCCTTCAAGTGGCCGAATTTTGGTCCTTCTTTGCTTGCCCCGTGTGTTGCTTTCTCTCTCTCCGGGCAGTGCGTTTGCAGTACGTGCTAGGTGCGGAGGTGCTGAATTTTTTCAGCAGGTGGATTGTGGTGAGTTGCTGATCAATTGACTTCTAGATTGTTGCCCACACAACAAGAGGTCATAGTCTTTGAGGCATACAAGAGATTCACCAGGTGCACGCTTCAAAGGTATTATTCTATGGTTCCGCTTTTATTAGAATTTTTTGTTGCGTGGTAAATCGAGCAAGTGCAAACCCAGATCCTACCAAAATCTTTCAGGAGCTTGTACCATTGGGTTACACAGATTCGGACTTTCAAGGTGATTTGGACAAGAGTAAATCTACCTCTGGGTTTGTGTTTACTCTAGGAGGTGGAGCTATAGTATGGAGGAGTGTCAAGCAGAAATGTGTGGCGGACTCTACCATGGAGGCTGAGTACGTTGCCGTTTCAGAGGCAGCGAAAGAGGCTGTATGGCTCAGGAGCTTCTTGATGGACTTAGATGTGGTTCCTGAGTTACCTACGTTTATCACAGTTTATTGTGATAACAATGGTGCAGTTGCTAACTCAAGGGAACCACGAGCCCATAAAGCGAGTAAACACATAGAGCGCAAGTACCACCTGATACGAGAGATCGTAAAGAGGGGAGAAGTGATCGTGGCCAAGATAGCTTCAGATGACAACCTTGCAGATCCTTTCACCAAGCCATTGACCCCAAAGGTCTTTGAGAGACATGTGGAGGGCATGAGAGTCAGATTCTTGAGAGAGCCATGTGAGTGAGGCTTAAAGGTGTTCTGGAGATTTCATTATTACAGCAGTGTAATAGCGGGTTGGACAGTTTTTTGTACTTCTTAGCATAACTTTGAGTATTAGTGGGAGATTGTAAGTTTTGAATACAGAAAAGCTATGGCTTGTATCAAAAACTAATATCCACAGTTGACATATCATTTTGTTTCAGTATAAATTTGTTCCTTTATATCATAAAACTAGATAGCGGGGTGTGGACAGACACAGTAGATACCGTTATTGGTTAAAGTATTGATATATGAAAAGTATGCTCGTAACCGAGATAGTCTGAACATACTATCGGTATAGGTTATTGTGTGGTTTGTAAATTAGTTTATCTAAACTAGTTTAAATCACACGGATATACCCGGGGCATATTGAGCACGACCAGTTTGGATAGAATTGACTTATACTGATCGGCGTAGTCAATTCGGTCCTAGTATTCCGTCTCTCAATCCCGAGATTGGGATGGGCGTGAAAGTAGGATATCGTATGCTTTGATTTGCCAAAGAGTGCGGTCGATTGAGGCCTATACCTCGGTAGGTTGGGTATGCGGTGTTTAGCTTCTTAAGTGCCGTTGCTAGTCGGAGGAATCCACGTACCAGTTCGCCGGGTTGATGGTGCTCCCGAGATGAGCTCGTAAGGTTATTATACTAAACCCAGCCGGTGAACTTTATGTTCGGTATAATAAAAGGACGAGTGGTACTAATCTCAGAAACCAAGAAGTCGGTGAATTAATTTGTCAGTAAATTGATAAACCGACGAGCGATAGATCTTTAATGTGGGGAGATAGAATAAAATATAATGTCGCAATGTAAAGTCTTTTTCTAGCGGTAGTTCCATAATTTGTCCGTTAGTGGTATGACCGATTATGCATTTGACTAATCGACAAGTTAAATTAATTAATCCAAAAGGTTTAATTAATATTTAATCGACAAAGTGAATTTAGAAATTAATTATATTTTGAATTAATTAATTCTAAGGGTTCGATTGAATTAAATTAACAAAGTGGATTAAATAAATTAATTTAAATGGGTCGATTGGAGTTGATTAGTCGGAAAGACTTAGCGGCCAACGAAAGTCAAATTAAAAGGCCTAACTCGAGAGCCCATTAGGTCTCCAATTGAGCTCCTATAAATCGAATAACTTGAGACCAAAGAAAGCTAAGAAATCTTGCAAGACAAGTCTTGCCCCTTTTAGAGTAAGAAAGTTATAGAGAGAGAACTTCTTCTCTTCGAAGATCTCTTTCAAAAACGAACTAGATTTCTTACTCTCGGATTGGATTCAACCCAAAGATCGAACCTTTAATTTGTTTTTCAAAAGTCTTCACCGGATTCCTGCTTGGTTTTCATTGAAACCGCTGCTGCCGCGACTTGATCTTTTTTCTGCCCGGTGTTGGTTGCTTCAACCTCAAGTCTTGCGCGGTTGATTTGAGGATGACCTGGGTTGATCTCTTTCATTCGATGGGTGATCCTCAGGTCATTCGTGTCTAGATCCCGGTGAGATTTCAGGTTGAAGACCGACGGGAAATGGGCTGGGCAGCGGCGGTCTTCAAGCAGGAGGTGGAACAGATTTTTAAGGGTTTTGTTTGATCAGTTTTTGGGGTTTTCTGAATTCGATTTGAAAGATTTCTTCGTGGGTTTTTGTGGGCTAAGCAAGTAGACTTCGATAGATTATTGCCCACGCAATATTCGAAGTTTCTACGGAGATATCTCAATTGGATTTCTATTGGAATCGCAACAAAGATTGGATTTTTTCTTTAAGCAAGGGACTTCGCTACAAAAGGTAGAATCTTTAAATTCCGCTTTTATTAAAGATTTAATTTTTTGTGTCCCGATTAATAATTTAAATAAGTATAAGCCTAGATCCGTTCATGGGTAAACTAATTTGAGCCTGATCTTGGTCGAAAGCTTCCGATTCTGGAATGCATTGCACGAAAGTGAGGTTTTCGATTTAGCCCGGGCTTGTTCAGTTTTCCTTCACCTCTCGGGCTGTCTAGCAACTCTCCCACTACGACGAGGTGCAGCCTGTGTAAGAGCATCATCTGTGATACTGTGTGAAGTCTCTTGTGGTTTCCTGTACTTGTGCATCTGGAATAATGGACTGACTTCTAAGCTCTTCCAATACTACCTTGCTGCTTGACTTGTGATCTAAAATATAGTCCTCCTAAAGAAATATGGTATTGGTGCTCACCACCACCTTCTGATCCTGAGGACTATAAAATAGACCACCTCTCGTTCCTTTGGGGTAGCCTACAAATAGCATAACCTTTGATCTCGAATCTAACTTACCTGCATCTGCCTCGAGCACATATGCTGGACAATCCCAAATCCTGAGATGTCTTAGACTAGGCTTTCGCCCAGTCCACAACTCTAGGGGTGTTGTAGGCACAGATTTAGATGGCACGAGATTAAGGAGATAACACGCTGTCTCTAAGGTATAACCCCAAAACGAGGTAGGCAACTCACTATAACTCATCATCGATCTAACCATATCCATTAGAGTCCTGTTCCTCCTCTCTGTTACACCATTCTTCTGGGGTGTGACAGGTGCAGACAACTGGGTCTGAATACCCTCCTCCGACAAATAGGATCTAAATTCATTAGAGAGGTATTCGCCACCGTGATTAGATCGCAAGGCCTTGATACTCTTACCCAGATGGTTCTCCACCTCATCCTTAAAATCTTTGAACTTGTCAAAGCATTCAGACTTGTGGTGTATTAGGTATATGTATCCATATCTAGAGTAATCATCCGTTAAAGTCACGAAATACTTATAACCACCTCTAGCCTGAATTGACATAGGCCCACACACGTCAGAATCAATCAACTCTAAAACCTCTTTGGCCCTATACCCATTTGTCTTTAAAGGCCTCTTGGTCATCTTACCCTCTGAGCAGGACTCACAGGTCGGATAGCTGTCAATATCCAATGAGTCCAAAGACCCATTATTGACCAACCTTTGAATCCTACTAAGGTTGATGTGACCGAGTCTCAAGTTCCAAAGATAAGTTTGATTCAAAGGGGAAAACTTCTTTCTCTTACTATGATTCGATGATGAGTTATTAGTTTTTATGTTTTGCATTATTGGGGAGTATGTCTTGATTAAAAATAGATTGTCAACTAATGTACTGGAATATATAAGCTTATGGCCTTTTCTAATAAAAACAGATTCATCAGAAAAAGCACACTTATGACAATCCAAAATAAGTTTAGAAACTGAAAGCAAATTCTTACGAAAATTGGGTACATATAAACAATCTCTCAAATGTAAAACTGAGTTTGAAAAATAAAGACAAAGAACTCCCTCTGCAATAAAAGAAACTCTGGTAGTATCCCCAAGGTAGACCTGTAACTCTTCCTCTCTAAGCAGCCGGGTCACTTGGAACCCATGCAAAGAATTACAAACATGATCAGTGACTCCTGAATCCACACACCAAGTATCTGTGGGAATCATTGCTAAACACGTCTCAGTAATTAGGGAAAATTTACACATACCTCGAGGCTTTGGGTAGTCTTTCTTCCAATATCCTGCTTTTGTCACATCTAAAGCACTTGCCTTTCGGCTTATGCTTCTTGGCAATGCTCGCCTTGGGTCCATGATCAGCAGCTCCTGCTTTCTGGCCTCTCTTCCTCTTTTGCTTCCTGACTTTAGGCCCAGCAGATGAACCTGAGGGACCAACAGTAGCCAAGGCTTGCTTCTTCTCTACGAAAAGGCCCTCAGCAGACACCAATGCAGTCATGAGCTCGGAAAGTGAATGTGAGAGATTTCCCATATTATAGTTCAGCCGAAACTGGTCGGGAGGCAAGCTATGGAGGATGATATCAAACTGGGTATCCCCATCAATGTCACCTCCCAATGCCTCAATCTCATTGATGTAGCACGTGATCCCTCACTGAAGTGCCTTCAGCCATCCTAGCATTTATAAGTTTCCTCATAGCTGACTGCTTGGCTGCCCTGCCCTAATGTCCAAATATCTCCCTGAGGTTAAGCATCATATCGTAGACTGAGGTAAACAACTGATGTTGGTGCTGCAGTACACTCAACATAGAAGCCAAGATGTAGCACTGGGTTATCTCATTAGCCTTCTGCCACCTCGTATATGGCTCTCGCTGCTAAGGGGTGGCATCATCGCTGGGCTTAGGGGGACACTCCTCAGTGAGCACGTATTTGTAACTCTCAACGGTAAGGACAATGTCCAGGTTACATTTCCAGTCAATGTAATTTGTACTCGTAAGTTTGTTTTGATTCAAAATGACAGCTAACTGGTTGAACGACATATCAACAACTGAAAAAATAAACAATCACGTTTCAGTATACTTTTTCGAAAATATTGATATCTTCAAAACAATACATTTTCCTACCGACATCTCTCACACCGAGATTAACACAGGTCACGTTGGGTGAACGTCTACGCCAACCCACATTCGTTTGAGAAGAACCAAAGTTTATTAATTCCATTATCTGACCAACGATCTTATGATCAATAAAATTAATAGTCGATAATTTTAGTCATACTAATTAAGCAGCGTAACCTCTTAGGAGGAATACTACAAATGGTACACTAAGTGTTTGCCATTACGTGACTTCTAAGCTTGTTACTTAGGATACTAATACGTCTCGGTTAGCGAGAGTGTCACAACTTTCTCCAATTAAACTTGCTATAGTCATCCCTTTAAAAATTCAATCTAGTGATATCTCGGGGTTGAAGACTTATCCGTGGGGAAGAAGGCCTTTTGGCTAGCGCATCAGTCTAACCCACATCACATATGAATCCGTAATGGAGACCATGGGGATATTTACCAATATGCTCCCACTTAGATTTTTAACTTTGAGGATTTTTTTCATTTTAACATGCAATATCTTAACAAAGGATATTCGCACCCATAAAACCATTGGAGTTTTAATATGCGAATAATCTACCTTAGTTAATTGCACTTTACTTTTAAAACGTTTTGGTTTGGTTTTCGTTCATGCAAAATAAAACGAAAAACACACAATCAACAAAAAGACATAAATACGAGAAATTAAAGAAATAAAATTTCCCCACTATTATGTCCTTCTCTATCGTTGATTCCTTGATGCCTCGGTGACACATCCCGTTATGTCTCTCCCACTCGTTATTTGGATTCCTCTCGATTCGCCCAGGTTTTCTCAGTTTACTACGTAATTAGGAATTACCCAAAATTACGAGAAATCAAAACTTGCGAATATAAGTTACCCAAAATAACGTCTTCGTCATAATACATAAATTCCTATATACAAAGACGTTTTTCTAGGAATTTAAAAACGACATGATTATATCAAATCCTACTACAAGATTTTTCTAATCCTACACGACTTCTAGATCGTGGTTATTACTATTACAGACATTTCCATTCAAAAACAATACGAGCCCAGACATGTCCCAGGGTTTATGAATGAAAAATAAAATTCTATCATAAAAGCCGGGAAACTAATAACCACATGTTTAAACATTTTGACAAAAATAATAATGCCAAAATAAAGCCGTGTTATAAATCAAACCTGTATAAAGCGGAAACACTCGCTCTGATACCATTTAGAAGGAAAACAGAACAAGCCCGGGCTAAATTGAAAACATCACTTTCGTGCAATGCATTCCAGAATCGGAAGCTTTCGACAAAGCTCAGGCTCAAATTCATTTTCCCATGAATGGATCTAGGCTTATTCTTATTTAATTTATTAAATTGACATCTAACGCACAAAGATTACACCTTTAATTAAAAGCGGAAGGATTAAAGGTTATACCTTTGAAGCGAAGTCCAACGCAATAAGAAAAACTGAATATTTATATGCGAATACCACCGAAATCCAAAAGATGACTCCAAAAAACTTCGAATATTGCGTGGAAAATAATCTATCGAAGTGTACTTGCAAAGCCCACGAGAAACCCACAAAGAAAATCCCTCGAAAAGATTATATCTGCCCAAAAGATCAAACCTTTAATCCAAAAAACTGCTGCCCACTATTTTTCTTGCCAATAAAATCGAACCCACTTCAACTCCGGTCACGATCTGGACAACCTGGATTGTGGATCACCAACCCAAGGGAGAGATCAACACAAACCCAGCTGGATCAAGCACCTCGGAGCTGTTAGAAGAGGGCTGACCTGACAAAGATGAAGAATGTGAAGTCCGGCCAAAGCTAGAAAAATCCGGCAAAAAAAGATTAAAAAAAAAAACTGGGCAGCAATTAAATAAAATCCATCAATGGGCTATCTAAAAGTTTGATCTTTGGACTTAATCTAAATCGAGAAGTGAGATTCCAAGATCGTTTTTGAAGAAAAACCAAGAAAGGAAGGAGAGTTTCTCTCTAGAACTTTCTCACTCAAGAGGAAGACAAAATGTCTTGCAAGATTTTCTTAATGTTTCTTTGGTCTTAAGTTTTCTATTTATAAGGAGCTCTAATGGAGACCTAGTGGGCTTGTGAGTTGGGTCTTTTAATTTGACTTTCATTGACCGCTTAGTCTTTCCTAGACTAATCAACTCCAATCGACCCATTCGAATTAATTTCTTAACCCACTTCGTTAATTTAATTTAATCGAACCCTTAGAATTAATTAATTCATAAAGAATTAATTTCTTAATCCACTTTGTCAATTAAATATTAATTAAATATTTAGGATTAACTAATTCACTTTGTCGATTAGTCAAATACATAATTAGTCGTACTACTATCAGACTAACTATGGAACTACCGCTAAAAAATGGCTTTATATCGCACCACTATATTTTCTTTTATCTCCCCACATTAAAGATTTAGTGCTCATCGGTTTATCAATTTACTGACAAACTAATTCACCGACTTCTTGGTATCCGAGATTAGTTCCACTCGACCTTTTATTATACCGAACATAAAGTCCACCGGCCGGGTTTAGTATAATAAACCTTATGAGCTCATCTCGGGAGCACAATCAACCCATCGAACCGGTACGTGGATTCCTCTGATTAGCAATGACACGTACGAAGCTAAACACCGCATACCCAACCTACCGAGGTATAGGCCTCAATCGACCGCACTCTTTGGCAAATCAAAGCATACGATATCCAACTTTCACGCCCATCCCAATTTCGGGATTGAGAGACTGAATACTAAGACCGAATTGACTACACCGATCAGTATAAGTCAATTCTATCCAAACTGGTCTTGCTCAATTTGCCTCGGGCATATCCATGTGATTTAATTAGTCTAGATAAACCAATTTCCAAACCACTCGATAACCTATACCGATAGTATGTTCAGCCTATCTCAGTTACGAGCATACTTATAATATATCAATACTTTAACTAATTACGGTATCTATTGTGTCTTTCCACACCCCATTATCTAGTTCTATGATATAATGGAACAATTTAATACTGAAACAAAATGATATGTCATCTATGGATATCAGTTTTTGATACAAGCCATAGCTTTTCTGTATTCAAAACTAACATTTACATCGTGTAAACTGTTAGTTTACACAAATGTTTATGTTAACTGTTAGTTTACATAAGTGTGTAAACTGGTAGTTTACATAACGTTTATGTAAACTCGTAGTTAACATAAACATTTATGTAAACTGGTATTTTACATAAATGTTGATTTAAACTATCGGTTTACACAAACATAATAGTACGATCATTGTATGCAAATAACAAGCATTTTACACGAACAATTATAAAGGAGCTGGTAACTATCACGAACAGATATCCCCGCAGATTTCATTGCATGGAAAAAATCAATTGATGATCTCGGCATCTTCCTGTGAGAACGTAACAAATGTCTTTCATTCTCTGGACACATAACGTGATTATGCTTTCGGAAATGCTTTGTGACGACCCATAAACCATCTTCCGGCTCATTTTAATTTCAATACAAGCCAAACAATCAGAACGACTATCAATCTTGGTGAATATTTGGTCTATCTTACAATTCTCCTTTTTCTTACCATTTTTACAGCAAACAATTCTCCTCCAATACCTGGTTCCGTCACTTCTCTTTCTATCTTTCTCTAAACGAACACCAAAACCAAGATCCTAAGCATATGAATTATAAAGTTCATATGCTTGCTCCTCACTGTCGCATGTTCTATCAACAAGAGAAGGCATTCATCATCCCCCTGTTGTGAATCTGAAATGATTAAAGAAAGACCGAAGTTTGCATCAAATCCATATTCATTAAAGACGAAAAAAATATATGATAAACAATAACCTACCACAACATATTACTTGCACATTAGAACGATATCCCGCACTTTTGCAAACACCTAAACCACCTTCAATTAAATTAGCTATTTCCCCGATAGAAATTATTAGAAAGTATATAATTCGGTTTATGTAAACTATCGACTTTACACAAACACAAGCCGAGTTTACGTAAACACAAATTCGACTTTACACAAACACAATGCGAGTTTACATAAACACACGGTCGAGTTTACATAATCATAGATGCGAGTTTGCATAAACACACAGTCGAATTTACATGAGCACAAAGGCGAGTTTACATAAACACACAATCGAGTTTACATAATCACAAATGCGAGTTTACATAAACTATCGTGCCCTTAAGACCGCCTGAAATGGATACCACAATGATTGGATTTTCAAAAGTTGAAACACGCTGAAGATGAACATGATGATATATACCAAATTTGAATCTCAAAAATCACCGTCCGTCATCATTATTTGACCGCTGGGCAACAAAATGGAGCAAAAAATCATCCTTTCAAGGATCCTTCCGACTTGTCGAATGTGGGTGAAGACGGCTCCCGACAAAACACAGTTCATTAAATGCGCGTGAACCAATCCTTTCCTTCAGGTGCATTAAATGCGTGCGCCTGAAGGAAAAACCAAGTAAAAAGGTCCAATTTTTTACAGTTCTTCAGGCATTAACCGAGATTTTTATAAAAAACCGCATAGGTGTATAACTGCTACTTTACACCTAGTCCTATATTATAATTTGTCGTAAAATAAGGCGATCCTTTGTCAGCTTTTCTCTTTCTCGTGTGATGGATTCTTTTTCAAGGGATCTAAAGCATCTTGTCCAATTGGGTGTGATAAAGCACAATGGTATGCCGACTAGTTCTCTTTCGGTTTCCCATCTATATTTTGCATATGACTTAATCGTTTTTACCACTGGAGAGTCATCCTACTTACGAGCCCTGATCTCATTCTTGAAGCTTTATGAAACAGCATCTGGGCAACAGGCAAATTTGGCAAAGTGTGCCTTGGTGGTGTCATCCAAGTGTCCAGTGCAACGAAGACATAGAATTGCAGCACTATTAAATATGCTGTTAGTGGAGCTGCCTTTACCGTATTTGGGCTGCAAACTTTCTCGTAATTTCAAGTCTCCTGCATTGTTTCAAGCCCTCATGGCCCACATGGACAAGCGGTTGCTCTCTTGGCGGCACAGACTTTTGTCGATGGGGGGAGAGTTGCTCTCATTTGCTCTGTTCTGATGGCCTTATTGAACCATCTTTGCTATGGACCCTCCTAAATCCATAGTACGATCAATGGAAAATAAAGTGCAGAAGTTTTTGTGGCAGGGAGTGGACCTAGAAACGCGACGACACTGGAAGAGATGGTCTTTAATCACATTTCCAGAAAAGGAAAATGGCCTTGGAATTCGGCAATTGAGTAGTATAATTCAGGCTTTCTCTTTTAAATTGTGGTGGAGATGGCGGTCGGGGATTGGTTATTGGACAAAATTTGTTAACTCCCAGTCTTATTCTTCTCGCCTACGCACAACTTGGAAAAGAGTTCGACATTTCTCTGTGCAGGCAGCGTCACTCTCGAAAGTCATTCTCAACAATGGTGATTCTTTCTTTTGGTGGGACAGTTGGTAGGACTTGGGGGTCTTATGGAGAGGGCAAGGCCAGCCTCCTTTTCCTTCTCTCTCTGTGGCAGAATTTATCTTGGATAAAGTTACGTACTTGGGGTATTGCTCTCAATTCTTAACAGCAGCACAGCAGGCCTACTTGTTAAATTTTCAATTTTCTCTCAGCTCTGGAGTGGATCGGTTGGTGTGGCAGCCGAATCCGTCGGGTTTTTTCTCCCTAAAATCTTCCTATGAAGCTATCCGTCGAGTTGGACAAGGTAAGATTTTTTCGAATTATGTATGGCTGCCATGGTTAGCCCCTCGAATTTCCACCTTTTTATGGCGGTTTTGGAATCATTTACTTCCATTTCCTGAGATATTATGCAACTTAGGATTTTGGCGTTCCCTACCCGCTGCATGCTGTGTAATTCTCATGAAGATTACCTAGATCATGTGATGTTGGAATGTCCTTTTATTCAGCCAGTGTGGAAATTTAGGTAGTCTGTTTTTGGCTTGGGTCTGATGTGGCCTTTTAAACGCCATTCAGTCATTCTGTGGTGGCGCCGGAGTTCGCCTTCCGGGGTTTATGGGAAGCTTCAGCTGATTGCTCCAAGCTTAATCATGTGGGAGATTTGGAAATTGCGAAATAGAATATTGTATGACAATGCGTCCATCCCTCCAGCAGCTTCCTTGATTTGGGTTGTGCATCGATCTCTTTCGAATGTAATCATAGCGTTCCGACCTTTGGCAACTTCCCAGGTGGAAAAGAAAAGTGTGGCTGCTTTATTTGGGGTGCAATTGGGTTTGCCCCCTGTTCCTCGGCTAATGGCAGTAGCATGGAAGCCTTTATCAACGCCTGGATTTATTCTTAATACTGATGGAAGCTTTGATAGGGAAGACAAGGCAGGTTGGGGATTTGTACTTCACTTCGGGTCTGGCAGATTGATTCATGCAGCAGCTGGCTTTTTGGAACGCGGTTCGGTCTTGGGGGACCGAAATTGGGGCTATTCTCCATGGAATTCGATTCTGTAGTAGGTTGAATATTCATGGATTGTTGGTGATGTTAGATAATCTAATAGTTGTTCGCATGTTATCTGGGGATCTCCAAATGGATTGGAGGCATATCTTGTCTTTATCTGAAATTCGACATACCATGACATTCTTGGGTGCAACTGCAATTCATGTTCTCCGACAAGCCAATTAGGTGGCAGATTTTCTGGCTAGTATGGGGCTGAGAGGTAATAATGTTCAGTATGACTTGGTTCGAGAGATGCCCAAACGCATGTGGGGTCTTATTGTTCTGGATGAACAAGGGGTGCCTGGGTTGAGTTCCATTCCACGATAGTTCTTTCAAATTGTAATAGTTAGCGCTCAAATGAGTATTGGTGTCTGTATAGCTCAAGATGAGTAGCGGGTTTTACTAGATTAGATCGGTTCGTGGGGCAAGTCTAAGTACTGCCTTCAGCATTATTATTGATATAACCAATCTCGCCGGTCTGCCTTGCTCGCTAGAGCTTTTGAGACTGTTAAAAAAAAAAATCTTAATTATTGAATGACTTCCAATCTAATTTTTTTTAAAAGAATATATTCCAATCTACACTATTTATTTTTTATTTTTTAAAAATTTTAATGGCTTCAAAATTTTTTAACTCGCAATCCCGATTTTTGTATGGTTTGTCCTAATATTCACATCTCGATTGGGATTCTAGTGCTATTTTTTTTTAAAATTTTTGGTACTAAAGGGGGTTTCTGATATCGTTATATAAATTTAGGTGTTGGGCACCCAATTCATTTCAGATGGATTAAGTCGCAATCCCAATTTTTATATGGTTTGCCCTAATATTCACAATGGACGTTCCCAATTCGATTGGGATTCAAGTGGTATTGTTTTTTTTTAGGGTAATGGAGTTTATGCAAGTGGGATTTTCAATTTATGCCGTGGTATTTTTCTATTAGAATATAAGATTTTCGATACCAAAGGGGGTTTTTGATATCGTTTTATAAATTTAGGTGTTGGGCGGTAATATCATTCAAATCATTCAAAAAAAAAACCTAATTTTTCGTATTCATCACTAAATAAATATATAAGAAGTTTTAAAGAGCAAAAAGTTGTTAACTTGCTTCTTTTCCGGCGGGTGGTAAGCGAAAATTTTTTGTCAGAGTCGCTGCGGTAGGAGAAGGGGTGGACGGATGATAAAACACCGGAATCACTGCAGAAGGAGAAGGGGTAGACGGAGGGTAAAACGCCATAGTTGTTGAGGAAATTGGTTGCTTCCGTTTGTTTGGGTAGTCGGAGTTTTTTCTCCGAATCTCTAAAATGAAGAAGGGGTGTGGGATTTTGAGAGTTTCTTTTTAGGTTGTACTTGTGGTAACAATAGGATTTTGAGCGTTTCTTTTTTACTTCCGTCTCTGATAGGTCTTTTGATGTCGTATGAGGAAATTCAATTTTTTACTTTCGCCGAATGTTGTAGAGGAATATTTTTGGAAGGAATGTGATTTTAATTTTTTTGGGATAATTATTGATAAATTGCATATCGGATTTGGGATTGATTTTTGATTGTGGGGGGATAGTGAAGGTAAGGTACACTTGCCCAATTTACTTTTTACAATTTTTAGTTTTTACTATTGAACTACCTAGTATAGTAGTCCATGGATTACTGTTTACTTATTGAACAAATACCTCTCTCTATCGGACAAAAAAAAAAAAAAAAAAAAAAAAAAAAAAAAAAAAAGCAAAGCATGTGACATAAGCAATTTTATTGAGCGAAAAGTCAAAATTATCTGATGCGAATTCGGTTATGGATTCAACGAATTTAGATCGTTTTCTTGTTGAACATTCTCAGAAACTCTAAGACCTCATGTTTAGAGAATATTGGCAATGAGAATAACACCTCCAATAAATTGTTAAACAAGCAATCCTTGAAGAATGAAAGAATTCTTCCGATAACAATACCTTTCTAATGTTGAATTCAACAATCAATGGTATTAGAAACCAAAAACCTTTAAATCACAACAAAATATTTAGTGATGATCCCAACCGCCAATCTAATCTAGTGAACCCAACAATGATAGATATATTAAATCTAACACCTTTGAATTACAATAGAATAGAAAGAAGAGTTAAAAGTGCCACATTCAAATGGAAGCATATTTGAATGATAACCTGTTAGTTATGTAAGGAAAACTTACAAAACCGAATCTAGTTCATGACTAGTACTTAAGGAAACTCCTTAACAAGTTTATAACTCAAAATAATCTTTTTTTAATACATAATAGTTCAGCTCTTTTTATAGAGAAAAAAGGAGGACCTTACATGATAATAGTAAATTACCAACTAAAGTCTTGGACATATAATATTTTGCTAAACTACTCCCTAACTTGACTTATTGACTAAGACCCTTATATACTCATTACTAATCTGAATATACATAAAAGCCACAAAATTATTATGATTAAATCACAAAGAAAGACATTAAAAAGTTTGATGAAACGTAGTGACTAGATTCAGCCTTCCAAGTGACTTTCCAACTTCAATTATTGACTTGTGAATCATTGCATATCTTCAAATGAAAGGTCTGAAAGATTATTTGTCCGAGCCTAGCCAAAAACTCACTTTCGTGCTATGCATTCCAGAATCAGAATCTCTGGCTAGGCCTAGATGCTAGCACAATTGCTATTCCAACCCTTTTGAAATAACATTGCGCAGGATCTGGGTTTGCACTCATTCGATTTATCACGCCACAAAAATTCTTAATAAAAGCGAAAGAATAAGAATTACCTATTGAAGCGTATCCTTAGGAGATTCTCCTGTATGCCTCAAGACTTTGCTTGTATGCTGTATGGGCAGCAATCTAACGAGCAATTTGATAAGCTAATCACCACAACTGGGTCGCCTGAAAAATTCTGCAACCACCTGCCCCAGTGGGTGAAGATCACGCGCCACCTGGGACTCTGAGAGAACTCATGCGCCGCCGGAAACTCCCCGATGCCCCGCAAAAATCTGGCCTGCCAAAAGAAGAAAAAAAACAGCAGCTTTGAGCTTATAAAATCCGATTTTTAGAGAGAGGAATTTTCTCTCTAGAATTTTCTCTCTCTAAGTTTTCTTGTCTTGAAAACTTATGAAGAATATATGTGGAATAGCTAATCCTTTTGAAAACTTATGAAGAATATATGTGGAATAGCTAATCCTTTGTCTATATATAGAGTTACAAGAGAGACCCCAAGTTGGTTTAGGATTGGTGTTCCTAATGGGTTTAGGTAATTAATTAGTTTCCAAATTCAATTAGGTAACCAATCTGATAGGATAAACCAAATCGTACTAGATTCCCATTCTCTAGGATTTCCTAATTCTAATTGAAACTTAAGACTTAATTAATTAATTAAATAATTTCACTTTGTTAATTACTCAATTAACCCTTAGGAATAAGTAATTAATTAATTAATTCTACCTATTCAATTAACTCATTACAAAATTAATCGTACCACTAACGGATTAATTTTGGCACTACCATCCTACACCAGAATTGCTTCCGGAACATCTTAATTAATTTATATTCATAATCTCCCCACATCAAAAATGTAGTGCTCGTGATAAATTAATTAATTAACTTATTTAATTCTGAGACTAGTACCACTCGACCTTTTTACTATCCGGACATAAGTCCACCAGCCGGGTTTAGTATAATAAACATTACGAGCTCATCTCGGGAGCACCATCATCCCAGACGCACCGGTACATGGTTTCCTTTCGACAAGCAGCAGCACACCAAGCAACTAAACACGCGCACCCAACCTACCGAGACTATTGGCCACAATTGAACTCACCCATTAGCAGATCAAAGTACACTATGTCTAATCCTCATGCCCGCTCAAGTCTAGGGATTAAGAGATAGAATACCAAGAACGATTTGTCTATTAAATCAGTACAAGACAAATCATTCATAATGGTCAAGTTCAATACGCCCCGGGCATATCTATATGATTCAATCAGTTTGGACAAACCAATTATCCAAATCACATAATAACCTGAACCGACAGTTTATCCAAATCTGTCTCGATTACGATCCTCATTTATATATTATATCTTTTAACCAATGATGAGATCTACTGTATCACACAAGAGACCTCATCATCTAACTACAAAATATAAGTGGACAAATAATGCACAACTAAATTTAACCAAAATATTAATCGATATATTAACTGGAAAAAAGTACAATACAAGCATAGCTTATGTATTCAACTCCAACAATCTCTCACTAATACTTAAGCTGTGCTTTAAGTATACATCTACATACAACCCCTATATACTCTGCTACTATATATCCAGAAAAACTGTCATGGCTCTCCTAAGTATCTGATTCCCATGCCCTCCACGTGAGCCTCAAAAACTTTTGAAGTCAATGTTTTCGTGAACAGATCTGAACTTTATCCTCTAATGCTATCTTAGCCATGACCACGTCTTTCCTCTTTACGATATCTCGTATCAGGTCGTACTTGTGCTGTATATGTTCACTCGCCTTGTGGACTCGTGGTTGCATTGAGTTTGCTACTGTACCGTTTTTACCATAATACACCGTGATAGACTTCTGCAAACCAGGAATCACATCTAAGTCCACTAGGAATTTCTTGAGCCATATTGCTTCTTTCGCTGCATCTGATGCAGGAACGTATTCAGCCTCCATGGTAGAGTCCGCCACGCATTTCTGCTTGACACTCCGCCAAACTATGGCTCCACCTCATAGAGTAAACACATACCCTGAGGTAGACTTGCTCTTGTCCATGTCGCCATAGAAATCTGAATCTGTGTAACCTCGGGGTACCAGCTCTGGCGCCTGATAGACCAACACTTGGTCTCTCGTTCTGTGCAAATACTTGAGAATGCATTTTACTACTTCCCAATGAGTTTTCCCGGGGTTACTTTGATATTTGCTTAACATGCCAACTACATAACAGATATTAGGCCTCGTACACAACATGACACACCTGAGACCTCCTACTGCCGAAGCATAAAAAACTGTCTTCATGGCCTCTACCTCCTCAACAGTCTTGGGAGATTGTTCTTTAGACAGATACACTCCGTGTCTGAAAGGTAGAAAACCTTTCTTGGAGTTTTACATGTTAAAACGGCTAGAATAGTATCTATGTATGAAGCTTGAGAGAGCATTAACGAACGTTTCCTACAATCTCAAATTATCTTGATCCCAAGGATATGTCCCACTTCCTCTAAGTCCTTCATATCAAACTGCTTGAACAGCCATGCCTTTACGTTTGATAACACTTTCTTGTTGTTGCCAATCAATAGAATATCATCTACGCAAAACACAAGAAACACCACTGAGTTTCCATCACGTCTGCGGTACACACATTACTCATCTGGACACTGAGTAAATCCGTAGGACTGGATTACCTCATCAAATCAGATGTTCCAAGATCTGGATGCTTGCTTAAGTCCGTAAATGGACTTCTTAAGCCTGTAGACTTTGTGCTATTGGCCTTTTTCAACGAATCTCTCTGGTTGCTGCATGAAGATGGTTTCCTCAAGACTTCCATTTAGGAAAGCTGTCTTGACATTTATCTGCCATATTTCAAAATCTAAATGAGCATCTATGGCCAAAAGAATCCGAATCGACTTAAGCATGGCTATCGGGGAAAAGGTTTCCTCATAATCGATTCCCTCTTTCTGAGTATACCCCTTCGCCACCAGCCTAGCTTTAAAGGTTTCCATCTTTCCATCAGGTCCACTCTTACGTTTGTAGACCCACTTGCATCCAATGGGTTTAAACCCATCAGGCAGGTCCACAAGCTCCCAGACATGATTGTGGTCCATTGACGCCATCTCAGATATCATTGCCTTACGCCAAGATTCTGTATCTTTATCTCGGAGAGCCTCATTATAGTTTACTGGGTTAGGTTCAAGCGCGCCAAGGCCTAGACGCTATCACAATCATTATTCCAACCCTTTTGAAATAACATTGGGCAGGATCTGGGTTTGCATTTATTCGATTTACCACGCATTAAAAATTCTTAATAAAAAGCGGAAGAATAAGAATTACCAATTGAAGTTTATACTTAGGTGATTCTCTTGTATGCCTCTAGACTTTGCTTGTACGCTGTGTGGGCAGCAATCTAACAAGCAATTTGATCAGCTAATCACCATAATCCACCTGCCAGTAAATTCCAGCACCGCTGCACCTGGCATGTATAATCCACGCACCGCCCGGAGAGAGAGAAAAGCCACACACAGGCCACCAAAAATTGGACAAAAATTTGGTAGCCTTAAGGCTTAAGAAATTCGATTTTTAGAGAGAGAAATTTTCTCTCTCTAAGATTTTCTCTCTCTAAATTTTCTTGTCTTGAAAACATATTAATTGTATATTGTGGAATAGCTAATCCCTTATCTATATATAGAGTTACAAGAGAGACACCAAGTTGGTTTAGGGTTAGCCTTCCTAATGGGTTTAGGTAATTAGTTTCCAAATCCAATTAGGTAACCAATCTGATAGGATAAAACCAAATCCTACTAAATTTCCTAATCTCTAGGATTTCCTAATTCTAATTGAAACTTAAGACTTAATTAATTAATTAAATAATTCCTTTTTGTTAATTACTCAATTAACCATTAGGAATAATTAATCAATTAATTAATTCTACCTATTCAATTAAGCCATTACAAAATTAATCGTACCACTAACAGATTAATTTTGACACTACCATCTTACACCAGAATTGCTTCCGGAATAACTTAATTAATTTATATTCATAATCTCCTCACATCAAAGATATAGTGCTTGTTAATTTATTAATTTACTGATAAATTAATTAATTAACTTATTTAATTCAGAGACTTGTATCACTCGACCTTTTTACTATACCAGACATAAGTCCACCGGCCGGGTTTAGTGTAATAAACATTACGAGCTCATCTCGGGAGCACATCACCCCGGACGCACCGGTACATGGTTTCCTTTCGACAAACAGCAGCACACCAAGCAACTAAACACGCGCACCCAACCTACCGAGACTATTGGCCACAATTGACCTCACCCATTGGCAGATCAAAGTACACTATGTCTAATCCTCATGCTCGCTCGAGTCTTGGGATTAAGAGATAGAATACCAAGAACGATTTGTCTATTAAATCAGTACAAGACAAATAATTCATAACGGTCAAGTTCAATACGCCCTGGGCATATCTATATGATTCAATCAGTTTGGACAAACCAATTATCCAAATCACATAATAACCTGAACTGACAGTTTGTCCAAAGTTGTCTCGGTTACGAACCTCCTTTATATATTATGTCTTTTAACTAATGATGAGATCTACTGTGTCACACAAGATACCTCATCATGTAACTACATAATATAAGTGGACTAATAATGCACAACTAAATTTAACCAAAACATAAATCGATATATTAACTGGGAAAATATATAATACAAGCATAGATTATGTTTTCAACTCCAATAACCTCCCAATAATACTTAAGCTGTGCTTTAAGTACACATCTACATTCAACTCCTATACACTCTGCTGCTATATATCTAGAAAAACTGTCATGGCTCTTCTAAGTATCTGATCCCCATGCCCTCCACGTGAGCCTCAAAGACTTTTCAAGTCAATGACTTCGTGAATGGATCTGCAAGGTTATCTTTTGATTCTATCTTAGCCACGACCACGTCTTTCCTCTTTACGATATCTCGTATCAGGTGGTACTTGCGCTGTATATGTTTACTCGCCTTGTGGGCTCGTGGATCCTTCGAGTTTGCTACTGCACCATTGTTATCAAAATACACCGTGATAGACTTCTACAACCAGGAATCACATCTAAGTCCACTAGGAAGTTCTTGAGCCATACTGCTTCTTTCGCTGCCTCTGGTGCGGCAACGTATTTAGCCTCCATGGTAGAGTCCACACATTTCTGCTTGACACTCCACCAAACTATGGCTCCACCTCCTAGAGTAAACACATACCCTGAGGTAGACTCTCTTGTCCCTGTCGCATTGGAAATTTGAATCTGTGTAACCTCGGGGTACCAGCTCTGGCGCCTGATAGACCAACACTTGGTCTCTCGTTCTGCGCAAATACTTGAGAATGCATTTTACTGTCTCTCAATGAGCTTTCCTGGGGTTACTCTGATATTTGTTTACCATGCCAACGGCATAACAGATATCAGGCCTCGTACACAACATGACATATATGAGACCTCCTACTGCCGAAGCAGAAGGAACTGTCTTCATGGCCTCTATCTCCTCAACAATCTGTCTGAAAGGTAGAAAACCTTTCTTGGAGTTTTATATGTTAAAACGGCTAGAATCGTATTTATGTATGAAGCTTGAGAGAGCATTAACGAATGTTTCCTATGTTCTCGAATTATCTTGATCCCAAGGATATGTCCCGCTTCCCCTAAGTCCTTTATATCAAACTGCTTGGACAGCCATACTTTTACGTCTGATAACACTTTCTTGTTGTTGCCAATCAATATAATATCATCTACGTAAAACACAAGAAACACCATTGAGTTTCCATCACGTCTGCGGTACACACATTGCTCATCCGGACACTGAGTAAATCCGTAGGACTGGATTACCTCATCAAATCGGATGTTCCAAGATCTAGATACCTGCTTAAGTCCACAAATGGACATCTTAAGCCTGCAAACCTTGTGCTATTGGCCTTTTTCAATGAATCCCTCTGGTTGCTGCATGAAGATGGTTTCCTCAAGACTTCCATTTAGGAAAGATGTCTTGACATTCATCTGCCATATCTCATAATCTAAATGAGCAGCTATCGCCAAGAGAATCCGGATCGACTTAAGTATGCTACCAGGGAGAAGGTTTTCTCATAATTGATTACTTTTTTCTGAGTATACCCCTTCACCACCAGCCTAGCTTTAAAGGTTTCCATTTTTCTATTAGGTCATCTCTTACGTTTGTAGACCCACTTGCATCCAATGGGTTTAAACCCATCAGGTAGGTTCATAAGCTCCCAGACTTGATTGTGGTCCATTGACCCCATCTCGGATATCATTGCCTTACGCTAAGATTCTGTATCTTTATCTCGGAGAGCTTCATTGTAATTTACTGGGTCAGGTTCAGGTGCGCCAAGGACTAGGTCTGATGCCTCTCCCATGCCAATGAACCTGACGGGTTGTCTTACAACCCTTTCACTACGATGAGGCACCACCAGTGTAGGCGCATCATCTGTGATCTCTTGTGCAGTGTGTGGTGTATCTACTTGTGCTGGTATATCAGGATTATTAGTGTGTCTTCTAAGCTCTTCTAGTACTATCTTACTCTTGGGCTTGTGATCTAGGATATAGTATTCCTCCAAAAATCTAGCGTTGGTACTAACCACCACCTTCTGATCTTTAGGACTATAAAACAGACCACCTTTCGTTCCCCTAGGATATCCTTCAAACATTATTAATTTTTTTCTTGCATCTACCTTAGCCGCATCTGCCTTAAGCACATATGCTGAGTAACCCCAAACTCTGAGATGTCGTAGACTGGGCTTGCGCCTGTTCCATAACTCTACTGGGGTTGAAAGCACGGTTTTAGATGGTACAAGATTAAGAATATACATCGCTGTTTCGAAGACATATCCCCAGAATGAACTCGGCAAATCACTATAGCTCATCATCGACCTAACCATTTCCATGAGAGTTCGATTCCTTATTTCTGCTACACCGTTTTGCTGTGGCATGCCAGGTACAGACAACTGAGGCTGAATTCTGACCTCACTGAGGTATTCTCGAAATTCGTGGGACAAGTACTCCCCACCACGATCTGATTGAAGTGTCTTGATACTCTTACCATGATGCTTCTCCATATCTGCCCGAAACTCTTTGAAATTGCCAAACTATTCGGACTTGTGAAGCATTAGGTAAATGTACCGTACCTTTAGTAGTCATCCGTGAACGTTACGAAATACTCAAACCTACCTCATGCTTGGACTGACATTGGTCCACACAAGTCAGAATAAATCAACTTTAGTACTTCTTTAGCTCTATAACCTTTTGCCTTAAAAGGTCTCTTGGTCATTTTACCTTCCAAGCAAGATTCGCAGGTTGAATAACTGTCAATCTCTAATGAACCTAAAGGTCCATCACTGACCAACCTCTGAATCCTACTAAGGTTTATATGACCTAGCCTGAGATGCCAAAGATAAGTTTAATTCATTTCAAAAGGTTTCTTCCTCTTATTAATGTTAGATAAAGAGCTATCTGTTTCTATGTTTTGCACAACAGGGGAATTAAAATTAATCACAAACAAATTGTCAACCAACGAACTAGAACAAATAAGTTTTCCATTTCTTCTAATAAATACAGAATCATCAGAAAAAATGAACTTATAACCGTTCTTTAAGAGTTTAGAAACCGAAATAAGCTTCTTTCTAAAACTCGGTACATAAAGACAATTATTTAATTCTAATCTACAACTTTGAAATTTAAAGTGACTGCTCACACTGCTTATACTGACACTCTTATAGTGTCGCCCATGTAGATGTCCTGCTCACACTCTCTAAGCTTCCGGGTTACTTGGAACCCCTGCAAAGAATTACAAACATGATCAGTGGCGCCTGAATCTACACACCAAGTATCTATGAGAATCACCGCTAAATATGTCTCAGTAATTAGGGTAGAAACTATCGTACCTTTAGGCTTTGGACAATCCAATTTCCAGTGTCCCGTTTTCTCACACCTGAAGCACTTGCCTTTGGGCTTGCTCTTCTTTGCGATTTCAGGCTTAGCAGAAAGTTTCTTGGCCTTCTTCTTCTTCTTATTCTTCTTGCCTTTAGGCATAAAACAAGAACTTGAATCCTTCACTGTGACCAAAGCTTGCTTCTTCACGTGGAAGATGCCTTCGGCCGACACCAAATCAGTTAAGAGCTCGGGTAGAGTGTAAACTCTTTGATTCATGTTATAGTTGACCCGAAGCTGCTCAAAACAAGAGAGTAAGCTCTAGAGGATGATATCTATCTGACTTTTTGGGTCGATTTCACCTCCCAACTGTTGGAGTTGAATACATAAGCTATGCTTGTATTATACTTTTTCCTGTAATATATTGATTTATGTTTTGGTTATATCTTGCTGTGCATTAATTGTCTATTTATATTATGTAGTTAGATGATGAGGTGTCTTGTGTGACACAGTAGATCTCATAATTGGTTTAAAGACATAATATATAAATGAGGTTCATAACCGAGACAACTTTAGACAAACTATCAGTTTAGGTTATTATGTGATTCGGATAATTGGTTTGTCTAAACTAATTGAATCATATAGATATGCCCGGAGTGTATTGAACTTGACCATTAAGAATGATTTGTCTTGTACTGAGTTAATAGACAAATCGTTCTTGGTATTCTATTTCTTAATCCCTGACTTGAGTGGGTATGAGGATTAGACATAGTGTACTTTGATTTGCCAAAGGGTGAGGTCAATTGTGGCCAATAGTCTCGGTAGGTTGGGTGCGCGTGTTTAGTTACTTGGTGTGCTGCTGCTTGTCGAAAGGAAACCATGTACTGGTGCGTTCGGGGTGATGGTGCTCTCGAGATGAGCTCGTAAAGTTTATTAAACTAAACCCAGCCGGTAGACTTATGCCCGGTATAGTAAAATGGTCGAGCGGTACTAGTCTCAGAATTAAAGAGGTTAATTAATTAATGTATCAGTAAATTAATATATTTACGAGCACTATATCTTTGATGTGAGGAGATTATTAGTATAATTTAATTAAGTTATTCCGGAAGCAATTCTGGTGTAGGATGATAGTGCCATAATTAATCCGCTAGTGGTACGATTAATTATGTATTGGGTTGTTGACAAAGGTAGATTTAATTAATTAAGTAATTAATTAATCCTTGTGTCAGTTGGTTGTGAATCATACCAGGAACTAGTTTGGGATAAGTGAATCCCTGTATTAGTTGGTTGTGAATCATCCCAGGAACTGGGTTGGGATAAGCGAATCCCTGTGACAGTTGGATGTGTATCAATCCAGGAACAGGATTGAAGGAAAACAGAAACCCAGTAGGAAGACCAATCCTAAACCAACTTGGGGTCTCTCTTATAACTCTATATATAGACAAGGGATTAGCTATTCAAGACACATACTTCAATAGATTCAGAATTCAAGAATCTAGAGAGAGAAAATCCTTGAGAGAGAAAATTATCTCTCTCCAAGTAAGATTTTTCAAGCAATAATTGCGGCTAGTTTTTGGTTTCTTTTGGCCAAATTTTTTGGCCAGTTTTATACCAGCTGCGCGCAGCTTTCTCTCTCTCCGGGCGGTGCGTTTATAGTACGTGCCAGGTGCAGCGGTGCTAGAATTTTCTAGCAGGTGGATTGTGGTGATTAGCTGATCAATTGATTTCTAGTTCGTTGCCCACACAATGTGAAGTCAAAGTCTTGAGGCATACAAAAGAATCACCTGAGTGCACGCTTCAAAGGTACTTTTCTAAGATTCCGCTTTTAATTAAAAATTTTTGTTGTGTGGTAAATCGAATAAGTGCTAACCCAGATCCTATGTGGCAATCTTTCAATTGGTATCAGAGCTTGGTTTTGGGTTCTGTGCTTGTTCGATTTATTACATGGTTTTATTTGCAGGTGGTTAAGAAATCCCGACTATTATGGTTACATTTGTATGGGTTTTAATTAAACTTCGGGACATGTCCGGATTTGATTTTATTATAAATGTTTGTAATAGTATAACCACGTGCTGGAAGCCGTGTAGGATTAGATTAAATCTGTAGTAGAATTTTTTCTATGTAATTTTGATTATTTAATTTTCCTAGAAAGCCTTGTAGTAGGAGAATTAATTTTTGTAATCGAAGGCGTTATGGTGGGCAACTTAAATTCATGGGTTTTGGGTAATCATTAATTCGTAGAAACCCAGGAAAACCCAGAACGAATTGCAAGAAGACCAAATAGCGTGGGAAAAGCGAATGAGGGGGTGGTGGCAAGAGGCGGCGCAGGCAACCAACCATCGGCAGCAGTAGCCGCTGGACCACCAGCAACGGCAACGCCACTACCGCGGGGCGCAGTAGCGCGGCAGTAGCATGCAGCAGTTGCTGCGCGCCACTGGGCTTCGCGCGGTGCGGCCCATTCGGGCTGCGGTTTTGGCCTTGTTTTTTTCCTCCAATTTTCATTTTTGAAGTTCAAGACTCTCTCAGTGACGTGACGGAACACGAGATCAAGGCAGAAGATGGAAGCAACTAAAACTATAATAGTCGGGGAATTTATTTTTCGTATTTATTTCCGGTATTTATTGCTTTAATTTTTATGCTTTGTTTTTATGATGTATTTAGATGCATGATTTTAAAGCATGTTGGTTTTATGGTTGCGTATAACTTAGGGTTAGTTAATTGCATGTTAAAATTGGAAAAACCCTCAATTTGGAAATCTAAGTGGGAGCGGGTTGGTTTAATATTCCCATGGCCACCATTATTAGTTCATATGCGATGTGGGTGGGCTTGCGCGTTGGCATTAGGGCCTTCCTCCATTCGGATGAGTCCATCCCCAAGATTGCTAGATTATGAATTTTTTAGTAAGATGACTAGAGGGAGTTTAACTACGAGAAATGTGACACCCTCTCCATCTGAGGCGCACTATCCTGAGGTAACAAACTCAGAAGTCACGTAATGGCATACACTTAGTGTACGATCTGCAGTATTCCTCCCAAGAGGTTCCACTGCTTATTTGTACGGCTGAAAGCACCGATATTAGCTACATTGATCAATAGATCGTTTGGTTAGATGGTGTAGTTAATGAACTTGGTTCTTCCCAAACGAATGTGGGTTAGCGTAAACATCCACACTGCGTGGCTTGCGAGAATCCCGGTGGATGAGATGTTAGTGGATTATAATTATTGTTTTGAGGTAAGTCAATAATTAATAGAATTTCATGTTTTCAAAATTATAGGTTAATATTTGAAACATTGTCTGTTTGTTAATTTTACAGTTTTATCAATATGACATTCAACCACTTACCTGCTATTTTGAAAGACAATAAATTAACTGGAACCAATTATGTCGACTGGAGTCAGAACTTGGACATAGTCCTGATGGTTGAGTATTATAAGTTTTTGCTCACCGAAGTTTGTCCAGATTTGCCTGATGAGAACTCTCCTCAAGAGGATAGGGATGCCTATGCCCGGTGGAGAAAAGCGGATGAGATGGCGCGGAGCTATATTTTGGCCTTTGCGTCAAATGTGCTGCAACATCAGCTTCATCCCATGGTCTCTGCCTTCAACATGATAGCTCACCTGAGAGAGATGTTCGCGCATCAAGGCAGGACTGCTAGGCAAGTAGCCATGAGGAAATTAATGAACTCAAAGATGACTGACGGCGGATCGGTGAGAGATCATGTGCTACACATGATCAGTAACATCAATGAGATAGAGGTGTTGGGAGGAGAAATCGACCCATAAAGTCAGATAGATATTATCCTCTAGAGTCTACCCTCTAGTTTTGAGCAGTCTCGGGTCAATTATATCATGAACCAAGGAGACTATACTCTACCCGAGCTCTTAACTGATTTGGTGGTGGCCGAAGGCATCTTCCACGAGAAAAAGCAAGCCTTGGTAGCAACAAAGGCTTCAAGTTCTTCTTCTATGCCTAAAGACAAGAAGAATAAGAAGAAGAAGAATACCGGGAAACTTGCTGCAAATCCCGAGACTGCAAAGAGGAGCAAACCCAAAGGCAAGTGCTTCAAGTGCGGTAAAATGGGACACTGGAAAGTGGATTGTCCAAAGCTTAAAGGTACAATAGTTTCTGCCCTAATTACTGAGACATATGTTTAGCGGTGATTCCCACAGATATTTGGTGTGTGGATTCAGGCGCCACTGATCATGTTTGTAATTCCTTGCATGGGTTCCAAGTAACTCGGAAGCTTAGAGAGGGCGAACTGGACATCTACATGGGCGACACTACAAGAGTGTCAGTAGAAGCAGTGGGAGTTGTCAATTTAAATTTCAAAAATTGTAGATTAGAGTTTGTTAATTGTCTTTATGTACCGAGTTTTAGATAGTACCTTATTTTGGTTTTTAAACTCTTAAATAATGGTTATAAGTTTGTTTTTTCTGATGAGACTGTTTTTATTAGAAGAAATGGGAAACTTATTTGTTCTGGTTCATTGGTTGACAATTTATTTGTGGTTAACTCTAATTCCCCTGTTGTGCAAAACACAGAAACAGATAGCTCTTTATCTAACATTAATAAGGGGAAGAAACCTTCTGAAATGAATCAAACCTATCTTTGGCATCTCAGGCTAGGTCATATAAACCTTAGTAGGATTCAGAGGTTGGTCAATGATGGACCTTTAGGTTCATTAGAGATTGACAGTTATGCAACCTGCGAATCTTGCTTGGAAGGTAAGAAGACTAAGAGGCCTTTTAAGGCAAAATGTTATAGAGCTAAGAAAGTATTAGAGTTGATTCATTCTAACTTTTGGGGACCAATGACGGTCCAGGCATGATGTGGGTTTGAGTATTTCATGACGTTTACGGATGACTACTCAATGTACGGGTACATTTACCTAATGCGTCACAAGTCCGAATGTTTTGGCAAGTTCAAAGAGTTTCGGGTAGATGTGGAGAAGCATTATGGTAAGAATATCAAGACGTTGCGTTTAGATCGTGGTGGGGAGTACCTGTCCCATGAATTTCGTGAATACCTCAGTGAGGTCAGAATTCAGTTTCAATTTCTGCACTTGTCTGCACCTGGCACGCCACAACAGAATAGTGTAGCAGAAATGAGGAATCAGACTCTCATGGAAATGGTTAGGTCTATGATGAGCTATAGTGATTTGCCAAGTTCGTTCTGGGGATATACCTTAGAAACGGCGATGTATATTCTTAATCTTGTACCATCTAAAACCGTGCCTTCAACCCCATTAGAGTTGTGGAATGGGCGCAAACCCAGTCTAAGACATCTCAGAATTTGGGGTTGTCTAGCACATGTGCTTCAGGCAGATACGGCTAAGTTAGATACGAGAACTGAATTAATGCTGTTTGTAGGATATCCTAGGGGAACGAAAGGTGGTCTGTTTTATAGTCCTATAGATCAGAAGGTGGTGGTTAGTACCAATGCAAGATTTTTGGAAGAGGACTATGTCTTAGACCACAAGCCCAAGAGTAAGATAGTACTAGAAGAGCTTAGATGACAAACTACTAATCCTAATGCACCTGCATAAGTAGATAAACCACACATTGCACATGAGATCACAGATGATGCGCCTATACGGGTGGTGCCTCGTCGTAGTAGGAGGGTTGTGAGACAGCCTGATAGGTTCATTGGCATGGGAGAGGCCTCAGACCTAGTCCCAGGCGTGCCTGAACCTGACCCGGTTAACTACAATGAGGCTCTCCGAGATAAAGATCCAGAGTATTTGCGTAAGGCAATGATATCCTAGATGGGGTCAATGGACCAAAATCAAGTCTGGGAGCTTGTGGACCTGTCAGATGGGTTCAAGTCCATTGGATGTAAGTGGGTCTACAAACGTAAGAGAGAACCTAATGGGAAGGTGGAAATCTTTAAAGCTAGGCTGGTGGCGAAGGGGTATACTCAGAAAGAGGGAATCGATTATAAGAAAACCTTCTCCCTGGTAGCCATGTTTAAGTCGATCTGGATTCTCTTGGCCATAGCTCTTCATTTAGACTATGAGATTTGGCAGATAGATGTCAAGACAGCAACAAGAGGGATTCATCCAGATTTTGGAACATCCGGTTTGATGAGGTAATCCAGTCTTTCGGATTTATTCAGTATCTGGATGAGCAATGTGTGTATCGCAGACGTGATGGAAACTCAGTGGTGTTTCTTGTTCTTTACGTAGATGACATTCTATTGATTGGCAACAACAAGAAAGTGTTATCAGATATAAAGGCATGGCTGTCTAAGCAGTTTGATATGAAGGACTTAGAGGATGTGGGACATATCCTTGGGATCGAGATAATTCGAGATCGTAGGAAATATTCATTAACGCTCTCCCAAGCTTCGTACATAGATACGATTCTGGCCCATTTTAACATGCAGAACTCCAAGAAAGGTTTTCTACCTTTTAGACATGGAGTGTATCTATCTAAGGAACAGTCCCCTTAGACGGTTCAGGAGATAGAGGCCATGAAGACATTTCCTTATACTTCGGCAGTAGGAAGTCTCATGTATGCCATGTTGTGTACGAGGCCTGATATCTGTTATGTCGTTGGCATGGTAAGCAGATATCAGAGTAACCCCGGGAAAACTCATTGGGAGGCAGTAAAATGCATTCTTAAGTGTTTGCACAGAATGAGGGACCAAGTTCTGGTCTATCTGGTGCCTGAGCTGGTACCCCGAGGTTACACAGATTCAGATTTCCAAGGCGACAGGGACAAGAGCAAGTATACCTCAGGGTATGTGTTTACTCTGGGAGGTGGAGCCATAGTTTGGCGGAGTGTCAAGCAGAAATACATGGCGGACTCTACCATAGAGGCTGAGTACGTTGCCACATCAGAGGCAATGAAAGAAGCAGTATGGCTCAAGAACTTCCTAGTGGACTTAGATGTGGTTCCTGGTTTGCAGAAGTCTATCACGGTTTATTGTGATAACAACAGTGCAGTAGCAAACTGGAAGGAACCACGAGCCCACAAGGCGAGTAAACATATATAGCGCAAGTACCACCTGATACGAGATATCGTAAAGTGGAAAGACGTGGTCTTGGCTAAGATAGCATCAGGAGATAACCTTACAGATCCGTTCATGAAGACATTGACTTCGAAAGTCTTTGAGGCTCACGTGGACGGCATGGGAATCAAATACTTAGGAAAGTCATGACAGTTTTTTCTAGATATATAGTAGCAGAATGTATAGGAGTTGTATGTAGTGGTATACTTAAAGTACAACTTAAGTATTAGTGAGAGATTGTTGGAGTTGAATACATAAGCTATGCTTGTATTATACTTTTTCCCAGTAATATATCGATTTATGTTTTGGTTATATCTTGTTATGCATTAATTGTCCATATATATTATGTAGTTAGATGATGAGGTGTTTCGTGTGACACAATAGATCTCATCATTGGTTGAAAGACATAATATATAAATGATGTTCGTAATCGAGACAGCTTTGGACAAACTGTCGTTTTAGGTTATTATGTGATTCGGATAATTGGTTTGTCTAAACTAATTGAATCATATAGATATGCCCGGGGCGCATTGAACTTGACCATTAAGAATGATTTATTTTGTACTGATTTAATAGACAAATCATTCTTGGTATTCTATCTCTTAATCCCTAGACTCGAGCGGGCATGAGGATTAGGCATAGTGTACTTTGATATGCCAAAGGGTGAGGTCAATTGTGGCCAATAGTCTCGGTAGGTTGGATGCACGTGTTTAGTTACTTGGTGTGCTGCTGCTTGACGAAAGGAAATCATGTACCGGTGCACCCAGGGTGATGGTGCTCTCGAGATGAGCTCATAAAGAGTATTATACTAAACCCTGCCGGTGGACTTATGCCTGGTACAGTAAAAAGGTCGAGTGGTACTAGTCTCGGAATTAAAGAGGTTAATTAATTAATTTATCAGGAAATTAATATATTAACGAACACTATATCTTTAATGTGGGGAGATTATGAATATAATTTAATTAAGTTGTTCCGGAAGCAATTCTAGTGTAGGATGGTAGTGCCATAATTAATCCGTTAGTGGTACGATTAATTATGTATTGGGTTGTTGACAAAGGTAGATTTAATTAATTAAGTAATTAATTAATCCTTGTGTCAGTTGGTTGTGAATCATACCAAGAACTGGTTTGGGATAAGTGAATTCCTGTATCAGTTGGTTATGAATCATCACAGGAACTGAATTGGGATAAGTGAATCCCTATGACAGTTGGATGTGTATCAGTCCAAGAACAGGATTGAAGGAGAACAAAAACCCAGTAGGAAGACCAAACCTAAACCAACTTGGGGTCTCTCTTGTAACACTATATATAGACAAGGGATTAGTATTCAAGACACACAATTCAATAGATTCGGAATTCAAGAATTTAGAGAGAGAAAATTGTTTCTCTCCAAGTCGGATTTTTCAAGCAATAATTGCGGCTGGTTTTTGGTTTCTTTTGGCCAAATTTTTTGGCCAGTTTTATACCAGATGCGGGCGATTTTCTCTCTTTTTGGGTGGTGCGTTTACAGTACGTGCCAGGGCAGCGGTGCTAGAATTTTCTGGCAGGTAGATTGTGCTAGCTGATCAATTGATTTCTAGTTCGTTGCCCACACAACGTGATTGAGGCATACAAGAGAATCACCTGAGTGCACGCTTCAAAGGTACTTTCTAAGATTCACTTTTAATTAGAAATTTTTGTTGCGTGGTAAATCGAATAAGTGCGAACCCAGATCCTATGGGGCAGTCTTTCACAACACCTATATTTCATTGATGTTACTGATCATGTGAAGTACATGATCACTCACTGATCCACCCTCAGCCATCTTAGTGTTCATCAACTTTCTCATGGCTATTTGCCTAGCAGTCCTGCCTTGATGAGCGAACATCTCCCTCAGGTGAGCCATCATGTGGAAGGCAGAGACCATGGAATGAAGCTGATGTTGCAGCACATTTGACATAGAGGCCAAAATATAGCACCGCACCATCTCATCCACTTTTCTCCACCTGGCATAGGTGTCCCTATCATCTTGAAGAGAGTCCTCATTAGGCACATCTGGACATACTTCGGTGAGCACAAACTTATACTGCTCTGCCATCAGGACAATGTCCAAGTTACGACTCCAGTCGACATAGTTAGTTCTAGTTAACTTATTGTCTTTCAATATAGTTGCTAAAGGGTTGAATGCCATATCAAAAACCTGTAAAAAAAATAAATAGACAATGTTTTAGTTAAAACTAGAATTTTGAAAAAACAAGGAAATTCTAACAAATATTAACTTCCCTCAAAACAATAATTTTAATCCACCAACATTTTATTCACTGGGATTCTCGCAAGCCACGATAGTGTGGACGTTTACGCTAAACCACATTCGTTTGAGAAGAACCAACTTCATTAACTACACTATCTGGCCAAACGATCTATTGATTAATGTTGCTAATAGTCAGTGCTTTCAGCCGTACAAATAAACAGTGTAACCTCGATGGGAGGAATACTGCAAATCATACACTAAGTGTGCACCATTAAGTGACTTTTGAGCTTGTTACCTCAGAATAGTGCACCTCAGATGGAGAGGGTGTCGCATTTCTCCTAGTTAAACTTACTCTAGTCATCTTACTCAAAAATTCATAATCTAGCGATCTTGGGGTTGGACTCATCCGAATGGAGGAAGGCCCTAATGCCAATGCGCAAGTCCACCCACATCGCATATGAACTCTTAATGGTGGCTGTAGGGATATTAAACCAACCCGCTCCCACTTAGATTTCTAAATTGAGGGTTTTTTCGGTTTTAACATTCAATTAACTAACCCTACCTTATATGCAACCATAAAACCAACATGCTTTAAAATCAATCATCTAAAATACAACATAAAAATTAAAGCACAAAAATTAAAACAATAAATACTGGAAATAAATATGAAAATTAAATTTCTCGACTATTATGGTTTTAATCGCTTCCATATTTTGCCTTGATCTCGTGTCCCGCCACGTAAATTGACAGAAACAGTCTTGAACTTCAAAAAATGAAACTGGAGAAAAAAACGGGCCAAAATGCGTCCTGAACGGGCTACTCGCGCAACACGCAAATAGAGCGCCGCGCGCTTAGCCCACATTTGCTGCTCGCGAGGCCTAGTAGAGCAGCAGCTGCTGCCGCACCTACTGCCATGCACTGGCGCAGTAGCTTGCTGTGCTGCGGGACAGTGGTGCTACCACTTCCCAATGGTTGTCGGTGGTGGCTCCCGCCGGCGAGTCGGCGGCGGCGTCGTGCCCTGCCACCAATCCATCATTCGCTTCTTCTACGCTATTTGGTCTTCTTGCAATTCGTTCTGGGTTTTCCTGGGTTTCTATGAATTAACGATAATCCAAAACCCACGAATTCAAGTTGCCCACCATAACGCCTTCGATTACAAAAATTAATTCTCCTACTACAAGGCTTTCTAGGAAAATTAAATAATCTAAATTGCATAGAAAAAATTCTACTACAGATTTGATCAAATCCTACACGGCTTCCAGGAAGTGGTTATACTATTACAAACATTCATAATAAAATCAAATCCTGACATGTCCCAGAGTTTAATTAAAACCCATACAAACGTAACTATAATAGTTGGGATTTCTTAACCACCTACAAATAAAACCACGTAATAAATCGAACAAGCACAAAACCCAAAACCAGGCTTTGATACCAATTGAAAGATTATCTGCCCGGGCCTAGCCAGAAACTCACTTTCGTGCTATGTATTCCAAAATCGGAATCTCTGGCCCGGCCTAGACGCTAGCACAATTGCTATTCCAACCCTTTTGAAATAACATTACGTAGGATCTGGGTTTGCACTCATTCGATTTATTACGCAACAAAAATTATTAATAAAAGTAGAAGAATAAGAATTACCTATTGAAGCATATACTTATTGAAGGAAAACAGAACAAGCTCAGGCTAAATAGAAAACCTCACTTTCGTGCAATGCATTCCAGAATCGGAAGCTTTCGACAAAGCTCAGGCTCAAATTCATTTTCCCACGAACGGATCTATGCTTATACTTATTTAATTTATTAATCGGGATATAAAAGATAGAATCTTTAATTAAAGTGGAAAGTTCAAAAGATTATACCTTTGAAGCGTGTCCCTAGCAATAAGAAAACAAAAGCTGAAAATCCTACTGTTTACCGCCCGGGACCAATCACGAGAGAATCCCAATAAAAACTCCATCTCTACCTCGAAATCACATGAGGAGACTATCCAAAAGGTAGCTAAGACACTAAGGAAGAGATCCATATGTGACCCACTTCCAAAAACTCGTCAGATCCTCAGTAGATCGTTGCCCGAAAATTACTGCGCTTATTTACCGCTGGTTGCGAAATCCACTCGAAATCTGAAGAATAACTCCAATTCGACTCCAAACTAGTGTGGGCTTGTGTCTATGGTGTAGCCCAAGGAAAAATGAAGAAATCCTAAGAAACTCACTTCAAGAATCACACAAATATGAAAAAACAGATTTGGCCCGGGAACTTAACTCAATCTAAAAATACATACCAAAAGTGTCTGGTATGTTCCTGCTCGTAGATCTAGACTCTAGCGATCTAAGAAGATCAAGCTAGAGGATAAACACAACAAGAATAAACTAACACACTTCAAAATGAGCAAAGCCGCTGCCCTGAAAATAAACCAAACGCGGCCGAGAAAACCAATCAAAGGCAACAGCTTTTTACTCCAAAAATGGTGATCTAGGATTTTCTAGGTTATGGGCTTTTAGGATTCTCGAAGAAGAAAGCTCCAAAGTCGACTTCGAAAGAAAAGCTACTAAGAAAGGTGATAGCTTCTATTTCTAGACTTAAATTTCTCTCACTAGGCAAATGCCTCTAAGGTTTCTAATGTCTTGTAAGTTGCCTAACAAGGGATATTTATAGGGAGCTTCAAAGGAGACCTAATGGACCTTTGAGTTGGGCCTTTTAGTTTGACTTTCATTAACCCCTTAGTCTTTCCTAGACTAGTCAACTCCAATCGATCATTTTGAATTAAATCTTTAACCCACTTCGTTAATGTAATTTAATCGAACCCTTTGGATTAATTAATTCATATAGAATTAATTTTCTTAATCCACTTTATCAATTAATTATTAATTAAACCTTTACGATTAATTAATTCACTTTATCGATTAGTCAAACGCATAATTAGTCGTACCACTAACGGACCAATTATGGAACTACCACTAAAGAATGACTTTACATCGCGCCACTATATTTTCTTCGATCTCCCCACATTAAATATCTAGTGCTCATCAGTTTATCAATTTACTGACAAAGTAATTCACCAACCTCTTGGTATCCGAGTTTAGTACCACTCGACCTTCTTATTATACCGGACATAAAGTCCACCGGCCGGGTTTAGTATAATAAACCTTACGAGCTCATCTCGGGAGCACCATCAACCCGGCGAACCGGTACGTGGATTCCTTCGACTAGCATCGGCACGTAAGAAGCTAAACACTGCATACCCAACCTACCGAGGTATAGGCCTCAATTGACCGCACTCTTTGGCAAATCAAAGCATACGATATCCAACTCTCACGCCCATCCCAATCTCGGGATTGAGGATGGAATACTAGGACTGAATTAACTACGTCAATCAGTATAAGTCAATTCTATCCAAAATGGCGTGCTCAATATGCCTCGGGCATATCCGTGTGATTTAATTAGTCTAGATAAACCAATTTCCAAACAACACGATAACCTATACCGATAGTATGTTCAGATTATCTCAGTTACGAGCATGCTTTTAATATATCAATACTTTAGCCAATAACGGTATCTATTGTGTCTTTCCACACCCCGTTATCTAGTTCTATGATATAATGGAACAATTTAATACTGAAACAAAATGATATGTCTTCTGTGGATATTAGTTTTTGATACAAGCCATAGCTTTTTTGTATTCAAAACTAACAATCTTCCACTAATACTCTAAGCTATGCTAAGAAGTACAAAAACTGTCCAACCCGCTATTACACTGCTGTCATAATGAAATCTACAGAACACCTTTAAGATCACTCACATGGCTCCCTCTAGAATCTAACTCCCATGCCCTCCACATGTCTCTCAAAGACCTTTGGGGTCAATGGCTTTATGAATGGATCTGCAAGGTTGTCATCTGATGCTATCTTGGCCACGATCACATCTCCCCTCTTTACGATCTCTCGTATCAGGTGGTACTTGCGCTCTATGTGTTTACTCGCTTTATGGGCTCGTGGTTCCCTCGAGTTAGCAACTGCACCATTGTTATCACAGTAAATTGTGATAGACCTAGGCACCTCAGGAACCACATCTAAGTCCATCAGAAAGCTCTGGAGCCATACATATTCTTTTGCTGCATCTGATGCGGTAACGTACTCAGACTCTATGGTGGAGTTCGTCACGTATTTTTGCTTGACACTCCACCATACTATGGCTCCACCTCCTAGAGTAAACACAAACCCAGAGGTAGACTTACTTTTGTCCATATCACCTTGAAAGTCCGAATCTGCGTAACCCAATGGTACAAGCTCCTGTGCTTTACAAACTAGAACATAATCTCTCGTCCTGCGCAAGTACATGAGAATGTATTTTACTGCCTCCCAATGAGCCTTCCTAGGGTTACTCTAATATCTGCTAACCATGCCAACGACAAAGAAAAATATCAGGCCTCGTACATAATATAGCATACATGAGACTACCCACTGCCGAAGCATAGGGTACCGCCTACATGGTATCTATCTCCTCAGCAGTCTTGGGACACTGCTCTTTAGACAAATGCACCCCATGCCTGAACTTTCTTGGAGTTCTGCATGTTAAAACGAGCCAGAATCATGTCTAAGTAGGATGCTTGAGAGAGAGTCAGAGAACCCCTCCGACGACCTCGAATAATCTTGATCCCAAGGATATGTCTAGCCTCTCCCAAATCTTTCATATCAAATTGCCTAGATAACCATGCCTTTACGTCTGACAACACCTTCTTACTGTTGCCAATCAGAAGGATGTCATCTACGTAAAATACGAGGAACACCACCGTATCACCATCACGCTGCGATAAACACACTGCTCATCCGGACGCTGAGTGAATCTATAGGACTAGATAACCTCATCAAAACGGATGTTCCAAGATATGGATGCTTGCTTAAGTCCATAAATGGACCTCCTAAGCCTGCATACCTTGTGTTCTTGGCCTTGAACAATGAAACCCTCTGGTTACTGCATAAAGATGGTCTCCTCAAGACTTCCATTAAGGAAAGCTATCTTGACGTCCATCTGCCAAATCTCATAGTCCATACGAGCAGCTATGGCCAAGAGAATCCGGATCGACTTAAGCATAGCTACCTGGGAAAAGGTCTCCTCATAATCGATACCCTTTTTCTGAGTATACCCCTTAGCCACAAGCCTAGCCTTGAAGGTCTCAACCCTCCCGTCAGATCCTCTCTCTCGCTTGTAGACCCATTTTTACCCAATAGGTCGAAACCCATCAGGAAAGTCTACAGCTCCCATACCTGATTTGAGTCCATAGAACCCATCTCAGTAATCATCACTCTCTGCCAAGAATCTGCATATTTATCCTGGAGAGCCTCATTGTAGCTAACTGGGTCTGGTTCATGAGCACCAGGGATAAAGTCCAAAGACTCACCCAAACCCATATACCTCTCGGGCTGTCTAGCAACCCTCCCACTACGATGAGGCGCAGCCTGTGTAAGAGCATCATCTGTGATAGTGTGTGCAATCTCTTGTGGTGTATTTTAATGTACTTGTGCATCTGGAATAATTGACCAACTTCTAAGCTCTTCCAATACTACCTTGCTGCTTGACTTGTGATCTAAAATATAGTCCTCCTTAAGAAATCTGGCATTGGTGCTTACCACCACCTTCTGATTTTGAGGACTATAAAATAGACCACCTCTCATTCCTTTGGGGTAGTCTACAAACAGCATATCCTTTGATCTCAAATCTAAATTACCAGTTTCTGCCTCGAGCACATGTGTTGGACAACCCCAAATGTTGAGATGTCTTGGACTAGGCTTTCGCCCAGTCCACAACTCTCGGGGTGTTATAGGCACAGATTTAAATGGCACGAGATTAAGGAGATAACACGCTGTCTCTAAGGCATAACCCCAAAATGAGGTAGGCAACTCAGTATAACTCATCATCTATCTAACCATATCCGTAAGAGTCCTGTTCCTCCTCTCTGCTACACCATTCTGCTGGGGTGTGCCAGGTGCGGACAACTGGGTCTGAATACCCTCATCTGATAAATAGGACCTAAATTCACTAGAGAGGTATTCGCCACCGAGATCAGATCGCAAGGCCTTGATACTCTTACCCATATGGTTCTCCACCTCAGCCTTAAACTCTTTGAACTTACCAAAGTATTCAGACTTGTGGCACATCAGGTATATGTATCCATATCTAGAGTAATCATCCTTAAAAGTCACGAAATACTTATAACCACCTCTAGCCTGAAATGATATAGGCCCACACACATCATAATGAATCAACTCTAAAACCTCCTTGGCCCTATACCCATTTGCCATAAAAGGCCTCTTGGTCATCTTACCCTCCAAATAGAACTCATAGGTTAGATAGCTATCAATATCCAATGAGTCCAAAGACCCATTATTGACCAACCTTTGAATCCTACTAAGGTTGATGTAACCGAGTCTCAGGTGCCAAAGATGAGTTTGATTCAAAGGGGAAGACTACTTTCTCTTACTATGATTCGGTGATGAGTTATTAGTTTCTGTTTTTTGCATTACTGGGGAGTATGTCTTGATTAAAAACAGATTGTCAATTAATATCCAGAACATATAAGCTTATGGCATTTTCTAATAAAAATAGATCCATCAGAAAAAGCACACTTATAACCATAAAAAATAAGTTTAGAAACTGAAAGCAAATTCTTACGAAAACTGGGTACATATAAGCAATCTCTCGAATGTAAAACTGATTCTGAAAAATAAAGACAAAGAACTCCCACTGTAATAACAGAAACTCTGGTAGTATCCTCAAGGTAGACCAGCAATTCTCCCTCCCTATGCAGCGGGGTCACTTGGAACCCCTGTAAAGAATTACAAACATGATTAGTGGCTCCTGAATCCACATGCCAAGTATCTGTGGGAATCACCGCTAAACATGTCTCAGTAACTAGGGAAAATTTACACATACCTTGAGGCTTTGGGCAATCCTTCTTCCAATGTCCTGCTTTGCCACATCTGAAACACTTGCCTTTCGGCTTATGCTTCTTGGCAATGCCCACCTTGGGTTCATGATCAGCTCCTACTTTTTGGCCTCTCTTCCCCTTTTGCTTCCTGGCTTTGGGCCCAGCATAGGAACCTGAGAGACCAACAGTAGCCAAGGCTTGCTTCTTCTCTGCGAATAGGCCCTCAGCAGACACCAATGCAGTCATGAGCTCAGGAAGTGAATATGAGAGCTTGTCCATATTATAGTTCAACCAAAACTGCTCAAAACTAGGGGGCAAGCTCTGGAGGATGATATCGACCTAGGTCTCCCTATCAATGCCACATCCCAATACCTCAATCTCATTGATGCAGCTCATCATGTCCAGAACGTGATCCCTTACTGAAGTGTCTTCAGCCATCCTAGAATTCATGAGTTTCCTCATAGCTGACTGTTTGGCTGCCCTGCCCTGATATCCAAACATCTCCCTGAGGTTGAGCATCATATCGTAGGCTGAGGTAAATAACTGATGCTGGTACTGCAGTACACTCGACATAGAAGCCAAGATGTAGCACTAGGTCATCTCATCAGCCTTCTGCCACCTCGTATATGGCTCTTGCTGCTCAAGGGTGGCACCATCACTGGGCTTATGGGGACACTCCTCAGTGAGCACGTACTTGTAACCATCAGCGGTAAGGACAATGTCCAGGTTACATTTCCAGTCAATGGAATTTGGACCCGTAAGTTTGTTCTGATTCAAAATAACAGCTGACAGGTTGAACGACATATCAACAACTGAAAAATAAACAGTCAAGTTTCAGTATACTTTATCAAAAATATTGATATCCTCAAAACAATACAATCTCCTACCGACCTCTCTCACACCGGGATTAACGCAGGTCACGTTGGGTGAACGTCTACGCCAACCCACATTCGTTTGAGAAGAACCAAAGTTCATTAATTCCATTATCTGACCAACGATCTTATGATCTATGAAATTGATAGTCTATAATTTTTAGCCGTACTCAATAAGCAGCGTAACCTCTTAGGAGGAATACTACAAACGGTACACTAAGTGTTTGCCATTACATGACTTCTAAGCTTGTTACTTAGGATACTAATGCGCCTCGGTTAGCGAGGGTGTCGCAACTTTCTCCAATTAAACTTGCTATAGTCATCCCTTTAGAAATTCAATCTAGTGATATCTTGGGGTTGAAGACTTATCCGTAGGGAATAAGGCCCTTGGCCAGCGCGTCGGTCTAACCCACATAACATATGAATTCGTAATGGAGGCCATGGGGATATTTTCCAACCCGCTCCCACTTAGATTTTCAACTTTGAGTATTTTTCCGTTTTAACATGCAATATCTTAACAAAGGATATTCGCACCCATAAAACTGTTGGAGTTTTAATATGCGAATAATGTACCTTAGTTAATTAAACTTTACCTTTAAAACGTTTTGGTTTGGTTTTCGTTCATGCAAATTAAAACAAAATACATACAATCAACGAAAAGACATAAATACGGGAAATTAAACAAATTAAAATTTCTTAACTATAAAGGCCTTCTCTATCGTTGATTCTTTGACACCTCAGTGACAAGTCCCGTCATGTCGCTCCCACTCGTTATTTGGATTCCTCTCGATTCGCCCAGGTTTTCTCAGTTTTTTACGTAATTAGGAATCACCCAAAATTACGAGAAACCAAAACCCGTTAATATAAGTTACCCAAAATAACATCTTCATCATAATACATAAATTCCTATGTACAAAGGCATTTTTATAGGAATTTAAAGACGACATGATTAGATCAAATCCTACTACAAGATTTTTCTAATCCTACACGGCTTCCATCTTGTGGTTATTACTATTACAGACATTTCCATTCAAAAACAATACGAGCCTGGACAAGTCCTGGGGTTTTGAATGAAAAATAAAATTCTACCATAATAGCCAGGAAACCAATAACCACCTGTTTAAACATTTTGACAAAAATAATAATGCCAAAATAAAGCCGTGTAATATATCAAACAAGTATAAAGCCAAAACACTCGCTCTGATACCATTTTGAAGGAAAACAGAACAAGCCTGGGCTAAATCGAAAACCTCACTTTCGTGCAATGCATTCCAGAATCGGAAGCTTTCGACAAAGCTCAGGCTCAAATTCATTTTTCCATGAATGGATCTAGGATTATACTTATTTAATTTATTAATAGAGACACAAAAGATATAATCTTTAATTAAAACGGAAAGTTCAAAAAATTATACCTTTAAAGCGTGTCCCTAGCAATAAGAAAACCAAAGCTGAAAATCTTGTTGTTTACCACCCGAGACCAATCACGAGAGAATCCCGATAAGAACTTCGTCTCTTCCTCGAAATCACGTGGGCGATTATCCCAAAGGTAGCTAAGACACTAAAGAAGAGATCCATATGAGACCCACGAGATTAAGGAGATAACACACTGTCTCTAAGGCATAACCCCAAAATGAGGTAGGCAACTCACTATAACTCATCATCGATCAATCATATCCATAAGAGTCCTGTTCTTCCTCTCTGCTACACCATTCTACATGGGTATGCCAGGTGCAGACAACTGGGTATGAATACCCTCCTCTGACAAATAGGACCTAAATTCACTAGAGTGGTATTCGCCACCACGATCATATCGCAAGGCCTTGATAGATACTCTTACCCAGATGGTTCTCCACCTCAGCCTTAAACTCTTTGAACTTACCAAAGCATTCAAACTTGTGGCGCATCAGGTATATGTTGAAAGAATTTTGCCACATAGGATCTAGGTTTGCACTTGCTCGATTTACAACGCAACAAAAATTTCTAATAAAAGCGGAACCTTAAAAAAGTACCTTTGAAGCGTGCACCTAGTGATTCTCTTGTATGCCTCAAAGACTATGACCTCTTGTTGTGTTGGCAACAATGTAGAAATCAATTGATCAGCAACTCACCACAATCCACCTGTTGAAAAATTCAGCACCTCCGCACCTAGCATGTACTGCAAATGCATTGCCCGAAGAGAGAGAAAACAATTTTCGCAGCCAGCAAAATCTAGCCAAAATTCGGCCAAATAAACAAGAAGGGCCGCAAATTGTGTTTAAAATTCATTCTTGAGAGAGAGAGAATTTTCTCTCTCTAGAATTTTATCTCTCTAGATTCTTGAATAATGAATCTATTGAATTGTGTATAGTGAATGGCTAATCCCTTGTCTATTTATAGAGGTACAAGAGAGACCCCAAGTTGGTTTAGGATTGGTCTTCCTAATGGGTTTAGGTAATGAATTAGTTTCCAAATCCAAATAGGCAACCAATCTGATAGGATAAACCAAATCCTACTAGATTTCCAAATCTCTAGGATTTCCTAATTCCAATTTAATCTTAAGACTTAATTAATTAATTAAATAATTTCACTTTGTTAATTACTTAATTAACCCTTAAGAATTAATTAAATAATTCCACTTTGTTAATTACTGAATTAACCCTTAAGAATAATTAACCAATTAATTAACTAAATCTACCTATTCAATTAACCTATTACAAAATTTATCGTACCACTAACGGATTAATTTTGGCACTACCATCCTACACCAGAATTGCTTCCGGAACAACTTAATTAAATTATATTCATTAATTTCCCCACATCAAAGATATAGTGCTCGTTAATTAAAATTAATTTACTGATAAATTAATTAATTAACTTCTTTAATTCTGAGACTAGTACCACTCGACCTTTTTACTATACCGGACATAAGTCCACCGGCCGGGTTTAGTATAATAAACATTTCGAGCTCATCTCGGGAGCACCATCACCCCGGACGCACCGGTACATGGTTTTCTTTCGACAAGCAGCAGCACATCAAGTAACTAAACACGCGCACCCAACCTACCGAGACTATTGGCCACAATTGACCTCACCCTTTGGCAGATCAAAGTACACTATGTCTAATCCTCATGCCCACTCGAGTCTAGGGATTTAGAGATAGAATACAAGGATTGATTTGTCTATTAAATCAGTACAAGACAAATCATTCCTAATGGTCAAGTTCAATATGCCCCGGGCATATTTACATGATTCAATTAGTTTAGACAAATTAATTATCTGAACCACATAATAACCTAGACTAGCAGTTTGTCCAAAATTATCTCGGTTACGAACCTCATTTATATATTATGTCTTTCAACCAATGATGAGATCTACTGTGTCACACCAGTCACCTCATCATCTACTTACATAATATAAATGGACATATATATATATGCACAACAAAATATAATTAAAACACAAATCAATATATTAAACTGGGAAACTGTACAATAAAAGCATAGCTTATGTATTCTACTCCAACATATGTATCCATATCTAGAGTAATCATCCGTGAAAGTCACAAAATACTAATAACCACCTATAGCCTGAACTGACATAGGCCCACACACGCCAGAATGAATCAACTCTAAAACCTCCTTGGCTCTATACCCCTTTGCCTTAAAAGGGCTCTTGGTCATCTTACCCTCCAAATAGCTATCAATATCCAATGAGTCCAAAGACCCATTATTGACCAACCTTTGAATCCTACTAAGATTGATGTGACAGAGTCTCAGGTGCCAAAGATGAGTTTTATTCAAAGGGGAAGACTCCTTTCTCTTACTATGATTCGGTGATGAGTTATTAGTTTCTGTTTTTTGCATTACTGGGGAGTATGTCTTGATTAAAAACAAATTGTCAACTAATATACCTGAAGATATAAGCTTCTGGCCTTTTCTAATAAAAATAGATCCATCATAAAAAGCACACTTATGACCATCCAAAATAAGTTTAGAAACTGAAAGCAAATTCTTACGAAAATTGGGTACATAAAAGCAATCTATCGAATGTAAAACTGATTCTGAAAAATAAAGACAAAAAACTCCCACTGTAACACCAGAAACCCTGGTAGTATCCCCAAGGTAGACCTCCAATTCTTCCCCTCTAAGCAGTCGGGTCACTTGGAACCCCTACAAAGAAGTACAAACATGATCAGTGGCTCCTGAATGTCTCAGTAACTAGGGAAAATTTACACATACCTCGAGGCTTTGGGCAATCCTTCTTCCAATGTCCTGCTTTGCCACATCTGAAGCACTTGCCTTTCGGCTTATGCTTATTGGCAATGCCCGCCTTGGGTCCATGGTCAGCTCCTGCTTTCTGGCCTCTCTTCCTCGTTTGTTTCCTGTCTTTGTGCCCAGCAGAGGAACCTGAGAGACCAACAGTAGCCAAGGCTTGCTTCTTCTCTATGAATAGGCCCTCAGCAGACACCAATGCAGTAATGAGCTCAGAAAGTGAATATGAGAGCGGGCCCATATTATAGTTCAGCATAAATTGCTCAAAACTAGGGGGTAAGCTCTGGAAGATGATGTCGACCTGGGTCTCCCCATCAATGTCACCTCTCAATACCTCAATCTCATTGATGCAGCTCATCATGTCCAGAATGTTATCCCTCACTGAAGTGTCTTCAACCATCCTAGCATTCATGAGTTTCTTCATAGCTGACTGCTTGGCTGCCCTGCCTTGATGTCCAAACATCTCTTTGAGATTGAGCATCATATCGTAGGCTGAGGTAAACAACTGATGCTGGTATTGCTGTACACTCGACATAGAAGCCAAGATATAGCACAGGGTCATCTCATCAGCCTTCTGCCACCTCGTATATGGCTCTCGCTGCTCAGGGGTGGCATCATCGCTGGGCTTAGGGAGACACTCCTCAGTGAGCACGTACTTGTAACCCTCAGCGGTAAGGACAATGTCCAGGTTACATTTTCAGTCAATGTAATTTGGACCCGAAGTTTGTTCTGATTCAAAATGGCAGCTAACGGGTTGAATGACATATGAACAACTGAAAAATAAATAGTCAAGTTTTAGTATACTTTGTCAAAAATGTTGATATCCTCAAAACAATACAATCTCCTACCGACATCTCTCACACCGGGATTAACGCAGGTCACGTCGGGTGAACGTCTACGCCAACCCACATTCATTTGAGAAGAACCGAAGTTCATTAATTCCATTATCTGACCAACGATCTTATGATCAATGAAATTAATAGTCTATAATTTTTAGCCGTACTCAATAAGCAGCGTAACCTCTTAGGAGGAATACTACAAATGGTACACTAAGTGTTTGCCATTACGTGACTTCTAAGCTTGTTACTTAGGATACTAATACGCCTCGGTTAGCGAGGGTGTCCCAACTTTCTCCAATTAAACTTGCTATAGTCATCCCTTTAGAAATTCAATCTAGTGATATCTCGGGGTTGAAGACTTATCCGTAGGGAATAAGGCCCTTGGCCAGCGCGTCGGTCTAACCCACATCACATATGAATCCGTAATGGAGGCCATGGTGATATTTACCAACCCGCTCCCACTTAGATTTTTAACTTTGAGGATTTTTCTGTTTTAACATGCAATATTGAACAAAGGATATTCGCACCCATAAAACCGTTGGAGTTTTAATATGCGAATAATCTACCTTAGTTAATTGCATTTTACCTTGAAAATGTTTTGGTTTGGTTTTCGTTCATGCAAAATAAAATGAAAAACACACAATCAACGAAAAGACATAAATATGGAAAATTAAAGAAATTAAAATTTCTTGACTATTATGGCCTTCTATATCGTTTATTCCTTGATGCCTCGGTGACAAGTCCCGTCATGTGGCTCCCACTCGTTATTTAGATTCCTCTCGATTCGCCCAGGTTTTCTTAATTTTTTACGTAATTAGGAATCACCCAAAATTACGAGAAACCAAAACCCGCGAATATGAGTTACCAAAATAACATCTTCATCATAATACATAAATTCCTATATATAAAGGCATTTTTCTAGGAATTTAAAGATGACATGATTAGATCAAATCCTACGACAAGATTTTTCTAGTCCTGCATGGCTTCCAGCTCGTGGTTATTACTATTATAGACATTTCCATTCAAAAACAATATGATCCCGGACATGTCCCGGGGTTTTTGAATGAAAAATAAAATTTTACCATAATAGCCAGGAAACCAATAACCACCTATTTAAACATTTCGACAAAAATAATAATGCCAAAATAAAGTCGTGTAATAAATCAAACAAGTATAAAGCCGAAACACTCGCTCTGTTACCATTTTGAAGGAAACAGAATAAGCCCAGGCTAAATCGAAAACCTCACTTTCGTGCAATGCATTCCAGAATCAGAAGTTTTCGACAAAGCTCAGGCTCAAATTCATTTTTCCCATGAATGGATATTTGATTATACTTATTTAATTTATTAATAGAGACACAAAAGATACAATCTTTAATTAAAGTGGAAAGTTCAAAAGATTATACCTTTGAAGCGTGTCCCCCGCAATAAGAAAACCAAAGCTGAAAATCATGCTATTTACCGCCTGGGACCAATCACGAGAGAATCCCAATAACAACTCCGTCTCTACCACGAAATCGCGTGGGCGATTATCCAAAAGGTAGCTAAGACACTAAGGAAGAGATCCATATGAGACCCATGAGATTAAGGAGATAACATGCTGTCTCTAAGGCATAACCCCGAAACAAGGTAGGCAACTCACTATAACTCATCATCGATCTAACCATATCCATAAGAGTCCTGTCTCTCCTCTCTGCTACACCATTCTGCTGGGGTGTGCCAGGTGCAGACAACTGGGTCTGAATACCCTCCTCTGAAAAATAGGACCTAAATTCACTAGAGTGGTATTCGCCACCGCGATCAGATCGCAAGGTCTTGATACTCTTACCCAGATGGTTCTCCACCACAGCCTTAAACTCTTTGAACTTACCAAAGCATTCAGACTTGTGGCGCATCAGGTATATATATCCATATCAAGAGTAATCATCTGTGAAAGTCACAAAATACTTATAACCACTTCTAGCCTGAACTGACATAGGCCCACACACGTCAGAATGAATCAACTCTAAAACCTCCTTGGGCCTATACCCCTTTGCCTGAAAAGGCCTCTTGGTCATCTTACCCTCCAAACGGGGCTCACAGGTTAGATAGCTATCAATATCCAATGAGTCAAAAGACCCATTATTGACCAACCTTTGAATCCGACTAAGGTTGATGTGACCGATTCTCAGGTGCCAAAGATGAGTTTGATTCAAAGGGGAAGACTCCTTTCTCTTACTATGATTCGGTGATGAGTTATTAGTTTCTGTGTTTTGCATTACTGGGGTGTATGTCATGATTAAAAAAAGATTGTCAACTAATATACCAGAACATATAAGCTTCTGGCCTTTTCTAATAAAAATAGATCCATCAGAAAAACCACACTTATAACCATCCAAAATAAGTTTAGAAACTGAAAGTAAATTCTTACGAAAACTGGGTACATATAAGCAATCTCTCGAATGTAAAACTGAGTCTGAAAAATAAAGACAAAGAACTCCCACTGTAACAACGGAAACTCTGGTAGTATCCCCAAGGTAGACCTGCAATTCTCCCTCTCTAAGCAGCCGGGTCACTTAGAACCCCTACAAAGAATTACAAACCTGATCAGTGGCTCCTGAATCCACACACAAAGTATCTGTGGGAATCGCCGCTAAACACGTCTCAGTAACTAGGGAAAATTTACACATACCTCGAGGCTTTGGGTAATTCTTATTCTAATGTCCTTCTTTGCCACATCTGAAGCACTTGTCTTTCAGCTTATGCTTCTTGGGTTCTTGATCAGCTCCTGCTTTCTGGCATCTCTTCCTCTTTTGCTTCCTGCCTTTGGGCCCAGCATAGGAACCTGAGAGACCAACAGTAGCCAAGGCTTGCTCCTTCTCTGTGAATAGGCCCTTAGCAGACACCAATGCAGTCATGAGCTCAGGAAGTGAATATGAGAGCTGGCCCATATTATAGTTCAACCGAAACTGCTCAAAACTAGGGGGCAAGCTCTAAAGGATAATATCGACCTGGGTCTCCCCATCAATATCACCACCCAATACCTAAATCTCATTGATGCAGCTCATCATGTCCAGAACGTGATCCCTCACTGAAGTGTCTTCAGCCATCCTAGCATTCATGAGTTTCCTCATAGCTGACTGCTTGGCTGCCTTGCCCTGATGTCCAAACATCTCCCTGAGGTTGAGCATCATATCGTAAGCTGAGGTAAACAACTGATGCTGGTGTTGCAGTACACTCAACATAGAAGCCAAGATGTATATGGCTCTCGCTGCTTAGGGGTGGTATTATCGCTGGGCATAGGGGGACACTCCTCAGTGTGCACGTACTTGTAACCCTCAGCGGTAAGGACAATGTCCAGGTTACATTTCCAGTCAATGTAATTTGGACTCGTAAGTTTGTTCTGATTCAAAATGATAGCTAACGGTTGAACGACATATCAACAACTGAAAAATAAACAGTCAAGTTTCAGTATACTTTTTCAAAAATATTGATATCCTCAAAACAATACAATCTCTTATCGACATCTCTCACACCGGGATTAATGCAGGTCACGTTGGGTGAACGTCTACGCCAACCCAGATTCGTTTGAGAAGAACCGAAGTTCATTAATTACATTATCTGACCAACGATCTTATGATCAATGAAATTAATAGTCTATAATTTCAGTCGTACTCAATAAGCAGCGTAACCTCTTAAGAGGAATACTACAAACGGTACACTAAGTGTTTGCCATTACGTGACTTCTAAGCTTGTTACTTAGGATACTTATGCACCTCGGTTAGCGAGGGTGTCGCAACTTTCTCCAATTAAACTTGCTATAGTCATCCCTTTAAAATTTCAATCCAGTGATATCTCGGGGTTGAAGACTTATCCGTAGGGAATAAGGCCCTTGGCCAGCGCGTCGGTCTAACCCACATCACACATGAATCCATAATGGAGGCCATGGGGATATTTACCAACCCGCTCCCACTTAGATTTTTAACTTTGAGGATTTTTCCATTTTAACATGCAATATCTTAACAAAGGATATTGGCACCCATAAAACCGTTGGAGTTTTAATATGAGAATAATCTACCTTAGTTAATTGCACTTTACCTTGAAAACATTTTGGTTCGGTTTTTGTTCATGCAAAATAAAATGAAAAACACACAATCAACGAAAAGACATAAATACGGGAAATTAAAGAAATTAAAATTTCTTGACTATTATGGCCTTCTCTATCGTTGATTCCTTGACGCCTTGGTGGCAAGTCCCGTCATGTGGCTCCCACTCGTTATTTGGATTCCTCTCGATTCGCCCAGGTTTTCTCAGTTTTTTACGTAATTAGGAATCACCCAAAATTATTAGAAACCAAAACCCGCGAATATAAGTTACCCAAAACAACATCTTCATCATAATACAAAAATTCCTATATACAAAGGCATTTTTCTAGGACTTTAAAGACGCCATGATTAGATCAAATCCAACTACAAGATTTTTCTAATCCTACCTGGCTTCCAGCTCATGGTTATTACTATTACAGGCATTTCCCTTCAAAAACAATATGAGCAGGAAACCAATAACCACCTGTTTAAACATCTCGACAAAAATAATAATGCCCAAATAAGGCCGTGTAATGAATCAAACAAGTATAAAGCCGAAACACTCGCTCTGATACCATTTTGAAGGAAAATAGAACAAGCCCGTGCTAAATCGAAAACCACACTTTTGTGCAATGCATTCCAGAATCGGAAGATTTCGACAAAGCTCATGCTCAAATTCATTTTCCCATGAATGGATCTAGGATTATACTTATTTAATTTATTAATAGAGACACAAAAGATACAATCTTTAATTAAAGTGGAAAGTTCAAAAGAATATACCTTTGAAGCGTGTCCCTAGCAATAAGAAAACCAAAGCTGAAAATCCTACTATTTACCGCCCAGGACCAATCACTAGAGAATCCCGATAAAAACTCCGTCTCTACCTCGAAATCGTCTGGGAGATTATCAAAAAGGTAGCTAAGACACTAAGGAAGAGATCCATATGAGACCCACCTCCAAAGACTCGTCAGATCCTCATCAGATCGTTGCCCGAAAATTATTGCACTTATTTACCGCCTGGATACGAAATCCACTCGAACTTCGAAGAATAACTCCAATTCGACTCCGAACTAGTGTGGGCTAGTGTCTACAGAGTTGCCCAAGGAAAAATGAAGAAGTCCCAAGAAACTCGCTTCAAGAATCACACAAATCTGAAAAAATAGATTTAGCCCGGGAACTTAACCCAGTCTAAAAATCCACACCAAAAGTGTCTGGAATGTGTTCCTGCTCGTAGATCTAGACTCTAGCGATATAAAAAGATCAAGCTAGAGGATGAACACCACAAAAATTAACAAACCCACTTCAAAATAAGCAAAGCCACCGCCCCGAAAATGAACCAAACGTCGGCCGAGAAAACCAATCAAAGGCAGCAGCTTTGTACTCCAAAAATAGTGATCTAGGATTCTCTAGGTTATGGGCTTTTAGGATTCTCGAAGAAGAAAGCTCCAAAGTCGACTTCGAAAGAAAAGCTACTAAGAAAGTTGAGAGCTTCTCTTTCTAGACTTAACTTTCTCTCACTAGGCAAATGGCTCTAAGGTTTCTAATGTCTTGTAAGTTGCCTAACAAGGGATATTTATAGGGAGCTTCTAAGGAGACCTAATGGGCCTTTGAGTTAGGCCTTTTAATTTGACTTTCTTTAACCCCTTAGTCTTTTCTAGACTAGTCAACTCCAATCACTCCTTTTGAATTAAATCTTTAACCCACTTCGTTAATTTAATTTAATCGAGCCTTTTGGAATAATTAATTCATATAGAATTAATTTTCTTAATCCATTTTGTCATTTAAATATTAATTAAACCTTTAGGATTAATTAATTCACTTTATCGATTAGTCAAACGCATACTTAGTCGTACCAGTAACGGACCAATTATGGAACTACCGCTCAAAAATGACTTTACATTGCGCCACTATGTTTTCTTCTATCTCCCCACATTAAAGATCTAGTGCTCATCCGTTTATCAATTTACTAACAAACTAATTCACCGACTTCTTGGTATCCGAGATTAGTACCACTCGACCTTCTTATTATACCAGACATAAAGTCCACCGGCCGGGTTTAGTATAATAATCCTTATGAGCTCATGACTCCCTTGAGTTAGCAAATGCACCATTGTTATCACAATAGACTATGATAGACCTCGACAACTCAGGGACCACATCTAACTCCACTAGGAAGTTCCTGAGCCATACAACTTCTTTCACTACCTTTGATACGGCAACGTACTCAGCCACAATGGTAGAGTCCGCCACGCATTTCTGCTTGACACTCCGCCATAATATGGCCCCACCTCTTAGAGTAAACACAAACCAAAGGTATACTTACTCTTGTCTATATCACCTTGAAAGTCCGAATCTGTGTAACCCAATGGAATTACCTCCCGTGCTCGATAAATCAAGACGTGATTTCTCATCCTATGCAAGTACTTGAGAATGCATTAACTGCCTCCTAATGAGCCTTCCCAGGGTTACTCTGATATCTGCTGACCATGCCAACGACAAAGCAAATATTAGGCATAGTGCATAATATAGCATACATGAGACTAACCACTGTAGATGCGTAGGGTACTGCCTTCACAGAATCTATCTCCTCAGCAGTCTTGAGACACTGCTCCTTTGATAAATGCACTCCATACTCGAAAGATCCCTTTTTGGAGTTCTGCATGTTAAAACGGGCCAGAATTGTGTCTATGTACGAAGTCTGAGAGAGTGTGAAAGAATGTTTCCTATAATCTCAAATAATCTTGATCCCAAGGATATGTCCAGCCTCTCCTAAGTTCTTAATATCAAACTGCTGGAACAACCATGCCTTTACGTCTGACAACACCTTCTTACTATTGCCAATAAGAAGGATGTCATCTACGTATAGTACGAGGAACACCACTAAATCACCATCATGCCTGCGGTATACACATTGCTCATCCGAACACTGAGTGAATCAACAGAACTGGATAACCTAGTCAAAATGTATGTTCCAAGATTTGGATACTTGCTTAAATCCATAGATAGACCTCTTGAGCTTGAATACCTTGTGCTCTTGGCCCTGAATAATGAAACCCTCTGGTTGCTGCAAAAAGATGGTATCCTCAAGACTTCAATTAAGGAAAGTTGTCTTGAAGTCCATATGCCAAATCTCATAATCCATATGAGCAGCTATGGCCAAGAAAATCCAGATCGACTTAAGCATAGCTGCTGGGGAAAAGGTCTCCTTATAATCGATACCCTCTTTCTTAGTATACCCTTTCGCCACAAGCCTAGCCTTGAAGGTCTCAACCCTTCCGTCAAATCCTCTATTTCACTTATACACCCATTTGTACCCAATAGGTCGAAACCCATTAGGAAGGTCTACCATTTCCCATACTTGATTTGAGTCTATAGAACCCATCTCAGCAATTATCACTCTGTGCCAAGAATCTACATCTTTATCCTGGAGAGCCTCATTGTAACTAACTGGGTCTGGTTCATGAGTGCCAGGGATAAAGTCTGAAGACTCACCCAAATCCATGTACCTCTCGATAAAGCCTGTGTAGGTGCATCATCTATGATAATGCGTGCAGTACTCTGTGGTGTATCATCATGTACTTGTGCATCTGGAATACTTGATTGACCCTTAAGCTCTTTTAATATGACTTTGCTGCTGGGCTTATGATCTAAAATATAATCCTCCTCTAGAAATCCGGCATTGGTGCTGAGCACCACATTCTGATCTTGAGGACTAGGAAATAGACCACTTCTCATTCCTCTATGAGAGCCTATAAATAGCATAACCTATGTTATCGCATCTAACTTACCTGTATCTGTTTTAAGCTCATGTGCTGGGCAACCCCAAATCCTGAGATGCCTTGGACAAGGCTTTCACCCAGTCCACAACTCCATTGGGGTTGAAGGCAAATACTTAGATGGTACGAGGTTAAGGATAAAACATGCTGTCTCTAAGGCATAACCCCAAAACGAGTTGGACAACTCACTGTATCCATAAGAGTCCTGATTCTCCTCTCTGCTACACTGTTCTGCTGGGGTGTGCCAGATGTCGAAAACTGGGATTGAATACCCTCATCTGAAAAATAGGTCCTCAATTCACTAGTGAGGTATTCATCATCACGATCAGATCGGAGGGTCTTGATACTTTTACCCAGATGCTTCTCCACCTCAACCTTAAACTCTTTGAACTTGCCAAAGTATTCAGACTTGTGGTGTATCAGGTATATGTATCCATATCTAGAGTAGTCATCTTAAATGTCATGAAATACACATAACATCCTCTAGCCCGAACTGACATAGGCCCATACAAGTCTGAATGAACTAACTCTAAAACCTCTTTAGCCCTATTATCCTTTGCCTTGAAAGGCCTCTTGGTCATTTTACCCTCCAAACAGGACTCACAGGTAGGAAAAATTTCAATATCCAATGGGTCTAAAGACCCATCTTTGAACAACCTCTGAATCCTACTAAGGTTGATATGACCTAGTCTTAGGTGTCAAAGATAACTCTAGTTCAAAGGGGAACACTCATTTCTCTTATTATGATTCGATGATGTGTCATTAATTTATGTGTTTTATAAAACTGGGCAGTTTGTTTTAATTAAAAAAACAAATTGTCAACCAATGCACTGAAACATATAAGTTTCTTGTTCTTTCTAATAAAAATAGAATTATCAGAAAAGACAAACTTATAACCATCCAAAAGTAGCTTAGAAACTGAAAGTAAGTTCTTCCTAAAAGCTGGGTACATAAAGACAATCTCTCAAATGTAAAACAGAGTCTGAAAAATAAAGAAGAACTACTCCCACTGTAGAAACTGATACATTGGTAGTATCCCCAAGGTAGACCTACAAATCACCCTTTCTAAGCAGCTGGGTCACTTACAAACCCAACAAAGAATTACAAACATGATCAGTGGCTCCTGAATTCACACACTAAGTATCTGTGAGAATCGCCGCTAAACACGTATCAGTAACAAAGGGGAAATTGCTCATAACTCTAGGCTTTGGGTAGTCTTTTTTCCAGTTGTTGGAGTTGAATACATAAGCTATGCTTGTATTGTACTTTTTCCCAGTTAATATATCAATTAATGTTTTGGTTAAATTTTTTGTGTGCATAATTTGTCCATTTATATTATGTAGTTAGATGATGAGGTGTCTTGTGTGACACAGTAGATCTCATCATTGGTTAAAAGATATAATATATAAATGAGGTTCGTAATCGAGACAGCTTTGGACAAACCATCGGTTTAGGTTATTATATGATTCGGATAATTGGTTTGTCTAAACTAATTGAATCATATAGATATGTTAGGGGCGTATTGAACCTGACCATTAGGAATGATTTGACTTGTACTGTATTAATAGACAAATCATTCTTGGTATTCTATCTCTTAATCCCTAGACTCGAGCGGGCATGAGGGTTAGACATAGTGTACTTTGATCTGCCAATGGGTGAGGTCAATTGTGGCCAATAGTCTCGGTAGGTTGGGTGCGCGTGTTTAGTTGCTTGGTATACTGCTGCTTGTCGAAAGAAAACCATGTACCGGTGTGTCCGGGGTGATGGTGCTCCGGAGATGAGCTCGTAATGTTTATTATACTAAACCCCGCCAGTGAAATTATGTCTGGTATTGTAAAAAGGTCGATTGGTACTAGTCTCAGAATTTAAAAAGTTAATTAATTAATTTATCAGTAAATTAATAAATTAACGAACACTATATCTTTGATGTGGGGAGATTATGAATATTAATTAATTAAGTTGTTCTGGAAGCAATTATGGTGTAGGATGGTAGTGCCAAAATTAATCCGTTAGTGGTACGATTAATTTTGTAATAGGTTAACTGAACAGGTAGAATTAATTAATTGATTAATTATTCATAAGGGTTAATTGGGTAATTAATAAAGTGAAATTATTTAATTAATTAATTAAGTCTTAAGTTTCAATTAGAATTAGAAAATCCTAGAGATTAGGAATCTAGTAGGATTTGGTTTATCTTATCAGATTGGTTACCTAATTGGATTTAAAAACTAATTAATTACCTAAACCTATTAGAAAAACCAATCCTAAACCAACTTGGGGTCTTTCTTGTAACTCTATATGTAGACAAGGGATCAGCTATTCAAGACATACAACTCTTAAGTTTTCAAGAAAAGAAAACTAGAGAGAGAAAATCCTAGAGAGAGACATAATTTTATCTCTCAAGTTTGGATTTTTAAAGCTCAAAAGTCGGCTGCTCTTCCTTTAAACCGGCGGCCAAATTTTCTCAATTCCCGACGGTGCGTGGTTCGAGGAGATGTAACGCATGAGTCTCTCTCAGGCGATGCGTGAAGTCCACGCGTGCAGGTGGTCATTCTGGAGAATCTTCTGGCAACCCATTTGTGGTGATTTACTGATCAATTGCTCGTTAGATTGCTGCCCACATAGCATACAAGCAAAGTCTTGAGGCATACAAGAGAATCACCTAATTATACGCTTCAATAGGTAATTCTTATTCTTCAGCTTTTATTAAGAATTTTTGTTTCGTGATAAATCGAATAAGTGCAAACCCGGATCCTGTGCAATGTTATTTCAAAAGGGTTGGAATAGCAATTGTGCTAGCGTCTATGCCTAGCCAGAGATTTTGATTCTGGAATGCATAGCACGAAAGTTAGTTTCTGGCTAGGCCCCGGAAAATACTCTTTCAATTGGTATCAGAGCCTGGTTTTGGGTTTTGTGCATATTCGATTTATTACAAGATTTTATTTGTAGGTGGTTAAGAAATCTCGTCTATTATGGTTATGTTTGTAAGGATTTTAATTAAACTCCGGGACATGTTTGGATTTGATTTTATTATGAATGTTTGTAATAGTATAACCACGTAGATGAAGCCGTGTAAGATTAGATAAAATTTGTAGTAGGATTTTTTCTATGTAATTTCGATTCTTTAATTTTCCTAGAAAGCCTTGTAGTAGGAGAATTAATTGTTGTAATCGAAGGTGTTATTGTCGGCAACATGAATTCATGGGTTTTGGGTTATCGTTAATTCCTAGCAACCTAGGAAAATCCAGAACGAATTGCAAGATGACCAAATAGCGTAGAAAAAACGAAGGAGGGATTAGTGGCAGGGGGCAGCACTGGCGATGACTCACCGACGGGAGCCGTCATCGATAACCGCCGGAGGACGGTAGCTGTGCAGCTACCGCCGCACAGCGAAGCAACTGCTGTGCAGGCGCGCAGTTGCAGCTGCAGCTGCGAGCGCAGCAGCAGCTCATACGGTAGCCCGCTCGGGTCACGTTTTGGCCCATTTTTCCTCCAGTTTTTGTTTTTTGAAGTTCAAGACTCTATCCATCGAGTTGCATGGCGGGACACGAGATCAAGGCAGAAGATGGAAGCAATTAAAACCATAATAGTCGAGAAATTTATTTTTCGCATTTATTTCCCGTATTTATTGTTTTAATTTTTGTGGTTTAATTTTTATGTTGTATTTTAGATGCAAGATTTTAAAACATGTTGGTTTTATGGTTGCATATAACTTAGGGTTAGTTAATTGCATGTTAAAACCAAAAAAACCTTCAATTTAGAAATCTAAGTGAGAGCGGGTTGGTTTAATATCCCCACGGCCACCATTACGAGTTTATATGCGATGTGGGTGGGCTTGCGCGTTGGCCTTAGGGTCTTCCTCCATTCGGATGAGTCCAACCACGAGATCGCTAGATTATAAATTTCTGAGTAAGATGACTAGAGTAAGTTTAACTAGGAGAAATGTGACACCCTCTCCATCTGAGGCGCACTATACTGAGATAACAAGCTCAGAAGTCACGTAATGGCACACACTTAGTGTGATATGCAGTCTCCCTTCCATCGAGGTTACACTGCTTATTTGTACGGCTGAAAGCACTGACTATTAGCTACATTGATCAATAGATCGTTTGGTCAGATAGTGTAGTTAATGAACTTGGTTCTTCTCAAATGAGTGTGGGTTACCGTAAATGTCCACACTATCGTGGCTTGCGAGAATCCCGGTAAATGAAATGTTGATGGATTAAAATTATTGTTTTGAGGAAAGTTAATAATTGTTAGAATTTTCTTGTTTTCGAAATTATAGATTTAAACACTACAACATTGTCTGTTTATTTAATTTACAGTATTCGATATGGCATTCAACCCCTTAGCTGCTATATTGAAAGACAATAAGTTAACTGGAACTAATTATGTCGACAGGAGTCGTAACTTGGACATTGTCCTGACGGCAGAGCAGTATAAGTTTGTGCTCACCGAAGTATGTCCAGATGTGCCTAATGAGGACTCTCCTCAAGAGAATAGGGATGCCTATGCTAGGTGGAGAAAAGCGGATGAGATGGCGCGGTGCTATATTTTGGCCTTTGTGTTAAATGTGCTGCAATATCAACTTCATCCCATGGTCTCTGCTTTCAACATGATGGCTCACCTGAGGGAGATGTTCGCTCATCAAGGTAGAACTGATAGGCAAGCAGCCACGAGAAAGTTGATAAATAATAAGATGGCTTAGGGCAGATTGGTGAGAGATCATGTGCTTCACATGATCAGTAACATCAATGAGATAAAGGTATTGGGGGTGAAATCGACCCAGAAAGTCGGATAGATATTATCCTCCAGAGCTTACCCTCTTGTTTTTAGCAGTTTCGGGTCAACTATAACATGAATCAAAGAGTTACATTCTACCCGAGCTCTTAACTGATTTGGTGTCGGCCGAAGACATATTTCACGAGAAGAAGCAAGCTTTGGTCATAGTGAAGGCTTCAAGTTCTTCTTCTGCCCCTAAAGGCAAGAAGAATAAGAAGAAAAAGAAGGCCAAGAAACTTGCTGCAAAGCTTGATATCGCAAAGAAGAGTAAGCCCAAAAGGCAAGTGCTTCAGGTGCGGGAAAACGGGACACTGGAAAGCGGATTGTCCAAAGCCTAAAGGTACGATAGTTTCTGCCCTAATTACTGAGACATGTTTAGCGGTGCTCCCACAGATACTTGGTGTATGTATTCAGGTGCCACTGATCATATTTGTAATTCTTTGTAGGGGTTCAAGTAACCCAGAAGCTTAGAGAGGGTGAGCTGGACATCTACACGGGCGATACTATAAGAATGTTAGTAGAAGCAGTGGGAGCAGTCACTTTAAATTTTGAAAGTTGTAGATTAGAATTAAATAATTGTCTTTATGTATTGAGTTTTAGAAAGAACCTTATTTCGGTTTCTAAACTCTTAAAGAACGGTTATAAGTTCATTTTTTCTGATGATTCTATATTTATTAGAAGAAATGGAAAACTTATTTGTTCTGGTTCATTAGCTGACAATTTGTTTGTCGTTAATTCTAATTTCCTTGTTGTGCAAAACATATAAACATATAGCTCTTTATCTAACATTAATAAAAGGAAAAAACCTTCTGAAATGAATCAAACCTATCTTTGGCATCTCAGGCTAGGTCATATAAACCTTAGTAGGATTCAGAGGTTGGTCAATGATGGACCTTTAGGTTCATTAGAGATTGACAGTTATTCAACCTGCGAATCTTACTTGGAAGGTAAAATAACCAAGAGACCTTTTAAGGAAAAAGGTTATGGAGCTAAAGAAGTATTAGAGTTAATTCATTCTGACTTATGTGGACCAATGACGGTCCAAGCACGAGGTGGGTTTGAGTATTTTGTGATGTTCATGGATGACTACTCAAGCTACGGGTACATTTACCTAATGCGTCACAAGTCCGAGTGCTTTGGCAAGTTCAAAGAGTTTTGGGCAGATGTGGAGAAGCATCATGGAAAGAGTATTAAGAAACTGCGATCAGATCATGGTGGGGAGTACCTGTCCCATAAATTTTGAGAATACCTCAGTGAGGTAGGAATTCAGTCTCAGTTGTCTGCACCTGGCACGCCACAGCGGAACGGTGTAGCAAAAAGAACATGGAAATGGTTAGGTCGATGATGAGCTATAGTGATTTGCCAAGTTCATTCTGGGGATATGCCTTAGAAACAGCGATGTATATTCTTAATCTTGTACCATCTAAAACCGTGCCTTCAACCCCAGTAGAGTTGTGGAACGGGCGCAAGCCCAGTCTAAGACATCTCAGAATTTGGCGTTGCCCAGCACATGTGCTTAAGGTAGATGCGGCTAAGTTAGATGCAAGAATAGAATTAATGTTGTTTGTAGGATATCCTAGGGGAATAAAAAGTGGTCAGTTTTATAGTCCTAAATATCAGAAGGTGGTGGTTAGTACAAACGCTAGATTTTTAGAGGAATACTATATCCTAGATCACAAGCCCAAAAGTAAGGTAGTACTAAAAGAGCTTAGGGGATAAACTAATAATCTTGATACACCAGCACAAGTAGATACACCACACACTGCACAAGAGATCACAGATGATATACCTACACAGGTGGTGCCTCATCGTAGTGGGAGGGTTGTAAGACAGCCCGACAGGTTTATTGGCATAAGATAGGTATCGGACGTAGTCCCAGGCGCGCCTAAACCTGACCCGATTATCTATAATGAGGCTCATCGAGATAAAGATGCAGAATCTTGGTGTAAGGCAAATGATATCCGAGATGGGGTCAATGGACCGCAATCAAGTCTGGGAGCTTGTAGACGTGCCTGATGGGTTTAAGCCCATTGGATGCAAGTGGGTCTACAAACGTAAGAGAATACCTGGTAGAAAGGTGGAATCTTTTAAAGCTAGGCTGGTGGCTAAGGGTTATACTCAGAAAGAGGGAATCGATTATGAGGAAACCTTCTCCCCAGTAGCCACACTTAAGTCGATCCGGATTCTCTTGGCCATAGCTGCTCATTTAGATTATGAGATATGGTAGATGGATGTCATGACAGCTTTCCTAAACAGAAGTCTTGAGAAAACCACTTTTATGCAGCAACCAGAGGGATTCATTGAAAAAGTCCAAGAGCATCAGGTTTGTAGGCTTAAGAGGTCCATTTACGGACTTAAGCAGATATCCAGATCTTGGAACATCCGGTTTGATGAGGTAATCTACTCATACGGATTTACTCAGTGTCCGGATGAGCAATGTGTGTACCGCAGACGTGAAGGAAACTCAGTGGTGTTTCTTGTGCTTTGCGTAGATGACATTCTATTGATTGGCAACAACAAGAAAGTGTTATCAGACGTAAATGCATGACTGTCCAAGCAGTTTGATATGAATGACTTAGGGGAAATGGGACATATCATTGGGATCAAGATAATTTGATATTGTAGGAAACGTTCATTAACGCTCTCCCAAGCTTCATACATAGATGAGATTCTGGACCATTTTAACATGCAGAACTCCAAGAAAGGTTTTCTACCTTTCAGACACGGAGTGCATCTTTCTAAAGAACAGTCTCCTAAGACAGTTGAGGAGATAGAGACCATGACGACAGTTCTTTATGCTTCGACAGTAGGAAGTCTCATGTATGCCATATTGTGTACGAGACCTAATATCTATTATGTTATTGGTATTGTAAGCAGATATCAGAGTAACCCCAGGAAAGCTCATTGGGAGGCAGTAAAATGTGTTCTTAAGTATTTACGCAGAACAAGAGACCAAGTGTTGGTCTATCAGTCACCTGAGCAGGTACCCCGAGGTTATACAGATTCAGATTTCCAACGCGACAAGGACAAGAGCATGTCTACCTCAGGGTATGTGTTTACTCTGGGAGGTGGAGCCATAGTTTGGCGGAGTATCAAGCAAAAATACGTGGTGGAATCTACCATGGAAGCTGAATATGTTGCCGCATCAGAGGCAGCGAATGAAGCAGTGTAGCTCAAGAACTTCCTAGTGGACTTAGATGTGATTCCTAGTTTTTAGAAGTCTATCACGGTGTATTGTGATAACAACAGTGCAGTAGCAAACTCGAAGGAACCACGAGCCCACAAGGCGAGTAAACATATACAGCGCAAGTACCACCTGATACGTGATATCGTAAAGAGGGAAGACGTGGTCGTGGGTAAGATAGCATCAGTGGATAACCTTGCAGATCCGTTCAAAAAGACATTGACTTCAAAAGTCTTTGAGGCTCACGTGGAGGGTATGGGAATCAGATACTTAGGAGAGCCATGACAGTTTTTCTTGATATATAGTAGCAGATTGTATAGGAGTTGAATTTAGATGTATACTTAAAGCACAGCTTATGTATTAGAAGGAGATTGTTGGAGTTGAATACATAAGCTATGCTTGTATTGTACTTTTTCCCAGCTAATATATCGATTAATGTTTTGGTTAAATTTGGTTGTGCATTATTTGTCCATTTATATTATGTAGTTAGATGATGAGGTGTTTTGTGTGACACAGTAGATCTCATCATTGGATAAAAGACATAATATATAAATGAGGTTCGTAGCCGAGACAACTTTGGACAAACTGTCGGTTTAGGTTATTATGTGATTCAGATAATTGGTTTGTCTAAACTAATTGAATCATATAGATATGCCCGGGGCGTATTGAACTTGACCATTAGGAATGATTTGTCTTGTACTGATTTAATAGACAAATCGTTCTTGGTATTCTATCTCTTAATCCCTAAACTCAAGCGGGCATGAGGATTAGAAATAGTGTACTTTGATCTTGTTAGGAACTAGGCATGCATAATTTCCTAAATTATGCTACGGAATAGCCTAAATTCTATGGAATCGGGTCTTACCCTCGACGCGTAATCGGTTGCGCTCGTCGCCTGGATCCCTTGGGAAGATTGCGTTCACCACAAAACAATTCACACGAATTGTCTCTACGTTCCTGCACTGGAGTCTCTCAAAACCGGTGCTAGTCAAAATTGCCTGTAAAAGAGAAAATGTTTTTCTCTGGAAGAATTTTCTCGAATAGTCAGTCCTTGAAAAAGTGAGAGAGAGTCTTTCTAAAATTTTCTTTTAAAACGTGTTTTTAAAATTGAATTCTGTTAAAATCTCTCAGCTCACAGATACTTCTCTAATTTGAGAAGTATCTGTTAATAATTAATAATGATTAATTATTTACTGAGTTTGGTTTAACCAACACCATGGATCAACCCATTGATCCTTGGGTCAGGATGATGGGTCAAGAACCTTAATTCACAATTAGGTCCATTGATTTGTCAGCCCAACTCAATTCTTCCTAGGTAATTAATTAACTCTTAATTAATACCATAATACTCTTCAATAATATTTAATTAAACTATTTAATTAAATATTATCAATTTAAGTATAACTCTTATACTTAAAACAGGCAATTTAATTAATTCTGAATCATCGAACTCACTTATGTGCGATCCTGTAGGCCTATTCCAAATTGACAATGAATAAATTAATCTCATTAATTAATCCATAAATCATTAGTGGTCTCTAGCAAGACATAATGACTACACAATTCAGAACGAAGGGTCGAATGGTGATTCAACACAACCTTCCGAGAATACTACGTAATGTCCTCTACACTGATATCCAGTTTAGCATAAGGCATGGAACCAATCATCCTTATATTGCTAAACATTTTACTTGATCTCTTAGTGACACTGAACTTAATCAAGCAAATGATAACCCTTATAATTTCTTGGGCACGACCATGCACTTCTCAGTTCACTATTAAGCGGCCAAGATATCATCTCTCATTTAAGAGAGACTTGTAGTCTCATCACTTCACCTACATACCTTAGCGCGACTCATAGTGTACCCAATCATACCCGTACTCGGCAAACTGTTACGGTCCCGTCAGGTATATGTCAAAGCACACTCTAATTCACCTAAGACTATGCAGTGATTTCTTGTATAAGGATCCTCGTACGAGTACCACTCAAAAGAATCACTCATGATCTAAAAGTCCATGGAGTGTTTCTTTTTGGCGGATCGATTTCATGAAATTCAATATGCACAAGAATATAATTTCATGAAATTAACTCATCAGATAAATAATCAATCAAACGACAAATGTCTTATTTACATAAATAACCCTCAAAGTTTATTTATATAAATAGCCCTCAAAAGGGCACATATACCAACAATCTCCCACTTGCCTGTTGAAGGGCTATGTCCTTAACTATTTAAGACCAAGCTCTATTACATGTCTATCATACTTTGACTGCGGTAGAGCTTTTGTGAGAGGATCTACTACATTTTCGTCTGACCCTATTTTGCACACTTTCACATCTCCTCGATCAATGATCTCTCGGATAAGGTGAAACCTTCTGAGTATATGTTTGGTTTTCTGGTGTGACCGAGGCTCCTTAGCTTGTGCGATGGCCCTGTTATTGTCACAGAAAAGTTCTATCGGATCTTGGATACTTGGTATCACTTCGATATCTGACACGAACTTTCTCAACCAAACAGCTTCCTTTGCAGTATCTGATGCAGCAATGTACTCAGACTCTGTTGTAGAATCGGCTGTTGTTTCTTGCTTTGAGCTTTTCCAACTTATTGCACCGCCATTCAGACTAAACACGTAGCCTAATTGTGACTTCATGTCATCTTGATCTGTTTGGAAAGCAGTATTAGCGTAACCTTGTACGATGAGCTGTTCTTGTCCTCCATACACTAGCATCAATCCTTCAGTCCTTCGTAAGTACTTTAGGATTGCTTTGATTGCAGTCCAATGAGCCATTCCAGGATTTTGTTGGTATCTGCTAGTCATGCTCAGTGCATGTGCGACATCCGGGCGGGTACACAACATGGCATACATGATAGATCCTGTTGCCGAAGCATATGGAACTCTACTCATTGTATCCCTCTACTCTCTTGTTGAAGGACCTTGGTTCTTCTTCAAGAGAAGGCCATGTCTAAATGGTACCATACCATTCTTAGAGTTAGACATATTGAACCTCTTCAATATTTTGTCTATGTACCCTTCTTGACTTAGTCCTAGAAGCCTCTTTGATCTATCTCTATATATTTTGATACCCAGTATCATTTCAGCTTCTCCTAAGTCTTTCATAGAGAATACACTCCCCAACCATTGTTTGATATCTTTCAACATGGGAATGTCATTTCCTATGAGTAGGATGTCGTCCACATATAGGGCAAGGAAAACTATCTTGCTCCCACTAACCTTCTTGTAAACACAAGGCTCATCTTCGTTCTTTATGAAGCCGTAACCTTTTACTGCCTCGTCAAAACGAAGATTCCAACTCTGAGATGCTTGCTTTAGTCCGTAGATGGACCTCTGAAGCTTACATACACGATTTGGATGCTCTTGATCGATGTATCCCTTGGGTTATTTCATGTAAACATCCTCGAGTAGGTTTCCATTTAGGAAAGCCGTCTTAACATCCATCTGCCATATCTCATAGTCATAATATGCAGCTATGGCGAGCATAGTCCGAATGGACTTGAGCATCACGTCAGGGGAGAAGGTTTCATCATAGTCTATATGATGAGTCTGTCTGAAACCTTTAGCCACTAGTCGTGCCTTGAAGATTCCGCCAGGTTTTAACTTAAAAATCCACTTGCAATCGATAACCTTTGCCTGAACAGGAGGATCAATCAAAGTCCATACTTTATTGTCCCTCATGGATTGCATTTCAGATTCCATTGCTTGTAGACATTTATCTGAATCTGGACTTTCTAAAACCTGTCTGTAGGTCACGGGCTCATTAGAGTCCACCAAGATCAAATCTTGATCGCCAGTCACGAGAAATCCGTATCTCTCGGGTTCATGAAGAGATCTACTAGACCTTCTAGGTTCTTGTGTTGTTGACTCAGGCTGCTCATCTTCATGAGTTCCCATGTCAACTTCCATCTGAGTTTCTGTAGATCGTTCTACAATCTCTTGTGGTTCTGGAACTTTTCCGAGTTCTTTTCTACTCCCACTATCTTTCTTTTAGAGAAAATCTTTCTCTATGAAAGTGGCACCTCGAGCAACAAACACTTTGTTCTCAGTTGGATTGTAGAATTGATATCCTTTTGTTTCCTTAGGATATCCCACAAACAGGCATTTGTCATTTTTAGGTTCAAGCTTACTACTTTGTAAACGCTTTACATGAGCTTGACAACCCCAAACTCGTAGATATGACATATAGGGTTTTTGACCCATCCACATCTCATATGGAGTCTTATCTACTGCCTTAGATGGAATACGATTTAGTAAGTAGGCTGCTGAAAAGAGGGCATAACCCCAAAAGGACATAGGGAGAGTTGCTTGGCCCATCATAGATCGAACCATATCTAATAAGGTCCGATTCCTCCTATCGGATACACCATTCCATTGAGGTGTTCCTGGTGGAGTCAGCTGTGAATTAATTCCACACTGTTTTAGATAGCCATCGAACTCATTACTAAGGTATTCACCTCCCCGATCGGAGTGAATAGCCTTAATCCTTCTATTGAACTGATTTTCTACTTCATTTTTTAAACTCTTTGAACTTTTCAAAAGTTTCATTTTTATACCTCATTAAGTAGACATAACCATATATACTATAGTCATCGGTAAAAGTCACGAAGTATTCGAATCCACCTCTGGCTTGTGTGCTCATTGGTCCACATACATCTGTATGTATTAGAGCCAATAGCTCACTAGTCCTCTCGCCTGTCTAGCTGAAAGGACTCTTCGTCATTTTGCCTTGCAAACAGGGTTCACATGTGTCATATGATTCGAAATCAAATGACCCAAGCACTTCATCCTTATGAAGTCTCTGAACTCGCTTCTCATTTGCATGGCCTAAACGACAATGCCACAGATATGTTGGACTTAAATCAGATTGAACTAATTTGGCTTTCTTTTCAATGTTATAAACCGGTTTCTCTTGGGTCAAATCCAAGATATATAGGCCATTGCACAAATTTGCAACTCCGTATAAAACATCTTTTTGATATAAAGACAACGATTTATTACCAATAATAAAACAAAATCCTTAAATATCCAAACAAGAAATTGAAATAATATTCCTACTCATAGTAGGTACATAATAACAATTCTCTAAAACAATGTTTAAACTGGAAGGCAAATACAAAGTGTAATCTCCAACTTTAACAGCTGCAACTCTTGCCCCGTTGCCCACTCGGAGATCTACTTCGGCTTTCTTGGTCATCCTTCTATTTCTCAGTCCCTGCACATTAGTATAAATGTGAGCCCCACATCCGGTATCTAATACCCATGAGGTGGACATAGAAAGATTAATTTGAATAACAAAGATACCTGAAGCCGAAGGATTATGTTTCTTCTCTTCAAGAAACAGCTTGCAGTTTCTTCTCCAATGCCTCTTTTGATTGCAATGGAAACATACAGCGTCCTTCTGAGCATTTTTCTTAGCAGGAGGAGTTTGAGGCTGAGCCTTAGGAGCAGTCTTACTGTGAGGCTTCTTGTTTTCAGCATCTTTTATCTTGCCCTTAAACTTTCTCTTGGTGCCCTTACCTTTTTCTACAACAAGTATTGACGTTGCCTTCCGAAGGGTTTGCTCAGTATTTTTAAGCATTCCATGGAGCTCAGGAATCGTCCTCTCCATGTTATGCATGTTGTAGTTCACCACAAAGTCATTGTAATCATCAGGCAGTGAAGCCAATATGATGTCAATGGCTAACTCTCTAGCAAGAGGTGCATTTAATCTCTCTAGGGTATCAATATACCCCTTCATCTTGATCAAATGCGTGCTTACTGACGAACCCTTTGCCATCTTGCACGAGATCAATGCTTTTATCGTAACGAACCTTTCGTTACGGGCTTGTTCACAAAACATTTCCGTTAGTGACACATAAATTTGGAACGCTTCCGAATTCATGAATTGTTTATGAAGCTCGCCTGACATAGTCGCGAGCATCAGACATGTCACGTCATCAGAATCGCTTTTCAGCTTTTCCCATGCTCGTTGAACAGCAGCCGTAGCATTTACAGGTGGTTCAGGTAAAGCAGCGTCTAAGATATTTAGCTTCCTTTCTTGTTTAAGAACAATTCTCAAGTTTCTTTCCCAATCTAAGAAGTTTGGACCAACAAGTTTTTCTTTGTCCAAAATGCTTCTTAGAGTGAGATTAGATGTAGTAGTGCTAGTAGATGCCATTTCTACAAAAGAAAGATGCAAAACATTAGAATGAGTTTTTAAAAAATTTTCCAAAATAGCCAAAATTGAAATCCCAAACAATTTTGTGTTGGTGCTAGATTGTGGGCCAAAAATCCACAAAGAGTCAACCCCAGTCTTGCTTTGGCAAGTATCGTAGGGATTGGGCTCTTTTGGTAGGCAACGTTCAAATCACATCCCTATGTAATTTAACGATTTCCAATTACTTCACTATGCAACTTTTCGGTGATAGGATGAACATTCCAAATGTTTGACACCATCCTATCATTGCAAAATCAATCCTAATCAACTTATCGGGTCAACTAGGACCAATTTTCCTAAGTCAAACCATCCCTTGAAGCTTCATATCAATAAAAGACCCAAACAGTTTTTCACACTATAGTGGTAGTGAGTAAAGTTGGGCTTTTATTACATGACAACTCGCCTCACGAAGAAAATCTGAGGCTCTTGGGCTCTCCAAGTCCGCCAGACGTTCGACAATTTGACGAGCCCCCAAGTATGGAAACAACTTTAGACTTAGGTATTTAGGGATTTTATTTTGAACGGCTTAACATGCATTGTCGTTTTCATTCATTCACAAAACATAAAATAAAATTGTGAAAATGCGATGAATTGGGCTCTAATCTATTGCAGGGCCTTTTAAAAAAAAAACTTCTTTTGGGCCTCCATTTTGGGCTTCCGTTCCTGGGCTCCACCATGGACTCCTTCGGAACCTCCTTTTAGGCCTAACTATTACATAATTATTTAATAGGCACGCAGGCCCAATATTAAAATGGCTCGCAGGCCCAAAATTTTAAATAATAAATTTTAAGCCCAATTCATGCATATAAAAACACACAAATGCATATGCTTCATACAAGCCAATTTTAATTAAGCCGAATCATTTAATTAGGGATTGTGTAACTCTTACACTATTAAAATTGATCATGTCATGATCAATTTTAATCAATCCCATGTTCATTCATTTTAATCAAATTATGCATGGACGTACCAATAATGCGTGCAATTATTTAAACTTTTTAAAAAAATGCAATTATTTAAACATTTTAAATAAATAACACATTATTTCAGAAAAATAAATAAATCAAACCATAATAATTAATTAACTAATCTTATTAATTATTTATTTATTTATTCATCTAATTATCTAATTTTATTAAGATAATCTTTCAAATTTTAAAATTTAATTATTTCTAATTATCCTAATCTCATTAAGATAATTATTCAAAATTCTAAATATTAAAATTCTATAGGATAGGAATTAAATTCAAATCTAATCCTATCTTAACTATTTGATAAGATTTTATTTTTATCTTAATAATTAAATCTTATCAATTAAAATCTGATAATATCTTTTAATTTATCCTAAATCATAAATTAAGATTTTATCAAATTTTAAAATTCAGAAAGATTAAATTTTTCTAAAAATTTTGAGGCAAATTTGTAATTTAACAAAATTCTCAGGCCAGGGTTTTAAGGAAATAAAACTTCTGGGCTATTTTGCAATTAAAACAATTTACAAAAACTGATGGCATTTTTTAGGGTTTGAGGCTGTGGCGGGGGCATTTTGGTAATTTCAGCCCCTAGGGCTTCAAGCCACCCGCCGCCAGCCTCCGGTCGTCTTCCCAGTGAACTCCTCGTCGGAATCCTTGACTTCCGGCGACATTCGCCAATCGTCTCTTCTGACGATTTGAGTTCTCCCGTTCGCAACCTTCCCGATCGCGAAATCCCCGATCGACAAAACTCGACATTTGAGGATCCCACGTATCGGAAGCTTGACCTCGGCCGTTCCGTCTAAAAGAGATGCAGCGGCGACATTCACCGCTGCTTATTCTCCGTCCGACCGAGGCTCTGCAAAACAAAAATGAAGACAGCCAGAACATCCCAACAACAACAACAACCAGCAACTCAATTTTTCAGAACGAAAACCAAAATCAAAAAAAAAAAAAAACTTTTGAAATCGTTTTTCCGTTGATGAAAACCCAGTTTCCAAACCAATTTCTCAGCAAAATTTTAGAACCATAACTATGGCGGAACAATTTCGACAAGAAAATCATCCATCCGGCCCAACAATTTGGCAGCCCAAAAAACGAAAACCAAACAATACCAAAAACCAATTTCCGGTCAATCTCATTTTTTCGGCGAAATAAACTAAAACCAGAAAACAAGTTTTGAAAACCCAAAAATGTGAGGAACTCCTCGGTGGGTCATTTTTTTTTTTTTCCGGCGATACAAACCAAAACAAAACAATCCAAAGCATAAGCTTGGACGGAGCCATTCCGTCCAGCCCGTTTTCTCGGCGACTCGGCTACCAACAAAAACAAAAACCAGAACAAAATCGGTTTTCCGGCCAAAGAAGCAACAAAATGAAAAAACCAATTTTGAAGAACCCAGAAACCCAAATTTGATATAATCCCGAAATCCAGTTTCTGGCCATAAAGGGAAAAATTTTGATAGCCTCGATTATTCCCGATTCTAAACCCTTTTGTTTCAACTAAAACAATTTTAATTAAAACAAAATTAACCTGGCTCTGATACCACTGCTAGGAACTAGGCATGCATAATTTCCTAAATTATGCTACGGAATAGCCTAAATTCTATGGAATCGGGTCTTACCCTCGACGCGTAATCGGTTGCGCTCGTCGCCTAGATCCCTTTGGAAGATTGCGTTCACCACCAAACAATTCACACGAATTGTCTCTACGTTCTTGCACTGGAGTCTCTCAGAACCGGTGCTAGCCAAAATTGCCTGTAAAATAGAAAATGTTTTTTTCTGGAAGAATTTTCTCGAAAAGTCAGTCCTTGAAAAAGTGAGAGAGAGTCTTTCTAAAATTTTCTTTTAAAACGTGTTTTTAAAACTGAATTCTGTTAAAATCTCGCAGCTCACAGATACTTCTCTGATTTGAGAAGTATCTGTTAATAATTAATAATAATTAATTATTTACTGAGTTGGGTTTAACCAACACCATGGATCAACCCATTGATCTATGGGTCAGGCTGATGGGTCAAGAACCTTAATTCACAATTAGGTCCCTTGATTTGTCAGCCCAACTCAATTCTTCCTGGGTAATTAATTAACTCTTAATTAATACCATAATACTCTTCAATAATATTTAATTAAACTATTTAATTAAATATTATCAATTTAAGTATAACTCTTATACTTAAAACAAGCAATTTAATTAATTCTGAATCATCCAACTCACTTATGTGTGATCTTGTAGGCCTATTCCAAATTGACAATGAATAAATTAATCTCATTAATTAATCTATAAATCATTAGTGGTCTCTAGCAAGACATAATGACTACACAATTCAGAACGGAGGGTCGAATGGTGATTCAACACAATCTTCCGTGTATACTACGTAATGTCCTCTACACTGATATCCAGTTTAGCATAAGGCATGGAACCAATCATCCTTATATAGCTAAACGTTTTACTTGATCTCTTAGTGACACTAAACTTAATCAAGCAAATGATAACCGTTATCATTTCTTGGACACGGCCATGCACTTCTCAGTTCACTATCAAGCGGCCAAGATATCATCTCTCATTTAAGAGAGACTTGTAGTCCCATCACTTCACCTACATACCTTAGCGTGACTCATAGTGTACCCAATCATACCCGTACTTGGCAACCTGTTACGGTTCCGTTAGGCATATGTCAAAGCACACTCTAATTCACCTAAGACTATGCCATGATTTCTGGTCTAAGGATCCTCGTACGAGTACTACTCAAAAGAATCACTCATGATCTAAAAGTCCATGGAGTGTTTCTTTTTGGCGGATCGATTTCATGAAATTCAATGTGCACAAGAATATAATTTCATGAAATTAACTCATCAGATAAATAATCAATCAAAAGACAAATGTCTTATTTACATAAATAACCCTCAAAGTTTATTTACATAAATAGCCCTCAAAAGGGCTCATACACCAACAGATCTGCCAATAGGTGAGGTCAATTGTTGCCAATAGTCTTGATAGGTTGGGTGCGCGTGTTTAGTTGCTTGGTGTGCTGCTTGTTGAAAGAAAACCATGTACCGGTGCGTTCAGGGTGATGGTGCTCCCAATATGAGCTCGTAATTTTTATTATAGTAAACCCGACCGGTGAACTTATGTCTGGTATAGTAAAAAGGTCGAGTGGTATTAGTATCGGAATTAAAGAAGTTAATTAATTAATTTATCAGTAAATTACTAAATTAACGAGCACTATATGTTTGATGTGGGGAGATTATGAATATAAATTAATTAAGTTGTTCCAGAAGCAATTCTGGTGTAGGATGGTCGTGCCAAAATTAATCCGTTAGTGGTAAGATTAATTTTGTAAGGGTTAATTGAATAGGTAGAATTAATTAATTGATTAATTATTCCTAAGGGTTAATTGAGTAATTAACAAAGTGGAATTAATTAATTAATTAATTAAGTCTTAAGTTTCAATTAGAATTAGGGAATCCTAGAGATTAGGAATCTAGTAGGATTTGGTTTATCCTATCAGATTGGTTACCTAATTGGATTTGGAAACTAATTAATTACCTAAACCCATTAGGAAGACCAATCTTAAAATAACTTGGGGTCTCTCTTGTAACTCTATATATAGACAATGGATTAGCTATTCAGGACATACAACTCATAAGTTTTCAAGACAAGAAAACTAGAGAGAGAAAATCCTAGAGAGAAATAATTTTATCTCTCACGTTCGGATTTTCAAAGCTCAAAAGTCAGCTGCTCTCCCTTCAAACCGGCCGCCTGATTTTCTCAATTCCTGATGTCACGTGGTTCGAGGAGCGGTGGCGCATGAGTCTCTCTCAGGCAGTGCGTGAAGTCTATGCGTGCAGGTGGTGGTTCCGGAGAATCTTCTGGCAACCCAGTTGTGGTGATTAGCTGATCAATTACTCGTTAGATTGCTGCCCACACAGCATACAAGCAAAGTCTGAGGCATATAAGACAATCACCTAAATATACACTTCAATAGGTAATTATTATTCTTCTATTTTTATTGAGAATTTTTGTTGCGTGATAAATCGAATAAGTGTAAACCCAGATCCTGCACAATGTTGTTTCAAAATGGTTGGAATAGCAATTGTACTAGTGTCTAGGCCTGGCCAGAGATTCCGATTCTGGAATGCATGGCACAAAAGTGAGTTTCTGGCTAGGCTCGGGCGGATAATCTTTCAATAGTGTCCTGCTTTGCCATATCTGAAGCACTTGCTTTTCGACTTGTTTTTCTTGGCAACACCACCTTTGGGTCCCTAATCAGCTTCTCCCTTCTGGCCCTTCTTTCTCTTTTGCTTCTTGGCTTTGGGCCCAGCAGAGGACCCTGAAGGTCTAAAAGTAGCCAAAGCTTGCTTCTTCTAAGAGAAGAGGCCTTCGGCAGACACCAATGCAGTTATGAGCTCGGGAAGGGAATATGAGAGCTTGCCCATATTATAGTTCAACCAAAACTGCTTAAAAATGGGAGGCAAGCTCTGGAGAATGATATCAATTTGGATCTCCCCGTCGATGTCACCTCTCAAGACCTTAATCTCATTGATGCAGCTGGTCATTTCTAGCACGTGATCCTTCACTGAAGTACCCTCAACCATTCTAGCATTCATGAGTTTTCTCATAGCTGACTGCTTGGCTGCCCTGCCCTGATGTCCGAACATCTCCCTGAGGTTAAGCATAATCTCATAGGTTGAGTATATCAACTGATGCTGGTACTGCAGTACACTCGACATAGAAGGCAAGATGTAGCACCTGGTCATCTCATCAGCTTTCTTCCACCTACAGTGAGCCTCTCTCTCTCCTCAGGAGTGGAATCATCAGTGGGCACTGGGGGGCACTCTTCAACGAGCACGTACTTGTAACCCTTAGCAGTGAGGACAATGTCCAGGTTATTCTTCCAATCAATGTAATTAGGACCGGTGTATTTGTTTTGATTCAAAATGATAGCAAGTGGATTGAATGACATATCAACAACTGAAAAATAAACAGTCAAGTTTCAGTATTCTTTTTCCAAAATATTGATATTGTCAAAAACAATATAATCTCCCACTAACATCTCTCACTCCAGATTAACACAGGTCACGATAGGGTGAACGTCTATGCTAAGTCACATTCGTTTCGAGAAGAACCTAAGTTCATTAATTTCACTATCTGACTAACGATCTTTTCATCAATGAAATTAATAGTTAGTGATTTTATCCACACACATAAATTGCATAACCTCGATAGGATGAATACTATAAACGATATACTAAGTGTATGCCATTACGTGACTTCTATGTTTCTTACTTAGGATATTAATGCGCCTCAGATGGTGAGGGTATCGTAAGGTTCTCAAATTAAATTCACTATAGTCATCCCTTTAGAAATTCAATCTCGTGATCTCGTGATTAAAGACTCATCCGATAGGGATGAAGGCTCTAATGCCAACACGCAAGTCTAACCACATCACATATGAATTCATAATGGAGGCCATGGGGATATATACCAACCTGAAAGATTATCTGCCTGGGCCCGGTAAAAAATTCACTTTCATGATACGCTTTCCAGAATCGGAATCTTTAAGCAGGCCTAGACTCAAGCACAATCACTATTCCAATCCTTGCTTCAAATAACATTGCGCAGGAACTTGGTATCTACTCATTCAATTTATCACGCAACAAAATATTTCTAATTAAAAGTGAAAACATAAAAAGTACCTCTTGAAGCGTGTTACTCAAGTGATCGCTTGTATGACTCAATACTAGGCTCGAACGTTGTGTAGGCAATGAACCAACGAACCAACGATCAATAATTCTCCACAATCTGATAGCCAAAAATTGACCAGTGCCGCAGCCCCTAGCGCGTGATGTTCACGCGCCGCCTCAACTTCAACCACACACCGTGGTTCTGGGAAGAATCCGACCGTCGATATTGTGGAGGAAGTCCGGCCGCTAGAAGCTTTCAAAATCCGACTTTAGAGAGAAAAAATAATTCTCTCTCTAGGATTTTATCTCTCTAGTTTTTTTTTTTCCTTGAAAACTTATGAATTGTGTTATTGGATTGCTTATCCATTGTCTATATATCGAGCTACAAGAGAGACCCCAAGTTGGTTTAGGATTGGTCTTCCTAATGGGTTTAGGTAATTAATTTGTTTGCAAATCCAATTAGGTAACTAATATAATAGGATAATCCAATTCCAATTAGATTTCCTAATCTCTAGGATTTTCCAATTCTAATTGAAACTTAAGACTTAATTAATTAATTAATTAATTTTACTTTGTTAATTACTTAATCAACCATTAGGAATAATTAATTAAACAATTAATTCTACTTATTCAATTAATCAACTATAAAATTAATTGTACCACTAACTGATTAATTTTTTCCCTACCATTCTACACCAGAATTGCTTCCGGAATAACTAATTTAATTTATTCTTAATCTCCCCACCTCAAAGTTTTAGTGCTCGTTAATTTATTAATTTAATAATAAATTAATTAATTAACTTCTTTAATTCTTAGACTAGTACCACTCGACCTTTTTACTATACCAGACATATGTCCACCAGTTGGGTTTAGTATAATAAACATAATGAGCTCATCTTGGGAGCACCATAACCCCGGACGCACCGGTACATGGTTTCCTTTTAACAAGCAGCAGCACACCAAGTAACTAAACACGCGCATCCAACCCATCGAGACTATTGGCCAAAAATGACCTCACCCATTGGCATATCAAAGTACACTATGTCTAATCCTCATGCTCGCTCAAGTATAGGGATTAAGAGATAGAATACTAAGAACGAATTGTCTATTAAATCAGTAAAAGGCAAATCATTCTAAATGGTCATGTTTAATACGCCCCGGGTATATCTATATTATTTAATTAGTTTAGATAAATCAATTATCCAAATCACATAATAACCTAAACCGACAGTGTGTCCAGAACTGTCTCGGTTAAGAACCTCATTTATACATTATGTCTTTTAACCAATAATAAGATCTGCTGTGTCACACCAGAAATCTCATCATCTAACTACATAATATAAATGGACTAAACATGCACAACATATAAACTAAAACATTAAATAGATACATTAACTGGGAAAAAGTACAATACAAGCATGACTTACGTATTCAAACCTAACAATCTCCCACTAATACTTAAGTTGTGCTTTAAGTATATATAACTATATTCAATCTTTTACACTCTACAATACATCTAGAAAAAGTATCATGGCTCTCCTAAGTATCTGATCCCCATGCCCTCCACGTGAGCCTCAAAGAATTTTGAAGTCAATGTCTTTGTGAAAGCATCTACAAGGTTATCCTCTGATGCTATCTTTACCATGACCACGTCTTCCCTCTTGATGATATATCGTATCAGGTAGTACTTGCACTACATGTGTTTACTCGCCTTGTGGGCTCGTGGTTCCTTCGAGTTTGCTGCTGCACTGTTGTTATCACAGTACATTGTGATTGACTTCTGCAAACCAGTAATCACATCTAAGTCCACTAGGAAGTTCTTCAGCCACACTTCTTCTTTCGTTGCCTCTGATGCGGCAACGTATGCAGCCTCATTGGTAAAGTCTGGCACGCACTTTTGCTTGACCCTAAACCCTAAACCCTATGGCTCCATGCATTTCTACTTGACACTAAACTATGGGTCCACCTCCCAAAGTAAAGACATACCCTGAGGTAGACTTGCTCTTGTCCCTGTCATCTTGGAAATCTGAATCTGTGTAACGTTGGGGTACCAGCTCAGGCGCCTGATAGACCAACACTTGGTCTCTCGTTCTACGCAAATACTTGAGAATGCATTTTACTGCCTCCCAATGAGCTTTCCTGGGGCTACTCTGATATCTGGTTACAATTCCAACGACATAATAGATTTCAGGCCTCGTACACAATATGGCATACATGAGACTTCTTACTGCCAAAGCATAAGGAACTGTCTTCATGGCTTCTATCTCCTCAATAGTGTTTGGAGATTGTTCTTTAGACAGATGCACTCCATGTCTGAAAGGTAGAAAATCTTTCTTTGAGTTCTTCTTGTTAAAACGGGCCAGAATCGTATCTATGTATGAAGCTTGAGAGAGCGTTAATGAACGTTTTCTACGATCTTGAATTATCTTGATCCTAAGGATATATCGCACCTCTCCTATGTCCATCATATCAAATAATTTAGACAACTATGCCTTTATGTCTGATAACACTTTCTTATTGTTTCCAATTAGTAAAATGTCATCTACGTAAAGCACAAGAAACACCACCGCGTTTCCATCACATATGTGATACACACATTGCTAATCCAGCATTGAGTAAATCCGTAGGATTGGATTACCTCATTAAACTGGATATTCCAAGATATGGATGCCTACTTAAATCCATAAATGGACCTCTTAAGCCTGCAAACCTTATGCTCTTAGCCTTTTCCAATGAATCCCTCTGGTTACTGCATGAAGATGGTTTCCTCAAGACTTCCGTTAAGGAAATCTGTCTTGACATCTATCTGTCATATCTCATAATCTAAATGAGCAGCTATGGCCAAGAGAATTCAGATTGACTTAAGCATGGTTACCGGGAAAAAGGTTTCCTCATAATCGATTCCCTCTTTCTGAGTATACCCCTTCGCCATAAGCCTAGCTTTAAAGGTTTCAACCTTTTTGTCAGGTTCTCTCTTGCGTTTGTAGACCCACTTACATCCAATGGGTTGGAAACCATCAGGCTTGTCCATAAGCTCACAGACTTGATTATGGTCCATCGACCCCATCTCAGATATCATTGTTTTTGGCAAAAATTCTGCATCTTTATCTTTTAGAGCCTCATTATAACTCGCTAAGTAAGGCTCAGGCGCGCCTGGGACTAGTCTGAAGCCTCTCCAACACCAATAAACCTGTCGAGCTGTCTTATAACCCTCCCATTACAATGAGGGACCACCTATATAGGCACATCATCTGTGATATCTTATGGAGTGTTTGGTGTATCTACTTGTGCTGGTGCATCAGGATTAACAGATTGTTTCCTAAGCTCTTGTAGTACTATGTTGCTCTTGGGCTTGTGATCTAGAATATAGTCTTCCACTAAAAATTTGGCGTTAGTGCTAACTATCACCTTCTGATATTTAGGACTATAAAACAGACTACCTTTCGTTCCTTTAGGATATCCTACAAATAACATTATTTCCGTTCTTGCATTTGACTTAGCCGCATCTGCCTTAAGCACATGTGCTGGGCAACCCCAACTTACGAGATGTCTTAGACTGGGCTTACGCCCGTTCCAAAACTCTACTAGGGTTGAAGGCACGGTTTTAGCCGTATCTCAGATATCATTGTTCCAAAACTGTACATTTCCGTTTCTAAGGCATATCCCAGAACGAACTTGTCAAATCACTATAGCTCATCATTGAACTAACCATTTGCATTAGAGTTCAGTTCCTTATTTCCGCTACACCGTTCTGCTGTGGTGTGCCAGGTGCAAATAACTGAGACTGAATTCCGACATCGCTGAGGTATTCTCAAACTTCGTGGGACAAGTACTCACTACCACAATCTGATCGCAGTGTCTTGATACTCTTACCATGATGCTTCTGCACATCTGCTCGATACTCTTTGAATTTACTAAAACATTCGGACTTATGGCGCATTAGGTAAATATATCCGTACCTTGAGTAATCATCCGTGAACGTCACAAAATACTCAAACCCACCTCATTTTTTGACCGACATTGGTCCACACAAGTCAGAATGAATCAACTCTAATACTTCTTTGGATCTATAACCTTTTGCCTTAGAAGGTCTCTTGGTCATTTTACCTTCTAAGCGGGATTCGCAAGTTGAATAACTATGAATTTCCAATGAACTTAAAGTTTCATCATTGACTAACCTCTGAATCCTACAAAGGTTTATATGACCCAGCCTGAGATGCCAAATATAGGTCTGATTCCTTTCAAAAGGTTCTTTCCTCTTGTTAGATGATGCGCTATTTGTTTATATGTTTTGCACAACAGGGGAGTTTGATTTCACCATAAACAAATTATCTACTAATGAACTAGAGCAAACAAGCTTGCCATCTTTTTCTAACAACAACATTATTATCAGAAAAAATAAACTTGAATCCATTCTGCAAGAGTTTAGAAACCAAAATAAGGTTTTTTCAAAAACTCGATACATAAAGACAATTTGGTAAATCTAGTCTATAATTTTCAAAATTTAAACTAACTACTCCCACTGTTTCCACTGACACTCTTGTAGTGTCACCCAAGTAGATATCCAACTCGTCCTCTCTAAGCTTCCGGGATACTTGGAACTCCTACACAGAATTAAAAACATGGTCAGTGGCTTATGAATCCACACACCAAGTATCTGTAGGAATCGTCGTTAAAACATGTCTCAGTAATTAAGGCATAAACTATCGTGCCTTTAAGCTTTGGACAATCCGATTCCAATATCCTATTTTCCCGCACTTGAAGCATTTGCCTTTAGGCTTACTCTTCTTTGCGATATCTGGCTTGGCAGCATGTTTCTTGGCATTCTTCTTCTTCTTGTTCTTTCTTTTAGGCGCAGAAGAAGAGCTTGAAGCCTTTACTATAATCTTGCTTCTTCTCGTGAAGAAACTTTTGGCCGACACCAATCCTCTTAAGAGCTCGGGTAGAGTATACACTATTTGGTTCATGTTATAGTTGACCCAAAAAAGCTCGAAACTAGAGGGTAAGCTCTAGAGAATGATTTTGATCAGACTTTTTGGATCAATCTCACCTCCCAATACCTCTATCTCTTTGATGTTACTGAAAGAAACAAAACAAGTCCGGGCTAAATCGAAAATCTCACTTTCATGCTATGCATTCCAGAATCAGAGACTTTTGACTCGGCTCATGCTCAAATTCAATTCCCCTGAATGGATATGGGCTTATACTTATTTAATTTTTTAAAATGAAGCTCAAAGATTAAATCGTTAATTAAAGTGGAAAGTCAAAAGATTATACCTTTGAAGCGAAATTCCAAGCAAAAAGAAAACTAAATCTTCGGGAAAGCGAAATCCACCAGAAATCTGAAGAATAACTCCAAACACCTCTGAATTAGTGTAGGCTAATGTCTACAGAGTGGTTGAACGCAACAACGAAGAAAGCTAAATAAACCTGCTTCGAAAAAACTCAAATCTATAAAAACATATCTAGCCCAGGAACTGTGAGGCCAAATCTGAAAACCTCCTTTGAAGGTCACGAAATACTCATAACCATCTCTAGCCTGAACTGTCATAGGTCCACATAAGTTAGAATGAATCAACTTTAAAACCTCATTGGCCCTATACCCCTTTGCCATGAAAGGCCTCTTGGTCATTTTACCCTCCAAGCAGGACTCACAGGTCGGATAGCTGTCAATGTCCAATGAGTCCAAGGACACATTATTGACCAACCTTTGAATCCTACTAAGGTTGATGTAACCGAGTCTCAGGTGGCAAAGATAAGTTTGATTCAAAGGGAAGACTCATTGATCTTACTATGATTCGGTGATGAGTTATTAGTTTCTGTATTTTGCACTACTAGGGAGTTTGTCTTGATTAAAAACAGATTGTCAACTAATATACCAAAACATATAAGCTTCTGGTTTTTTCTTATAAAAATAGAATTATCAGAAAAAACACACTTTTAACCATCTAAAAGTAGTTTCGAATTGAAAGTAAGTTCTTCCTGAAACTGGGTACATATAAAAAATCTCTCAAATGTAAAATAGAGTCTGAAAAATAAAGACATAAAACTCCCACTGCAACAATAGATACTCTGGTAGTATCCCCAAGGTAGACCAGTAACTCTCCCTCTCTAAGCAGCTGGGTCACTTGGAACCCCTGGAAATAATTACAAACATGATCAATGGCTCTTGAATCCATACACCAAGTATATATGGTAATCAACGCTAAACATGTTTCAGTAACTAGGGAAAATTTACACACACCTCGAGGCTTTGGGCAGTCCTTCTTCCATTGTCTAGCCTTGCCACATCTGAAGCACTTTCCTTTCGGCTTGTGTTTCTTGGCAATGCCCGCCTTAGGTCCATGATTAGCCACTATTTTCTGGCCCCTCTTCCTCTTGTGCTTCCTGGCTTTGGGCCCAGTAGAGGAATCTGAGGGTCCAACAGTAGCCAAAGCTTGCTTCTTTTCAGCGAAGAGTCCTTCAGCAGACACCAAAGCAGTCATGAGCTCGGGAAGTGAATATGAGAGCTTGCCCATATTGTAATTCAACCGAAAATGCTCAAAACTAGGGGGCAAGCTCTGGATGATGATATCGACCTGGGTCTTCCCATCAATATCACCTCCCAATACCTCGATCTCATTGATGCAGCTCATCATGTCCAGTACGTGATCTCTCACTGAAGAGCCCTCAGCCATCCTAGCATTTATGAGTTTCCTCATAGCAAACTGCTTAGCTGCCCTGGTCTGATGTCTAAACATCTCCCTGAGGTTGAGCATCATATCGTAGGCTGAGGTAAACAACTGATGCTATTGCTACAGTACACTCGACATAAAAGTCAAGATGTAGTACCGGTTCATCTCATCAGCCTTCTGCCACCTCGTATATGGCTCTCGCTGCTCAGGGGTAGCATCATCGCTGGGCTTAGGGGGGCACTCCTCAATGAGCACGTATTTGTAACCCTCAGCAGTAAGGACAATGTCCAGGTTAAGTTTCTAGTCAATGTAATTAGGACCTGTAAGTTTGTTTTGATTAAGTATGACAGCTAGCGGGTTGAACTACATATCGACAAACTAAAAAATAAACAGTAAAGTTTCAGTATACTTTTTTGAAAATATTGATATCCTCAAAAAACAATATAATCTCCCATTGACATCTCTCACACCGGGACTAACGCTGGTCATGAGGGTGAACATTTACGCTAAGCCACATTCGTTCGAGAAGAACCAAAGTTCATTAATTTCACTATCTAACCAACGATCTTATGATCAATGAAATTAATAGTCAATGATTTTAGCCGTATAGATAAATAGCGTAACCTCACGGGAGGAATACTATAAATAGTGCACTAAGTGTATGCCATTATGTGCCTTCTAATTTTGTTACTTAGGATACTAATGCGGCTCAGCAGAGAGGGTGTCGCAACTTTCTTCAATTAAACTCACTATAGTCATCGTTTTACCAACCCGCTCCTACTTAGATTTTTAAGTTTAAGGATTTTTAAGTTTTAATATGCAATATCTTAACTATGGATATTCACATCCATAAAATCATTGGAGTTTTAATATGAAAATAATCTACCTTAGTTAATTACACTTTACTTTTATAAAATGGTTTGGTTTTCGTTCATGCAAAATAAATTGAAAACACACAATCAATGAAAAGACATAAATATGGGAAATTAAAAAATTAAAATTTCCTGACTATTATGGCCTTCTTCATCGTTGATTCTTCTGACGTCTTTTTGAAACGTCTCATCATGTCGCTCCCACTCTTTATTTGGATTCCTCTCGATTTGTCCGTGTTTTCTCAGTTTTCTACGTAATTAGGAGTCACCCAAAATTATGAGAAACCAAAACTACGAATATAAGTTACCCAAAATAACGTCTTCATCATAGTACATAAATTTCTATATACAAAGGCATTTTTCTAGGAATTTAAAGACGACGACATTATATTAAATCCTACTAAAAGATTTATCTAATCCTACACGGCTTCCAGCTCATCGTTATTACTATTACAGACATTTCCATTCAAAAACAAAACGAGCCCGGACATGTCCCGAGGTTTATGAATGAAAAATAAATATACCATAATAGCCGAGAACTAATAACCACCTGTTTAAACATTTTGACAAAAATAATAATATCAAAACAAAGTCGTGTAATACATCAAACTAATAAACACTCGCTCCGATACCAATTTGAAGGAAACATAACAAGCCCAGGATAAATAAAAAATCTCACTTTCGTGCTATGCATTCCAGAATCGGAGACTTTCGACACGGGTCAGGCTCAAATTAATTTGCCCTGAATAGATCTAGGCTTATACTTATTTAATTTATTAAAACGACACTCAAAGATTAAATCTTTAATTAAAGTGGAAAGTCTAAAAATTATACCTTTGAAGCGAAGTCCTAAGCAAAAAGAAAACCAAATCTTCAGGAAAGCGAAATCCACCAGAAATCTGAAGAATAACTTTAAACACCTCTGAATTATTGTGGGCTAATGTCTACGAAGTGGTCACAGGCAACAATGAAGAAATCCAAAGAAACCTGCTTCGAAAAAACTCAAACTATAAAAACATATCTAGCCCTGGAACTGTCAGGCCAAATCTAAAAACCCATGTATGCCACCAAATAAATCTCCCATCAACCGTATATCTAGATTTTGGCAAACCCGAAGGAACGAGCCAAAGGATCAGCGCAAAGGAGGAGACAAAACCCACAAAAAACCATCCACCCAAATGGACTTCCGATTGCTGGCCACCGTGAAGAGATAGCCACGGCGGCGTGCTAAATGGGCTGGATGATCCGGCCAAAAAACTGGCAAAAAACCGGTGTGTAAGGTGGAATCCAACGGGGTTTTCTTGGCGGGCTGAGTTTCTCGAAAAGAAAGCTCCAAAGTCCACTTTGAAAGAGAATATTCAAGGAAAAAGGAGAACTTCTCTTTTTAGACTTAACTTTCTCACACTAGGCTAATAGCCACTAAGGTTTCTAATTGAAGGAAAACAAAACAAGCCCAGGCTAAATAAAAAATCTCACTTTCGTGCAATGCATTCCATAATCGGAAACTTTTGACAAAGCTCAGGCTCAAATTCATTTTCCACTGAACGGATCTAGGCTTATACTTATTTAATTTATTAAATTGACAAACAAAGATTCAACCTTTAATTAAAAGCAGAAAGTCTAAAGGTTATACCTTTGTAGCGAAGTCCCAAGCAAAAAGAATACCAATTATTCGGGCAAGCGAAATCCACAAGAAATCCGAAGAATAACTCTAAACACCTCCGAATTAGTGTGGGCTAATGTCTACAGAGTGGTCCATGACAACAACAAAGAAATCCAAAGAAACCTGCTTCAAAAAATCCAAAATCTATAAAAACATATTTAACACGGGAACTGTCAGGCCAAATTTGAAAACCCAATAAATCACCAAACGAGATCCTACACCAACCGTAGATCTAGACCTAGGCGAACCCAAAGGAATGAGCCAAAGGATCAGAGTGAAGGGAGGATCAAAACCCACAAAACTGATCGGATTATTCTTGCCAAAAGTTGCAACCGCCGGCCGAAAAAATTGAATTACGGCGCCGGTGAAAATAGTAAAATATGGGCAGAATATGTAACGACCCCAAAAATGGTCATTCTACCTGAATCAGCATACAAAGCTCGATTTGACTTTTCCAAAATAACTTAAAGTTTATAACATCAAATTCGTAACAGCTAAACCCAAAATCATCATTATCTTGCTACAATTGCTTTACAAGAATCCTAAACAAGTTTAAATCATAAAGTACTTAAGTACATTACATACAAGTTCTAGTTTTAAATTCAATTCCTTAGTTCGCAGCTTCAAACACCGTCCTTCAAACCCATATACCAACCCAGCTTCCCCCTAGGCTCGCTCCGGACTTATTCCTGGAAAACACACGTAACTAAATAAGCATGCTAGGCATACTCAGTGAGGATTCTCTATTAGCTTACCTGGCACCGCCTGCGCTGGATGGAGGGTCAAAAAGATAAGCACACAAACAACAAACCCACAAACATTTACAAGAACCATCGATAACATAACCACATAATTAGGCATCAAAACGGTAAAACATTTAAACATGCTAACAAGAAACGTCAACCAACCAAATAATGTGCAACAACTTAAATAAAGCCAACCTGAATCCTAGAGAGGTATAGGTCATCGCAACCAATGCCCTCCCTAGGATATACGAAAACGGGCATCCCACCCGCTATCAACCGAGCCACCAAAGGTACCCCGGGCCATATCTGTCCTACGTACTAAGCCTCAGTCCGGCCCCTACCTAGTAGGTCGGCGTGAAAAGGGCGGGGCCCCCAAAAGATGCAAACACAACAAATGTGCGGAAATAACACCCATCAACCATCATGCTAAACATCCAAAGTCGTAAATACCACACATAATTCATTACCACAAACTAGCATCAAAACATAACCATGGTTACAGAGAATAAATCCTAAGTGCCGGCAAGGCCATAATTGTCTAGATGCATCGAGAGCAATAAGCAGAGACACGCAAAAGTACATACGAATGTTTTCCAGGTTAAACCCAGGCTACCCATATGTTTTTGAGGGCATATAAGTACTCCTGAATTTAACAAAGCAACACATAAAAAGAATCAACTCACATTTACCGCTTAACTAATCACGACCTCATTTGACAAGAGAAAACCCTTTGTCTCAAGTCCCACGTATTCCTAACCAAATTGCATGCAAATCAGTTAAAGATTTATTGAGAGATGCAAATGCATATGTCATAAGGTCTAAATACTACTAATTTAATCCTTATCATGTCTCGAGGTCAATGTACAAGACCAAAAGAAATGAGATTCCTCTTAGGGTCGCGAAGCCCAAGATGACTCTCACATCCTTTAGATATTATCTCGACTCCGAGGCACATGCAAATTAATTCCTATTTAATTATGTTGTTCTCTTAATTCTCTAGGTGTTTTCTAGCCTCTCTTACAACCATAAACCTCATGGTGACAGTCCTTAAATTAACTAACATATTGGCTAACTCAAGTATTACTAAGTTATAGGAAATCACGCTACTAACTTGCCTATGATTCATAAATCAGTGGCCTATAATAAATCCAACTTTTGAATCTCTTAAACTAAACATGCATGCAAAGATTTTAGCTTTAATCCTTCATTCCTAAAACTAGAGCATTAAGAGAGTAGGTTACCTAAATATGGAAATGGCGAAAAGATTGAATGGTGGTGAAGGGGATTTCGATCGACGGCAACGCAAGCGAGCAGCGGCGGTAGTCCGACGGCAGCAGTCCATTGGCGACGATCCTAAGTAACACCCCAGCCATCCAAATGAGGAATTACTTGGTGGGTTTTGTTCTAAATGGTATGGGGAGCATTTTGGTGTTAAGAACCGAGCAAATGCATGGTCGAAAAGGCCAGAATCGGCGACAAATTGCGGGTGGTGTCGGGTGGTCGGGGAGAAAGAAAATCAGGGAGAAGGGATTTTAAGCTACGGGATTTATAGTTCTTGAGGACAGGAATCTCGCCGGTGTTTTGCATGCTCGTATTGGCGTCGAGAAAAGGCAGAATTGACGATGGCTTGTGGCTGGTGGCTGATGAGCCCAACGGGGAAGAAAAGAAGAAAGAAGGAAAGAAGAAAAGAAAAAGGAAAGGAAAGAAGAGAGAAAGAAGAGTTTGACTGGCTGGGATTTAAAAGAAAATTGGGAAAGTGGAAAGTTTAAGGAAATTTCCTTTTAATTCCCAGGATTCTTAGGCTCTTTCAATTTCACCCTAAATAATGCCCAATTCATCCTATTAAATCCTTTTCTTAAATTTCTAACTTAATTACTCTAATCATTTGAATTACATTAATCCTAAAAAGAACTATAATATATATAGTTCATGCCCATACATTATTTTTAACTAATTGACCAACCTATATTTATTTAAAACCTGATTTATTTTATTCTCATAAAGTTCAAACCCCTAAAATCTCCTAGTCGTAATACCCTTGTTTGGTTGGGGTATTACAATCACCCCTCCTTAGGAAATTTCGTCCCGAAATTTCCCTTGGTAGGTCTTATGGTGACTATATTACACATGACTGATAGTTTCCTTGCATCCTAGGTGCAATAAAGAGGACAGTTTGTTTCTGGTTGTGTACTTCCAAGAAACAAGCTTGAATTTACTGTTGTACTTGGAGATTTTATTTCCAATGTAGTTTTTTTTTTTTTTTTTTTAATGTGAATAAACTAATTGGATTTCCATGTTATATGATTAATTGTTGGTAGACTTCACTAACCTAAGTTGCATAACTAAGTTATTATATTTTCATCTTCAAGATAGTCCTTTAGTCTTATTTCAGCTATCCTATTATCTTAACTATCTTAGTATAAGGGACATGTGATGGTAGTTTAGTTTTACTAAGTTCTCATATCATTCTAAACCCTCTATTATCTCTCCCTAGGTTTCTTTATAGGTTTAGAATCACTAACTACTCCTGTTATACATGTTTAGATAAATTTCTATTACTATTACCACCACTAACTGAATTATGTTAAGTTTGTATGATTGACTTGTGTGCACTATATAAGGTTCTCACTTCAGACCTAGCTTAATCTTCTTGAGAGCAACCAAACTACACACTAAGCACTTGTTTTAGAGTCTGGAAATTAATATGAAGATCTTTACTCTCAAGGTTGATATAACGAGCTAGCTATTTATAGACTATAATAAGGGATAAGTTTTCCTGATTCTTATATACAAGCTCCTCCTTACAAACCCAGCTTAAGAATACATTCTACTAAGAGTGTTGAATTATACTCCTTTTGTTATAGTTATGTTACTTCCCTCCTAGGGTTTGTTAATATCTTCATTTTATCAGTTTTACTACTGATTACTTTTATATCTTATGTATTGCTTATTATTATCATTATTTTGTTTAATTCATCCCACTTGTATATTCTAAAATCTTAGTGTGGTATATTCGTCCTTATACTCTTATAAAGGACCCTTATTATACTCATTTTTTTCTGGCGTATAGTTATCTAAGCCATTGCTATTCTAGTTAGGTCATTTATTCTTATGTTCAGGTTGTTAAGTCTAATTGATGTAGGTAGAACAGTTCCAACCCGTTACATTAAAGCCAGGAGAAGTTTCAGGATGTAGCTTTCCCTTCGTTTATGTTTTGAACTTCTTAATTCTTAAACCCATGTCACGTTTGCATAGATGTACAGAATATTGATGTTGGTTAGTCTTCTATGTTTGTCTTTTAGTCTTTTATTGAAATGGTTATGTTCTGGTAAATTGTTTATTCCTGGATGAATTTCATTCCTCCTATGGTCGTAGGTAATGTCAAGTTCTCTTCAAACTATCCAGCTAAATAAAAAAAACAAAATCTTTAGAACATGCAGTAGAGTACCCTGTTCAATGCAAGATTCTGTATAATCATTTTGCAAGTTATGAAATTCTGAGTAAACCTTGATTGAAGAGGATTAAAACTAGACAAATTTTGGCCAAAACGGATAAGGAATGGCGAAGATATGATTTTTCCAAAATTGGCAAAATCTGCAGAGTTGCTGCAGAAAACAGCCAGCTGGTCCGATTTTAAGAACGGTTTTCTGGACCATTCGCATATCCAAATTGTGATCTAGAAAATTCTGAGAAATCCTTGTTGTATGAGGTTTAAATCAAGCTATGGCTTGATCAAATTGGTCAGGGAATGAAAGAGAGATGATTTTCCAAATGTAGCAATGACTGCAGAATTTCTGCAGGGAACAGCACGGCAGTCTGGTTTCAAACAAGTTTTCTGAGCAATTTAAAGATCCAAATTGCGAGCTAGAAATTTCTGGAAAACTCTGGTTGAATAAGTTTTGAAACAAAATAAAGTTTGCTTCATTCGGATGTAAGATGAGGGAGATATGAGGTCCCAAAGTTGAAGGTTCAAATCAGAGCCTTGTTGAATCTTTCCAGGAAAACACCGCGTTTGTTGCACTGTTTTCAAGTAAGTTTACAGGTGGTCTAAAATCTCATTCTGCAAACCGAAAGGGACACTCTAAATTTAAAAGTATGGAGGTTAAAACCAACACAAATTTCAGTCAAAAGCATTATTGATCGAAAAAAATCTGGAGTTTTAAAGTTGGTTTCTCGACCATGGATTTCTTGAAAGTAAAATTCAGCGGCAACCAACTGTTTCGAAAACTAATTTCAGGAAGGATCCAGAATTCATTTTCACAGACCACGTGAACCATCTCAAACCTTGGTATAAAGGGTTGAAATGCATATAAAGAGGTTACAAAAAAAAAAAAATGGATGAGACGGATGAATTCTAGTTGTTCTATAATGCTTTTAGAAACTGGAAGTGGTGCAGCAGAAATCCAAAAGCTTTGGCTATGAATTTTAGTTGAGATTTTTCTTTGTTCCTTGGTTACGAATTTACTTGGATTTTGGTTTCCAAATTGGCTGGAGAGATATAAAATGTGCACAATCATATCTAAGAGTGGATTTGATGCCCAATTAAGGATAGAATGATGATTGAAGGCTCAGGGCTTTAAAACAAAAGTTGGGGCTTCAGGTTGAACATGTAAAACAGGAATAGAGGAAAAATAGAAGCAAAGATGACTGGAATTTTTAACCTAAGTTTCCTTTTTAAACTCACAATGTTAAGCTTATGTTTTAGTGTCCATTTACGTAACTTGGTTGATTAGATTTGTTTGGTTTTATTGGTATTTATACAACAAAGATTTACTAATGACAAGTATTTCGCTAAGTTAACGATTATTACGATTATAACTATTAGTGAATTACTCATATGACCAGCAATATGTTCATTTTAGCACACCCTAAGAACTATGTGTTATGATTATGTTAGTTAAGAAAATTTAGGACCCCTAGTAGCCGAATGGTAGAAATTCTACCCCTTAATTACTAGGAGCCGCAGCTATCTTCTGCCAAACCATGACCCACAGTGGCTAAGGGTAGAACATCTCCACATAGCCACTGTAAGTCATGAAAAGTAGAGGAATAGTCGCAGCCTCTCATGACAGAGCTGCATAATTGCTGCCCTGCCTCTTGAGAGGTCCACCTGATTGTTTCTAATATAAGCAAACAAACCAAAAGCAACCAAATCAAATTACTACACAGATAGCAATAACTAAACCTTACATACAACATCCCAAAAGCTACATGGTCCCTAGACATATATGATCTATGTGATGTTTTCACATCACAAGTCTACCCAACACCATAACATATATGCATTACACAAAGAAACTTAAACCAAAGAAATTTGGATTAAGTGTCACGACTCACAGGCGAGAGGTTCTAACCTAACAAGACACCTATTTACTACCCAATACATATTTCCACTGATTAAAGCTTATTGATGTCTTTTAGGTTATTAACCTACTGCTCTGATACCAATTGTAACGACCCCAAAAACGGTCATTCTACCTGAATCAGCATACAAAGCTCGATTTGACTTTTCCAAAATAACTTAAAGTTTATAACATCAAATTCGTAACAGCTAAACCCAAAATCATCATTATCTTGCTACAATTGCTTTACAAGAATCCTAAACAAGTTTAAATCATAAAGTACTTAAGTACATTACATACAAGTTCTAGTTTTAAATTCAATTCCTTAGTTCGCAGCTTCAAACACCTTCCTTCAAACCCATATACCAACCCAGCTTCCCCCTAGGCTCGCTCCGGACTTATTCCTAGAAAACACACGTAACTAAATAAGCATGCTAGGCATACTCAGTGAGGATTCTCTATTAGCTTACCTGGCACCGCCTGCGCTGGATGGAGGGTCAAAAAGATAAGCACACAAACAACAAACCCACAAACATTTACAAGAACCATCGATAACATAACCACATAATTAGGCATCAAAACGGTAAAACATTTAAACATGCTAACAAGAAACGTCAACCAACCAAATAATGTGCAACAACTTAAATAAAGCCAACCTGAATCCTAGAGAGGTATAGGTCATCGCAACCAATGCCCTCCCTAGGATATACGGAAAACGGGCATCCCGCCCGCTATCAACCGAGCCACCAATATCCACCGAGCCACCAAAGGTACCCCGGGCCATACCTGTCCTACGTACTAAGCCTCATTCCGGCCCCTACCTAGTAGGTCGGCGCGAAAAGGGCGGGGCCCCCAAAAGATGCAAACACAACAAATGTGCGGAAATAACACCCATCAACCATCATGCTAAACATCCAAAGTCGTAAATACCACACATAATTCATTACCACAAACTAGCATCAAAAAATAACCATGGTTACAGAGAATAAATCCTAAGTGCCGGCAAGGCCATAGTTGTCTAGATGTATCGAGAGCAATAAGCAGAGACACGCAAAAGTACATACGAATGTTTTCCAGGTTAAACCCAGGCTACCCATATGCTTTTGAGGGCATATAAGTACTCCTAAATTTAACAAAGCAACACATAAAAAGAATCAACTCACCTTTACCGCTTAACTAATCACGACCTCATTTGACAAGAGAAAACCCTTTGTCTCAAGTCCCACGTATTCCTAACCAAATTGCATGCAAATCAGTTAAAGATTTATTGAGAGATGCAAATGCATATGTCATAAGGTCTAAATACTACTAATTTAATCCTTATCATGTCTCGAGGTCAATGTACAAGACCAAAAGAAATGAGATTCCTCTTAGGGTCGCGAAGCCCAAGATGACTCTCACATCCTTTAGATATTATCTCGACTCCGAGGCACATGCAAATTAATTCCTATTTAATTTTGTTGTTCTCTTAATTCTCTAGGTGTTTTCTAGCCTCTCTTACAACCATAAACCTCATGGTGACAGTCCTTAAATTAACTAACATATTGGCTAACTCAAGTATTACTAAGTTATAGGAAATCACGCTACTAACTTGCCTATGATTCATAAATCAGTGGCCTATAATAAATCCAACTTTTGAATCTCTTAAACTAAACATGCATGCAAAGATTTTAGCTTTAATCCTTCATTCCTAAAACTAGAACATTAAGAGAGTAGGTTACCTAAATATGGAAATGGCGAAAAGATTGAATGGTGGTGAAGGGGATTTCGATCCACGGCAACGCAAGCGAGCAGCTGCGGTAGTCCGGCGGCAGCAGTCCATTGGCGACGATCCTAAGTAACACCCCAGCCATCCAAATGAGGAATTACTTGGTGGGTTTTGTTCTAAATGGTATGGGGAGCATTTTGGTGTTAAGAACCGAGCAAATGCATGGTCGAAAAGGCCAGAATCGGCGACAAATTGCGGGTGGTGTCGGGTGGTCGGGGAGAAAGAAAATCAGGGAGAAGGGATTTTAAGCTATGGGATTTATAGTTCTTGAGGACAGGAATCTCGCCGATGTTTTGCACGCTCGTATTGGCGTCGAGAAAAGGCAGAATTGACGATGGCTTGTGGCTGGTGGCTGATGAGCCCAACGGGGAAGAAAAGAAGAAAGAAGGAAAGAAGAAAAGAAAAAGGAAAGGAAAGAAGAGAGAAAGAAGAGTTTGACTGGCTGGGATTTAAAAGAAAATTGGGAAAGTGGAAAGTTTAAGGAAATTTCCTTTTAATTCCCAGGATTCTTAGGCTCTTTCAATTTCACCCTAAATAATGCCCAATTCATCCTATTAAATCCTTTTCTTAAATTTCTAACTTAATTACTCTAATCATTTGAATTACATTAATCCTAAAAATAACTATAATATATATAGTTCATGCCCATACATTATTTTTAACTAATTGACCAACCTATATTTATTTAAAACCTGATTTATTTTATTCTCTTAAAGTTCAAACCCCTAAAATCTCCTAGTCGTAATACCCTTGTTTGGTTGGGGTATTACAGAATAATCCGATCAAAAAGTGATTTAATCGATGGGTTTTCTTGGCTAATCGATGGGCTGGGTTTTTGAAGAAGGAAGATCCAAAGTTGACTTCGAAAGAGAAAAATTGATGAAGAATGAGAGCTTATCTTTCTAGACTTAACTTTCTCTTACTAGGCTTGTAGCCACCATGGTTTTAATGTCTTGTAAGTTGCCTAACAAGCACTATTTATAAGGAGTTTCTAAGGAAACCTAGTGGGCCTTTTAGTTAGACTTTCGTTGAACCCTTAGTCTTTCATAGACTAGTCAACTCCAATCGATCCTTTCGAATTAATTTTTTAACCCACTTTGTTAATTTAATTTAATCAAACCCTTAGAATTAACTAATTCGTATAGAATTATTTTCTTAATCCACTTTGTCAATTAAATATTAATTAAACCTTTAGGATTAATTAATTAACTTTATCGATTAGTCAAACGCATAATTAGTCGTACCACTAACGGACCAATTATGAAACTACAGCTCAAAAATGACTTTAAATCAGGCCACTTTATTTTCTTCTATCTCCCCACATCAAAAATCTAGTGCTCGTCGGTTTATCAATTTGCTAAAAAATAATTCACCGACTTCTTGGTATCCGATATTTGTACCACTCAACATTCTTATTATACCGGACGTAAAGTCCACTGGCCAGATTTAGTATAATAAACCTTACGAGCTCATATCGGAAGCACCATCAACCCGGGAAACCGGTAAGTGGATTCCTCCGACTAGCAACGGCACATAAGAAGCTAAACACTTCATACCCAACTTACCAAGGTATAGTTCTCAATTGATCGCACTCTTTGGCAAATCAAAGGATACGATATCTAACTCTCATGCCCGTCCCAATCTCGGGAGTGAGAGACTGAATACTAGGATCAAATTGACTACGACGATCAGTACAAGTCAATTTTATCCAAACTGGTCATGCTCAATATGCCCCGGGCATATCCGTGTGATTTAATTAGTCCAGACAAACTAATTTTTATCACACTATAACCTATACCGATAGTATGTTCAGACTATCTCAGTTACAAGCATACTTTTTATATATCAATACTTTAACCAATAATGAGATCTACTGTGTCTTTCCACACCCTGTTATCTAGTTCTATGATATAATGGAACAATTTAATACTAAAACCCAATGATATGTCAATTGTGGATATTAGTTTTTGATACATGCCATAGCTTTTCTGTATTCCAAACTAACACTAATGTCTTTTAAGTTGCCTAACAAGGACTATTTATAGGGAGTTTCTAAGGAGACCTTATGGGCCTTTGCGTTGGACTTTTAGTTTGACTTTCGTTGACCCCTTGTCTTCCCTAGACTCGTCAACTCCAATCGATCTTTTCGAATTAATTCTTTAACCCACTTTGTTAATTTAATTTAATCGAACCCTTAGAATTAATTAATTCATTTAGAATTAATTTCTTAATCCATTTAGTCAATTAGATATTAATTAAATCTTTAGGATTAAATAATTCACTTTTTTGATTAGTCAAACGCATAATTAGTCGTACCACTAACAGACCAATTATGGAACTACCGCTCAAAAATGAATTTACATTGCGCCACTTTATTTTTCTTCTATCTCCCCACATCAAAGATCTAGTGCTCGTCGGTTCATCGATTTACTGGCAAATTGATTCACCGACTTCTTGGTATCTGTCACGGGCTCACTTTTTAACTAGAGAACTGTGCGGCACTAGTTCTAACAACTAACGCCTAGAACTAGCTCAGCCTTAACTCTTGCACACAACTGATGTTGTGGGCAGCGAAATAACTAAGAGAACACAAGAGAAATGTAGGCACGAAAGTGACCGGAAATGAAATGGAAGTATATTGCTCTGCACAAATACTTACACACTCTTGCTTGGTGATCTTTACAAGTGACCCTTGGCCCCTATTTATAGTGCTCAAGGTCGGTTACTATTCCTGGCTTCCATGAGAAGCTTTCAATATTTTAATCATGGAAGACTCTAGTCCATAAATTTTATATACAAAGGAATTTCTAGGGCTGACTTCATGCATGATGTCACCCGTGCCAACTTGTACAACTTGCAAGGGAAGAGATCCTTCTAGATGATGGTTTGATCTTTGGTTTCCCTTCAAGTCCAATCGTGTAAGGAAATCGGGCTGAAGGATTGTCCCGTGCAAGAATGAAAATGGGCCGAGACGGGTGGAACGATTGGCACCCGGCCGTGTCAGTATCCAAGATTACTACCACTCAACTTTCTTATTATACCAGACATAAAGTCCACCGGCCGAATTTAGTATAATAAACCTTACGAGCTCATCTCGGGAGCACCATCAACCCAGCAAACCAGTTCGTGGATTCCTTCGACTACCAGCGCAACACAAGAAGCTAAACACCGTATACCCAACTTACTGAGATTTAGGCCTCAATTAAAGTATACGATATCTAACTTTCACGCCCGTCCCGATCTCGGGATTAAGAGATTAGAATACTAGGACCGAATTAACTATGCCGATCAGTACAAGTTAATTCTATCCAAACTTATCGTGCTCAATATGCCTCGAACATATCTGTGTGATTTAATTAGTCTAAACAAACTAATTTCCAAATCACAGGATAACCTATAACAATAGTATGTTCTGACTATCTCAGTTACGAGCATACTTTTATATATCAATAATTTAACCGATAACGAGATCTACTGTGTCTTTCCACACCCCGTTATTTAGTTATATGATATAATGAAAAAAATTTAATACTGAAACAAAACAATATGTCAACTGTGGATATTAGTTTTTCATACAAGCAATAGCTTTTCTGTATTCAAAACTAATAGTTACTGATCTTGTGAAGCACATGATCTCTCATCAACGAGCCCTCAACCATTTTGATATTCATGATCTTCCTCGTGGCTGCTTGTCTAGCTGTCCTGCCTTGATGAGTAAACATCTCTCTCAGGTAAGCCATCATGTTAAAGGCAGAGACCACGGGATGAAGCTGATGTTGCAGAACATTCGACCCAAATGCCAGAATATAACACTGCGCCATCTCATCCGCTTTTGTCCACCTCGCATAGGCATCTCTATCCTCTTGAGGAGAATCATCGTTAGGCACATTTGGACAGACTTTGGTGAGAACAAACTTATACTTCTCAGCCGTCAGGACAATGTCCAAATTACGACTCCAATCAACAAAATTTGGACCAGGTCTTTCAAAATTGTAGCTAAAGGATTGAATGCCATATTGAATACTGTAAATTAAATAAACAGATAATGTTTCAGTATAAAGCACAGAATTTTCAAAATTCAAGTAATTTTTTACATCTCTCAAACAATAATTTAAACCACCGACATCTCATTCACCGGGATTCTCGCAAATCACGATAGTGTGGACATTTGCGATAACCCATATTCGTTTGAGAAGAACCAAGTTTAGTAATTGCACTATCTGACCAAATGATCTATTGATCAATGTAGCTAATAGTCTGTGCTTTCAGCCATACAAATAAGCAGCGTAACCTCGATGGGAGGAATACTACAAATCGTACACTAAGTGTGTGCCATTACGTGACTTCTAGGCTTGTTACCTCAGGATAGTGCGCCACAGATAGAGAGGGTGATATGATCCTTCCACACAATTAGACTTCCGGCAGAGGTTCGACTGTGACGAGGCTTTTGAGTGGCTGGGATTTTGGAATAATGATAGGAAACTATGACTGAAGTCTTGTTGAGGGGTGGAGGAAGATCATTAAGTCCCTATTCTAGTGCTTTCAAGGAGGTGGAATTTTGTGGTGGTAGAGGGACGAGGTCTTCAAAAGGAAGAACCTAAGGAAGCAACCACACTAGCTTTTCTACCCGAGCTAATGATAAATGCAAAATGATGATTCAAAGCTTTTAGAGAAAACTTGTTCTTGGCTATTCAAATCATGAATTAAAATGGCTGAATTCCTTCTCTATTTATAGGAGAAGGAAAGACATTACAATTACAAAAATACCCTAAAAACCCTAGTCTAGTTACACTTAGATTCTAGACTTTTTCAACTCTCAAAATTAAATATATTTTTTTGAGATATTATTTAACCTATCTTTCCAGATTTTTGGCTATCTAATCCAGCAAATCCCGCTTTAAAAATCTGGAGTATGACTTCATCTAATTCTTGGTAAAAGTTGCAATTTTGACCGAGTTATGCTGCTGCTAACTTTGACCGAGCTATGCTGCTACCCCATGACTGAAGTGTTTTCTGTGCTGAAAATTGGTGAAGTCCAATGTTCCAAAAAGGTGGCCCGCATCCAATTTCAATCTCTAGACTTATTAATTGGCTTAGGTTGGACCAATCTTGATAAAACTGAACTGCTTCCAAAGTCTCCCGAAATTAATTTGATCCATAATTCATTTGGGCTGCCTCCTATTTTGCTCAAAACTCCTCCAAATGTTTTTGTCTTATATGGGGCTGAAAATGGAGTTTAATTTGCTGAACCCAATCAACTAAGTAGGCCGTGTCCTAGGTTTGCTTTTGTGCTCTCTGAATTTTAGAGCTCCAAAATAGAGGTTGGGCTAGCCCATGAGTTTGGTGAAATCCAATATGGCCTGCTCCAATAAATAATCAGCCCGAATAATTAATAAGGTGCTGTCCAATTTGTGCTTTAATTTGTGGGCTTCCCCACCCACTTTGCTTAGCCACAATACAAGAAAATTCAGCCACTTAGAAAATAACATAGATTATTTGTTTATAAATAATTAAATTAAATTAATTAATTCCAAAAAAACAAAATAAAATAGGAAAGACTTAGGGGCAAATACTCAATACCGTAACCTCCTTGATCGGGTACTTGTCTAGAAGGACAAGCTCTTGAGTTAGGAATTCCTGGGTTAAGGCATTGAGGGCTTGAGTAGCCTTTCTCCTCCTTGCTCTTGTCAAAACCCCATCTATCTCTACTAAAGGGTCTCTTTGACTTGGTGGCGGATTTAGGCTCGGTGACCTTGGGCTCATAACAGAGGGTATTGCATTTCTCCTAGTAAAACTTACTCTAGTCATCTTACTTAGCAATTCATAATCTAGCGATCTTGTGGTTGGACTCATCTGATTGGAGGAAGGCCCTAATGCCAACGCGCAAGTCCACCCACATCACATATGACCCTGTAATGGTGGCTGTGGGGATATGAAAAGAACCCGCTCCCACTTAGATTTATAAATCGAGGGTTTTTCTGGTTTAAACATGCAATTAACTAATTCTAAGTTATGTGCAAACATAAAACCAACATGCTTTGAAATTATTCATCTAAAATACAACACAAATATTAAAGCATAAAATTAAAACTATAAATTTGGGAAATAAATACTTAAAATAAATTTCCTGACTATTATGGCTTTAATTGCATCCATCTTCTGCCTTGATCTCGTGTCCTACCACACCACTCGATGGATTGAGTCTTGAAAAATTCAATTTCAAAAAAAAAACAAATTCGGAGGAAAAAGGGGCCAAACGAACGAGCCAACCTCGCCTCGCGCACGCAGCACACACTAAGCACACCACGCGCACGTGGCCTTGCAGCGCGCAGCAGTTGTGCAATGTTGCTGCGAGCATCTGCTGCTGTGTGCTACTGATGTTGCCGCTTTTGCACGCCTGCGCAGTGGCGGAGCTGATAGTGCCGGCCGGCGGCCTCTGGCGGCCTCTGGCGGCAATTCATCATTGGCGCCGCTGGCCACCTCCGATCCCTCATTCACTTTTCCTATGCTATTTGGTCTTCTTGAAATTTTTTCTGGGTTTTCCTGGGTTTATACAAATTAACGATAACCCAAAACCCACGAATTCAAGTTGCCTACCATAATGCCTTCGATTACAAAAAATTATCCTACTACAAGGCTTCTAAGAAAATTAAAATCAAAATTACATAGAAAAAATCCTACTACAGATTTGATCTAATTCTACACAGCTTAAAGCACATGGTTATACTATTACAAGCATTCATAATAAAACCAAACCCAGACATATCCCAGGGTTTAATTAAAAACCAAACAAATGCAACCAGCATAGTTGGGATTTCTAAACCACTTGCAAATAAAGCCATGTAACAAATCGAACAAGTACAAAACCCAAAATGACGCTCTGATACCAATTGAAAGATTATCTGCCTGGGCCCGGTCAAAAATTCACTTTCGTTCTATGCATTCCAGAATCAGAATCTTTGACCAGGCCTAAACTCTAGCATAATCGCTATTCCAATCCTTGCTTGAAATAACATTGCACAAGATCTTGGTAGGTACGCATTCGATTTATCACACAACAAAATATTTCTCATGAAAAGCGGAAACTTAGAAAGTACCTCTTGAAGTGTGTTACTCATGTGATCGCTTGTATGACTCAAGACTAGGCCCAAACGTTGTGTGGGAAAAGAACCAACCAACCAACTATCAACAATTCTCCACAATCTGCTCATAAGAAATTGACCAGCACCGCCGCCCCCGTCGCGTGAACATCCTAGGAGCCGAGATCGAGCTTCACACGCCGCCTTGACTTCAACCACGCACTGTCGGTTCTGGGAAGAATCCGACCGCCGATATTTTGGAGGAAGTCAAAATCTGACTTTAGAGAGAAAAAATAATTCTCTCTCTAGGATTTTATCTCTATAGTTTTTTTGTCTTGAAAACTTATAAATTGTGTGTTATTGAATTTCTAATCCCTTGTCTATATATAGAGCTACAAGAGAGACATTAAGTTGGTTTAAGATTGGTCTTCCTAGTGGGTTTAGGTAATTAATTAGTTTCCAAATCTAATTAGGTAACTAATCTAATAGGATAATCCAAATCTAAGATTTCCTAATTCTAATTGAAATTTAAGACTTAATTAATTAATTAAATAATTTAACTTTGTTAATTACTTAATTAACCCTTAAGAATAATTAATTATACTTATTTCAATTAACCCACTACAAAATTAATCGTACCACTAATGGAATAATTTTGGCACTAGCATCCTACACCATAATTGCTTCCGGAATAACTAAATTAATTTATTCTTAATCTCCCCACATCGAAGTTTTAGTGCTCGTTAATTTATTAATTTATTGATAAATTAATCAATTAACTTCTTTAAATCTGAGAGTAGTACCACTTGATATTTTTACTATACCGGACATAAGTCCACCAGCTGGGTTTAGTACATTAAACATAACAAGCTCATCTCGGGAGCACCATCACCCCGGACGCTCCGGTACATGGTTTTCTTACGACAAGTAGCAGCACACCGACTATTATGGCCTTCTCTATCATCGCTTCCTTTGGCGCCTCATTGACATGTTCCGTCGCGTTGCTCCCACTTATTATTTGGATTCCTCTCAATTTGTTTGAGTTTTCTCAGTTTTCTACATAATTAAGAATCACCCACAAATTATGATAAACTGAAACTCACGAATAATAGTTACCCAAAATAATGTCTTCGTCATAATACATAAATTCCTATATGCAAAGGCATTCTAGGAATTTAAAGACGACAACATCAGATTAAATCCTACTGCAAGATTCATCTAATCTTACATGGCTTCTAGCTCGTCGATATTACTATTACAGAGATTTTCATTCAAATTCAAAATGAGCCTGGACATGTCCTGGGGTTTACGAATGACAATAAAAACCATAATAGTAGGGAATAATAACCACCTGTTAAAAAAATAAAATATCCAAAACAAAGTTGTGTAATAAATTGAACAAGTATAAAGCCAAAACATCTCTCTGGTACCAATTTGAAGGAAACAGGTCTAGATCTAGCCCAGGCTGAACCGAATATCTCACTTTCGTGCTATGCATTCCAGAATCGGAGACCTTCGATTCAGCTCAGGCTTAAATTCATTTCCCCTGATCGGATCTAGGTTTATAGTAGTTCAATTTATTAAAATAACACGCAAAAATCAAATCTTTAAATTAAAGCAGAAACCTTTAAAAATTATACCTTTGAAGCGAATCCCTCGCAAATAAAGAAAATCGGGTCTTGAGCTGCGAATCCACTAAAGAGTCCCGAGAATACCTCCAAACAATCCCGAATTTGAGTGGGCAAGTGTCCACGGGATGGCTAAGGCACAATATAAAGAAATCCAAAGAAACCCACTTCAAGAAAACTCAAACTGCCCAAATCTGAAATAGCCCGGAGGCCTGAGTCTAATCTGAAAAACTCACCAAATACTGCCAAATAAAACTTTCTGGCCATAGCTCTAGAATTTTGTGAACCCAAAGGAACAAGCCACAGGATCAGCATGACAGAAACCGAGATCCTACCAAAATTCCAACCTGCGAGGTTAATCGCGGAAATCGCGAACCAGCGAGGAACTTTGTTCGGCGATCGGCAGGACTAAATCATAGGGACTGGGCTGCAATCTATTAGTGGTCTTTTAGGCTAGAGAATGGTTTGAGCTCTCGAAGAAGAAGGATCAAAGATCAACTTCGAGATATAACCCAACAAAGAAGATGAAGTTTTCTCTGTAGGCTTCTCCTTCTCTCTCTAGAGGCAACTTTGCCTACAAGGTTTCTTATGTCTTCTAAATGCCTAACTTAAGTTATTTATAGGAGCTTGAAGGGAGACCTAGTGGGCTTTTGAGTTGGCCCTTAATGTTTGACTTTCGTTGACCCCTTCGTCTTCCATAGACTAATAAACTCCAATCGAGCCATTTGAATTAATTTCTTAACCCACTTTGTTAATTAAATTTAATCGAACCCTTAGGATTATTTTGTATAACCCACTTAGTCAATTAAATATTAATTAAATCTTTAGGATTAATTAATTCACTGTGTCGATTAGTCAAACACATAATTAGTCGTACCACTAACAGACCAATTATGGAACTACAGCTCAAAAATGAATTTACTTCGAGCTCACTTTATTATTCTTCTATCTCCCCACATCAAAGATCTAGTGCTCGTCGATTCATAAATTTACTGACAAATTAATTCATCGAATTCTTGGTATCCGAGATTAGTACCACTCGACTTTCTTATTATACCGGACATTGTTAATTTTGAATACAGAAAAGCTATGGCTTGTATCAAAAACTAATATCCACAGATGACATATCATTTTGTTTCAGTATAAATCTGTTCCTTTATATCATAGAACTAGATAACGGGGTGTCGACAAACACAGTAGATATCGTTATTGGTTAAAGTATTGATATATAAAAAGTATGCTCGTAACCGAGATAGTCTGAACATACTATCGGAATAGGTTATTGTGTGGTTTGGAAATTGGTTTATCTAGACTAGTTTAAATCACACAGATATGCCCGGGGCATATTGAGCATGACCAGTTTGGATAGAATTGACTTGTACTGATCGGCGTAGTCAATTCGGTCCTAGTATTCCGTCTCTCAATCCCGAGATTGGGACGGGCGTGAGGGTTGGGTGTCGTATGCTTTGATTTGCCAAAAAGTGAGGTCAATTGAGGTCAATACCTCAGTAAGTTGGGTATGCGGTGTTTAGCTTCTTGCATGCCGTTGCTGGTCGGAGGAATCCACGTACCGGTTAGCCGGGTTGATGGTGCTCCCGAGATGAGCTCGTAAGGTTATTATACTAAACCTGGCCAGTGAACTTTATGTTCGGTATAATAAAAGGTCGAGTGGTACTAATCTCGGAAACCAAGAAGTCGGTGAATTAATTTGTCAGTAAATTGATAAATCGACGAGCACTAGATCTTTAATGTGGGGAGATAGAAGAAATAATAATGGCGTGATGTAAAGTCGTTTTCGAGCGGTAATTCCATAATTGGTCCGTTAGTGGTACGACCGATTATGCGTTTAACTAATCGACAAGGTAAATTAATTAATCCGAAGGGTTTAATTAATATTTGATCGACGAAGTGAATTTAGAAATTAATTCTATTTTGAATTAATTAATTCTAAGGGTTCGATTAAATTAAATTAACAAGTGGATTAAATAAATTAATTTAAAAGGGTTAATTGGAGTTGATTAGTCGAGAAGACTTAGCGGTCAACGAAAGTCAAATTTTAAGGCCTAACTCGAGAGCCCATTAGGTCTCCTTAGAAGCTCCTATAAATACAACATATTGGGCAAGAAAACCCTAAGAAACTTGGCAGCCAAGTTAGGCTAGAAAGAGAAAGTTTGGTCTAGAGAGAGAACGTGTCTTCCTCGTCAAGTTTTCTCTCGAAGTCGACCAAGATAACTTTCTTCTTCGACTAAGAACTCAACCCAGTTTTAGCCCAGTTTAGTGAGCTTTCGAATCCCACCAAGAAGCCGGTCTGATCACTGGACAGTACATTTATTTATCCGCCCGTGTAGCAGTTTTTCTGCGCAAGTTTTTTCTGGGCGGATCTTCTTCGCGCAGTGGCTGACCTGTTGTCCGGTGTGCTGATCCAGGCTACCGGTGTTGATCTCTTCCACATTAGGTCGGTGATCCGCCGGTGGTACTGTCCAGATCGCCACTGGACTGTTAGCTGCTGTGCTGTCCGATCGGTAGTCCAGTTATCAAAGCCGGCAGCTTTCTTGTGAAAAAGGGTTCGGGCAGCTTCAATTTGAGAAGAAAAATTCTGGGCAGCTTCAATTTTGATAAAAAAAATTCTGGGCAGCTATAATTTTGAAAATAAATTCTGGGCAGCCTCAATTTGAGTTTCTTGAGAAGCAAGTTTCTTGGGTTTTCATTCGATTGCTTGTGGGTAACTCCGTAGAAGATAGCCCACACTATCTCGGAGTTGGTATTGGAGAATTCTTCGGATTTCTTGTGGAAATCGCAGCAGATTTTATTTGGTTTTCTTTAAACGAGGGACTTCGCTACAAAAGGTATAATCTTTAAGTTCCGCTTTAATTAAAGATTTAATTTTTGTGTCCCGATTAATAAATTAAATAAGTATAAGCCTAGATCCGTTCATGGGTAAACTAATTTGAGCCTGAGCTTGGTCGAAAGCTTCCGATTCTGGAATGCATAGCACGAAAGTGAGGTTTTCGATTTAGCCCGGGCTTGTTCAGTTTTCCTTCAAATTGGTATCAGAGCGTTGGTTTCGGTCTTATACTTGTTTGATTTATTACACGGCTTTATTTTGGAATTATTATTTTGTCGAAATGTATAAACAGGTGGTTATTGGTTTCCCGGCTATTATGGTAGAATTTAATTTTCATTCATAAACCCCGGGACATGTCCGGGCTCATTTTATTTTTGAATGGAAATTTCTGTAATAGTAATAACCACGAGCTGGAAGCCGTGTAGGATTAGAAAGATCTTGTAGTAGGATTTGATCTAATCATGTCGTCTTTAAATTCCTAGAAAAACGCCTTTGTATATAGGAATTTTTGTATTATGACGTAGACGTTATTTTGGGTAACTTATGTTCGCGGGTTTTGGTTTATTGTAATTTTGGGTGATTCCTAATTACGGAATAAACCGAGAAAACCCAGGCGAATCGAGAGGAATCCAAATAACGAGTGGGAGCGACACGACGGGAAGTGTCACCGAGGCGTCAAGGAATCAACGATAGAGAAGGCCATAATAGTCGGGAAATTTTATTTTATTTAATTTCCCGTATTTATGATTTTTTCGTTGATTGTGTGATTTTCGTTTTATTTTGCATGAACGAAATTCAAACCAAATGTTTTTTCAAAAAGGTAATGTGCAATTAACTAAGGTAGATTATTCGCATATTAAAACTCCAACGGTTTTATGGGTGCGAATATCCATAGTTAAGATATTGCATGTTAAAACGTAAAAATCCTCAAACTTAATTACATTCACAGGTTTTGGTTTAATCGTAATTTTGGGTGATTCCTAATTACGTGGGGTTTTGGTTTATCGTAATTTTGGGTGATTCCTAATTACGTAGAAAATCGAGAAAACCTGGATTTTGGTTTATCATAATTTTTGGGTGATTCCTAATTACGTAGAAAACCAAAATGGAAAACCGAGAAAACTAGGGCGAATTGAAATTATTTTAAAAATCTAAGTGGGAGCGGGTTGGTTAATAGTCCCATGGCCTCCATTATGGGTTCATTGGCGATGTGGTTAAACTTCTTCCCCATCGGATGAGTTTTCAATCACAGATATCGCTGGAATGAATTTCTAAAGGGATGACTATAGTGCGTTTAATTGGGAAAAGTTGCGACACCCTCGCCATCCGAGGCGCATTAGTACCCTAAGTAACAAACTTAGAAGTCACGTAATGGCATACACTTAGTGTACTGTTTATAGTATCCCTCCCATCGAGGTAACGCTATTTACGTGTACGGCTAAAATTATCGACTATTAATTTCATTGATCATAAGATCGTTGGTCAGATAATGAGATTAATGGACTTCGGTCCTTCTCGAACGAATGTGGGTTGGAGTAGACGTTCACCCATCGTGACCTACTTTAATCCCGGTGGGAGAGATGTCGGTAGAAGATTATATTTCTTTTCTGAGGATTTTTCAATATTTTCGAAAAGTATACTGAGACATGTTTTTTCATTATTTTCAGTTGATATGTCGTTCAACCCGCTAGCTGTCATTCTGAACCAAAACAAACTCACCGGTCCTAATTACATTGATTGGAAACGAAACCTGGACATTGTCCTAACCACTGAGGGTTATAAGTACGTGCTCACTGAGGAGTGCCCCCCTAAGCCCAGTGAGGATGCCACACCTGAGCAGCGAGCCATATACGAGGTGGCAGAAGCCTGATGAGATGACCAGGTGCTACATCTTGGCTTCTATGTCGAGTGTACTACAGCACCAGCATCAGCAGATGACCTCAGCCTACGATATGTTGCTCAACCTCAGGGAGATGTTTGGACATCAGGGTAGGGCGGCCAAGCAGTCAGCTATGAGGAAACTCATGAATGCTAAGATGGCCGAGGGCACTTCAGTGAGAGATCACGTACTGGGCATGATTGGTTGCATCAATGAGATTGAGGTATTGGGAGGTGAGATTGATGGGGAAACCCAGGTCGATATCAACCTTCAGAGCTTGCCTCCCAGTTTTGAGCAGTTTCGATTCAATTATAATATGGGGAATCTCTCATATTCACTTTCTGAGCTCATGATTGCATTGGTGTCTGCTGAGAGCCTCTTCGCTGAGAAGAAGCAAGCCTTGGCTACTGTTGGTCCTTCAGGTTCCTCTGCTGGGCCCAAAGCCAGGAAGCAAAAGAGGAAGAGAGGCCAGAAAGCAGGAGCCAGTCATGAACCCAAGGCAGGCATTGCCAAGAAGCAGAAACCGAAAGGAAAGTGCTTCAGATGTGGCAAAGCAGGACATTGGAAGAAGGACTGCCCAAAGCCTCGAGGTACGTGTAAATTTTCCCTAGTCACTGAGACGTGTTTAGCGGCGTTTCCCACGGATACTTGGTGTGTGGATTCAGGAGCCACTGATCACGTTTGTAATTCTTTGCAGGGGTTCCAAGTGACCCGGCTGCTTAGAGAGGGAGAGTTGCAGGTCTACCTTGGGGATACTACCAGAGTTTCTGTGGCTGCAGTGGGAGTGATTAGTCTTTATTTTTCAGACTCTATTTTACTTTTAAAGGATTGTCTTTATGTACCTAGTTTTCGAAAGAACTTGCTTTCAGTTTCGAAACTTGTTTCGGATGGTTATAAGTGTGTATTTTCTGACGGTTCAGTTTTTATAAGAAAATGCCAGAAACTTATATGTTCCGGTACATTGGTTGACAATTTGTTTTTAATCAAGACTTACTCCCCAGTTATGCAAAACACAGAAACTAGTAACTCATCACCGAATCATAATAAGAGAAAGGAATCTTCCCCTTTGAATCAGACTTATCTTTGGCACCTGAGACTAGGTCATATCAACCTTAGTATGATTTAAAGGTTGGTCAAGATTGGGTCTTTGGACTTACTAGATATTGACAGCTATTCGACCCGTGAGTCCTGCTTGAAGGGTAAAATGACCAAGAGGCATTTTAAGGCGAAGGGGTATAGGGCCAAGGAGGTTTTAGAGCTGATTCATTCTGACGTGTGTGGGCCTATGTCAATTCAGGCTAGAGGTGGTTATGAGTATTTCGTGACTTTCACGGATGATTACTCTAGATATGGATACATATACCTGATGCGCCACAAGTCTGAATGCTTTGGCAAGTTCAGAGAATTCAAGGCAGAGGTGGAGAACCATCTGGGTAAGAGTATCAAGTCACTGTGGTCTGATCGCGGTGGCGAATACCTCTCTAGGACCTATTTGTCAGAGGAGGGTATTCAGACCCAGTTGTCTGCACCTGGCACACCCCAGCAGAATGGTGTAGCAGAGAGGAGGAACAGGACTCTTATGGAGATGGTTAGATCGATGATAAGTTACAGTGAGTTGCCTACCTCGTTTTGGGGTTATGCCTTAGATACAGCTTGTTTTATCCTCAACCTTGTGCCATCTAAGTCTGTGCCTACAACCCCAGTAGAATTGTGGAATGGGCGAAAGGCTAGTCTGAGACATCTCAGGATTTGGGGTTGTCCAGCACATGTGCTCGAGGCAGATGCAGGCAAGTTAGAGGCGAGATCTAAGGTTATGCTGTTTATATTCTACCCCAAAGGAACGAGAAGTGGTTTATTTTATAGTCCTCAGGATCAGAAGGTGGTGGTCAGCACCAATGCCAGATTTCTTGAGGAGGACTATATTCTAGATCACAAGTCAAGCAGCAAGGTAGTATTGGAAGAGCTTAGAAGTCAGTCCACTATTCCAGATGCACACGTACAGGAAGACACCACAAGAAACTGCACACACTATCACAGATGATGCTCTTACACAGGCTGCACCTTGTCGTAGTGGGAGGGTTGTGAGACAGCCCGAGAGGTACATGGGTTTGGGTGAGTCTTCGGACTTTATCCCTGGTGTTCATGAACCAGACCCAGTTATCTACAATGAGGCTCTCCAGGATAAAGATGCAGATTCTTGGCAAAGAGCGATGATTGTTGAGATGGGTTCCATGGACTCAAATCAAGTCTGGGAGCTGGTAGACCTTCCTGATGGGTTTAGGCCTATTGGGTGCAAATGGGTCTATAAGGGAAAGAGAGGATCTGACGGGAGAGTTGAGACCTTCAAGGCTAGGCTTGTGGCGAAGGGGTATACTCAGAAAGAAGGGATCGATTATGAGGAGACCTTTTCCCCGGTAGCTATGCTTAAGTCGATCCGGATTCTCTTGGCCATAGCTGCTCATATGGATTATGAGATTTGGCAGATGGACGTCAAGACAGCTTTCCTTAATGGAAGTCTTGAGGAGACCATCTTTATGCAGCAACCAGAGGGCTTCATTGTTAAGGGCCAAGGGCACAAGGTATGCAGGCTTAGGAGGTCCATTTATGGACTTAAGCAAGCATCCAGATCTTGGAACATTCATTTTGATGAGGTTATCCAGTCCTATGGATTCACTCAGTCTCCGGATGAGCAGTGTGTTTATTGCAGCGTGATGGTAAGATAGTGGTGTTCCTCGTACTTTATGTAGATGACATTCTTCTTATTGGCAACAGTAAGAAGGTGTTGTCAGACTTAAAGGCATGGCTGTCCAAGCAATTCGATATGAAGGATTTGGGAGAGGCTGGACATATCCTTGGGATCAAGATTATTCGAGATCGTAGGAGACGTTCTCTGACTCTCTCACAGGCATCCTACATAGACACGATTCTGGCCCGTTTTAACATGCAGAATTCCAAGAAGGGTTCACTACCTTTCAGGCATGGAGTGCATTTGTCTAAGGAACAGTGTCCTAAGACTGCTGAGGAGATAGATGCCATGAAGGTGGTACCCTATGCTTCTGCAGTGGGTAGCCTCATGTATGCTATGTTGTGCACGAGGCCTGATATTTGCTTTGCCATTGGCATGGTTAGTAGATATCAGAGTAACCCTGGGAAGGCTCACTGGGAGGCAGTAAAATGCATTCTCAAGTACTTGCGCAGGACGAGAGATTATGTCCTAGTTTATAGAGCGCAGGAGCTTGTACCATTGGGTTACACAGATTTGGACTTTCAAGGAGATTTGGACAAGAGCAAGTCTACCTCTGGGTTTGTGTTTACTCTAGGAGGTGGAGCCATAGTATGGAAGAGTGTCAAGCAGAAATGCGTGGCGGACTCTACCATAGAGGCCGAGTACGTTGCCGCTTTAGAGGCAGCGAAAGAGGCTGTATGGCTCAGGAGCTTCCTGATGTGCTTAGATGTGGTTCCAGAGTTGCCTAGGTCTATCACAGTTTATTGTGATAACAATGGTGCAGATGCTAACTCAAGGGAACCACGAGCCCATAAGGCGAGTAAACACATAGAGCGCAATTACCACATGATACGAGAGATCGTAAAGAGGGGAGACGTGATCATGGCCAAGATAGCTTCAGAGGACAACCTTGCAGATCCTTTCACCAAGCCATTGACCCCAAAGGTCTTTGAGAGGCATGTGGACGGCATGGGAGTCAGATTCTTGAGAGAGCCATGTGAGTGAGCTTAAAGGTGTTTGGGAGATTTCAGTATGGCAGCAGTGTAATAGCGGGTTGGACAGTTTTTGTACTTCTTAGCATAGCTTTGAGAATTAGTGGGAGATTGTTAGTTTTGAATACAGAAAAGCTATGGCTTGTATCAAAAACTAATATCCACAGATGACATATCATTTTGTTTCAGTATAAATCTGTTCCTTTATATCATAGAACTAGATAACGGGGTGTCGACAAACACAGTAGATACCGTTATTGGTTAAAGTATTGATATATAAAAAGTATGCTCGTAACCGAGATAGTCTGAACATACTATCGGTATAGGTTATTGTGTGGTTTAGAAATTGGTTTATCTAGACTAGTTTAAATCACACAGATATGCCCGGGGCATATTGAGCATGACCAGTTTGGATAGAATTGACTTGTACTGATTGGCGTAGTCAATTCAGTCCTAGTATTCCGTCTCTCAATCCCGAGATTGGGACGGGCATGAGGGTTGGGTGTCGTATGCTGTGATTTGCCAAAGAGTGAGGTCAATTGAGGCCAATACCTCGATAAGTTGGGTATACGGTGTTTAGCTTCTTGCGTGCCGTTGCTGGTCGGAGGAATCCACGTACCGGTTAGCCGGGTTGATGGTGCTCCCGAGATGAGCTCGTAAGGTTATTATACTAAACCTGGCCAGTGAACTTTATGTTCGGTATAATAAAAGGTCGAGTGGTACTAATCTCGGAAACCAAGAAGTCGGTGAATTAATTTGTCAGTAAATTGATAAATCGACGAGCACTAGATCTTTAATGTGGGGAGATAGAAGAAATAATAATGGTAGTTTCATAATTGCTCCGTTAGTGGTACGACCGATTATGCGTTTGACTAATCGACAAGGTAAATTAATTAATTCGAAGGGTTTAATTAATATTTGATCGACGAAGTGAATTTAGAAATTAATTCTATTTTGAATTAATTAATTCTAAGGGTTCTATTAAATTAAATTAACAAAGTGGATTAAATAAATTAATTTAAAAGGGTTGATTGGAGTTGATTAGTCGGGAAGACTTAGCGGTCAACGAAAGTCAAATTTTAAGGCCTAACTCGAGAGCCCATTAGGTCTCCTTAGAAGCTCCTATAAATACAACATATTGGGCAAGAAAACCCTAAGAAACTTGGCAGCCAAGTTAGGCTAGAAAGAGAAAGTTTGGTCTAGAGAGAGAACGTGTCTTCCTCGTCAAGTTTTCTCTCGAAGTCGACCAAGATAACTTTCTTCTTCGACTAAGAACTCAACCCAGTTTTAGCCCAGTTTAGTGAGCTTTCGAATCCCACCAAGAAGCCGGTCTGATCACTGGACAGTACATTTATTTATCCGCCCGTGTAGCAGTTTTTCTGCGCAAGTTTTTTCTGGGCGGATCTTCTTCGCGCAGTGGCTGACCTGCTGTCCGGTGTGCTGATCCAGGCTACCGGTGTTGATCTCTTCCACATTAGGTTGGTGATCCGCCGGTGGTACTGTCCAGATCGCGACTGGACTGTTAGCTGTTGTGCTGTCCGATCGGTAGTCCAGTTATCAAAGCCGGCAGCTTTCTTGTGAAAAAGGGTTCGGGCAGCTTTAATTTGAGAGGAAAAATTCTGGGCAGCTTCAATTTTGATAAAAAAAATTCTGGGCAGCTATAATTTTGAAAAAAAATTCTGGGCAGCCTCAATTTGAGTTTCTTGAGAAGCAAGTTTCTTGGGTTTTCATTCGATTGCTCGTGGGTAACTCCGTAGAAGATAGCCCACACTATCTCGGAGTTGGTATTGGAGAATTCTTCGGATTTCTTGTGGAAATCGCAGCAGATTTTATTTGGTTTTCTTTAAACGAGGGACTTCGCTACAAAAGGTATAATCTTTAAGTTCCGCTTTAATTAAAGATTTAATTTTTGTGTCCCGATTAATAAATTAAATAAGTATAAGCCTAGATCCATTCATGGGTAAACTAATTTGAGCCTGAGCTTGGTCGAAAGCTTCCGATTCTGGAATGCATAGCACGAAAGTGAGGTTTTCAATTTAGCCCGGGCTTGTTCAGTTTTCCTTCAGATATAAATTTCACTGGTCAGATTTAGTACAAGAAACCTTTCGAGCTCATCTCGGGAGCACCATCAACCCAGCGAACTGGTACATGTATTCTTTTGACTAGCAACGGCACACAAAGAAGCCAAACACCACATACCCAACTTACCGAGATTTAGGCCTCAATTGACCGCACCCTTTGGCAAATCAAAGCATACGATTTCTAGCTCTCGTGTCCACTAGGTTCGATATGCTCGGGCACATCCGTATGATTTAATTAGTCTAGACAAACTAATTTTCAAATCACACGATAACCTATACTGTAGTATCTTCAAACTATCTTAGTTATGAGCATCTGTTTTTATATAATTACTTTATCCAATAATGAGATCTACTGTATCTTTTTACACATCATTATCTAATTCTATGATATAATGGAACAAATTTAATACTGAAACAAAATAATATGTCAACTGGGTATTAGTTTTTTATACAAACAATAGCTTTTCAGTATTCAAAACTAACAATTTTAAGCCTGAGCCAAATCAAAAGTCTCTGATTCTGGAATGTATAGCATGAAAGTGACATTTTCGGTTTAGCCCAGGCTATATCTATTTCCTTCAATATGATCCTCAAGAGTTTGCCTCAGAGCTTTGAGCAGTTTTGGCTGAATTATAATATGAATCAGCGAGTTTACACTCTATTCGAGCTCTTAGCTACATTGGTCTTGGCCAAATGACCTCTTTCAAGAAAAGTTTTGGGATTAGAGGCATGATTTTCAAAAATTTACGCAACGGATTCATGCCAATTACAATTTTAGTGTTTGATTAATCATACTTTTAAAGCTTCTAAAGCTTACCCTCGTAGCGTAATCGGTTGCCCCGTCTGGATCCTTGTTTGATGCCAGTCCAAGCCTACTGCTCCAGTTACGTTTGTCACCAACTAAATCCTTCCTTGAAGGATTCTCTACTTTCAAGCACGAAAGCCTTTGCAGATTCGGTGCTAGCCGTTTTCTGCCTACAGAGAGAATTGGGATTTTGTGTATAATTTTCTTATTCTAATTTTTCTGATTGAAATCATCTATCTACCACAATATTATCCCTATGATATTTATAGAGTTAAAATTTTAAAAATCAGTATTGTAATGAATCAATTATTACATTAGTTATTTAATCAATTATTACATTACTTATTTAATCAGATTCCAAATCAGTATTATTATCAAATATTATTTTACTGATTCCAAATCAGTATTACATAATATTTACTGCTTCAAAATCAGTACTAAATTATACTTTAATGATTTGGGTTATACACCAAACCCATGGATCAACCCATGACCCATGGACCAGGCTTATGAGTCAAGAACTTCAATTGCAATTAAGTTCATTGATTTATCAGCCCATCCCAATTATTCCCAGGTAATTAATTAACTATTAATTAATACCACAAAAATTTTCAATAATATTTAATTAAACCATTTAATTAAATGTTATTTATTTAAGTATAACAATTATACTTAATGTAGGCAAGAATACTTATTATGCATCATCAAACTTTCTTATGTGCAATCTTGTAGGCCCATTCTAAATTGGTAATGGATAACTCAATCTCATTGATTAATCAATAAGTCATTAGTGGTCTCTAGCAAGACATAATGACTACCCAATTCGGAATAGAGGGTCGAATGGTGATTCAACACAACCTTTCTGAGTAAACTGCGTACGATCCTCTACATTGATATACCTGTTTAGCATAAGGTATGGAACCATCATCCTTTTGTAGCTAAACGTTTCTTGATATCTTAGTGACACTGAATTCATCAAGCAAATGATAACACTTATCATTCCTTGGGCACGGCCATGCACTTCTCAGTTCACTATCAAGTGTCCAAGATATCATATATCACTTATGAGAGACTTGTAGTCCCATCACTTCACCTACATACCTTAGCATGACTCATAATGTGCCAAATTATACCCGTACTTGGTAACCTATTACGGCCCCGTTAGCGTATGTCAAAGCACAATACAATTCACCTAAGACTATGTACTGGTTTCTGGTTTAAGGATCCTCGTACGAGTACTAATCAAAAGAATCACTCATGATCTAATCAGTCCATGGAGTGTTTCTTTTGGTGGATCGATTTTATGAAATTAAATATGCACAAGAATATTAGTATCATGAAATTAACTCATCTTATTATAACATCAATCAAAATGAAAAATATCTATATAGGCCTTAAAAAGGGCACATACATCAATAATCTCCCATTTGGCCATTGAAGAGCTATGTCCTAAACATTTTAAGACCAAACTCTATTACATGTCTCTCAAACATTGACTGTGGTAGAGATTTTGTTAGAGGATCTGCTATATTTTTGTCTGACCCTATTTTGCACACTTTGACATCTCCTCGATCGATGATCTCTCGAATGAGGTGATAATGTCTGAGTATGTGTTTGGTCTTTTAGTGTGACCGGAGCTCCTTTGCTTGTGCGATGGCCCCGTTATTATCACATAAGAGGTCTATCAGACCTTAGATACTCGGTATCACTCCAATGTCTGACACAAACTTTCTTAACCAAACAGCTTCCTTTGCAGCATCTGATGCAGTAATATACTCATATTCTGTTATAGAGTCGGCTTTGGTATCTTGCTTTGAGCTTTTCCAACTCACCGCACCACTATTCAGGCTAAAAACAATGCCTGATTGTGACTTCATGTCATCTTGATCAGTCTGTAAAGTAGCATCGGTATAACCTTGTACGACCAGTTGTTCTTGTCCTATGTACACTAGCATTAATCCTTTAGTCCTTCGCAAGTACATCAGGATTGCCTTGACTGCAGTCCAATGATCCATTCCCTGATCTTGTTGGTATCTGTTAGTCATGGTTAGTGCATGTGCGACATCCTGGCGGTTACACAGCATGACATACATGATAGATACTATTACCGAAGCATATGTGACTCTACTCATCGCATCCCTCTCCTCTTTAGTAGGAGGACATTGGTTCTTCTTTAAGAGTAGGCCATATCTGAATGGTACCATACGATTCTTATAGTTAGACATATTGAATCTCTTCAATATCTTGTCTGTGTACCCTTGTCAACTTAGTCCTAGAAGCTTTTTAGACCTATCTCTATAGATCTTGTTACCTAGTATCATTTCGGCTTCTCCTAAGTATTTCATATAAAATACACTCCCCAAACATTGTGTGATGTCTTTCATCATGGTAATGTCATTTCCTTTGAGTAGGATGTCGTCCACATATAGGATGAGAAAAACATTCTTGATCCCACTAACCTTCTTGTAAACACAAAGCTCATCTTCATTCTTTATGAAGCTGTAACCTTTTACTGCCTTGTCAAAACGAAGATTCCAACATCGTGATGCTTGCTTTAGTCCGTAGATGGACCTCTGAAGCTTGCATACTTGATTTGGATGCTTTTGATCGATGTATCCCTCGGGTTGTTTCATGTAAACATCCTCGACTAGGTTTCCATTCAGGAAAGCAGTCTTAACATCCATCTGTCATATCCCATAGTCATAATATGCAGCTATGGCGAGCATAGTCAATATTATGAGTCTGTCTAAACCTTTAGCCACTAGTCGTGCCTTGAAGATCCCGTCAGGTTTTAACTTAAAACTCCACTTACAATCCACAACCTTTGCCTGAACAGGAGGGTCAATCAAAGTCAACACTTTATTGTTCCTCATGGAATGCATTTCAGATTCAATGGCTTGTAGCCATTTATCTGAATCTGGACTTTCTAAAACCTGTCTGTAGGTCATGGGCTCATCAGAGTCCACCAAGATCAAATCTTCATCGTCAGTCACGAGAAATCCGTATCTCTCAGGTTGTTGACGAGATCTACTAGATCTTCTAGGTTTTTGTTGGTAGTTTTGAATACAGAAAAGCTATGGCTTGTATCAAAAACTAATATCCACAAATGACATATCATTTTGTTTCAGTATTAAATTATTCCATTATATCATAGAACTAGATAACGGGGTGTGTGAAAGACACAGTAGATACCGTTATTGGTTAAAGTATTGATATATAAAAACTATGCTCCTAACTGAGATAGTCTGAACATACTATAGGTATAGGTTATCATGTGGTTTGGAAATTAGTTTATCTAGACTAGTTTAAATCACACGGATATGCTCGGGGCATATTGAGCACGTCCAATTTGGATAGAATTGACTTATACTGATCGGCGTAGTCAATTCGGTCCTAGTATTCAGTCTCTCAATCCCAAGATTGGAACGGGCTTGAGAGTTGGATATCGTATGCTTTGATTTTCCAAAAAGTGCTGTCAATTGAGGCCTATACCTTGGTAGGTTGGGTATGCGGTGTTTAGCTTCTTACGTCTCGTTGCTAGTCGGAGGAATCCACGTACCGGTTCACCGGGTTGATGGTGCTCCCGAGATGAGCTTGAAAGGTTTATTATACTAAACTAGGCCTATGGACTTTATGTCCGATATAATGAGAAGGTCGAGTGGTACTAATCTCGGATACCAAGAAGTCGGTAAATTAGTTTGTCAGTAAATTGATAAACCAACGAGCACTAGATCTTTAATGTGGAGAGATATAAGAAAATATAGTGGCGCGATATAAAGTCATTTTTGAGCGGTAGTTCCATAATTAGTCCGTTAGTGGCACGACTGGTTATGCGTTTGACTAATCGATAAAGTGAATCAATTAATTCTAAAGGTTTAATTAATATTTAATTGACAAAGTGGATAAAGAAAATTAATTCTATATGAATTAATTAATCCTAAGAGTTCGATTAAATTAAATTAACGAAATGGGTTAAATATTTAATTCAAAAGAATCGATTAGAGTTGACTAGTCTAAGAAAGGCTAAGGGGTCAACGAAAGTCAAACTAAAAGGCCCAACTCAATGGCCCATTAGGTCTCCTTAGAAGTTTCCTATAAATATCTCTTGTTAGGCAACTTACAAGACATAAGAAACTTGGAGGCCAAGTTTAGCCTAGTGAGAGAAAGTCTAGTCTAGAGTGAGAACTTTGTCTTCCTCGCTAAGTTTCTTCTCGTTCGACTAGGATAACTTTCTTTCTTTCAAAAACTAAAGCCCATCGAATTTTATCATTGAGTCAGTCGGATTTTTGGTTAAAACCATCGTCGTCGCTGATTTTTCCTTTTAGCACAGTTGTGACCCTTCACATTCCAGCGACCGTTCGACTTCCAGCGTGCTTGAGCCGGAGACCCCATGTTGATCTCTTCTTGGGCTGGTGATCCACGGTGGAAGATGTACAGATTGCAGCTGGAATCAGCAGTCAGAGCAGCCGGAGTTCTTGCGTAACCCGACGGCCGGCGGTGGTAGTTGAGGGAGTTGCCGGGCAAATATGTTTTGGGCAGATTTAAGTTTTTTTGAAGCAGGTTTCTTAGGATTTCTTCATTTTTCCTTGGGGTACTCCGTAGACACTAGCCCACACTAGTTCGGAGTCGAATTGGAGTTATTCTTTGGATTTCTTGTGGAATTAGCTTGCCCAAAGTTTTGGTTTTCTATTTGCTAGGGACTTCGCTACAAAGGTATAATATTTGAACTTTCAGCTTTAATTAAAGATTGTATCTGTTATGTCCCGATTAATAAATAAAATAAGTATAAGCCTAGATCCGTTCATGGGAAATGAATTTGAGCCTGAGCTTTGTTGAAAGCTTCCGATTCTGGAATGCATTGCACGAAAGTGAGATTTTTGAGTTAGCCCTGGCTTGTTCTGTTTTCCTTCAAAATGGTATCAGAGCGAGTGTTTTGGCTTTATACTTGTTTAATTTATTACAAGACTTTATTTTGGCATTATTATTTTTGTTGAAATGTTTAAACAGGTGGTTATTAGTTTCTCAGCTACTATGGTAGAAATTTATTTTTCATTCATAAACCTCGGGATATGTCCAGGCTCATATTGTTTTTGAATGGAAATGTCTGTAATAGTAATAACCACGAGCTGGAAGCCGTGGAGGATTTGAAAAATCTTGTAGTAGGATTTGATCTAATCATGTCGTCTTTAAATTCCTAGAAAAATGCCTTTGTATATAGGAATTTATGTATTATGACGAAGACGTTATTTTAGGTAACTTATATTCGCGGGTTTTGGTTTCTCATAATTTTGGGTGATTCCTAATTATGTAGTAAACCGAGAAAACCCGAGCGAATTGAGAGGAATCCAAATAACGAGTAGGAGCGACATGAAGGGACGTGTCAACGAGGCGTCAAGGAACCAACGATAGAGAAGACCATGATAGTCGGGAAGTTTTAATTTCTTTAATTTCCCGTATTTATGTCTTTTCATTGATTGTGTGTTTTACGTTTTATTTTTCATAAATGAAAACCAAACCAACCCATTTTAAAAAGTAAAGAGCAATTAACTAAGGTATATTATTCGCATATTAAAACTCCAACGGTTTTATGGGTGCGAATATCCATAGTTAAGATATTGCATGTTAAAACGTAAAAATCCTCAAACTTAAAAATCTAAGTGGGAGCTGGTTGGTAAATATCCCCATGTCCTCCATTATGGGATCATTGGTGATATGGTTATTCTTGTAAGTTGGTATTATGGCCTTCCTCCATGCGGACAAGTCTTCAATCACAGATATCACCGGAATGAATTTCCGAAGGGATGACTATAGTGAGTTTAATTGGAGAAAGTTGTGACACCCTCTCTGCTGAGGCGTATTAGTATCCTAAGTAACAAACTTAGAAGTCACATAATAGCATACACTTAGTGTACTATTTATAGTATTCCTCCCGCGAGGTTACGCTATTTATGTGTACGGCTAAAAGCATTAACTATTAATTTCTTTGATCATAAGATCGTTTGTCATATAGTGAAATTAATGAACTTTGGTTCTTCTTGAACGAATGTGGGTTGGCGTAGACGTTCACCTGCGTGACCTGCGTTAATTCCGGTCTGAGAGATGTCAAAGGAGATTATGTTGTTTTTAAGGATTTCAATATTTTCAAAAAAGTATACTGAAATTTGACTGTTTATTTTTCAATTGTTGATGTGTCGTTCAACCCGCTAGCTGTCATTTTGAATCAGAACAAACTTACGGGTCCAAATTATATTAACTGGAAACGTAACCTGGACATTGTTCTTACGCTAAGGGTTACATGTACGTGGTCACTGAGGAGGGGCCCTTAAGCCCAGCGATGATGCCACCCCTGAGCAGCGAAAGCCATATACGAGATGGCAGAAGGCTGATGAGATGACCCGGTGCTACATCTTGGCTTCTATGTTGAGTGTACTGCAGCACCAGCATCAGTTGTTTACTTTTGCCTACGATATAATGCTCAACCTCAGGAAGATGTTTGGACATCAGGGCAGAGCAGCCTGAAGGAAAACATAACAAGCCCGGCCTAAATCAAAAACCTCACTTTTGTGCAATGCATTCCAGAATCGGAAGCTTTCGACCAAGCTCAGGCTCAAATTCATTTACCCACGAATGGATCTTGGCTTATACTTATTTAATTTATTAATCGCGACACAAAAGATTCAATCTTTAATTAAAGCGGAATGTTTAAAGATTCTACCTTTTGTAGCGAAGTCCCTTGCCTAAAGAAAAATCCAATCTTTGCTAGCGATTGCAATAGAAATCTGAAGAATTACTCCGATCCAACTCTGAAATAGTGTGGGCTATTATCTATAGAGTTACCCATGGCAAAATTAAGAAAACCAAAGAAACTACCTTCGGAAGAAATCTCAAAATAACTGAAAATTGGGACTGCCCAGAATTTTCTGAACCTTGCTTCGCAAGTCACCGGACCTGCTGCACAAGCCGCCGGATTTACTGGAAAAACCAACCACCGGAGCTGCCCAATCCAGTCCCGATCTATACAACCGACTTAACAGATCACTCAAGCAAGAAGATCGACTTGAAGATCGGTCGGCTCAGGGCACCGGACTGATCAAACTCCGGGTTTTCTAAAATCAGAAAAACCCCAGATCAGCGATTGCACTACGGGTTTAAAGAGTTCGACCGGCAGCTGGTTCGAATAACTATCCGGGCAAAATAAAGGTTGAGTCTTCCGAAGGAGAAAGCTATCTTAGCTGACTTCGAGAAGGAACTTCGACGAGGAAGACGAAGTTCTCTCTCTAAGCTAAACTTTCTCACTCTAACTCTTTCTTGGACTTCAAGTTTCTTAATGTCTTCAATTGCCTAACAAGGATATTTATAAGGAGCTTCTAAGGAGACCTAATGGGCTCTCGAGTTAGGCTTTTTAATTTGACTTTCATTGACCGCTAAGTCTTTCCCGACTAATCAACTCCAATCAACCCATTTGAATTAATTTCTTTACCCACTTTGTTAATTTAATTTAATGGAACCCTTAGAATTAATTAATTCAAATAGAATTAATTTCTTAATTCACTTTGTCGATTAAATATTAATTAAACCTTTAGGATTAATTAATTCACCTTGTCGATTAGTCAAATGCATAATTAGTCGTACCACTAACGGACTAATTATGGAACTACCGCTCGAAAACGACTTTACATCGTGCCATTATATTTTCTCCTATCTCCTCACATTAAAGATCTAGTGCTCGTCGGTTTATCAATTTACTGACAAATTAATTCACCGACTTCTTAGTATCTGAGATTAGTACCACTCGTCCTTTTATTATACCGGACATAAAGTCCACCGGCTGGGTTTAGTATAATAGACCTTACGAGCTCTTCTCGAGAGCACCATAAACCCGGCGAACCGGTATGTGGATTCCTCCGACTAGCAAACACAGCATACCCAACCTACCAAGGTATAGGCCTCAATTGACTGCACTCTTTGGTAAATCAAAGCATACGATATTCAACTCTCACGCTCGTCGCAATCTCGGGATTGAGAGATTGAATACTATGACCAAATTGACTACGCCGATCAGTATAAGTCAATTATATCCAAACTGGTCGTGCTCAATATGCCCCGGGCATATCCGTGTGATTTAAACTAGTTTAGATAAACTAATTTCCAAACCACACTATAACCTTTACTGATAGTGTGTTCGGACTATCTCGGTTACGAGCATACTTTTATATATCAATACTTTAACCAATAACAGTATCTACTGTGTCTTTCCACACCCTGTTATCTAGTTCTATGATATAAAGGAACAAATTTATACTGAAACAAAATGATATGTCAACTGTGGATATTAGTTTTTTATACAAGCCATAGCTTTTCTGTATTCAAAACTAACAATCTCTTACTAATACTCAAGGCTATGCTAATAAGTACAAAAAAAACTATCCAACACGCTATTACACTGCTGTCATAGTGAAATCTCCAGAACGCCTTTAAGCTCACTCACATGGCTCCCTCAAGAATCTGACTCCCATGCCCTCTACATGTCTCTTAAAGACCTTTGGGGTCAATGGCTTGGTGAAAGGATCTGCAAGGTTGTCATCTGATGCTATCTTGGCCACGATCACGTTTCCCCTCTTTACGATCTCTCGTATCAGGTGGTACTTGCGCTCTATGTGTTTACTCGCTTTATGGGCTCGTGGTTTCCTCGAGTTAGCAACTGCACCATTGTTATCACAATAAACTGTGATAGACCTAGGCAACTCAGGAACCACATCTAAGTCCATCAGGAAGCTCTGGAGCCATACAGCCTCTTTCGCTGCCTCGGAAGTGACAACGTACTCAGCCTCCATGGTGGAGTCCGCCGCGCATTTCTGCTTGACACTCCGCCATACTATGGCTCCACCTCCTAGGGTAAACATAAACGCAGAGGTAGACTTACTCTTGTCCAAATCACCTTGAAAGTCCGAATCTGTGTAACCCAATGGTACAAGCTCCTGCGTACAAGCTCCTGCGCTGTATAAACTAGGACATAATCTCTCCTCCTGCACAAGTACTTGAGCATGTATTTTACTGCCTCCCAGTGAGTCTTTCCAAGGTTACTCTGATATCTGCTAACCATGCTAACGGCAAAGCAAATATCAGGTCTCGTACACAACATAGCATACATGAGGCTACCCACTGCAGAAGCATAGGGTACCGTCTTCATGGTATCTATCTCCTCAGCAGTCTTAGGACACTGCTCCTTAGACAAATGCACTTCATGCCAGAATCGTGTCCATGTAGGATGCCTGAGAGAGAGTCAGAGAACGTCTCCTATGATCTCGAATAGTCTTAATCCGAAGGATATGTCCAGCCTCTCCCAAATCCTTCATATCGAATTGCCTGGACAGTCATGCCTTTACGTCTGACAACACCTTCTTACTATTACCAATAAGAAAGATGTCATCTATGTAAAGTACGAGGAACACCACCGTATCACCATCACCCCTGTGATAAACACACTGCTCATCCGGACACTGAGTGAATCCATAGGACTGGATAACCTCATCAAAATGGATGTTCCAAGATTTGGATGCTTGCTTAAGTCCATAAATAGACCTCCTAAGCCTGCATACCTTGTGCTCTTGGCCCTTAACAACGAAGCCCTCTGGGTGCTGCATAAAAAAGGTCTCCTCAAGACTTTCATTAAGGAAACCTGTTTTGGCGTCCATCTGCCAAATCTCATAGTCCATAAAAGCAGTTATGGCCAAGAGAATCCAGATTGACTTAAGCATAGCTACCAAGGAAAAGGTCTCCTCATAATCAATACCCACTTTCTGAGTATACCCTTTCACCACAAGCCTGACCTTGAAGGTATCAACCCTCCCGTCAGATCCTCTCTTTCACTTGTAAACCCATTTGTACCCAATAGGCCTAAACCCATCAGGAAGGTCTACCAGTTCCCAGACTTGATTTGAGTCCATAGAACCCATCTCAGCAATCATCGCTCTCTGCCAAGAATCTGCATCTTTATCCTGGAGAGCCTCATTGTAGTTAACTGGGTCTGGTTCATGAGCACCCGGGATAAAGTCCGAAGACTCACCCAAACCCATGTACCTCTCGGGCTGTCTAACAGCCCTCCTACTATGACGAGGCGCAGCCTGTGCAAGAGCATCATCTATGATAGTGTGTGCAGTCTCTTGTGGTGTATCTTCCTGTACTTGTGCATCTGGAATAATAGACTAACTTCAAAGCTCTTCCAATACTACCTTGCTGCTTGACTTGTGATCTAAAATATAGTCCTCCTCAAGAAATCTGGCATTGGTGCTGATCACCACCTTCTGATCCTGAGGACTATAAAATAGACCACCTCTCGTTCCTTTGGGGTAGCCTATAAACAGCATAGCCTTGGTTCTTGCCTCTAATTTGCCTCCATCTGCCTCGAGCACATGTGCTGATATGTCTCAGACTAGGCTTTCGCCCATTCCACAACTCTGATGGGGTCAAAGGCACAGACTTAGATGGCACAAGGTTGAGGATAAAACATGTTGTCTCCAAGGCATGGCCCCAAAACGAGATAGTCAACTCACTGTAACTCATCATCGATCTAACCATATCCATAAGAGTCCTATTCCTCCTCTCTGCTGCACCATTCTGCTGGGGTGTGCCAGGTGCAGACAACTGGGTCTGAATACTTTCCTCTGAAAAATAGGATCTAAATTCACTAGAGAGGTATTCGCCACCGCGATCAGATGACAAGGCCTTGATACTTTTACCCAGACGGTTCTTCACCTCTGCCTTGAATTCTCTGAACTTGCCAAAGTATTCAGACTTATGGCGCATCAGGTATATGTATCCATATCAAGAGTAATCATCCGTGAAAGTCACGAAATACTCATAACCACCTCTAGCCTAAACTGACATAGGCCCACACACGTCAGAATGAATCAACTCTAAAACTTCATTGGCCCTATACCCCTTTGCCTTGAAAGGCCTCTTGGTCATTTTACCCTCCAAGCAGGACTCACAGGTCGAATAGCTGTCAATATCTAGTAAGTCCAAAGACCCACTATTGACCAACCTTTGAATCCTACTAAGGTTGATGTGACCTAGTCTCAGGTGCCAAAGATAAGTCTGATTCAAAGGGGAAGACTCTTTTCTCTTATTATTATTCAGTGATGAGCTACTAGTTTCTGTGTTTTTCATTACTGCGGAGTATGTCTTAATTAAAAACAAATTGTCAACCAATGTACCAGAATATATAAGTTTCTGGCCTTTTCTAATAAATATAGATCCATCAGAAAAAACACACTTATAACCATTCAAAACAAGTTTAGAAACTGAAAGTAAGTCTTTGCGAAAACTGGGTACATAAAGACAATCTCTCAACAATAAAGTAGAGTCTGAAAAATAAAGACAAACAACTCCCACTGCAACAACAGAAAATCTGGGAGTATCCCCAAGGTAGACCTGCAACTCTCCATCCCTAAGCAGCCGGGGTCACTTGGAACCCCTGCAAAGAATTACAAACGTGATCAGTGGCTCATGAATCCACACACCAAGTATCTGTGGGAATCGCCGCTAAACACGTTTTAGTGACTAGGGAAAATTTACACATACCTCGAGGCTTTGGGCAGTCCTTCTTCCAATGTCCTGCTTTGCCACACCTAAAACATTTGCCTTTCGACTTCTGCTTCGTAGCAATGCCGGTCTTGGGTCCATGATCAGTTCCTGCTTTCCAGCCTCTCTTCCTCTTTTGCTTCCTGGCTTTGGGCCCAGCAGAGGAACCTGAGGGACCAACAGTAACCAAGGCTTGCTTCTGCTCTGCGAATAGGCTCTCAGCAGACACCAATGTAATCATGAGCTCGAAAAGTGAATATGAGAGATTCCCCATATTCTAGTTCAACCAAAACTGCTAAAAACTGGGAGGCAAGCTCTGGAGAATGATATCGACCTGGGTATCCCCATCAATGTCACCTCCCAATACCTCAATCTCATTGATGCAACTCATCATGTCCAGCACGTGGTCTCTCACTGAAGTGCCCTCAGCCATTCTAGCATTCATGAGTTTCCTCACAGCTGACTGCTTGGCTGCCCTGCCCTGATGTCCAAACATCTCCCTGAGGTTAAGCATCATATCGTAGGCTGAGGTCATCTGCTGATGCTGGTGCTGCAGTACACTTGACATAGAAGCCAAGATGTAGCACCTCGTCATCTCATCAGCCTTCTGCCACCTCGTATATGGCTCTCGCTGCTCAGGGGTGGCATCATCTCTGGGCTTAGGGGGACACTCCTCAGTAAGAACGTACTTGTAACCCTCAGCGGTAAGGACAATGTCCAGGTTACGTTTTCAGTTAATATAGTTTGGACCGGTGAGTTTGTTTTAGTTCAAAATGACAGCTAGCGGGTTGAACGACATATCAACTGAAAAATAAACAATTCAAGTTTCAGTATACTTTTTCGAAAATATTGAAAATCCTCCAAAAACCAATATAATTTTCTACCGACATCTGTCACACCTGGATTAATGCATGTCACGATGGGTGAGCGTCTACGCTAACCCACATTCATTTGAGAATAACCGAAGTTCATTAATTTCATTATCTGGCCAACGATCTTATGATCAATGAAATTAATAGTCGATAATTTTTAGCCGTACATGAAAATAGCGTAACCTCGATGGGAGGGATACTAAAAATGGTACACTAAGTGTATGCCATTATGTGACTTCTAAATTTGTTACTTAGGATACTAATGCTGTTGGATTGTGTTTAGGCATTTAATTCGAAATTAAATGGCAGAATTCCTAAACACTAAAGGATTAGGGTCTTACCCTCGACGCGTAATCGGTTGTGTAGTCGCCTGGATCCTTTGGGAAGATTGCGTTCACCACCAAAGAACAATTCAAGCGAATTGCCTCTACGTTCTTGCACTGGAGTTCTCTCAGAACCGGTGCTAGCCCCAAAATTTGCCTGTTTTAAGAGAAAACATTTTTTTTCTCTGGGAAGAATATTTTTGGAAGAACATCTATCCTTCGAGTCACAGAGAGTCAGTCTTTTAAAAAAAAAAATCCTTCAAACGTGTTTTAAAACAAATTTTCTAAAAACTCTCAACTGACAGATACTTCTCTGATTTGAGAAGTATTTGTTAAATAAATAATTAATCATAATTAATTATTTACTGTTGGGTTTAACCAACACCATGGATCAACCCATTGATCCATGGATCAGGCTGATGGGTCAATAACCTTAATTCACAATTAGATCTCTTGATTTATCAGCTCAACTCAATTCTTCCCAGGTAATTAATTAACTTTTAATTAATACCATAAAACTCTTCAATAATATTTAATTAAACCATTTAATTAAATATTATCTATTTAAGTATAACTCTTATACTTAGAACAGGCAATTTAATTAATTCTGAATCATCGAACTCACTTATGTGCGATCCTGTAGGCCCATTCCAAATTGACAATGAATAAATTAATCTCATTAATTAATCCATAAATCATTAGTGGTCTCTAGCAAGACATAATGACTACACAATTCAGAACAGAGGGTCGAATGGTGATTCAACACAACCTTCCGAGTATACTACGTAATGTCCTCTACACTGATATCCAGTTTGGCATAAGGCATAGAACCAATCAACCTTATATAGCTAAACGTTTTACTTGATCTCTTAGTGACACTGAACTTAATCAAGCAAATGATAACCCTTATCATTTCTTGGGCATGGCCATGCACTTCTCAGTTCACTATCAAGCGGCCAAGATATCATCTCTCATTTAAGAGAGACTTGTAGTCCCATCACTTCACCTACATACCTTAGCGTGACTCATAGTGTACCCAATCATACCCGTACTTGGCAACCTGTTACGGTCCCGTTAGGCATATGTCAAAGCACACTCTAATTCACCTAAGACTATGCAGTGATTTCTGGTCTAAGAATCCTCGTACGAGTACTACTCAAAAGAATCACTCATGATCTAATAGTCCATGGAGTGTTTCTTTTAGCGGATCGTTTTCATGAAATTCAATATGCACAATAATATAATTTCTTGAAATTAACTCATCAGATAAATAATCAATCAAACGACAAATGTCTTATTTACATAAATAACCCTCAAAGTTTATTTACATAAATAGCCCTCAAAAGGGCACACACACCAACAATCTCCCACTTGCCCGTTGTAGGGCTATGTCCTAAACTGTTTAAGACCAAACTCTATTACATGTCTATCAAACTTTGACTGCGGTAGAGCTATTGTGAGAGGATCTGCTACATTGTCATCTGACCCTATTTTGCACACTTTCACTCCTCGATCAATGAGCTCTCATATGAGGTGAAACCTTCAGAGTATATGTTTGGTTTTCTGGTGTGACTAAGGCTCCTTAGCTTGTGCGATGGCCCCGTTATTGTCACAGAAAAGTTCTATCGGATCTTGGATACTCGGTATCACTCCGATGTCTGACACGAACTTTCTTAACCAAACAGCTTCCTTTGCAGCATCGGATGCAGCAATGTACTCAGACTCTGTTGTAGAATCGGCTGTTGTATCTTGCTTCGAGCTTTTCTAACTCACTGCACCGCCATTCAGGTTAAACACGTAACCTGATTGTGACTTCATGTCATCTTGATCTGTTTGGAAAGCAGCATCAGCGTAACCTTGTACGATGAGCTGTTCTTGTCCTCCATACACTAGCATCAATCCTTTAGTCCTTCGCAAGTACTTTAGGATTGCTTTGACTACAGTCCAATGATCTATTCCCGGATCTTGTTGGTATCTGCTAGTCATGCTCAGTGCATGTACGACATCCGGGTGGGTACACAACATAGCATACATGATAGATCCTATTGCCGAAGCATATGGAACTCTACTCATTGTATCCCTCTCCTCTCTTGTTGAAGGACCTTGGTTCTTCTTCAAGAGAAGGCCATGTCTGAATGGTACCATACCATTCTTAGAGTTAGACATATTGAACCTCTTCAATATTTTGTCTATGTACCCTTCTTGACTTAGTCCTAGAAGCCTCTTTGATCTATCTCTATAGATTTTGATACCCAGTATCATTTCTGCTTCTCCTAAGTCTTTCATAGAAAATACACTCCCCAACCATTGTTTGATATCTTTCAACATGGGAATGTCATTTCCTATGAGCAGGATGTCATCCACATATAGGACAAGGAAAACTATCTTGCTCCCACTAACCTTCTTGTAAACACAAGGCTCATCTTCATTCTTTATGAAGCCGTAACCTTTTACTGCCTCATCAAAACGAAGATTCCAACTCCGAGATGCTTGCTTTAGTCCGTAGATGGACCTCTGAAGCTTGCATACACGATTTGGATGCTCTTGATCGATGTATCCCTCGGGTTGCTTCATGTAAACATCCTCGAGTAGGTTTCCATTCAGGAAAGCAGTCTTAACATCCATCTGCCATATCTCATAGTCATAATATGCAGCTATAGCGAGCATAGTCCGAATGGACTTGAGCATCACGACAGGGGAGAAGGTTTCATCATAGTCTATACCATGAGTCTGTCTGAAACCTTTAGCCACTAGTCGTGCCTTGAAGATCCCGCCAGGTTTTAACTTGAAAATCCACTTACAATCGACAACCTTTGCCTGAACAGGAGGATCAATCAAAGTCCAAACTTTATTGTCCCTCATGGATTGCATTTCAGATTCCATTGCTTGTAGCCATTTATCTGAATCTGGACTTTCGAAAACTTGTTTGTAGTCCACGGGCTCATTAGAGTCCACCAAGATCAAATCTTGATCGTCAGTTAAGAGAAATCCGTATCTCTCAGGTTCATGACGAGATCTACTAGACCTTCTAGGTTCTTGTGTTGTTGACTCAGGCTGCTCATCTTCATGAGTTCCCATGTCAACTTCCATCTCAGTTTCTGTAGATCGTTATACATTCTCTTGTGGTTCTGGAACTTCTCCGAGTTCTATTCTACTCCCACTATCTTTCTTGTAGAGAAAATCTTTCTCTAAGAAAGTGGCTCCCCGTGCAACAAACACTTTGTTCTCAGTTGGATTGTAGAATTGATATCCTTTAGTTTCCTTAGGATATCCCACAAACAGGTATTTGTCAGTTTTAGGTTCAAGCTTACTACTTTGTAAACGCTTTACATGAGCTTGACAACCCCAAACTCGTAGATATGACATATAGGGTTTTTGACCCGTCCACATCTCATATGGAGTCTTATCTACTGCCTTAGATGGAATACAATTTAGTAAGTAGGCAGCTGAAAGGAGGGCATAACCCCAAAAGGACATAGCGAGAGTTGCTTGGCCCATCATAGATCGAACCATATCTAATAAGGTCCGATTTCTCCTCTCGGATACACCATTCCATTGAGGTGTTCCTGGTGGAGTCAGCTGTGAAACAATTCCACACTGTTTTAGATAGCCATCGAACTCATCATTAAGGTATTCACCTCCCCGATCGGAGCGAATAGCCTTAATCCTTCTATTTAACTGATTTTCTACTTCGTTTTTAAACTCTTTGAACTTTTCAAAAGTTTCACTTTTATACCTCATTACGTAGACATAACCATATCTACTATAGTCATCGGTAAAAGTCACGAAGTATTCAAATCCACCTCTGGCTTGTGTGCTCATCGGTCCACATACATCTATATGTATTAGTGCCAATAGCTCACTAGTCCTCTCGCCTTTCTTGCTGAAAGGACTCTTCGTCATTTTTCCTTGCAAACAGGGTTCACATGTGTCATATGATTCGAAATCAAATGAACCAAGCACTCCATCCTTATGAAGTCTTTGAACTCGCTTCTCATTTGCATTGCCTAGACGACAGTGCCACATATATGTTGGACTTAAATCAGAATTAATTTGGCTTTCTTTTCAATGTTATATACCGGTTTCTCTTGGGTCAAATCCAAGATATATAGGCCATTGCACAAATTTTCAACTCCATATAAAACATCTTTTTGATATAAAGACAACGATTTATTACCAATAATAAAACGAAATCCTTTGATATCCAAACAAGAAATTGAAATAATATTCCTACTCATAGTAGGTACATAATAACAATTCTCTAAAACAATGTTTAAACCGGAAGGCCAAGACAAAGTGTAATCTCCAACTTCAACGGCTGCAACTCTTGCCCCGTTGCCCACTCAGAGATCTACTTCGCCTTTCTTTGTTATTCTTCTATTGCTCAGTCCCTGCACATTAGTACAAATATGAGCCCCATATCCGGTATCTAATACCCATGAGGTGGACAAAGAAAGATTAATTTCAATAACAAAGATACCTGAAGCCGAAGGATTCTGTTTCTTCTCTTCAAGAAACAGCTTGCAGTTTCTTCTCCAATGCCCCTTCTGATTGCAATGGAAACATACTGCGTCCTTCTGAGCATTTTTCTTAGCAGGAGGAGTTTGAGGCTGAGCCTTAGGAGCAGTCTTACTGCGAGGCTTCTTGTTTTCAGCAACTTTTGCCTTGCCTTTAAACTTTCTCTTGTTGCCCTTACCTTTTTCCACAACAAGTACTGGCGTTGCCTTTCGAAGGGTTTGCTCAGTATTTTTAAGCATTCCATGGAGCTCAGGAATCGTCCTCTCCATGTTATGCATGTTGTAGTTCACCACAAAGTCATTGTAATCATCAGGCAGTGAAGCCAAGATGATGTCAATGGCTAACTCTCTAGAAAGAGGTGCATTTAATCTCTCCAGGGTATCAATATACCCCTTCATCTTGATCAAATGCGTGCTTACTGACGAACCCTTCGCCATCTTGCACGAGATCAATGCTTTTATCGTAACGAACCTTTCGTTACGGGCTTGTTCACGGAACATTTCTGTTAGTGACACATAAATTTGGAATGCTTCCGAATTCATGAATTGTTTCTGAAGCTCGCCTGACATAGTCGCGAGCATCAGACATGTCACGTCATCAGAATCGCTTTTCAGCTTTTCCCATGCTCGTTGAACCGCAGCCGTAGCATTTACTGGTGGTTCAGGTAAAGCAGCGTCTAAGATATTTAGCTTCCTTTCTTGTTTGAGAACGATTCTCAAGTTTCTTTCCCAATCTAAGAAGTTTGGACCAACAAGCTTTTCTTTGTCCAAAATGCTTCTTAGAGTGAGATTAGATGTATTAGTGCTAGTAGATGCCATTTCTACAAAAGAAAATGCAAAATATTAGAATGAGTTTTAAAATATTTTCCACAATAGCCAAAATTGAAATCCCAAACAATTTTGTGTTGGTCATAGATTGTGGGCCTAAAATCCACAAAGAATCAACCCCAGTCTTGCTTTGGCAAGTATCGTAGGGATTGGGCTCTTTTGGTAGGCAACGTTCAAATCACATCCCTATGTAATTTAACGATTTCCAATTGCATCACTATGCAACTTTTCGGTGATAGGATGAACATTCCAAATGTTTGACACCATCCTATCTTTGCAAAAATTAATCCCTAGTCAACTTATCGGGTCAAGTGAGGATTAATTTTCCCAAGTTAAACCATCCCTCAAGGCATCACATCATTAGTGGAAGATTGGTAGTTTTGAATACAGAAAAGCTATGGCTTGTATAAAAAACTAATATCCACAGATGAAATATCATTTTGTTTCAGTATTAAATTTTTCCATTATATTATAGAACTAGATAACGGGGTGTGTGAAAGACACAGTAGATACCATTATTTGTTGAAGTATTGATATATAAAAAGTATGCTCCTAACAGAGATAGTCTGAACACACTATCAGTATAGGTTATCGTGTGGTTTAGAAATTAGTTTATCTAGACTAGTTTAAATCACATGGATATGCCCGGGGCATATTGAGCACGACCAGTTTGGATAGAATTGACTTATACTGATCGACGTAGTCAATTCAGTCATAGTATTGAGTCTCTCAATCCCGAGATTGGGACGGGCGTGAGAGTTGGATATCGTATGCTTTGATTTTCCAAAGAGTGTGGTCAATTGAGGCAATACCTCGGTAGGTTAGGTATACGGTGTTTAGCTTCTTACGTGCCGTTGCTAGTCAGAGGAATCCACGTACCGGTTTGCTGGGTTGATGGTGCTCCCGAGATGAGCTTGAAAGGTTTATTATACTAAACACGACCGGTGGACTTTATGTCCGGTATAATAAGAATGTCGAGTGGTACTAATCTCGAATACCAAGAAGTCGGTAAATTAGTTTGTCAGTAAATTGATAAACCGACGAGCACTAGATCTTTAATGTGGAGATATAGATGAAAATATAGTGGCGCGATGTGAAGTCATTTTTGAGCGGTAGTTCCATAATTGGTCCGTTAGTGGTATGACTAATTATGTGTTTGACTAATCGATAAAGTGAATTAATTAAACCTAAAGGTTTAATTAATATTTAATTGACAAAGTGGATCAAGAAAATTAATTCTATATGAATTAATTAATCCTAAGAGTTCGATTAAATTAAATTAACGAAGTGGGTTAAAGATTTAATTCAAAAGAATCGATTGGAGTTGACTAGTCTAGGAAAGACTAAGGGTTCAATGAAAGTCAAACTAAAAGGCCCAACTCAAAAGCCCATTAGGTCCCCTTAGAAGCTCCCTATAAATATACCTTGTTAGGCAACTTACAAGACATAAGAAACTTGGAGGCGAAGTTTATCCTAGTGAGAGAAAGTCTAGTCTAGAGTGAGAACTTTGTCTTCCTCGCTAAGTTTCTCCTCGAAATTGACTAGTCTTCAAAAAACTTAAGCCCATCCGATTTTGTCATTTAGCCAATCGGATTTTTGGTTAAAACCATCGCTTCTGCCCGTTTTTCCTTTTAGCACCGTCGTGACCCTTCACATTTCGGTGACTGTTCGACTTCCAGCGTACTTGAGCCTGTGACCCCGTGTTGATCTCTCCTTGGGCTGGTGATCTATGGTGGAAGCTGTACAGATCACGGCTAGAATTGGCGGTCAGTGCAGACGGAGTTCTTACGCAACCCGGCTATCATCGATGGTTGAGTGAGTTTCCGGGCAAATGTGTTTTGGGCAGATTTAAGTTTTTTCGAAGAAGGTTCTTGGGATTTCTTCATTTTGCCTTGGGCTGCTCCGTAGACACTAGCCCACACTAGTTCAGAATCGAATTGGAGTTGTTCTTTGGATTTCTTGTGGAATTCGCTTGCCCGAAGTTTTGGTTTTCTATTTGCTAGGGACTTCGCTACAAAGGTATAATCTTTGAACTTTCTAATTTAATTAAAGATTATATCTTTTATGTCCCGATTAATAAATAAAATAAGTATAAGACTAGATCCGTTCATGAGAAAATGAATTTGAGCCTAAGCTTTGTCGAAAGCTTCCGATTATGGAATGCATTGCACGAAAGTGAGGTTTTCGATTTAGCCCGGGCTTGTTCTATTTTCCTTCACTTGTGTTGTTGCTCAGGTTGCTCATCCTTATGAGTTTCCATGCTAACTTCCATCTGAGTTTGTGTAGACGGTTCTACACTCTCTTGTGGGTCTCGAACCTCTTCGAGTTCTATTTTACTCCCACTGTCTTTCTTGTATAGAAAGTTTTTCTCTAAGAAAGTCGCTCATCGAGCAACGAACACTTTGTTCTCAGTTGGGAGGTAAAATTGATATCCTTTGGTTTCCTTAGGATACCCCACAAGGCATTTGTCAGTTTTGGGTTCAAGCTTATTACTTTGTAAACGATTTACATGAGCTTGACAACTCCAAACTCGTAGATAGGACATATAAGGCTTTTGGCCCATCCATATCTCATATGGAGTCTTATCTACTGCCTTAGATGGAATACGGTTCAGTAAGTAGGCAGCAGAAAGGAAAGCATAACCCCAAAAGGATGTAGGGAGAGTTGCTTGGCCCATCATTGATTGAACCATATCTAATAAGGTTCGATTCCTCATTTCAGATACACCATTACACTGAGGTGTTCCCGGTAGAGGCAGCTGTGAAACAATTCCACACTATTTTAGATAGCCATCGAACTCATCACTAAGGTATTCACATCCCCGATCGGAGTGAATAACCTTAATCCTTCTATCCAACTGATTCTCTACTTCATTCTTAAACTTTTTGAACTTTTCAAAAGTTTCACTTTTATGCCTCATTAAGTAGACATAGCCATATCTACTATAGTCATCGATAAAAGTAACGAAGTATACGAATCCACCTCTGGCTTGTGTGCTCATTGGTCCACATACATCCGTGTGTATTAGGGCCAATAGGTCACTAGTTCTTTCTTCTTTCTTATTGAAAAGACTCTTTGTCATTTTTCCATGCAAACAGGGTTCACACGTGTCATATGATTCAAAATCAAATGACCCAAGCACTCCATCCTTATGAAGTCTTTGAACCTATTTCTCGTTTGCATGGCCTAAACGACAGTGCCAAAGATAAGTTGGACTCATATCAAACTTAATTGATTTAGCTTTCTTTTCAATGTTATAGACCGGTCTTTCTTGGCTCAAATCCAAGACATATAGGCCATTGCACAAATTTGCAACTTCGTATAAAACATCATTTCAATATAAAGATAACGAATTATTACCAATAATAAAACAAAATCGTTTAATATCCAAGCAAGAAATTGAAATAATATTCCTCCTCAAAGCAGGTACGTAATAACAGTTCTCAAGTTCAATGTTTAAACCGGAAGGCAGAGATAAAGTGTAATTTCCCACTTCAACAGCAGCAACCCTTGCCCCGTTGCCCACTCGGAGATCAACTTTACATTTTCTTGTCATCTTTCTATTTCTGAGTCCTTACACATTAGTACAAATGTGAGCCCGTCATCCGGTATCTAATACCCATGAGGTAGACATAGAAAGATTTATTTCAATAACAAATATATGGGCTTGTTCAAGAAACATTTCCATTAGTGACTCATAAATCTGGAATGCTTCCGAATCGCCTATCATAGATGCGAGCATCAAGCACGTCACATCATCAGAATCACTTTTCAACTTATCCCATGCTCGCTGAACAGTAGCCGTGACATTCTGTGGTGGTTCCGGTAAAGCAGTCTCTAAGACATGTAGCTTCCTTTCTTGTTTGAGAACAATTCTCAATTTTCTTTCCCAGTCTATGAAGTTTGGTCCAACCAATTTGTCTATATCCAATATACTTCTTAGAGTAATGTTTGAGACAACATTAGTGCTAGATGATGCCATTTCTACGACGAATAAATGCAAAATATTAGGATGAGTTTTAAAATCATTTTACATAATAGCCAATATTGAAATCCTAAAAATTTTTTGTTGGTGCTAGATTGTGGGCCGAAATCCACAAATAACCAAATCCCAGTCTTGTTTTGGCAAGTATCTTAGGGATCGGGCCCTTTAAGTAGGCAACGTTCAAATCATATCTCATGCAACTTAACGCTTTATAATTGTATCCCATGCAACTTTTCAGTGATAGGATGAACATTCCAAATGTTTGACACCATCCTATCATTGCAAAAGCAATCCTAGTCAACTTATCGGGTTAAACTAGACCGATTTTCCTAAGTCAAACCATCCCTTGAAGCATCACATCAATAAATACCCAAACAGTTTTTCCACATAGTGGTAGTGAGTAAAGTTGGGCACCTATTATGTGACAACCCACATCAAGAAGAAAACCTGAGGCCCTTGGGCTCTCCAAGTCCACAGATGTTCGACGCTCTGGCTAGTCCCCCAAGTATGGAAGCAAATTTACAACTCAGATTTTTATGGATTTAGTTTGAGTGGCTTAACATGCATTTCATTTTTCATCATTCACAAAATATAAAATATAAAGCGAAAAATGCAATGAATTGGGCTCTAGTTTATTACAAGGTTTTTAAAACTTTGTCTTCATTTGGGCCTCCATTATTGGGCTCCAACTTCATGACTCCGTCTTGGCTTGTTGGAATTTCTTGGGCCTAATTTCTAATCTATTCTATTACAATAAATTTTAATAGGCTCACAGACCCAATTTAAATGGCTCGCAGACCCCAAATTAAAACAAAATAAATAAAGTCCAATTCATGCATGAAAAACACATAAAATGCAAGTGCTTCATACAAGCCCATTTTAATTAAGCCAATCAATTTAAAAGATTGTGTAATTGAATATTTCCAAAATATTCTATACAATTAAAATTAATTGTGTCATAATCAATTTTAACCAACCTTTCCTTTTTCTTGTTCAATCATTTGTGATAAATGATGCATGAACATACCAAATATGTATGCAAATATTTAAACCATTTAAATAAATCATACCATATTTGAAAGCATAAATAAATAATCAAATTAATTATTCTATTTATTAGCCAATTATTCTAATCTCATTAAGATAATTGATTTAATATATTTTAAAATCTTAAAATCCAATTTTAACATTTTAAAACTAGGATCTGATGAGATTTGATTTTATTCCAAAATTAAAATTTAAAATCTAGCCAAAATAAAATTAGAAAACAATTTTCCTTAAATTATGGGGCAATTTGGTAATTTAAATAAAATTATGGGCAATGTTTTGAGGAGGACTCAAAGTCCAAGGGCCATTCTGCAATTTAAAACCAATTTTTAAAAAGCTAATGGCACTTTTGTTAATTAGAGACAGAGGGGCATAACGATAATTTCAAAACAGTTTTAAAATTAGGGTTTGGAGTTAAGGGAGTGCGGCGGGGCATTTTAGTAACTTCAGCCCTTTAGGGCTTCAGCCAAAATAGCCGCTGCCCCCTTTCTTTCCTGGTGAGAAATCCGGTCACCCACCCGGCGCCGATCTGCTTCTCCCGACAAAGAAAAATGCAGCGCCATCCTTTACTTGGCTTTTCTTGATCGTAATTTCCTGATCGCGGCTTCCCAAATGACGAAGACTACCGTTCGACGAACCCACGCATCAGAAGTCACAATCTCCAGTCGTGTCTCCAATCGAGGAGATATCCGGCCGTGTCTCCAAACACAAATCACGACTCCGGGATCCATAATCGAAGAATAAGCAGCAGCAACCTTCACCGCTGGCCGTTCTTCGCCTGTTACATCTCGACGCGAAAATTGCGAGTAGCTGGAGATTGATCCACTCGATCTCTGATCCTGGTGACCAATCCGACAGAAAAATGCCATGCTTAGACTCCAAGTCCAGCTTGTGCATTTTCCTAGCGAAAGCTTCCCCCTTCGTAAACAAAACAAGCCAACCTAGAAAAGAACAATTTCTCCGGCGAGATTCCTCACAACCCAATTTCAAATAACGATTCTAAACCATTTAAAGAATCCAGCAAATAATTTCGTAGCCTAGAATATGAAAATAACTTTGCCTAGCAAAAATTCAAAACAACCCACATGAAATTTTTGAAACCGAAACCTAGATTGCTACAAGTCATTTTTCCAAAAAATGTGTACCCAGTCAATTGCAGATGTTTCCGGCAAATAGTTTTAAAACAGCAGCCCAGATTTCAAAAGCCAAAAGAGAAAATCATTTTCTTGGCAAGGATTTCCCAAACAATTTTGCAACCCAGAAATCAATTCGGTTAGAAAACCCAGTTTCCTGTAGTTATTAAAATTTCAAAATTTGGTTTTCCCGAAACCAATTTCCACAATTGTTATTAGAAATTAATTTAAATTAAAATCAAACTTTTCTCATTTAATCAAAATCAATTTTAATTTTAAACTCTAAAATTCAGAGCCTAGCCCTGATACCACTGTTGGGATCGGAGGCATGATTTTCAAAAATTTACGCAGCGGATTCATGTCAATTCCAATTTTTGATGTTAGTCCAAGCCTTCTGCTCCGATTACGTTTGTCACCACCAAAATCCTTCCTTGAATGATTCTCTACTTTCAAGCACGAAAGCCTTTGCAGATTCGGTGCTAGCCGTTTTTTGCCTACAGAGAGAATTGGGATTTTGTGTATAATTTTCTTGTTCTGATTTTTCTGATTAAAATCATCTATCTACCACAATAATATCCCTAGGATATTTGTAGTGTTAAAATTTCCAAAATCAGTATTGTAATCAATCAATTATTACAAAATATGATTTTACTGATTCCAAATCACTATTAGATAATATTTACTAATTCCAAATCAGTATTGAATAACACTTTAATGATTTGGGTTATATAACAAACCCATGGATCAACCCATGACCCATGGACCATGCTGATGGGTGAAGAACTTCAATTGCAATTAAGTCACTTGATTTATTAGCCCATCCCAATTATTCCCAGGTAATTAATTGACTATTAATTAAAACCACAAAACTTTTCAATAATATTTAATTAAACCATTTAATTAAATGTTATTTATTTAAGTATAGCAATTATACTTATTGTAGGCAAGAATACTTATTCTGCATCATCGAACTTTCTTATGTGCGATCCTGTTGGCCCATTCTAAATTGGTAATTGATAACTCAATCTCATTGATTAATCCATAAGTCATTAGTGGTCTCTAAAAAGACATAATGACTACCCAATTTGGAATGGAGGGTCAAATTGTGATTCAACACAACCTTGCTGGGTAAACTGCGTACGATCCTCTACATTGATATCCCGTTTAGCATAAGGCATGTAACCATCATCCTTGTATAGCTAAACATTTACTTGATCTCTTAGTGACACTAAATTCATCAGGCAAATGATAACACTTATCATTCATTGGGCACAGCCATGCACTTCTCAGTTCACTATCAAGTGGCCATGGTATCATCTCTCACTTAAGAGAGACTTGTAGTCTCATCACTTCACCTACATACCTTACCGTGACTCATAATGTGCCCAATCATACCCATACTTGGCAACCTGTTATGGCCCCATTAGGCGTATGTCAAAGCACACTACAATTCATTAAAGACTATGTAGTGATTTCTGGTCTAAGGATCCTCGTACGAATACTACTCAAAAGAATCACTCATGATCTAATCAGTCCATGGAGTGTTTCTTTTGGTGGATCGATTTCATGAAATTAAATATGTACAAGAATATTATTATCATGAAATTAACTCATCTGATTATAACATTAATCAAAATGACAAATATCTATATAGGCCTTAAAAAGGGCATATACACCAACAAAAAGAAGTAAGCTTTAGTCACAATCAAGGCTTCGGGATATTATTGTAAGCCCAAAGCTGGAAATAAGAAGAAGAAAGCTCAGAAAAGACTGTAAATCATGTGCCTAAGCCAAACATCACAATGAAGAAGAAGCCGAAAGGCAAGTGCTTCAAATGGGGTCAAAAGGGACATTAGAAGTCAGACTGTACAAAGATCAAAGGGGTTTCAGGTAAGCCAGAAGCTTAGAAGTGGTGAATTAGAGGTCTACTTGGGTGACACTACGAGAGTGTCAGTGAAAGCAGTGGGAATAGCTAGGCTTAGTTTTGAAAGTTTAGTTTTAGTTTCAAAAGATTGTCTTTATGTTTCGAGTTTTAGAAAGAATTTAATTTCAGTTTCTAGACTCATATTGGATGGTTATAAGTTTATTTTTTTTCTAATATATCAATTTTTGTTAGAAAGAATGAGAATCTTATTGTTCTAATTTATTAGTAGATAATCTATTTTTACTAAAATCAAACATCCCTGTTACGCAAAACACAGAAATAACATAAAGCGTCATTGAATCATAATAAGAGGAAAGAACCTTCTGTGATGAACCAAACATATCTTTGGCGCCTTAGACTAGGTCACATTAACCTTAGTAGGATTCAAAGGTTGGTCACAGATGGACCTTTAGGTTCATTAGAAGTTGACAACTATTCGACTTGCGAATCCTGCTTGGAATGTAAGATGACCAAAAAGGCCTTTAAAGGCCAAGGTTTATAGGGCCAAAAAAGTGTTAAAATGGGTTCATTCTCACTTGTGTGGACCTATGTCTATTCAAGCGAGAGGAAAATTTGAATATTTTGTGATATTCACAGATGAATACTCTTTGTACTGGTACATTTACATGATTCACCACAAGTCTGAGTGCTTTAGTAAATCCACAGAGTATCGGGCAGATGTGGAGAAACATCATGGTAAAAGTATCAAGACACTACGATTAGATCGTGTTGGCGAATACCTTTTGGGAGAATTCAGAGACTATCTGTCAGAGGTAGGAATTCAATCTCTGTTATCTGCACCTGACACATCCCAGCAAAATGGTGTAGCAGAACGGAGAAATAGAACTCTTATGGAAATGGTTAGGTCGATGATGAGTTATAGTGAATTGCCTAATTCATTTTGGGGATTTACCTTAGAAATAGTGGCTTACATTCTTAACCTTGTACCATCTAAATCCGTGTCTTTAACCCCTACAGAGCTGTGGATGGGGCATAAGCCTAGTCTAAGACATCTTAGAATTTGGGGATGCCCAGCACATGTGCTTAAGGCAGATGGGGGTAAGTTAGATTCAAGAACAGAAGTAATGCTATTTGTAGGATATGTCAGAGTAACGAAAGATGGTTTATTCTATAGTACTAAAGATCAGAAGGTGATAGTTAGAACTAATGCCAGATTTCTAGAAGACGACTATTTTCTAAATCACAAGCCGGGTAGTAAGATCGTACTAGAAGAATTTAGGGGACAATCCACTACTCTTGTTGCACCAGTAAAATATTGCACATAATGTCACAAAAGATGCGCCTATAGCGGTGCCTCATCGTAGTGAAAGGGTTGTGAGACAACCTGAACGGTACATGGGCTTGGGAGAATCTTCAGATTTATTTCCCGAAACGCATGAACCAAACCCGATTAACTATAATGAGGCTATCCGAGATAAAGATGCAGAATCTTGCCAAAAGGCAATGATACCAAAGATGGGGTCGATGGACTCTAATAAAGTCTGGGAGCTTGTAGACTTGCCTGATGGTTTTAAACCCATTAGATGTAAATGGGTCTACAAAAGAAAGAGAGAACCCGACGAAAAGGTTGGAACCTATAAAGCTAGGCTTGTGGCAAATGGATACTCAGGAAAAGGTATCAATTATGAGGAAACTTTTTCCTCGATACCTATACTTAAGTCGATTCAGATTCTATTGGCCATAGCTGCTCATTTAGATTTTGAGATTTGGCAGATGGATATCAAGAAAGCTTTCCTTAACGGAAGTCTTGAGGAAACCATCTTCATGTAGCAACCGGAGGGATTCATCGTTGAAGGCCAAGAGCATAAGGTTTGCAAGTTTAAGAGGTCCATATACGGACTTAAGCAAGCATCCAGACTTGGAAGATCTAGTTTGATGAGGTAATCCAGTCCTATGGATTGATTCAGTATCTGGATAAGCAGTGTGTGTACCACAGACATGACGGGAATAGCGTGGCATTTCTTGTAATTTATGTAGATGACGTCCAACTTATTGGAAACAATAACAAAGTGTTATTAGATGTAAATACATGGTTTTCCAAGTAGTTTGATATGAAGGACTTGGAACAAGTGGGACACATCCTTGGGATTAAGATTATTCATGATCGTATAAAACGTTCATTAACTCTTTTCCAAGGTTCATACATAGATAAATTTTTGACTCATTTTAACATGCAGAACTCCAAGAAAGGTTTTCTACCTTTTAGACGCTGGGTGCATCTATCTAAAGAGCAGTCTCTGAAGACTGTTGAGGAGATAGAAACCATGAAGACAGTTTGTTATGCTTCTGCAGTCGGAAGTCTAATAAATGCAATGTTGTGTATGAGACCTGATATTTGCTATGCCGTTGGCATTTTTAGCGAATATCAGAGTAATCCCAAAAAATCTTATAGGGAGGCTATGAAGTGTATCCTCAAGTATTTACGCAGAACGAGAGACTAAGTTTTGGTCTATCAGGCACATTAGGTAATTCTGAGGGGTTACACAGATTCTGATTTCCAAGGCAATAAGGACAAGAGTAAGTCTACCTATGGGTTTGTGTTTACTTTAGGTGGTGGAGCCATAGTTTGGGGGAGTGTCAAGCAGAAATGTGTGGCAGACTCTACCATGGAAGCTGAGTACGTTGCAGCCTCAGAAGTAGCAAATGAAACAATGTGGCTCAAGAACTTCTTAATGGACTTAGATGTGTTTCCTAAGTTACTAAGGTCAATCAAAGTTTACAGTGTTAAAAATGGTGCAGTAGCCAACTCAAAGGAACCATGAGCCCAAAACGCAAGTAAATACATAGAGCGCAAGTACCACCAGATATGAGATATCATAAAGAAGGGATATGTGTTTATGGCTAAGATAGTATCAACAGATAACCTAACAAATCCATTCATAAAGGCATTGACTGCAAAAGTCTTTGAGGCTCATGTGGAGGGCATGGGTGTTAGATACTTAGCTGAGCCTTGACTGTTCTCCAGGTTTTAGTATAGCAGTAGATTAATGTAATTAAACAGTTTTATACTTTAAGCGTAACTTAAATATTAGTGGGAGATTGTTAGTTTGAATACTAAAAGTTTTGCTTGTATGAAAACTATTTCCCTATTTATATATCGATTAAATATTTTAGTTAAATTGTTTTATGGTTTTACATAGGTTGTCCTTTTATATCGTATGACTAGATGATAAGGTGTCTGGTGTGACACAATAGATCTCATTATTGGTTAAAGTCATGATATATAATTAAGACTTGTAATTGAGACAATTTTCGACACACTGTTGGCTTAACTTATTACGTGATTCAGGAATTGGTTTGTCGAAACTCATTGAATCATATAGATATGCACAGGGCATATTAAGCATGACCGATTGAGGATTGAATTAACTTGTAATATTCTTAAGTAGTTAATTCAAACCTTGTATTCTATCTTTTAATCCCTATACTAGAACAGACATGAGCATTAAGGATAGTGTACTTTAATCTGCTAATGAGTGTTGTCACTTGAGGCCTATATTATCAGTAGGATGGGTGCGCATATTTGATTGCTTGCTGTGTTGTTGCTTGTCGAAATGAAACCATGTACCATGCATCCGGGTTGATGGTGCTCTCGAGATGAGCTCGTAAAGCTTATTATACTAAACTCGGCCGGTGAACTTATGTCCGGTATAATAATAAAGTCGAATGGTACTAATCTCGGATGAGAAGAAGTCGATTAATTAATTTATCAAAAAATTAATAAATTTATGAGCACTATATCTTTGACGTGTGGAGATTAAAGAATAATTAAATAAGTTGTTCCAGAAGCAATTTCAGTTTGAGCGGTAATTCCATAATTAATCCGTTAGTGGTACGATTAATTATGTTGTTAGGTTAATTGACAAAGTAGAATTAATTAATTAACTAATTAATCCTTGGGTCAATTAAGTAATAGGAAATCTATAAGAGATTTGGAAACTAATAAACTTAAGCACAAAAAGAAGGCCTAACTCAAGCCTACTTAAGGTCTCTCTTGTAACTCTATAAATAGTCACAAGGGTCCGCAATAACAAGACACATAAATCATAAGTTGTCAAGAAAAGAATCTTAGAGAGAGAAACTCTAAGGGAAATTCTTAGAGAGAGAAAACCAGGGCGTAAGGCTTCATGCGTATTAGTCTTGGGTGACACGTACACTTTATGCGCGGTGGCGACAACTCACCATCGGTGGCGCGTGAGCTTCACTCGTGGCAGCGGCGGCGGCGCTTCCTGTTTTTCGACAACGGTGATGGCTGGAATTTTTCCGGCTAACTTTGTGGAGTTTTTTTTGGTGCTGATTCCATTGGTTTTGCAGATCGTTGCCCACACAATGTCAAAACTTGTATTAGAGTCATACTAGAGAAATTCTTAAGGGATACGCTTCAAAGGTCAAATATTTATCCTTCCACTTTAATTTAGATTTATTTTGTTACGTGACAAATTCGAATAAGATAAACCAAGATCCTATATTCGTGTGATATTTCAAAAAGGTTTTATATCGGATTGCATGAGTGTTCGAGCCTGAAAGGAATTTTCTAATTCTAGATGTTTTTCACGAAAGTGAAATTTTCGATTAGGCCCGGACAGGTAATTCCTTCATATTGACACTCCTGTTCAGGCAAAGGTTGTCGATTGCAAGTGGATTTTCAAATTAAAACCTGGCTGGGTCTTCAAGGCATAACTAGTGGCTAAAGGTTTCAGACTGACTCATGGTATTGACTATCATGAAACCTTCTCCCCTGTCGTGATGCTCAAATCCATTAGGATAATGCTTGCCATAGTTGTATATTATGACTATGAGATATGGCAGATGGATATTAAGAAGGCTTTCCTAAATGGAAATCTCCTCGAGGATGTTCGCATAAAATAACCACAGGGATACATCGATCAGGAGCATCCCAATCGAGTGTGTAACCTTCAGAGGTCCATCTACGGACTAAAGCAAGTATCTCGAAGTTGGAATCTTCGTTTTGATGATGCAGTAAATGGTTACAACTTTATAAAGAACAAACATGAGCCTTGTGTTTACAAGAAGGTTAGTGAGAACAAAAATGTTTTTCTTGTCCTATATGTGAATGATATCCTACTCATAGGAAATGACATCCCCATGTTGTTAGAGATCAAACAATGGCTGGGGAGTGTATTTTCTACGAAAGACTTAGGAGAAGCCAATACGATACTAGGTATCAAGATCTATAGAGATAGGTCTAAGAGGCTTCCAGGACTAAGTCTAGATGGGTACATTGACAAGATATTGAAGAGGTTCAATATGTCTAACTCTAAGAATGGTATGGCACCATTCAGACACGGCCTCCTCTTAAAGAAGAACCAATGTCCTTCTACTAAATAGGAAAGGGATATGATGAGTAGAGTCCCGTATGTTTCGGCAATAGGATCTATCATGTATACCATGGTATGCACCCGTTCGGATGTCGCACATGCACTGAGCATGACTAGCAGATACCAATAAGATCTAGGAATGGCTCATTGAACTGCAGTCAAGGTAATTCTTAAGGACTTACGAAGGACTAAATGATTGATGCTAGTGTATGGAGGACAAGAACAGATCGTTGTACAAGGCTACACCGATGCTATTTTTCAGACAGATCAAAATCACATGAAATCACAATCAGGTTACGTGTTTGACCTGAATGGTGATGCAGTGAGTTAGAAAAGCTAAAAGCAAGATACAATGGCCAACTCTACAATAAAATTTGAGTAATTTTGCTGCATAAGATGTTGCAATGGATGTGTCTGGTTGAGAGAAGTTTGTGTCTAACATTGGAATGATACCGAGTATCTAAGATCCGATAGACCTCTTCTGTGATAACAACGGGGCCATCTCACAATCTAAGGTGCCCCGGTCACACCAAAAGACTAAACACATACTTAGAAGGTTTTACATCATTCTAGCAATCGTGGATTGAGAAGATGTGAAAGTATGCAAAATAGGATCAGATGATAATGTAGCAGATCCTTTCACAAAAGCTCCACCAAAGTCAATGTTTGAGAGACATGTAATAGAGCTTGGTCTTAAAATGTTTATGACATTGCCCTTCAACGAGCAAGTGGGAGATTGTTGGTGTATGTGCATTTTTAAGGGATATATATGTAAATAGACATTTTTCGTTTAATTTATATTTTATCAGATGAGTTAATTTCATGAATGTAATATTCTTGTGCATGTTTGAATTCATGAAATTGATCCGCAAAAAGAAACACTCTATGGATTTCTTAGATCATGAGTGATTATTTTGAGTAGTACTCGTACGAGGATCTTTAGACCATAAATCATTACGTGATCTTAGGTGAATTGTAGTGTGCTTTGACATATGCCTAACGATGCCATAATAGGTTTCCAAGTACGGGTATGATTGGTTATGCTGTGAATCACGCTGAGGTATTTGAGAGAAGTGATGGGACTATAAGTCTCTCTCAAGTGAGAGATGATATCTTGGCCACTTGATAGTGAACTAAGAAATTCTTGGCCATGCCCAAGAAATGATAAGTGTTATCATTTTCTTGATGAAATTCAATGTCACTAACAGATCAAGTAAATGTTTTGCTAAATAAGAATGATGGTTCCATGCCTTATGCTAAACGGATAAAAGATCCGTGCATAGTATGCTCAGAAGGTTGTGTTGAATCACCATTTGACCATCCGTTCTAAATTGGATAGTCATTATGTCTTGATAGAGATCACTAATGACTGATGGATTAATCAATAGGATTGATTTATCCATTGCCAATTTGGAATGGGCCTATAGGATCGCACATAAGTGAGTTTGATGATACCGAATAAATATTCTTGTATGCACTAAGTATAATTGTTATACTTAGATAGATAATATTTAATTAAATATTATTGAAAAGTTATGTGGTATTAATTAAGAGTTAATTAAGTGCCTAGGAACAATTGGGATAGGATGAAAAATCAAGGGACCTAATCGCAATTGAGGTTATTGACCCATCAATCTGATCCAATTGGGATAGGCTGACAAATCAAGAGACCTAATTGCAATTAAGGTTATTGACCCATCAGTCTGATTCATGGGTCAATGGGTTGATCTATGGTTTTGGTAAAACCCGTATCAGTAAAAGTAATATTAAATTAATATTACTTTTGATTAACTGATTTGAGGTTTTCTGACTCTTATAAATATCCCGGTGATACATGAGTCAGAGACACACATTTTATTTTTTGTAAAAATAGAAAACCAAAAGACTCCCAAAATTTCTCTCGCAGGAAAGAATAGACTAGCACCAATTATTTGACAATTCCGGTGCTTGAGAGTAGAGAGATTCTTCAAGAAAGAACTTTTGGTGGTGATCAACATTTACGGAGATAAAGGATCTGGACTTGAAGGATTTCGTGCTATTGCGGTCCAATTAAAAAATATTCATTTGTGGAATCCGATTAGAAAATGTTCTCTCAGACCCAACAACACAGGATCTTAGATTAATTTTATTTGATTTGACATGCAATAATAACAATATCTAAAATTAAATGCAAAAGATTTAGAATTGACTTTTGAAGCGTGAACCTGAGAATTCGCTTGTATTTTCAAAGACCTGTCCGAACGTTATAGAGAAACGATCTACCGAACATTTATGAATCAACCCTGAGAGAAACATCTACAAAAACCACCAGAGAAATCATGTTTGTCTCCCCGAACTTAGCGCCATAAGAATTTTCGATCCCCAGAGTTTGCTATCGCCAGAACACCGTTCACCGCTTGCTCCTCCCGCCAGTCACCGCTAACCACTTACCGCTGGACTACCTCGGGTTTCGTGTAAAAACTTGAGATTTCACTTTCTCTGTCTAAACTACTTTCATGTTCTGTCTACAATGACAACTTTTATCTTTCTGGGGCTGATTATTGTGTCTTATATAGAGATACAAGAGAGACCGCAAGTGGGTTTGGGTTTGGTCTTCCTGTTGGTTTGGATTTTATTAACTCCAATCCGCTTCATGAATAGATTAATAACCAATTGAACCAATGATTAATTAATCCATTTTGTCAATTAACAAACACATAATTATCGTACAACTAATGGATTAATTATGGAACTATCACCCAAACTGAATTAATGCTTATGCTTCCATTTAATTAAATATTCATTTATCTCCCCGTGTCAAAGATTTCATGCTCGTATTTATTAATTTACTAATAAATTAATTAATCAATTTCTTTTCATCCGAGATTAGTACCACTCGTTCTTATTACTATACTTAAAATAAGTCCACTTGTCAGGTTTAGTATAATAATCTTCTCGAGCTCATCTCGAGAGCACCATCACCCCGGTACACCGGTACACGGTTTCCTTTCGACTTGCAATAGCACACCAAGCAACTAAATACACGCACCTAACCTATCGAATATATAGGTCTCAAGTGACCGAACTCTTTGGCATATTAAAGTACATTATGCTCAATCCTCGTGTTCATCCTTGTTTAGGGATTAAGAAACTGGATACTAGGTTCGAATTAACTACGAATGATCAATACAAGTTACTTCAATCCTAATCGATTACGCACTGTGCATTTGTATGATTAAATTAGTTTAGACAAACTGATTTCAGAAACGCACAATGACTTAAACTGACAGTGTGTCCAAAATCGTCTCAGGCATGAGCCTTATTTATATATCATAACTTTAACCAATGATGAGATCTACTTTTTCATACAAAACACGTCATCATCTAGTCATATGATATAAAGGGACTTCATGTATAAACATAAACACGAACAATTTAACTAAAACATTCTCAATCGATATAACTGGGAAATAACGTTCATACAAGCAAAGCTTTTTAGTATTAAAACAACAGGACTAACATCAAACTAGGATCCAAATGCAGCCACCGATTACGCTTCAAGGGTATGTTTTACATGCTTTGGACGTAAGTTAATTAACACTAAAATCAAATTAGGTATGAATCGGCTGCGAAAATTTTTGAAAAACATGCCTTAGATCCTAACAAGGCAAATGCTTCAAATACGGTCAGACGGGACATTGGAAGGTGGACTGTCCAAAGAACATAGGTAGGACTGTTTCTGCCTTAATTACTAAGACATATTTAACAGTGATTCCCACAGATACCTGGTGTGTGGATTTAAGAATCACTGATCATGTTTGTAATTCTTTGCAGGTAACCCAGAAACTTAGAGAATTCGAAATGGAAGTCTACTTGGGCGACACTATGAGAGAGTCAGTTGAAGTAGTGGGAGAAGTTAGATTAGAATTACAAAATTCTATGTGGGTTTTAAAACATTGTCTTTATGTTCCTAATTGTAGAAAGAAATTAATTTCAGTTTCTACACCTTTGAATGATAGTTATAAGTTTTTATTTTTTTATGGATTTGTTTTTGTTAGAAAAAATGAGAAACTTATTGGTTCTGGTTCATTGGTTGACAATTTGTTTCATATGATCTCAATTTCACCTCATGGTTCACAACCTACCCCAACAGGTTGTGTTCATGCTCAAGACATAAAGAGTATGAACCAAGTACAACTTGTAGACATTTGGGATCCATGATCAAGAGCTAAAGTGAATAAGGAAATTAAAGTCATTAGCACAGTGGTTCTTATTTTCAAAGATAAGCCACCATCAAGAGAATTCATTGTGATAAGCAAGATGAATTAGCCATCTTCTATTTTATTTTTCAAGTCAAAGACAATTAATTTTAAGTATTTTTAATTATTGAGTCTTTGTACTTATTTAAGCGCTTTTGTAAATCATTTTAAGATGAGTTTTTCCATTAAACAAGTCCAATAAAGGCCATGAGGCCCAAATAGGGATGGAATTCGGCCAACACAAGTTTGTAGAAAGTCCATAAGAAGATTACTTGGACATGAAGACAAAAAGAAGGCAAGGGCGACCCCTATACCTTAGTTCGGCCGCCCCCCACCCTGCAGCTCTCGGTTTAGGTAGTTTTCGGATATTTGCTTATTAGTGTTAAATAAGGTTTATTCTTTTAGGAAATTATAAAGAATAAATCTCAGTAAGAATCCCAGTTTAATTATAGTTTGATTAGAGTTAGAATAAGGAAATAAGTCTTATTGTTTTCAAAATTGTAAAAGGAAACGACTTGTGCCTAAGAAAAGGAAATTCTTGTTCAACAAGAATTCCCCCTTCTTTGTAGGATTTTTGGCTGCCCCTATAACTCTATAAATTAAAGGTAGTGCCTTCAATTTTATTATGCATTGATGATCATTTGAAACCTATTGGTGAGTGCTTGGTATAACCCCCTTTTTTGAGTATTTTATAAACATAGTGCATCAACCGGATTTATCAACAATACATGGTTGTTATTGTTGTGTAGTTCCATTCGACCCATCTTACAACCAATATTCCGCTAGTTTGTAAGATAGTGAATTTACTAATCTCCTAGGTCAGGTAACTTAAAGCACGAATTTCTTCTATCGAATAATCCTTATCTCGTAATTCTTTGTTGGAGGGAAGGTGCGCATTAGTTTGTATCACGGCCAATCGGAGAAAAATTCACACAAATTTCCTATTTCAAGGAGGACGTGTCAACCACATTGATCAGCAAGCCAATGATTGAGTTTGCTTGTCAGTGTATTTCTTGAAAATATCCTTTTTCAAGCAAGGTAAAAAAATTTTATCGATTTGTTTGATTGGGCGAAGCCATTGTTCGAGTTTGCACGTTGTTTAAGTTGAATAAATCGTGTCAAAATGTTTGAATTTGCTTAATTTTGTGTCTTTATTTTAAATAAAATTTAAAAATCATGTGGTTGTGTGTATACTTGTGTGATCACACCATTACACGGCAAAGTGTCCAAGAAAGTTTGAAATTTTTCTTCACAAAAAGATTGAGTCTTTTTAGTTCTTTTATCTTGTACGGCTAAAAGTCCATATCTTTTTTCTTTATTTTTTAGTCTATTTTAATAATATAATTTTCAATTTGTATGTCGGTGTGTGTTTAGTGGTGATCGCACATCATCTTTGCCATAATGTCAAAAATTTTGAAAATTTGTTTCACAAAAAGAGTTGTTTTGTGTCAATTTTTTTAATAGTTCTTACAACTTGTCCGGCTGCAAGATCATATCATTTTTGTTTGTTTTCGAGTATAGTTTTTATATTTAATTTTTAAATGTTTAGTTCGGTGTACTAACCCTAGTTGTCGCACCCCTTGTTTGTCCAAAGGTCAAGAAAAATAAAAAATTGTTCTCCATAAAAAATTGTTTGTTTGTGTTTCTTTTAGCCTTCGTTCGTTGAAAAAATTTGTTGTGTGTTTAATTAGTGTTTATAATTGATTTTTAAATTCAATTTTTGTGTTTATTTTGTGGTTGGTGGGATCACCCCTCATAGGCCATAAACCGAATCAAAAAAATGAAAACTGTGTTTTCACCCAAAAAAATAAAAATAAAGTCTTTTGTGTTTATTTGAATTAGTTAAAATTTGAAATTGCATCTTTTGTGACTGTATGTGATTTGTGGTGCATCCAAACATAGAAGTCAAATTAAATTAATAAAAGCAAAGAGTTTTGTCTCTAAGTGAACCCGAAGCATACTAACTTGAAATTCTTGGTGATTTCTTGCAAAAAGTTTGTCTCTTTTTTATTGAAATAGAGAAACTTTTTATAAGGTCTATTCCACCGAATAAAAGCTAAAGTTTGGATTAAGGAAGCCAGAGGCCTAGTTCAAAATCAACTTCCCCTGAGCCCAATTGAAGCTGGGAAATTCAAGTCTCTTCCAATTAGGATTATGTTTTTTTTTTTTTTTACTTTCATAGTTTGAGAATGTTTTAGAAGTGTATCTTATTTGTAATAGGATATGCTGAGTTTTTCGTTCTTTATTAGGATTTTAATTTTGTTTTCTAGTCTCCAAATCACTAGGATTTGAGATTACCTTTTTAGAACAGGAAGATAAGACTTGTAATTGACAATAAATAGGCCCCCTTATAAACGAAATTAATAAGACTTGTTTTCATAGTTGATATTGAATTTTTGAATTCTCTGAGTTGCTAACTCAACCCTAAAATCTCTTTGAGTGATCTTGCAAGATCGTGAGTTGTCCTTGCGAGGAAACTTACAACCCCTGTTTTGCTGGTTATAGTCGAATGGCTGGACTATAAAACCATCGTCATTCATTGACTAAAATTATCATAAACCATCACCCATCCTCTGCCTTGATTTTCTCACAAAGCGGTTTAAAGAACAGTGTGTTTTCTTGGATTGAGCGATTTCGCCGCTTTAATTCATGCTTGTGGAGAAAATATGAAAGAATGGATGTGAAAGGTCCGTCAACATTAAGGGTCTTGTTCATGTAGGAACCAACTTGTCAGCACCACTTTCACGTTGAATTGAATTATGACCAAGATAACCCGTCAGATTGGTATGAGAGCGTATAATCCTGAAGCCTCATAACCATTGCTCAAATCCTAAACCCGTTGGATTGGTATCAGAACTTAAGGTCGTTTTCATCGTATTTTTCTATTATTTTTTGGGTTTTTGATTTTCTTTTTGTGTGCTTTTGATTTTGAAATTTAGTCCATGGTTTCGAAAATATCTTGAGTCAATTGGTTGAAAATCAGTCCAATTTTTAGTCCAAATATTTGTGTCAGAAGTTGTGTCTGATGCCCCTTTAGAGAACCAGGTGTTTCTTTGTTTCTTCATTTTTTGAGTCTTTTTGTGTGATTTTAGTTTTATTAGAGTCTAGAAGTCCCCCTCTAGGTTTAATTTGTGTCAGTGTCGAGTTTTGGTGGTATAAAAGTCAATTTTACCCCTAGTCAAAACCATTCGAAACTTGCCAAAATTTATCAAAATACCCTTTTTTGTGAGTTTGGTGGTTTTCGATATTTTTGTGTCTTCTTTCTAGTGTTAAGGTTGTTTTTGTTCTATTTGAACTATTTTTGGATTTTTCTGATAGGTAGTACGAGTTTGGAACTTGCAAAGGCGAAACGTATTTTCACAAATCGGTGCAAGAGGAACACGGAGTTTGATAGCTCTGAAGTTTGTGGGTATTTTTTAAGGTTTGATTTTTGTTTTCTTGAGAATACTTGAAGCTCGATAACCTTATCGTCTTGTTGTGTACTTGAGGTAGAAATTCCCCCTTGCAAATAGATAGCAGTTCTAAACTCCTGGAAAAAGTCTAAATTTAGTGAGAAGAGGCAAGAGCAAGAGATCCAATCTTAAGAATCTAACAAATTATGTAAAATAAATGCTCTTCTGCAAATTTTGGCTAAGTAAAGAAAAAGACAAGCCGAGCTTACAAAAGTAACGAGTTCTTAAGTTAGTAGGGAAGCAAATAGAATTCAGAGATAAGAGTGATCACACTTTCAAAAAGGGAGGCAAAATTTATATTGTCCAGTGTGTGTATAAACTCGTTCCTCTCCCATTGGTAGTTGAGATCGTGTTCTTGAGGGATCACAGTTTGACTCCATAGAGTACCTGCTATTTTTGGGTTTGTTGTGCATTTGTGTCACATAATAAGCATCTATACTATATAGTTACTTGTTTTTGTCACCTTTGTGTTGTTTCAGATTTTTACTGTTTGTTAGACTTGTCATCTGATTGTTTGTTTGCTATTGAGTCTTAAGTTTTTGTTATTGAGTCTTGAGAAAAGGAAACCCATTTAGTAAGAGTAAGTTGTTGGAAGTAAGGTTTGAAGAATTCAGCAGAATTCCCACAGAACCCACACCGCGAGCCCTCTGCAATGCCGATGACTCCTCGCGGCCCCTCCGACATCACCCCGCGCATTGCGCCAAATTCCTGGTTTTTTCAAGATTCTTTTCATTTTTTTCTTTGTTTTTTGTTTGTTTGTTTGTTTTGTTTTGTTATTTTAGTTTTGTTTTCTTGGTTATATTACTTGGTAGTCTTTTTGGTTGTTTACCTTATTTTCAAAGATGGTTCAAGCAACTAAGAATATCGTCTGAGAAGATCAAGTTGATCAAGAAATCGAGGAACCTAGGCAGTCAATCTTAATGAAACAGATTGCAGCTTCTCCTGCAAGTTTACAGATGCAGTTAACAAAGATGAACCAACGTATTGGCAATCTAGAAACCAATAGTAGGGAAGGATCAGTTAACAAATTTGTAAGATCGCCACGCCAGAGAAGGCCAAGTCTGGGTCCCATACTTGAAAGAAATCCTAAAGTTTCTTCCAATTTGAATTATGATTTTAATTATTCAGTGGCCCGTGTTGCACGCCATAGAGCTCCTATTTTTAGATATCAAGATAACATTAAATTTCAAATTCATGAATTTGTAGGAAAATATAATCTCAATCTTGTCTTGATTGGCAGTTTCAAATTGAGCATATCTTCAATGCCAACGATTTCACAAAGGAGCGAAAAGTTAGCCACCACAAAATTTAAGCATCATGCAGAAATTTGGTGGGCAACCATAACTTGAGAACGACGACTTATGGAATATCCTCCGGTCACGAGTTGGGAACAACTCAAGGAACTCATGCACAATAAGTTCATTCTTTCATCCTTTATTTATGATTTACATAGAAAATTGTATAGTTGCAGGCAATGATCGCGAACTGTTGTAGAGTATTAGAGTGAACTCGAGTCCCTCTATTATAGAGTAGAATCTATGTGGATGATGATGCAACAATTTCAAGGTTTCTCAATGACCTTAGCCAGAACATCTGTCAGAAGATAGAGCTCATAGGTTACATCGACTTAGAGGATTGTTTTCAGAATGCTATGTTCATCGAGAAGTACCTCAAAGATGGGGGCAAATCAAGTAGCAAGAAGCAGACTTCTAGTAGCAATTGGTCATAAGGAAAGAATAATAGCCTGCAGAGGAAGCCTGCGCTACCCTCCCATAAGCCCAATGCACATGTCTCCACACTTATCCCTCTTAAATCTTCTGATTTTTGAAATTCTCAGAGTAGTAAGAAACCAGTTACTTGTTATAAATGTAATGGCATTGGACACCTACAAGCCAATTGCCCTAATAAGAGTACTTACACTATGAGAGACAACCAATTATATGTAATAGATGAGGAAAAGGATAATGATAGTGATTTGGAGGAGATGCCACCTCTTATAGAAAAAGGTGAAGAGGATGATGTGCTCTTCATTGGTGATAGTGAAGCAGTTGAGGATTCCTTACTTCGTGATTTCCAGATGAGCACCCCGATGGACTGTTGGTATGAAATTCTACACTTGTAATTCTACATTCTTTGAATGCTCACTACTCTCCAGATTTGAACCCAACGCAATGTAACAACATATTTCATATGTGGTGTAAGACAGCAAATCAAAAGAAGTACCTAATGATCGTAGATGATGGAAGTTGCACAAACACTGTAAGTGAGTCTTTAGTTAAGGATTTATCACTAACATGTTTCCCCATTTTAGGCCTTACAGGTTGCAGTGGCTCGAAAAAGGTAGAGAGAAGACAGTCTAATACCAACCACTAGTCACCTTCTACCTTGGTCCAATCGAGAAAGAAATACTGTGTGATGTGGTGCCCATGGATGCCTGTCATATACATCTAGAAAGACATTAGGAGTGCGACAGAAATGTCACCTTTGATGGTTTGACCAACATGTATTCTTTCATGTTCAATGGTAAGAAAGCTAACTTGTTACCTTTGTCTCCTGCGCAGGTTTCTAGCGCACAAGAAATAATGTGAGAAGAAAAGAGAAAGTCAAAGAAAGTCAAGCATAAGAAGTCAAAAGTAGTACAGGAAGCAGAAGAGAATTCAAAATTGGCTTTGACGTCCCGAGAGAGTCCTCTGCAATTTCAACCCTGCCAAGGGCATAGTTGTCTTCTAAAAACTTTTAATGTACTACTTATTATCATTTTTTGACATTGTGGCATAGGAAAAAAAGGTCCACTAAAAGGTTTAAGCAAATCAGGAAGTCTCCATGCAAACATTCCCAGAAATCCAAGAGTCCTAAAGCCAGTAAGTTAGAAATTTTTTATAGTGTGTTTTCTAATCCTTTGTTTGATTATGCAGACACATCAGATTCGAGAACAAATTATTTTCGGCAGGGAGGGGATGATGTGAACATCAAAGGGTAGACTCTCTTTCAGAAGAAGAACAACAATCAGTGTCAGTTCTTCCTTCACAACAAAGCAGCTCCAGAGGAATCCTCCAGTGCAAGGTTTAGATCAGTGAGCCTGGTTGTGGGTCAAAAAATGTGTCAGACATCCACACGCCTCATATGTTGGACCACTTACTAGATCAAGAGCCCAGAAGATGATTGGATCGAGTCAAGCTTCAAAGTTCGAGATCAAGTCCAAGGCCCAAAAAGCCCAAGCCCATCTACAAATTTGGAAGCCCAAGCACTTTAACGTCACAAGATTATTCGATAATGGACTTACACATACAAAGTAGATGTGGAATAAAGCCCGAGAATAAAATTTAAAGTTTCGATTAAGGAAACCAGATGCCCAGTTCGAAAATCAAACTTCCCCTTAGTCCAACTGAAGCTGGGAAATTCATGTCTCTTCCAATTAGGATATGTTTCCTTTTACTTTTATAGTTTGTAAAGGTTCTAGAAGTGTATCTTATTTGTAATAGATTATGCTGAGTTTTACCTTCTTGATTAGGATTTTAATTTTGTCTTTAATTTCTATCTCTTTGGCCAAAATTATCTTAGCCAAAGAGAGTTATAATAGGTTTTGTTTCCTAATATCTAAATCACTAGGATTTGAGATTACCTTTTTAGAATAGGAAAAGAAGACTTGTAACTGCCTATAAATAAGCCCCCTTATACAGAAAATTCATAAGACTTGTTTTGATAATTGATATAGAATTTTTGAATTCTCTGAGTTGGTAACTCAACCCTAAAATCTCTTTGAGTGATCTTGCGAGATCGTCAGTTGTCATTGCGAGGAAACTTACAACCCTTGTTTTCCTGGTTATAGTTGGAAGGTTGGACTATAAAACCATCATCATTCATTGACTAAAATCATCATAAACCATCACCCATCATCTGTTTTGATTTTCGCACAAAGTGGTTTAAAGAATAGTGTATTTTCTTGAATTGAGAGATTCTGCCACTTCAATTCATGCTTGTGGAGATAATAGGAAGGAATAGACGAGAAAGGTCTGACAACATTAAGGGTCTTGTTTGTGTAGCAACCAGCTTGTTAGCACCGTTTTAACATTGAATTGAATTTTGACCAAGATAACCCGTCAATAGAATTTGTGTTTTTTTTTTTTTTTTTTTTTTTTGCTAACCTACCTCGTTTTGTTTACAATAAAGGTTGGGAATTGAGGAAAATTCATCTTCAAGAGGGAGGGGAGGATATGATCTCAAGATCACCTCATAGTTCACAACCTACCCCAACAAGTTGTGTTCAAGCTCAAGACATGAAGAGCAAGAACCAAGTACAACTTGTAGACATTTGGGATCTAATATGAAGAGCTAAAGTGAAAAAGGCAATTGGAGCCTTTTGCACAGTGGTTCTTATTTTCAAAGATAGGCCACCATCAAGAGAAGTCATTGTGCTATGCAAGATGAATTAGCCGCCTTCTATTTTATTTTTCAAGTCAAAGACAATTAATTTTATGTATTCTTAATTATTGAGTCTTTGTACTTGTTTAGGGGCTTTTGTAAATTATTTTAAGGATGAGTTTTTCCATTAAACAAGTTCAATAAAGTCCATGAGGCCCAAGTTCAATAAAGTCCGGACATAAGTTGGGTATGCGTGTTTGATTTCTTATTGTGTCATTGCTTGTCGAAAGGAAACCACGTACCCGTGCGTCAGGGGTGATGGTGCTCCCGAGATAAGCTCGTAAGGATTATTATACTAAACCTTGTCGGTGGACTTATGTCAGGTATAATAATAAGGTCGAGTGGTACTAACTCGGATAACAAGAAGTCAATTAATTTATTTATCAGTAAATTAATAAATTGACAAGCACTATGACTTTGACGTAGTGAGATAAAAGAATAATTAAAGTGTGCGCAAAGTAATTTCATTTTTGAGCGGTAGTTCCATAATTAATCCGTTAGTGGTATGATTAATTATAAATTGGTTTAATTGGCAAAGTGGATTAAATAAATATCTATCCTTAGGTTAATTAATATTCAATTAACAAAGTAAATAATCCTTGGGTTGATTAGTATTTAATTGACGAAGTGAATCGATAAAATAATCCTTGGGCTAATTCAGTATTGGCTAGTCTAGTGAGGACTAAGAAAAGTCAATTAAATCCAATTAGTAAGACCCAACTCAAAAGCCACTAGGTCTCCCTTAAAGCTCCTATAAATACATTAAGTCTTGACAAGAAACTTGAGAGGCAAGTCTTGTCTTAGAGAGAGAACTTCATCTTCTTCGAAGATCTTTCTCGAAATTGACTAGGTGATCCTTTTTTTCTCAAAAAAATCCAGCCCAAAGTAGACTGTTATTTATGGCGAGAGTTGCTGCCCAGTCCAGTGAGTCCAGCAGTAGTACCGGTGCACCGATCCACCATTTCCAGTGTGTAGATCGCCGTCGTTGCTAATGGGTTGTCTCGGCAGACCGGCTTTTCTCTCGCGGCAGCCAGGATCTTCAATTTTGGGCAGAATTTGGATTTTTTCAAGACGAGTTTCTTGTGATTTTTCTTGGTGCTCGATAGATATACCTGGTAGATAATTGCCCACCCAATTTCTGAGTTTGTTGGAGACATTCGAGAGACTTCTAGTGGATCTCGCTACTGAAGCTAGGATTTTTCTTATTTGCTAAGGGACACGCTTCAAATGTATAATCTTTATTTCCGCCTTTTGTAAAAATTCAATTTTTAGCATGTCATTTAATAGATCTAACAAGTATAAGCCTAGATCCGCTCATGGGAATCGATGTTATTGTTTGGGCTAGATCGAAAATCTCCGATTCTGGAATGCATAGCACGAAACTTAGAATTTCAATTTGGCCTGGACTGGATCTTAATTCTTTCAATTCGTGCGCGCCTGGGACCAAGTCTGATGACTCTCCCAAGCCCACGTACCTCTTGGGTTATCTCACAACCCTCCCACTATGATGAGGTACCACCTGTACATTATCTGTGACATTTTGTGCAGTATTCTGTGGTTTATCTACTTGTACTGGTGCATCTAAATTTTTAGATTATTCTCTAAGTACCTCTAGTATGATCTTACTACTAGGCTTGTGATCTAGAATATATTCTTCTTCTAAAATTCTATCGTTAGTACTAACTACCACCTTCTAATCTTTAGGATTATAGAATAAACCACCTTTCATTCCTCTAGGATATCCTAAAAACAGCATTACTTCTGTTATTGCATCTAACTTACCCGCATCTGTCTTAAGCAAATGTGTTGGACAACCCCAAATTCTGAAGTGTCTGACACTAGGTTTTTGCCAAGACCACAACTCCACAGGGGTTGAAGGCACGGATTTAGATGGTACAAGATTCAGAATATAAGCTGATGTTTCTAAGGTATAACCCCAAAACGAAATAAGCAAATCACTATAACTCATCATTGATCTAACCAGCTCCATACGAGTTCTATTTCTCCATTCTGCTACACCATTTTGTTGGGCTGTACTAGGTGTAGATAACTGAGACTGAATTCTAACCTCTGTAAGGTATTCTCGAATTTTGCCCAAGAGATATTCTCCACCATGATCTGATCATAGTGTCTTGATACTCTTACCATGTATTTTTTTCCACATCTACCCGATACTCTTTGGACTTGCCAAAGCACTCGGACTTGTGGCGCATTAAGTAAATGTATTCGTATCTTAAGTAGTCATCTGTGAATGTCACAAAATACTCATACCCACCTTTTGCCTGTGTAGACATTGGTCCACACAAGTCAGAGTGAACCAGCTCTAACACCTATTTGGTCCTATACCTCTTAGCCTTAAAAGGTCCCTTGGTCATCTTACTTTCCAAGCATGATTTGCAGGTTAAGGAACTTAAAGGTCCATCATTGACCAACCTCTGAATCCTACTAAGGGTAATGTGACCTAGTCTAAGGTGCCAAATATATGTTTGGTTCATCTCAAATAGTTCTTTCCTCTTATTTTTGTTCAATGATGCGTCATTTTCTGTGTTTTGCACAACAAGAGAGTTTGATTTTATGAAAAACCAATTATCTACTAACAAACCAGAACAAATAAGTTTTTCATTCTTCCTAACAACAATAGAATCATTAGAAAAAATAAACTTATAACCATCCTTGATGAGTTTAGGAACTGAAATCAAGTTCTTTCTAAAACTCGGCACATAAAAAAATTCTTTAAAATCAAACTACTACTACTATTTTCGAAAAATAGAATAACTACTCTGACTACTTCTACTGACACTCTTGTAGTGTCACCCAAGTAGACTTGAAGCTCGTCACTTCCAAGCTTCCGGATTACCTGAAACCCCTACAAGGAATTATAAACATGATCATTGGCTCCCAAATCCACACACCATGTATCTGTAGGAATCACCGCTAAACATGTCTCAGTAATTAAGGCTTAAATTGTCAAACCTTTGAGCTTTGGACAATCTGACTTCCAATGTCCCGTCGGACCGCATTTTAGTTTATTCTTCTTTGTGAGGTCTGGTTTTGGCGCAAATATCTATGCTTGATTAGCCTTCTTAGCCTCATTTTTCTTCTTCCTGTTCTTACTCTTAGGTGCAGAAGAAGAACTTGAAGCCTTAATTGTGACTAAAGCTTGCTTTTTCTCTCAAAAAATACCTTCAGCCGACACCAATGACGTTAAGAGATCGACCAGAGTATATTGTCTCTCGTTTATATTATAGTTTAGCATGAATTGCTCAAAACTCTGAGGCAAGCACTGGAAGATGATATCAACTTGACTCTGATGGTCGATTTCACCTCCCAACACCTCTATCTCATTAATGTTGCTAATCATCTCAAGCACGTGATCTCTCACAGGGGTGCCCTCTTTCATCCTAGTAGTCATGAGTTTGCTCATAGCTATTTGCCTATCAACTCGATCTTGATGTCCAACCATTTCTCCGAGCTTCAATATCATCTCTGTGGCAGTAAACATTGACTGATGTTGATGCTGCAAAACACTCGACATAGAAGCCAAAATGTAGTAACAGTCATCACATTAGCTTTCCTCCATGATATGCCTCTCTTTGTTCAGTAGGCGCATGAGGACTTGGTTCTCTGAGCATGAACTTGTATTGCTCAGCCATTAGGACAATGTCCAAGTTGCATTTTCATTCGATATAATTAGTGCCAGTTAACTTGTTCTCTTTCAGTATAATAGACAACGGATTAAATGCCATATCGAATAACTGAAAATAAATAAACAGACATATTTTAGTAAATCATAAAAAAATTTGAAAATATTGTACCCTCAAAAATAACAATATAATCAATCCACCAACATCTCATTCATCGGGATTCATGCAAGTCATGATAGTGTGAATGTTTACGTTAGCCCCCATTCGTTGGAGAAGAACCTAGGTTCATTAATTTTACTATCTGACCAAACGATCTATTGATCAATTAAATTAAAAGTTGGTCTCTTCAGCCGTACATAGAAATAGCATGACCTCGATGGGAAGAGTACTACTAATTGTACAATAAGTGTATCCCATTACGTGACTCCTAAGTTTGTTACCAAGGATAGTGCACCTCAGTTGGAGAGGATATCGCATTTCTCCAATTTAACTTACTATAGTCATCCTACTGAGAAATTGAATCTAGTGATCTTATGAATTAGACTCATCCATTATGGAGGAAGGCTCTAATGCCAACGAGCAAGTCTACTCACATCACACATGAACTCGTAATGGAGGCCATGAGAATTAAATAATTTAAACCCACTCCCACTTAGATTTTCAAAATGAGGGTTTTTTGATTTTAACATGCAATGAACTACTCCTAAGTTATAAGCAACCATAAAACCACATGCCTTAATCATGCATTAAAAAAATTAATTAAAATATGTAAGCAAATAATTAAAAACAATAAGAAAGCAGGAAATAAATACGTAAAATAAATTTCTCGACTATTATGGCTTTAATTCCGCATGCCTCTTCCATTTTCTGCCTTGTCCAAGTATCCCGTTACGTCACTCTGATGGATTGTGTCTTGGCTTGAAGATCTCAAAACAGTCCAGAAAATTCCTCAAAAAATTAGGCAGAAAAAAAAACACATCGCATACCGTGAAGGGGACCGCGAGCTCACAGCTTCACAAAAAAATGCGCCAGACTCGGCGGTGCATGAATGCACGCGCTGAGCCCAACGGCGCGTCGTTACACGAGCCACCACCACTCACCACTTCTCGTCAGTTTTCAAATTTCCTGTTTCGATCCCATTGGTTAATTGGTATTGTTGCAATTTGTCCGGATTTTCTCAGTTTTCTACATAATCCTTGGCATCATCTTAATTGTGATAAACCAAAATGCACAAATTCAAGTTGTATACAATAACCTCTTCGTATTACATATCTTCCTAAATACAAGGCTAAATCCTAGGAAAATAACAAGAATAATTACATAGAAAAAATTCTACTACAGATTTAATCTAATCCTACATAGCTTCCAGCACGTGGTTTTACTATTACAGGCATTCATATAAAAAACCATCCGGACATGTCCTGGAGATTAATTAAACCATACAAACACAAACCATAATAACTGGGATAAGCAAATCACCTACATTTAAAAATGATGCAAAAAAATTGAATAAAGCAGAGTCAAAACCTTAGCTCTGATACCAATTGAAGGAATTATCTGCCCGGGCCAGATAAAAAATTTCACTTTTGTGCATTCCATTCCATAATCGCAAATCAATCACAGGCCTGGACACTAGTGAAATACTATTCAAACCCTTTTAAAACACCATTTCACAGGATCTTAGTTCTACCTTATTCAATTTTTTAACACACAACAAAATAATTCTAATTAAAAGCGAAAGGAAAAGAATTGACCTTTGAAGCGTGTCCTCAAGAAAATCTCTTGTATGACTCTAGACTCGTTAGGAAATTGTGTGGACAATTGTCTACCATATGAATGGATCAACACCAAAAAATCTACACAGACTGGCTTGAAAAAGCTCCCCGGAAGTCTGTCGGAAAAATCGCCGATCACCGTCGATTTTCAATCGCCGCCGAAGTTGACCAGCACGCGCCACCCCGACAGAGAATTGCTGCTATTGCTATCGATCGGTCCTTGTCGTGCATGCCTGAGGAAAAGCTGATTTCGAGGGAGAATTCTATTGAGTTCTCTCTCTAAGCTTTCTCTCTCTAAGTTTCTTAAATTGTGAAACTATGAATTGTGTCTCGTGTTGTTGACCCTCTATGTCTATTTATAGAGCTACAAGAGAGATTTTAAGTTGGAAAATGATTGGTCTTCATATTGGGTTTGTGTTTTACTTCAATCCTACTCCTGGACTGATTCACATCTAACTGATCCAGATTCACTTATCCTTAATGCATTTTCTGGACTGATTCACAACCAACTGACGAATTAATTAATATCTTAATTAATTAAATCTACCTTTGTCAATTAACCAATACATAACTTATCGTACCACAAACGGATTAATTATGACACTACCATCCAAACCAAAATTGCTTCTAGTAGACTAAATTAATTATTCTTTAATCTCCTCACATCAAAGATATAGTGCTCCTCAATATATTAATTTACTGATAAATTATTTAATCCACTTCTTATTATCCGACACTAGTACCACTCGACCTTTTTACTATACCAGACATAAGTCTATTGGTCGGGTTTAGTACAATAAACATTACGAGCTTATCTCGGGAGCACCATCAACCCGGACGCACCGGTACATGAAGTCCAGGAGTAGGATTGAAGTAATCAAACACGCGCACCTAACCTACTGAGACTATTGGCCTCAAGTGACCTCACTCTTTAGCAGATCAAAGTACACTATGTCTAATCTTCATGTATGTTCAAGTCTAGGAATTAAGAGATGGAATACAAGATTCGACTGAACTATTAACGATCAGTACAAGTTAATTCAATCCTCAACGGTCATGCTCAATATGCCTCGTGCATATCTATATGTTTCAATTAGTCTAGACCAACTAATTTCGAAATCACATAATAAGCTAAACTGAAAGTTTGATCAAAACTGTCTCAGTGATGAGCCTGGTTTATATACCAATACTTTAACCAACAATGAGATCTACTGTGTCATACTAGACACCTCATAATCTAGTCACTTGATTTAAGTGGACAACATATGTAAAACATAATATGATTTTAACTAAAATAATTAATCGATATATCTGGGAAATAGTTTTCATACAAGCTCAACTTTTTAGTATTCAAAACTAATTGGTATTGTTGTGTTCTATTCTACCCGTCTTACAACCAATATTCCGTAAGTTTGTAAGATAGTGAATTTACTAATCTCCCAGGTTAGGCAAATTAAAGCACGAATTTCTTCTACCAAAGAAATCCTTATCCGGGAATTCTTTGTTGGAGGGAAGGCGCGCATCATTGTTTTTGTTAAATCCAACTTCTCCAGTTAAGCATGCAACAACAATTAATACATCATTGAACCATAATAAGAGAAAATAACCTTTTTAGATGAACCAAATATATCTTTGGCACCATAGGTTAGATCGTATTAACCTTAGTAGGATTCAGAGGTTAGTAGCTGATGGACCTTTAGATTCGTTAGAAGTTGATAAATACTCGACCTACGAATCCTATTTGGAAGGTAAAATGACCAATAGGTCTTTTAAGAAAAAGGGGTATAGGGCCAAAGAGGTGTTAGAATTGGTTCATTCTGACTTCTGTGGTCCTATGTCAATTAAAGAAAGAGGTGGTTTTGAGTATTTTGTGACTTTCACAAATGACTACTCGAGATACTGGTACATTTACTTGATGCGCCACAAGTCTGAGTGCTTTGATATGTTCGAAGAGTATCAGCAAATGTGAAGAAACATCATGGTACTGCGATCAGATCGTGTTGCATCTATCTAAGGTAGAGTCTCTAAAGACTGCTGAGGGGATAGAAGCCATTAAAATAGTTCCTAACGTGTCAGTAGTAGGAAGTCTCATGTATGCAATGTTATGCACGAGACCAGATATTTGCTTTGCTATTGGCGTTGTTAGATGTTATTAGAGTAATCCTGCTAAAGCTCATTGGAAAGCTGTTAAGCATATTCTCAAGTACCTATGTCGTACGAGAGATCATGTGTTAGTCTATCAGGCGAGTGAGCTGGTACCGAGGGGTTACATAGATTCAGATTTCCAAGGCGATAAGGACAAGAGTAAGCCTACCTCTAGTTTTGTGTTTACTTTGGGATGTGGAGCTTGAAAGATTATCTGCCCAGGCCTAGCCAGAAACTCACTTTCGTGCTATGCATTCTAGAATCGAAATCTCTGGCCAGGCCTAGATGCTAGCACAATCGCTATTCCAACCCTTTTGAAGCACAATCACTATTTTAACCCTTTTGAAATACCATTGCGCAGGATCTAGGTTTGCACTTATTCGATTTATCATGCAACAATAATTTTCTAATTAAAAGCGGAATTGTAGAAAAATACCTCTCGAAGCGTGAACTCAGGTTATCGCTTGTATGACTCAAGACTTTGATTGCAAGTTGTGTGGGCAACGATCTAGCAACCAATTGATAAGCAATCAACATAACTGGATTAGCCAGAAAATTCAGCAAACCAAACTGCCTAGCGCGTGGTGTTCACGCGCTGTCTAGGCCCGAGATAAACCACACGCGCCGCCACCCCAAGCCGCCAATGCCGCCGCTAGAAAACTTAGGAAGTCCGGCGACTTGGACTTGCGTAAGGGCTGCCGCACTCAAGCTTATAAATCCGACTACGAGGGAGAAATTTATTTCTCTCTAGGATTTTATCTCTCTAGTGTTCTTGTCTTGAAAAATTATGAATTGTGTGTCTAGAATAGCTAATCCCTTGTCTATATATAGAGTTACAAGAGAAACTCCAAGTTGGTTTAGGATTGGTCTTCCTAGTGGGTTTAGGTAATTAATTAGTTTCTAAATCCATTTAGTTTACCAATCTAATAGGATAAACCAAATCCTACTAGATTTCTCAATCTCTAGGTTTTCCTAATTCTAATTGAAACTTAAGACTTAATTAATTAATTAAATATTTCAACTTTGTTAATTACTCAATTAACCCTTATGAATAATTAATCAATTAATGAATTCTACCTATTCAATTAACCCATTATGAAATTAATCGTACCACTAACGGATTAAATTTGGCACTACCACCCTACACAAGATTTGCTTCCGGAACAACTTAATTAATTTATATTCATAATCTCCCCACGTCAAAAATATAGTACAACTTAATTAATTTATTAATTTACTGATAAATTAATTAATTAACTTCTTTAATTCCGAGACTAGTACCACTCGACCTTTTTACTATACCAGACATAAGTCCACCGGCCGGGTTTAGTATAATAAACATTATGAGCTCATCTCATGAGCACCATCACCCCGGATGCACCAGTACATGGTTTCCTTTCGACAACAAGCAGCACACCAAGTAACTAAACATGCGCACCCAACCTAACGAGATTATTGACCACAATTGACCTCACCCATTGGCAGATCAAAGTACACTATATCTAATCCTCATGCCCGCTCGAGTCTAGGGATTAAGAGATAGAATACCAAGAATGATTTTTCTATTAAATCAGTACAAGACAAATCATTCCTAATGGTCAGGTTCAATATGCCCCGGGCATATTTATATGATTCAATTAGTTTAGACAAACCAATTATCCGAATCACACAATAACCTAAATCGACAGTTTGTCCAAAGTTGTCTCGGTTATGAACCTCATTTATATATTATGTCTTTCAACCAATGATGAGATATACTGTGTCACACAAGACACCTCATCATCTACTTACATAATATAAATGGACATATCATGCACAACAAAATATAACCAAAACATAAATCAATATATTAACTGGGAAAATGTACAATACAAGCATAGCTTATGTATTCAACTCCAACAATCTCCCATTAATACTTAAGCTGTGCTTTAAGTATACATCTACATATAACTCCTATACACTTTGCTGCTATATATCTAGAAAAACTGTCATGGCTCTCCTAAGTATCTGATCCCCATGCCCTCCACGTGAGCCTCAAAGACTTTTGAAGTCAATGTCTTCATGAACGGATTTGCAAGGTTATCTTCTGATGCTATCTTAGCCACGACCATGTCTTCTTTCTTTACGATGTCTCGTATCAGGTGCTACTTGCACTGTTATGTTTACTCGCCTTGTGGGCTCGTGGTTCCTTCGAGTTTGCTACTGCACCATTGTTATCACAATAAACCATGATAGACTTCTACAAACCAGGAATCACATCTAAGTCCACTAGGAAGTTCTTGAGCCATATTGCTTCTTTCACTGCCTATGATGCGGCAAAGTATTCAGCCTCAATGGTAGAGTTCGCCATGCATTTCTGTTTGACACTCCACCAAACTATGGCTCCACCTCCTAGAGTAAACACATACCCTGAGGTAGACTTGCTCTTGTCCCTGTCGCCTTGGAAATCTGAATCTGTGTAACCTCGGGGTACCAGCTCAGACGCCTGATAGACTAACACTTGGTCTCTCTTTCTGCGTAAATACTTGAGAATGCATTTTACTGCCTCCTAGTGAGCTTTCTCAGGGTTACTCTTATATCTGCTTACCATGCTAATGGCATAATAGATATCAGGCCTCATACACAACATGATATACATGAGACTTCCTACTGCCGAAGCATAAGGAACTGTCTTCATGGCCTCTATCTCCTCAACAGTCTTAGGAGACTATTCCTTAGATAGATGCACTCCATGTCTGAAAGGTAGAAAACCTTTCTTAAAGTTTTGCATTTTAAAACGGCCAGAATCGTATCTATGTACGAAGCTTGGGAGAGCGTTAACGAACGTTTCCTACGATCTTGAATTATCTTGATCCCAAGGATATATCCCGCTTCCCCTAAGTCCTTCATATCAAACTGCTTGGACAGCCATGCCTTTACGTCTGATAACACCTTCTTGTTGTTGCCAATCAATAAAATGTCATCTACGTAAAGTACAAGAAACACCACTGAGTTTCCATCACGTCTGCGGTACACACATTGCTCATTCGAACACTGAGTAAATCCAAAGGACTGGATTACCTCATCAAACTGGATGTTCCAAGATCTGGATGCCTGCTTAAGTACATAAATGGACCTCTTAAGCCTGCAAACCTTATGCATTTGGCTTTTTTCAATTAATCCTTCTGGTTGCTGCATGAAGATGGTTTCCTCAAGACTTCCATTTAGGAAAGCTGTCTTGACATCCATCTGCCATATCTCATAAATCTAAATGAGCAGCTATGCCCAAGAGAATCCGGATCGACTTAAGCATGGCCATCGGGGAGAAGGTTTCCTCATAATCGATTCCCTCTTTCTGAGTATACCCCTTCGCCATCAGCCTAGCTTTAAAAGTTTCCACTTTTCCGTCAGGTCCTCTCTTACGTTTGTAGACCACCACTTGCATCCAATGGGCTTAAACCCATCAGGCAGGTCCACAAGCTCCCAGACTTGATTGTGGTTCATTGACCCCATCTCAGATATCATTGCCTTACGCCAAGATTCTGCATCTTTATCTCGGAGAGCCTCATTGTAGTTAACCGGGTTAGGTTCAGGCTCGCATGGGACTAGGTATGAGGCCTCTCCCATAGCAATGAACCTGTTGGGCTATCTCACAACCCTCCCACTAAGACGAGACACCACCTGCGTAGGCGCATCATCTGTGATCTCTTGTGCAGTGTGTGGTGTATCTACTTGTGCCGGTGCATCAGGATTAATAGTTTGTCGCCTAAGCTCTTATAGCACTATCTTACTCTTGGGCTTGTGATCTAAGATATAGTCCTCTTCCAAAAATCTAGCGTTGGTACTAACCACTACCTTCTGATCTTTAGGACTATAAAACAGACCACCCTTCGTTCAACTGGGATATCCTACAAACAGCATTAATTCAGTTCTCACATCTAACTTAGCCGTATCTGCTTAAGCACATGTGCTAGCCAACCCCAAATTCTGAGATGTCTTAGACTAGGCTTTCGCCCGTTTCACAACTCTACTGGGGTTGAAGGCACGATTTTAGATGGTACAAGATTAAGAATATACATAGCTGTTTCTAATGCATATCCCTAGAACGAACTAGGCAAATCACTAGAGCTCATCATCGACCTAACCATTTATATGAGAGTTCGATTCTTACTTTCTACTGCACCATTCTGTTGTGGCGTGCCAGGTGCAGATAACTGAGACTGAATTCTGACCTCACTGAGGTATTCTCGAATTTCTTGGGACAGGTACTCCCTTCCACGATCTGACTGCAGTATCTTGATACATTTACCATGATGCTTCTCCACATCTGCCTGAAACTCTTTGAACTTGCCAAAGCACTCGGACTTGTGACGCATTAAGTAAATGTACCCGTACCTTGAGTAGTCATCCGTGAACGTGATGAAATACTCAAACCCACCTCGTGCTTGGACTGACATTGGTCCGCACAAGTCAGAATGAATTAACTATAATACTTCTTTAGCTCTATAACCTTTTGCTTTAAAAGGTCTCTTGGTCATCTTACCCTCCCAGCAAGATTCGCAGGTTGAATAACTGTCAATCTCTAATGAACCTAAAGGTCCATCACTGACCAACCTTTGAATCCTACTAAGGTTTATATAATCTAGCCTGAGATGCCAAAGATAGGTTTGATTAATTTCAAAAGGTTTCTTCCTATTATTAATATTAGATAAAGAGCTATATGTTTCTATATTTTGCACAACAGGGGAGTTTGAATTAACCACAAACAAATTGTCTGCCAATGAACCAGAACAAATAAGTTTTCCATTTCTTCTAATAACAACACATTCATCAGAAAAAATAAACTTATAACCGTTATTTAAGTGTTTAGAAACCAAAATAAGGTTCTTTCTAAAACTCGATACATAAAGACAATTAACTAACTCTAAACTAGAATTCTCGAAATTCAAAGTAACTACTGTCACTGCTTCTACTGATACTCTTGTAGTGTCGCCCAAGTAGATATCCATTTTGCCTTCTCTAAGCTTCCGGGTTACTTGGAACCCTTACAAAGAATTACAAACATGGTCAGTGGCACCTGAATTCACACACCAAGTATCTGTGGGAATCGCTGCTAAACATGTCTCAGTAATTAAGACAGAAACTATTGTACTTATAAGCTTTGGACAATCCGATTTCCAATGTCCCGTCTTATTTCACTTGAAGCACTTATCTTTCGACTTCTTCTTTGCAATATCTGGCTTAGGCGTAATCTGTGCCTTTTGAGCTATTCCCTTGAGCTTTCTCTTCTTCTTTCTAGCCTCAGGCTCAGAAGAAGATTCTAAAGTTTTAACTGTGACTAAAGCTCACTTCTTCTCTTGAAGAAGACTTTTAGCCGCCACCAACTCTTCCAAGAGCTCGAATGAAGTACACAACATCTTACTTATATTGTAGTTAAATCGAAACTGCTCATAGCTTTGAGGCAGGCTCAGAAGGACAATATCGACTTTGGTTTCACCAACGATTTCGCCTCCCACTACCTCAACCTTGTTGATGTTACTAATCACGTCAATGACATGATCTCTCACAGGAGTGCTCTCAGCCATAAGGACAATGTCCAAGTTACGACTCCAATCAACATAATTAGGTCCAGTTAACTTGTTGTTTTTCAATATAGTAGCTAAGGGGTTGAATGTCATATCGAAAACTGTAAACTAAACAGACAATGTTTTAGTTATCTAACCTAGAATTTCAAAAACAAGGAAATTCTAACAATTATTGACTTCCCTCAAAACAATAATTATAATCCACCAACATCTCATTCATTGGGATTATCTCAAGCCACGCATTGTGGACGTTTATGCTAACCCACATTCATTTGAGAAGAACCATGTTCATTAACTACACTATCTGACCAAATGATCTATTGATCAATGTAGCTAATAGTCGATGCTTTCGGCCGTACAAATAAGTAGCATAACCTCAAGGGAGGAATACTACAAATCATACACTAAGTGTGTGCCATTACGTGTTTTCTGAGTTTGTTACCACAGGATAGTGCACCTCAGATAGAGAGGGTATCGCATTTCTCCTAGTTAAACATACTCCAGTCATCTTACTAAGAATTTCACAATCTAGCGGTCTCGGGGTTGGACTCATCCAAATGGAGGAATGCCCAAATTCCAACGCGCAAGCCCACCCACATCGCATATGTACTCGTAATGGTGGCTGTGGGGATATTAAACCAATCTGCTCCCACTTTGATTTCCAAATTGAGGATTTTTTGGTTTTAACATGCAATTAACTAACCCTAAGTTATATCCAACCATAACACCAACATGTTTTAAAACCATGCATCTAAAATATAGCATAAAAATAAAGCATAAAAATTAAAACAATAAATATGGGAAATAAATACAAAAAATAAATTTCCCAACTATTATGGTTTTAATCGCTTCCATCTTCTGCCTTGATCTCGTGTCCCGCCACGTAACTCGATGGAGAGAGTCTTGAACTTCAAAAAAAGAGAACAGAGGAAAAATGGGCTAAAAAATGACCCGAACGGGCCGCAAGCGCTCAACACGCCTATGGACGTGCCGCGCGAGCGCGCAGCTCACATTGGCCTCGCGCGCGGCCCAGCTGGCAGTGCCGCTGTTGCTACCAGTGATTACCGATGGCGGCTCCTGCAGAAGAGTTGTCGGCGCTACCCCCTGCCGCCAATCCCTCCTTCGCTTTTTTCCCACACTATTTGGTCTTATTGCAATTCATTTTGGGTTTTCCTGGGTTTCTACGAATTAACGATAGCCCAAAACCCACGAATTCAAGTTGCCCACCATAACGCCTTCGATTACAAAAAATTAATTCTCCTATTACAAGACTTTCTAGGAAAATTAAATAATCAAAATTACATAGAAAAAATCCTGCTACAGATTTAATCTAATCCTACACGGCTTCCAGCACATGGGTATACTATTACAAACATTCATAATAAAATCAAATCCGGACATGTCCCAGAGTTTAATTAAAACCCAAGCAAACGTAACCATAATAGTTGGGATTTCTTAACCACCTGCAAATAAAATCATGTAATAAATCGAACAAGCACAAAACCAAAACCAGGCACTGATACCAATTGAAAGATTATCTGTCCGGGCCTAGCCAAAAACTCACTTTCATGCTATGCATTCCAGAATCAGATTCTCTGGCCAGGCCTAGACGCTAGCACAATCGCTATTCCAACCCTTTTTAAATAACAATGCCCAGGATCTGGGTTTGCACTAATCCGATTTACCACGCAACAATAATTTTCTAATTAAAAGCGGAATCTTAGAGAAATACCTCTTGAAGTGTGAACTCAGGTGATCGCTTGTATGACTCAAGACTTTGATTGCATGTTGTGTGGGCAACGATCTAGCAACCAATTGATCAGTAATCAACACAATTGGATTCGCCAAAAAATTCAGCAAACCAAACTGCCTAGCGCGTGGTGTTCACGCGTTGTCTAGGCCCGAGATAAGCCACGCGCGCCGCCGCCCCAAACCGCCAATGCCGCCGCCAGAAAACTTAGGAAGTCCGGTGACTTGGATTTGCGTAAGGGCTGCCGCACTCAAGCTTATAAATCCGACTACGAGGGAGAAATTTATTTCTCTCTCTAGGATTTTATCTCTCTAGTTTTCTTGTCTGAAAACTTATGAATTGTGTGTCTAAAATAGCTAATCCCTTGTCTATATATAAAGTTACAAGAGAGACCCCAAGTTGGTTTAGGATTGGTCTTTCTAATGGGTTTAGGTAATTAATTAGTTTCTAAATCCAATTGAGTAACCAATCTAATAGGATAAACCAAATCCTACTAGATTTCCCAATCTCTAGGATTTCCTAATTCTAATTGAAACTTAAGACTTAATTAATTAATTAATTCTACTTTGTTAATTACTCAATTAACCCTTAGGAATAATTAATCAATTAATTAATTCTACCTATTCAATTAACCCATTACAAAATTAATCGTACCACTAACAGATTAATTTTTGCACTACCACCCTAAACTAGAATTGCTTCCGGAACAACTTAATTAATTTATATTAATAATCTCCCCACATCAAAGATATAGTACTCTTTAATTTATTAATTTACTGATTAATTAATTAATTATCTTCTTTAATTCCGAGACTAGTACCACTCGACCTTTTTACTATACCGGACATAAGTCCACCGGTCGGGTTTAGTATAATAAACATTACGAGCTCATCTAGGGAGGACCATCACCCCAGACGCACCAGTACATGGTTTCCTTTCAACAAGCAGCAGCACACCAAGCAACTAACCACGCGTACCCAACCTACCAAGATTATTGGCCACAATTGACCTCACCCATTGCAAGATCAAAGTACACTATGTCTAATCCTCATGCCCGCTCGAATTTAGGGATTAAGAGATAGAATACCAGGAACGTTTTGTCTATTAAATCAGTACAAGACAAATCATTCCTAATGGTCAAGTTCAATGCGCCCCGGGCATATTTATATGATTCAATTAGTTTAGACAGACTAATTATCTGAACCACATAATAACCTAAACCGACTGTTTGTCCAAAGCTGTCTCGGTTACGAACGTCATTTATATATTATGTCTTTCAACCAATGATGAGATCTACTGTGTCACACAAGACACCTCATCATCTACTTACATAATATAAATGGACATATCATGCACAAAAAAATATAACCAAAATATAAATTGATTTATTAACTGGGAAAATGTACAATACAAGAATAGCTTATGTATTCAACTCCAACAGAGCCATAGTATGACAGAGTGTCAAGCAGAAATAAGTGGCAGACTCTATCATGGAAGCTGAGTATGTTGCAGTCTCAAAGGCAGCAAAAGAAGCAGTATGGCTCAAAAACTTCTTAGTGGACTTGGATGTGATTCCTAATTTACCTAAGTCAATCACAGTGTACTGTGATAATAATGGTGTAGTGGGCAACTCGAGGGAAACACAAGCCCACAATGCGAGCGAACACATAGAGTGCAAGTACCACCGGATACGAGAAATCATTAAAAGATGAGATGTGGTCGTGACCAAGATAGCATCAGTAGAAAACCTAGCAGATCCTTTCACAAAGACAATGACTGCTAAAGTCTTTGAGGCTCACGTGGAAGGCATGGGAGTTAAATACTTAGTTGAGCTTGACAGTTCTCTAGTTGATAGTTTGACAATAGATTAGTGGGAGATTGAACAAGTATTTTACTTTAAGTGTAGCTTTGAGTATTAGTGGGAGATTGTTAGTGTGAATACTGAAAAACTTCACTTGTGTGAACACTATTTCCCATTTTATATTGATTGAAAATGTTTTAGTTAACTACTCGTGTTATACATGAAATCTATTTATATTATATGACTACATGATGAGGTTTTTGGCGTGCCACAGTATATCTCATCATTGGTTAAAGTTATGATATATAAATAGGCTCGTGACTGAGACAGTTTGGACATACTCTTAGTTTAAGTCATTATGTGTTTCTAGAATTGGTTTGTCTAAACTGATTGAATCATACATATATATATATACGGTGCATATTGAGCAGGACCATTTAAGATTGAATTAACTTGTGTTGCTTTTTGTAGTTAATTCAAACCTGGTATTCAGTCTCTTAATCCTAGACTGGATGGGCACGAGGATTGAGCATAGTGTATTTTAATCTGCCAATAAGTGCGGTCAATTCAGGCTTATATACTCAGTAGGTTGGGTGTGCGTGTTTAGTTGCTCGGTGTGTTGTTGCTAGTTGAAAGAAAACAGTGTACCGGTGCACTGGGGAGATGATTCTCTCGAGATGAGCTCGAAAAGATTATTATACTAAATCTGGCCAGTGTACTTTTTTCAGGTATAGTAATAAGGTCAAGTGGTACTAATCTCTGATGAGAAGAAGTTGATTATTAATTTATCAGTAAATTAATAAATCAACAAATATTATATCTTTGACACGGGGAGATTATAGAATATGTAATTAAGTGAAATCGGAAGCATTATTCGGTTTGAACGGTAGTTCCATAATTAATCCGTTTGTGGTACGATTAATTATGTGTTGGGTTAGTTGGCAAAGTAGATTAAATTAATCCTTGGGTCAATTGGCTATTAATTAGTTCATAAGAAGGATTGTAGTTATTAAACCCAAATCCAACAGGAAGGCCTAACTCAAACCACTTGAGATGACAGGTTAATCTTAGTCAGAATTCAATTCAACGTGAAAGTGGTGCTGACAAGCTGGTTGCTACACGAACAAGAACCAAGTGTTGATGGACCTTTTGAAAGATTATCTGCCCGGGCCTAGCCAAAAACTCACTTTCGAGCTATGCATTCCAAAATCAGAATCTCTGGCCAAGCCTAGACACTAGCACAACCACTATTCCAACCCTTTTGAAATAACATTGCGCAGGATCTGGGTTTGCATTTATTTACTCAACAAAAATTATTAATTAAAGCGGAAATATAAGAATTACCTATTGAAGTGTATACTCAGGTGATTCTCTTGTATGCCTCAAGACTTTGATTGCACATTGTGTGGGCAACGATCTAGCAACTAATTGATCAGCTAATCACCATAATCCACCTGCCAGAAAAATTCCAGCACCGCTGCACCTGGCGCGTACAATCCACGCACCGCCCGGATAGAGAGAAAGCTACACTTTGCTGCCAAAATTTTGAAGAAAATTTCAGCTGCCTCAAGCTTAAGAAATCCAAAAATTTAGTGAGAGAATTTTTCTCTGTCTAGGATTTTCTCTCTCTAAGTTTTCTTGTCTTGAAAACTTATGAATTGTATATTATGGAATAGCTAATCCCTTGTCTTTATATAGAGTTACAAGAGAGACCCTAAGTTGGTTTAGGATTGGTCTTCCTAATGGGTTTAGGTAATTAATTAGTTTCCAAATCCAATTAGATAACCAATCTGATAGGATAAACCAAATCCTATTAGATTTCCTAATTCTAGGATTTCCTAATTCTAATTGAATCTTAAGACTTAATTAATTAATTAAATAATTTCACATTGTTAATTACTCAATTAACCCTTAGGAATAATTAATCTATTAATTAATTATACCTATTCAATTAACCCGTTACAAAATTAGTCGTACAACTAACGGATTAATTTTTGGCACTACCATCCTACACCAGAATTGCTTCCAGAACAACTTAATTAATTTATATTCATAATCTCCCCACATCAAAGATATAGTGCTCGTTAATTTATTAATTTATTGATAAATTAATTAATTAACTTCTTTAATTCCGAGACTAGTACCACTTGACCTTTTTACTATACTAGACATAAGTCCACCGGCCGGGTTTAGTATAATAAACATTACGAGCTCATCTCAGGAGCACCATCACCCCGGACACACCGGTACATGGTTTCCTTTCGACAAGTAGTAGCACACCAAGCAACTAAACACACACACCAAACCTACTGAGACTATTGGCCACAATTGACCTCACCCATTGGCAGATCAAAGTACACTATGTCTAATCCTCATGCCCGCTCGAGTCTAGGGATTAAGAGATAGGATACCAAGAATGATTTGTCTATTAAATCAGTACAAGATAAATCATTCCTATTGGTCAAGTTCAATATACCCTGGGCATAACTATATGATTCAATCAGTTTAGACAAACCAATATCGAATCACATAATAACCTAAATCGATAGTTTGTCCAAAGCTATCTCGGTTACAAACCTCATTTATATATTATGTATTTTAACCAATGATGAGATCTACTGTGTCACACAAGACACCTCGTCATCTAACTACATAATATAAATGGACAAATAATGCACAACTATATTTAACCAAAACATTAATTGATATATTAACTGGGAAAAAGTACAACACAAGCATAGCTTATGTATTCAACTCCTACACATTTATTGTCTATTCCTTCATACTATCTCCACAAGCATGAATTGAAGTGGTGGAATTGTTCAACTCAAGAAAATGCACTGTTATTTATTCCTCTTTATGCAAAAATAAGATAGAGGATGGGTGATGGTTTATGATGACTTTAGTCAACACGTGAAAATAATTTTATAGTCCAACCATTCGACTATAACCAACGGAAAGGGGTTGTAAGTTTTCTCGCAAGGACAACTCACAATCTCGCAAGATCACTCAAAGAGATTTTAACTGAGTTAACAACTCAAGGATTTCTCTTCCTGTTCTAAAAAGGTAATCTCAATTCCTAGTGATTTAGAGATTCGGAAACAAAATCCTGTAGTAACTCTAATGGCTTAGGAAATTTGGCCAAGAGAGAGAAAACTAAATACAAAATTAAAATCCGAATCAAGGAGGGAAAACTCATCATATCCTGTTACAAATAAGATACACTTCTAAAACCTTCTCAAACTATAAAAGTAAAAAGAAACATAATCCTAATAGGAAAGACTTGATTTTCCCAGCTTTAGTTGGACTAAGGGAAGTCTTGGATTTCGAACTGGGCTTCTAGCTTCCTTAATCCAAACTTCAGCTTTTCTTCTCGGGTTTCATTCCTCATGTTCGTTGTATCGACAAGTCCATTATCGAATAATCTTGTGACGTTAATGTGCTTGGACTTCCAAATCGGTAGATGGGTTTGGGCCTGTTGGGCCTTGGATTGGATCTTGAACTTTAAAGCTGGACTCGATCCAATCACCTTATAGGATCTCGATCTAGTAACTAGGCTAACATATGAGGCTTTTGGATCTCTAACACAAAGTTTTTGACCTACAATCGGGCTCACTAAGCCAGAACTTGCGCTGGAATAACTCTCTTGAGCTTCCTTTTGCACCAGTTACTTCAGTGTAGATGAAGAACTGGCACTGATTGATGGTTCTTCTTCTGAAGGAGAGTCAACCGCCATGAAGTTCACATCATGAGGTCTTTCTTCTAGCCCTCTATATTAGACACAAGAATTAGCCCCAAAATATACTAGAAAGAGAAAAGCTATAGAGAGTGTGCGCAGAAGCAGCAGGTCTCCTTGGTGTGAACTTTTCCTCCCAACGGTGTTGCATGGCATCGGCTCCTAGCGTATTCCGGCGGTGGCACGTGGATTCCAGCGGCGACAGCATAGAGATCAGAAATCGAGCGAGTTTTTCGAGGCACAGTTTTTTGTGTGGTGATTTCTATCGGTGTTGATTCAGAGACGTTCAGTAGATCGTTGGCCACACAACGTCCGGATGGTTATTTGGGAATACAAGAGAAATCTTGGGTACACGCTTCAAAGGTCAATTCTAAACTTCCGCTTTTATTAATTTTGTGTTTGATTTCGTGACAAATTGAACAAGGTAAATCAAGATCTTGTGCAATGGTTTCGAAAGAAGTTTTAAATCGGATTGCACGAACCAAAACTTCCATGTGTTACCCTCCTAACTACTAAAGACTAAACTTAGATTTCATACATTACTAAAGGCTTCTAAAAATAGGCCAAAAGGGGTTTGAGGAAAATATTTTTATTTTGAAAGATTTTAGAGCATGATCATTTTTAGGAAAAATTCATTTTGAAGTTTAGGTACTTATTCATTTTCCAATTCCATACTCAGTCAGCATGAAGATAAGGACATTTAGAACAATGCCTACTTCCCCCCCCCCCCACACTTGTATTGTTCATAATTTAGGAATTAAAAGTGTTTTGTGTGACAGAAGTGGCATATTTGAAACAATAATCATGATTCCCTACCGACTCGACTGACTCGTAACAAATAATGGAAGTAAAATATGAAACAATGTATGAAGTAAAGTTCAGAGAGTAAAAGGAGTCTTCTCTATTGTAGGAATTTCCTGTGATTTTTACTAAGCAACTGCTACTGCAATATTGAAAACTTCCTCTGTCTGATTTACTTCCTTGCCTCTTTATTAACTGTGACTTGACACTAACTCTAAAACTAAAAATTAATATAAAATGGATATCTAGGTTCCCTCCCAGTAGTGCTGTGGGTTTATAGTCTCCAGCTAGATTGTCTTATCCTTCTGGTTTAATTAGGATCATTAAGGAATCTCTCATTAACAATGCCACTGGATATCTTTGGATTATTATCAAACTTAACTGTCGCCCTTAACAACAGGTCAAACCTCAAAGATTCCTGTGACTTAGTGTCGCGAGATTCTTCCTTGTTATTTGTTGGAGAGAATTTGGTCACTGAATGGTTGTCTCTTAGAGCTGGATTCACAAGTTTTTGTTCAGGCATGTTAAGCCTGTCACATTTTTACTCTACATCCAGTTCAATACTGAACATGTTGAATCTGCAACTTGCTCCTTCTCCTTTTGGAACATCTGTCTGGACACCTCTGCTGATTGTTCGGTGAAGGGTGTTGGCCTTAGGTGGCTCATTCAGTTTCTCGTACCAGTCCAGATTTTCAGGCAATTCCATGTCCTCAACTACTGCGAAGTTAGAATGTCTAAGGATATCTTCCCCTGACTTTTCTTCGCTTGCTTCTTCCAACTTCACCACCCTTGCAATCAGACTATGCAAGTTTTTATCAACCCCATTCAGAAGTTCCATCTGCATTGCTTATCTCCTTAGAGTTACGATTTCCATGTATCTAAGTTGTTCAGCAATGCGATTTTCCATAGATCTGAAGGGGTTTGTCCATCATCCCTAATTCTCTGGTGCTGAGTTGAATTGGTGTCTTCCTGTGTTTAACCCAATGTGGATAGTTAAGACGATCATTGATGACTCTGTAGATTGGAGGGTGCGATTGGAAAAGCTCTTTCTCATTGATCCGGTGTTGCAACAGTTCATCATAGATGTATCCAAAAGGCTCCCGGAATAGTCTAGGTCCTCTATTATGAGAGAATTCTTCGGACCTTCTTGACATGTCCTATACTGGAGGAAACATGATAACTATATTATGTTTTTACTTACACTAACTACTTTAGATTCCTAGTTCTATTTTTACTTATTTTACTATCCGGCAACACAATCCTAGCAACCGTTCCAAGGCAACGGCGCTAAAATTCTGATACAACGGATTTAGTGTCGTATTATCGCTCAGAATTACAATTTATAAACCGAATACCACTAATTAACGTAGTATACGGGTCGATCCACATAGAACAGAGGGTAAAATTTTGCTACCAAATTATAAAAATGTAGTAAAATAGAACAGGTATCACAGCAATATGGAAAGTTTTTAAAAGAGTTGAATATGTAATTAAATGAAGAAAAAAATAAAAATGAACAAGAAAAAAAAAACAGTGAATGAGAGTTGGATTTCCACTTCCCTGTAAGAATAGATGCTCTGATATGGCTTGTAGTTGCGAGTTAGGTTGCAGCTTCCTACCAGTGAGGATCCAGAATATGATTAAGAGCACAGTTTCGACACAACACAAACAAAACTTGTGTCACTTACTCCTTGACCCTCTACCAAATTAATCTTTGGAGTCTCCGGCTGTCCTTGTATACAGCCTAGTATCAATCAAACCGGTCCACCTGACTAGGGGATTGAACCTCCTTAACATACATACATCATACCAGAACTTGAATGAATGGAGTTTATGATTGCTAAGGTATCATCAAACGAGATCTTCCTACAAGCATTCTAACTCATATTCATTTGTGAGTTTTACAGGATAAGAGGTTGCTACCTGTATAGTCATTTAAGACTTTCCTAAAGCAGTCTTATTTTGATTAACTTAAGAGTTTGCATATTAAGCATTAGCTTTAGGTATTGTCACTTAAGACTTTCCTAAGAACGTGCCTATTTTGTAGTGCTCTTGGGCTGAGCAGAGTACAAGTCATTGAAGTATTGTCAATCAAGACTTTCTATAGCAATACTGCTAAGCTCTGAGATTCACAGGGTATATTAGCACTGAGGTATTATCACTGAAGATTTCCTTACAAGCATTTAACTCTTCATGTCTCCGGATAACACAGGATCTTTAGTTTCTACAGTGTTATCAATTAAGATTTCCTGAACAGAATTCCAATCTTGTGCTATCACAGCCCCTTTAAGTTGTATGATGTTGCCATGATAAGGATTTCTGTGACATTCTCGCATCACTCATTACTCATATTGTGTTTGAACCGAAGAAACTACACAACAACACTCACCATAAACAGGACCGATGAGAGCCTAAGTACAATGGTGCTCATTAATTTTGATGATAATCTATTTCGCACATCAGTTAGCAGAGAGGCTTAAGCATGCAGTTTGATGCTATCAAACCCGCTTTAGTGCACCTCTTGTAAATGAGGCTTTCACCTTGCCTCTACCTCATTATAGGAGCAAAAATCCCTGTAAGAATTTAGAACCTCACAGGCTCTTAATCAACCCTCATATGAAGATGAATAACATGAATAAAGAAAGAAAGAGTTTCGAATAAAACAACCCCAGCAATAGTTATAAGGGAAAAAAAACTCTGAACTCAACTACTACTTCTTACTCTTTACTGTCTCTTGTTGTTGACTTCGGAGTTAACTACTACTATTTATAGATAAACTCTAGTGAATGAAAATGTTGGATAGCTAAAATAGGAATTTCTGGATTGCTTGGTGGCTAAGGATCGCAAGCTGGCTTCTTGACATCTTCCAAGGGGCAATCGCTGACAACCAGCCGTTAAAGCATCCCTGCAAAGTTCAGAAATGGTTAAAGTAGTCTACTGCACTGTTCTCGGCGTACTTCAGCTGCGTGATTCCTTGGTCGGTGTAATTTTTATCTCCTTGGGCAGTAACCCTTAGCTGTAATGTGTACTTCTTGTCTCATGTTGTCCTGCCTGTAGCTGTTACCGGTGTACTAAGTGTCCTTTTGGTTTCTGACTACTGCCCATGTCGATGATGATGATCGAACATTCGGTTGACGGTAACTTTAGCTGAGCATCACATGGATGGTTCTGTCTCGGTCACCGCACACTGAAGAGTTAGACTTGGCTTTACTAAACGCTTCAGTTTACTATTTTCATCTTCTCACGTTCTTCTGATGTTGGTGCTTGGTGATCGTCATGTTAAGACTTTCATAGGATGTTGTAGTCAGGTGGCCGTGATCTTCTTTTAAAGCTTCAGCTACTTCTCTTCAGTTGTCTTCACTTTGTTGGGAACACATCCAGCGAACGTTGTCGTGAGCTGGACGTCACAGCTCACGGTCGCCAAATGCTGGATTTCACTGGATTTGGTGAACTTCACGCTCAAGTGAAGCTGTCTTCTGCTGGCCTTGTCATTCCGTCTAGCTTGTGAATCATTGGTTCTGCTCCGAATGTTAAGTCCAAAGTGTGGTTTTCTACAGTTTCATTTCGTGCATATTTTACCTGCAACTAACAGAAGTATATCCGTAACTAGTATTTGTACCATGAGAATAGATTAAGAATCTTTCCTTAAGTAGCTTAAAACTAGGCTAAAAACATGTAAAAATATGTATAAAATGAGTTGCATCAGAAAACAATGAGTTAAACTTTCGGAGACAGTCTACTATTAGCAGTTAGTCACAGTGAATGAGTAGTAGCCGTCAGAATAAGTCTGTGCTATCCTCCTCTAAATCCAACGCAACATCTGTCACACCATCTACATCAAAACCGTTTGAGGCTAAGATTAGTTTAGCCCAAAGTAGTAAAAAGACCAATCACTTGTTTTAAATGTAATAGCATTGGTCATATACAATCCCAATATCCAAATAAGATTGCATATACTATTAGGAAGAAGCAATTATTTGATGTAGGTTATAATAATGATAGTGGGATCGATGATATACCACCTCTTAAAGAGGTAGGTGAAGTGGATGACGAAATCTTTATTAGAGAGCCTAATAAATATGAATAAGAAGAAAATAGACAAATCTTTCTCTCCTCTGAATGTTAGTTTGTCACACCAATTAAGCATCCTGATAAACCTTTGGTAAGAAAGACTTCTCCTGTCATAGTTCATTTGCTTAATGCTCAATACTCTCCAGATACTAGCCCTTCGCAGCGAAGCTACACATTTCACTTATGGAGTAAGACTGAGGAGCAGAAGAAACGTTTAATTATTCTAGATGGCGAAAACTGCACAAATTTTGTAAGTGAGTCTTTAGTTAAATAATCATCACTAACATGTTCGCCACATCCTAAGCCTTACTGGTTGCAATGGTTAGAAGATAGTGGAGAGAAGAAAGTCCATTTACAAACCAAAGTCACATTTTTCCTTGGTCATATCAACGAAGAAGTACTTTGTGACGTTGTTACAATGGACGCCTATCACATTCTCTTAGGAAGACCTTGGGAATTTGACAGAATAGTCACATTCAACAAAATGACTAACAAGTACTCTTTCATTTACAATAGTAATAAGACTGACTTTTTGCCACTTTCTCCTGCACAGGTTTCTAGAGCTCAAAAGACAATGAGAGAAGAAAGTGAAAAGAATCTTCATGCCACATCTACTACGAAAGACATACAAAATCAAGGCAACATGAAGACATTTCTCCTCTACTAAGAGGAAATTCGAAAATTCACTTCTTCCAACATAGAGGCCACAGTTGTCTTCTTAAAACTTTTAATGTACCTTATTATCATTTTCTGAGAATATGTCGTCGGGATCAAGGTTCAACTAAGAGACTTAAGAGAATTCAGAGAATCAATTCATTGTCCTTCAATAATATTAAGCCTTGGAAACCCGAAGCATATTGAAGGACGAATCTTTTCCAGCAATGAGGGATTGATGTGGACATCATAGTGATCAACTTCCACCGCCAGAAGAAGAGCCAGCAAGTTCAGTCAGCTCTTTCTCCACTCCCTCAAATGAAGCGCAAGATCTCCCTAATATTCAAGGGGAAACACGAATCGACAGTGCAGGGAGCCCAATTGTGGATTCAAATCTCTACAAGAGAGATCCACTTGTTGATATTGTTGGGCCTATAATGAGAAATATGATGAAGAAGGTGCAAGCAGCCTTGCAGCTTATTATCGAAAAAGCTCAACGACAGGCCCAAGCCCATTGACATCACGAGATTGAGTGAAGATGGACTTGCAGAAAAGACGTGATTGTTGGGCATAAGCCCAAATAAAGGAATGAAATTGGGCCAAACTGAAGCCCAGCCGAAGAAATAGTGTTACAGCTCTCTCCCTAAACCCATTTGACACCCCTAAGTTTGTTCCTACTAGGATTTTATGTTTCTGTTTTGTAGTAATAGAAGGTTTTAGAAGTGTATTTTATTTTTAATGGGATAAATTGGGTTTTCCTTATAGAATAGGATTTATAATTTCGTGTAATCTAGTACAATAATTATAAGACTAAATTGAGTTATAATAGGATTTTATTTTTCCAATTCCTTTTTCAATAGGATTTGAGATTATCTTTTTAGATCAGGAGGAGGTGACTTGTAAGCCTATAAATAGGCCTCAATACCAACAAAGTAATACAAGTTTTGAGTTGATATTTAATTAAAAATCTCATTTAGAGTGATTTGAATGGTCGTGTATTTGGTTTTGGGAAGCAACAGTACCCCTTTTCTTTCGGTTTTAGTAGTTTAGGTTGAACTATTAGGTCGTGTTCTTGCCAGAACTAAATTAATCAAAAACCTCTATCCATATTCCTAGTCCATTCATGTGAAGAAACTAAAATAAACACGTGTCAATCTCTTTTGAATTAATAATCCGCTGTCTCAATTCAATATAACCTTAGATAATGACAAAATAGTTGGAAAGAACGAACAACACATCGGTCATTCATCAAAACTACAGATCAACCCGATAGCAATGTTATTATCGGTAACTTGCATCCCCTGAAGGATTCCTGTCATGCGGCAGGGAGTAAATCAGGAGGGACGGTTGTCTAAGGGAAAAGGTGAAGAGGGAATTAGGGTTTTGAGGGATAATATTATATATTTTGCAAAGAAACTCTTTGCTTAATGGTTAAAATTGGTCAACCATTTAGTTACTTAATTTTCTATCGAAAATAATTATAATTGTCAAAAAAAAATTGAGTGAGACAATTATTGATGGTCAAAATATAACATGGACAAAAATAGAATTAATTTTAATAGACAAAAATTGATTTGAGCAAAATCCAAATATAGACAAACTCAAACAATTCAATGAATCAAAGCCCAAATATGAAAGCTGAGCAAAGCAATAAGGGACACAAGTCACTTTTTAAGAACTCTACTCATTCCTCGATCCTAGTTGAACTTTTCAACTTTGGATCACTAAACAACCCCCAATTTTCCTTTTTTTTTTTTAAGCAACGCCCCCCCCCCCCCCCCCCCCCCCCCCCCCCCCAAAACCAATTTTCCTAGTCATCATCCTTCGATTACCACCTTCTTACTTACTGTCCCTCCATTACCATTATTTTTGTTTGTGTTATGGCCGAATAAGTTACTTGTTCGATAACTTTTCATCAATTAATAATATCGATCATAATTGTAGAGGTTGTTTTAAAAATATCAAAAGTAAAATAGGTTGCTAAAAAGTAATATCCTATTAATCAAACATAAATAAGATGAGAGTCAAAACCTTTCACAAATTTCCCTTAAATTAACCTTGAATTTCTACAAGTTGGTTCCATCACTACTTATTATACTCGAATAATTATTTCAATACACACATTGTAGTGAATGATGTGCAAATGGGAACTCTTTCCTAATAATATATCAAAGTATGCAGTGTGTTTTTATAAATCAATTCCAATGATTTGGACAAATTGAAACATAATTGAAATAATACAACACTTCAAATAAGAATTGAGAGTTATTTAAATAAATCCATACGTTCTTGGTCAAAAAATGCAGCCTTGAAGTCTGTTGTAAGTCTGTTGTAGGTGTTTTGAACGCTGGGCAATTTTCATTTCAAACTTGGGTTAGGTCTTATCATGTTGGTTCTCTTTGCTTATGTCCATCAACCATGTCAAGGCCTCTCATGGACAAAAAATTATGGCTCTTTTATCTTCTCAAAATGATACCATCCAAATCAGCACTTATTAATACTAGTACGTGCTATAGAATCGAATCAATGTATCAAAAGTTAAAAGACATCTCAAACTCAATAGGCAAAACCGATCAGAGAAGAACACAACTGCTTATCAACCAAACACAAAACACTCTCTCGTCAAACCACTTTCCATCCACCAACATTTAACATGCTACAAATTTAAAAAGCAATATCCAGCTTAGTACACTACATTATATGTGTCATTATCTGCCTTTCCACGAGGTTATAAAGAGAACCTACTCAGATTCAATAGCTGCAATCTCATACCTGACTTCTTCCAAATGTTCATTTATAGTAATAACTGCATCTTGCACCCCTTTAATAGCTTCTTTGAGAGCATTGTCATACTCTGCATCAGCCTCTGCCTCTTCCGTTCCAGAAGCCTCAGTTATATGGTTGATATGCACACATTCATGTCCCACTGCCCTGTTAAACCTACAATGCTCGTGGCTCACTAGACGTTCTGAAGGACGACCTGCCTTCTTCAACACCTGAATTGTAGCTGTCTGCAAGCAAGAGGAAGAATACATATCAAATTAAACGAATACGCAAGAAAACATATGAATCAAATAAAAAGACACATAGTTCCCAACTTGAACGAGAGAAATCACAAGGCTACCCAAAAGGCAAACTAGCAAATGATATTGATGCTTTGACATCTAGATATTTGAACTTCATAACGATAAATAGATTTAAGGATATCGAACGAGCTTGCCCTGACAGAAAATTCGAATATCACAAGCAGAACCAGTCTCTGTCGTGATAAGGATTTCCATATATCTATATAAGTAGTGCTTCATGCACGAAATCACCAGAAATCCATTGAAGAAATATTGGAGAAGGAAGAAAGTTCAAAGTGGAGAAAAATCAAAGAGTCCAAAGAAAGTATATTAGGAGAAAATTCAAATATAGCATGCTCGCAACCAGCACATCCGATTACTCTTCACAAATGAACTTGTTTACAGAACACAAAATCGATTAGTCCTGACTACAATTCTAGCCCATCGCAAGCCTACTGTACCAAACTTTCAAGACGTCATAATCATCTTAGAAACTCTAATCTCTTAGATCCACCATTAACAAATTTTTAAAAAATAAAAAGAAACAACATTCATTTCTTATGTCACGTAAGTGTGATGTACAAATCACATATAATGCATGGGAGATGGAACGGAGTAGAACATTATTTGTAAATAGTTATCCAAAACCCATGAGGTTAGGAAGCTAAAGTACTATGCCTTTAGATGCCAACTTCTTCTTTTTGAAACAAACAAAAGATGCCCATACATTTATTAATGGGAAAAACAACTTGAGTTAGCAGTAGTTTACCAGTTGCAGCTTCTGTTTTTCTTGTGCTTGAACCGATCTGAGAAGACGAGCAAGATCCTCCCGAAATAAATCAGGGCTGAGAAAGAGAGACTCCAATTCAAGGACCTGCGTGGTTGAATGACTACAATTTATATAATAAGAGGCCAATATGCAGGGTTCCTGAATAAGAAACTATACCCAAAAACATATGATATTGCAACAAGAAGTAGCTACTGTACAACAGCAAATTAATCCATATCAAATACAGACTTACTTCTTTTGAGCAATTATTAAACTCAACAGTGATATCGCTGCAAATTTGTTGGTAAGTTGATTCATTTCCTGAGACCATGTAATCCTCAAATCCGCTACAATATTGAATTTAACAGAACCTTCAGACCAAGTAATTGACAGATGACATACTTATAATTCAATTGAAGTAAATATCATAAAGAAAATTGAAATTATGTAGTCCTTCAAAGAATACAAGACAGATAACGGTAGTTATCGGTAGTTATCTTTGGAAACATGCACCAACTATTACTTCTAACTATACTTATTGTCCCACAGAATAAGTAGGGAAAGAGAGGGTCAGGAAATGTTGCAACTATCCACCTCAGCGGCTATTTTGCATCCCAAACTCTAGAAATCAAGATTGGAAGTGGAGGTGATGAAAAAGAATGACATTTACAGTATAAACATCAGATATAATATAAACAACAAATTCCTGAAAAGGAAAAAGAAAATTCGAAAAAAAACAAGGTTATATCTGCCCTGCAAATTCTGTACTAGGCACTGCAGTTCCTAGCAGAAAAAACTTCTACTTTCCTCCAGCAAAGAAAGATAAAGAGAAAATTAATCTCGCTATTGTTCCTGTTTCTCTAATGATGTTCATTCAAATAGTGATGTGCTGAAACTATTGGCCAGTGCTAGAATTCCAGTTCAACAGCAAGACAATATATCACAGTGCAAAGTAGAGGTAAAAAGGAGATGGACCGAGCTCCCACTGACCTGTGGCTTAGTTGTTTCATAATGAGCTCAATCTTGATCAAGTTAACTGATTTTGGCTTCAGTTCGGTTCAACTCTTTTCTATTGAACTCAAGTTCAAATCAATGACCTTGAGTTTGAGTAACTTTTTCTCATACATGTCTATTATACAAATATATATGTGTGTGAGTGCGTGTGCGTGTGCGTGTGTGTGTGCATGTGTAGGCACACACAGTATGGCTTGGTTGTCTAAATGAGCTGACAAGCCATTGAGCCAATATTATCTAGGCTCAAGCTTGGCTTGTATTTTTAATGAGCAAGCTCTGAGTTTGGTATTGACTGAACTCAAACCAAGCTTTGAATGAGCCCACTTGCGGCGACTAATAAGGTGTTTAATTACAAATAAGAGGAACACATGGTTCAGCCATGGCTTGTCAACAATGTTTCATTCCAAAATATGAACATTTTACCTAGAGCGTTTTCATCTTTAATCAATTTTTAGCCATCTAGTACTGAAGTAAAGGGTTTACACTAATACACCGATTAAAACATTACAGACAGCAATAACCTCCGTCCTCAATTAAAGAAACTCTAGTTTGAACAATGCAAGAACATAAAAGGGATATATGTCAACTCATCTCTAACAAACTTCAGAATTCCAGCATACGAACTGCACTCAAACATAAAGAAAGTAGTTATAACAACATAAAGGTCGGGACACATTAATATTCCCTCCAACCATCCCAAAAACATAGTCCTGCTTATAATAGACAAAAATGGACTATTTTGATGGGTTGAGAGAGTATCAATCTTAAAACTATGCAGAAACGTACACTAATTGGCTTTAGGTGCAAAGCAGAAATTGCAATTGAATATCACAAGAATCACAAGTTCAAAAGGAGAAAAAATCATAACTACACATTAACAAATCTCATTATTATAAAGGACAAACAACAAATCCTACTAGTCCAAAAAATAAAATTTGCAACACGTGAAACCAAATCTTCTGGAAATACAAATCAACCCATGTTCCAGAGATAAAATTCCAAAGAAACCAAACTTCTCAACCATAAACTCACTGAACCGTCTCAAGAATGATTTGTAAGGTTCCTGGTTAGTGATTTTTTTAGGTTTGCGGGTTACCTTTTGAGGCAGGAATAAGCTTGAGCTCTACGCTGTTGAACTGTGACAAACCTGCGAAGCAAAGCAACAATTTTAGAAGCATTTGCAGGGGTTTCAGCATCCATCATTTCCTCTGGTTCTTCCGTGATTTTTACCTTTTTCTCAAAATCTTCCAGCATTTCTATTTCGTTTGGTTTCCCAATCCTCAGCACACCGTGGGTAACGTTTCTTCAGGTTTACTTATATTCTAACTCCTGAGATTAATGATTTCAGTTAAATTATTAAAAAAGAAAAATAAATAAAGGATTAATTAATTACAGTGTAAATAATTTGGCCAAAACACCTAGGGTGTAAATAATTTGGCCAAACCGGCTAGATTTGACCGGTTTAAAATTATGTATTTTTTGCTTGAAAATTTTTAAACTACCGAAATTAGTTTGGCCGACGATGAAACTAGCCATTCGTTCGAAACGATCAAGTATTTATATTACATATTTATTATATAATATTATAAATATATATAACGAATATTATATTTTTTTAGCAGCTTATTAGTTTAAGGGTAGTGTTATATCGCTCTCCCTTTTATTATTGGACGCTCCTTTTTTTAAAAAAAAAAACCCTTTAGTTTGTTAAGTATCGTCCCCTTTATTCTTATTTCTCGCCCTCTTAATGTTTATCTTCCGTTTTTCCTATTATTACCTAATTGTCCTTAATTAATTTACAAAAAATTTTATAAGTCTCTTTTTAATCTACCAAAAATTTATAAAAATTATGATTAAAATAGCATAGATGAGCAAAATTATAAATATATTTTTTTGTATTTTTAGTAAATTAATTAAGGGTATTTAGGTAATTTAATATATTTTTATATTTAAATATTATGGTTGGTATTTTTTAATTTGTCAGAGATAATTTAGATATAAAAGGGGCACGAAATAACAAAATAGGGCGCGCGAAATAAGTCTTCACTTAGTTTAACTACATTTGAAGAAAGGGGCACGAAATAACAAAATAGGGGGCGCGAAATAAGTCTTCACTTAGTTTAACTACATTTGAAGAAATAGACTTTTCATTGAAACTAAATATAACTATAATCAGCGAAATAATAATACAATATTCGGATAATGTATACAAAAATAGTACAATCCAAAGATCATATGGAACGGTCGAACTCATCCTCTAGATCTGCAGTACGAGGTGCGAACTGATCGTACAAATCAGGAACGCTCTCCCGCACTACATCTAATAATGCATGATGTAGCTGACCATACTGACCCATCCACTGCAAATATATAAACAATATATTAGATTCATCTGAACATAAGTTAACAAATAAAATAGATTACATTAATTAATATGAATACTTACAAACTCTGAGGCGGCGCGACGTGGTCGCGGAGGCTCTGTAGCAGCCTGGGGATCCGGGGGAAGTACGCGCGGACGTGATCGGGGACGAAACCAATCTAAGTAGCCGTCGACCGCAGCACTCCGAGGAACAGCGCCACCTGTCCGCTGGCGGCCAGCTAGGGAAATACCCATGGAAGACGTGCCGAACTCCTCCCACGCAGACTCTGCATACTCGACGGCGTGTCGTACAACGTATGGTCTCCCTGAGTATCCGCGGTAGGTGTCCCGGCCCGGACGGATGAAGCGCGAGGGAATCCACTGTACATACCCAAGCTGGCGAACGCATCGGTCTGGCATGTACGGCTCGATGTAGTCCCTGTACGCAATAAGTCCACGGTACAGTGTCCTCGGCGTCCGAGAAACGGCGTCCCGTCCGTACGGCATCCAAGTAACCTTTGAAAAGTAGTCAATGATTATGAATAATAAAATATATAAAATAGATTAAATCAAAATATATTTGATGAGATTTATAACTATTTACTAACCATGTCGGCTGTCATCTCGTCCAGCGCAAGTCGTATGGCTGCCAAGCGCTGCTCTGTGGCCCGGTGGTGGTCGATGGCCCACCTCGCTGCACGTGGCTGAGCGGCGTGCAATGGAAGGGGCAGAGGGTGGGGTCTAAAATCAGGAAAGTGCTCGTAGATCCATGACTGTAATAGAGTCATGCATCCAGCGACTGCCTGCGTCCCGTGACGACTCGCGCACCCTAGATGGTGATGCAAGTACGCGAGTGTCGCGGTACCCCATGCCTCCTGGCCAATCTGATCCAGCCCATTCCTAACCTGTACAACAGGGGCTGGCATAAACTTATTGGAACTTTTGTCTGTAAACAGACAAGTCCCAATAAGGCTCCATACTAAAACAGCAACGTCCGAATCATCCCTGGCCCGCTGCATACACCACTCGATCACCCGCTGCGCAGAAAATCCGCCATTCCTATACAGCTCCCCGTCTATCCGCTCCTCAGGAGGAATCTCTAGCAATCCTCTCGACCATGACAGTACGGTAGACGACGGTGTCACCTCGGTGATGAGTCGACCATCGACCGGAATCCTCAAAATCTCCCACACATCGTGTAGGAGGATGGTCATCTCTCCGAAGGGGAGGTGAAACGAATTCGTATCCGGCTGCCACCTCTCCAAAAATGCATTGATGAGAGGCTCATCAATGCTCCGGTGCATAATGCGGGGCAGGTGTCCAAGGCCTGTCCCGCTCAATATCTGCGCACCCTCGACCGTCATCGAGCCGATCATAAGGGCATTTTGGTCATTTTATTATTATTCTTATTTTTTTTTGTGATACAAATAGCAAATTCATGATACAAATAGCAATTCAATTTTTAAAAAATTGACAAAGTTTTTGTAAAAAAAGGTCATAAAAATGCGTTTGCGTCCCAATAAAAAACGCATAGAAAAATATTTTTGACGTTTTAAATTTAGCTATGATGATGTTTCAAATAATACAAAACGCTAAATCTGTGCAATTTTTTAATAAAAACGCAATACTTTAACGATTAATCCGTCATTAAAACGTTAAAATTGGATGTTTCCACCATAGTTTGCTCATTAAAATGGTACGTTTGTATTGGTATTGTATCGTTAAAATGTTGCGTTTCAACCATGGTTCGCTCGTAAAAATGGTGTGTTTTTGACATGTACACACGTCCAAAAACGTTTACATATATTCAAGTGAAAAGTAGAAAAAAAGGTGACGTCAAATATAGTACTTGACTACAAAACAACTTTCCAAAAACCAAATCAAAACAAATTCTTAACTAAAAAAACATTAGGGCTATCATTTTGTTGACGTCGAAAGAAGATTTAGCACGAGAAGCATCACGATATGGTAAGTTTTCGAATCGTAGAGTAATTTTTTTCTTGAAAAAATGTAGTACGAAACACGCCAAAATGACGATTAGGAAGCATGTAAACGCTGCACTTTTGCTATTGTACCATGGTTGAATCGCTTTTTTGCTGCGTTAAAAACAGTTATTATATAAAAATTATTGCATTTTTTACTTATTTTATGTAAAAAGTAATGCGTTTTTGATATGTATTATATGAAAAGTGCTGCATTTTTATGTACTGAAATCATAAATCTTCAGCGTTTTTTGGTACAAAAACAAAATCTTGCTGCATTTATTGAGTAAGGAATCGTGGAAATGATGCGTTTTATTTATAAATTATGCAAAATATATTGCGTTTTTTATTGCATGAATCGCAAATGTGCCGTGTTTTTTGTAGAAATAATTGTAAGAATTCCTTTCGTTTTTGTTTTTTGATAATGGTTAAAATGTTTCGTTTATACTGTTGCGTATGTAATTTTGACTATTTTTGTGTATAATTGAATATTAAAAGTGTTTAGTTTTAATTTTTGTGTGTATTTACATACAGGATGACGATGATGAGTACGAGGATGAGGAGGTTTATGAGGATGAAGAGGAGGAGGAGGATGAAGAGGATGATGAAGAGGCGGATGAAGATGACAATGAGGCGGATCATGATCAAGAAGAGTCGGTGTAACTTGAACCTGGCGCAGATTTGAGTGGTTATTTTAAGATTGACAGAGAGTTTCGCACTATTAGTAAAGCTTTGAAACATTGCCTGAAAATAGCTAAGAGGCTGAAGTTCCACATTACAAAGAGGGGGGTAATCAAGGCTTTGCCACGTACTACTTTTCGTGCAAGCGATGGAGAGATCCTGCTAAAGCCCCTCTCCCAACCAGACGGAAGAATACAAGAAGGAGCGGCACGAAATGCCCCTTCAGGTTGACCTGTAAGAGAATTGACCTGGGACGTCACAAGGTTTATACAAATCCAGGAGCAGCGTCAACTCACAATCACACTGGTATTACATTATTTGCGCATAATAGTAATTAAGTTTATTGATGTTTAGTATTTATGAATTATTATTAATATAATTAAATGGGATTTACAGGTATAATGCATCTATATGGGCACAGACAGTTGAGCCATTTTACAAAAGAGTCAAAGGCTGTTGTTGAATTTATGCTTTGGGCGAATGTGAAGCCAAAGTGTGTTTGGGATGCTGTTAATAACACAGTTTCCTAATTCCAAAGTACCAATCAAATCAGTGTACAATTTGAAAGGAGAGATGAAGATAGCTAGGTTGGCAGGTAGAAATATTGGGCAGTAATTTATGCATTTGGCTGAGGAGAAGCAGTATTATGTCAAGATTCTGAAGGATGCGAACACTGATGATATTACACATGTCTTTTTTGCATATCCAACCTCAATTCAGATGTTCCACAGATGGTATTGGGTGGTGGGGATTGATTCTACCTACAAGACCAACAAGTACCAAATGCTTGTCGTCGAGATGGTAGGTATGACTCCTACAAATAAGAATTTCAATATTGCATTTGGTATTGTTAGAAATGAGACAAAGGATACATACGATTGGGTGATGAGGAACTTGAGATTTTTGCTGCCGGCTAGTTTGGTACCTAGTGTGATTGTGACAGATTGGGAGGTGGGTTTGTTACAGCCAATTAAGGATCATTTTCTCGCTTCACATCACTTGTTATGTTTGTGGCATATTGGCCGTGATGTCAATACGTGGTTGGAAAAAAATGTTGGGAGAAGAAACAAAAACTTAGCATGTGATATCCATGAAAACTGGTAGAAGAAAATTATTAAGGCTCCGACTGTAGAGGAGTTTAACCGTTATTGCAGAATTTCAAGGTTAAGTACTCTCTAATTGAGCCTTTGGCTGTTGATTATTTTGAGACTACATGGCTCATTCACAAGGAGAAATTTGTTCGTGCTTGGACAAATCAATTTCTCCACTTTGGTAATACTTCCACAAACAGAGTAGAGACTTCGCATGCTGCTATGAAAGATTGGCTTAATTCTTCCACCAATTCTCTTGACACTTTGTTCACAAAGATCGACTCCCATCTTAGCCACTTGTACCCTCACATCGGGTTAGTTTAATTATTTAATTGTTTATGTTATTATTTCATTATTAGTTCATTTCATTCAATTTTATTATAATACTATTTATTATGTGTTTTATTTCATTTCATTTTACTTCAGACTATAACAGAGGCTCGCTTGAGGCTTCTATTTCCATGACTCAAACAAGTATGCAGGGATTTCCATACTGTTATTTGAACAAGTATGTGTCCCACCGTTGTTTGAAGTTGGTGAGGAAAGAAGTTCGAAGAAAGAATAAGTTGGAAAAAAGAATAAGTTGGTCGGCGCAGTAATCGAGCAATGTGGCTGTGTGCCCAAGGTAACACGTGGGATTCCCTGTGCTTGTGACATATTCAAGGCCCAGTCATTGTCTGAGTATCCCCTACTCCCACACGTACATGAGTTTTGGAAGAGGTTGACCATTGTGCCATCACAGGGGATTCAAATTACATTGTTGAGGACATCAGGTACATTGTAAATATATGAACTTTAATAATAGTCATTTGATATCACATTTGATAATTTTTTAAAGTATGTTACATTTAATATATTTACTTGTTAAGGTATTTCAATGAGACTGTCGTCCATATAGTCTCTACCAGTCCGTCTTTTTTGGCCCGTCTGTTGAATAGGGCGTATGTAGAGGAGATGTACCCTGACATGGCCAGTGTTGGAGAGTCAGATGTGTCAGGTTCCCAAAGGGGACTCCCACCAAGTGGATTACATTATTCTGTGATGCGCGAGTGGAGCTCACGAGAGAGCAACACGTGGCCGACGTGAAACGTGTCGTTCAGGTTCATCCGGTTGATCGATTGGTTGCTCACACCGTATTCATACAGGATCCGATGGTCATTCTCCATTACGTACGTGTAGATGTGGTCGATGAGTGCCTATCCCACGGTTGAGTTTTGTTTGGCAACATCAGCGTCATGCTGAAAGTGTGGGAGATTGGCCACGAAATTGGAAGCTAGATTTAATGCTTGGACTGCACTACGTGATGGCTAGGATCTATATTGTTATGTGAAATATGTTGTATTATTCATATCATTGTAGTAAAATTTGTAACTTCCAATTTTTTTATTTTTTTTAAGTCAGTTGCTGTTCTTCAACAAAATTTGTATTATTCTTTTGGGACGTGGAATGTTCAAATATAGAATAAATTATATGTGTGAAGAACACAATACAATATATGGATCAAATATAGAATAAAATATATTGATCAAATATACAATAAAATATATGAATCAAATATACAATACAATATATGGATCAATTATACAATAATAAATAACTATCATATAGAAAGAAAGTATGAACGTATAATAAATAATAAACAACTATCATATAGATCGGTCGAACTCTTCCTCTAAGTCTGCAGTTCCAGGTACGAACTCCGCGTACAAATCTGGTGCTTGCTCTCGCACTGCATCTAATAATGCATGATGATGCTGTCCAAACCGACCCATCCACTACAAATATTTAAACAATATATTAGAGTCAACTAAATTGAATTGAATTTAATAAAAACAAATAATTTAAAAATTAAAATAAATACTTACAAACTGTGAGGCGGCACGACGGGGTCGACGTGGCTCTATAACAGCCTGAGAATCGATAGGAAGGACTCGCGGACGTAAACGCTCTCGAAACCACTATAAATACCCGTCCATGCACGCAGTCCGATGCTGATTTGTCAATTCCTACCAATTAATTTTACTTCATTTTATTTTTTAAAAATATCTATTGTTCATTCTCCAAGACAATAGTAGCAATAGGTAGGTAACGTTTGGCACTTTACTGTCCAAAGTGGGCTGAAATCTCTCTCTCTCTCTCTCTCATTCTCTTTTGACCCAAAAAAAAATATGTCAAAAAGATTATTTTATACACTTATTAATTTTTTTAAAAATGTAAAATTATTTTAAACCGGCTGAACCAAACTGTTTAAATGTGGTTTGGCCTACTTGGTTTCGCACATGTATTTGGCCGACTTTGTTTGGAAATTTTTCAAACCGTATCTATTGGTTTGAGCTATATTTCTACCCTTAAACTGTTCAAACTTGCAGACCTACAACCTTACAAAGAATTTTTTACCAAATAATTCCCCAAAATCAATTTGTGGAAAAAAAATAAGAAATTTGGAATTGTGGCCTAAAAGAGGCCTCTCAGATTTTAAAAATCCAAAATGAATTAAATTCAGATTTTGGAAATCCGAATTCATCCAAATTCGGATTTTGAAAATCTGAAATATCAATAACCCTAATTAAATTTAAAATTTATTGAAAATTAATAAGGGAGATTAATTATATTGATATGTGGCGTGGACGTAGTTCCAGCTTTGTGGGATGTAGTTCTAGCTGTGCAGGATGTAGATGGAGTTTTGTGGGATGTAGTTCCAGCTGTACGGGACATAGTTCCAACTTTGCGGGATGAAGTTCCAGCTTTGAGGGATGTAGTTCCAGCTGTGCAGGACGTAGATGGAGTTTTGCGGGACGGCGGCGGCAGTCCGACGGTCTGGCGACGGAGGGCGGCGTTACAGTGTCGAAAACAAAAACCGATCGGTTCATTTTGTAGAGTTCAACAAGATGAATATTTTGCTGCTATTGTATCACAAAAACACAGGCCAGAATTTCGTAAATCAACAAAAATTTAATGGGTATTGATTTTTGGGAAATGTACAAAACCCAAAAAACAATTGGATTGAAATGTATGGTTTTGTTCATTGAGATGAGATGAATATTTTGATCGGTTTAGATTTTTAAATGGATATCCGGTTGGTCAGAATTGAAAAATCCGGCGAGAGAAATAAGAAATGGGTCAACAATGGGAATTGGGAAGGAGAAGAAAGGAGAAAAAAGAAGAAATGGCGAAGTCTTAAAGGGGGTGGGGTTTTATAATTCGGGTAGAATTCGGATTTTGAAAATCCGAATACTACCCAATTCGGATTTGCAAAATCCGAATTAATAGAATTCGGATTTCGCAAATCCAAATTCTGGCGGGATTTGTCCCACAGACTAAAAGAAATCCGGTTTCAGATTTTCAAAAACAACTAGCACCATGTAAAAAAAAAAAAAAAAAAAAAAAACTAGCACCATGTCAAAAACAACAACCACCATGTCCAAAAAAGTTTACATCCATGCAAGTGAATTTAAACTAGCACCACATCAAAAACAACTAGCACCACGTCCAGAAATGTCTACATCCATTCATGTGAATTTAAACTGATTTTGTTCACAAAGACAACCCACCACGTCTCAGAACAACTAAAACCACGTCAAAAACAACAAGCACCACGTCCGGAAACGTCTAAATCCATGCATGTGAATTTAAACTGATTTTGTTCACAAAGACAACCCACCACGTCTCAGAACAACTAGCACCACGTCAAAAACAACAAGCACCACATCCAGAAATGTTTACATCCACGCATGTGGATTTAAACTAGCACCACGTCAAAAACAACTAGAACCACGTCAAAAACAACTAGCACCACATCCAGAAACAACTACATCCATTCATATGAATTTAATCTGATTTTGTTCACAAAGACAACCCACCATGTCTCAGAGCAACTAGCACCATGTTAAAAATAACAAGCACCACGTCCAGAAACGTCTACATCCAAGCATGTGAATTTAAACTAGCACCACGTCAAAAACAACTAGCACCACATCCAGAAACGTCTACATCCATTCATGTGAATTTAAACTGATTTTGTTCACAAAGACAACCCACCATGTCTCATAACAACTAGAACCACGTCTAGAAATGTCTACATCCATGCATGTGAATTTAAACTAGCACCATGTCAAAAACAACTAGCACCACGTCCAGAATTTTTGGCCTAGTTACAACTTCCTTCCCGTTCCAAAGCGTTCAAAATTTTTTTTTATTAATGGCCAACAAAATAAAACCTTTGGATTAGGGAAATCCGAAATACATAAAATTTGGATTTCCTAAATCCGAATTTAATTAATAATTTAGATCTTCTAAATCCAAAATGAATTAAATTCAGATTTAGAATATCCGAATTTAATTAGATTCAGATTTATAAGATCCAAAATTAATTAAATTCGGATATTATAAATATGAATTTAATGAAATTCTGATCTTCTAAATCCGAATTTAATTGAAATCGGACAATTATAAGAAAGAATAGATAGTACAATAATCCAATCCATAACACTTATACCAATATACTAACCATAATACAATTCATAAAACTTCTATCCAATATACAAATACAATATGACCATAATCCAAATCCCAAATGGTCATACAACTCTTACAATGTTCGTGATATCTTATCAAAGAGTTCTAATAAGATAAAACAATTAAAATGGCCATAGAACTCGTAAAAATGTTCATGATCTCTCATCTAAGGGTTGTAATAAGATAAAACAAGCAAAATGGCCATACAACTCTTAGAATGCTCATGATCACTTATCTAACAGTTGTAATAAGATAAAACTAATAAAATGGTCATACAACTCTTACAATGTTCGTGATCTCTTATCTAAGAGTTGTTAATAAGTTAAAACAAATAAAATGGCCGTAGATAAGTGATCATACATATGGACGTAGATGGATGTAGCTGGATGTGGTGCTAGCTGTTTTGGACGTAGCGAGACGTGGCAGACTATGTTCTGTGAAAAATTCAGCTAAAATTCACATGTTTGGATGTATAAGTGGTGTGAAAGTTATTTTTGGATGTGGTGGTAGCAGTTATATTCCAATTAATTTATTCTCAATGAAAAAAATCAGTTTAAATTCACATGCATGGATGTAGACGTTTCTGGATGTGGTTCTAGTTGTTTTTGGACGTGGTGCTAGTTGTTCTGAGACGTGGTGGGCTGTCTTTTTTGAAAAAAAATCAGTTTAAATTCACATGAATGGATGTAGATGTTTCTGGACGTGGTGCTAGTTGTTTTTGACGTGGTAGTTGTTTTTGACGTGGTGCTAGTTTAAATTCACATGAATTGATGTAGAGTTTTTGGACGTGGTCGTAGTTGTTTTTTATGTGGTGGTAGTTGTTTTTGATGTAGTGCTAGTTTAAATTCACATGCATGGATATAGACATTTCTGGACGTGGTGCTACTTTTTTTTTGACGTGGTGCTAGTTGTTCTGAGACGTTGTTGGTTATCTTTGTGAACAAAATTAGTTTAAATTCACATGAATGGAGGTAGACGTTTCTGGACGTGGTGTTAGTTGTTGACGTGGTGCTAGTTGTTCTGAGACGTGGTGCTAGTTGTTCTGAGACGTGGTGGGTTGTCTTTGTGGACAAAATCAGTTGAAATTCACATGAATGGATATAGACGTTTCTGGACGGGGTGCTAGTTGTTTTTGAGGTGGTGCTAGTTTAAATTCACATGCATGGATGTAGACGTTTTAGGACGTGGTGCTTGTTGCTTTTGACGTGGTGCTAGTTGTTCTGAGACGTGGTGAGTTGTCTTTGTGAACAAAATCAGTTTAAATTCACATGAATGTATGTAGACGTTTCTGGACATAGTGCTAGTTGTTTTTGCCGTGGTGCTTGTTGTTCTGGACGTGGTACTACTTTTTTTTTTTTTTAAGAATTTGGATTTCCGAAATCCGAATTCTTCTTGGATTAAGAACTCGGATTTTTAAAATCCGAATCTCTAATTTATTAAGAGACTCGGATTTCACAAATTTGAGAGGCCTAAATTTGGTCCACACCTTTCGAACTTTTATTATTTCCGTTCACACCCCCAAATCTTGTATTATTTTGGTCTGAGCCCCCCTACAAACACCCTACCCCCACCACCAGGGAATGTTTGGACTTTGGAGAAAGGAAAAAAAGTGCACAATTGATGAAACACCACGTGGCAACCAATGTCCGCCCATATGCTATATGGCATCCACGTGGCATAAAAGTGTCACGTGGTATCCACCTGTATGTGCACATGCCACGTGGTATAATTATTACAATACTAGGGAAAAATGCACAATTGGTCATATATAATGACCCTGTTACGCAATTGGTCTTACACGTTTGGAACTTGATAAATTTGATTCTAAATGTTTCTAAAATTGACACATTTGGTCTAATTTAATATTTTTTTAAATAGAATTTAATAGCTGACTTAACAACCATTAAGTTTTATGCCACGTGGCACCAATGTGGCCACCACGTGTTATCCACGTGACATAAAAGTGCCACGTGGCAGTAATCATCTGCCCACATGCCATGTGGCATAAAAGGTGCTACATGGTAGCCACCCGTATACGCACATGCCATGTGCCACCCTATGTCGAACTCGAATCAAATCAGTTGACCATACTTACCTAGTTTGTGTTGGAGTTGAATACATAAGCTACGCTTGTGTTGTACTTTTTCCCAGTTAATGTATCGATTAATGTCTTGGTTACATTTTGTTGTGCATTATTTGTCTATTTATATTATATAGTTAAATGATGAGGTGTCTTATGTGACACAGTAGATCTCATCATTAGTTTAAAGACATAATATATAAATGAGGTTCGTAACCGAGACAGCTTTGGACAAACTGTCGGTTTAGGTTATTATGTGATTCGGATAATTGGTTTGTCTAAACTGATTGAATCATATAGATATGCCCGAGGCTTATTAAACTTGACCACTAGGAATGATTTGTCTTGTACTAATTTAATAGACAAATCGTTCTTGGTATTCTACCTCTTAATCCCTAGACTCGAGCGGGCATGAGGATTAAACATAGTGTACTTTGATCTGCCAATGGGTGAGGTCAATTGTGGCTAATAGTCTCGGTAGGTTGGGTGCGCGTGTTTAGTTGCTTGGTGTGCTGCTGCTTGTCGAAAGGAAACCATGTACCGGTGCGTCCGTGGTGATGGTGCTCCCGAAATGAGCTCGTAATGTTTATTATACTAAACCCGGCCGGTGGACTTATGTCCGGTATAGTAAAAAGGTCGAGTGGTACTAGTCTTGGAATTAAAGAAGTTAATTAATTAATTTATTAGTAAATTAATAAATTAACGAGCAATATATCTTTGATGTGGGGAGATTATGAATATAAATTAATTAAGTTATTCCGAAAGGAATTCTGGTGTAGGATGGTAGTGCCAAAATTAGTCCGTTAGTGATACGATTAATTTTGTAATGGGTTAATTGAATAGGTAGAATTAATTAATTGATTAATTATTCTTAAGGGTTAATTGAGTAATTAACAAAGTAGAATTATTTAATTAATTAATTAAGTCTTAAGTTTCAATTAGAATTAGGAAATCCTAGAGATTAGGAAATCTAATAGGATTTAGTTTATCCTATCAGATTGGTTACCTAATTGGATTTGAAAACTAATTAATTACCTAAACCCATTAGGAGGACCAATCCTAAACCAACTTGGGGTCTCTCTTGTAACTCTATATGTAGACAAGGGATTAGCTTTTCGACAATATACAATTAATAAGTTTTCAAGACAAGAAAACTTAGAGAGAGACTCTCTCTAAATTCGGATTTCCTATAGCTTATAGCTGTCGAAATTTTTCCTCAAGTTTTGGCAGCAACGTGAAGCTTTCTCTCTCTCCAGGTGGTGCGTGATTTGTACACGCCAGGTGCAGCGGTGCTGGAATTTTTCTGGCAGGTGGATTGTGGTGATTAGCTGATCAAATTGCTCGTTAGATTGCTACCCACACAGCATACAAGCAAAGTCTTGAGGCATACAAGAGAATCAACTAAGTATACGCTTCAATATGTAATTCTTATTCTTCCGCTTTTATTAAGAATTTTTGTTGCGTGATAAATCGAATAAGTGCAAACCTAGATCCTGCGCAATGTTTTTTCAAAAGGGTTGGAATAGCGATTGTGCTAGCGTCTAGGCCTGGCTAGAGATTCCGATTCTAGAATGCATGGCACGAAAGTGAGTTTCTGGCTAGACCCGGGCAGCTAATCTTTCAGTTTGACCCACGTGAAATTTTTATTTCGTTTATATTAATATAAAATATTTTTTTCATAATTTTAACTATTTATTAACACAGGTCAAATCAGATTAGTCTAGTCAATTGATTTTACCCGAATTGAGATGGATTTAAATGCGGTAAAAATAGACTGATCTAGTTTAAAATATGCCGAACAAGATTTTAAAACTTTATTATTTAGTAAATAATTTAAAAATAATCACTAACTAACGGTTTGAGAGAAATTACCGTTAACTGAATGCAAAATTCTTTTAATTGGATTGAATGTGATACTTTTAGAAATTTTTGAGACTAAATTTGATACTTTAATAACCTTTTAGGACTGAATTTGTCAATTTTTAAATTTTTGATTTTTTTAATAATTATGCCATGTGGCAGCCACACGTCATGTGTGCATATGGGTGGCACGTTGGCAGACAATTTAATGTCACGTGGCTACGTGGCAGCCACGTCAGTGCCATGTGGCATAAAAACTTAACAGCTGTTGAGTCACTCGTTAAACCCTATCAAAAAAATATTAAATTAGATCAAATGTGTCAATTTTAGAAATATTTATGACCAAATTTGTCAAGTTTCAAATGTGTAGGACCAACTATGTAACATGGTCATTATATAAGACAAATTGTGTATTTTAATTATTTACCAAAAGCAAAAAGTTCAAATTTAAAAGTATTTGTCCATAACCGATAAAAAGTTGGATGCAACAAAATTTAAGCTCAAAAAAGGTAATAAAAAATATATTTGAAAGGATATTATTCATTTGCCAAACCTCCCAAGAAGCGCTTGGTTTTAACGTTGTCGGCTCGGCCAAATTGTTACTTGTTTCAAGTTAGATAGTCCAATAAGCTCTCCCAGCTCTTGTGGTATTTGAAGGAATTATCTGTGTGGATCTGGTAAAAAATTCTAATTTCGTGTTACACATTCCAAAATTGGGAATTTTCAACCAAACCCAAACGCTCGTGTAAGACAATTCAAACCCTCATGAGCACCGGATCTTAGTTTAACTTTATTCGAATTCATCACGCGACAATATAACGATAACTAATAAAAGTAGAAAGATAGAAATCGACCTCTTGAAGTGTGTCCCTTAAGTAATTGCTTGTATGACTCTTAGACAGATCCGTACGTTGTGAGGGCAACGAACCAACTTACTAATTGAATCAGCACCAAGAAAATCAACACAAAAATTCTGCATGAAAAACCAAGTTTTGTTTCTCAGATCTCGCACCGCAAATTCTGGAACCCCATGCGCCGTCGTCACACGCTCCATGCGCCGCTGTCCGCTGCTAGAATCACCACCGGAGAGAAGCCAGAAATACTTGCCACTACAGCTAGCTACTTCAGCCACCGCTGCCCGGACTTTTCCTGCCGTGCGCTAGAAGAAAAACCTGAGAAAAATTGTTGACAAAGCTTTCTTTCTCTTTCTCTCTCTAGTTTCTAGAATTATGAAACTTGTGTGTCTTGCATTGCTAATCCTTTGTCTATTTATAGAGTTACAAGAGAGACCTTAAGTGAGTTTGAGTTAGGCTTTCTTGTTGGGCTTGGGTTTTGGTAATTTCCAAATCTCAATTAGGTTACCTAATTCTTGGAATTCTTAATTCTTAATTGAAACAAGAATTAATTAATTAATTAACTAAATCCACTTTGTCAATTTACTAATTGACCCTCAGGATTAATTAATTAAATAATTAATTCACTTTCTCAATTAACCCAACAATATAATTAGTCGTAACACTAACAGATTAATTATGGCATCACCGCTCAAACCATAATTGCTTCCAGAACCAATAATTTAATTATTCTTTATTTTTCCCACGTCAAAGATATAGTGCTCGTCAATTTATTAATTTACTGATACATTAATTAATCGACTACTTATAATCCGAGATTAGTACCTCTTGACCTTTTTACTATACCGGACAGAAGTCCACCTGCCGGGTTTAGTATAATAAACATTACGAGCTCATCTCGAGAGGACCATCACCTTGGATGCACGGGTACATGGTTTCCTTTCGACAAGCAACAGCACACTAAGCAATCAAACACGCCCACCCAACCTACCGAGAATATGGGCCTCAAGTGACCTCACTCATTGGCAGATTAAAGTGCACTATGTCTAATACTCATGCCCGTTCAAGTCTAGAGATTAAGAGATAGAATACTAGGATTGAATAGTCTATTAAATCAGTATAAGACAATTTAATTCATATGGTCATGCTCAATATGCCCCGGGCACATCTATATGACTCAATTAGTTTAGACAAACTAATTCCCAAATCAAATAATAATTTAGACCAACAGTGTGTCCAAAAATGTCTCAGTTATGAGCCTACTTTATATGTCATAATCTTTAACCAATAATGAGATCTACTGTCTCACACTAAACACCTCATTATCTTATCATATGACATAAGTGGACTTCATATATATAAACACTTAAATATGAAAACAATTAACTGAATTTTTCAATAGATATATATAACGGGAAATAGTTTTCATACAAGCAAATTTTTAGTATTCAAAACCTACAATCTCCCACTAATACTTAAGTTGCGCTTAAAGTATAAAACTGTTTAATACAAATAACCAACTGCTATAGTAAATTCTAGAGAATAGTCAAGGCTCAGCTAAATATTTAACACCCATGCCGTCCACATGAGTCTCAAAGAATTTTGTAGTCAATGTTTTTGTGAAAGGATCTGCAAGGTTATCTACTGATGCTATCACGACCACATCTCCCTTCTTAACGATATTTCATATCCTGTGGTACTTAAGCTCTATGTGCCTACTCGCTTTGTGAGTTCGTGGTTCTTTTGAGTTGGCTAATGCACCAATGTTATCACAATACACGTTGATAGATCTTGCTAACTCAGGAATCACATCTAAATCCACTAAGAAGTTATTGAGCTACACTGCTTCTTTCGCTGCCTCTGATGATGCAGCGTACTCAGCTTCCATAGCCCCGTATTTCTGCTTGACACTCCGCCAAAATATGGTTGCACCTGTTAGTTTTGAATACAGAAAAGCTATGACTTGTATTAAAAACTAATATCCACAGATGATATATCATTTTGTTTCAGTATTAAATTGTTCCATTATATCATAAAACTAGATAACGGGGTGTGGAAAGACACAGTAGATACCGTTATTGGTTAAAGTATTGATATATTAAAAGTATGCTCGTAACTGAGATACTCTGAACATACTATCGGTGTAGGTTATCATGTGGTTTGGAAATTAGTTTATCTAGACTAATTAAATCACATGGATATACCTGGGGCATATTGAGCACGACCAGTTTGGATAGAATTGAATTATATTGATCGGCGTAGTCAATTCGGTCCTAGTATTCCGTCTCTCAATCCCGAGAATGTGACGGGCGTGAGAGTTGGATATCGTATGCTTTGATTTGCCAAAAAGTGCGGTCAATTGCGGCCTATACCTCAGTAGATTGGGTATGCGGTGTTTAGCTTCTTACATGCCGTTGCTAGTCAGAGGAATCCATGTACTGGTTGGCCGGGTTGATGGTGCTCCCGAGGTGAGCTCGAAAGGTTTGTTATACTAAACCCGGCCGGTGGACTTTATGTCCAGTATGATAAAAAGTTCGAGTGGTACTAATCTCGGAAACCAAGAAGTCAGTGAATTAGTTTGTCAGTAAATTGATAAACCGATGAGCACTAGATCTTTAATATGGGAGATAGAAGAAAATATAGTGGCACGATGTAAAGTCATTTTTGAGCGGTAGTTCCATAATTGGTCCGTTAGTGGTACGACTAATTATGCGTTTGACTAATCGATAAAGTGAATTAATTAATCCTAAAGGTTTAATTAATATTTAATTGAAAAAGTGGATTAAGAAAATTAATTCTATATGAAGTAATTAATCCAAAGGGTTCGATTAAATTAAATTAACGAAGTGGGTTAAAGATTTAATTCAAAGGGATCGATTGGAGTTGACTAGTATCGGAAAGACTAAGGGGTTAACGAAAGTCAAACTAAAAGGCCCAACTCAAAGGCCCATTAGGTCCCCTTAGAAGCTCCCTATAAATATCCCTTGTTAGGCAACTTACAAGATATTAGAAACCTTAGAGGCATTTTGCCTAATGTGAGAAAGAGTGGTCTAGAGAGAAAACTTCTTCCCCTACCTTGAAGTTTTCTTTCGAAGTCGACCAAGGATCTTTCTTCTTCGAGAATCCTTAAAGCCCATAACCTAGAGAATCCAAGATCATCATTTTGGGAAGAAAGTTGCTGCCTTTTTCGTGAGATTTTTTTTTACCGCCGATGGAGTAGTCCGGCGCCGACTTTTGGTTTCTTCAGGCGGCAATTTGTCTTTCCTCATTGTCGGTTTATTGATTCTTGTTGTGTTAATCCTCTAGCTTGATCTTCTTAGATCGATAGAGTCTAGATCTACGAGCAGGAACACATTCCAGACACTTTTGCTATGGATTTTCAGATTGAGTTAAGTTCCCGGGCTAAATCTGTTTCTTCAGATTTGTGTGATTCTTGAAGTGGGTTTCTTAGGATTTCTACATTTTGCCTTGGGCTACTCCGTAGACACTAGCCCACACTAGTTCGGAGTCGAATTGGAGTTATTCTTCGGATTTCGAGTGGATTTCACAGCCAGGCGGTAAATACGTACAATAATCTTCGGGTAACGATCTACTGAGGATCTAACGAGTTTTTGGAAATGGGTCTCATATGGATCTCTTCCTTAGTGTCTTAGCTACCTTTTGGATAGTCGCCCATGCGATTTTGAGGTAGAGACGGAGTTGTTATCGGGATTCTCTCGTGATTGGTCCCAGGCGGTAAACAACAAGATTTTCAGCTTTGGTTTTCTTATTGCTAGGGACACGCTTCAAAGGTATAATCTTTTGAACTTTCCACTTTAATTAAAGATTGTATCTTTTGTGTCCTAATTAATAAATTAAATAAGTATATGCCTAGATCCGTTTATGGGAAAATGAATTTGAGCCTGAGCTTTGTCGAAAGTTTCCGATTTTGGAATACATTGAACGAAAGTGAGGTTTTTGATTTAGCCCTAGCTTGTTCTGTTTTCCTTCAGCACCTCTCAAAGTAAACACAAACCGGAGATAGGCTTACTCTTGTTATTATCACCTTGGAAATCAGAAATTCTGTAACCTCTCGGAACTAGCTCTTGCGCTTGATAGACCAAAACTTGGTCTTTTTTTGCGCAAATACTTGACGATGCACTTCACAACCTTCCAATGAGTTTTTCCAGGGTTACTCTTATACTAGCTAACCATGCTAACGGCATAGCAAATATCAGGTCTTGTGCATAACATGACATACACGAGACTTCCTACTGCTGAAGTATAAGGAATTGTCTTCATGGCTTCTATCTCCTCAACTGTCTTTCGAGACTGTTCTTTAGATAGATGCACTCTTTGTCTAAAGGGTAGAAAAACTTTCTTGGAGTTCTGCAAGGTTGAAATGAGCCAGAATCGTATCTATGTATGAAGCCTGAGAGAGCGTCAGTGAACGTTTCCTATGATCTCGAATAATCTTAATCTCAAGGATATGTACAGTTTCTCCTAAGTCCTTCATATCAAATTTTTAGGACAACCATGCATTTATGTCTGATAACAATTTCTTATTATTGCCAATAAGTAGGATGTCATCTACTTAAATTATAAGAAACACCACAATATTTCCATCACATCTACGATACATGCACTGCTCATCCGGACATTGAGTAAATTCGTAGGACTGGATTATTTTATCAAACTTGATGTTCTAAGATTAGGATGCTTGCTTAAGTCCGTAGATAGACCTCTTAAGCTTGCAAACCTTACTCTTAGCCTTCAACGATGAAACCCTATGATTGCTGCATGAAGATGGTTTCCTTAAGACTTCCATTAAGGAAAGCTGTCCTGACATCTATATGCCAAATCTGATAATCTAAATGAGCAGTTATGCCAAAAAAATCCCGATTGACTTAAGCATAGTTACCAGGGAAACGGTTTTCTCATAGTCGATACCTTCTTTCTGAGTACACCCCTTATCCACAAGCCTAGCTTTAAAGGTTTCAACTTACCTTCAGATCCTCTCTTTCTTTTGTAGTCCCACTTGCATCTAATAGGTTTAAACTATCAGGCAAGTTTACAAGATCCATACTTGATTAGAGTCCATTGACCCCATCTCGATATCATTGATTTTCCTCTAGATTTTGCATCTTTATCTCGGAGAGTCTCATTGTAGTTAACCGGGTCTGGTTTATGTGCTCCAGGAATTAAATCCAAATATTCTCCTAAGCCCACGTACCTCTCAGGTTATCTCACATCCCTCCCACTACGATGAGGCACCGCTACAGGCGTATCCTTTGTGACATTATGTGCAATATCTTGTGGTGTATCTACTTGTATTAGTGCAACAGGAGATGTGGATTGTCCTCTAAGTTCTTCTAGTACGATCTTACTACTGCGCTTGTGATCTAGAATATAGTCCTCTTATAAAACACTGGTGTTAGTGCTAACTACTTCCTTTTGATCTTTAGGACTATAGAATAGGACACCTTTAATTCCTCTTGGATATCCTACAAATAGTATTACTTTTGTTCTTGAATCTAACTTACCCGCATCTGCCTTAAGCATATGTGTTGGACAACCCCAAATTCTGAGATGTCTCAGACTGGGCTTACCGACCACAACTCCATAAGGGTTGAGGGCACGAATTTAGATGGTATAAGATTAAGTATGTATGCAGCTGTTTCTAAGGCATATCTCCAAAACAAATTTGGCAATTCACTATAACTCATCATAGATCTCACCATGTCCATAAGAATTATGTTTCTCCGTCCTACTACACCATTCTGCTGGGGTGTACCAGGTAGATAACTGAGATTAAATTCCTACCTCTAACATATAGGTTCGAAATTCATCAGACTGGTATCTGGGAATAGTATCACTCGACTTTCTTATTGTACCAGACATAAAGTCCACCGGTCGAGTTTAGTATAATAATCCTTTCGAGCTCATCTCGAGAGCACCATCAACCCAGCAAACCGGTACATGGATTTCTTTGACTAGGAACAACACACAAAGAAGTTAAACATTGCATACCCAAGTTACAGAGATTGAGGCCTCAATTGACCGCACCCTTTGGCAAATTAAAGCATACGATATCTAACTCTCGTGCACGCTCCAATCTAGGGATTAAGAGATTAGAATACTAGGATCTAATTAACTATGCCGATCAGTACAAGTTAATTCAATCCCGAATAGGTCATGCTCAATATGCCTCGGGCACATCCGTGTGATTTAATTAGTCTAGACAAACTAATTTCCAAATCATACGATAACCTATACCGATAGTATGTTCAAACTATCTCAGTTACGAGCATATGTTTATATATCAATAATTTAACCAATAACGAGATCTACTGTGTCTTTTCACACCTCGTTATCTAGTTCTATGATATAATGGAACAAGTTTAATCTTGAAACATAATCGATATGTTAATTGTGGATATTAGTTTTTCATACAAGCAATAGGTTTTTAGTATTCAAACTAACAATAACCTGTTGGTGAATGTGCCCTAATGAGGGCTATTTATGTAAATATACTTTAAGGGTATTTATGTAAATAAGACATTTTTCGCTTGATTGATTGTTTATCAAATGAGTTAATTTCATGATAGTAATATCTTTGTGCATATTTAAATTAATGAAATCGATCTGCCAAAAGAAACACTCCATGAACTAATTAGATCATGAGTGATTCTTTTGAGTAGTACTGGTACTAGGATCCTTAGACCAGAAATCACTACATGGTCTTAGGTGAATTGTGGTGTGCTTTGACATACGCCTAACGGGGCCCTAACAGGTTGCCAAGTACGGGTATGATTGGGTACACTATGATTCACACTAAGATATGTAGGTGAAGTGATGGGACTACAAATCTCTCTTAAGTGAGAGATGATATCTTGGCCACTTGATAGTGAACTGAAAGTGCATGGCCATGCCCAAGGAATGATAAGGATATCATTTGCTTGATGGATTCAGTGTCACTAAGAGATCAAGTAAACGTTTAGCTATATAAGGATGATGGTTCCATGCCTTTTGCTAAACGGGATATCGATGTAGATGATCGTACGCAGTTTGTTCAGAAAGGTTGTGTTGAATCATTGTTCGACTATCCATTCTGAATTGGGTAGTTATTATGTCTTGCTAGAGACCACTAATGACTTATGGATTAATCAATGAGATTGAGTTATCCATTGCCAATTTGGAATGGGCCTACAGGATCGCACATAACAAAGTTCGATGATGCAGAATAAGTATTATTGCCTACAATAAGTATAATTGTTATACTTAAATAAATAAGATTTAATAAAATGGTTTAATTAAATATTATTGAAAAGTTATGTGGTATTAATTAATAGTTAATTAATTACCTGGGAACAATTGGGATGAGCTGATAAATCAAGGGACTTAATTGCAATTGAAGTTCTTGACCCATCAGCCTGATCCATGGGTCATGGGTTGATCCATGGGCTTGGTGTATAACCCAAGTCATTAAGGTATTATTTAAGGCTGGTTTGGAATTAGTAAATATTATTTAAATACTAATTTGGAATCAGTTAAATAATATTTGGTAATAATACTGATTTAGAACATAACTAAAATCAGTTAAGTTATAATTAGATAATTACAATACTGATTTTGGAAATTAATTCTCTACAAATATCCTAGGGATATAATTGTAGGAGGATGATGATTTTGAATTAGAAAATCATATCAGAAAAATACACTTTTTCCCAAATTCTCTGGGTAGGCAAGATCGGCTAGCACCAACCTGCGAAGACTTTCGTGCTTAAGAGTAGAGAATCCTTCGAGGAAGGATTTTGGAGACAAAAACGCCATCTTCTCAGAGGAGCCAGGTGACGTGCACAACCGATTACGCTTCTAGGGTAAGACCCGATTCTTAGTGTTTAGGAATTCCGCCGTTTAATTAGATTAAACGCCTATACAGTTTCCTACAGTGGTATCAGAGCCAGGTTCATTTTAGTGATAATGATTGAAATTAATTGAGTAAAACAAAATGGATTTGTTTTCAAAAATTAATTTTGTTACGTCGCAAACAAGGGCTAAATTTAGTTTTTTGGTTTTCCGGGTTTTGGAAACCCTCATTGGAAAAATCGTGTTGGCTAGAAGGCCAAGCTTAGGTGTTTCAGGAATTTGTTTTGTTTTCACCGAGAACTGGGTTATGTTGCGAACCTTGCCGGATTGGATTTTCAAAACCGATAAACATATTTGGGTTCTTGTTTTCAACCAAATTGGTTTCAAAAATATGTGGGCTGTGTGTGTTTTTTTTCTCCTTTCCACACCGGGAAAACATGTTTGGTTTTTGGTCGCTAAGTCGCCAGAAAAACACAACCATCTGGGGTTTGGTTTTCAAATCTTTGCTGGGCTAATTTGTTTTGAAAACCTTGCTGAAAATTTTTTTTCCTTTGTTTTGCTCACCAGAAAAATGAAGAACGGAAGGTTTCCGTTTTTCTTTTGGATTATTGGATTTTAATTACCAGAACCAAATTTTCGTTTCTGGGTTTTAAACTTTTCAGTCGGGAAAATGAGAAAAACTTTTCTGGGGTGTTTGGAATATCACCGAGAAAACGGGCCATTTGTGCGGAAGGTTTGCATCAATTTTTTTTCTATTTCTGGGTTTTTTGTTAACGCCTCGACGGAAAAATGGGCTGCTGGTTGTTGTTGCTGGTTATTTTTCTCTTCGGAAGTGTTGGGTCATCCGAAAAACGGCGAAGACGGAATCCATGTTGGCGGGCTGCTTCGGTTTCATCGAAGTGATCGCTGGGTTCGTGTCTGGGCTCGATTGGCGCTGGAAATGAGCAGTGGAACGTTACCGCTGCGTTTCCTCGTCGATCAATTTAGATAAATTTAGGATCAATTTAGAATTTTATCCTATAAGTTTAAATTTATCTTAATTAGATAATTAGATAAATTTTAAATAATTACTTTAATTAGATTAAAATAATTAGAAAAGATAAATAAATAAATAATTAGATTAATTAATTTGTTTAAATTTTGAATTGTTATTTATTTATTTTATTTTATTTTATTTTAATTTTGATGCTTATTTAAATTGTTTAAATTTTATTTGAAGCATCATAATTATGCAAGCATGTTCATGCATCATTTTGGATAAATGTAAAATGAACAGAAGGATTGATTAAAATTGATCATGACACGATCAATTTTAATTCTTTAATAGTTACACAATCCTTAAAATTAATCGGCTTAAATTAAAACCGGCTTGTATGAGCATATACATTTTATGTGTTTCAAAGCATGAATTGGGCTTTTAATTTTAACGTTTGAAAAGTTGGGGCCTACGTGCCTATAAAAATCATCATGTAATAGTTAGGCCCAAAAGGAGGTTCCAAGAGGAGTCCATGGTGGAACTCAGGAGCGGAGGCCCAAACATGAAGATTTTAAAAGGCCCTGTAATAGACTAGAGCCCAGTTCATCACTTTAATTCATTCTTTTATTTATGCAAATGAATGATAAACGAAAATGCATGTTAAGCCGATCAAACTTAAATCCCAAAAACCCAAGATTTGGCTTCCATACTTAAGGGCCCGCTTGAGCGTCGAACGTCTGGTGGACTTGGATAGCCCAAGGGCCTCAGGTTTTCTTCGTGCGGCGGGTTGTTACATAATAGTGCCCAACTTTATCACTACCATTAATGAGTGGAAAAACTGTTTGGGTATTAGATGCTCAACTTTATCACTACCACTCGTTATGGAAAAACTGTGTGGGTGTCTATTGATGTGATGCCTTGAGGGATGGTTTAACTTGGGAAAATTAATCCTAGCTTGACCCGATAAGTTGACTAGGGATTAATTTTTCAAAGATAGGATGGTGTCAAACATTTGAAATGTTCATTCTATCACCGAAAAGTTGCATGGTATGCAATTGGAAAGCGTTAGATTACATGGAATGTGATTTGAACGTTGCCTACCAGAAGAGCCCGATCCCTACGATACTTGCCAAAGCAAGGCTGGGTTGACTCTTTGTGGATTTTCGGCCCACAATCTAGCACCAACACAAAATTGTTAGGGATTTCAATTTTGGCTATTGTGGAAAATTAATATTAAAACTCATTCTAATATTTTGCAATATTCTTTGTAGAAATAGCATCATCTAGCACAAATGTTATCTCAAACTTTACTCTAAGAAGTATATTGGATAAAGATAAATTGGTTGGACCAAACTTCTTAGATTGGGAATGAAATTTGAGAATAGTTCTCAAGCAAGAAAGGAAGCTACATGTCTTAGAGACCGCTTTACCTGAACCACCATAAAATGCTTCGGCAACTGTTCAACAAGCCAGGGATAAGCTGAAAAGAGACTCCGATGATGGGACGTGCTTGATGCTCGCGTCTATGATAGGCGAGCTTCAAAAGCAGTTCATGAATTTGGAAGCCTTCTGAATTTATGAGTCACTGACGGAAATGTTTCGTGAACAAGCTTCAGGTATCTTTGTTATAGAAATAAATCTTTCTATGTCCTCCTCATGGGTATTAGGTACTGGTTGTGGGGCTCACATTTGTACTAATGTGCAGGGACTCAGAAATAAAAGGATAATAAAGAAAGGTGAAGTAGATCTCCGAGTGGGCAACGGGGCAAGAGTTGCTGCTGTTGAAGTTGGAGATTACACTCTGTCTTTACCTTCTGGTTTCAATATCGAACTTGAAAATTATTATTATGTACATGCTTTGAGCAGAAATATTATTTCAGTTTTGAGTTTAGATAATAAAGGTTTTTGATTTATTATAGAGAATAATTCGTTATCTTTATATCGAAATGATATTTTATACGGAGTTGCAAATACGTGTAACGGTCTGTATGTCTTGGATTTGACCCTAGAAAAACCAGTCTATAACATAGAAAAGAAAGCTAAATCATCCAAAAATGATTTAAGTCCAACATACCTTTGGCATTATCGAATAGGCCATGCAAATGAAAAGCGAGTTCAAAAGCTTCACAAGGATGGAGTGCTTGGTTCATTTGATTTTGAATCATATGAAACCTGCGAACCCTGCTTGCAAGGCAAAATGACAAAGAGTCCTTTCAACAAGAAAGGTGAAAAAACAAGTGAGCTATTGGCCCTAATACATACAGATGTATGTGGACCAATGAGCACACAAGCCAGAGGTGGATTTGAATACTTCGTGACTTTTACTGATGACTTTAGTAGATATGGGTATGTCTACTTAATGAAGTATAAAAGTGAAACTTTTGAAAAGTTCAAGGAGTTTAAAAACAAAGTAGAGAATCAGTTGGATAGAAGGATTAAGGCTATTCGCTCCAATCGGAGAGGTGAATACCTTAGTGATGAGTTCGATGGCTATCTAAAACTGTTGGGAATAGTCTAGGTGTTTAATCCAATTAAACAGCGGAATCCTAAACTATGAGGATCGGGTCTTACCCTTGAAGCGTAATCGGTTACGCACGTCGCCTGGCTCCTCTGAGAAGATGGCGTTTTGTTGTCTCCAAAATCCTTCCTCGAAGGATCCTCTACTCTCAAGCACGAAAGCCTTCGCAGGTTGGTGCTAGCCAATCTTGCCTACCCGGAGAATTTGGGAAATCTGTGTATTTTTCTGATGAGAATCATTCAAAAATCCTCCTCCTACAATTATATCCCTAGGATATTTGTAGAGAATTAATTTCCAAAATCAGTATTGTAATTTATCCAATTATAACTTAACTGATTTTAGTAATTTCCAAATCAGTATTATTACCAAATATTATTTAACTGATTCCAAGTCAGTATTTAAATAATATTTACTAATTCCAAATCAGCCTTAAATAACACTTTAATGATTTGGGTTATACACCAAGCCCATGGATCAACCCATGACCCATGGATCAGGCTGATGGGTCAAGAACTTCAATTGCAATTAAATCCCTTGATTTATCAGCCCATCCCAATTGTTCCAAGGTAATTAATTAACTATTAATTAATACCACCGAACTTTCCAATAATATTCAATTAAACCATTTAATTAAATCTTATTTATTTAAGTATAACAATTATACTTATTGTAGGCAAGAATACTTATTCTGCATCATTGGACTTTCTTATGTGCGATCCTGTAGGCCCATTCCAAATTGGCAACGGATAACTCAATCTCATTGATTAATCCATAAGTCATTAGTGGTCTCTAGCAAGACATAATGACTACCCAATTCAGAATGGAGGGTCGAATGGAGATTCAACACAACCTTTCCGAGCAAACTGCGTACGATCCTCTACATCGATATCCAGCTTAGCATAAGGCATGGAACCATCATCCTTATGTAGCTAAGCGTTTACTTGATCTCTTAGTGACACTGAATCCATCAAGCAAATGATATCCTTATCATTCCTTGGGCATGGCCATGCACTTTTCAGTTCACTATCAAGTGGCCAAGATATCATCTCTCACTTAAGAGAGATTTGTAGTCCCATCACTTCACCTACATACCTTAGCGTGTCTCATAGTGTACCCAATCATACCCGTACTTGGCAACCTGTTACGGCCCCGTTAGGCGTATGTCAAAGCACACTACAATTCACCTAAGACCATGTAGTGATTTCTGGTCTAAGGATCCTAGTACCAGTACTACTCAAAAGAATCACTCATGATCTGGTTAGTCCATGGAGTGTTTCTTTTGGCGGATCGATTTCATGAATTTAAATATGCACAAGGATATTACTATCATGAAATTAACTCATTTGATAAACAATCAATCAAGCGACAAATATCTTATTTACATAAATACCCTCAAAGTATATTTACATAAATAGCCCTCATTAGGGCACATTCACCAACAAAAACAGTGTGGAATTGTTTCACAGCTGACTCCACCAGGAACACCTCAATGGAATAGTGTATCCAAAAGGAGAAATCGGACCTCATTAGATATGGTTCGATCAATAATGGGCCTAGCGACTCTCCCTACATCCTTTTGGGGTTATGATCTCCTTTCTGCTGCCTACTTATTGAATTGTATTCCATCTAAGGCAGTAGATAAGACTCCATATGAGATATGGATGGGTCGGAAGCCCTATATGTCCTATCTACGAGTTTGGGGTTGTCAAGCTCCTGTAAAGCGTTTACAAAGTAATAAGCTTGAACCCAAAACTGACAAATGCCTATTTGTGGGATATCCTAAGGAAACCAAAGGATATCAATTCTACAACCCAACTGAGAACAAAGTGTTTGTTGCTCGAGGAGCTACTTTCTTAGAGAAAGAATTTCTGTACAAGAAAGACAGTGGGAGTAGAATAGAACTCGGAGAAGTTCAAGAACCACAAGAGAATGTAGAATGATCTACAGAAACTCAGGTGGATGTTGACAGCTCATAAAGATGAGCAACCTGAGTCAACAACACAAGAACCTAGAAGGTCTAGTACATCTCATCATGAACCCGAGAGATACGAATTTCTCGTGACTGACGATCAAGATTTGATCTTGGTGGACTCTGATGAGCCCACTACCTACAGACAGGTTTTAGAAAGTCCAAATTCAGATAAATGGCTGCAAGCCATGGAATCTGAAATGCAATCCATGAGGGACAATAAAGTGTGGACTTTGATTGACCCTCCTGTTCAGGCAAAGGTTGTCGATTGCAAGTGGATTTTTAAGATAAAACCTGGCGGGATCTTCAAGGCATGACTAGTGGCTAAAGGTTTCAGACAGACTCATGGTATAGACTATGATGAAACCTTCTCCCCTGTCATGATGCTCAAGTCCATTAGGACAATGCTTGCCATAGCAACATATTTTGACTATGAGGTATACAGATGGATGTTAAGACGGCTTTCCTGAATGGAAACCTACTCGAGGATGTTTATATGAAATAACCCGAGGGATACATCGATCAAACACATCCTAATCAAGTATGTAAGCTTTAGAGGTCCATCTATGGACTAAAGCAAGCATCTCGAAGTTGGAATCTTCGTTTTGATGAGGAAGTAAAAGGTTACGGATTCATCAAGAACGAAGATGAGCCTTGTGTTTACAAGAAAGTTAGTGGGAGCAAGATTGTTTTCCTTGTCCTATATGTGGACGACATCGTGCTCATAGGAAATGACATTCCCTTGATGAAAGATATCAAATAATGGTTGGGGAGTGTATTTTCTATGAAAGACTTAGGAGAAGCTGAGACGATACTAGGTATCAAGATCTATAGAGATAGGTCTAAAAGGCTTCTGGGACTAAGTCAAGAAGGGTACATAGAGAAGATATTGAAAAGATTCAATATGTCTAACTCCAAAAATGGTAAGGTACCATTTAGACATAGCCTTCTCTTGAAGAAGAACCAAGGTCCTTCAACAAGAGAGGAGAGGGATATAATGAGTAGAGTCCCATATGCTTCGGCAATAGGATTTATCATGTATGCCATGTTGTGTACCCGTCCGGATGTTGCACATGCACTTAGCATGACTAGCAGATACCAACAAGATCCAGGGATGGATTATTGGACTGCAGTCAAAGTAATCCTGAAGTACTTACGAAGAACTAAAGGATTAATGCTAGTGTATGGAGGACAAGAACAGCTCATTGTACAAGGTTACGCTGATGCTGCTTTTCAAACAGATCAAGATGACATGAAGTCACAATCAGGCTACGTGTTTAGTCTGAATGGCGGTGCAATAAGTTGGAAAAGCTCAAAGCAAGATACAACAGCTGATTCTACAACAGAGTCTGAGTACATTGCTGCATCAGATGTTGCAAAGGAAGCTGTTTGGTTGAGGAAGTTCGTGTCAGACATCGGAGTGATACCGAGTATCCAAGATCCAATAGAACTTTTCTGTGACAATAACGGGGCCATCACACAAGCTAAGGAGCCTCGGTCACACCAGAAAACCAAACACATACTCAGAAGGTTTCACCTCATCCGAGAGATCATTGATCGAGGAGATGTGAAAGTGTGCAAAATGGGGTAGGATAACAATATAGCAGATCCTCTCACAAAAGCTCTACCACAGTCAAAGTTTGTTGGTGAATGTGCCCTAATGAGGGCTATTTATGTCAATATACTTTGAGGGTATTTATATAAATAAGATATTTGTTGCTTGATTGATTATTTATCAAATAAGTTAATTTCACGATAGTAATATCCTTGTGCATATTTAAATTCATGAAATCGATCAGCCAAAAGAAACACTCCATGGACTAATTAGATCATGAGTGATTCTTTTGAGTAGTACTGGTACTAGGATCCTTAAACCAGAAATCACTACATGGCCTTAGGTGAATTGTGGTGTGCTTTGACATACGCCTAACGGGGCCGTAACAGGTTGCCAAGTACTGGTATGATTGGGTATCTATGATTCACGCTAAGATATATTGGTGAAGTGATGGGACTACAAATCTCTCTTAAGTGAGAGATGATATCTTGGCCACTTGATAGTGAACTGAAAGTGCATGGCCATGCCTAAGGAATGGTAAGGATATCATTTGCTTGATGGATTCAGTGTCACTAAGAGATCAAGTAAACGTTTAGCTATATAAGGATGATGGTTCCATGCCTTATGCTAAACGGGATATCGATGCAGAGGATCGTACGCAGTTTGCTCGGAAAGGTTGTGTTGAATCACCTTTCGACCCTCCATACCGAATTGGGTAGTCATTATGTCTTGCTAGAGACCACTAATGACTTATGGATTAATCAATGAGATTGAGTTATCCATTGCCAATTTGGAATGGGCCTACAGGATCGCACATAACAAAGTTCGATGATGCAGAATAAGTATTCTTGCCTACAATAAGTATAATTGTTATACTTAAATAAATAAGATTTAATTAAATAGTTTAATTAAATATTATTGAAAAATTATGTGGTATTAATTAATAGTTAATTAATTACCTGGGAACAATTGGGATGGGCTAATAAATCAAGGAACTTAATTGCAATTAAAGTTCTTGACCCATCACCTGATCCATGGGTCATGGGTTGATCCATGGGCTTGGTGTATAACCCAAATCATTAATGTATTATTTAAGGCTGGTTTGGAATTAGTAAATATTATTTAAATATTAATTTGGAATCAGTTAAATAATATTTGGTAATAATACTGATTTGGAACATAACTAAAATCAGTTAAGTTATAATTAGATAATTACAATACTGATTTTGGAAATTAATTCTCTACAAATATCCTAGGGATATAATTGTAGGAGGATGATGATTTTGAATTAGAAAATCCTATCAGAAAAATACACTTTTTCCCAAATTCTCTGGGTAGGCAAGATCGGCTAGCACCAACCTGCGAAGACTTTCGTGCTTGAGAGTAGAGAATCCTTCGAGGAAGGATTTTGGAGACAAAAATGCCATCTTCTCAGAGGAGCTAGGCGATGTGCACAATTGATTACGCTTCTAGGGTAAGACCCGATCCTTAGTTTTAGGAATTCCGCTGTTTAATTGGATTAAACAGCTAGACAATTTCCAACATAACCATCCTTTAAAAGTTTAGAAACTACAACAAGGTTCTTTATAAAAATAGGAACATAAAGACAATTATTTAAAACTAGGCTAGAATTCTCAAAATTTAGCTTAACTTCTCCAACTGCAACGACTGACACTTTCGTGGTGTCACCCAAGTAGACTTCCATCTCGCATTCTCTAAACTTCCGGCCTGCTTAGAACCCCTACGAAGAATTATAAACATAGTCAGTGGTGTCTGAATCCACACACCAAGTATATATGGGAATCACTATTAAACATATCTCAGTAATTAAGGCAAAAATAGTCGTACATTTGATCTTTGGATAATCTAATTTCCAATGTCCCGTCTTACCACATTTGAAGCACTTGGTTTTCAGCTTCTTCTTCTTTGTGATATCAAGCTTAAGCGAATGATTAGTAGTCTTTCTAGCCTTTTTCTTCTTTGCGATATCAGGCTTAGGCGAATGAAGCACTTGCTCGCTTTTTCTCTTGAAGAAGATCTTCATCCGACACTAATGAAGTTAAGAACTCGACTAGGGTATAATCCATTCATATTATAATTCAGCGAAAACTGCTCAAACACTAAGGCAAGCTCTGGATGATGATATCAGCTTGGCTTTGATGATCAATCTCACCTCCCAACAGCTTTATTACATTCATGTTACTAATCATTTCAAGGACGTGATCTCTCACTGGAGTGCCCTCTTTCAACTTAGCAGTCATGAGCTTACTCATAGCCACTTGCCTAGTATTCCGACCTTGATGTCCAAACATTTCTATGAGATTCAACATCATTTCTAAGGCAGTGGTCATTGACTGATGCTGATGTTGCAGAACATTTGACATTGAAGCCAGAATGTAACATCGCGACATCTCATCAGCCTTTCTCCACCTCTGATAAACTTCTCTTTGTTCATCAGTTGACTGGTCATTAGGCGCATGAGAACACAGTTCTGGAGCACGAACTTGTATTGCTCAGCCGTCAGGAAAATGTCCAAGTTGCATTTCTAATCGATGTAATTTTGACAATTCAGTTTGTTCTCTTTTAATATGACAGCTAAAGGATTAAACGTCATATCGAAAATTGTAAATAAATAAACAAAAAAGTTTCAGTAAATTGAGGAAACTCAAAAATAATATTGCAAAATCCCTCAAAACAATAAAATCTATATACTAATATCTTATTCACCAGAATTCACGCAAGCCATGATAGTGTGAACGTTAACATTAATCCACATTCATTCAAGAAAAACCTAGTTTATTAATTTCATCATCTGACCAAACATTCTATTGACCAATGAAATTAATAGTTGGTACTTTTGGTCGTACAAATAGGCAGTGTAACCTCGATGGGAGGAATACTACAAACAGTACACTAAGTGTATTACCATTAACTGACTTATAAGTTTGTTACCAAGGATAGTGCGCCTCAAATGGAGAGGGTGTCGCATTCTCCAATTTAACTTACTATAATCATCTTACTTAGAAATTCATTCTAGTGATCTTATAGATTAGACTCATCCGTTATGGAGGAAGACCCTAATGCCAACGCGCAAGTATACCCACATCATTTTTGAATTCGTAATAGAGGCCATGGGAATATTAACAAACCCGCTCCCACTTAGATTCTTAAATTTAGGGTTTTTCTGGGTTTAACATGAAATTAACTATCCTATGTTATACGCAACCATAAAACCTCATGCTTTAATAATGCATCAAAATAAAACATAAATTAAAACATATAACGAACAATTAAAACAATAAAATGGAAAATAAACACATAATTAAATTTCCCTACTATTATGGTCTTCATAATTGTTGCTCTCATCCGTTGCCTTGTTTGTGTGTTCCGTCATATCACTCTGATGGATCAAGTTTGAAAAACTTGGATATGAATGATACCCACGAAGAATGGGCCACGCCCGCATCTTAAGTGCATGGGCCGTGCACTGCAGCCCCGCTTGCTTGGCATGCGTGCTGCTGGCAGCGTGTGTTGGGCCACGCTTCTGGGCCGTAAGCCCTAGCACTGCACCCCATACGACCTCGCACATCCAGCGGTGCGCGCATCATGCTGCCTATAGTAGCGCCACACCAGCGACGCTACCTCAGGCCCTGCTATACGCTACCGGCAGCTCCTCCGCTGGCAATGCCGCCTCCCGCTGTTTCTCCGGGTCTTCTGCTCTGTTCCCACTCATTATTTGGTCTTCTTGCAATTCACTTGGGTTTTCTTAATTTTCTACGCAATCTTTGGAATCACCCAAATTGCGATAAACTAAAAAAAACCCGCAAATTCAAGTCGTTCACAATAACATCTTCGCTATTACATATTTTAATGTATACAAGGCTAAATCGTTCTTAGAAAATAAAAATGACAATTACATAGAAAACATTCTATTACCGATTCAATTAGATCCTTCACAGGTTCCAGCACGTGGTTTTACTTTTACAAGCATTCATATCAAAAACAACCCGAACATGTCCCGGGGTTTAATAAAATACAAACACAAAAACCATAATAGCAGGTATTTCAAACCACCTGCAATAAAAAATCTAGGTAACAAATTCTAATAAAGCAAAGCCAAAACCTTAGCTCTGATACCAATTGAAGGAATTATCTGTCAGTGTCCGGTAAAAAATTTCACTTTTGTGCTACGTATTCCAGAATCGAGAATTCTTAACCAGACCCAAACACTCGTGTAATATGATTCAAACCCTTTTGGAATACTACACGAGCATTGGATCTTAGTTTTACTTTATTCTAATTTATCACGCAACAATATAACGATAACTAATAAAAGCGGAAAGATAGAAATTGACCTCTTGAAGCGTGTCCCTTAAGTAATCATTTGTGTGACTCTTAGATAGATCTGTATGTTGTGTGGGCAACGAACCAATTGAATTAGCAACAAGAAAATCAACGCAAAAATTATGCACGAAAAACCATGTTTGGTTTCTTAGATCTCACGCCGCAAATTTAGAACCACCACGCGCCGTCGTCACGCTCTCCACGCGCTGCCATCCACTGTTGGAATCACCACTGGAGAGAAGCTAGAAAAACTTGCCGCTGCAACTAGCTACTTCAGCCGCCGCCGCCTAGACTTTTCCCGCCGTGTGCTAGAAGAAAAACCCGAGAATAATTGTAGACAGAGCTTTTTTTTCTCTTTCTCTATCTAGATTTCTCTCTCTAGTTTCTAGAATTATGAAACTTGTGTGTCTTGAATTGCTAATCCCTTGTCTATTTATAGAGTTATAAGAGAGATCTTAAGTGGGTTTGAGTTAGGTCTTCTTGTTGGTCTTGGATTTTGGTAAATTCCAAATCTCAATTAGATTTCCTAATTTTTAATTGAAATAAGAATTAATTAATTAATTAAATAAATAACTAAATCCACTTTGTCAATTTACTAATTGACTCTCAGGATTAATTAATTAAATAATTAATTCACTTTATCAATTAACCCAACAACATCATTAATCGTACCACTAACGGATTAATTATGACATCATTGCTCAAACCAGAATTGCTTGCGGAACCACTAATTTAATTATTCTTTATTCTCCCCATGTCAAACATATAGTGCTCGTCAATTTATTAATTTACTGGTAAATTAATTAATCGACTTCTTATAATTCGATATTAGTACCACTCAACCTTTTTATTATACCGGACATAAGTTCACCGACCGAGTTTAGTATAATAAAAATTACTAGCTCATCTCGAGAGCAACATCACTCCTACGCACCGGTACAAGGTTTCCTATTGACAAGCAATAGCACACTAAGCAATCAAGCACGCGCACCCAACCTACAAAAAATATAGGCCTCAAGTGACCACACTCATTGGCATATTAAAGTACACTATGTCTAATCCTCATGCCCTTTCAAGTATAGAGATTAAGAGATAGAATTCTAGGATCGAATAGTATACTAAATAAGTATATGACAATTCAATCCATATGGTCATGCTCAATATGCCCCGGGCACATCTATATGACTCAATTAGTTTAGACAAACTAATTCCCGAATCACATAATAATTTAAACCGACAGTGTGTCCAAAACTGTCTCAGTTATGAGCCTACTTTATGTGTCATAATCTTTAATCAGTAATGAGATCTGCTGTGTCATACAAAACACCTCATTATCTAGTCATATGACATAAGTGAACTTCATAAATATAAACACTTAAATATGAAAATAATTAACTGAAACTTTCAATTGATATATATAACGGGAAATAGTTTTCATACCAGCAAAACTTTAGTATTCAAAACCTACAGTATTCTTGTGCAAGTGTAAGGGAAGCGGAGCCCAGTAATCTGTGCGAGCGTCTAAGGCAACAAGTGTAGCTGAGCCTTTCTGTTTTTGTTAGAATATCTTTCTCTTGGTTTAGAGACCTTTTTCTTTTTCTCATCACATGAAGGAGCTTCATTTTCCATTATTTTCCCTTACAAGAATTAGGCAAATTTAGCATCTAAGACCAAAAGCCTTTCTTTCAACCATTTACTTGTAATCTTTACTTTGATCCTATTAGTTTTTCTTTCCTTTTCTTGCCTTTGTTGCACTTCTTCACCTCCATCTTGGCAACTTGAGACGTCTCTTCTTTTGTTGTATGGATGAGATAATGCACTTTGAAGGGTTTCTTAGGGACTTGTAGTAGAGATTATTTATTGCTTCACCATTCTCATCACTATCACTCCAAGGGTCGGGCTCACTCATTACTTTGCAAGCTATCAATGGAATGACAATCTTGGACTCAACTCCACCATCCATTTTGTCACTTGGTGCAGGGAGAGGTTGCTCAATTTTCCTTTCATGTAGGTGGTTGCAGACTTCTTGGGCCGAGGAAACCAATTTCTCCAAATGATCTTCTAGTTTATCTAACTTGTTTCCTTTGTCGAACCCATTTTGGACAAATTTATCTTGAACCTTGAGGTGTTTGCTCCACCTAATTGTCTCTTTTTAAAGTACTTGAGCACCTCTTTCTCAAATGACAATTTTCTCCCTTTTTCTTCTGGTGAGTGATCTACACCCTCATTTCTTTGCGCAACGCTCACTCTTTGGCTTTGAGTTTGAAACACCTTTTGCAACACCAATTCTAAGGTCTCTTGCATTTGCACTACTTGAGCCTCCAACTCAAGAAGTCTACTCTCGCTTATACAAGATTTATCATATTTCTTTATTTTCACTACTGGTGGTTGCCTCCCTTCTTGTTATTGACTAATTTCATCCAATATTGTCGATATTAGAGGTCCTTCATTTAGGCCTTAAGTTCTCTTAAATCTTCACCCCTTTTCGATAATATCTTCTCTATTAAAACCAACTTGGATATGGTTCCACAATTATAATCACTAGCCTCGCTAAATCTGGCACATGTCTATTCCATTAAGCACTTGGGTGAGCTTTCAACTATGTTCATTTTGGAAGCCTCCTCCGCACTTATTTTTCCAACTAAAGTCTATATCTCAATTTCTTTACCAAGTACTTCCTCCTTGATCTGTCTTCACTTTCCATAAGACTTTCAAACTAAAGAAAAATTTCAAATAAACTATGTACAAAACAAAAACAAAAATACCAGCGTAACAAAATAAAAAGAAAAATGATAAAAACTAACAAAGAAGAATTATCACCACACACACAACCTTAAACCCAAAACAAAAGAAGTGAAAACAACAAAACAATCTTAACACACGTATACAATAAGACACTCAAATTTTTATAACACAACTATCCTCGACAACCGTGCAAAAAACTTGACATGAATTAGGTGTACTATAAAATTAACTGCAAAAGGCAAGTAATAGAAGCCTTTTCACACGTTCTCAAGGCTCAAGTATAAACCCGTCATTGTTGTGTATAAAAGAGTCAATCCCACAAAGAGAGTGTGATTTAAAAGTTTCAAGAATCTTAACATAACAAAAATGATAAAATGAAAGTGTAACTAAAGTACTCTAGGTCTAAACTAGAAAGCAAATTAAACTATAAAAGCGATGAAACTAATATGAAAAGGAATTGGCTTTGTAAATTGATTATCCCATGATTTCTTAGTATTATGTTCCCTTTACAAACCTAATTATCTAAAGTTTGGGTGCCATGAGATAAATTAGATTAGCATGCCCTTCATCTTTACTACTTAGAGAATTCAATCCTCCTAAGTAGATTCACCTACCGTATTAGTTGATGATTCGTATTTCTTAATCTAATCCATTAATCGTAAACTAACTATTTCCCTATTAGAGTTTCAAGGCCTTAAAGATTTTCATTTTTAACCTATTCAAATCTAATTAGCAACTTGGTTAGTCTTTAAGGAGATTAATTCAATGAGATTATATTATATGGATTTAAACTAATTAAAGGAGATAGCTTCTTGTAAATAGTTTTGCCTGTTTGTTTACACCTTAGGCTATCATGTATGCACTTGTCTCACCAGCATGCATGAATCACCTAATTGCTACTAAATTCTGCCAATTTATTTCTATTATGTAACACTAGAGTTGGCAATTTTTGACACGACCTGAAAATTGAACACAAAATCGACACGAACAAAAATCAAAATAACACAAAATAGCGACACGAAAAAATTTGGGTCGGGTCCGGGTCAGGTCCAATAGTACCGAGTCAGAATCAGGTCAACCGCTGGGTCACCGGGTTGACCTGATGACCCAGAAAAATGTTGGTATAAAAAAAAATTATAGTAGCCTAGGGACGTAGCGGGACGTAGCGGGACGTAGCTGGACGTGGTGCTTGTTTTTTTGGACGTAGCGAGACATGGTAGACTATGTTCTGTGAAAAATCCAGCTAAAATTCACATGTTTGGATGCATACGTGGTGTGATAGTTATTTTTGGACGTGGTGGTAGTAGTTATATTCCAACTAATTTATTCGGGAGGGCATAACTCGACACTCAATTAGAATAACAATTTTACACAACGCAATCTGTACAACAATATCTCCAAGTATTACCTCCAATTTGTGAAAAAAATAGTTTAAATTCACACGCATGGATGTAGACGTTTTTGGAAGTGATGCTAGTTTTTTTTTGATGTGGAGCTAGTTGTTCTGAGACGTGGTTGACTGTCTTTGTGAAAAAAATCAGTTTAAATTCACACGCATGGATGTAAACATTTCTGGATGTGGTGCAAGTTGTTTTTTAAGTGGTGCTAGTGTTCTAAGACGTGGTGGACTGTCTTTGTGAAAAAAATCAGCTTAAATTTACATGCATGGATGTAGACATTTCTGGACGTGGTGCTAGTTGTAATGTGACGTGGTGGGCTATCTTTGTGAAAAAAACTAGTTTAAATTCACACGAATGGATGTAGACATTTCTGGACATGGTGCTAGTTGTTTTTGACGTGGTGCAAGTGTTCTGGGACGTGGTGGACTGTCTTTGTGAAAAAAATTATCTTAAATTCACATGCATAGATGTAGACATTTCTGGATATGGTGCTAGTTATAATGTGATGTGGTGGGCAGTCTTTGTGAAAAAAATAGATTAAATTCACACGAATGGATGTAGACGTTTCTGGACGTGGTGCTAGTTGTTTTTTGACGTGGTGCTAGTGTTATGAGACATGGTCGACTGTATTTGTGAAAAAAATTAGCTTAAATTCACATGCATGGATGTAGATGTTTCTGGACGTGGTGCTAGTTGTTATGTGATGTGGTGGGCTATATTTGTGAAAAAAATAGTTTAAAGTCACACGAATGGATGTAGATGTTTCTGGACGTGGTGCTAGTTGTTTTTGACATGGTGCTAGTGTTCTGAGACGTGGTGGACTGCATTTGTGAAAAAATCAGCTTAAATTCACATGCATGGATGTAGACGTTTCTGGACATGGTGCTAGTTGTTTTGTGACGTGGTGGGCTGTTTTTGTGGAAAAAAAATCAGTTTAAATTCACATGAATGGATGTAGACGTTTCTGGATGTGATGCTAGTTGTTTTTTACTTGTTCCCGCGCTCGGATAAACACTTCAACAAATTTTCCCTATGGATCATACAGACTCTTGAAATCGGTCCGATCCCACGATCCCATACGATTCTGTCCGATCCCACTACAACCTATAAACTCAATCCCAACTTTCCTTGATCGATTTTGTGGTTTTGGATCGTAGGATCATCCGATCCTACAATCCGCGAGTTTGCAAACTATGCTTTGGACAGACTTTTATGCCTTAAAGTTAGTTAAATTGAATTGCATGTATGACTGGTTAGTTAACTTAAGTATGCAAAATAATTCAGAAAAACAATTTGAATATTTTTGGTGATATTCGGGTTGAAATCGGGTCAACAACCCGAACCCGACCTGGTCAACCCTTTGACCAAAGCCAACGAGTTGATCAGGTCAATTTCGGGTTGACCTGATATAAATCAGGTCGGGTTCAGATTTGGATTCTTCAACCCGTTCGGGTTCGGGTCAGGGTCTAATCGGGGACAAAATTATAATTTTCTTTTCCAACCCGTCACGAACCTGACACTCAGACACGAATTGCCAGCCCTACGTAACACTTAACCGGTAAATAGTAAAAAAAGAATAAATTCCTATTATGTTGTCAATTCAACAAGTATTCATAGTTCTAAATTTGCCAAAGCAACAAATAATACTTGAGTTTAAAAGGATAAATTAAATAAAGAACAATACCTCACAACATACAATTGAATCAATCCCTTGAATTGAAAAATAAAAACTTTGGCACTTATATTCCTAAACATGGCTTAAGAATTCTTGAGAAAAAAAAAAACTAAACAGAAACAAATACTTTTCTAGAAATTCTATTGTCTACTTTTTTTTGTCTCTGCTCTCTGCAGAGAACACTCCAACTAATACTATATTCCATAACATAGTAAAATAGTAAAAAGAGATATTATCCCTTAAATAAACTAAAAAAAATATCTTAAAAATCCTAATTCCTAATCATTGACTAATTCAATTCTAACAAACAAAATATTCCATCAACAAGATAAAAATAAGTTGTGCAGAAAATCCAGTAATTGCAACTTAGTCCCTAAAGGCTTTAGTATTTTCATTAGGACCCTCATACTTTTTGAAAAAATTACAGTTTGGTCCATAAATGTGTAAAATTGAGAAAAATGTATTCAAAATCCATAATCCAATCCCTAACACCAAAATGTGAACATAAGAAACAATTTATCTTATAAAAGTCTACAAATATACACGATATACAATAATAATCACTAACTTAATAGACTTATCAAATCCCCTACACTTAAACCATGCTCATCCTCAAGCGTTCACATTTTGAAACTCAGTCAAGTAGTCATAGTACACAATGAGAGAACAACGGCGATCATTGATAGAACAAGTGAATTACTAATTTAGAAAACAAGTGCAACCATTTAGAATGTACTAAAGTTTCATGCCTCACTAAGATTCACTCCAAGCACTCAAAGTGTTTATGGGGTCATCTACAAGTATGCTCTTAATCAAAACATAATATGTCATCTTATTGGCTTGGCATGTATCGACTCTTCTTAGCAGCAAATGAACTTTTACAATATCAGAGGGACTTTCAAAGGGTTGTAACGGGGCTATGGTGAATAAAGGGTAAAACATATGGGTATATAAGCTAACGTTATCCGAATATATGTATAACACATACAACACTCACCATCAATCCAAATAACCCATGTATAATGGCAACAATAACACTCATAATACAACTAGAACATTATTAACAAATGGAAAAGAAGCATTGCAGATTTCATAAGTTCATGGTGACCTAAGAAATATGAAACATTACAAGGTACAACACCATAGAGTCAACTTTCTATACAAAAAATGAAAACAAATAAACAGTACCAATATATATATATAGATATATATTTTTGCACTTTCATAACTTTTTTTCCCTTAATGTACACAACTAGAGCATTTTTTCTTTTCTTTTCCTAAAAATTGAATCAAAACACAAGACCAAGTGAGCACAAAATTGCCATTACACAACCACCTCATTCCAATAACCAAAGCCAAGCATGTAATCACACATATTCCAGATAATAGGATGGAAAAAAGTCTAGAACAATAAGACTAAGGGTTTATATAAGTGGAGTTACAACAAAACATGTTTAGGCTCAACGTGGTTTACTATAGGTAAACATAGAATGTAAGAATTTTAAGAAAGCTAAACTAGGTGAACCTAGATGCCCTTATCATTCACTACAAAAAATTCACAAGTGTAAATATGAAATGTATAGCATGAGCAAATCCTGCAATGTGTATAATATGAATGAACCCTAAAAAATTAGAGCAAGTGTGTTCTTTGGCTATGAAAACACATGAAAAGGGTTTGTTTGCATAAAAACTCAACACATTCTGATGTGAACATCATGGCGGTAGACTCTCCATCAAAAGAAGGACCAACAATCATTGCCAGATCTTCCTCCACTCCAGAGCAGCTGGCGCAAAAAGAAGCTCGAGAGAGTCCCTTCACTGCAAGTTCTGGCTCAGTGAGCCCATTTGTGGGTCAAAAACTCTGTGTCAGAGATCCATAAGCCTCATAGGTTGGACTAGATTCTAGATCGAGAGCCCGAAAGATGATTGGATCGAGTCCAACTTCAAGGTTCAAGATCAAGTCCAAGACCCAATAGGCCCAAACCTATCTACATATTTGGAAGCCCAAACACATTAACGTTTCAAGATTATTCGATAATGGACTTGCAGATACAACATAGATGAGGAATGAAGCCCAAGAATAAAAGTTGAAGTTTGGATTAAGGAAGCAAGTAGCCCAGTTCGAAATTCAAGCCTAACCTAAGCCCAACTAAAATTGGGAAAATCAAGTCTCTTCCTACTAGGATTATGTTTGTTTACTTTCTTAGTTTCAGAAGGTTTTGTAAGTCTATTCTAATTCAATTAAGATAGATGGGTTTTTCCTTCTAATTAGGAGTTTTAATTATCTTGTAACCCTACTCTATAGTGGCCAAATTTCCTAAACTATTAGAGTAAGAATAGGATTTTGTTTCCTAATCTCTAAATCATTAGGATTTGAGATTACCTTTTTAGAACAGGAAGATAAGACTTGTAATTGCCTATAAATAGGCCCACTTATTTTCGAAATAGATAGATTGTTTTTGCCTAAGAATTTCATGTGAAATTGTGAGTTTCTAACTCAGTTAAAATTCTCTGTTTAGAGTGATCTTGTGAGATCGAGAGTTGTCCTTGTTAGGAAATTTACACCCATTTTTGTTGGTATAGTCGAATAGTTGGATTATTAAACCTTGTCACGAGTTGACTAAAATCATCATAAACCATCACCCATCCTCTGAGATAATTTTTGCACAAAGAGGTTAAAGTCACAATGTGTTTTCTTAAATTGAGGGATTCCGCCACTTCAATTCATGTTTGTGGAGATAATAGGTAGGAATAAACAAGAAAGGTCTGTCAACACAAGGGTTTTGTTCGTGTAGCAACCAACTTGTCACCATCGCTTTCACGTTGAATTGAATTTCCAAAGAAGATTACTTGTCAGATTGGTATCAGTGCTTATAATCCTAAATACTCACAACCTTTGCTCAGATCCCAAACCCGTCAGATTGGTATCAGAGCTTAAGGTCGTTTTCATCCTATTGTTCTATTATTTTTTGAATTTTTATTTTTTTTGTGTCTTTTTTATTTTGAAATTTATTCCCTGAGTTTTGAAAATATCTTGAGCCAATTGTTTGAAAATCAGTCCAATTTTCAGTCCAAATATCTATGTCAGAAGTTGTGTTTGAGGCCCCCTTTGGGAACCAGACGTTTATTCATTTTTGAGTCTTTTTACTTGATTTTTGTTTTATTTGAACCTAGAAGTCCCCCTCTATGTTTGATTGTGCCAGTGTCGAGTTTTGGTGGTAGAAAAGTCAATTTTACCCCTAGTCAAAACCCTTCGAAATTTGCCAAAATTTACCAAAAATACCCTTTTTGTGAGTTAGGTTTTTTTTGAAAGTTTTTGTATCTTTTTCTAGTTTCAAGGTTGTTTTTGTTCTGTTTGAACTATCTTTGGATTTTTTTGACAGGAAGTACAAGTTTGGAACTTGCAGCGGTGCAACGTATTTCACAAATTGGTGCAAGAGGAACTCGGAGTTCGATAACTCTGAGGTTAGTGGGTGTTCTTTAAGGTTTGATTGTGGTTTTCTTGAGAATACTTAAAGCTCAATAACCTTACCCTCTTGTTGAGTACTTGAGGTAGAAATTCCCCATCGCAATTAGATAGCAGTTCTAAACTCCCAAAAAAAAGTCTAAATATAGTGAGAATAGACAAGAGCCAAAGAGCCAATCTTAAGAATCTGACAAATTCTGTAAGAGAAAAGCTCTTCTGCAAAAGTCTGGCTAAATAAAGGAAAAGACAAGCCGAGGTTACAAAAGTAACAAGTTCTAAAGTTAGTAGGGAAGCAATCAGAATTTGGAGATAGAAGTGATCACACCTTGAAAGGGAGGTAAAAGTTAAATTTCCCGGTGTGTGTATAGACTCTTTCTTCTCCCTAGTAGTTGAGCTCGTATTCTTGAGGGATCAAAGTTTGACAACAGAGAGTATCTGCTGATTTTTGTGTTTGTTGTGGTTTTGTGTGACTTAATAATCATTTATATTATATAGTTACTTGTTTTTGTCACCTTTGTATTGTTTAAGATTTTTATTGTTTCTTAGACTTGTCCTTTGATTACTAGTTGTTTTGTTTTTGTGTCTTTTGAGTTTTTAGTTCTGTTTTGAGTCTTGTGCACAGAAAACCCGTTTGGAAAGCTGAGAGTTTAGGCCCCTAAACCCTAGCTCTAAAAGCCACATGCCTATAACGACCCTTGTGTGGGAATTGTCACTAAATGCGGAGCCCAGGGGAGCAGCTGACCGCTACCTGGATTTCGCGATCGAATATGTCCTTCACTAATTCCCGGTCTTTGCGTGCGACACGCACACGGTTTGTTTTCTTTTCCTTTTTTCTTTTTTTTGTTTTGTTTTCTTGTTTTATTTTTTATTTTTGTGTTATATTGCTTGGTAATCTTTTTGGTTATTTACTTTCTTTTGCCAGATGGTTTGTCCCACTAAGAATATAGCCCGAGAAGATCTAGCTAATTAAAAAATCGAAGAACCTAGGCAGTCAATCTCAACGGAGTGGATTTCAGCTTCTCTTGCAGGTTTGCAGATGCAGTTAACAGAGATGAAACAACATATTGGCAATCTAGAATCCAATAGTATAGAAGGATTAGTTAACCGATTTATAGGATCACCACGTCAAAGAAGGCTGAATCAGGGTCCCATACTTAAAAAAAAAACTGAATTTTCTTCTAACTTGAATTATGATTCTGATGATTCAGTGGCCCGTGTTATACACCACAGGGCTCCCATTTTAGATATCAAGATAATAGTAAATTTGAAATTCCTGAATTTGTAGGAAAATATGATGCTGAAACTTATCTTGATTATCAATTTCAGATTGAGCAGATCTTCAATGCCAATGATTTCATAGAGAAGTGAAAATTCAGATTAGCCACCACAAAATTCAAGCATCATGCAGCAATTTAGTGGGCAACAATAACTCGAGAATGTCAACGCATGGAACGTCATTCGGTCGTGAGTTGGGAAGAACTCAAGGAACTCATGCGCAGTAAGGTCATTTCTTTGTCTTTTATTCATGATTTACATCAAAAATTGTATAGTTGCAGGCAAAGATCGTGAACTTTTGTAGAGTATTACAGTGAACTCGAGTCCCTCCATTATAGAGCAAAAATCTACGTAGATGATAATATAGCAATTGCAAGGTTTCTTGGTGGCCTTAGTAAGAACATCAGTCAGAGGATAGAGCTCATAGTTTACACCGATCTAGAGGATTGTTTTCAGAAAGCAATGTTGATTGAAAAACACCTAATGTTGGTTTTGAATACTAAAGCTTTACTTGTATTAAAACTATTTCTCGGTTTATATATCGATTAAATGTTTTAGTTAAATTGTCTTTTTGTTTTACATATGTTGTCCATTTATATCGTATGACTAGATGATGAGGTATCGGGGATAACACAGTGGATCTCATCATTGGTTAAAGTCATGATATATAAATGAGGCTCGTGAATGAGAAAGTTTGGACATACTGTCGGTTTAAGTCATTATGTGATTCGAAAATTGGTTTGTCTAAACTAATTGAATCATATAGATATGCCCGGGACATGTTGAGCAAGACCATTTGGATTGAATTTTCTTATACTGATTTAGAGACTATTCGATCCTAATATTCTAACTCTTAATCCCTAGACTTGAACGGGCATGAGGATTAGACATAGTGTACTTTAATCTGCCAATGAGTGCGGTCAATTGAGACTGATATTCTCGGTATGTTGGGTGCACGTGTTTGATTGCTTAGTGTGCTGTTAATTGTCAAAAGGAAACCATGTACCGGTGCGTCCAGGGTGATGGTGCTCTCAAGATAAGCTCCTAAACTTTATCATACTAAACCCGGCCGGTGGACTTATGTCCAGTATAGTAATAAGGTCGAATAAAGTAAACTAAGATCTAGCACTCATGTGGTATTTCAAAAGGGGTTTGAATCAGATTGCATGAGTGTTTCAGGTTTGGTTGAGAATTCCTGATTCTGTAATGTGTAGCACGAAAGTGGAATTTTTTACCGGACCCTGGCAGATAATTCCTTCAATTGGTATCAAAACTAAGGTTTGGCTTTGTTTTGTTCGATTTGTTGTATGGTTTTCTAATGCAAGTGGTTTGTGATCCTGACTTTTATGGTTTGCATTTGTATGTTTTAATTAAACCCCGGGACATGTCTGGGTTGGTTTTTTATATAAATACGTGTAATAGTAAAACCACGAGTTGGAAGCTGTGTAGGATTAAATTAAATCTGTAGTAGGATTTTTTCTATGTAATTATCATTTTTATTTTTTTAGAAATATTTAGCCTCGTATAATGGAAAATATGTAATAGCAAAGAAGTTATTGTTGGGCGACTTGGATTCGTGGGTTTTGGTTTATCGCAAGGATTGCGTAGAAAACTGGGGAAACCCAGGCGAATTGTGAAGAGACCAAATAACGAGTGGGAGCGAAGTTTAGGAGACCCACAAGTATTGCGGGACAGCAGGCGATGCCAGCAGACATCGCTACCCGCCGGCAGCAGCGGCGGCGCCGCCGCAGAGCTGTTACAAGACCGCTGCTGCGCCTTGCTGTGGGGCAGCGCTGCAGCGGTGTGCTAGGCCGGCAATGGGGTAGCCCAGTTGTGTGGCAGAGGGTTAGTGCTGTGCGTGGCCCAGATACAACATACGGACCAGCACAACGCGTGGCCCAGCTGCGTGCGCACAGGTCTCGCGTGAGCCCATGCAAGTGGCCCAATGGGCTATGCACGTGGCCCGCGTTTTTTCAAAAAAATTCCAAGGTCCAATTTTCAAGACTCTATCCATTAGAGTGACGTGACAGGGCAATAAACAAGGTAGCAGATGGAAACATGATGCAGTTTTAAGCCATAATAGTCGAGAAATTTACTTTACATATTTATTTTTCATATTTATTGTTTTTGAGTTGCATGCTTGTGTGTTTTAATTTATGCTTTATTACATTGTATGATTAAAACATGATTTTATTATGCACATAACTTAGGATAGTTAATACCATGTCAAAATCGAAAAACCCTTGTTTTAAAAATCTATGTGAGAGCGGGTTAGTTAATTAATTCTGATGGCCACCATTATAAATTCATAAGTGATGTGGGTAGACTTGCACGTTGGCTTTGGACCTTTCTCCATATTGGTTCACAAGATCACTAGATTGGATGACTTAGAAAGTTAAATTGGAGAATGTGATATCTTCTTCATCTGAGGCGCACTATCTTAGGTAACAAACTTAGAGGTCACGTAATGGTATACACTTAGTATACAATTAGTAATATTCCTCCAATCGAAGTTACACTGCTCTAGTGTATGACTAAAAGGTACCAACTATTAATTTTCTTGATCAATAGAATGTTTAGTCAAATAATAAGATTAATGAACTTAGTTAGTTATTCTCGAAGAATGTGGGTTAACGTAAGTGTTCACACTTTTGAGACTTGCGTGAATCTCGGTAGATGAGATGTTGGTAGATAGATTATATTGTTTTGAGGGTTCAATATTTTTGAAAATTTTATTTCTAAAACATGTCTGTTTATTTATTTTTTAGTTTTCGATATGGCATTCAATCCATTAGCTACTATACTTAAAGAGAACAAATTAACCAGTCCGAATTTTGTCGATTGGAATCTTAACTTGGACATTGTCCTAATGGCTGAGCATTATAAGTTTGTGCCCATTGAGGTTTCTCCACCTATGATGAGAGACCTCAAGCAGAGAGGAAAGCCTATCAAAAGTGAAAAAAGGCTGATGAGATGGTGCGATGTTGCATTCTGGCTTCTATGTCAAATATTCTGCAACATTAGCTTCAGTCAATGAACTCCACTTTTGACATGATGTCTCACCCAAGAAAGATGTTCGGTCATCAAGGCAGGTCAGCAAGACAAATGGCCATGAGGAAGATAATGAATGTTGGTGTATATGCCCTAATGAGGGCTATTTATGTAAATAAACTTTGAGGGTTATTTATGTAAATAAGACATTTGTCGTTTGATTGATTATTTATCTGATGAGTTAATTTCATGAAATTATATTCTTGTGCATATTGAATTTCATGAAATCAATCCGCCAAAAGAAACACTCCATGGACTGTTAGATCATGAGTGATTCTTTTGAGTAGTACTCGTACGAGGATCCTTAGACCAGAAATCACTGCATAGTCTTAGGTGAATTAGAGTGTGCTTTGACATATGCCTAACGGGACCGTAACAGGTTGCTAAGTACGGGTATGATTGGGTACACTATGAGTCACGCTAAGGTATGTAGGTGAAGTGATGGGACTAAAAGTCTCTCTTAAATGAGAGATGATATCTTGGCCGCTTGATAGTGAACTGAGAAGTGCATGGCCGTGCCCAAGAAATGATAAGTGTTATCATTTGCTTGATTAAGTTCAGTGTCACTAAGAGATCAAGTAAAACGTTTTGCTATATAAGGATGATTGGTTCCATGCCTTATGCTAAACTGGATATCAGTGTAGAGGACATTACGTAGTATACTCGGAAGGTTGTGTTGAATCACCATTCGACCCTCCGTTCTGAATTGTGTAGTCATTATGTCTTGCTAGAGACCACTAATGATTTATGGATTAATTAATGAGATTAATTTATTCATTGTCAATTTGGAATGGACCTACAGGATCGCACATAAGTGAGTTCGATGATTCAGAATTAATTAAATTGCCTGTTCTAAGTATAAGAGTTATACTTAAATAGATAATATTTAATTAAATGATTTAATTAAATATTATTGAAGAGTTTTATGGTATTAATTAAAAGTTAATTAATTACCTGGGAAGAATTGAGTTGAGCTGATAAATCAAGGGACCTAATTGTGAATTAAGGTTCTTGACCCATCAGCCTGATCCATGGATCAATGGGTTGATCCATGGTGTTGGTTAAACCCAACTTAGTAAATAATTAATTAATTATTATTAATTATTAATTATTAATTATTAATTATTATTTATTAATTAAAACAGATACTTCTCAAATCTGAGAAGTATCTGGAGTCTGTTAAAAACGTTTTTAACAGACTCATTTTTAAATATACATTTGAAAAAACTTTTTAAAGCAACTGACTATCAGACTTGAAAAAAAAAACAGAGAGTTTCTTCAAAAAACTATTCTTCCCAGAGAAAAAGGTTTTCTCTTAAAACAGGCAAATTTTGGGGCTAGCACTGGTTCTGAGAGAACTCCAGTGCAAGAACGTAGAGGCAATTCGCTTGAATTGTTCTTTGGTGGTGAACGCAATCTTCCCAAAGGATCCAGGCGACTGCACAACCGATTACGCGTCGAGGGTAAGACCCGAATCCTTTAGTGTTTAGGAATTCCGCCATTTAATTTAGAATTAAATGCCTAAACACAATCCAACAGTGGTATCAAAGCCAGGTTGGTTTTGTTTTATAAAAATTGTTTTTTTTTAAAAAAACAAAACCAATGGAAAAGTAAAAAAAAAAAAATGGAAGAATCGGGTTCCGTCGAAATTTCGTTTTCGTAAAGTACGTAAAGGAATTGCTGGGCAAATTTTATCTTTCTTTTCTGGGTTCTTCAACTTTGTTGGAAACCGGATCTTAGAAAAAAATCGGGAACTGGGTTTGTGTTCTTGCCGGAAACCATTTGAAAAGAAAAACCGGATTGAATGTGGTGCTGGGTTTCTCTTTTCGCCGGAAAACCAAATATGAAAACAGATTTGCGTTTACTGTTTTTCCCTAATTTGGTTTTGAATGTTCTTGTCGAAAAATGAAATGGAAGCCTCCATCGGAATTGTTCCGCCAGTGTTTTGACCGGAAAATCCTTTTGATTTGTTTTGGGTTTTCGTTTTGTGGGTTGCCAAAGGTTTTGGTCGGTTTTTCTGAATGATTATTTTCAAAACTGGGTTTTGGTTGCCGTGCTTTCGCCAGATAATTAGGATGACTGCTCGGAACTGATAGTCGGTCTGGGTTGTTTTGGGGTTTCTCCAAGCCGGAAAAACGGGCTCGCCGGATTTGATCTGTGCGGCTGCTTCGTTCTCAAATCGCGGCTTCTGGATTCCCGCTTTACGATTGGAAGCACGTCCGGAATGGTTCTGGGTCGTGCGATCGTGAAAAAGGCTTGCATCGCCGGAGAAGACGACCGGTGAATGTCACCGGAAGTCAAGGAATCCGGCGAATCGCTCGCCGGGGAAGAAGATGTTGGCGGCGGCAGGGGTTGAAGCCCTAGGGGCTGATTTTACTAAAATACCCCTGCCGCCCCAACAAACCCTAATCTGCAAATGTTTTGAAAATTGTTTTAATTACAAAATAGCCCAGAAGTTTTATTTCCTTAAAACCCTAGCCCGAGAATTTTGTAAATTACAGATTTGCCCTAAAATTTTTAGAAAACTTAATTTTTCTGAATTTTAAAATTTGATAAAATTTTAATTTATGATATAGGATAAATTAAAAGATATTATCAGATTTTAAATTACGATAAGATAGGATTAGATTTAGATTTAATTCTTATCCAATAGAATTTTAAAATTTTGAATTTTGAATAATTATCTTAATGAGATTAGGATAATTAGAAATATTTAAATTTTAAAATTAGAAAGATTATCTTAATAAAATTAGATAATTAAATGAATAAATAAATAATTAATTAATTAATAAGATTAGTTAATTAATTATTATGTTTTTTATTTATTTATTCATTTTTTGAAATAATGTGTTTTTTTATTTAAAATGTTTAAATAATTGCACGCATTATTGGTATGACCATGCATCATTCGATTAAAATGAATGAACTTGGGATTGATTAAAATTGATCATGACACGATCAATTTTAATAGTGTAAGAGTTACACAATCCCTAATTAAATGATTCGGCTTAATAAAATTGGCTTGTATGAAGCATATGCATTTGTGTGTTTTTCTATGCATGAATTGGGCTTAAAATTTATTATTTAATTTTTTTTTGGGCCTGTGAGCCATTTTAAAATTGGGCCTGCGTGCCTATTAAATGATTATGTAAGAGTTAGGCCCAAAAGAAGGTTCCAAAGAAGTCCATGGTGAAGCCCAGGAACGGAAGCCCAAATGGAGGCCCAAAAGAGTTTTTTTTTTTTTTTCTTAAAAGGCCCTGTAATAGATTAGAGCCCAATTCATCGCATTTCTGCAATTTTATGTTTTGTGAATGAATGAAAACGACAATGCATGTTAAGCCGATCAAATTTAAATCCCAAAAACCCAAGATTTTGCTTTCATACTTGAGGGCCCGCTTGAGCGTTGAACGTCTGGTGGACTTGGAGAGCCCAAGGGCCTCAGGTTTTCTTCGTGCGGCGGGTTGTTGCATAATAGTGCCCAACTTTATCACTACCATTAATGAGTGAAAAAACTGTTTGGGTATTAGATGCTCGACTTTATCACTACCACTTGTTATGGAAAAACTGTGTGGGTGTCTATTGATGTGATGCCTTGAGGGATGGTTTAACTTGGGAAAATTAATCCTAGCTTGACCCGATAAGTTGACTAGGGATTAATTTTGCAAAGATAGGATAGTGTCAAACATTTAGAATGTTCATCCTATCACCGAAAAGTTGCATAGTGATGAAATTGGAAATCGTTAAATTACATAGGGATGTGATTTATGTGATTTGAACGTTGCCTACCAAAAGAGCCCAATCCCTACGATACTTGCCAAAGCAAGACTGGGGTTGATTCTTTGTGGATTTTCGGCCCACAATCTAGCACCAACACAAAATTGTTTGGGATTTCAATTTTGGCTATTGTGGAAAATATTTTAAAACTCATTCTAATATTTTTGTATTTTCTTTTGTAGAAATGGCATCTACTAGCACTAATACATCTAATCTCACTCTAAGAAGTATTTTGGACAAAGAAAAACTTGTTGGTCCGAACTTCTTAGATTAGGAAAGAAACTTGAGAATTGTTCTCAAATAAGAAAGGAAGCTTAATATCTTAGACGCTACTTTACCTGAACCACCTGTAAATGCTACGGCTACTGTTCAACGAGCATGGGAAAAGCTGAAAAGCGATTCCGATGACGTGACATGTCTGATGCTCGCGACTATGTCAGGCGAGCTTCAGAAACAATTCATGAATTCGGAAGCGTTCCAAATTTATGTGTCACTAACGGAAATGTTCCGTGAACAAGCCCGTAACGAAAGGTTCGTTACGATAAAAGCATTGATCACGTGCAAGATGGCGAAGGGTTCGTCAGTAAGCACGCATTTGATCAAGATGAAGGGGTATATTGATACCCTAGAGAGATTAAATGCACCTCTTTCTAGAGAGTTAGCCATTGACATCATCTTGGCTTCACTGCCTGATGATTACAATGACTTTGTGGTAAACTACAACATGCATAACATGGAGAGGACGATTCTTGAGCTCCATGGAATGCTTAAAAATACTGAGCAAACCCTTCGGAAGGCAACGCCAGTACTTGTTGTGGAAAAAGGTAAGGGCAACAAGAGAAAGTTTAAAGGCAAGGCAAAAGTTGCTGAAAACAAGAAGCCTCGCAGTAAGACTGCTCCTAAGGCTCAGCCTCAAACTCCTCCTGCTAAGAAAAATGCTCAGAAGGACGCAATATGTTTCCATTGTAATCAGAAGGGGCATTGGAGAAGAAACTGCAAGCTGTTTCTTGAAGAGAAGAAACAGAATCCTTCGGCTTCAGGTATCTTTGTTATTGAAATTAATCTTTCTATGTCCACCTCATGGGTATTAGATACCGGATGTGGGGCTCACATTTGTACTGATGTGCAGGGACTGAGCAATAGAAGGATGACAAAGAAAGGCGAAGTAGATCTCCGAGTAGGCAACGGGGCAAGAGTTGCAGCCGTTGAAGTTGGAGATTACATTTTGTCTTTGCCTTCCGGTTTAAACATTGTTTTAGAGAATTGTTATTATGTACCTACTATGAGTAGGAATATTATTTCAATTTCTTGCTTGGATATTAAAGGATTTCATTTTATTATTGGTAATAAATCGTTGTCTTTATATCAAAAAGATGTTTTATATGGAATTGCAAATTTGTGCAATGGCCTATATATCTTGGATTTGACCCAAGAGAAACCGGTATATAACATTGAAAAGAAAACCAAATTAATTCAATCTGATTTAAGTCCAACATATCTGTGGCACTGTCGTCTAGGCCATGCAAATGAGAAGCGAGTTCAAAGACTTCATAAGGATGGAGTGCTTAGTTCATTTGATTTCGAATCATATGACACATGTGAACCCTGTTTGCAAGGCAAAATGACGAAGAGTCCTTTCAGCAAGAAAGGCGAGAGGACTAGTGAGCTATTGGCACTAATACATACAGATGTATGTGGACCGATGAGCACACAAGCCAGAGGTGGATTTGAATACTTCGTGACTTTTACCGATGACTATAGTAAATATGGTTATGTCTACGTAATGAGGTATAAAAGTGAAACTTTTGAAAAGTTCAAAGAGTTTAAAAATGAAGTAGAAAATCAGTTAAATAGAAGGGTTAAGGCTATTCGCTCCGATCGGGGAGGTGAATACCTTAATGATGAGTTCGATGGCTATCTAAAACAGTGTGGAATTGTTTCACAGCTGACTCCACCAGGAACACCTCAATGGAATGGTGTATCCGAGAGGAGGAATCGGACCTTATTAGATATGGTTCGATCTATGATGGGCCAAGCGACTCTCCCTATGTCCTTTTGGGGTTATGCCCTCCTTTCAGCTGCCTACTTACTAAATCGTATTCCATCTAAGGCAGTAGATAAGACTCCATATGAGATGTGGATGGGTCAAAAACCCTATATGTCATATCTACGAGTTTGGGGTTGTCAAGCTCATGTAAAGCGTTTACAAAGTAGTAAGCTTGAACCTAAAACTGACAAATGCTTGTTTGTGGGATATCCTAAGGAAACTAAAGGATATCAATTCTACAATCCAACTGAGAACAAAGTGTTTGTTGCTCGGGGAGCCACTTTCTTAGAGAAAGATTTTCTCTACAAGAAAGATAGTGGGAGTAGAATAGAACTCAGAGAAGTTCCAGAACCACAAGAAAATATAGAACGATCTACAGAAACTGAGATGGAAGTTGACATGGGAACTCATGAAGATGAGCAGCCTGAGTCAACAACACAAGAACCTAGAAGGTCTAGTAGATCTCGTCATGAACCTGAGAGATACGGATTTCTCGTAACTGACGATCAAGATTTGATCTTGGTGGACTCTAATGAGCCCGTGAACTACAAACAGGTTTTAGAAAGTCCAGATTCAGATAAATGGCTACAAGCAATGGAATCTGAAATGCAATCCATGAGGGACAATAAAGTTTGGACTTTGATTGATCCTCCTGTTCAGGCAAAGGTTGTCGATTGCAAGTGGATTTTCAAGTTAAAACCTGGCGGGATCTTCAAGGCACGACTAGTGGCTAAAGGTTTCAGACAGACTCATGGTATAGACTATGATGAAACCTTCTCCCCTGTCGTGATGCTCAAGTCCATTCGGACTATGCTCGCCATAGCTGCATATTATGACTATGAGATATGGCAGATGGATGTTAAGACGGCTTTCCTGAATGGAAACCTACTCGAGGATGTTTATATGAAACAACCCGAGGGATACATCGATCAAGAGCATCCAAATCCTGTATGCAAGCTTCAGAGGTCCATCTACGGACTAAAGCAAGCATCTCGGAGTTGGAATCTTCGTTTTGATGAGGCAGTAAAAGGTTACGGCTTCATAAAGAACAAAGATGAGCCTTGTGTTTACAAGAAAGTTAGTGGGAGCAAGATAGTTTTCCTTGTCCTATATGTGGACGACATCCTACTCATAGGAAATGACATTCCCATGATGAAAGACATCAAACAATGGTTGGGGACTGTATTTTCTATGAAAGACTTAGGAGAAGCCGAAATGATACTAGGTATCAAGATCTATAGAGATAGGTCAAAAAGGCTTCTAGGACTAAGTCAAGAAGGGTACATAGACAAAATATTGAAGAGGTTCAATATGTCTAACTCCAAAAATGGTAAGGTACCATTTAGACATGGCCTTCTCTTGAAGAAGAACCAAGGTCCTTCAACAAGAGAGGAGAGGGATACAATGAGTAGAGTACCATATGCTTCGGCAATAGGATCTATCATGTATGCCATGTTATGTACCCGCCCTGATGTCGCACATGCACTGAGCATGACTAGCAGATACCAACAAGATCCAGGAACAGATCATTGGACTGCAGTCAAAGCAATTCTAAAGTACTTGCGAAGGACTAAAGGATTGATGCTAGTGTATGGAGGACAAGAACAGCTCATCGTACAAGGTTACGCTGATGCTGCTTTCCAAACAGATCAAGATGACATGAAGTCACAATCAGGCTACGTGTTTAGTCTGAATGGTGGTGCAATAAGTTGGAAAAGCTCAAAGCAAGATACAACAGCCGATTCTACAACAGAGTCTGAGTACATTGCTGCATCCGATGCTGCAAAGGAAGCTGTTTGGTTAAGAAAGTTCGTGTCAGATATCGGAGTGATACCGAGTATCCAAGATCCGATAGAACTTTTCTGTGACAATAACGGGGTCATCGCACAAGCTAAGAAGCCTCGGTCACACCAGAAAACCAAACATATACTCAGAAGGTTTCACCTCATCCGAGAGATCATTGATCGAGGAGATGTGAAAGTGTGCAAAATAGGGTCAGACGACAATGTAGCAGATCCTCTCACAAAAGCTCTACAGTAGTCAAAGTTTGATAGACATGTAATAGAGCTTGGTCTTAAACAGTTTAGGACATAGCCCTTCAACGGGCAAGTGGGAGATTGTTGGTGTATATGCCCTAATGAGGGCTATTTATGTAAATAAATTTTGAGGGTTATTTATGTAAATAAGACATTTGTCGTTTGATTGATTATTTATCTGATGAGTTAATTTCATGAAATTATATTCTTGTGCATATTGAATTTCATGAAATCGATCCGCCAAAAGAAACACTCCATGGACTGTTAGATCATGAGTGATTCTTTTGAGTAGTACTCGTACGAGGATCCTTAGACCAGAAATCACTGCATAGTCTTAGGTGAATTAGAGTGTGCTTTGACATATGCCTAACGGGACCATAACAGGTTGCTAAGTACGGGTATGATTGGGTACACTATGAGTCACGCTAAGGTATGTAGGTGAAGTGATAGGACTACAAGTCTCTCTTATATAAGAGATGATATCTTGGCCGCTTGATAGTGAACTGAGAAGTGCATGGCCGTGCCCAAGAAATGATAAGGGTTATCATTTGCTTGATTAAGTTCAGTGTCACTAAGAGATCAAGTAAAACGTTTAGCTATATAAGGATGATTGGTTCCATGCCTTATGCTAAACTGGATATCAGTGTAGAGGACATTACGTAGTATACTCGGAAGGTTGTGTTGAATCACCATTCGACCCTCCGTTCTGAATTGTGTAGTCATTATGTCTTGCTAGAGACCACTAATGATTTATGGATTAATTAATGAGATTAATTTATTCATTGTCAATTTGGAATGGACCTACAGGATCGCACATAAGTGAGTTCGATGATTCAGAATTAATTAAATTGCCTGTTCTAAGTATAAGAGTTATACTTAAATAGATAATATTTAATTAAATGGTTTAATTAAATATTATTGAAGAGTTTTATGGTATTAATTAAAAGTTAATTAATTACCTGGGAAGAATTGAGTTGAGCTGATAAATCAAGGGACCTAATTGTGAATTAAGGTTCTTGACCCATCAGCCTGATCCATGGATCAATGGGTTGATCCATGGTGTTGGTTAAACCCAACTCAGTAAATAATTAATTAATTATTATTAATTATTAATTATTAATTATTAATTATTAATTAAAACAGATACTTCTCAAATCTGAGAAGTATCTGGAGTCTGTTAAAAACGTTTTAACAGACTCATTTTTAAATATACATTTGAAAAAACTTTTTAAAGTAACTGACTATCAGACTTGAAAAAAAAAACAGAGAGTTTCTTCAAAAAACTATTCTTCCCAGAGAAAAAGGTTTTCTCTTAAAACAGACAAATTTTGGGGCTAGCACCGGTTCTGAGAGAACTCCAGTGCAAGAACGTAGAGGCAATTCGCTTGAATTGTTCTTTGGTGGTGAACGCAATCTTCCCAAAGGATCCAGGCGACTGCACAACCGATTACGCGTCGAGGGTAAGACCCGAATCCTTTAGTGTTTAGGAATTCCGCCATTTAATTTAGAATTAAATGCCTAAACACAATCCAACAATGAATACCAAAATGGCTGAAGGCACCCTAGTGAGAGATTACGTACTTGACATGATTGGCAACATCAATGAGGTTGAGGTGTTGGGAGGTGAGATCGATGCAGAAACGCAGGTTGACATGATCCTTCAGAGTTTTCCTTAGAGTTTTTAGTAGTTTCAGCTAAACTAAAATATGAATCAGTGAGTTTATACACTACCCAAGCTCTTAACTGCATTGGTGTCAGGTGAAGGCATTTTTCAAGAAAAGAAGTAAGCTTTAGTCGTAATCAAGGCTCAAGGTTCCTCTTATAAGCCCAAAGCTGGAAAGAAGAAGAATAAAAAGGCCTAGAAGGCTGTCAATCATGAACCTAAGCCTGAGATCGCAAAAGGCAAGTGCTTCAATACGGCAAGACGGGGCATTGGAAGTCAGACTGTCCAAAGATCAAAGGTACAACTATTTCCACCTATATTACTAAAGCATGTTTAGCGGTGATTCTCACAGATGACTGGTGTGTGGATTTTGGAATCACTGATAATGTTTGTAATTCTTTGCAGGGGTTTCAGGTAACCCGGAGGCTTAGAAGTGTGAATTAGAGCTCTACTTGGTTGACATTACGAAAGTGTCAGTTGAAGCAGTGGGAGTAGTTAGGTTGAACACTACAAGTAGATATACCACATAACACTACACAAGTTAGAGTGAATCAACTCTAATACTTCTTTGGATCTATAACCTTTTGCCTTAAAAGGTCTCTTGGTCATCTTACCTTCCAAGTAAGATTCGCAGGAAGAATAACTGTCAATCTCTAATGAACTTAAAGGTCCATCATTGACCAACCTTTGAATCCTACTACGATTTATATGACCTAGCCTGAGATGCCAAAGATAGGTTTGATTCATTTTAGAATGTTCTTTCCTCTTATTAGTGTTAGATGATGCACCATTTATCTCTATGTTTTGCACAACAGGGGAGTGTGATTTAATTATAAACAAATTGTTAGCTAATGAACCAGAACAAATAAGTTTCCCATCTTTTCTAATAACAATAGAATCATCAGAAAAAAACAAACTTATAACCATTCTTTAAGAGTTTAGAAACGGAAACAAAGTTCTTTCTAAAACTCGGTACATAAAGATAATTAACTAAATCTAGCCTATAGTTTTCTAAAATAATGCTAACTACTCCTACTACTTCTACTGATACTCTTGTAGTATTGCCCAAGTAGATATCCAGCTTGCCTTCTCTAAGCTTTCGGGTTACTTGGAACCCCTGCAAAGAATTACAAACATGGTCAGTGGCACCTGAATCCACACACAAAGTATTTGTGGGAATCAACACTAAACATGTCTCAGTAATTAAGGCAGAAACTATCGTACCTTTAAGCTTTGAACAATCCGATTTCCAATGTCTCGTTTTCCCACACTTGAAGCATTTGACTTTAGGCTTATTCTTCTTTGCGATGTCTGGCTTGGCAGCATGTTTCTTGGCATTCTTCTTCTTCTTGTTATTCTTGCCTTTAGGCATAAAAGAGGAGCCTGAAGCCTTTACTATGACCAAAGCTTGCTTCTTATCGAGAAAGATGCTTTCGGCCGACACCAATGCTGTTAAGAGCTCGGGTAGAGTATACACTCTTTGGTTCATGTTATAGTTGACCCAAAACTGCTCGAAACTAGAGGGTAAGCTCTGGAGGATGATATCGATCTGACTTTCCTTATCAATCTCACCTCCCAACACCTCTATCTTATTGATGTTAATAATCATGTGAAGCACATGATCTCTCACCGACGAGCCCTAAGCCATTTTGGTATTCATGATCATCCTCATGGCTGCTTGTCTAGCTGTCTAGCCATGATGAGAAAACATTTGTCTCAGGTGAGCCATTATGTTAAAGGCAGAGACCATGGGATGAAGCTAATTTTGAAGAACATTTGACATAGAGGCCAGAATGTAACACCTTATCCGCTTTTCTCCACCTCACATACGCATCCCTATCCTTTTAAGGAGAGTCATCATTAGGCACATCTAGACAGACTTTGGTGAGCACAAACTTATACTGCTCAGCCGTTAGGACAATGTCCAAATTACGACTCCAGTCGATATAATTGGGACCGGTAAGTTTGTTGTCTTTCAAAATTGTAGCTAAAAGATTGAATGCCATATCAAATAGTGAAATTAGATAAACAGACAATGTTTTAGTGTTTAATCCTAGAATTTCGAAAATAATAAGAAATTCTAATAATTATTGACTTCCCTCAAAACAATAATTAAATCCACCTACATCTCATTCACCGGGATTCTCGCAAGCCACAATAGTGTGGACGTTTACACTAACCTACATTTGTTTGAGAAGAACTAAGTTCATTAACTACACTATCTAACCAAATGATCTATTGATCAATGTAGTTAATAGTCAGTGCTTTCAGCCATACATATAAGCAGCGTAACCTCGATGGGAGGAATACTACAAATCGTACACTAAGTGTGTGCCATGACGTGACTTCTGAGTTTGTTACCTCATGATAGTGCGCCTCAGATGAAGAGTGTATCGCATTTTTTCAAGTTAAACTTACTCTAGTCATCTTACTTAGAAATTCATAATCTAGCGATCTTGTGGTTGGACTCATCCGATATGGAGGAATGCCCTAATGCCAACGCGCAAGTCCACCCACATCACATATGAACCCGTAATGGTGACTGTGGGGATATTAAACCAACCTTCTCCAACTTAGATTTCTAAATTGAGGGTTTTTCTGGTTTTAACATACAATTAACTAATCCTAAGTTCTATACAAATATAAAACCAGCATGCTTTTAAAATTATGCATCTAAAATACAGAACAAAAATTAAAGCACAAAAAATTAAAACTATAAATTCGGGTTACTGCTATCACGTGCCTGCACAACGGTTGCTGCACTTGTGCGGCGGCGCCGGCGCCGCTGGTGTCGGTCCACAACAAATAGCCTGCGCCACTGGCCACCTCTGATTCCTCCTTTGCTTTTCTTACGCTACTTGGTATTCCTGCAATTCGTTCTGGGTTTTCTTATGTTTCTACGAATTAACGATAACCCAAAACCCACGAATTCAAGTCGCCCAACATAACGCCTTCGATTACAAAAAAAAAAAAAAAAAATTCTCCCACTACAAGGCTTTTAGGAAAATTAAAATTGAAATTACATAGAAAAAATCCTACTACAGATTTGATCTAATCCTACACGGCTTCCAGCATGTGGTTATACTATTACAAGCATTCATAATAAAACCAAAACCCAGACATGTCCCGGGGTTCAACTAAAAACCATACAAATGCAACCATAATAGTCAGGATTTCTAAACCACCTACAAATAAAACCATGTAATCAAACAAGCACAAAACCCAAAACCAGACTCTGATACCAATTGAAAGATTATCTGCCCGGGCTCGGTAAAAAATTCACTTTCGTGCTTTGCATTCCAGAATAAGAATCTTTAACTAGGCCTAGACTCTATCACAATCATTATTTCAATCATCGCTTGAAATAACTTTGCGTAGGATCTTGGTTTGCACTTATTCGATTTATCATGCAACAAAATAATTTCTATTTTAAAGCAGAAACATAGAAAGTACCTCTTGAAGCGTAAACTCAGGTGATCACTTGTATGACTCGAGACTAGGCTCGAACGTTGTGTGAGCAATGAACCAATGAACTAACGATCATCAATTCTCGACAGCTCTTCGGAAAAATCACCGGAGCCACCACCCAAACATGTAAAGACCACGTGCCAATATAGAGAAGCTCACGTGCTGGAGCTTTCAAACAACGCACCGCTAGACTAAGGGGAAAAAATTGGCCACCGGTTTTGGGAAAAAGAAAGCCGCCGACTGGAGCAAAAATCTGATTTTGAGAAGGGAAAATAACTTTTTCTCTCTAGAATTTTATCTCTCTAGTTTTCTTGTCTTGAAAACTTATAAATTGTGTACTCTTGAATTGTTAATCCCTTGTCTATATATAGAGCTACAAGAGAGACCCCAAGTTGGTTTATGATTGGTCATCCTAATGGGTTTAGGAATTAATTAGTTTCTAAATCCAATTAGGTAACTAATCTAATAGGATAATCCAAATCCAATTAGAATTCCTAATCTCTAGGATTTCCTAATTCTAATTGAAACTTAAGACATAATTAATTAATTAAATAATTCCACTTTGTTAATTACTTAATTTACCCTCAGGAATAATTAATTAAATAATTAATTCTATTTATTCAATTAACCCACTACAAAATTAATCGTACCACTAACGGATTAATTTTGGCATTAGCATCCTACACCAGAATTGCTTTCGGAACAACTAAATTAATTTATTATTAATCCCCCCACATCAAAGATTTAGTGCTCGTTAATTTATTAATTTACTGATAAATTAATTAATTAACTTCTTTAATTCTGAGACTAGTGTCACTCAACCTTTTTACTATACTGGACATAAGTCCACCAATTGAGTTTAGTATAATAAACATACGGGCTCATCTCGGGAGCACCATCACCCCGGACGCACCGGTACATGGTTTCCTTTTGATAAGCAACAGCACACCACGAAACTAAACACGCGCACCCAACCCACCGAGACTATTGGCCACAAATGACCTCACCCATTGGCAGATCAAAGTACACTATGTCTAATCCTCATGCCCACTCAAGACTAAGGATTAACAGATAGAATACTAAGAACGAATTGTCTATTAAATTAGTACAAGACAAATCATTTGTTGGTGTATGTACCCTTTTAAGGGCTATATAGACATTTGTCATTTGATTGATGTTATAATCAGATGAGTTAATTTCATGATAGTAATATTCTTGTGCATATTTAATTTCATGTAATCGATCCGCCAAAAGAAACACTCCATGGATTACTTAGATCATGAGTGATTCTTTTGAGTAGTACTCATACGAGGATCCTTAGACCAGAAATCACCACATGGTCTTAGATGAATTATAGTGTGCTTTGACATGCGACTAATGGTGCCGTAACAGGTTGCCAAGTACATGCATGATTGGGTACACTATGAATCATGCTAAGGTTTGTAGGTGAAGTGATGGGACTACAAGTCTCTCTAAAGTGAGAGATGATATCTTGGCCACTTGATAGTGAACTGAGAAGTGCATGTCCGTGCCCAAGGAATGGTAAGCGCTATCATTTGCTTGATGAATTCAGTGTCACTAAGAGATCAAGTGAATTTTTAGCTGTATAAGGTTGATAGTTCCATGCCTTATGTTAAACGGGATATCAATGTAGAGGATCGTATGTAGTTTGCTCGGAAAGGTTATGTTGGATCACCATTCGACCTTCCATTTTGAATTGTGTAGTCATTATGTCTTGCTAGAGACCACTAATGACTTATGGATTAATCTATGAGATTAAGTTATCCATTACCAATTTAGAATGGGCTTACAGGATCGCACATAAGAGAGTTCGATGATGCAGAATAAGTATTCTTGCCTACACTAAGTATAATTGTTATACTTAGATAAATAATATTTAATTAAATGATTTAATTGAATATTATTGAAAAGTTCTGTGGTATCAATTAAGAGTTAATTAATTATCCAGGAACCATCGGGATAGGTTGACAAATCAAGGGACTTAATTGCAATTGAGATTCTTAACCCATCAGCATGATCGATGGGTCATGGGTTGATTCATGGGATTGGTGTATAACCTAAATCATTAAAGTATTATTTAATACTGATATGGAATCAGTAGAGTAATTTTGGTAATAATACTAATTTAGAATCTAATTAAATTAGTAAAGTAATAATTGATTACAATACTGATTTGGAAACCTTGACTCTGCAAATATCCTAGGGATATTATTGGAGAGGTAGACGAAAAAAAAAATCAAAACATGAAAAATATACACAGAATCTCAATATTTCTCTGTAGGAAGAAAATGGCTGGCACCGAATCTGTGAAGAACCTTCGTGCTTGAAAGTAGAGAATCCTTCAAGAAAGGATTTTGGTGGTGATAAACGCAATCAGAGAAAAGGATCTGGACTAACATCAAACCAGGATTCAGACACGGCAACTAATTACGCTTCAAGGGTATGATTTACATGCTTTGAACGTAGGAATAATTAACACTAAAATTTAAATTGGCATGAATCCGCTGCGTAAAATTTTGAAAAATCATGCCTTCGATCCCAAAAGTGGTATCAGAGCTAGGCTCTTAATTTTAATGTTTAAAATTAAAATTGATTTTGATTAAAAAGACAAAAGGTTTGATTTTAATTAAAATTGATTTTAACAAAAGTTTGGAAATTCATTCCAAAACGAAAACAAAAAATATTTTTTTTCATAAATGGATTTTTGGAAAAATTGTTTGAAGATCCGCCAGACTGGGTGCCGCCAACATGCCAGAATTATCGTCGAAAAACCGAGGGTTGCCGGATCTTCATGATCTTGATCTTAAAAGGTTTGGGTTTTCCTTCCTTTTTGCTCGAAAACCATTTCCGGCACAATTCGGATTTCAATTGGATTGATTTTGTAATTGGAAATTACTTTCTGGTTTTGAGTTGATTTCTGGGTTTGAAGCTCACCGGAAAAATGGGCTTGCCTGAAAATAGTTTTCGGGGCTGTGTTGGTTTTATCACCGAGAAGTCACCGTACATCGAAAAAGTTTCGGGGGTACTTGATCAGATGCACGAAACTGAGCGTCGATCACTGCTTGATGCACGGTCGTCGATCGTCATCGATCCTTCTTCTTGGTCAGCAAATGGTTTTTTTTATCTTCGCACGACACTAGTGGATTCGTGGCTTCGTGATTTTTTGAATGGCGGCCAATGTCGTTTGGAAAATTTTGGTCCACTGAATGGAATCGTAGCATCGGGAAAGGCCGGAGGCATCGGGAAGACAACCGGCGATTGTCGCCGGAAGTCAAGGAATCCGACGGGAGGCCTGTCGGGGAAAAAGAGGGTGGCGGCGGGAGGCTGAAGCCCTAATGGGCTGAAATGACTAAAATGCCCCAGCCGCTGCTTCCAAACCCTAAGCTGCAAAAGTTTTAAACTTTTTAAAAATAGAAACAAGCCCAGTAGTTTTATTTTTCCTTCAAAACTCTAAGCTCAGAATTTTTATTTAATTACGAAATTGACCCAAAATTTTTAGAATTTTTTCTGATTTTTCAATTTTGGTAAGATTTTAAAATTTTGATTTTGGAATAAAATCAAATCTTATCAGATTTTAGTTTGAAAATATTAAAATTAGATTTTAAGATTTTAAAATATTTTAAATCAATTATCTTAATTAGATTAGGATAATTAGCTAATAAGTAGAATAATTAATTAATGTGATTGATTAATTTTATTCCTTTATTTATGCTTTCAAATATGATATGATTTATTTAAATAGTTTAAATATTTGCATACATATTTGGTATGTTCATGCATCATTTTTTTCACAAATGATTGAACAAGAAAATGAAAGATCGATTAAAATTGATTATGGCACGAACAATTTTAATAGTATAGAATATTTTAAAAATATTCAATTACACAATCTTTTAAATTGATTGGCTTAATTAAAATGGGATTGTATAAAACACTTGCATTTTATGTGTTTTTCATGCATGAATTGGGCTTTATTTATTTTGGTTTAATTTGGGGCCTGCGAGCCTATTAAAATTTATTGTAATATAATAGATTGGAAATTAGGCCCAAGAAATTCCAACAAGCCAAGACGGAGCCATGGAGTTGGAGCCTAACAATGGAGGCCAAATGAAGACAAAATTTTAAAAGCCTTGTAATAGACTAGAGCCCAATTCATTGCATTTATTCGCTTTGTATTTTATATAGATTTTGTGAATGATGAAAAACAAAATACATGTAAATCCATTCAAACTAAATTCCTAAAAACCTAAGTTATAAATTGCTTCCATACTCTGGGGCTCGCCAGAGCGTCGATCGTCTAATGGACTTGGAGAGCCCATGGGCCTCATGTTTTTTTTGTGAGGCGAGTTGTCACTTAATAGGTGCCCAACTTTACTCACTACCACTATGTGGAAAAACTGTTTGGATATTTATTGATTTGATGCTTCGAGGGATGGTTTGGCTTAGGGAAATCGGTCCTAGCTTAACCCGATAAGTTGACTAGGGTTAGTTTTGCAATGATAGGATGGTGTCAAACATTTAAATGTTCATCCTATTACCGAAAAGTTGCATGGGATGTAATTGGAAAGGTTAAGTTGCATGAGATGTGATTTGAACGTTCCTTACCAAAATAACCCTATCCCTACGATACTTGCCAAAGCAAAACTGGGGTTTGGTTCTTTGTGAATTTTTGGCCCACAATCTAGCACCAACACAAAATTGTTTGGGATTTCAATTTTGGCTATTGTGGAAAATGGTTTTAAAACTCATCCTAATATTTTGCATTTATTCTTTTGTAGAAATGACATCATCTAGTAGGGGTGTACACGGTCCGGTTTGACCGGTTTGAAAGTAAAGGTATAGGCCAAACCATAATATATGGTTTGAAATTTTTTTAAACCAAATTGGCCAAACCATTTTCTAACTGTTTGGTTTGGGGGTTTGGCAGTTTGTCATTTTTTATTTATTTTTAAAGTCTACAAAATTATTTTTAAAGTCCAGAAACGTCTGCATCCATCCGTGTGAATTTAAATTGATTTTTTTCACAAAGACAGTCCACCACGTCTCAGAACAACTAGCACCACATCAAGAAATGTCCACATCCATTAATGTGAATTTAAGCTATTTTTTTCACAAAGACAACCCACCATGTCTCAAAAAAACTAGCACCACGTCCAAAAACGTCTACATCCATGCATGTGAATTTAAACTAACTTTTTTTCACAAAGACAGTCCACCACGTCTCAGAACAACTAGCACCACGTCAAAAACAACTAGCACCACGTCCAGAAATGTCTACATCCATTCATTGGAATTTAAACTGATTTTTTTTTTTCACAAAGACAGTCCACCACGTCTCATAACAACTAGCACAACGTCAAAAATAACTAGCACCACGTCCAGAAACGTCTACTTCCATTCATGTGAATTTAAGCTATTTTTTTCACAAAGACAACCCACCACGTCTCAGAACAACTAGCACTACGTCCAGAAACGTCTACATCCATGCGTGTGAATTTAAACTGATTTTTTTCACAAAGACAGTCCACCACGTCTCAGAACAACTAGCACCATGCCAAAAACAACTAGCACCACGTCCAGAAATGTCAACATCCATTCATATGAATTTAAGCTATTTTTTTTGCAAAAAAACCCACCACGTCAAAAAAACTAGCACTACGTCTAGAAACGTCTACATCCATTCATGTGAATTTAAACTGATTGTTTTGACAAAGACAGTCTACCATGCCTCAGAACAACTAGCACCACGTCAAAAACTACTAGCACAACGTCCAGAAACGTCTACATCCATTCATGTGAATTTAAGCTATTTTTTTCACAATGACAACCCACCACGTCAAAAACAACTAGCACCATGTCCAGAAACTGAAGGAAAACTGAACAAGCCCGGGCTAAATCGAAAACCTCACTTCCGTGCTATGCATTCCAGAATCGAAAGCTTTCGACCAAGCTCAGGCTCAAATTAGTTTACCCATGAACGGATCTAGGCTTATACTTATTTAATTTATTAATCGGGACACAAAAAATTAAATCTTTAATTAAAGCGGAATTTAAAGATTATACCTTTTGTAGCGAAGTCCCTCGCCTAAAAGAAAACCCAATTCTTTAGCGCGAAATCCACAAGAAATCCGAAGAATTCTCCAATACAAGCTCCGAGATAGTGTGGGCTATCGTCTACGGAGCTACCCTCGACAATACGACTGAAAACCCAAGAAACTTGCTTCTCAAGAAACTCAAATTGAGGCTGCCCAGAATTTTTTTTCAAAATTATAGCTGCCCAGAATTTTTTTTTAACAAAATTGAAGCTGCCCAGAATTTTCTTTCTCAAATTGAAGCTGCCGGGAGCTTAAAACAAAGGCTGCCAGTTTCCTGCTTCTTCAATCGGACCGTCCTATGAAAACCGACCACCGGACTGGTCTCTATGGTCCCGATCTGTACAGCCCGATATCATGGATCACTCCATCGGAAGATCAACATGAAAATCAGGCCGGCTCAGAGCACCTAAGTAACCAGTACCGGGTTTTCTTTCACTGCAGCAGTGCTGCGAAAACCCTGGACAGCATCGGACTGTCGACTGTGTAGTCTGCCAAGGTCCAGCCGCAATCTGCACAGCAGCCCTTCCGGATCACCGACCAAAAAGGAAGAGATCAACACGAGGAAGCTGCCGGATCAGCACCCCAAGACCTGTAGCAGCTAGACGGTGAAAAACTGGTGCAGAAATCTGCACCGAGGGAAAAACAGCGAGCGAAAAAAAATTGCAGCAAGGAAACCGACTGCCTTTTCCAAAATTCTGATCAAGCTGTTCTTAAAATCGAGTGGGCTGAGTTCCTTGTCGAAGAAGAAAGTTATCTTGGTCGACTTCGAGAGAAAACTTGACGAGGAAGACACGTTCTCTCTCTAGACCAAACTTTCTCTTTCTAGCCAAAAGACTTGGCTGCCAAGTTTCTTCACTTTGGGTTTTCTTGCCTATTATGTTGTATTTATAGGAGCTTCTAAGGAGACCTAATGGGCTCTCGAGTTAGGCCTTAAAATTTGACTTTCGTTGACCGCTAAGTCTTCCCGACTAATCAACTCCAATCGACCCTTTCAAATTAATTTATTTAATCCACTTTGTTAATTTAATTTAATCAAACCCTTAGAATTAATTAATTCAAAATAGAATTAATTTCTAAATTCACTTCGTCGATCAAATATTAATTAAAACCTTCGGATTAATTAATTTACCTTGTCGATTAGTCAAACGCATAATCGATCGTACCACTAACGGACCAATTATGGAACTACCGCTCGAAAATGACTTTACATCGCGCCATTATTATTTCTTCTATATCCCCACATTAAAGATCTAGTGCTCGTCGATTTATTAATTTACTGACAAATTAATTCACCAATTTCTTGGTTTCCGAGATTAGTACCACTCCACCTTTTATTATACCGAACATAAAGTTCACTGGCCAGGTTTAGTATAATAACCTTACGAGCTTATCTCGGGAGCACCATCAACCCGGCGAACCGGTACGTGGATTCCTCCGACCAGCAACGACACGCAAGAAGCTAAACACCGCATACCCAACATACCGAGGTATTGGCCTCAATTGACCTCACTCTTTGGCAAATCAAAGCACACGACACCCAACCCTCACGCCCGTCCCAATCTCGGGATTGAGAGACAGAATACTAGGACCGAATTGACTACGCCGATCAGTACAAGTCAATTCTATCCAAACTGGTCGTGCTCAATATGCCCCGGGCATATCTGTGTGATTTAAACTAGTCTAGATAAACCAATTTCCAAACCACACAATAACCTATACCGATAGTATGTTCAGACTATCTCGGTTACGAGCATACTTTTTATATATCAATACTTTAACCAATAACGGTATCTACTGTGTTTGTCGACACCCCGTTATCTAGTTCTATGATATAAAGGAACAGATTTATACTGAAACAAAATGATATGTCATCTGTGGATATTAGTTTTTGATACAAGCCATAGCTTTTCTGTATTCAAAACTAACAATCTCCCACTAATACTCAAAGCTATGCTAAGAAGTACAAAAACTGTCCAACCCGCTATTACACTGCTGTCATAATGAAATCTCCAGAACACCTTTAAGCTCACTAACATGGCTCCCTCAAGAATCTTACTCCCATGCCCTCCACATGTCTCTCAAAAACCTTTAGGGTCAATGGCTTTGTAAAAGATCTGCATGGTTGTCATCTGATACTATCTTGGCCACGGTCACGTCTCCCCTCTTTACGATCTCTCGTATCAGGTGGTACTTGCGCTCTATGTGTTTACTCACCTTATGGGCTCGTGGCTCCCTTGAGTTAGCAACTGCACTATTGTTATCACAATAAACTGTGATAGACCTAGGCATCTCAGGAACCACATCTAAGTCCATCCGGAAGTTCCTGAGCCACACAGCCTCTCTCGCTGCCTCTGAAGCGACAACGTACTCGGCCTCCATGGTAGAGGCTGCCACGCATTTCTGCTTGACACTCTTCCATACTATGGCTCCACCTCCTAGAGTAAACACAAACCCAGAGGTAGACTTACTCCTGTGCAAATCTCCTTGAAAGTCCGAATCTGTGTAACCCAATGGTACAAGCTCTTGCGCTCTATAAACTAGGACACAATCTCTCGTCCTGCGCAAGTACTTGAGAATGCATTTTACTGCCTCCCAGTGAGCCTTCCCAGGGTTACTCTGATATCTGCTAACCATGCCAACGGCAAAGCAAATATCAGGCCTCGTGCACAACATAGCATACATGAGGCTACCCATTGCAGAAGCATAGGGTACCGCCTTCATGGCATCTATCTCCTCAGCAGTCTTAGAACACTGCTCCTTAGACAAATACACCCCATGCCTGAAAGGTAGTGAACCCTTCTTGGAGTTCTGCATGTTAAAACGGGCCAGAATCGTGTCTATGTAGGATGCCTGAGGGAGAGTCAGAGAACGTCTCCTACAATCTCGAAGAATCTTGATCCCAAGGATATGTCCAGCCTCTCCCAAATCCTTCATATCGAATTGCCTGGACAGCCATGCCTTTACGTCTGACAACACCTTCTTACTGTCGCCAATAAGAAGAATGTCATCTACGTAAACTACGAGGAACACCACTATATCACCATCACGCCTGCTATAAACACACTGCTCATCCAGACACCGAGTGAATCCAGAGGAGTGGATAACCTCGTCGAAATGGATGTTCCAAGATCTGGATGCTTGCATCTCTATCCTGAAGAACCTCATTGTAGTTAACTGGGTCTGGTTCACGAGCACTAGGGATAATGTCCGAAGACTCACCCAAACCCATGTACCTCTCGGGCTGTCTCACAACCCTCCCACTACGACGAGGCGCAGCCTGTGTAAGAGCATCATCTGTGATAGTGTGTGCAGTCTCTTGTGGTGTATCTTCCTGTACGTGTGCATCTGGAATAGTGGACTGACTTCTAAGCTCTTCCAATACTACCTTGCTGCTTGACTTGTGATCTAAAATATAGTCCTCCTCAAGAAATCTGGCATTGGTGTTGACCACCACCTTCTGATCCTGAGGACTATAAAATAAACCACCTCTCGTTCCTTTGGGGTAGCCTACAAATAGCATAACCTTAGATCTCGCCTCTAACTTGCCTGCATCTGCCTCGAGCACATGTGCTGGACAACCCCAAATCCTGAGATGTCTCAGACTAGGCTTGCGCCCACTCCACAACTCTACTGGGGTCGTAGGCACAGACATAGATGGCACAAGGTTGAGGATAAAACATGTTGTCTCTAAGGCATAACCCCAAAACGAGGTAGGCAACTTACTGTAACTCATCATCGATCTAACCATCTCCATAAGAGTCCTGTTCCTCCTCTCTGCTACACCATTCTGCTGGGGTGTGCCAGGTGCAGACAACTGGGTCTGAATACCCTCCTCTGACAAATAGGTCCTAAATTCACTAGAGGGGTATTCGCCACCGCGATCAGACCGCAGTGACTTGATACTCTTACCCAGATGGTTCTCCACCTCTGCCTTGAATTCTCTGAACTTGCCAAAGCATTCAGACTTGTGGCGCATCAGGTATATGTATCCATATCTAGAGTAATCATCCGTGAAAGTCACGAAATACTCATAACCACCTCTAGCCTGAACTGACATAGGCCCACACACGTCAGAATGAATCAACTCTAAAACCTCTTTGGCCCTATACCCCTTCGCCTTAAAAGGCCTCTTGGTCATTTTACCCTCCAAGCAGGACTCACAGGTTGAATAGTTGTCAATATCTAGTAAGCCCAAAGACCCACTCTTGACCAACCTTTGAATCCTACTAAGGTTGATATGACCTAGTCTCAGGTGCCAAAGATAAGTCTGATTCAAAGGGGAAGATTCCTTTCTCTTATTGTGATTTAGTGATGAGTTACTAGTTTCTGTGTTTTGCATAACTGGGGAGTAAGTCTTGATTAAAAACAGATTGTCAACCAATGTACCGGAACATATAAGTTTTTGGCATTTTCTTATAAAAACCGAACCATCAGAAAATACACACTTATAACCATCCAAAACAAGTTTCGAAACTGAAAGCAAATTCTTTCGAAAACTAGGTACATAAAGACAATCCTTCAAATATAAAATAGAGTCTGAAAAATAAAGACTAATAACTCCCACTGCAGCCACAAAAACTCTGGTAGTATCCCCAAGGTAGACCTGCAACTCTCCCTCTCTAAGCAGCCGGGTCACTTAGAACCCCTGCAACAAACGTGATCAGTGGCTCCCGAATCCACACACCAAGTATCCGTGGGAATCGCCGCTAAACACGTCTCAGTAACTAGAGAGAATTTACACATACCGCGAGGCTTTGGGCAGTCCTTCTTCCAATGTCCTGCTTTGCCACATCTGATGCACTTTCCTCTCGGCTTCTGATTCTTGGCAATGCCTGCCTTGGGTCGATGACTGGCTCCTGCTTTCTGGCCTCTCTTCCTCTTTTGCTTCCTGGCTTTGGGCCCAGCAGAGGAACCTGAGGGACCAACAGTAGCCAAGGCTTGCTTCTTCTCAGCGAAGAGGCTCTCAGCAGACACCAATGCAGTCATGATCTCAGAAAGTGAATATGAGAGATTCCCCATATTATAGTTCAATCGAAACTGCTCAAAACTGGGAGGCAAGCTCTGAAGGATGATATCGACCTGGGTTTCCCCATCAATCTCACCTCCCAATACCTCAATCTCATTGATGCAACCAATCATCTCCAGCACGTGATATCTCACTGAAATGCCCTCAGCCATCTTGGCATTCACGAGTTTCCTCATAGCTGACTGCCTGGCTGCCCTGCCCTGATGACCAAACATCTCCCTGAGGTTGAGCATCATATCGTAGGCTGAGGTCATCAACTGATGCTGGTGCTGCAGTACACTCGACATGGAAGCCAAGATGTAGCACCTGGTCATCTCATCAGCTTTCGGCCACCTCGTATATGGCTCTCGCTGCTCAGGTGTGGCATCCTCACTGGGCTTAGGGGGGCACTCCTCAGTGAGCACGTACTTATAACCCTCAGCTGTTAGGACAATGTCCTGGTTTCGTTTCCAATCAATGTAATTAGGACCGGTGAGTTTGTTTTGGTTCAGAATGACAGCTAGCGGGTTGAACGACATATCAACTGAAAATAATGAAAAAACATGTCTCAGTATACTTTTCAAAAATATTGAAAAATCCTCAGAAAAGAAATGTAATCGTCTACCGACATCTCTCCCACCGGGATTAACGCAGGTCACGATGGGTGAACGTCTACGCCAACCCACATTCGTTCGAGAAGGACCGAAGTCCATTAATCTCATTATCTGACCAACGATCTTATGATCAATGAAATTAATAGTCGATAATTTTAGCCGTACACGTAAATAGCGTTACCTCGATGGGAGGGATACTATAAATAGTACACTAAGTGTATGCCATTACGTGACTTCTAAGTTTGTTACTTAGGGTACTAATGCGCCTCGGATGGCGAGGGTGTCGCAACTTTTCCCAATTAAACGCACTATAGTCATCCCTTTAGAAATTCATTCCAGCGATATCTGTGATTGAAAACTCATCCGATGGGGAAGCCGTCTAACCACATCACCAATGAATCCGTAATGGAGGCCATGGGGCTATTAACCAACCCGCTCCCACTTAGATTTTTAAAATAATTTCAATTCGCCCTAGTTTTCTCGGTTTTCCATTTCGGTTTTCTACGTAATTAGGAATCACCCAAAAATTACGATAAACCAAAATCCGGTTTTCTCGATTTTCTACGTAATTAGGAATCACCCAAAATTACGATAAACCAAAACCCCACGTAATTAGGAATCACCCAAAATTACGATTAAACCAAAACTTGCGAATGTAATTAAGTTTGAGGATTTTTACGTTTTAACATGCAATATCTTAACTATGGATATTCGCACCCATAAAACCGTTGGAGTTTTAATATGTGAATAATCTACCTTAGTTAATTGCACATTACCTTTTGAAAAAAACTTTTGGTTTGAATTTCGTTCATGCAAAATAAAACGAAAATCACACAATCAACGAAAAAATCATAAATACGGGAAATTAAATAAAATAAAATTTCCCGACTATTATGGCCTTCTCTATCGTTGATTCCTTGACGCCTCGGTGACACTTCCCGTCGTGTCGCTCCCACTCGTTATTTGGATTCCTCTTTATTCGCCCGGGTTTTCTCGGTTTATTCTGTAATTAGGAATCACCCAAAATTACAATAAACCAAACCCCGCGAATATAAGTTACCCAAAATAACGTCTTCCTCATAGTACAAAAATTCCTATATACAAAGGCGTTTTTCTAGGAATTTAAAGACGACATGATTAGATCAAATCCTACTACAAGATTTTTCTAATCCTACACGGCTTCCAGCTCGTGGTTATTACTATTACAGAAATTTTCATTCAAAAATAAAACGAGCCCGGACATGTCCCGGGGTTTATGAATGAAAATTAAATTTCTACCATAATAGCCGGGAAACCAATAACCACCTGTTTATACATTTCGACAAAAAATACTAATGCCAAAATAAAGCCGTGTAATAAATCAAACAAGTATAAGACCGAAACCATCGCTCTGATACCAATTTGAAGGAAAACTAAACAAGCCCGGGCTAAATCGAAAACCTCACTTTCGTGCTATGCATTCCAGAATCGGAAGCTTTCGACCAAGCTCAGGCTCAAATTAGTTTACCCATGAACGGATCTAGGCTTATACTTATTTAATTTATTAATCGGGACACAAAAAATTAAATCTTTAATTAAAGCGGAATTTAAAGATTATGCCTTTTGTAGCGAAGTCCCTCGCCTAAAAGAAAACCCAATTCTTTAGCGCGAAATCCACAAGAAATCCGAAGAATTCTCCAATACAAGCTCCGAGATAGTGTGGGCTATCTTCTACGGAGCTACCCTCGGCAATACGACTGAAAACCCAAGAAACTTGCTTCTCAAGAAACTCAAATTGAGGCTGCCCAGAATTTTTTTTCAAAATTATAGCTGCCCAGAATTTTTTTTTAACAAAATTGAAGCTGCCCAGAATTTTCTTTCTCAAATTGAAGCTGCCCGGAGCTTAAAACAAAGGCTGCCAGTTTCCTGCTTCTTCAATCGGACCGTCCTATGAAAACCGACCACCGGACTGGTCTCTATGGTCCCGATCTGTACAGCCCGATATCATGGATCACTCCATCGGAAGATCAACATGAAAATCAGGCCGGCTCAGGGCACCTAAGTAAACCAGTACCGGGTTTTCTTTCACTGCAGTAGTGCTGCGAAAACCCTGGACAGCATCGGACTGTCGACTGTGTAGTCTGCCAAGGTCCAGCCGCGATCTGCACAACAGCCCTCCCGGATCACCGACCAAAAAGGAAGAGATCAACAAGAGGAAGCTGCCGGATCAGCACCCCAGACCTGTAGCAGCTAGCCGGTGAAAAACTGGTGCAGAAATCTGCACCGAGGGAAAAACAGCGAGCGAAAAAAAAATTGCAGCAAGGAAACCGACTGCCTTTTCCAAAATTCTGATCAAGCTGTTCTTAAAATCGAGTGGGCTGAGTTCCTTGTCGAAGAAGAAAGTTATCTTGGTCGACTTCGAGAGAAAACTTGACGAGGAAGACACGTTCTCTCTCTAGACCAAACTTTCTCTTTCTAGCCAAAAGACTTGGCTGCCAAGTTTCTTCACTTAGGGTTTTCTTGCCTATTATGTTGTATTTATAGGAGCTTCTAAGGAGACCTAATGGGCTCTCGAGTTAGGCCTTAAAATTTGACTTTCGTTGACCGCTAAATCTTCCCGACTAATCAACTCCAATCGACCCTTTTAAATTAATTTATTTAATCCACTTTGTTAATTTAATTTAATCGAATCCTTAGAATTAATCAATTCAAAATAGAATCAAATTTCTAAATTCACTTCGTCGATCAAATATTAATTAAACCCTTCGGATTAATTAATTTACCTTGTCGATTAGTCAAACGCATAATCGGTCGTACTACTAACGGACCAATTATGGAACTACCGCTCGAAAATGACTTTACGTCGTGCCATTATTATTTCTTCTATATCCCCACATTAAAGATCTAGTGCTCGTCGATTTATCAATTTACTGACAAATTAATTCACCAACTTCTTGGTTTCCGAGATTAGTACCACTCGACCTTTTATTATACCGAACATAAAGTTCACTGGCCAGGTTTAGTATAATAATCTTACGAGCTCATCTCGGGAGCACCATCAACCCAGCGAACCGGTACGTGGATTCCTCCGACCAGCAACGACACACAAGAAGCTAAACACCGCATACCCAACTTACCGAGGTATTGGCCTCAATTGACCTCACTCTTTGGCAAATCAAAGCACACGACACCCAACCCTCACGCCCGTCCCAATCACGGGATTGAGAGACAGAATACTAGGACCGAATTGACTACGCCGATCAGTACAAGTCAATTCTATCCAAACTGGTCGTGCTCAATATGCCCCGGGCATATCTGTGTGATTTAAACTAGTCTAGATAAACCAATTTCCAAACCACACAATAACCTATACCGATAGTATGTTCAGACTATCTCGGTTATGAGCATACTTTTTATATATCAATACTTTAACCAATAACGGTATCTACTGTGTTTGTCGACACCCCGTTATCTAGTTCTATGATATAAAGGAACAGATTTATACTGAAACAAAATGATATGTTATCTGTGGATATTAGTTTTTGATACAAGCCATAGCTTTTATGTATTCAAAACTAACAATCTCCCACTAATACTCAAAGCTATGCTAAGAAGTACAAAAACTGTCCAACCCGCTATTACACTGCTGTCATAATGAAATCTCCAGAACACCTTTAAGCTCACTAACATGGCTCCCTCAAGAATCTGACTCCCATGCCCTCCACATGTCTCTCAAAAACCTTTAGGGTCAATGGCTTTGTAAAGGATCTGCATGGTTGTCATCTGATACTATCTTGGCCACGGTCACGTCTCCCCTCTTTACGATCTCTCGTATCAGGTGGTACTTGCGCTCTATGTGTTTACTCACCTTATGGGCTCGTGGTTCCCTTGAGTTAGCAACTGCACTATTGTTATCACAATAAACTGTGATAGACCTAGGCAACTCAGGAACCACATCTAAGTCCATCCGGAAGTTCCTGAGCCACACAGCCTCTTTCGCTGCCTCTGAAGTGACAACGTACTCGGCCTCCATGGTAGAGGCTGCCACGCATTTCTGCTTGACACTCTTCCATACTATGGCTCCACCTCCTAGAGTAAACACAAACCCAGAGGTAGACTTACTCCTGTCCAAATCTCCTTGAAAGTCCAAATCTGTGTAACCCAATGGTACAAGCTCCTGCACTCTATAAACTAGGACACAATCTCTCGTCCTGCGCAAGTACTTGAGAATGCATTTTACTGCCTCCCAGTGAGCCTTCTGAGTGATATCTGCTAACCATGCCAATGGCAAAGCAAATATCAGGCCTCGTGCACAACATAGCATACATGAGGCTACCCATTGCAGAAGCATAGGGTACCGCCTTCATGGCATCTATCTCCTCAGCAGTCTTAGAACACTGCTCCTTAGACAAATACACCCCATGCCTGAAAGGTAGTGAACCCTTCTTGGAGTTCTACATGTTAAAACGGGCCAGAATCGTGTCTATGTAGGATGCCTGAGGGAGAGTCAGAGAACGTCTCCTACAATCTCGAAGAATCTTGATCCCAAGGATATGTCCAGTCCCTCCCAAATCCTTCATATCGAATTGCCTGGACAGCCATGCCTTTACGTCTGACAACACCTTCTTACTGTTGCCAATAAGAAGAATGTCATCTACGTAAACTAGGAGGAACACCACTATATCACCATCACGCCTGCTATAAACACACTGCTCATCCGGACACCGAGTGAATCCAGAGGACTGGATAACCTCGTCAAAATGGATGTTCCAAGATCTGGATGCTTGCATCTCTATCCTGAATAACCTCATTGTAGTTAACTGGGTCTGGTTCACGAGCACTAGGGATAATGTCCGAAGACTCACCCAAACCCATGTACCTCTCGGGCTGTCTCACAACCCTCCCACTACGACGAGGCGCAGCCTGTGTAAGAGCATCATCTGTGATAGTGTGTGCAGTCTCTTGTGGTGTATCTTCCTGTACGTGTGCATCTGGAATAGTGGACTGACTTCTAAGCTCTTCCAATACTACCTTGCTGCTTGACTTGTGATCTAAAATATAGTCCTCCTCAAGAAATCTGGCATTGGTGCTGACCACCACCTTCTGATCCTGAGGACTATAAAATAAACCACCTCTCGTTCCTTTGGGGTAGCCTACAAATAGCATAACCTTAGATCTCGCCTCTAACTTGCCTGCATCTGCCTCGAGCACATGTGCTGGACAACCCCAAATCCTGAGATGTCTCAGACTAGGCTTGCGCCCACTCCACAACTCTACTGGGGTCGTAGGCACAGACTTAGATGGCACAAGGTTGAGGATAAAACATGTTGTCTCTAAGGCATAACCCCAAAACGAGGTAGGCAACTCACTGTAACTCATCATCAATCTAACCATCTCCATAAGAGTCCTGTTCCTCCTCTCTGCTACACCATTCTGCTGGGGTGTGCCAGGTGCAGACAACTGGGTCTGAATACCCTCCTCTGACAAATAGGTCCTAAATTCACTAGAGAGGTATTCGCCACCGCGATCAGACCGCAGTGACTTGATACTCTTACCCAGATGGTTCTCCACCTCTGCCTTGAATTCTCTGAACTTGCCAAAGCATTCAGACTTGTGGCGCATCAGGTATATGTATCCATATCTAGAGTAATCATCCGTGAAAGTCACGAAATACTCATAACCACCTCTAGCCTGAACTGACATAGGCCCACACACGTCAGAATGAATCAACTCTAAAACCTCTTTGGCCCTATACCCCTTCGCCTTAAAAGGCCTCTTGGTCATTTTACCCTCCAAGCAGGACTCACAGGTTGAATAGTTGTCAATATCTAGTAAGTCCAAAGACCCACTCTTGACCAACCTTTGAATCCTACTAAGGTTGATATGACCTAGTCTCAGGTGCCAAAGATAAGTCTGATTCAAAGGGGAAGATTCCTTTCTCTTATTGTGATTTAGTGATGAGTTACTAGTTTCTGTGTTTTGCATAACTGGGGAGTAAGTCTTGATTAAAAACAGATTGTCAACCAATGTACCGGAACATAAAAGTTTCTGGCATTTTCTTATAAAAACCGAACCATCAGAAAATACACACTTATAACCATCCAAAACAAGTTTCGAAACTGAAAGCAAATTCTTTCGAAAACTAGGTACATAAAGACAATCCTTCAAATATAAAATAGAGTCTGAAAAATAAAGACTAATAACTCCCACTGCAGCCACAGAAACTCTGGTAGTATCCCCAAGGTAGACCTGCAACTCTCCCTCTCTAAGCAGCCGGGTCACTTAGAACCCCGGCAAAGAATTACAAACGTGATCAGTGGCTCCCGAATCCACACACCAAGTATCCGTGGGAATCGCCGCTAAACACGTCTCAGTAACTAGAGAGAATTTACACATACCGCGAGGCTTTAGGCAGTCCTTCTTCCAATGTCCTGCTTTGCCACATCTGAAGCACTTTCCTCTCGGCTTCTGCTTCTTGGCAATGCCTGCCTTGGGTCGATGACTGGCTCCTACTTTCTGGCCTCTCTTCCTCTTTTGCTTCCTGGCTTTGGGCCCAGCAGAGGAACCTGAGGGACAAACAGTAGCCAAGGCTTGCTTCTTCTCAGCGAAGAGGCTCTCAGCAGACACCAATGCAGTCATGAGCTCAGAAAGTGAATATGAGAGATTCCCCATATTATAGTTCAATCGAAACTGCTCAAAACTGGGAGGCAAGCTCTGAAGGATGATATCGACCTGGGTTTCCCCATCAATCTCACCTCCCAATACCTCAATCTCATTGATGCAACCAATCATCTCCAGCACGTGATATCTCACTGAAATGCCCTCAGCCATCTTGGCATTCACGAGTTTCCTCATAGCTGACTGCCTGGCTGCCCTGCCCTGATGACCAAACATCTCCCTGAGGTTGAGCATCATATCGTAGGCTGAGGTCATCAACTGATGCTGGTGCTGCAGTACACTCGACATGGAAGCCAAGATGTAGCACCTGGTCATCTCATCAGCTTTCTGCCACCTCGTATATGGCTCTCACTGCTCAGGTGTGGCATCCTCACTGGGCTTAGGGGGGCACTCCTCAGTGAGCACGTACTTATAACCCTCAGCGGTTAGGACAATGTCCAGGTTTCATTTCCAATCAATGTAATTAGGACCGGTGAGTTTGTTTTGGTTCAGAATGACAGCTAGCGGGTTGAACGACATATCAACTGAAAATAATGAAAAAACATGTCTCAGTATACTTTTCGAAAATATTGAAAAATCCTCAGAAAAGAAATATAATCTTCTACCGACATCTCTCCCACCGGGATTAACGCAGGTCACGATGGGTGAACGTCTACGCCAACCCACATTCGTTCGAGAAGGACCGAAGTCCATTAATCTCATTATCTGACCAACGATCTTATGATCAATGAAATTAATTGTCGATAATTTTAGCCGTACACGTAAATAGCGTTACCTCGATGGGAGGGATACTATAAACAGTACACTAAGTGTATGCCATTACGTGACTTCTAAGTTTGTTACTTAGGGTACTAATGCGCCTCGAATGGCGAGGGTGTCGCAACTTTTCCCAATTAAACGCACTATAGTCATCCCTTTAGAAATTCATTCCAGCGATATCTGTGATTGAAAACTCATCCGATGGGGAAGCCGTTTAACCACATCACCAATGAATCTGTAATGGAGGCCATGGGGCTATTAACCAACCCGCTTCCACTTAGATTTTTAAAATAATTTCAATTCGCCCTAGTTTTCTCGGTTTTCCATTTCGGTTTTCTACGTAATTAGGAATCACCCAAAAATTACGATAAACCAAAATCCGGTTTTCTCGATTTTCTACGTAATTAGGAATCACCCAAAATTACAATAAACCAAAACCCGCGAATATAAGTTACCCAAAATAACGTCTTCGTCATAGTACAAAAATTCCTATATACAAAGGCGTTTTTCTAGGAATTTAAAGACGACAGGATTAGATCAAATCCTACTACAAGATTTTTCTAATCCTACACGGCTTCCAGCTCGTGGTTATTACTATTACAGAAATTTTCATTCAAAAATAAAACGAGCCCGGACATGTCCCGGGGTTTATGAATGAAAATTAAATTTCTACCATAATAGCCGGGAAACCAATAACCACCTGTTTATACATTTCGACAAAAAATACTAATGCCAAAATAAAGCCGTGTAATAAATCAAACAAGTATAAGACCGAAACCATCGCTCTGATACCAATTTGAAGGAAAACTGAACAAGCCCGGGCTAAATCGAAAACCTCACTTTCGTGCTATGCATTCCAGAATCGGAAGCTTTCGACCAAGCTCAGGCTCAAATTAGTTTACCCATGAACGGATCTAGGCTTATACTTATTTAATTTATTAATCGGGACACAAAAAATTAAATCTTTAATTAAAGCGGAATTTAAAGATTATACCTTTTGTAGCGAAGTCCCTCGCCTAAAAGAAAACCCAATTCTTTAGCGCGAAATCCACAAGAAATCCGAAGAATTCTCCAATACAAGCTCCGAGATAGTGTGGGCTATCGTCTACGGAGCTACCCTCGGCAATACGACTGAAAACCCAAGAAACTTGCTTCTCAAGAAACTCAAATTGAGGCTGCCCAGAATTTTTTTTTAACAAAATTGAAGCTGCCCAGAATTTTCTTTCTCAAATTGAAGCTGCCCGGAGCTTAAAACAAAGGCTGCCAGTTTCCTGCTTCTTCAATCGGACCGTCCTATGAAAATCGACCACCGGACTGGTCTCTATGGTCCCGATCTGTACAGCCCGATATCATGGATCACTCTATCGGAAGATCAACATGAAAATCAGGCCGGCTCAGGGCACCTAAGTAAACCAGTACCGGGTTTTCTTTCACTGCAGCAGTGCTGCGAAAACCCTGGACAGCATCGGACTGTCGAATGTGTAGTCTGCCAAGGTCCAGCCGCGATCTGCACAGCAGCCCTCCCGGATCACCGACCAAAAAGGAAGAGATCAACAAGAGGAAGCTGCCGGATCAGCACCCCAGACCTGTAGCAGCTAGCTGGTGAAAAACTGGTGCAGAAATCTGCACCGAGGGAAAAACAGCGAGCGAAAAAAAAATTGCAGCAAGGAAACCGACTGCCTTTTCCAAAATTCTGATCAAGCTGTTCTTAAAATCGAGTGGGCTGAGTTCCTTGTCGAAGAAGAAAGTTATCTTGGTCGACTTCGAGAGAAAACTTGACGAGGAAGACACGTTCTCTCTCTAGACCAAACTTTCTCTTTCTAGCCAAAAGACTTGGCTGCCAAGTTTCTTCACTTAGGGTTTTCTTGCCTATTATGTTGTATTTATAGGAGCTTCTAAGGAGACCTAATGGGCTCTCGAGTTAGGCCTTAAAATTTGACTTTCGTTGACCGCTAAATCTTCCCGACTAATCAACTCCAATCGACCCTTTTAAATTAATTTATTTAATCCACTTTGTTAATTTAATTTAATCGAACCCTTAGAATTAATTAATTCAAAATAGAATTAATTTCTAAATTCACTTCGTCGATCAAATATTAATTAAACCCTTCGGATTAATTAATTTACCTTGTCGATTAGTCAAAGGCATAATCGGTCGTACCACTAACGGACCAATTATGGAACTACCGCTCGAAAATGACTTTACATCGCGCCATTATTATTTCTTCTATATCCCCACATTAAAGATCTAGTGCTCGTCGATTTATCAATTTAGTGACAAATTAATTCACCAACTTCTTGGTTTCCGTGATTAGTACCACTCGACCTTTTATTATACCGAACATAAAGTTTACTGGCCAGGTTTAGTATAATAACCTTACGAGCTCATCTCGGGAGCACCATCAACCCGGCGAACCGGTACGTGGATTCCTCCGACCAGCAAGGACACGCAAGAAGCTAAACACCGCATACCCAACTTACCGAGGTATTGGCCTCAATTGACCTCACTCTTTGGCAAATCAAAGCACACGACACCCAACCCTCACGCCCGTCCCAATCTCGGGATTGAGAGACAGAATACTAGGACCGAATTGACTACGCCGATCAGTACAAGTCAATTCTATCCAAACTGGTCGTGCTCAATATGCCCCAGGCATATCTGTGTGATTTAAACTAGTCTAGATAAACCAATTTCCAAACCACACAATAACCTATACCGATAGTATGTTCAGACTATCTCGGTTACGAGCATACTTTTTATATATCAATACTTTAACCAATAACGGTATCTACTGTGTTTGTCGACACCCCGTTATCTAGTTCTATGATATAAAGGAACAGATTTATACTGAAACAAATAGAAACGTCTACATCCATTCATGTGAATTTAAACTGATTTTTTCACAAAGACAGTCCACCGCATCTCAGAATAACTAGCACCACGTTAAAAACAACTAGAACCACGTCCAGAAACGTCTACATCCATTTATGTGAATTTAAGCTTTTTTTTTCTCAGAAAGACAACCCACCACGTCAAAAACAACTAGCACCTCGTCTAGAAATGTCTACATCCATTCATGTGAATTTAAATAATTTTTTTTACAAAGACAGTCCACCACATCTCAGAATAACAGGCATCACATCAAAAACAACTAGCACAACGTCCAGAAATGTCTACATCCATTCATGTGAATTTAAGCTACTTTTTTCACAATGACAACCCACTACGTCTCAGAACAACTAGCACCACGTCCAAAAATGTCTACATCCATTCATTTGAATTTAAACTGATTTTTTTCACAAAGACAGTCTACCACGCTCAGAACAACTAGCACCACGTCAAAAAACAACTAGCACTACATCCAGAAATGTCTACCTCCAGAAACGGCTAACCCAAATTTTTATGTATGTTAAATGGTAAATATATTTATAATATATACGATTCGGTTCGACTAGAATGGCCGGTTTCACAGCCTAACCCGTTGGCCGAACCGCTATTACGATTTATAAATTTTTCAAACTATCGGCCTATAAATATATATTTAAATAGGCCAAACTAAAAAAAATAGTTTGGTTTGCCTGGTTTAAATGGTTTTGGCCGAACTGTGTACACCCCTGTCATCTAGCACTAATGTTGTCTCTAATCTCACTCTAAGAAGTATTTTGGATGAAGACAAGCTTATTGGTCTAAATTTCTTAGACTGGGAAAGAAATTTGAGAATTGTTCTCAAACAAGAAATGAAGCTACATGTCCTATATGTTAGTTTTGAATACAGAAAAGCTATGGCTTGTATCAAAAACTAATATCCACAATTGACATATCATTTTGTTTCAGTATAAATTTGTTTCTTTATATCATAAAACTAGATAACGGGGTGTGGACAGACACAGTAGATACCGTTATTGGTTAAAGTATTGATATATAAAAAGTATGCTCGTTACCGAGATAGTCTGAACATACTATCGGTATAGGTTATTGTGTGGTTTGGAAATTAGTTTATCTAAACTAGTTTAAATCACTTGGATATGCCCGGGGCATATTGAGCACGACCAGTTTGGATAGAATTGACTTATACTGATCGACGTAGTCAATTCGGTCCTAGTATTCCATCTCTCAATCCCGAGATTGGGATGGGCATGAGGGTTGGATATCGTATACTTTGATTTGCCAAAGAGTGAGGTCAATTGAGGCCAATACCTCGGTAGGTTGGGTATGCGGTGTTTAGCTTCTTACGTGCCGTTGCTAGTCGGAGGAATCCACGTACCGGTTCGCCGAGATGAGCTCGTAAGGTTATTATACTAAACCCGGCCGGTGAACTTTATGTTCGGTATAATAAAAGGACGAGTGGTACTAATCTCGAAAACCAAGAAGTCGGTGAATTAATTTGTGAGTAAATTGATAAACCGACGAGCGCTAGATCTTTACTGTGGGGAGATAAAATAAAATATAATGGCGCGATGTAAAGTCGTTTTCGAGCGGTAGTTCTATAATTGGTCCGTTAGTGGTACGACCGATTATGCATTTGACTAATCGACGAGGTAAATTAATTAATCCAAAAGGTTTAATTAATATTTAATCGACAAAGTGAATTTAGAAATTAATTATATTTTGAATTAATTAATTCTAAGGGTTCGATTAAATTAAATTAACAAAGTGGATTAAATAAATTAATTTAAAAGGGTCGATTGGAGTTGATTAGTCGGGAAGACTTAGCGGTCAACGAAAGTCAAATTTTAAGGCCTAACTCGAGAGCCCATTAGGTCTCCTTAGAAGTTCCTTATAAATACAACTTATTGGGCAAGAAATCAATGAATAAAATTGACACCCAAGAAAAGGGTAGTGAGAGAAAGTTTAGCTTAGAGTGAGAAGTTCGTCTTCCTAGTCGAAACTTCTTCTCGAAGTCAGCTAAGAAAGCTTTCTTCTTCGCAAAAAACTCAAGCCCATAAAAACCCAAGTTTTTTGCTGCTGCTTGGGTGCTGTTTTTTCGTCCGCCCAGTCCGCACGGTTTCAGCGCTGTGGGTTATTTCACCGCCCAGTACCAGCGCTGTGTGCTGCTCTTCGATCGCCCAGTTTTTAGCGCTGCGGGCTCACTTTGTTCGCCCAGTACCAGCGTTGCGGGTTGATCTTGTTTGCCCTGTTCCAGCACCGCTGGTTCTTCGTCCGCCTAGTTCCAGCGCTGTGGGTAATTCGTTTGCCCAGTTTTAGCGCAGCTTGGAGTCTTCTTCACCCAGTTCTAGCGATCGGTCTCCTGGCCTGGGTGCTGATCCTGCTGCTGCTTTGTTGATCTCTTGTTCATCTTGGTGATCCGCAGCAATGGTGGTGCAGATCGTGGCGGGTTTTGGAGTCCGATCAAAGGGGCTGAATTGGTTCTCTTAAGGCGGCATTTTGGTTGTACTTAGCGGCAGCAATAGGGGTTAGTTAGAGGGCAGTTTTGAGTTTATTGCAAAGCAAGTTTCTTGGGATTTCTTAATTTACCGTGGGTAACTCCGTAGAAAATAACCCACACTATTTCGGAGTTCGTATTGGAGTCATTCTTCGGATTATTTGTGGAAATCGCAACAAATATTGGATTTTTCTTTAGGCAAGGGACTTCGCTACAAAAGGTAAAATCTTTAAGTATTCCGCTTTAATTAAAGATCGAATCTTTTGTGTCCCGATTAATAAATTAAATAAGTATAAGCCTAGATCCGTTCATGGGTAGACTAATTTGAGCCTGAGCTTGGTCAAAAGCTTCCGATTCTGGAATACATTGCACGAAAGTGAGGTTTTCGATTTAGCCCGGGCTTGTTCAGTTTTCCTTCACTAGAGACCGATTTACCTGAACCACCACAAAATGCCACGACAGTTACTCAAAGAGCGTGGGATAAACTAAAAAGTGAATCTGACGATGTGACGTGCTTGATGCTCGTGTCTATGATAGGCGAGCTTCAAAAGCAGTTCATGGATTCGGATCATTCTAGATTTATGAGTCACTCATGGAAATATTTCGATAGCAAGCCCATAATGAAAGGTTCGTTACAATCAAAGCATTGATCTCGAGATGGCGAAGAGTTCATAAGTAAGCACACATTTACTCAAAATGAAAGGGGACATTGATGCCCTAGAGCGATTAAATGCGTCTCTTGCAAGAGAGTTAGCCATTGACATCATCTTGGCCTCACTGCCTGATGAATACAATGACTTTGTGCTGAACTAAAACATGCATAACATGGATAAGAGCATTCCTGAGCTTTATAGGATGCTGAAAAATAATGAGGAAAACCTTCGGAAGGCCATGCCAGTAATGGTTGTAGAGAAAGGTAAAGGGAACAAGAGGAAGTTTAAAGGTAAGGCCAAAGTTGGACAAAACAAGAAGGCTCACAGTAATACTGCTGCCAATGCTTAGCCTTAAGCTCCTCAACCTGCTAAGGAAAAACCTTGAAATGATTATATATGTCTCTTCTGCAAACAAAAAGGTCACTGGAAGAGAGACTGTAAATTTTTTCTTGAAAGCAAACAGAATCCTTCAGCTTCATGTATCTTTGTTATTGAAATATATCTTTCTATGTCCACCTCATGGGTATTAGATATTGGATGTGGGGCTCACATTTGTACTAATGTGCAGAGACTCATAAATAGAAAGATGACAAGGAAAAGTGAAGTAGATCTCCGAGTGGGAAATGGGGCATGAGTTGCTGCTGTTGAAGTGAGAGATTACACTTTATCTTTACCTTCCAGTTTAAACATTGAACTTGAGAATTGTTATTATGTGCATACTTTGAGCAGAAATATTATTCCAATTTCTTGTTTGGATATTAAAGGTTTCAATTTTATTATTGGTAATAATTCGTTATCTTTATATCGAAATGATATTTTATACGGAGTTGCAAATTTGTGCAACGGCCTATACGTCTTGGACTTGAACCAAGAAAGACCGGAATATAACATTGAAAAGAAAGCTAAATCAATTAAGTCTGATATGAGTCCAACTTATATTTGGCACTGTCGTTTAGGCCATGCAAAGGAGAAACGAGTTTAAAGACTTCATAAGGATGGAGTGCTAGGGTCATTTGATTTTGAATCATATGACACGTGTGAACCCTATTTCTAAGGAAAATTAACAAAGAGTTCTTTATACAAGAAAGGCGAAAGAACTAGTGAGCTATTGGCCATAATACACACGGATGTATGTGGACCAATGAGCACACAAGCCAGAGATGGATTTGTATACTTTGTGACTTTTATCGATGAATATAGTAGATATGGCTATGTCTACTTAAGGAGGCATAAAAGTGAAACTTTTGAAAAGTTCAAAGAGTTTAAGAACGAAGTAGAGAATTAGTTGAATAGAACGATTAAGGCTATTCACTACGATCGGGGAGGGGTGTTAGTTTTGAATACTAGAAAGCTATTTTCTTGTATAAAAAACTAATACCCAGTTGACATATCATTTTGTTTTAGTATTAAATTTGTTCTATTATATCATAAAACTAGATTACGATGTGTGGAAAGACACAGTAGATGTTGTTATTGGTTAAAGTATTGATATACAAAAGAAAGTATGCTCATAACTAAGATAGTCTGAACATACTATCGGTATAGGTTATTGTGTGATTTAGAAATTAGTTTGTCTAGACTAATTAAATCATACGGATATGCCCGGGGCATATTAAGCACAACCGTTTTGGATTGAATTAACTATACTGATCGGTGTAGTTAATTCGATCCTCGTATTCTAATCTCTAAATCCTGAGATTATGATGGACATGAGAGTTAGTTATCGTATGCTTTGATTTGCCAAAGGGTGCGGTCAATTGAGGCCTAAATCTTGGTAAGTTGGGTACGCGGCGTTTAGCTTATTTGTGTGTTGTTGCTAGTCGGAGGAATCCACGTACCGGTTCACTGGCTTAATGGTGCTCCCGAGATAAGCTCGTATTGTTTATTATACTAAACCCGGTCGGTGGACTTTATGTCCGGTATAATAAGAAAGTCGAGTGGTACTACGGATACCAAGAAGTCGGTGAATTAATTTGTCAGTAAATTGATAAACCGATGAGCACTAAATCTTTGATGTGGAGAGATAGAAGAATAATAAAGTGAGCGTGATGTAAATTCGGTTTTGAGCGGTAGTTCCATAATTGATCTGTTAGTGGTATGACTAATTATGCGTTTGACTAATCGACAAAGTGAATTAATTAATCCTAAAGGTTTAATTAATATTTAATTGACTAAGGGGATTAAGAAATTAATTCTAATTGAATTAATTAATCCTAAGGATTCGATTAAATTAAATTAACGAAGTGGGTTAAGAAATTAATTTGAAAGACTCGATTGGAGTTGTCTAGTCTAGGGAAGACTAAGGGATCAACGAAAGTCAAACACTAAAGTCTAACTCAAAAGCCCACTAGGTCTCCTATGGAGCTCCCTATAAATAGCTAATGTTAGGAATTAGTAAGATATTAGAAACCTTGTAGGCAAATGCCTTAGAGTGAGAAAGACAAGCTTAGAGAGAGAACTTCTTCTTCCTTTAGAGTTCTTTATCGAAGTCAGTTTGCGACCTTTCTTTTCAAGAAACTCAGCTCACTATTCTAGAAGCCCAAGATCACCGCCTGGAATTTCGAATTCCGCTCGAGAAGTCCGATCATCGCTATTTTTCCGGCCAGTTAGTGCCGCTGGCCTTTTTTGGATTTTTCAGCGCCGTTTTGGTGTATTTTCATTGTGGCCTTTGTTTATTGGTTGTGTTGTTCCTTTGGCTCATTCTTTTTGGTTTTCCAAATTATAGATCTACGAGCAAATAGCTTACCCACTAAGTTTTATTGAGGTAGTGTGGGTTTTCAGATCAGAATCAGTTTACCGGGCTAAATCTGTTTTTCAGATCTACGAGTTTCTTGAAGTGGGTTTCTTTGGATTTCTTCACCAGTGCCTTTAGCCACCTTGTAGTTACTTGCCCACCCAAGTTTGAGGTCCTTTGGAGTTATCTTGGGATTCTGGGTGGATTTCGCTTTCCCGGAGTTTTGGTTTTCTATATTGCTTGGGACTTCGCTTCAAAGGTATAATCTTTAGTCATTCCACTTTAATTAAAGATTTAATCTTTGACCATCATTTTAATAAATTAAACTAGTATAAGCCTAGATCCATTTAGGGGAAATGAATTTGAGCCTGAGCCGAGTTGAAAGTCTCCGATTCTAAAATGCATAGCACAAAATTATGATTTTCGATTTAGCCCGAGCTTGTTCTGTTTCCTTCAAATTGGTATAAGAGAGAGTTTTTTGGCTTTATACTTGTTTGATTTAGTACACGGCTTTGTTTTGGCATTATTATTTTTGTCAAAATGTTTAAACAGGTGGTTATTAGTTCTCGGCTATTATGGTATATTTATTTTTCATTCATAAACCCCGGGACATGTCTAGGCTCATTTTGTTTTTGAATGGAAATGTCTGTAATAGTAATAATCACGAGCTAGAAGCCGTGTAGAATTAGATAAATCTTGTAGTAGGATTTAATCTAATGTTGTCGTCTTTAAATTCCTAGAAAACGCCTTTGTATATAGGAATTTATGTATTATGACGAAAATGTTATTTTTGGGTGACTTATATTCATGGGTTTTGGTATCTCATGGTTTTGGGTGATACCTAATTACGTAGAAAATCGAGAAAACCCAGGTGAATTGAGAGGAATCCAAATAACTAGTGGGAGCGAAATGACGGGACGTGTCAACGAGGCGTTAAAGGAATCAACAATAGAGAAGGCCATAATAGTCAGGAAATGTTTAATTTTAAATTTCTCATAGTTCTGTCTTTTCGTTGATTGTGTGTTTTCATTTTCTTTTTGCATGAGTGAAAACCAAACCATTTTAAAAAGTAAAGTTCAATTAACTAAGGTAGATTATTCGCATATTAAAACTCCAATGATTTTATGGGTGCGAATATTCATAGTTACGATATTGCATGTTAAAACATAAAAATCCTTAAACATAAAAATCTAAGTAGAAGCAGGTTGGTATATATCCCCATGGCATCCATTATGAATTCATATGTGATGTGGTTAGACTTTTGCGTTGGCATTATGGCCTTCCTCCATTCGAATGAATCTTCAATCAAGAGATCACTAGATTGAATTTCTAAAGGGATGACTATAGTGAGTTAAATTGGAGAATTGCAACACCCTCTCTGCTGAGGCTCTTTATCTCCTAAGTAACAAACTTAGAAGTCACGTAATGGCATACACTTAGTGTACTATTTATAGTATTGCTCCCGCGTGGTTACACTATTTATGTGTACGACTAAAATCATTGACTATTAATTTCATTGATCATAAGATCGTTGGTCAGATATTTAAATTAATGAACTTTGGTTCTTTAGGAAAGAATGTGGCTTAGAGTAGATGTTCACCCAAGTGACCCGCGTTATTCCCGGTGTGAGAGATATCAATGGGAGATTATATTGTTTTTGGGGATATCAATATTTTTGAAAAAGAATACTGAAACTTGACTATTTATTTTTTTAGTTTGTTGATATATCGTTCCACCCGCTAGCTATCATACTGAATCAGAACAAACTCATTGGTCCTAATTACATTGACTAGAAACGTAACCTGGACATTTTCCTTACTGCCGAGGGTTACAAGTACGTGCTCACAGACGAAGCCCTGTGATGATGCCACCCCTGAGCAGCGAGAGCATATACGAGGTGGCAGAAAGTAGATGAGATGACCAGGTGCTACATATTGGCTTCTATGTCTAGTGTACTGTAGCACCAGCATCAATTGTCTACCTCAACCTACGATATGATGCTCAGCCTCATGGAGATGTTTGGACATCAGGGTAGGGTAGCAAAGCAGTCAGCTATGAGAAAACTCATGAATGCTAGGATGGCTGAGGGCTCTTCGGTGAGGGATCACCTACTGGACATAATGAGCTACATCAATGAGATCGAGGTATTTGGAGGTGATATTGATGGGGAGACCCAGGTCGATATCATCCTCCAGAGCTTGTCGCTTAGTTTTAAGCAGTTTCGGTTGAACTACAATATGGGCAAGCTCTCATATTCACTTCCCGAGCTCATGACTGCATTGGTGTCCGCTGAAGGCCTCTTCGTTGAGAATAAGCAGGCTTTGGCTACTGTTGGACCATCAGGTTCCTCTACTGGGCCCAAAGCCAGGAAATATAGGAGGAAGAGGGGCCAACAAACAGCGACTAATCATAGACCTAAGGGAGACATTGCCAAGAAGCACAAGTCGAAAAGCAAGTGCTTCAGATGTGGCAAGGCTAGACATTGGAAGAAATACTGCTCAAAGCCCCGAGGTATGTGTAAATTTTCCCTAGTTACTGAGACGTGTTTAGTGGCGATTTCCACAAATACTTGGTGTGTGGATTCAGGAGCCATTGATCACGTTTGTAATTCTTTCCAGGGGTTCCAAGTGACCCAGCTACTTAGAGAGGGAGAGTTGCAGGTCTACCTTGGAGATACTATGACAGTTTCTATTGTTGCAGTTGGAGTTTTATGTCTTTATTTTTCAGACTCTATTTTACATTTGAGAGATTGTCTTTATGTACCTAGTTTAGAAATAATTTACTTTCAGTTTTGAGACTTCTTTTGGATGGTTGTAAGTTATTTTTTCTGATAATTCTATTTTTATTAGAAATAAGCAGAGGCTTATATGTTCCGGTACATTGGTTGACAATCTATTTTTAATCAAGACTAACTCCCAAGTAGTGTAAAATACAGAAAATTATAACCCATAATCGAATCATAGTAAGAGAAAGGAATCTTCCCCTTTGAATCAAACTTATCTTTGGCACTTGAGACTAGGTCATATCAACCTTAGTAGGATTCAAATGTTGGTCAATAATGGGCCTTTGGGCTCATTGAAGATTGACAGCTATCTGACCTGTGAGTCATGCTTGGAGGGTAAGATGTCAAATAGGACTTTTAAGGCAAAAGGGTATAGGGCCAAAGAGGTTTTAGAGTTTATTAATTCTGACTTGTGTGGACCTATGATAGTTCAGGCTAGAGGTGGTTATGAGTATTTCGTGACATTCACGAATGATTACTCAAGATTTGGATACATATACCTAATATGCCACAAGACTGAATGCTTTCACAAGTTCAAAGAGTTTAGAGCAGATGTAGAGAAACATCACGGTAAGAGTATCAAGACCTGATCGTGGTGGTGAATACCTCTCTAGTGTATTTAGGGCCTATTTTTCAGAGGTGGGTATTCATTCCCACTTTTCTGCACCTGGCACACCCCAGCAGAACGGTGTAGCAGAGAGGAGGAATAGGACTCTTATAGATATGGTTAGATCGATGATGAGTTATAGGGAATTACCAAATTTTTTGGGGGTTATGCCTTAGAGATAGCGTGTTATCTCTTTAATCTCGTACAATCTAAGTCTGTGCCTTCAACCCCTGTGGAGTTGTGGACTGGGCGAAAGCCTAGTCTGAGCCATCTCAGAATTTAGGGTTGTCCAACATATGTGTTTAAGGGAGATGCAGCCAAGTTAGATGCGAGATCTAAGGTTATGTTTTTTGTAGGCTATCCTAAAGGAATGAACGGTGGTCTATTTTATAGTTCTCAGGATCGGAAGGTGGTAGTGAGCACCAATGCCAGATTTCTTGAGGAGGAGCAAGGAAGTATTGGAAGAGCTTTGGGGTCAGTTGAGTATTCCAGATGCACAAGTACTGAAAGACACACCACAAGATACTGCACACACTATTATAGATAATGCTCTTACACAGGCTGAGTTTCATTGTAGTGGTAGGGTTGTTAGAGAGCCGACAGGTACATGGGTTCGGGTGAGTCTTTGGACCTTATCCCTGGAGCCCATGAACTAGACCCAGTTAGCTACAATAAGGCTCTCTAAGATAAAGATACAGATTCTTGGCAGAGAGTGATGATTACTGAGAAAGGTTCTATGAACTCAAATCAGGTTTGGGCGCTAGTAGACCTTCCTGATGGGTTTCGGCCTATTAGGTGTAAATGGGTCTACAAGCGAAAAAGAGGATCTAACGGAAGGTTTGAGACCTTTAAGGCTAGGCTTGTGGCGAAAGGGTATACTCAAAAAGAGGTATCGATTGTGAGGAGATCTTTTCCTCGGTAGCTATGCTTAAGTCGATCTGGATTCTCTTGGCCATAGCTGCTCATATGGACTATGAGATTTGGCATATGGACGTCAAGAAAGGTTTCCTCAATGGAAGTCTTGAGGAGACCATCTTTATGCAGCAACCAGAGGGTTTCATTTTTCAGTGCCAAGAGCACAAGGTATGCAGGCTTAAGAGGTCCATTTATGGACATAAGCAGGCATACAGATCTAGAAACATCCGTTTTGACGAAGTTGTCCAGTCATATGGATTCACTAAGTGTCCGGATGAGAAGTGTGTATACCACAAGCGTGATGATGATTTGGTGGTGTTTCTCGTACTTTACGTAAATGATATCCTTCTGATTGGCAATAGTAAGAAGGTGTTGTTACACATAAAGGCATGGCTATCCAAGAAGTTTAATATGAAGGACTTGGGAGCGGCTGGACAATATTCAAGATTATAGGAGATGTTCTCTGACATTCTTCCAGGTTTCATACATAGACCCGATTCTGGCTCGTTTTAACATAGAGAACTCCAAGAAGCATTTACTACCTTTCAGGAATGGAGTTCATTTATCAAAGGAGGAGTGTCCCAAGACTGCCGAGGAGATAGATGCCATGAAGGTAGTACCCTACGCATCTACAGTGCGTAGTCTCATGTATGCTATGTTATGTACTAGGCCTGATATTTGCTTTGTCGTTGGCATGGTTAGTAGATATCAGAGTAACCCTGGGAATGCTCATTGGGAAGCAGTAAAATGCATTCCCAAGTACTTGCGCAGGACGAGAGATCATGTCCTAGTTTATAGAGCACAGGAGCTAGTACCATTGGGTTACACAGATTTGGACTTTTAAGGTGATATGGATAAGAGTAAATCTACCTCTTGGTTTGTGTTTACTCTAGGAGGTGGAGCCATAGTATGTCGGAGTGTCAAGCAGAAATACGTGGCAGACTCCACCATGGAGGCTGAGTACATTTCCGCATCAGAGGTAGCGAAAGAAGCTGTATGGCTTAGGAACTTCCTGGTGGACTAAGATGTTGTCCCTGGGTTGCCTAGGTCTATCACAGTTTATTGTGATAACAATGGTACAGTTGCTAACTTAAGGGAACCACGAGCCCACAAGGTGAGTAAACATATAGAGCACAAGTACCACCTGATACGAGAGATCGTAAAGAGGGGAGACGTGACCGTGGCTAGCATCAGGAGACAACCTTGCAGATCCTTTCACAAAGCCATTAACCCCAAAGGTCTTTGAGAGACATGTGGAGGGCATGGGAGTCAAATTCTTAAGGGAGCCATGTGAGTAAGCTTAAACGTGTTTTGTAGTTTTTATTATGATATCAGTGTAATAAAGCGGATTGGACAGTGTTTTTGTACTTCTGAGCATAGCTTTGAGTATTAGTGGCAGATTGTTAGTTTTTGATACTGGAAAGCTATTTGCTTGTATCAAAACCTAATACCCAGTTGACATATCTTTTTGTTTAAGTATTAAATTTGTTTCATTATAGCATCGAACTAGATAACGAGGTGTGGAAAGACACGGTAGATCTCGTTATTGGTTAAAGTATGCTTGTAATTGGGATAGTCTGAACATACTATCGGTATAGGTTTGGAAATTAGTTTGTCTAGACTAATTAATTCATATGGATATGTCCGGGGCACATTGAGCACCACCAGTTTTGATTGAATTAACTTATACTGATCGGTGTAGTTAATTTGATCCAAGTATTCTAATCTCTTAATCCCGAGATTGAGATGACCATGAGAGTTAGATATCGTATGCTTTGATTTACCAAAGAATGTGGTCAATTCAGGCCTAAATCTTGATAAGTTGGGTATGCAATGTTTTGCTTCTTTGTGTGTCGTTACTAGTCAGAGGAATCCAGTACCGGTTCACCGGTTGATGGTGCTCCCGAGATGAGCTCGTAAAGTTTATTATGCTAACCCGGCTGGTGGACTTTATATATGGTATAATAAGAAAGTCGAGTGGTACTAATCTCGGATACCAAGAAGTCGGTGAATTAATTTGTCAGTAACTTGATGAACCGATGAGCACTAGATCTTTGATGCGGAGAGATACAAGAATAATAAAGTGAGCGCGATGTAAAGTCATTTTTGAGTGGTAGTTCCATAATTGGTCCGTTAGTGGTACGACTAATTATGCGTTTGACTAATCGACAAAGTGAATTAATTAATCCTAAAGGTTTAATTAATATTTAATTGATGAAGTGGATTAAAAAATTAATTCATATTGAATTAATTAATCATAAGGGTTCTATTAAATTAAATTAACGAAGTAGGTTAAGAAATTAATTCGAAAGACTCGATTGGAGTTTACTAGTCTAAGGAAGACTAAGGGGTCAATGAAAGTAAAACACTAGGACCCAACTTAAAAGCCCACTAGGTTTCCTAAGGAGTTCCCTATAAATAGCTAATGTTAGACACATTTGAAGACATTAGAAACCTTGTAGGCAGATGCCTTAGAGTGAGAAAGACAAGTCTAGAGAGAGAACTTCTTATTCTTCCTTAAGAGTTATTTCTCGAAGTTAGTTTGCGATCTTTCTTTTTGAGAAAATCAGCCCACGATTCTAGAGGCCCAAGACCATCACCCGAAAGTTTGAAAGCCACTCGAGAAGTCCGATCGCCACTCTTTTTCTGGTCAGTTAATGCCGCCGGCATTTTTTGGATTTTTCGGTGCCGTTTTGGTGCATTTTTATTGTGGCCTTTGTTTATTTGTTGTGTTGATTCATTGGCTCATTTCTTTTGGTTTGCCAAAGTCTAGATCTATGAGCAAATAGCTTACCCACTAAGTTTTATTGATGCGGTGTGAGTTTTCAGATTAGACTCAGTTTCTCGGGCTAAATCTGTTTTTCAGATCTACGAGTTTCTTGAAGTGGGTTTCTTTGGATTTCTTCGCCAGTGTTTTTAGCCACCTCGTAGTTACTTTCCCACCCAAGTTCGAGGTCATTTGAAGTTATCCTTGGGATTATGGGTGGATTTCGCTTTCCCAGAGTTTTGGTTTTCTATATTGTTTGGGACTTCGCTTCATAGGTATAATTTTTAGTCATTCATCTTTAATTAAAGATTTAATCTTTGAGCATCGTTTTAATAAATTAAACTAGTATAAGCCTAGATCCGTTCAGGGGAAATGAATTTGAGCCTGAGCCGAGTCGAAAGTCTTCAATTCTGGAATGCATAGCATGAAAGTGAGATCTTCGATTTAGCCCTGGCTTGTTCTGTTTCCTTCATAATATACTAGTTCAATTTATTAAAAAAAAAACTCAAAGAATAAATCTTTAACTAAAGCTGAAGGATTAGAGATTATACCTTTGAAGCGTGTCCCAAGCAATATAGAAAACCAAATATCCGAGAAAGCGAAATCCACTCAAAATCCAAAGAATAACTCCAAAACAACTCTGAACTAGTGTGGGCTCGTGTCTATGGAGTTTCCCAAGGCAAAACGAAGAAATTCTCAGAAACCCACTTCAAGAAACTCACAGATCTAAAAAAAAAATCTAGCCGGGGAACTTGATTCTAATCTGAAAACCACACGCAACAATAAAACTTAGTGGGTAAGCTATTTGCTCGTAGATCTAGACTTTGGTGAACCAAAAGAAATGAGCCAAAGGATCAATGCAGCAAATAAACAAAGCCCACTAAAAAATAAGCAAAAACCATCGCCAAATGAATCCAACCACGGGCTGCACTCTGGCCAAAAAAATTGATGGCGATTGGACTTCCCGAGGAGCCGATTGGACTTCTAGGCGGTGATCTTGGGTTTCTAGAATCGTGGGTTGAGTTTCTCAAACTAGAAAGATCGAAAACTGACTTTGAAAAATAATTCTCAATGAGGAAGAAAAAATTCTCTCTCTAGGCTTGTCTTTCTCACTCTAAGGCATTTACCTACAAGATTTCTAATGTCTTGTAAGTTGCCTAACATGGACTATTTATAGGGAGCTTCTAAGGAGACCTAATGGGCTTTTGAGTTGGGCCTTAATGTTTAACTTTCTTTGACCCCTTAGTCTTCCTTGGACTAGTCAACTCCAATCGAGCCTTTAGAATTAATTTCTTAACCCACTTCGTTAATTTAACTTAATCAAACCCTTAAGATTAATTAATTCAATATGAATTAATTTCTTAATCCACTTAGTCAATTAAATATTAATTAAACTTTTAGGATTAATTAATTCACTTTGTCGATAAGTCAAACACATAATTAGTCGTACCACTAATGGACTAATTATGGAACTACCTCACAAAAATGACTTTACATCGCGTTCACTTTATTATTCTTCTATCTCCCACATCAAAGATCTAGTGTTCATCAGTTCATCAATTTACTGACAAATTAATTCACCGACTTCTTGGTATCCAAGATTAGTACCACTCGACTTTCTTATTATACCAGACAAAAAGTCCACTGGCCGGGTTTAGTATAATAAACCTTACGAGCTCATCTCGGGAGCACCATCAACCCAGTGAACCGGTTCGTGGATTTCTTTGACTAGCAGCAGCACACAAAGATGCTAAACACCACATACCAAACTTACCAAGATTTAGGCCTCAATTAACCGCATTCTTTGGCAAATCAAAGTACACGATGCCTAACTATTATGCCCGTCCCAATCTCGGGTTTAAGAGATTAGATTACTAGGATCGAATTAACTATGCCGATCAGTACAAGTTAATTTAATCTAAACTGGTCATGCTCAATATGCCCCGGGCACATCCATATGATTTAATTAGTCTAGAAAAACATTTTCAAATCACACGATAACCTATACCGATAGTATGTTCAGACTATCTCAGTTACAAGCATTCCTTTTATATATCAATACTTTAACCAATAACGAGATCTACTGTGCTTTTTTACACCTTGTTCTCTAGTTCTATGATATAATGGAACAAATTTAATACTGAAACAAAATGATATATCAACTGTGTATTAGTTTTTGATACAAGCAAATAGCTTTGTAGTATTCAAGACCAACAATCTCCCACAAATACTCGAAGCTATAATCTGAAATACAAAAACACAGTTCGACCCACTTTATTACACTGCTGTCATAATGAAAACTACAGAAACTTAAAGCTCACTCAGATGGCTTCCTTAAGAATTTGACTCACATGCCTTACACATGTCTCTCAAAGACCTTTGGGGTCAATGGCTTTGTGAAAGGATATGCAAGGTTGTCTCCTAATGCTATCTTGGCCACGGCCATGTCTCCCCTCTTTATGATCTCTTGTATCAGGTGGTACTTATGCTCTATGTGTTTAATCGCCTTGTGGGCTCGTGGTTCCCTCGAGTTAGCAACTGCACCATTGTTATCACAATAAATTGTGATAGACCTAGGCAACTCAGGGACCACATTTAAGTCCACCAGGAAGTTCCTGAGCCATACTACTTCTTTCGCTGCCTCTGATGCGGCAACGTACTCAGCCTCCATGGTAGAGTTTGCTACGCATTTCTACTTGACACTCCGCTATACTATGGCTCCACCTCCCAGAGTAAACACAAACCCAGAGGTAGACTTACTCTTGTCCATATCACCTTAGTGTCCAAATCTGTGTAACCCAATGGTACTAGCTTATGCGCTCCATAAACTAGGACATGATGTCTCATCCTACGCAAGTACTTGAGAATGCATTTTATTGCCTCCCAATGAGCCTTCCCAGGGTTACTCTGATATCTGCTAACCATGCCAACGACAAAGCAAATATCAGACCTAGTACATAACATAGCATACATGAGACTACCCACTGCAGATGCATAGGGTACCGCCTTCATGGCATCTATCTTCTCAGAAGTCTTGGGACACTGCTCCTTTGATAAATATACTCCATGCTTGAAAGGTAGTGAACCTTATTAGAGTTTTGCATGTTAAAACGGGCCATAATTATGTCTAGTATAAAGCCTAGGAGAGTGTTAGAGATCGTCTCCTACGATTTTGAATAATCTTGATCCCAAGGATATGTCCAGCCTCTCCCAAGTCCTTCATATCAAACTGCCTGAACAACTATGCCTTTACATCTGACAACACATTCTTACTATTGCCAATCAGAAGGATGTCATCTACGTAAAGTATGATGAATATCACTATATCACCATCACGCCTGTGTTATACACACTGCTCATCCGGACACTGAGTGAATCCATAGGACTGGATAACCTCGTCAAAATGGATGTTCCAAGATCTGGATACCTGCTTAAGTCCATAAATAGACCTCTTAAGCCTGCATACCTTATACTCTTAGCCCTAAACAATGAAACCCTTTGGTTGCTGCATAAAGATGGTCTCCTCAAGACTTCCATTAACTAAAGCTCTCTTGACGTCCATCTGTCGAATCTTATAATCCATATGAGCAGCTATGGCCAAGAGAATCCAGATCGACTTAAGCATAGCTACAGGGGAAAAGGTCTCCTCATAATCGATACCCTCTTTCTGAGTATATCATTTCGCCACAAGCCTAGCCTTGAATGTCTCGACCCTCCCGTCAGATCCTCTCTTTCGTTGGTAGACCCATGTGCACCCAACAGGCCGAAACCCATTAGGAAGGTCTACCAGCTCCCAGACCTGATTTGAATCCATAGAACCCATCTCAGTAATCATAGCTCTCTGCCAAAAATCTGCATCTTTATCCTGGAGAGCCTCATTGTAGCTGACTGAGTCTGGTTCATAGGCACCAGGGATAAAATCTGAAGACTCACCTAAACGCATGTACCTTTGGGGCTCTCTGACAACCCTCCCACTACAACGAGACGCAGCCTGTGTAAGAGCATCATCCGTGATAGTGTGTGCAGTATCTTGTGGTGTATCATCTTATACTTGTGTATATGGAATACTCGACTGACCCCTAAGCTCTTCCAATACTACCTTACTACTTGCCTTGTGATATAAAATATAGTCCTTCTCAAGAAATCTAGCATTGGTATTGATCACCACCTTCTGATCCTGATGACTGTAAAATATACCACCTCTCATTCCTTTGGGGTAGCCTATAAATAGCATAACCTCTGTTCTTGCATCTAACTTGCCTGTTTCTGCCTCAAGCATATGTGCTGGGCAACCCCAAATCCTGAGATGTCTCAGACTAGGCTTTCGCCCAGTCCACAACTCTACTGGGTCATACGCACAAACTTAAATGGTACGAGGTTAAGAATAAAACATGTTGTCTCTAAGGTATAACCCCAAAACGAGATGGGCAACTCACTATAACTCATTATCGATCGAACCATATCCATAAGAGTCATGTTCCTCCTCTCTGCTACACCATTCTGCTGGGTGTGCCATGTTCAAAAAACTGGGACTGAATACCCTTCTCTTACAAATAGGACCTAAATTCACTAGAGAGGTATTCACCACCATAATCAGTTATCTTACCCAGATGCTTCTCAACCTCAGCCTTAAACTCTTTGAACTTGCCAAAGCATTCAGACTTGTGGTGCATGAGGTATATGTATCCATATCTAGAGTAGTCATCTGTGAATGTCACGAAATACTCATAACATCCTCTAGTCCAACTGACATAGGCCCACACAAGTTAGAATGAATCAACTCTAAAACCTCTTTGGCCTCATACCCCTTTGCCTTGAAAGGCCTCTTGGTCATTTTACCCTCCAAGCAGGACTCGCAGGTTGGATAGCTGTTAATCTCCAATGAGCCCAAAGGCCCATTATTAACCAACCTTTGAATCCTACTAAGGATGATGTGACCTAGTATCAGGTGCCAAAGATAAGTTTGATTCAAAAGGGAAGACATCTTTCTCTTACTATGATTCGATGATGGGTTATTAGTTTCTGTATTTTGCACTACTGGGGTGTTTGTCTTAATTACAAATAGATTGTCAACCAATGTACCAGAACATATAAGCTTCTAGTTCTTTCTAATAAAAATAGAATTATCAGAAAGAACACACTTATTACCATCCACAAGAATTCTCAAAACTAAAAGTAAATTCTTTCTGAAACTAGGTACATAAAGACAATCTCTCAAATGTACAATACAGTCTGAAAAATAAAGACATAAAACTCCTACTGCAACAATAGAAACTCTTGTAGTATTGTTAGTTTTGAATACAGAAAAGCTATGGCTTGTATCAAAAACTAATATCCACAGTTGACATATCATTTTGTTTCAGTATAAATTTGTTCCTTTATATCATAGAACTAGATAACGGGGTGTGGACAGACACAGTAGATACCGTTATTGGTTAAAGTATTGATATATAAAAAGTATGCTCGTAACCGAGATAGTCTGAACATACTATCGGTATAGGTTATTGTGTGGTTTGGAAATTAGTTTATCTAAACTAGTTTAAATCACACGGATATGCCCGGGGCATATTGAGCACGACCAGTTTGGATAGAATTGACTTATATTGATCGGCGTAGTCAATTCGGTCCTAGTATTCCGTCTCTCAATCCCGAGATTGGGACGGGCGTGAGGGTTGGATATCGTATGCTTTGATTTGCCAAAGAGTGCGGTCGATTGAGGCCTATACCTCAGTAGGTTGGGTATGCGATGTTTAGCTTCTTACGTGCCGTTGCTAATCGGAGGAACCCACGTACCGGTTCGCCAGGTTAATGGTGCTCCCGAGATGAGCTCGTAAGGTTATTATACTAAACCCGGCCGGTGAACTTTATGTTCAGTATAATAAAAGGACGAGTGGTACTAATCTCGAAAACCAAAAAGTCGGTGAATTAATTTGTCAGTAAATTGATAAACCGACGAGCGTTATATCTTTAATGTGGGGAGATAGAATAAAATATAATGGCGCGATGTAAAGTCATTTTCGAGCGGTAGTTCCATAATTGGTCCGTTATTGGTACGACCGATTATGCATTTGACTAATCGACAAGGTAAATTAATTAATCCAAAATGTTTAAATAATATTTAATTGACAAAGTGAATTTAGAAATTAATTCTATTTTGAATTAATTAATTCTAAGGGTTCGATTAAATTAAATTAACAAATTGGGTTAAATAAATTAATTTAAATTGATTAGTCGGGAAGACTTAGCGGTCAACGAAAGTCAAATTAAAAGGCCTAACTCGAGAGCCCATTAGGTCTCCTTAGAAGCTCCTTATAAATACAACTTATTAGGCAAGAAATCAATCAAGAAACTTGGCAGCCAAGAAAAGGCTGGAGTAAGAAAGTTTAGCTTAGAGTGAGAACTTCGTCTTCCTCATCGAAGCTTCTTCTCGAAGTCAGCTAAGACAACTTTCTTCTTCGGAGAAACTCAGTCATCAAGCAGCCCAGATTGTCCCTTATTAAGTCGCCGGCCGTTCGTTTTTTTTTTTTTTGTGCCGCTGTCCAGTTTTTCTGATCGTAAAATCTGCTGCAGCGGTTATCAGAAAACCTGGTGCTGAATCTTCTTCGGTGCCCTGAGCCAACCGGTCTTCACGTTGATCTTCTTGCTGAGTGATCCATGAAGCCGGTTGTACAGATCGGGACCGGATTGATCAGCCCGGTGGTCGGTTTTCTTCAGGCGTTCCCGGCGACTTGCGCTGCACTCTTCAAAAAAAATCTGGGCAGCAGTTTTTTATTTAAAAGTTCAGATTTTTGAGTTTTCTTCAGGAGCAAGTTTCTTGGGTTTTCATCATATTGCCATGGGTAACTCCGTAGATAATAGCCCACACTATTTCGGAGTTTGTATCGGAATCATTCTTCAGATTCTTTGTGAAAATCGCAACAAAGATTGGATTTTTCTTTAGGCAAGGGACTTCGCTTCAAAAGGTAGTATCTTTAAATATTCCGCTTTAATTAAAGATCGAATCTTTTGTGTCACGATTAATAAATTAAATAAGTATAAGCCTATATCCGTTCATGGGTAAACTAATTTGAGCCTGAGCTTGGTCGAAAGCTTCCGATTCTGGAATGCATTGCACAAAAGTGAGGTTTTCGATTTAGCCCGGGCTTGTTCAGTTTTCCTTCAAGTATCCCCAAGGTAGACCTCCAACTCTCTCTCTGAGCAATTGGGTTACTTGGAACCCCTACAAAGAATTACAAACGTGATCAGTGGTTCTTGAATCCACACACCAAGTATCTGTGGGAATCGTCGCTAAACACATCTCAGTAACTAGGGTGAAATTACACATACCTCGAGGCTTTGGGCAATCTTTCTTCCAATGTCCAGTCTTGCCATATCTGAAGCACTTTCATTTCGACTTGTGCTTATTGGCAATTCCTCCCTTGGGTTCATGATTTGCTACTACTTTTTGGCCCCTCTTCCTCTTTTGTTTCCTGGCTTTGGGCCCAGCAGAGGAACCTAAAGGTCCAACAGTAGCCAAAGCTTGCTTCTTCTCAGCGAAAAGGCCTTCAGCAGACACCAATGCAGTCATGAGCTCAGGAAGTGAATACGAGAGCTTGCTCATATTGCAGTTTAATCGAAACTTCTCAAAACTACGGGGCAAGATCTGGATGATGATATCTGTTAGTTTTGAATACAGAAAAGCTATGCCTTGTATAAAAAGCTAATATCCACAGTTGACGTATCATTTTGTTTCAGTATTAAATTGTTCTATTATATCATAGAACTATATAACAGGGTGTGAAAAGACACAGTAGATCCCGTTATTGGTTAAAGTATTTATACATAAAAAGTATGCTCGTAACTGAGATAGTTTGAACATACTATCGAAATAGGTTATCGTGTGATTTGGAAATTAGTTTTTCTAGACTAATTAAATCACACGGATATGTCCGGGGCATATTGAGGAAGACCAGTTTGGATAGAATTAACTTGTACTGATCAGCGTAGTTGATTCGGTCCTAGTATTCAGTCTCTCAATCCTGAGATTGGGACGGGCGTGAGAGTTATATATCATATGCTTTCATTTGCCAAAGATTATAGTCAATTGAGGCCTATATCTCGGTAAGTTAGGTATGCAGTGTTTAGCTTCTTATGTGTCGTTGCTAGTCGGATGAATCCACGTACCAGTTCGCCGGGTTGATGGTGCTCCCTAGATGAGCTCGTAAGGTTTATTATACTAAATTTGGCCAGTGGACTTTGTGTCCGATATAATAAGGAAGTTGAGTGGTACTAATCTCGGATACCAAGAAGTCGGTGAATTAATTTGTCAGTAAATTGATGAACCGACGAGCACTAGACATTTGATGTGGGGTGATAGAAGAAAATAAAGTGGTGTGATGTAAAGTCATTTTTGAGCGGTAGTTCTATAATTGGTCTATTAGTGGTATGACTAATTATGCATTTGACTAATTGATAAAATAAATTAATTAATCCTAAAGGTTTAATTTATATTTAATTAACAAAGTGGATTAAGAAAATTAATTCTATATGAATTAAGTAATCCTAAGGGTTTGATTAAATTAAATTAACAAAGTGCGTTAAGAAATTAATTCAAAAGAATCGATTGGAGTTGACTAGTCTAGGGAAGACTAAGGAGTCAACGAAAGTCAAATTTAAAGGCCCAACTCAAAGACCCACTAGGTCTCCTTAAAAGCTCCCTATAAATATCCCTTGTTAGTCATTAGTGAAGCCAAAGAAACTTGGAGGCCACTTAGCCTAGTGAGAGAAAATTTAGCTTATAATGAGAAGTTCTCTATCTTTATCAAATCTTCTCCTCGAAGTCAGCTAAGAAAGTTTTCTATTTCAAAAAACAAAGCCCACCCTCTATCTCTCTAGATCTAATTTTCTCCGTTGGGTTTTAGTTAGCTTTTCTGGCGTGTTCTCTCCGCAGTTTCGGCATCGGTCCGCTGCACTTCTCTGGCGATCATCGGTTCATTTTCCTAGCGACCGATAGTCCTTTTGTGTGTAGATTCTCAGGCTTGTTCCCTTTGGGTTTGCCAATTCTAGATCGCGACTTGAAGGCTCCAGCTGGTGGGTTTTCATTTGGCGTATTGGCCGGTGAAATCTATGAGTGATTTTGGGTTTTCGGTGAAGATCTATTTTGTTAGATCTTGTGTTTTTTCAGAGCAAGTTTCTTGGGATTTCTTCATTTTGTTTCGGGCTACTCAGTAGATACTAGCCCACACTAGTTCAGAGTCGATTTGGAGTTATTCTTCGGATTTCTTGTGAATTTCGCTTGCCCGAAGTTTTGGATTTCTTTTTACTAAGGACTTCACTTCAAAGGTATAATCTTTAGACTTTCCGCTTTAACAAAAGATTTAATTTTTGAACGTCGATTTAATAAATTAAATAAGTATAAGTCTAGATCCATTCAGGGGAAAATGAATTTGAGCCTGAGCTTTGTCGAAAGTTTCCGATTCTGGAATGCATTGCATGAAAGTGAGATTTTCGATTAAGCCTGAGTTTGTTCTGTTTTCCTTCAAATTGGTATCAGAGCGAGTGTTTTGGCTTTATACTTATTTGATTTATTATTACACGGTTTTATTTTGGTATTATTATTTTTGTTAAAATGTTTGAACAGGTGGTTATTAGTTTCCCGGCTATTATGGTAGAATTTATTTTTCTTTCATAAACCCCGGGACATGTCCGGGCTTGTATTTTTTTGAATGGAAATGTCTGTAATAATAATAACCATGAGCTAGAAGCCGTGTAGGATTAGATAAATCTTGTAGTAGGAATTGATCTAATTATGTCATCTTTAAATTCCTAGAAAAATGCCTTTGTATATAGGAATTTATGTACTATGACAAAGATGTTATGTTGGGTGACTTATATTCGTGGGTTTTGATTTCTCATAATTTTGGATGATTCCTAATTACGTAGTAAACCGACAAAACCCGAACGAATTGAAAGAAATCCAAATAACGAGTGGGTGCGACATGATGGGACATGTCACCGAAACGTCAAGGAATCAATGATAGAGAAGGCCATAATAGTTAGGAAATTTTAATTCTTTAATTTCCCGTATTTATGTCTTTTTTCGATTTATTTTGCATGAACGAAAACCAAACCAAACCGTTTTAAAAAGTAAAGTGCAATTAACTAAGGTAGATTATTCACATATTAAAACTCGAACGGTTTTATGGGTGTGAATATTCATAGTTAAGATATTGCATGTTAAAATGTAAAATCCTTAAACTTAAAAATCTCAGTGGGAGGTGGTTGGTAAATATCCCCATGGCCTCCATTCCAAATTTTTATGTGATGGTTAGACTTGAGAGTTCGTATTAGGGCCTTCCTCAATGCGGATGAGTCTTTAATCACAGATATCACTAGATTGAATTTCTAAAGGGATGACTATAGTGAGTTTAATTGGAGAAAGTTGTGACACCCTCTCTGCTGAGGCGCATTAGTATCCTAAGTAACAAACTTAGAAGTCACGTAATGGCATACACTTAGCGTACTATTTATAATATTCCTCCTGCGAGGTTACGCTATTTATGTGTATGGATAAAATCATTGACTATTAATTTTATTGATCATCAGATCGTTTGTCAGATAATGAAATTAATGAACTTCGATTCTTCTCGAACGAATGTGGATCGGCGTAAAAGTTTACCCGTGTGACCTGCGTTAATCTCGGTGTGAGAGGTATCAATGGGTGATTATATTGTTTTTGAGGATATCAATATTTTTGAAAAAGTATACCGAAACTTGGCTATTTATTTTTTAGTTTGTTGATATGTCGTTCAACCCGCTAGCTGTCATACTGAATCAGAAAAACTTACGGGTCCTAATGACATCGACTGAAAACGTAACCTGAGGAGTGCCCCACTAAACCCAGCGATGATGCAACCCCTGAGCAGCGAAAGCCATATATGAGGTGACAGAAGGCTGATGAGATGACTCGGTGCTACATCTTAGCTTCTATATCGAGTGTACTGCAGCACCAGCATCAGTTGTTTACCTCAGCCTACAATATGATGCTCAACCTCAAGGACATGTTTGGACATCAGGGTAGGGCAACTAAGCAGTCAGCTGTGAGGAAATTCATGAATGCTATGATGGCTGAAGGCACCTCAGTGAGGGATCACGTATTAGACATGATGAGTTGTATCAATGAGATCGAGGTATTGGAAGGTGATATTGATGGGGAGATCCAGGTCGATATCATCCTCCAGCCCTAGTTTTGAGTAGTTGCGGTTGAATTACAATATGGGCAAGCTCTCATATTTACTTCTCGAGCTCATAACTGCAATGGTGTCTACTGAGGGCCTCTTCGCAGAGAAAAAACAAGCCTGGTTACTGTTGGTCCCTCAGGTTCCTTTGCTGGGCCCAAAGCCCAGAAGCACAAGAGGAAGAGAGGCCAGAAAGCAGTAGATGATCATGGATCCAAGGCGGGTATTGCCAAGAAGCACAAGCCGAAAGGCAAGTGTTTCAGATATGACAAGGTGGGACATTGGAAGAAGGACTGCCCGAAGCCTCGAGGTATGTACAAATTTTCCCTAGTTACTAAGATGTGTTTACCGGCTATTCCTACGGATACTTGGTGTTTGGATTTAGGAGCCACTGATCACATCTGTAATTCTTTGTAGGGGTTCCAAGTGACCCGACTTCTTAGAGAGGGAGAGTTGCAGGTCTACCTTGGCGATACTACTAGACTTTCTGTTATTGTTGTGGGAGTTTTATGTCTTTATTTTTCAGACTCAGTTTTACATTTGAGAGAATGTTTATATGTACCCAGTTTTCGGAAGAATTTGCTTTCAGTTTCTAAACTTTTATTGGATGGTTATAAGTGTGTTTTTCTGATAATTCCGTTTTTATTTGGAAGAAAAAAAACTTATATGTTCAGGTACATTAGTTGAAAATCTGTTTTTAATCAAGATATACTCCCCAGCAATGCAAAATACATAAACAGATAACTCATCACTGAATCATAGTAAGAGAAAGGAGCCATCCCTTTTGAATCAAACTTATCTTTGGCGCCTGAGACTCGATCACATCAACCTTAGTAGGATTTAAAGGTTGGTCAATAATGGGTCCTTGGACTCATTGACAGCTATCCGACCTGTGAGTCCTGCTTTAAGGGTAAAATGACCAAGAGGCCTTTCAAGGCAAAGGGGTATAGGGCCAAGGAGGTTTTAGAGTTGATTCATCTGACTTATGTGGACCTATGACAGTTCAGGCTAGAGGTGCTTATGAGTATTTCGTGACTTTCACAGATGATTACTCTAGATATGGATACATATACCTGATGCACCACAAGTCTGAATGTTTTGACAAGTTCAAAGAGCTTAAGGCAGATGTGGAGAAGCATCACAGTAAAAGTATCAAGACCCTACGATCTAATTGCGGTGGTGAATACCGCTCTAGTGAATTTAGGCCTATTTGTCAGAGGGGGGTATTAATTCCCAGTTGTCTGCACCTGGCACACCCCAGCAGAATGGTGTAGTAGAGAAGAGGAACAAGACTTTTTTGGATATGGTTAGATCGATGATGAGTTATAGTGAGTTGCCCAATTTGTTTTAGGGTTTTGCCTTAGATTCAGTGTGTTGTCTCCTTAATCTTGTACCATCTAAGTCTGTGCTTTCGACCCCTGTTGAGCTGTAGTCTCAGACATCTCAGGATTTAGGGTTGTCCAGTTTATGTGCTTAAGGCAGATACAGGTAAGCTAGATGCGATATTTGAGGTTATGCTTTTTGTAGGCTACCCAAAGGAACGAATGGTGGTTTATTTTATAGTTCTCAGGATCAAAAGGTGGTGGTGAACACCAATGCCAGATTTCTTGATGAGGACTATATTTTAGATTACAAGCCAATGAGCAAGGTAGTATTGGAAGAGCTTAGGGGTCAGTCCAGTATTCCAGATGCGCAAGTACAGGAAGACACACCATAAGAGACTGCACACACTATCACAGATAATGCTCTTACACAGGCTGCGCCTCGTCGTAGTGGGAGGTTTGTCCGACAGCCCGAGAGGTACATGGGTTTGTGTGAATCTTCGGACTTTATCTCTGGCACCCATAAACCAGACCTAGTTAGGTACAATTAGGCTCTTTAAGATAAAGATACAGATTCTTGGCAGAGAGCGATGATTGCTGAGATGGGTTCTATGGACTCAAATCAGGTCTGGGAGCTAGTAGACTTTCCTGGTGGGTTTTGGCCTATTGGGTACAAATGGGTCTACAAGAGAAAGAGAGGATCTAACGGGAGGGTTGAGACCTTCAAGTTTAGGCTTGTGAGGAAGGGATATACTCAAAAAGAGGGCGTCAATTATGAGGAGATCTTTTCCCCGGTAGCTATGCTTAAGTCGATCTGGATTCTCTTGGTCATAGGTGCTCATATAGACTACAAGATTTGACAGATGGACGTTAAGACAGCTTTCCTTAATGGAATACTTGAGAAAACCATTTTTATGCAGCAACTAGAGGGTTTCATTGTTCAGGGCCAAAAGTACAAGATATGCAGGCTTAAGAGGTCCATCTAAAGACTTAAGCAAACATCCAGATCTTGGAATATCCATTTTGACGAGGTTATCCAGTCCCATGGATTCACTCAGTGTCCGGATGAGCAGTGTGTATATCGCAGGTGTGATGGTGATATGGTGGTCTTCCTCGTACTTTACGTAGATGACATCCTTTTGATTGGTAACAGTAAAAAAAGGTGTTGTCAGATGTAAAGGCATGGTTATCTGGGCAGTTTGATATGAAAGATTTGGGAGAGGCTGGACATATCCTTGGGATCAAGATTATTCGAGATCGTATGAGATGTTTTCTGAAACTCTCCTAGGCATCGTACATATACAGGATTCTGGCCCGTTTCAACATGCAAAACTCCAAGAATAGTTCACTACCTTTCAGGCATGGGGTGCATTTATCAAATGAGCAGTGTCCCAAGACTGCTGAGGAGATAGATGCCATACAAGTGGTACCCTATGCTTCTGCAGTGGGTAGCCTCATGTATGCTACGTTATGTACGAGGCCTGATATTTGCTTTGCCGTTGGTATGGTTAGCAGATATCATAGTAACCTTGGGAAGGCTCACTGAGAGGCAGTAAAATGCATTCTCAAGTACTTGCGCATGACGAGAGATCATGTCCTAGTTTATAGAGCGCAGGAGCTTGTACTATTGTGTTACACAGATTCGGACTTTCAACGAGATATAGACAATAGTAAGTCTACCTCTGGGTTTGTGTTTATTCTAGAAGGTGGAGCTATAGTATGGTGGAGTGTCAAGCAGAAATGCGTGGCGGACTCCACCATGGAGGTTGAGTACGTTGCCGCATCAGAGGCAGCGAAAGAATCTGTATGGCTCTAGAACTTCCTAGTTGACTTAGATGTGGTTCCTGAGTTGCCTTGGTCTATCACATTTTACTGTGATAACAATGGTGCAGTTGTTAACTCAAGTGAACCACGAGCCCACAAAGTGAATAAACACATAGAGAGCAAGTACCACCTGATACGAGAGATCGTAAAGAGGGGAGACGTGATCGTGACGAAGATAGCATTAGATGACAACCTTGTAGATCCTTTCACAAAGCCATTGACCCCAAAGGTCTTTGAGAGACATGTAGAGGGCATGGGAGTCAGATTCTTAAGAGAGCCATTTGAGTGATTTTAAAGGTGTTCTGTAGATTTCATTATGATAGCAGTGTAATAGCGGGTTGGACAGTTTTTGTACTTCTTTAGCATAGCTTTGAGTATTAGTGGGAGATTGTTAGTTTTGAATACAGAAAAGCTATGGCTTGTATCTAAAACTAATATCCATAGTTGACATATCATTTTGTTTCAGTATTAAATTATTCCATTATATCATAGAACTAGATAACGGGGTGTGGAAAGATACAGCCGATCCCGTTATTGGTTAAAGTATTGATATATAAAAAGTATGTTGGTAACTGAGATAGTCTAATTATACTATTGGTATAGGTTATCATGTGATTTGGAAATTAGTTTGTCTAGATTAATTTAATCACACGGATATGCACGGGGCATATTGAGTAAGACCAGTTTGGATAGAATAAACTTGTACTGATCGACGTAGTTAATTCGGTCTTACTATTCAGTCTCTCAATCCCAAGATTGGGACGGGTGTGAGAGTTAGATATCGTATGCTTTGATTTTCCAAATAGTGCGATCAATTGAGGCCTATACCTCAGTAAGTTGGGTATGCGGTGTTTAGCTTCTTATGTGTCGTTGCTAGTCAGAGGAATCCACTTACCGGTTCGCTGGGTTGTTGGTGCTGCTGAGATGAGCTCATAAGGTTTATTATACTAAATCCAGCCAGTGGACTTTACATCCGGTATAATAAGAAAGTCGAGTGGTACTAATCTGGGAAACCAAGAAGTCGGTGAATTAATTTGTCAGTAAATTGATGAACCGACGAGCACTAGATCTTTGATGTGGGGAGATAGAAAAAAATAAAGTGGCGCAATGTAAAGTCATTTTTGAGCGGTAGTTCCATAATTGGTCCGTTAGTAGTATGACTAATCGATAAAGTGAATTAATTAATTCTAAAGGTTTAATTAATATTTAATTGACAAAGTTGATTAAGAAAATTAATTCTATATGAATTAATTAATCCTAAGAGTTCGATTAAATTAAATTAACAAAGTGGGTTAAGAAATTAATTCGAAAGAATCGATTGGAGTTGACTAGTCTAGGGAAGACTAAGGAGTCAACGAAAGTCAAATTTAAAGCCCACCCTTTATCTCTCTAGATATGATTTTCTCCGCTGGGTTTTGGTCAATTTTTCGGGCGTGTTCTAGCGGCCGGCAGTCCTTGTTGTGTGCAGATCCTCAGGCTTGTTCCTTTAGGTTTGCCGAGTCTAGATCGCGACTTGAAGGCTCCGGCTGGTGGGTTTTCGTTTGACGTATTGAGTGGTGAAATCTATGAGGGATTTTGGGTTTCGGGGCAAGAGCTGGTTCATTAGATCTTGTGTTTTTAGAGCAAGTTTCTTGGGATTTCTTCATTTTGTTTTGGGCTACTCCGTAGATACTAGCCCACACTAGTTCGGAGTCGATTTGGAGTTATTCTTCGGATTTCTTGTGGATTTCGCTTGGCCCAATTTTTGGATTTCTTTTTACTAAGGACTTCGCTTCAAAGATATAATCTTTAGACTTTCTGCTTTAACTAATGATTTATTTTTTGAATGTCGATTTAATAAATTAAATAAGTATAAGCCTAGATCCGTTTAGGGGAAAATGAATTTGAGCCTGAGCTTTGTCGAAAGTTTCCGATTCTTGAATGCATTGCACGAAAGTGAGATTTTTTATTTAGCTCGGGCTTGTTTTGTTTTCCTTCAATATCAACCTGGGTCTCCCCATTAATGTCACCTCCCAATACCTTGATCTCATTGATGCAGCTCATCATGTCCATTATGTGATCCCTCACTAAAGAGCTCTCAGTCATCCTAGCATTCATGAGTTTCCTCATAACTGACTGCTTGGCTGCCCTGCCCTGATGTCCAAACATCTCCCTGAGGTTGAGCATTATATCGTAGGCTGAGGTAAACAACTGATGCTGGTGCTGCAGTACACTCGACATAAAAGCCAAGAAGTAGCACCTGGTCATCTTATCAGCTTTCTGTCACCTCGTATATGGCTTCTTTTCCTTATGAGTGGCATCATCACTGGGCTTAGGGGGCACTCCTTAATGAGCACATACTTGTAAACCTCGGCAGTAAGGACAATCTCCAGGTTACATTTCCAATCAATGTAGTTAGGACCCCTAAGTTTGTTCTGATTCAATATGACAGCTAGCGGGTTGAACGACATATCAACAGACTGAAAAAATAAACAGTCAAGTTTCTGTATTCTTTTTCGAAAATATTGAGATCCTTAAAAACAATATAATCTCCCATTGACATCTCTCACACTGGGATTAACGCAGGTCATGATGGTTGAACGTCTATGCTAATCCACATTTGTTCAAGAAAAATCGAAGTTCATTAATTCCATTATCTTACCAAGGATCTTATGATCAATGAAATTAATAGTCGATGATTTTAGCCGTGCACATAAATAGCGTAACCTTGATAGGAGGAATAATACAAATGGTACACTAAGTGTATGCTATTACGTGACTTCTACGTTTGTTACTTAGGATACTAATGCGCCTCGGATGGCGAGGGTGTCGCTACTTTCTCCAATTAAACTCACTATAGTCATCCCTTTAGAAATTCAATCTAGTGATCTCGTGGTTGAAAACTCATCCGACAGCAAGGAAGGTCTAAGCCAATGCGCAAGGCTAACCGCATCACATATGAATCCATAATGGAGGCATGGGGTATACACCAACCCACTCCCACTTAGATTTTTAAATTTGAGGATTTTTAAGTTTTAGCATGCAATATCTTAACTATGGATATTCGCACCCATAAAATCGTTGGAGTTTTAATATGCGAATAATCTACCTTAGTTAGTTGCACTTTACCTTTTAAAATGGTTTGGTTTTCGCTCATGCAAAAGAAAAACGAAAAACACACAATCAACGAAAAGACATAAATATGGGAAATACATAAATAAACATTTCCCGACTATTATGGCCTTCTCTATCATTGATTCCTTTGATGCCTTGTTGACACATCCCGTCATGTTGCTCCCACTCGTTATTTGGATTCCTCTTAATTCATTCGGGTTTTCTCTGTTTTCTACATAATTAGGAATCACCCAAAATTACGAGAAACCAAAACCCATGAATATAAGTTATTAAAAATAACGTCTTCGTCATAATACATAAATTCCTATATACAAAGGCATTTTTATAGGAATTTAAAGATGACAACATTAGATTAAATCCTACAACAAGATTTATCTAATCTTACACGGCTTCCAACTCGTGGTTATTACTATTACAGACATTTCTATTCAAAAACAAAATGAGCCCGGACATGTACCGGGCTTTATGAATGAAAAATAAATCTACCATAATAGCCGAGAATTACTAACAACCTGTTTAATGTATTGACAATACAATAATAACAAAGCGAAAACAAAATCGTGAAATAAATCAAACAAGTATAAGGCCAAAACACTCGCTCTGGTACCAATTTGAAGGAAACAGAACAAGCCAGGCTAAATAAAAAATCTCACTTTCATGCTATGCATTCCAGAATCGGAGACAATAGACTCGGCTCAGGCTCAAATTAATTTCCCTTGAATGGATCTAGGCTTATACTAGTTCAATTTATTAAAACGACGCTCAAATATTAAATCTTTAACTAAAGCGGAAGGATTAAAGATTTTACCTTTGAAGCGCGTCCCAAGCAATATAGAAAACCAAATCTCTGGGAAAGCGAAATCCACTCAGAATCCGAATAATAACTCCAAAACAACTCCAAACTAGTGTGGGCTAGTGTCTACGGAGTTGCCCAAGGCAAAATGAAGAAATCCTAACAAACCCACATCAAGAAACTCACAGATTTGAAAAACATATCTAACCCGGGAACTCGATTCTAATATGAAAATCCACACCGCCTCAATGAAACTTAGTGGGTAACTATTTGCTCGTAGATCTACACTTTGGCGAACCTAAAGAAACAAGCCAAAGGATCAATGCAACAAATAAACAAAACCCACTACAAAATAAGCAAAAACCAGCACCGAATGAATCCAACCGCCGCCGACACTTTGGCCAGAAAAATCGGCGGCGATTGGACTTCCCAAGGAGGCGATTGGACTTCAAGGTGATCTTAGGTTTCTAGAATTGTGGGCTGAGTTTATCGAACTAGAAAGATCGCAAACCAACTTCGAAAATGAATTCTCAATGAGGGAGAAAGAACTCTCTCTAGGCTTGTCTTTCTCACTCACAGGCATTTGCTTACAAGGTTTCTAATGTCTTGTAAGTTGCCTAACATGGACTATTTATAGGGAGCTTCTAAGGAGACCTAGTGGGCTTTTGAGTTGGGCCTTAATGTTTGACTTTCGTTGACCCCTTAGTCTTCCCTAGACTAGTCAACTCCAATAGAGCCTTTCGAATTAATTTCTTAACCCACTACGTTAATATAATTTAATCAAACCCTTAGGATTAATTAATTCAATATGAATTAATTTCTTAATCCACTTAGTCAATTAAATATTAATTAAACCTTTAGAATTAATTAATTCACTTTGTCGATTAATCAAACGCATAATTAGTCATACCACTAACGGACTAATTATGGAACTACCGCTCAAAAACGACTTTACATGGCGCTCACTTTATTATTCTTTTATCTCCCCACATTAAAGATCTAGTGCTCGTCGGTTCATCAATTTACTGACAAATTGATTCATCGACTTCTTGGTATCCGAGATTAGTACCACTCGACTTTCTTATTATTTTAGACATAAAAGTCCACCAGCAACCCAGCGAACCGATACGTGGATTCCTCCTAATAGCAACGGCGCACAAAGAAGCTAAACACCTCATACCCAACTTACCGAGATTTAGGCTTCAATTGGCAAATCAAAGCATACGATATCTAACTCTTATGCCGGTCCCAATCTCAGGATTAAGAGATTAGAATACTAGAATTGAATTAACTATGCCAATCAGTACAAGTTAATTCAATATAAACTGGTCGTGCTCAATATGCCCCAAGCACATCCGTATGATTTAATTAGTCTAGACAATTTAAATTCCAAATCACACGATAACCTATACCGATAGTATGTTCAGATTATCTCAGTTACGAGCATTCTTTTTATATATCAATACATTAACCAATAACGAGATCTACTATGCTTTTCTAGGCCTCATTATCTAGTTCTATGATATAATGGAACAAATTTAATACTGGAACAAAATGATATGTCAACTGGGTATTAGTTTTTTATACAAGCAAATAACTTTCTAGTATTCAAAACTAACATCAAGTAGACATCCAACTAGCCTTCTCTAAGCTTCCGGGTTGTTTGGAAAGAATTACAAAAATGGTCAGTGGTGCATGAATCCACACACCAAGTATCTGTGGGAATCACACACTAAACGTGTCTCAGTAACTAGGGCAAGATTAGTCGTACCTTTTAGCTTTGGACAGTCCACTTTCCAATGTCTCGTCTTCCCACATTTGAAGCACTTGTTTTTTAGTTTCTTCTTCTTCTTTGTGATGCCAGGCTTAGGCACATGATTGCCTGTCTTCTTGGCTTTCTTCTTCTTCTTTTCAACCTTTGTCTTAGAAGTAGATCTCGAAGCCTTGACAGTGACCAAAGCTTGTTTTTTCTCTTAAACAGACCTTCAGCCGACACCAATGCTGTTACGATCTCGGTGATGTAACCCTAAGTTACATCAATTTTTATAGCATTTTTTCATAGAAGTTCATTACATTGAGATAGAATTTTGATCACTCTTTTGTACTTTTCAAGCTTATAATGTGCTTTGTTGGAAATGCATGTTCAGGGTCGATTTTATCACTTTTTCACCACAAATATGGTCACAAAATACTGAAATGATACAATTAGGCAAGCTAATCATTGCTGGACTAAATTAGTCATCTCAGATGGGTATGTGTCCTGAAAAGACTATTGTACCCCTGCTATTTTAGTTAATTATAACCCCAGAATGTTGTATTATTATATATTGTGAGAGGACAAATCCTGATGGTAACTTTTGACTTTGTTCTCTTTCATTTGGAGCCGAATGCTCTGCTTGTAAATTGGGTAGCTAGGGTTACACTTGAAGATGGCGATTCAGCTTGGAACCATACGGTTCTAAGCTGTTCATGGCTATTTAATCCCATATCTAGACACTCTATGTGGAATCAGTGAATCTGCACTTGTTAGAGCTCTTTCGTAGATCTCTTTCTTCAGCTTGGTAAAGGACTTTGTTATTCCGGAGTGACAGCCATTATAAGCGAGGGTGAGCCGGCTGTATCATGTATTGTGTATGCTCCTATGTGTAGTGTATCTGAATTCCTTTGATTTATTATATATTGGCGTACTGGTTTCTTGGGTTGATTTGGGCTTGGATGATTTGTTGGTGATTTTGTTGTTATATTGTTAGAGATTGAATCTTGAGTAAGCTTATTATCTTGTTGGCAGTTTCCTCCTTTGGAGATTGAATCTTGAGTAAAGTTTATGATCTTGTTGGTGGTTTCCTTGTGTAATGTGTGAGATTGGATATTGTCAGCCGCATAAGCCTAAGGTCTGAAAAGGGATAATGCAACCAATGCATGATAAAATACTAGAAAACAATGAAGGAGATTAAACCACCATCTTAAAATCCCATTAATTTATTTTTTGAATTTTGTTTATTTTGGTTTGAACAAATTAAAGCTATTTTGATTTTAGCCCGTTGTATATTTTTAGTCTAGATTAATACACAAGTGTTCAGTGTTCCCTGAGGATTTGATACCTTTCTCTACTACACGATAGAATTTGTGGTCCTTTAGTGTGCTAAAAGAATGTTTTTATTAGTGTTGTATTTGAGCACATTACTTTTTGGCGCCGTTGCCGGGGAGCATGGTAGCCCTTGTGTATTTAACCTTTATGTTTATGTTGTGAGAGTAGGTTGTTTATGCTGCAAACAAGGTCAAAGAAAATGACAGTAGTAACACCAGGCAAGGCCAGTGGAACTGAGACTCTTGCAGAAACCTCTAAGTCTAAAGAAGTCGTGACTAAAAAAGTGGTCACTGAGGAGATGGCGGAAGAACCAATACTAACTTTTGGCTTTTTTGAACCTACATTTCTTGTGGCTAACAGGGCAGCCGAGGTCGGTAATGTTGAATATGTGGTACCCCCACCACTAATTAACTTGGTGCTAAATGGGTCGAACTTCCAAGGAAAGGATCATGAAGATGTAAATAATCATTTGAAAGCATTTCTGGACATTTGTAACACTACTAATATAGCAAATCGCACTCAAGATCAAATGAGAAGGTTATTGTTCCCTTTCTCCTTAAGGGATGGTGATAGTAGTTGGCTAAACTCTCTACCAGCTGAGTCGATCAGGACATTAAAGTATCTTAAGAAAAAGTTCTTCGCAAAATATTACCCCCCTCACAAAATCGACAGAATGATAAGTGAGATTCAAGGATTCAGGCAACACGAGGATGAGTCTTTTGCAGTAGCATGAGAGAGATTTCAGAATCTTGTTAGGAAATGCCCAAGTCATGGTTTTGAGGGAGGCAGAGAACTATTATGTTTTTACAGAGGATTAACCTCGACGGCAAGGAGTTTGGTAGATGCTAGTGCTGGGGAAGTCTGAATAATAAGACAATAGATGAGGTCATAGATTTATATAACAGGATGGCACAGACTTACTCAAACTGGTCTAGTGAAAGATATTCATCACAACCCTTGATAAAGGTTATTTCTTCAATAGAAAATACTCAAATCGCAGAACTGGAAGCTATGATCGAGAAATTGTATGTCCAAATAGAGTAACCAACTATTGCAGCTGAAGTGGTTGTCCAATAACCAATTGATACGGTGATTGAAGTAGCTGGAGTCGCTGTGATTTGTGGAATCTGCCAAGGGCAACATAGAAATATTGACTACCCCAGCCATTAGGCAAATCTGAGCTATGCCAATGGCCAACCTGGTATAGGAATCATATCAGGATATAGACCAAATACAGAAGGAGGTACCTACAATAGGGGAAACTATGGTGGCAATGCACAGAACAGTGATTACAGGTCAGCTCTACAACAGTGGGATGATAGGGGAAGAGAAAATGCAAAAGTCGGATCCGAATCAAATATAGAGAGTATGAAGTAAGATTTTGAAGGAACCAAGAGAGATGTTGAATAAAAAAAACATCATGAAGGATGTGCAAATCCAACTTGTGGCATTCCTCAAGGGTCAGTCAAACAGAGAAAAAGGTAGTTTGCCCAGCAACACTGAATCTAACCCTGCAAACACTGAGCGTTGCTTAGAAGTGACATTGTGAAGTGGCAAAGTGCTAATCAATGATGAAAAAAGGAAGAGTATCTTGAAAGAAATAGAGATGCCAAGGAACCTGACAGAGAGGGGAGTAATATCTCCTAATGAATTGGAGAAACCAACTGAAAGAACGGAAATAAGTAACACAAATGTGAAGTTATTCCCAAAACCACTTTTTCTAACTCGACAGCCCCTTAAGGAGGATGATAGTAAACATAGGTAGTAGTTTGTGGAACTGATGAATGAGGCCAACATGGATGTGTCTCTGGCAAATTTGATAGTATATGCTCCTAAGTATCACAGATATTTGAGAATAGATAATCTTCAACAGGTGGAGATCCCGGTTAAAGTGGAAAATCTAGGAATGTGTACCATCCCTTGTAAAGTAGGAATTATAAGTTTTGAACAGGCATTGTGTGACCCTGGAGCAGGGGTGAATCTGATACTGAATAAGACAGTTGAATCGTGTGGAATACTGATCGACTTGAAGCCTACTAAAATCACTTTATTGATGGCAGATCATTCTAAGGTCAAACATAAAGGGATAATTGAGAATGTCATGGTGAGAATTAATCTGGTTGTTATTCCCATAGATTTTGTGGTGACTGATGAGGAGGAAGTTTCAGAAGTCCCTATAATTCTCGGAAGACCATTTTTTGCCTACTGGGGATACTACTCTTAAGATTAAAGATAAAATGATCACTTTTGTTGTATGTAGATCGAAGTATGTTTTCAAAATAGAAGAATCCAAGAAAAGCCCGTATGAGGATGTATTGAGGGTTGGAATAAATGTTCAGAATCTGAATTCAGGATCAGAGAAGGAAGAGGTGGTTAAAATTAAAGGAAACAGCAAAAACCCGGGCTAAATTGAAAATATCACTTTCGTGCTATGCATTCCAGAATCGGAGACTTTCAACTCGGCTCAGGCTCAAATTCATTTCCCCTGAATAGATCTAGGCTTATACTAGTTCAATTTATTAAAACGATGCTCAAAAATTAAATCTTTAACTAAAACGGAAGGATTAAAGATTACACCTTTGAAGCAAAGCCCTAAGCAATATAGAAAACCAAAACTTCGGGAAAGCGAAATCCACTTAGAATCCCAAGGATAACTCCAAATGACCTCAAACATGGGTGGGCACGTAACTACGAGGTGGCTAAAAGCACTAGCAAAAAAATCCAAAGAAACCCACTTCAACAAACTCGTAGATCAGAAAAACAGATTTAGCCCGAGAAATTGATTCTAATCTGAAAATCCACACCTCCTCAATAAAACTTCATGAGTAAGCTATTTGCTCGTAGATCTAGACTTTAGAAAACCAATAGAAATGAGCTAAATGATCAACACAACAAATAAGCAAAGCCCACTCCAAAACTAGCAAAAACCGACTACAATAAGCCAACCGCCGCCGGCCACTCTTTAGCAGGAAATAAAACTGGCGATCAGATCGCTCATGGTGGCATTAGGACTTCCTGGCGGTGATCTTGGACTTCTAAAATCGTGGGCTGAGTTTCTCGAAAAGAAATATTGCAAACAAACTTCGAAAAAGAATTCACAATAAGGAAGAAAGAATTCTCTCTCTAGGCTTGTCTTTCTCACTCTAAGGCATTTGCCTACAAAGGTTTCTAATATCTTCAAATGTGCCAAACATTAGCTATTTATAGGGAGCTCCTTAGGAGACCTAGTGGACTTTTGAGTTGGGCCTTAGTGTTTGACTTTCGTTGACCCCTTAGTCTTCCCTAGACTAGTCAACTCCAATCGAGCCTTTCGAATTAATTTCTTAACCTACTTCGTTAATTTAATTTAATCCAACCCTTAGGATTACTTAATTCAATATGAATTAATTTCTTATTCCACTTAGTCAATTAAATATTGATTAAACCTTTAGGATTAATTAATTCACTTTATCGATTAGTCAAACGGATATTTAGTCGTACCACTAACGGACAAATTATGGAACTACCGCTCAAAAATGACTACATATTGCTCACTTTATTATTCTTCTATCTCCCCGCATCAAAGATCTAGTGCTCGTCGGTTCAACAATTTACTGAAAAATTAATTCGTCGACTTGTTGGTATCTGATATTAGTACCACTCGACTTTCTTATTATACCAGACATAAAGTTCACGACCAGGTTTAGTATAATAAATCTTATGAGCTTATCTCGGGAACACCATCAACCCGGTGAACCGGTACGTGGATTCCTTTGACTAGCAATGACTCACAATAAGCAAAACACCGCATACCCAACTTATCGAGATTTAGGCCTTAATTGAACGCACCCTTTGGCAAATCAAAGCACACGATATCTAACTCTCATGCCCATCCCTATCTCGGGATTAATAGATTAGAATACTAGGACCGAATTAACTATGCTAATCAGTACAAGTTAATTCTATACAAACTGGTCGTGCTCAATATGCCCCGGGCATATTCGTATGATTTAATTAGTCCAGACAAACTAATTTCCAAATCACACGATAACCTATGCTGATAGTATTTTCAGACTATCTCAGTTACGAGCATTCTTTTTATATATCAATACTTTAACCAATAACAAGATCTACTGTGTTTTTCTACACCTCGTTATCTAGTTCTACTATATAATGGAACAAATTTAATACTAAAACAAAATGATATGTCAACTGGGTATTAGTTTTTTATACAAGCAAATACCTTTCTAGTATTCAAAACTAACAAAAATCAAATGAGGCACTACATAAGGGAGTAAGAAACAGTCAATTGAGGAAATTATAAGTAACAATGGGGGAATAGATTTGGATTCAGAATAGAAAATGAAGGATCGGAAGAAGGAAAAAAGAAAGAAAACAGGAAAAACATCATAAAGGCAGCTAGCTGCTGGAGAAAACTGGGCAATTTGACTAAGGAATCTTCAGAACTGTTCTCAAAAAGCAAGGAAGATCAAAAAGTTTTTAAAGGATCCTGATTGCCTTACAGAGTATCCTTTTAGACCAGGCTCGAGGCATAATAGGAGTGCTACTGGGAGGCAACCCAAAAACAACTTTTAGTGTTAACCCTTATTTTTCATTTTACTTTTGCTTTTAAAAGACTATAATTGCAATAGCTGTGATTCAGAGCATGCAATGAAATTTTGGGGAAGGTTGATGGGAGAACTTTTGGAAAGCATAAGTTAGGATGAAAACAGAAAGAAAATGGGAAGTTAATTAATCAAAGGTTTCTAACTATGCTTTCAAACTGTTCTCATGAACCTTCAGATAACTGATAGATTGTGACAAGGACATGATAGGTTTAGTAGTAAATTACAAAAGCCAGTGGGGAAACTAACTTTTAAGCTTGGGGATAGTCCATTGTATAGGAAGTTCATTTATATATATATATATATATAACTAATCATTTTAATGAGTGTTGATCACTGTGATCTATAGAGCTGTTCACTAGTTTTTCTTACACCCAGGTAAGTTCTTCTGAACCACTGTTTATGGAATTTTCTTAGCCAATCCAATGCTTGGAATTCTGGAAACTCTAGTAGTGTTTTGTCCAAATAATTTTAAAAATATGAACATCTATCTTTTAGCAAGTATTGTGAATTTAATATCATGGATCTCTTTAGATGAAATAATGATATTTGTGCTGGAGTTGAATACATAAGCTATACTTGTATTGTACTTTTTCCCAGTGAATACATCGATTAATGTTTTGGTTACATCATGTTGTGCATTATTTATCCATTTATATTATGTAGTTAGATGATGAGGTGTCTTTTGTGACACAGTAAATCTCATCATTGGTTAAAAGACATAATATACAAATGAGGTTAGTAACCGAGACAGTTTTGGATAAACTGTCGGTTTATGTTATTATGTGATTCGAATAATTGGTTTGTCTAAACTAATTGAATCATATAGATATGTCCGGGGCGTATTGAACTTGACCATTTAGAATGATTTGTCTTGTACTTATTTAGAAGACAAATCATTCTTAGTATTCTATCTCTTAAGCGGGCATGAGGATTAGACATAGTGTACTTTGATCTGCCAATGGGTGAGGTCAATTGTGGCCAATAGTCTAAGTGGGTTGGGGGCACGTGTTTGGTTACTTGATGTGCTGCTTGTCGAAAGGAAACCATGTACCGGTGCATCTAGCGTGATGGTGCTCCCCAGATGAGCTCGTTATGTTTATTATACTAAACCTAGCTGGTGGACTTATGTCCGGACAGTAAAAATGTCGAGTGGGTACTAGTCTCGGAATTAAAGAAGTTAATTAATTAATTTATAAATAAATTAATAAATTAATGAGCACTATATCTTTGAAGTGGAGAGATTAAGAATAAATTAATTAAGTTGTTCCGGAAGCAATTCTTGTGTAGGATGATAGTGTCAAAATTAATCCGTTAGTGGTACGATTAATTTTGTAATGGGTTAATTGAATAGGTAGAATTCATTAATTGATTAATTATTCCTAAGGGTTAATTAAGTAATTAACAAATTGGAATTATTTAATTAATTAATTAAGTCTTAAGTTTCAATTAGAATTAGGAAATCCTAGAGATTGGGAAATGTAATTGGAATTGGTTTATCCTATTAGATTGGTTACCTAATTGGATTTGGAAACTAATTAATTACCTAAACCCATAAGGAAGACCAATCCTAAACCAACTTGGGGTCTCTCTTGTAACTCTATATATAGACAGGGGATTAGCTATTACACTATATACAATTCATAAGTTTTCAAGACAAGAAAACTAGAGAGATAAAATCCTTAAGAGAGAAATAAATTTCTCCCTCAAGAATAAGATTTCAAGGCTTGAGTGTGGTTGCCCTCTTCATGGTTTTAATCAGCTGGACTTTCTCAAAATTTTGGCAGTACATGTGGTTGAGGGAGGCAGCGCGTGAGGCCAATCTCGGTCGGCAGCGGTGGCGCGTGGTCTTCACGCCCTAGGCGGCTTGGTGTTGGATTTTTTCAGGTAGGTGGATTGTGGTGATTAGCTGATCAATTGTTCGTTGGATTGTTTCCCACACAACATATGAACAAAGTCTTGAGGCATACAAGAGAATCACCTGAGTATACGCTTCAATAGGTAATTCTTATTCTTCCGCTTTTAATTAAGAATTTATTTGTTGCGTGATAAATCGAATAAGTACATACCAAGATTCTGCGCAATATTATTTCAAGCAAGGGTTGGAATAGCGATTGTGCTATCGTCTAGGCTTGGCCAGAGATTCTGATTCTGGAATTCATAGCATGAAAGTGAGTTTATAGCTAGGCCCAGGCAGATAATCTTTCAATTGGTATTAGAGCTTGGTTTTTGGGTTTTGTGCTTGTTCGATTTATTACATGGTTTTATTTGCAGGTGGTTAAGAAATCCCGACTATTATGGTTACGTTTGTATGGGTTTCAATTAAACTCCGGGACATGTCCAGATTTGATTTTATTATGAATGTTTGTAATAGTATAACCACGTGCTGGAAGCCGTGTAGGATTAGATCAAATCTGTGGTATGATTTTTTCTATGTAATTTCGATTCTTTAATTTTCCTAGAAAGCCTTGTAGTAGGTGAATTAATTTTTTGTAATCGAAGGCGTTATGGTGGGCAACTTGAATTCGTGGGTTTTGGGTTATCGTTAATTTGTAGAAACCTAGGAAAACCCAAAACGAATTGCAATAAGACCAAATAGTGTAGGAAGAAGCGAAGGAGGAATCGGAGGTGGGGGCAGTGCCGGCAACGACCCACCGGCAACCACTGGAGACGGCAGCGGTGCAGTAGATTTGTTGTGGCAGCAGGAGCAACTGCTGCGCGCTGCTGGGCCATGCGAGCGCCTTGTGCGCGCAGCTCGCTTGTGGCCAGTTTGGGCGCGTTGTGGCCAGTTTCTCTCCAGTTTTCATTTTTTAAAGTTCAAGACTCAATCTATCGAGTGATGTGGCGGGACACGAAATCAAGGCAGAAGATGGAAGCAATTAAAACCATAATAGTTGGGAAATTTAATTTTGCATTTATTTCCCTTGTTTATTGTTTTAATTTTTGTGCTTTAATTTTTATGTTGTATTTTAGATGCATGATTTTAAAACATAACTGGTTTTATGTTTGCATATAACTTAGGGTTAGTTAATTACATGTTAAAACCGGAAAAACCCTCAATTTAGAAATCTATGTGGGAGCGGGTTAGTTTAATATCCCCATGGCCACCACTATGGGTTCATGTACGATGTGGGTGGACTTGTGCGTTGGCATTAGAGCCTTCCTCCATTCAGATTAGTCCAACCACGAGATCGCTAGATTATGAATTTCTAAGTAAGATGACTAAAGTAAGTTTAACTAGGAGAAATATGACACCCTTTCCATCTGAGGCGCACTATCCTGAGGTAACAAATTCAGATGTCACGTAATGGCACACACTTAGTGTATGATTTGTAGTATTCCTCCTATCAAGGTTACGCTGCTTATTCATATGGCTAAAAGCACCAACTATTAGCTACATTGATCAATAGATCGTTTGGTCAAATAGTGTAGTTAATAAACTTGGTTCCTCTTAAACGAATGTGGGTTAGCATAAACGTCCACACGATCGTGGCTTGCGAGAATCCCGGTGAATGAGATGTTGGTGGATTAAAATTATTGTTTTGAGGGAAGTCAATAATTGTTAGAATTTCCTTTGTTTTTCGAAATTCTAGATTAGATAATTAAAACATTGTCTGTTTAATTTACAATTTTTCGATATGGCATTCAACCCCTTAGCTACTATATTGAAAGACAATAAATTAACTAAACCTAATTATGTCGACTGGAGTCATAATTTGGACACAGTCCTAACAGTTGAGAGCACTTCCGTGAGAGATCATGTTATTGACATGATTAGTAACATTAACGAGGTTGAGGTAGTGGGAGACAAAATCGATGGTGAAACCAAAGTCGATATTGTTCTCCAGAACTTGCCTTGGAGCTATGAGTAGTTTCAGTTGAACTACAACATGAATCTATTGTTGTGCACTTCATCCGAGCTCTTAGTAGAGTTGGTGGCGGCTAAAAGTCTTCTTCTAGATGTGAAGAAGCGAGCTTTAGTCGCAGTCAAAGCTTTATAATCTTCTTCTGAGCCTGAGGCTAAAAAGAAGAAGAGAACGCTCAAGGGAATCAAAACGTGTAAATTGTGCCTAAGCCAGATATTGTAAAGAAGAAGTCAAAAGACAAGTGCTTCGAGTGCAATCAGGCGGGACATTAGAAAGTGGATTGTCCAAAGCCTAAAGGTACGATAGTTTTTGCCCTAATTACTGAGACATTTTTAGCAGTGATTCCCACATATACTTAGTGTGTGGATTCAGACGCCACTGATCATGTTTGTAATTCTTTGCAGGGGTTCCAAGTAACCCGGAAGCTTAGAGAGGACGAGCTGGACATCTACATGGGCGACACTACAAGAGTGTTAGTCGAAGCAGTGGGAGTGGTTACTCTAACTTTCAAAAATTTTAGATTAGAATTAGTTAATTATCTTTACGTACCGAGTTTTAAAAAGAACCTTATTTTGGTTTCTAAACTCTTAAAGAATGAGTATAAGTTTATTTTTTCTGATGATTCTGTTATTATTAGAAGAAATGGAAAATTTATTTGTTCTGGTTCATTGATAGATGATTTTTTTTGTGGTTAATTCTAACTCCCCTGTTGTACAAAACATATAAACAAATAGCTCTTTATCTAACATTAATAAGAGCAAGAAACCTTCTGAAATGAATCAAACCTATCTTGGACATCTCAGGCTAGGTCATATAAACCTTAATAGGATTGAGAGGTTGGACAATGATGGACCGTTAGGTTCATTAGAGATTGACAGTTATTCAACCTGCGAATCTTGCTTGGAAGGTAAATGACCAAGAGATCTTTTAAGGCAAAAGGTTATAGAGCCAAAGAAGTATTAGAATTGATTCATTCTGACTTGTGTGGACCAATAACGGTCCAATCACGAGGTGGATTTGAATATTTCATGATGTTCACGGATGATTACTCAAGGTACGGGTACATTTACCTAATGCGCCACAAGTCCGAGTGCTTTGGAAAGTTCAAAGAGTCGGCAGTTATGGAGAAGCATCATAGTAAGAGTATCAAGACACTGCGATCAGATCGTGGTGGGGAGTACCTATCCCATGAATTTCGAGAATACCTCAGTGAGGTAGGAATTCAGTCTCAGTTGTCTACACCTTGTACACCACAGCAGAATGGTGTAGCAGAAAGAAGGAATCGTACTCTCATGGAAATGGTTAGGTCGATGATGAGCTATAGTGATTTTCCGAGTTCGTTCTGGGGATATACCTTAGAAACAGCGATGTATATTCTTAATCTTGTACCATCTAAAACTGTGCCTTTAACCCCAGTAGAGTTGTCGAACGGGAGCAAACCCAGTCTAAGACATCTCAGAATTTGGGGTTGCCCAGCACATATGCTTAAGGCAGATGTGGCTAAGTTAGATGCAAGAACAGAATTAATGTTGTTTGTAGGATATCCTAGGGGAACGAAAGATGGTCTATTTCATAGTCCTAAAGATCAGATTTTTGGAGGAAGACTATATCCTAGATCACAAGCCCAAGAGTAAGATAGTACTAGAAGAGCTTATGAGACAAATTGATAATCCCGATGCGCCAGCACAAATAGATACACCACACACTGCACAAGATATCATAGTCGATGCGCCTACACAGGTGGTATCTCATCGTAGTGAGAGGGTTGTTAGGCAGCTCGACTGGTTCATTGGCTTGGGAGAGGCCTTAAACCTAGTCCCAGGCACGCCTAAACCTGACCCAGTAAACTACAATGAGGCTCTCCGAGAAAAAGATGTAGAATCTTGGAGTAAGGCAATGATATCCGAGATGGGGTCAATGGACCACAATCAAGTCTGGGAGTTTGTGGACCTACCTGATGGGTTTAAACCCATTGAATGTAAGTGGGTCTACAAACACAAGAGAGGACCTGACGGAAAGGTTGAAACCTTTAAAGCTAGGCTAGTGGCGAAGAGGTATACTCAGAAAGAGGGAATCAATTATGAGGAAACCTTCTCCCCGGTAGCCATGCTTAAGTCGATCTGGATTCTCTTAGCCATAGCTGCTCATTTAGATTATAAGATATGGCAGATGGATGTCAAGACAGCTTTCCTAAACGGAAGTCTTGAGGAAACCATCTTCATGCAGCAACCAGGGGGATTCATTGAAAAATGCCAAGAGCATAAGGTATGCAGGCTAAAGAGGTCCATTTACGGACTTAAGCAGGTATCCAGATCTTGGAACATCCAATTTGATGAGGTAATCCATTCCTACTCAGTGTCCGGATGAGCAATGTGTGTACCGCATAAGTGATGAAAACTCGTTGGTGTTTCTTGTGCTTTACGTAGATGACATTCTATTGATTGGCAACAACAAGAAAGTGTTATCAGACGTAAAAGCATGGCTGTCCAAGCAGTTTGATATGAAAGACTTAGGGGAAGCAGGACATATCCTTGGGATTAAGATAATTTGAGATCATAGGAAACGTTCATTAACGCTCTCCCAAGCTTCATACATAGATACGATTCGAGCCCGTTTTAACATGCAGAACTCTAAGAAAGGTTCTTTACCTTTCAGACATGGAGTGCATCTATCTAAAGAACATTCTCCCAAGAATGTTGAGGAGATAGAGGCCATGAAGACAGTTCCTTATGTTTCGGCAGTATGAAGTCTCATGTATGCCATGTTGTGTACGGGGCCTGATATCTGTTATGTCGTTGGCATTGTAAGCAGATATCAAAGTAAGCCCGAGAAAGCTCATTGGGAAGCAATAAAATGCATTCTCAAGCATTTACGCAGAACAAGAGACCAAGTGTTGGTCTATCAGGCTCCTGAGCTGGTACCCCGAGGTTACACAGATTCAGATTTCCAAGGCGATAGGAACAAGAGCAAGTCTACCTCATGGTATGTGTTTACTCTGGGAGGTGGAGCCATAGTTTGGCGGAGTGTCAAGCAGAAATTCTTATCGGACTCTACCATGGAGGCTGAATACGTTGTCACATCAGAGGCAACGAAGAAAGCAATGTGGCTCAAGAAGTTCCTAGTGGACTTAGATGTGATTCCTGGTTTGCAAAAGTCTATCACAGTGTATTGTGATAACAACGGTGCAGTAGCGAACTCAAAAGAACCACGAGCCCACAAGACAAGTAAACATATACAGTGCAAGTACCACCTAATACGAGACATCATAAATAGGGAAGACGTGGTCGTGGCTAAGATAGCATCAGAGGATAACCATGCAGATCTGTTCTCGAAGACATTGACTTCAAAGCTCTTTGAGGCTCACGTGGAGGGCATGGGAATCAGATACTTATGAGAGTCATGACAGTTTTTTTAGATATAAAGTAGCAGAGTATATAGGAGTTGAATGTAGATGTATACTTAAAGCACAGCTTAAGTATTAGTGGGAGATTGTTGGAGTTGAATACATAAGCTATACTTGTATTGTACTTTTTCCCAGTGAATATATTAATTAGTGTTTTGGTTACATCATGTTGTGCATTATTTATCCATTTATATTATATAGTTAGATGATGAGGTGTCTTGTGTGACACAGTAGATCTCATCATTAGTTAAAAGACATAATATATAAATAAGGTTCCTAACCGAGATAGTTTTGGACAAACTTTCGATTTAGGTTATTATGTGATTTGAATAATTGATTTGTCTAAACTAATTGAATCATATTGATATGCCCGGGGCGTATTGAACTTGATTATTTAGAATGATTTATCTTGTACTGATTTAATAGATAAATTATTCTTAGTATTCTATTTCTTAATCCATAGACTTGAGCATGAGGATTAGACATAGTGTACTGTGATCTGCCAATGGGTGAGGTCAATTGTGGCCAACAGTCTCGGTGGGTTGGGTGCACGTGTTTGGTTACTTGGTGTGTTGCTGCTTGTCGAAAGGAAACCATGTAACGGTCCATCCGAGGTGATGGTGCTCCCAAGATGAGCTCGTTATGTTTATTATACTAAACCCAACTGGTGGACTTATGACCGGTATAGTAAAAAGGTCGATTGGTACTAGTCTCGGAATTAAAGAAGTTAATTAATTAATTTATCAGTAAATTAATAAATTAATGAGCACTATATCTTTGAAGTGGGGAGATTAAGAATAAATTAATTAAGTTGTTCTAGAAGCAATTCTGGTGTAGGATGGTAGTGCCAAAATTAATCCGTTAGTGGTACGATTAATTTTGTAATGGGTTAATTGAATAGGTAGAATTAATTAATTGATTAATTATTCCTAAGGGTTAATTAAGTAATTAACAAAGTGGAATTATTTGATTAATTAATTAAGTCTTAAGTTCCAATTTAAATTAGGAAATCCTAGAGATTGGAAAATCTAATTGGATTTGGTTTATCCTATTAGATTGGTTACCTAATTTGATTTGGAAACTAATTAATTACCTAAACCCATAAGGAAGACCAATCCTAAACCAACTTGGGGTCTCTCTTGTAACTCTATATATAGACAAGGGATTAGCTATTACACTATATACAATTCATAAGTTTTCAAGACAAGAAAACTAGAGAGATAAAATCCTAGAGAGAGAAATAAATTTCTCCCTTAAGAATAAGATTTCAAGTCTTGAGTGCGGCAGCCCTCTTCATGGTTTTAATCAGCCGGACTTTCTCAAAATTTTGGCAGTACGTGTGATTGAGAGAGGCGGCGTGTGAGGCCAATCTCAGTCGGTGGCGGTGGTGCATGATCTTCACGCCCTAGGTGGCCTGGTGTTGGATTTTTTCCTACAGGTGGATTGTGGTGATTAACTGATCAATTGTTCATTAGATTATGTCCACACAACATACGAACAAAGTCTTGAGGCATACAAGAGAATCACCTGAGTATACGCTTCAATAGGTAATTCTTATTCTTCCGCTTTTAATTAAGAATTTATTTACGTGATAAATCAAATAAGTACATACCAAGATCCTGCGCAATGTTATTTCAAGCAAGGGTTGGAATAGCGATTGTGCTAGTGTCTAGGTTTGGCCAAAGATTCCGATTCTAGAATGCATATTATGAAAGTGAGTTTCTGGTTAGGCCCGGGCAGATAATCTTTCAATTTGTGACACAATTGATGGAGTATTTGCTAGTTTAAAGCGTTAAGCATGATTATTATTAGTAAGCCTTCGAGCCTATAGTAAGTATTCTTGTGCTTGATTTCTAATTTGATTGTGTGAATAACTTGTGTTGGATTGAGAATCCAGAATTTGAGATAGTATGCATGCTGCTTACTAATTCTGGGTATGAGTTGTTGAAATAAAATAGGCATTAGAACTCTTTTCTCTTCTTTTTGGCTAGCCAAGGAAATAAGACCTTTAGGATTAGCCAGTTGAGCCTAATCCTTATTTTTGCTAAACCTTCCAGTAGCTTATTCCCCTTTAATTTTGTATATTGTCACTTCTATTTAATTTTTTTGCAAAAGCTTGATTTTGGTTCTGGTAGACTGGATCCACAAAGATTAAAGGCAGTGAGTAGTAAATAACTGTAATCAATTAAAAGAAAGAAGTCAGGGATTTTTAAGCCTTGAACCTTCAGTTTTAAAAAAAAAAAAAATGCCTTCTGAGGAAGTGAGGGATATCCAAGCCCCGTACCCTTAGCTAGCAGTACGATCCAAAGTAGTAAATGAAGATATACCATAATCAGGTTAAGTATCAAGGATTTTAGCTCCAGCCTTCCAGCTTTGACTTTCCTCTAACCTAAACCATCACCCATAGCCAAAGACCTATTTATCAATGCCTTGTGTCCAAGATTAGTGTGGGGATGTGATTCTGTCTCAAGCCTATGACTGCATCAATTCAGCACAATTATGAGAGTTACCTTAAATGTATATAGAACCTGTAAAGAGAGAAGCTCTCTTGGGCTAACTAGTGAGAATACTTGAATCAGAAAATGCTTCAACCAATTGGTTCACCTATAGCTGAATTCTCATGTGCTGATTGAACCATAGTATGGATGTATGCTATTTGTTTTGGTTTTTTACTTTAACTCTGATGTTTGGAACTTTTAAACACTGGAGTCAGAATTACGATTGGCTAAGCTAAATTTCCTTTGGTTCTCAATGACCTTTCTTGAGGACAAACAAAACTTTAGTGTGGGGAGTGATGTAACCCTAAGTTATATCAATTTTCATAGTATTTTCCACAGATGTTCATTACATTAAGATAGAGTTTTGATCACTCTTTTTTACTTTTCAAGCTTATAATATGCTTTGTTGGAAATGCAGGCTCAGGGTTGGTTTTATCACTTTTTCACCACAAATGAGGTCACAAAGTGCTGAAATGATGTAATTAGGCAAATTGGTCATTACTGGACTAAATTAGTCATCTCGAATGGGCATGTGTGCTAAAAAATTGTTGTACCCCTACTATTTTAGTTAATTACAACCCTAGAATGTTGTATTATTATATATTGTGAGAGAACAAATCATGATGGTAACTTTTGCCTTCATTCTCTTTCATTTGGAGCAGACTGCTCTGCTTGTAAATTGGGTAGCTAGTGTTTCACTTTAAGATGGAGATTCAGCTTAAAACCATGCAGTTCTAAGCACTTCACGGTGGTTTAATCCTAGATCTGGACACTCTAGGTGGAATCAGTGCATCTGCATTTGTTGGAACTGTTTCGTAGATCTCTTTCTTCAGCTTGTTAAAGGACCTTTGATGTTCCGAGTGACAGACCGTTATAAGCGAGGGTGAGCCAGCTGAATCATGTATTGTGTATGCTCCTATGTGTAGTGCATTTGAATTCCTTTGATTTATTATATATTGGCGTAATGGTTTCTTGGGTTGATTTGGGATTGGCTTATTTGTTGTTGATTTTGTTGCTATACTATTGGAGATTGAATATTGAGTAAGCTTATTATCTTGTTAGCAGTTTCCTCTTTTGGAGATTGAATCTTGAGTAAGTTTATGATCTTGTTGGTGGTTTCCTTGTGTAACATGTGAGGTTGGATATTGTCAGTCGCATAATTTTAAGGTCTAAAAAGAGATAATGCAACCAATGCATGATAAATACTAGAAGACAGTGAAAGAGATTAAACCAAAATCTCAAAATCCCATCAATTTATTTTTTGAATTACGTTTGTTTTGGTTTGATCAAATTAAAGCCATTTTGATTTTAGCACTTTGCATATTTTTAGTCTAGATTAATACACAAGTGTTCAATGTTCCCTATGGATTCGATACATTTCTCTGCTACACGATAGGATTTGTGGTCCTTTAGTGTGCTAAAAGAAGGTTTTTATTAGTGTTGTATTTGAGCACATCACTCGGCCAACATATAATCCCTTTGGTTCATATTATAGTTAAGTCAAAACTGCTCAAAACTCTGAGGCAAGCCCTGGAGGATTATGTCAGTTTGAGACTGATGATTAATCTCTCCTCCCAATACCTCTATCTCATTGATGTTGCTAATCATTTCGAGTACGTGATCTCTCACAAGTGCGCCATCTTTCATCTTAGTAGTCATGAGTTTCCTCATGGCCACTTGTCTAGCTTCCTGACCTTGATGTTCGAACATTTCTCTGAGATTCATTATCATGTCTACGGCGGTGACCATCGCCTGATGCTGATGTTGCATAACATTCGACACAGAAGTAAGAATGTAACACCGCGCCATCTCATCAAACTTTCTCCACCGCTGATATACCTCTCTTTGTTCATTAGTGGACTCGTCATTAGGTACAGTTGGGCATGGTTCTGTGATCACCAATTTGTGTTGCTCAGCCATAAGGACAATGTCTAAGTTGCATTTCCAATCGGTGTAGTTTTGACCAGTCAGTTTGTTCTCTTTTAATATCACAACTAACAGATTAAATATCATATCGAAAACTGTAAAAATAAATAAACAGAGAATGTTTTAGTACATATGAAATTCAAACAAACATTGAAAAAATCCCTCAAAACAATATTTAAATCCATCGACATCTCATTCACCGGGATTCGAGAAAGTCACGTTAGTGTGAACGTTTACGCTAGTCCACATTCGTCCGAGAAGAACCAAATTCATTTATTTCACTATCTAACTAAATGATTTATTGATTAATGAAATTAATGGTCAGTGCTTTTGGCCATACATAAGAGCAGTGTAACCTCGTTCGAAGGAATAATACAAATTGTACACTGAATATTGTGTCATTACGTGACATCTAAGTTCATTACCTAGGATAGTGCGCCTCAGTTAGAGAGGGTATCGCATTCTCTAATTTAACTTCCTATATTCATCTTACTTAGAAATTCAACCTAGTGAGCTTATGAGTTGGACTCATCCGTTATGGATCAAGGCCCTAGTACCATCAAGAATCTGCGAACTCACTTATGTGCAATCCTGTAGGTCCATTCCAAATTGACAATGGATAAATTAATCTCATAGATTAATCCATAAATCATCAGTGACCTCTAGCAAGACATGATGACTACTCAATTTAGAATGGATGGTCGAATGATGATTCAACATAACCTTTCTAAGCATACTATGTACGGTCCTCTACATCGATATCCCGTTTAGCATAAGGCATGGAACCATCATCCTTATTAAGCTAAACGTTTACTTGATCTCTCAGTGACACTGATTCTATTCGAGCAAATGATAACAATTACCAATTCTCGGACATGGCCATGCACTTCTCAGTTCACTATCAAGTGGCCCGGATATCATCTCTCACTTAAGAGAGATTTGTAGTCCCATCACTTCACCTACATATCTTAACGTGACTCATAGTGTACAATCATACCCGTACTTGGCAACCTGTTACAGTCCCGTTAGACGTATGTCAAAGAACACCACAATTCACTTAAGACCATGCAGTGATTTCTAGTCTAAGGATCCACGTACGAGTATACTCGAAAAGAACCACTCATGATCTATCAGTCCATGGAGTGTTTCTTTTGGCGGATTGTTTTCATGAAATTAAATATGCACAAGAATATTACATTCATGAAATTAACTCATCAGATAAATAATCAATTAAACAACATATGTCATATTTACATAAATAACCCTCAAAGTTTATTTACATAAATAGCCCTCATTAGGGCACATACACCAACATCTTAGACGAGATTTGTAAGTTGTGTGGGCAATAATCCAACGAACCAGTTGATCAGCAATTACACAATATTCTGCCCAGAAAAATATCCAAGCCGTCGCCACTCTGCACGTGTCCACATGCACCACCAGAAAAACTCCTACGAGCCGTCAGACTTGAACGAAAACAGAACAAGCCTAGGCTAAATCGAAAACCTCACTTTCATGCAATGCATTCCAGAATCGGAAGCTTTCGACAAAGCTCAGGCTCAAATTCATTTTCCCATTAACGGATCTAGGCTTATACTTATTTAATTTATTAAATCGACATCTAACACACAAAGATTAAACCTTTAATTAAAAGCAGAAGAATTAAAGGTTATACTTTTGAAGTGAAGTCCAACGCAATAAGAAAAACCAAATATTTCCTTGCGATTAGCACCGAAATCCAATAGATGACTCCAAGAAAATTTCGAATATTGTGTGGGCAATAATCTATCAAAGTGTACTCACAAAGCCCACAAAAACCCACAAGAAAGTCTCTCAAAAATTGGATTCAAAACTGCCCAAAAGATCCGATTAAACTGCTGCCCCTTTTCCACCAAAAAATCCTGCTGTCCGCTGCTAATACTTCACCAACATCAAAAAAAAATTCTTTCTTCGTCGTGATCTAGACAGCCCACATCATGGATCACCAAAAGAGAGATCAACACAATGAAAAAGCCGAATCAAATGCGCAAAGATTGGATTTTTAATCCAAGAAAACCAAAGAACAAAAACTGGGCAGTTGGGCAGCGATTTTTGTAAAACCCGGCGGAAAGAGAAGAATAATTCGGCAACTTATATGTTTAATCCATTTGGGCTGAATCCAATTTTTGAGCAAGTGAGAAATCTAGTTCATTTTTGAGAAAGAATTCTTGAAGATGGAGGAATTCTCTCTCTAGAACCTCTCACTCAAGAAAGTAAGAGTTGTCTTGCAAGACTTCCATAATGTTTCTTTGGCCTTAAGTTTTCTATTTATAGGGAGCTCTAATGGAGACCTAGTGGAATTTTGAGTTCGGCCTTTTAATTTGACTTTTGTTGACCGCATAGTCTTTCCTAGACTAATCAACTCCAATCGACCCATACGAATTAATTTCTTAACCCACTTCGTTAATTTAATTTAATCGAACCCTTATGATTAATTAATTCATATAGAATTAATTTCTTAATCCATTTTGTCAATTAAATATTAATTAAACCTTTAGGATTAATTAATTCACTTTGTCGATTAGTCAAATACATAATTAGTCGTACCAATATCGGACTAACTATGGAACTACTGCTCAAAAATGACTTTATATCACGCCACTATATTTTCTTCTATCTCCCCACATTAAAGATCTAGTGCTCGTCGGTTTATCAATTTACTGACAAACTAATTCACCGACTTCTTGGTTTTCGAGATTAGTACCACTCGACCTTTTTATTATACCGGACATAAAGTCCACCGACCGGGTTTAGAATAACAACCCTTGCAAACTCATCTCGGGAGCACATTAACCCGGCAAACCGGTACGTGGATTCCTCCAACTAGTAACGGCACGTAAGTAGCTAAACACCGCATACCCAACCTACCGAGGTATAGGCCTCAATTGACCACACTCTTTGGCACATCAAAGCATACGATATCCAACTCTCACGCCCGTCACAATCTCGGGATTGGGAGACTGAATACTAGGACCGAATTGACTACGTCGATCAGTATAAGACAATTCTATCCAAACTGGTCGTGCTCAATATGCCCCGGGCATATCCGTGTGATTTAATTAGTCTAGATAAACTAATTTCCAAACGACACGATAAACTATACAGATAGTATGCTCAGACTATCTCAGTTACGAGCATACTTTTTATATATCAATATTTTAACCAATAACGGTATCTACTGTGTCTTTACACACCCCGTTATCTAGTTCTATGATATAATGGAACAATTTAATATAGAAACAAAATGATATGTCATCTGTGGATATTAGTTTTTTATGCAAGCTATAGCTTTTCGGTATTCAAAACTAACAATCTCCCACTAATACTCAAAGCTATGCTAAGAAGTACAAAAACTGTCCAACCCGCTATTACACTGCTGTCATAATCAAATCTACAGAACACATTAAGCTCACTCACATGGCTCCCTCAAGAATCTGACTCCCATGCCCTCCACATGTCTCTCAAAGACTTTTGGGGTCAATGGCTTTGTGAAAGGATCTGCAAGGTTATCATCTGATGCTATCTTGGCCACGGTCACGTCTCCCCTCTTTACGATCTCTCGTATCAGGTGGTACTTGCGCTCTATGTGTTTACTCGCTTTGTGGGCTCGTGGTTCTCTCGAGTTAGCAACTGCACCGTTGTTATCACAATAAACTATGATAGACCTAGGCAACTGAGAAACCACATCTAAGTCCACCAGGAAGTTCCGGAGCCATAGAGCTTTTTTCGCTGCCTCTGATGCGACAACGTACTCAGCCTCCATGGTGGAGTCCCCCACGCATTTTTGCTTGACACTCTGCCATACTATGGCTCGACCTCTTAGAGTAAACACAAACCCAGAGGCAGACTTACTCTTGTCTATATCACCTTGAAAGTCTGAATCTGTGTAACCCAATGGTACAAGCTCCTGCGCTCTGTAAACTAGGATATAATCTCTCGTACTTAAGAATGCATTTTACTGCCTCCCAGTGAGCCTTCCCAGGGTTACTCTGATATCTGCTAACCATGCCAACGGCAAAGCAAATATCAGGCCTCGTACATAACATAGCATACCTACTGCAGAAGCATAGGGTACCGCCTACATGGCATCTATCTCCTCAGCAGTCTTGGGACACTGCTCCTTAGACAAATGCACCCCATGCCTGAAAGGTAGTGAACCCTTCTAGGAGTTTGCATGTTAAAACGGGACAGAATCGTGTCTATGTAGAATGCCTGAGAGAGAGTCAGAGAATGCTGAAGGAAAACTGAACAAGCCCGGGCTAAATCGAAAACCTCACTTTCGTGCAATGCATTCCAGAATCGGAAGCTTTCGACCAAGCTCAGGCTCAAATTAGTTTACCCATGAACGGATATAGGCTTATACTTATTTAATTTAATAATCGGGACACAAAAAATTAAATCTTTAATGAAAGCGGAATTTAAAGATTCTACCTTTTGTAGCGAAGTCCCTTGCCTAAAGAAAAACCAATTCTTTGTTGCGATTCCAATAGAAATCCAATAGATATCTCCGTAGAAACTTCGAATATTGTGTGGGCAATAATCTATCGAAGTCTACTTGCTTAGCCCATAAAAACCCACAAGAAAAATCACTCGAAAAAGATAATAGCTGGCCCAAAACTTTTCCTTGAAGTTTAGCTGCAAAAACCCACAAAAACTGCAGTTTTCTTTGGCTGCAAGAAAACTGTCCAGCAGTCTAAATGCTTTGCCTAGCCACGATTTGCACCACTACTGCTGCGGATCACCAAGATAATCAAGAGATCAACACAGCAGCAGCAGGATCAGCACCCCAGACAAAACACCCAGACCCGCCGGAACTAAATACAGCAACCAGACTGTATAGAAAAAGTCAGGCAGCAGCCGATCTGAAGAGAAAACCGAGCGGCAGTTTTGAACGAAAACCAGCAGCCAAACTTCACAAAGTTTATACCTTTGGACCTTATCTAATTCGATGAGCTAGATTTCAAGTTCGACTTCGAGAGAGAAACTTCGAGAAGAAGAAGATCTCACTCTAGAACTTTCTCACTCTAAAAGGGGCAATACTTGTCTTGCAAGATTTTTCTTAGCTTTCTTTCATCTCAAGTTATTTTATTTATAGGAGCTCAATTGGAGACCTAATGGGCTCTCGAGTTAGGCCTTTTAATTTGACTTTCGTTGACCGCTAAGTCTTCCCAAATAATCAACTCCAATCGACCCATTTAAATTAATTTATTTAACCCACTTTGTTAATTTAATTTAATCGAACCCTTAGAATTAATTTATTCAAATAGAATTAATTTCTAAAATCACTTTGTCGATTAAATATTAATTAAACCTTTTGGATTAATTAATTTACCTTGTTGATTAGTCAAATGCATAATCGGTCGTACCATTAACGGACCAATTATGGAACTACTGCTCGAAAATGACTTTACATCGTGCCATTATATTTTATTCTATCTCCCCACATTAAAGATCTAGCACTCGTCGGTTTATCAATTTACTGACAAATTAATTCACCGACTTCTTGGTTTCCGAGATTAGTACCACTCGTTCTTTTATTATACCCAACATAAAGTTCATTGGCCGGGTTTAGTATAATAACCTTATGAGCTCATCTCGGGAGCACCATCAACCCGGCGAACCGGTACCAAGATTTCTCCTACTAGCAACGGCACGTAAGAAGCTAAACACCGCATACCCAACCTACCGAGGTATTGGCCTCAATTGACCACACTCTTTGGCAAATCAAAGCATACGATATCCAACCCTCACGCCCGTCCAAATCTCGGTATTGAGAGACAGAATACTAGGACCGAATTGACTACGCCGATCAGTATAAGTCAATTCTATCCAAACTGGTCATGCTCAATATGCCCCGGGCATATCCGTGTGATTTAAACTAGTTTAGATAAACTAATTTCCAAACCACACAATAACCTATACCGATAGTATGTTCAGACTATCTTGGTTACGAGCATACTTTTTCTATATCAATACTTTAACCAATAACGATATCTACTGTGTCTGTCCACACCCCGTTATCTAGTTCTATGATATAAATGAACAAATTTATACCGAAACAAAATGATATGTCAACTGTGGATATTAGTTTTTGATACAAGCCATAGCTTTTCTGTATTCAAAACTAACAATCTCCCACTAATACTGAAAGCTATGCTAAGAAGTACAAAAACTGTCCAACCCGCTATTACACTGCTGTCATAATGAAATCTCCAAAACACCTTTAAACTCACTGACATGGCTCCCTCAAGAATCTGACTTCCATGCCCTCCACATGTCTCTCAAAGACCTTTGGGGTCAATGGCTTGGTGAAAGGATCTGCAAGGTTGTCATCTGAAGCTATCTTGGCCACGATCACGTCTCCCCTCTTTACGATCTCTCGTATCAGGTGGTACTTGCGCTCTATGTGTTTACTCGTTTTTTGGGCTCGTGGTTCCCTTGAGTTAGCGACTGCACCATTGTTATCACAATAAACTGTGATAGATCTAGGCAACTCAGGAACCACATCTAAGTCCATCAGGAAGCTCCTGAGCCATACAGCCTCTTTCACTGCCTCTAAAGCGGCAACGTATTCGGCAAAGCAAATATCAGGTCTCGTGTACAACATAGCATACATGAGGCTACCCACTGCAGAAGCATAGGGTACCACCTTCATGGCATCTATCTCCTCAGCAGTCTTAGGACACTGCTCCTTAGACAAATGCACTCCACGCCTGAAAGGTAGTGAACTCTTTTTGGAGTTCTGCATGTTAAAACGGGCCAGAATCGTGTCTATGTAGGATGCCTAAGAGAGAGTCAGAGAATGTCTCCTTCGATCTCGAATAATCTTAATCCCAAGGATATGTCCAGCCTCTCCCAAATCCTTCATATCGAATTGCCTGGACAACCATGCTTTTACGTCTGACAACACCTTCTTACTGTTGCCAATAAGAAGAATGTCATCTACGTAAAGTACGATGAATACCACCATATCACCATTACGCCTGCGATAAACACACTGCTCATCCGGAGACTGAGTGAATCCATAGGACTGGATAACCTCATCAAAACGGATGTTCCAAGATCTGGATGCTTGCTTAACTCCACAAATGGACCTCCTAAGCCTGCATACCTTGTGCTCTTGGCCCTTAACAATGAAGCCCTCTGGTTGCTGCATAAAGATGGTCTCCTCAAGACTTTCATTAAGGAAAGCTGTCTTGACGTCCATCTGCCAAATCTCATAATCCATATGAGCAGCTATGGCCAAGAGAATCCGGATTGACTTAAGCATAGCTACCGGGGAAAAGGTCTCTTCATAATCGATCCCTTTTTTCTGAGTATACCCCTTCATCACAAGCCTAGCCTTGAAGGTCTCAACCCTCCTGTCAGATCCTTTCTTTCGCTTGTAAACCCATTTGCACCCAATAGGCCTAAACCCATCAGGAAGGTCTACCAGCTCCCAGACTTGATTTGAGTCCATAGAACCCATCTCAGCAATCATCGCTCTCTGCCAAGAATCTGCATCTTTATCCTGGAGAGCCTCATTGTAGTTAACTGGGTCTGGTTCATGAGCGCCAGGGATAAAGTCTGAAGACTCACCCAAACCCATGTACCACTCGGGCTGTCTCACAACCCTCCCACTACGATGAGGCGCAGCCTGTGCAAGAGCATCATCTGTGATAGTGTGTGCAGTCTCTTGTGGTGTGTCTTCCTATACATGTGCATCTGGAATAGTGGACTGACTTCTAAGCTCTTCCAATACTACCTTACTGCTTAACTTGTGATCTAAAATATAGTCCTCCTCAAGAAATCTGGCATTGGTGCTAATCACCACCTTCTGATCCTGAGGACTATAAAATAAACCACCTCTCATTCCTTTGGGGTAGCCTATAAACAGCATAGCCTTGGATCTCGCCTCTAACTTGTCTGCATCTGTCTCGAGCACATGTGTTGGACAACCCCATATTCTGAGATGTCTCAGACTAGCCTTTCGCTCATTCCACAACTCTGATGGGGTCGAAGGCACAGACTTAGATGGTACAAGGTTGAGGATAAAACATGTTGTCTCCAAGGCATAACCCCAAAACGAGGTAGGCAACTCACTTTAACTCATCATCGATCTAACCATCTTCATAAGAGTCATGTTCCTCCTCTCTGCTACACCATTCTGCTGGGGTGTGCCAGGTGCAGACAACTGGGTCTGAATACCCTCCTCTGACAAATAGGATCTAAATTCACTAGAGAGGTATTCGCCACCACGATCAGATCGCAGGGCCTTGATACTCTTACCCAGATGGTTCTCCACCTCTGCCATGAATTCTCTGAACTTGTCAAAACATTCAGACTTGTGGTGCATCAGGTATATGTATCCATATCTAGAGTAATCATCCGTGAAAGTCACGAAATACTCAAAACCACCTCTAGCCTGAACTGACATAGGCCCACACACGTCAGAATGAATCAGCTCTAAAACCTCCTTGGCCCTATACCCCTTTGCCTTAAAAGGCCTCTTGTTCATTTTACCCTCCAAGCAGGACTCACAGGTCGAATAGCTGTCAATATCTAGTAAGTCCAAAGAACCACTCTTGACCAACCTTTGAATCCTACTAAGGTTGATATGACCTAGTCTCAGGTGCCAAAGGAAAGTCTGATTCAAAGGGGAGACTCTTTTCTCTTATTATGATTCGGTGATGAGCTACTAGTTTCTGTGTTTTGTATTACTGGGGAGTATGTCTTAATTAAAAACAAATTGTCAACCAATGTACCGGAACATATAAGTTTCTGGCCTTTTCTAATAAATATAGATCTATCAGAAAAAACACACTTATAACAATCCAAAACAAGTTTAGAAACTGAAAGTAAGTTCTTGCAAAAACTGGGTACATAAAGACAATCTCTCAACAATAAAGTAGAGTCTGAAAAATAAAGACAAATAACTCCCAGTACAGCAACAGAAACTCTGGTAGTATCCCCAAGGTAGACCTGCAACTCTCCCTCTCTAAGCAGCCGGGTCACTTAGAACCCCTGTAAAGAATTACAAAGATGATCAGTGGCTCCTGAATCCACACACCAAGTATCCGTGGGAATCGCCACTAAACACGTCTCAGTGACTAGGGAAAATTTACACGTACCTCGAGGCTTTGGGTAGTCCTTCTTCCAATGTCCCGCTTTGCCACGTCTAAAGCATTTGTCTTTCGGCTTCTGCTTTTAGCAATGCCCGCCTTGGTGTTAGGATTTGTTAGGCATTTAATCTAATTAAATGGCGGAATCCTAAACACTAAGGATCAGGTCTTACCCTCGAAGCGTAATCGGTTGCGCACGTCGCCTGGCTCCTCTGAGAAGACGGCATTTTGTTGTCTCCAAAATCCTTCCTCGAAGGATCCTCTACTCTCAAGCACGAAAGTCTTCGCAGGTTGGTGCTAGCCGATATTGCCTACCAAGAGAATTTTGGGAAATCCTGTGTATTTTGTCTGATGAGAATAATTCAAAATCATCATCCTCCTACAATTATATCCCTAGGATATTTGTAGAGAATTAATTTCCAAAATCAGTATTGTAATTATCCAATTATAACTTAACTGATTTTAGTCATATTCTAAATCAGTATTATTACCAAATATTATTTAACTGATTCCAAATCAGTATTTAAATAATATTTACTAATTCCAAATCAGCCTTAAATAATACCTTAATGATTTGGGTTATACACCAAACCCATGGATCAACCCATGACCCATGGATCAGGCAGATGGGTCAAGAACTTCAATTGCAATTAAGTCCCTTGATTTATCAGCCCATCCCAATTGTTCCCAGGTAATTAATTAACTATTAATTAATACCACAGAACTTTCTAATAGTATTTAATTAAACCATTTAATTAAATCTTATTTATTTAAGTATAACAATTATACTTATTGTAGGCAAAAATCCTTATTCTGCATCATCGAACTTTCTTATGTGCGATCCTGTAGGCCCATTCTAAATTGGCAACGGATAACTCAATCTCATTGATTAATCCATAAGTCATTAGTGGTCTCTAGCAAGACATAATGACTACCCAATTCAGAATGGAGGGTCGAATGGAGATTCAACACAACCTTTTCTGAGCAAACTGCGTACGATCCTCTACATTGATATCCCGTTTAGCATAAGGCATGGAACCATCATCCTTATATGGCTAAACATTTACTTGATCTCTTAGTGACACTGAATCCATCAAGCAAATGATATCCTTATCATTCCTTGGGCATGGCCATGCACTTTTCACTGCACTATCAAGTGGCCAAGATATCATATCTCACTTAAGAGAGATTTGTAGTCCCATCACTTCACCTACATACCTTAGCGTGTCTCATAGTGTACCCAATCATACCCGTACTTGGCAACCTGTTACGGCCCCGTTAGGCATATGTCAAAGCACACTACAATTCACCTAAGACCATGTAGTGATTTCTGGTCTAAGGATCCTAGTACCAGTACTACTCAAAAGAATCACTCATGATCTAATTAGTCCATGGAGTATTTCTTTTGGCGGATTGATTTCATGAATTTAAATATGCACAAGGATATTACTATCATGAAATTAACTCATTTGATAAACAATCAATCAAGCGACAAATATCTTATTTACATAAATACCCTCAAAGTATATTTACATAAATAGCCCTCATTAGGGCACATTCACCAACAATCTCCCACTTGCCCGATGAAGGGCTATATCCTAAACTGTTTAAGACCAAGCTCTATTACATGTCTATCAAACTTTGACTGTGGTAGAGCTTTTGTGAGAGGATCTGCTATATTGTCGTCTGACCCTATTTTGCACACTTTCACATCTCCTCGATCAATGATCTCTCGGATGAGGTGAAACCTCCTGAGTATGTGTTTGGTTTTCTGGTGTGACCGAGGCTCCTTAGCTTGTGTGATGGCCCCGTTATTATCACAGAAAAGTTCTATCGGATCTTGGATACTCGGTATCACTCCGATGTCTGACACGAACTTCCTCAACCAAACAGCTTCCTTTGCAGCATCTGATGCAGCAATGTACTCAGACTCTGTTGTAGAATCAGCTGTTGTATCTTGCTTTGAGCTTTTCCAACTTATTACACCGCCATTCAGACTAAACACGTAGCCTGATTGTGACTTCATATCATCTTGATCTGTTTGGAAAGCAGCATCAGCGTAACCTTGTACAATGAGCTATTCTTGTCCTCCATACACTAGCATTAATCCTTTAGTTCTTCGTAAGTACTTCAGGATTGCTTTGACTGCAGTCCAATGATCCATCCCTGGATCTTGTTGGTATCTGCTAGTCATGCTAAGTGCATGTGCAACATCCGGACGGGTACACAACATGGCATACATGATAGATCCGATTGCCAAAGTATATGGGACTCTACTCATTGTATCCCTCTCCTCTCTTGTTGAAGAACTTTGGTTCTTCTTCAAGAGAAAGCCATGTCTAAATGGTACCTTACCATTTTTGGAGTTAGACATATTGAATCTTTTCAATATCTTGTCTATGTACCCTTCTTGACTTAGTCCCAGAAGCCTTTTAGACCTATCTCTATAGATCTTGATACCTAGTATCGTCTCAGCTTCTCCTAAGTCTTTCATAGAAAATACACTCCCCAACCATTGTTTGATGTCTTTCATCAGAGTAATGTCATTTCCTATGAGCAGGATGTCGTCCACATATAGGACAAGGAAAACAATCTTGCTCCCACTAACTTTCTTGTAAACACACGGCTCATCTTCGTTCTTGATAAATCCGTAACCTTTTACTTCCTCATCAAAACGAAGATTCCAACTTCGAGATGCTTGCTTTAGTCCATAGATAGACCTCTGAAGCTTACATACTCGATTAGGATGCTTTTGATCGATGTATCCCTCGGGTTGTTTCATATAAATATCTTCGAGTAGGTTTCCATTCAGGAAAGCCATCTTAACATCCATCTGCCATACCTCATAGTCAAAATATACTGCTATGGCAAGCATTGTCCTAATGGACTTGAGCATCATGACAGAGAGAAGGTTTCATCATAGTCTATACCATGAGTCTGTCTGAAACCTTTAGCCACTAGTCATGCCTTGAAGATCCCGCCAGGTTTTAACTTGAAAATCCACTTGCAATCGACAACCTTTGCCTGAACAAGAGGGTCAATCAAAGTCCACACTTTACTGTCCCTCATGGATTGCATTTCAGATTCCATGGCTTCTAGCCATTTACCGGAATCCAGACTTTTTAAAACCTATTTGTAGTTCGCGGGCTCATTAGAGTCCACCAAGATCAAATCTTGATCGTCAGTCATGAGAAATCCGTATCTCTCGGGTTGGTGACGAGATCTACCAGATCTTCTAGGTTCTTGTGTTGTTGACTCAGGTTGCTCATCTTCATGAGTTTCCATGTCAACTTCCATCTGAGTTTCTGTAGATCGATCTACATTCTCTTGTGGTTCTTGAACTTCTCTGAGTTCTATTCTACTCCCACTGTCTTTCATGTATAGAAATTCTTTCTCTGAGAAAGTAGCTCCTCGAGCAACGAACCCTTTGTTCTCTGTTGGGTTGTAGAATTGATATCCTTTGGTTTCCTTAGGATACCCCACAAATAGGCATTTGTCAGTTTTGGGTTCAAGCTTATTACTTTGTAAACGTTTTACATGAGCTTGACAACCCCAAACTCGCAGATAGGACATATAGGCTTTCGACCCATCCATATCTCATATGGAGTCTTATCTACGCCTTAGATGGAATACGATTCAATAAGTAGGCAGTAGAAATGAGAGCATAACCCCAAAAGGATGTAGGAGAGTCGCTAGGCCCATCATTGATCTAACCATATCTAATAAGGTCCGATTTCTCCTTTCGGATACACCATTCCATTGAGGTATTCCCGGTGGAGTCAGCTGTGAAACAATTCCACACTGTTTTAGATAGCCATCGAACTCATCACTAAGGTATTCACCTCCCCGATCGGAGCGAATAGCCTTAATCCTTCTATCCAACTGATTCTCTACTTCATTTTTAAACTCTTTGAACTTTTCAAAAGTTTCACTTTTATACCTCATTAAGTAGACATACCCATATCTACTAAAGTCATCAGTAAAAGTCACGAAATATTCAAATCCACCTCTGGCTTGTGTGCTCATTGGTCCACATACATCCATATGTATTAGGGCCAATAGCTCACTTGTTCTTTCACCTTTCTTGTTGAAAGGACTCTTTGTCATTTTGCCTTGCAAACAGGGTTCGCAGGTATCATATGATTCAAAATCAAATGAACCAAGCACTCCATCCTTGTGAAGCTTTTGAACTCGCTTTTCATTTGCATGGCCTAATCGACAATGCCAAAGGTATGTTGGACTTAAATCATTTTTAGATGATTTAGCTTTCTTTGCTATGTTATAGACTGGCTTTTCTTGGGTCAAATCCAAGACATACAGACCGTTACACATATTTGCAACTCCGTATAAAATATCATTTCGATATAAAGATAACGAATTATTCTCTATAATAAATCAAAAACCTTTATGAGCCCCACAACCAGTATCTAATACCCATGAGGTGGACATAGAAAGATTAATTTCTATAACAAAGATACCTGAAGCTGAAGGATTGCTTTCGAGAAACTTCTTACAGTCTCTCTTCTAATGACCCTTCTGTTTGCAGAAGAGACATGTATCATCCTTTTTGGATCTTGTCTTAGCAGCTGGAGGAGCTTGTGGTTGGGAAGCAGTCTTACTACGACCTTTCTTATTCTGCCTAACTTTGGCCTTGCTATTAAGCTTCCTCTTCCCTTTACCTTTCTCTACAACTAACACTGGCGTTGCCTTCCGAAGGGTTTGTTCAGTGTTCTTTAACATGCCATGGAGCTCAGGAATGCTCCTCTCCATGTTGTGCATATTGTAGTTCACAACAAAATCATTGTAATCATCAGGCAGTGAAGCCAAGATGATATCAATGGACAAATCTCTAGCAAGAGGCGCATTTAATCTCTCTAGGGTATCAATATACCCCTTCATCTTGATCAAATGCGTACTTACTGACGAACCCTTCGCCATCTTGCATGAGATTAATGCTTTTATCGTAATGAACCTTTCATTACGGGCTTGCTCTCGGAACATTTCTGTGAGTGACTCATAAATCCGAAATGCTTCCGAATTCATGAATTGCTTCTGAAGCTCGCCAGACATAGTCACGAGCATTAGGCAAGTAACATCATCGGAATCGCTTTTCAGCTTTTCCCAGGTTCTTTGAACAGCAGCCGTAGCATTAACGGGTTGTTCAGGTAAAGGAGCGTCTAAAATATTCAACTTCCTTTCTTGTTTGAGAACTATTCTCAGGTTTCTTTCCCAATCCAAGAAGTTTGGACTAACAAGTTTTTCTTTGTCCAAAATACTTCTTAGAGTGAGATATGAAGTGACATTAGTGCTTGAAGATGCCATTTCTACAAAAGAAATAAAATGCAAAATATTAGAATGAGTTTTAAAATTAATTTCCACAATAGCCAAAATTGAAATCCCCAACAATTTTGTGTTGGTGCTAGATTGTGGGCCGAAAATCCACAATGAGTCAACCCCGGTCTTGCTTTGGCAAGTATCGTAGGGATCGGGCTCTTTTGGTAGGCAACGTTCAAATCACATTCTATGTAATCTAAAGCTTTCCAATTGCATATCATGCAACTTTTCGATGATAGGATGAACATTCCAAATGTTTGACACCATCCTATCTTTGCAAAATTAATCCCTAGTCAACTTATCGGGTCAAGCTAGGATTAATTTTCCCAAGTTAAACCATCCCTCAAGGCATCACATCAATAGACACTCACACAGTTTTTCCATAACAAGTGGTAGTGATAAAGTTGAGCATCTAATACCCAAACAGTTTTTCCACTCATTAATGGTAGTGATATAGTTGGGCACTATTATGTAACAACCCACCGCATGAAGAAAACCTGAGGCCCTTGGGCTCTCCAAGTCCATCAGACGTTCGACACTCTAGCGGGCCCTCAAGTATGGAAGCAAAATCTTGAGTTTTTGGGATTTAAGTTTGATCGGCTTAACATGCATTTTTTGTTTATCATTCATTCGCATAAATAAAAGAATGAAATAAAGCGATGAACTGGGCTCTAGTCTATTACAGGGCCTTTTAAAATCTTCATGTTGGGCCTCCGCTCCTGGGCTCCACCATGGACTCCTCTTGGAACCTCCTTTTGGGCCTAACTATTACATGATGATTTTATAGGCACGCAGGCCCAAATTCAAAATTGGCTCGCAGGCCCCAACATTTAAAACGTTAAAAATAAAAGCCCAATTCATGCTTTGAAACACATAAAATACATATGCTCATACAAGCCGGTTTTAATTTAAGCCGATTAATTTTAAGGATTGTGTAACTATTACAGAATTAAAATTGATCATGTCATGATCAATTTTAATCAATCCTTCTGTTCATTTTACATTTATCCAAAATGATGCATGAACATGCTTGCATAATTATGATGCTTCAAATAAAATTTAAACAATAAGCATCAAAATAAAATAAAATAAATAAATAATAATTCAAAATTTAAACTAATTAATTAATCTAATTATTTATTTATTTATTTATCTTTTCTAATTATTTTAATCTAATTAAATAATTATTTTAAAATTTATCTAATTATCTAATTACGATAAATTTAAACTTATAGGATAAAATTCTAAATTAATCCTATCTTTATCTAATAAGACTATATAATTAAAATCTTATTAAATAAAATTCAGAAAATTTTAAAATTTTAATTTTCTGAAACTTTTGAGGCAATTTCCAATTTATCTTAATTTCCGGGCTTAGGGTTTAAAAGAAACAAAACTTAGGTCCATGACTAACTCCTGCTTTCAGTGAATAGGCTCTCAGCAGACACCAATGCAGTCATGAGCTCAGAAAGTGAATATGAGAGATTCCCCATATTATAGTTCAATCGAAACTGCTCAAAACTGGGAGGCAAGCTCTGGAGAATGATATCGACCTGGGTATCCCCATCAATCTCACCTCCCAATACCTCAATCTCATTGATGCAACCAATCATGTCCAGCACGTGATCTCTCGCTGAAGTGCGCTCAGCCATCTTAGCATTCATGAGTTTCCTCATATTCACTTTCTTATGATCAATAAAATTAATAGGCGATAATTTTAGCCGTACCTGAAAATAGCATAACCTCGATGGGAGGGATACTAAAAACGGTACACTAAGTGTATGCCATTACGTGACTTCTAAGTTTGTTACTTAGGATACTAATGCGCCTCGGATGGTGAGGGTGTCGCAACTTTCTCCAATTAAACTCACTATAGTCATCCCTTTAGAAATTTATTCCGGTGATATCCGTGATTGAAAACTCATCCGATAGGGAGGAAGGTCTAAGCCAAGGTTAACCACATCACCAATGAACCCGTAATGGAGGCCATGGGGATATTTACCAACCCGCTCCCACTTAGATTTTTAAACTTGAGGATTTTTACGTTTTAACATGCAATATCTTAACTATGGATATTAGCACCCATAAAACCGTTGGAGTTTTAATATGCGAATAATCTACCTTAGTTAATTGCACATTACCTTTTAAAAACATTTTGGTTTGGTTTTCGTTCATGCAAAATAAAACGAAAATCACACAATCAACGAAAAGACATAAATACGGGAAATTAAAATAAATAAAATTTCTCGACTATTATGGCCTTCTCTATCATTGATTCCTTGACGCCTTAGTGACATGTCCGGTCATGTCGCTCCCGCTCGTTATTTGGATTCCTCTCGATTCGCCCGGGTTTTCTCGATTTTCTACGTAATTAGGAATCACCCAAAATTATGATAAACCAAAACCCGCGAATATAAGTTACCCAAAATAACGTCTTCGTCATAGTATATAAATTCCTATATACAAAGGCGTTTTTCCAGGAATTTAAAGACGACATGATTAGATCAAATCCTACTACAAGATTTTTCTAATCCTACACGGCTTCCAGCTCGTGGTTATTACTATTACAGAAATTTCCATTCAAAAATAAAACAAGCCCGGACATGTCCCGGGGTTTATGAATGAAAATTAAATTTCTACCATAATAGCCAGGAAATCAATAACCACCTGTTTAAGCATTTCGACAAAAATAATAATGCCAAAATAATGCCGTGTAATAAATCAAACAAGTACAAGACCGAAACCAACGCTCTGATACCAATTTGAAGGAAAACTGAACAAGCCCGGGCTAAATCGAAAACCTCACTTTCGTGCAATGCATTCCAGAATCGGAAGCTTTCGACCAAGCTCAGGCTCAAATTAGTTTACCCATGAACGGATCTATGCTTATACTTATTTAATTTATTAATCGGGACACAAAAAATTAAATCTTTAATGAAAGCAGAATTTAAAAATTCTACCTTTTGTAGCGAAGTCCCTTACCTAAAGAAAAACCAATTCTTTGTTGCGATTCCAATAGAAATCCAATAGATATCTCCGTAGAAACTTCGAATATTGCGTGGGCAATAATCTATCGAAGTCTACTTGCTTAGCCCACGAAAACCCACAAGAAAAATCACTCAAAAAAGATAATAGCTGGCCCAAAACTTTTCCTTGAAGTTTAGCTGCAAAAACCCACAAAAACTGCAGCTTTCTTTGGCTGCAAGAAAACTGTCCAGCAGTCTAAATGCTTTGCCCAGCCACGATCTGCACCACTACTGCTGTGGATCACCAAGATAATCAAGAGATCAACACAGCAGCAGCAGGATCAGCACCCCGGACAAAACACCCAGACCCGCCAGAATTAAATACAGCAATCAGACTGTATAGAAAAAGTCAGGCAGCCAAACTTCACAAAGTTTATACCTTTGTACCTTATCTAATTCGAGGAGCGGGATTTCAAGTTTGACTTCGAGAGAGAAACTTCGAGAAGAAGAAGAAGATCTCACTCTAGAACTTTCTCACTCTAAAAGGGGCAAGACTTGTCTTGCAAGATTTTTCTTAGCTTTCTTTCGTCTCAAGTTATTCTATTTATAGGAGCTCAATTGGAGACCTAATGGGCTCTCGAGTTATGCCTTTTAATTTGACATTCATTGACTGCTAAGTCTTCCCGACTAATCAACTCCAATCGACCCATTTAAATTAATTTATTTAACCCACTTTGTTAATTTAACTTAATCAAACCCTTAGAATTAATTAATTCAAATAGAATTAATTTCTAAATTCACTTTGTCGATTAAATATTAATTAAACCTTTTGGATTAATTAATTTACCTTGTCGATTAGTCAAATGCATAATCGGTCGTACCACTAACGGACTAATTATGGAACTACAGCTCGAAAACGAATTTACATCGCACCATTATATTTTATTCTATCTCCCTACATTAAAGATCTAGCACTCGTCGGTTTATCAATTTACTGACAAATTAATTCACCGACTTCTTGGTTTCCGAGATTAGTACCACTCGTCCTTTTATTATACCGAACATAAAGTTCACCGGCCGGGTTTAGTATAATAACCTTACGAGCTCATCTCGGGAGCACCATCAACCCGGCGAACCGGTACGTGGATTCCTCCGACTAGCAATGGCACGTAAGAAGCTAAACACCGCATACCCAACCTACCAAGGTATTGGCCTCAATTGACCACCCTCTTTGGCAAATCAAAGCATACGATACCCAACCCTCACGCCCGTCCCAATCTCGGGATTGAGAGACAGAATACTAGGACCGAATTGACTACGCCGATCAGTATAAGTCAATTCTATCCAAACTGGTCGTGCTCAATATGCCCCGGGCATATCCGTGTGATTTAAACTAGTTTAGATAAACTAATTTCCAAACCACACAATAACCTATACCGATAGTATGTTCAGACTATCTCGGTTACGAGCATACTTTTTATATATCAATACTTTAACCAATAACGGTATCTACTGTGTCTGTCCACACCCCGTTATCTAGTTCTATGATATAAAGGAACAAATTTATACCAAAACAAAATGATATATCAACTGTGGATATTAGTTTTTGATACAAGCCATAGCTTTTCTATATTCAAAACTAACAAACGCCTCCTACGATCTCGAATAATCTTAATCCCAAGGATATGTCTAGCCTCTCCCAAATCCTTCATTTCAAATTGCCTGGATAACCATGCTTTTGCATCTGACAACACCTTCTTACTATTGCCAATCTGAAGGATGTCATGTACCTAAGAGGAACACCACCGTATCACCATCACGCCTGCGATAAACACACTGCTCATCCAGACACTGAGTGAATCCATAGGACTGGATAACCTCATCAAAATGGATGTTCCAAGATCTGGATGCTTGCTTAAGTCCATAAATGGACCTCCTAAGCCTGCATACCTTGTGCTCTTGGCCCTGAACACCTCTGGTTGTTGCATAAAGATGGTCTTCTCAAGACTTCCATTAAGGAAAGCTGTCTTGATGTCCATCTGCCAAATCTCATAGTCTATATGAGCAGCTATGGCCAAGAGAATTTGGATCGACTTAAGCATAGCTACTGGGGAAAAGGTCTCCTCGTGATCGATACCCTCTTTCTGAGTATACCCCTTTGCCACAAGCCTAGCCTTGAAGGTCTCAACCCTCCCATCAGATCCTCTCTTTCGCTTGTAGACCCATTTGCACCCAATAGGTCAAAACCTATCAGGAAGGTCTACCAGCTCCCAGACCTGGTTTGAGTCCATAGAACCCATCTCAGCAATCATCGCTCTCTGCGAAGAATCTGTATCTTTATCCTGGAGAGCCTCATTGTAGCTAACTGGGTCTGGTTCATGAGCACCAGGGATAAAGTCCAAAGACTCACCCAAACCCATATACCTCTCGGGTTGTCTAGAAACCCTCCCACTACGACGAGGCGCAGCCTGTGTAAGAGCATCATCTGTGATAATGTGTGCAGTTTCTTGTGGTGTGTCTTCCTGTACTTGTGTTAGTTTTGAATACAGAAAAGCTATGGCTTGTATCAAAAACTAATATCCACAGATGACATATCATTTTGTTTCAGTATAAATCTGTTCCTTTATATCATAGAACTAGATAACGGGGTGTCGACAAACACAGTAGATACCGTTATTGGTTAAAGTATTGATATATAAAAAGTATGCTCGTAACTGAGATAGTCTGAACATACTATCGGTATAAGTTATTGTGTGGTTTGGAAATTGGTTTATCTAGACTAGTTTAAATCACACAGATATGCCCGGGGCATATTGAGCACGACCAGTTTGGATAGAATTGACTTGTACTGATTGGCGTAGTCAATTTGGTCCTAGTATTCCGTCTCTCAATCCCGAGATTGGGACGGGCGTGAGGGTTGGGTGTCGTGTGCTTTGATTTGCCAAAGAGTGAGGTCAATTGAGGCCAATACCTCGGTAAGTTGGGTATGCGGTGTTTAGCTTCTTACGTGCCGTTGCTAGTCGGAGGAATCCACGTACCGGTTCGCCGGGTTGATGGTGCTCCCGAGATGAGCTCGTAAGGTTATTATACTAAACCTGGCCAGTGAACTTTATGTTCGGTATAATAAAAGGTCGAGTGGTACTAATCTCGGAAACCAAGAAGTTGGTGAATTAATTTGTCAGTAAATTGATAAATCGACGAGCACTAGATCTTTAATGTGGGGAGATAGAAGAAATAATAATGGCGCGATGTAAAGTCGTTTTCGAGCGGTAGTTCCATAATTGGTCCGTTAGTGGTACGACCGATTATGCGTTTGACTAATTGACAAGGTAAATTAATTAATCCGAAGGGTTTAATTAATATTTAATCGACGAAGTGAATTTAGAAATTAATTCTATTTTGAATTAATTAATTCTAAGGGTTCGATTAAATTAAATTAACAAAGTGGATTAAATAAATTAATTTAAAAGTGTCGATTGGAGTTGATTAGTCGGGAAGACTTAGCGGTCAACGAAAGTCAAATTTAAAGGCCTAACTCGAGAGCCCATTAGGTCTCCAATCGAGCTTCTATAAATAGAAAGCTTTAGCCCTAAGAAATTAGATTTGTGGCTTGAAAGACAAGAAATTTGTCTTGCAAAGAAAGAAAGGGGTTAGAGAGAGATTTGAACAAAAGATTGAATCTTTCTTGAAGTCACCCAGATCTTTCTTTCTCCCAAATCATTATCCAACTAAAAGGTCCGTTTTTATTTTGCCGCTGCTGGTCTGGTTTTTACCGAGGGTTTTCTTCGCGTGAACTTTCCGGAAAACTGCTGCCGTTTTTTTTAGTTTTGCTACTGATGTTCTACTCGATTAGATTGTTGAGCTTTTAGTGTGCTGAGCCGCGAACACAGTTCGTGTACAGATCGCGACTTAAGGCTCCAGTCTTCGTCGGGGTTGTCCGGTTCTTTCTACAGCAGTAGCTCGGTCGCGGCAGTCACCGGAAATTCACGGCGGGTTCAAATTAAGCGGCTGGTCTGCAACTAATTTTAGTGGGCCAAATTTTAAGTAGACCGATTTTCCATTGGACCAAGTTTTAGTTGTGTAATGAGAAATTTGGGCAGCCCATTTTGGGAATTTTCATGGGCTTAGTTAGCAAATCCCGTTAGATTATTGCCCACCCAATATTCGGGATTTCTACGGAGAATCGATTGGATTTCTTTTGGAAATCGTAACAGATTTTATTTGGTATTCTTTAATCGAGGGACTTCGCTACAAAAGGTATAATCTTTAAGTTCCGCTTTAATTAAAGATTTAATTTTTTTTGTGTCCCGATTAGTAAATTAAATAAGTATAAGCCTAGATCCGTTCATGGGTAAACTAATTTGAGCCTGAGCTTGGTCGAAAGCTTCCGATTCTGGAATGCATAGCACGAAAGTGAGGTTTTCGATTTAGCCCGGACTTGTTCAGTTTTCCTTCAAAATGGTATCAGAGCGTTGGTTTCGGTCTTATACTTGTTTGATTTATTACACGGCTTTATTTTGGCATTATTATTTTTGTCGAAATGTATAAACAGGTGGTTATTGGTTTCCCGGCTATTATGGTAGAAATTTAATTTTCATTCATAAACCCCGGGACATGTCCGGGCTTGTTTTATTTTGAATGGAAATTTGTGTAATAGTAATAACCACGAGCTGGAAGCCGTGTAGGATTAGAAAAATCTTGTAGTAGGATTTGATCTAATCATGTCGTCTTTAAATTCCTAGAAAAACGCCTTTGTATATAGGAATTTTTGTACTATGACGAAGACGTTATTTTGGGTAACTTATATTCGCGGGTTTTGGTTTATTGTAATTTTGGGTGATTCCTAATTACGGAATAAACTGAGAAAACCCGGGCGAATCGAGAGGAATCCAAATAACGAGTGGGAGCGACACGACGGGAAGTGTCACCGAGGCGTCAAAGAATCAACGATAGAAAAGGCCATAATAGTCGGGAAATTTTATTTTCTTTAATTTCCCGTATTTATGATTTTTTCGTTGATTGTGTGATTTTCGTTTTATTTTGCATGAACGAAATTCAAACCAAAAGTTTTTCAAAAGGTAATGTGCAATTAACTAAGGCAGATTATTCGCATATTAAAACTCCAACGGTTTTATGGGTGCGAATACCCATAGTTAAGATATTGCATGTTAAAACGTAAAAATCCTCAAACTTAATTACATTCGCAAGTTTTGGTTTAATCGTAATTTTGGGTGATTCCTAATTACGTGGGGTTTTGGTTTATCGTAATTTTGGGTGATTCCTAATTATGTAGAAAACCGAGAAAACCCGAATTTTGGTTTTTTCGTAATTTTTGGGTGATTCCTAATTACGTAGAAAATCAAAATGGAAAATCGAGAAAACTAAGGCGAATTTAAATTATTTTAAAAATCTAAGTGGGAGCGGGTTGGTTAATAGCCCCATGGCCTCCATTACGGGTTCATTGGCGATGTGGTTAAACGGCTTCCCTACGGATGAGTTTTCAATCACAGATATCGCTGGAATGAATTTCTAAAGGGATGACTATAGTGCGTTTAATTGGGAAAAGTTGCGACACCCTCGCTACCGAGGCGCATTAGTACCCTAAGTAACAAACTTAGAAGTCACGTAATGGCATACACTTAGTGTACTGTTTATAGTATCCCTCCTACGAGGTAACGCTATTTACGTGTACGGCTAAAATTATCGACTATTAATTTCATTGATCATAAGATCGTTGGTCAGATAATGAGATTAATGGACTTTGGTCCTTCTCGAACGAATGTGGATTGGCGTAGACGTTCACCTACGTGACCTGCGTTAATCCCGGTGGGAGAGATGTCGGTAGAAGATTATATTTCTTTTCTGAGGATTTTTCAATATTTTCGAAAAGTATACTGAGACATGTTTTTTCATTATTTTCAGTTGATATGCCGTTCAACCCGCTAGCTGTCATTCTGAACCAAAACAAACTCACCGGTCCTAATTACATTGATTGGAAGCGGAACCTGGACATTGTCCTAACCGCTGAGGGTTATAAGTATGTGCTCACTGAGGAGTGCCCCCCTAAGCCCAGTGAGGATGCCACACCTGAGCAGCGAGAGCCATATACGAGGTGGCAGAAAGCTGATGAGATGACCAGGTGCTACATCTTGGCTTCCATGTCAAGTGTATTGCAGCACCAGCATCAGTTGATGACCTCAGCCTACGATATGATGCTCAACCTCAGGGAGATGTTTGGACATCAGGGCAGGGCAGCCAAGCAGTCAGCTATGAGGAAACTCATGAATGCTAAGATGGCTGAGGGCACTTCAGTGAGAGATCACGTACTGGACATGATTGGTTGCATCAATGAGATCGAGGTATTGGGAGGTGAGATTGATGGGGAAACCCAGGTCGATATCATCCTTCAGAGCTTGCCTCCCAGTTTTGAGCAGTTTCGATTGAACTATAATATGGGGAATCTCTCATATTCACTTCCTGAGCTCATGACTGCATTGGTGTCTGCTGAGAGCCTCTTCGCAGAGAAGAAGCAAGCCTTGGCTACTGTTGGTCCCTCAGGTTCCTCTGCTGGGCCCAAAGCCAGGAAGCAAAAGAGGAAGAGAGGCCAGAAGGCAGGAGCCAGTCATGGACCCAAGGCGGGCATTGCCAAGAAGCAGAAGCCGAGAGGAAAATGCTTCAGATGTGGCAAAGTGGGACATTGGAAGAAGGACTGCCCAAAGCCTCGAGGTATGTGTAAATTTTCCCTAGTCACTGAGACGTGTTTAGCGGCGATTCCCACGGATACTTGGTGTGTGGATTCGGGAGCCACTGATCACGTTTGTAATTCTTTGCAGGGGTTCCAAGTGACCCGGCTGCTTAGAGAGGGAGAGTTGCAGGTCTACCTTGGGGATACTACCAGAGTTTCTGTGGCTGCAGTGGGAGTGATTAGTCTTTATTTTTCAGACTCTATTTTATATTTGAAGGATTGTCTTTATGTACCTAGTTTTCGAAAGAACTTGCTTTCAGTTTCGAAACTTGTTTTGGATGGTTATAAGTGTGTATTTTCTGATGGTTCGGTTTTTATAAGAAAATGCCAGAAACTTATATGTTCCGGTACATTGGTTGACAATCTGTTTTTAATCAAGATTTACTCCCCAGTTATGCAAAACACAGAAACTAGTAATTCATCACCGAATCATAATAAGAGAAAGGAATCTTCCCCTTTGAATCAGACTTATCTTTGGCACCTGAGACTAGGTCATATCAACCTTAGTAGGATTCAAAGGTTGGTCAAGAGTGGGTCTTTGGACTTACTAGATATTGACAGCTATTCAACCTGTGAGTCCTGCTTGGAGGGTAAAATGACCAAGAGGCCTTTTAAGGCGAAGGGGTATAGGGCCAAAGAGGTTTTAGAGCTGATTCATTCTGACGTGTGTGGGCCTATGTCAGTTCAGGCTAGAGGTGGTTATGAGTATTTCGTGACTTTCACGGATGATTACTCTAGATATGGATACATATACCTGATGCGCCACAAGTCTGAATGCTTTGGCAAGTTCAGAGAATTCAAGGCAGAAGTGGAGAACCATCTGGGTAAGAGTATCAAGTCACTGCGGTCTGATCGCGGTGGCGAATACCTCTCTAGTGAATTTAGGACCTATTTGTCAGAGGAGGGTATTCAGACCCAGTTGTCTGCACCTGGCACACCCCAGCAGAATGGTGTAGCAGAGAGGAGGAACAGGACTCTTATGGAGATGGTTAGATCGATGATGAGTTACAGTGAGTTGCCTACCTCGTTTTGGGGTTATGCCTTAGACACAGCATGTTATATCCTCAACCTTGTGCCATCTAAGTCTGTGCCAACGACCCCATTAGAGTTGTGGGATGGGCGCAAGCCTAGCCTGAGACATCTCAGGATTTGGGGTTGTCCAGCACATGTGCTCGAGGCAGATGCAGGAAAGTTAGAGGCGAGATCCAAGGTTATGCTGTTTGTAGGCTACCCCAAAGGAACGAGAGGTGGTTTATTTTATAGTCCTCAGGATCAAAAAGTGGTGGTAAGCACCAATGCCAGATTTCTTGAGGAGGACTATATTTTAGATCACAAGTCAAGCAGCAAGGTAGTATTAGAAGAGCTTAGAAGTCAGTCCACTATTCCAGATGCACACGTACAGGAAGACACACCACAGGAAACTGCACGCACTATCACAGATGATGCTCTTACACAGGCTGCGCCTCGTCGTAGTGGGAGGGCTGTGAGACAGCCCGAGAGGTACATGGGTTTGGGTGAGTCTTCGGACTTTATCCCTGGTGCTCATGAACCAGACCCAGTTAACTACAATGAGGCTCTCCAGGATAAAGATGCAGATTCTTGGCAGAGAGCGATGATTGCTGAGATGGGTTCTATGGACTCAAATCAAGTCTGGGAGCTGGTAGATCTTCCTGATGGGTTTAGGCCTATTGGGTGCAAATGGGTCTACAAGCGAAAGAGAGGATCTGACGGGAGGGTTGAGACCTTCAAGGCTAGGCTTGTGGCGAAAGGGTATACTCAGAAAGAAGGGATCGATTATGAGGAGACTTTTTCCCCGGTAGCTATGCTTAAGTCGATCCGGATTCTCTTGGCCATAGCTGCTCATATGGATTATGAGATTTGGCAGATGGACGTCAAGACAGCTTTCCTTAATGGAAGTCTTGAGGAGACCATCTTTATGCAGCAACCAGAGGGCTTCATTGTTAAGGGCCAAGAGCACAGGGTATGCAGGCTTAGGAGGTCCATTTATGGACTTAAGCAAGCATCCAGATCTTGGAACATTCGTTTTGATGAGGTTATCCAGTCCTATGGATTCACTCTGTCTCCGGATGAGCAGTGTGTTTATTGCAGGCGTGATGGTGAGATAGTGGTGTTCCTCGTACTTTATGTAGATGACATTCTTCTTATTGGCAACAGTAAGAAGGTGTTGTCAGACGTAAAGGCATGGTTGTCCAGGCAATTCGATATGAAGGATTTGGGAGAGGCTGGACATATCCTTGGGATCAAGATTATTCGAGATCGTAGGAGACGTTCTCTGACTCTCTCACAGGCATCCTACATAGACACGATTCTGGCCCGTTTTAACATGCAGAACTCCAAGAAGGGTTCACTACCTTTCAGGCATGGAGTGCATTTGTCTAAGGAGCAGTGTCCTAAGACTGCTGAGGAGATAGATGCCATGAAGGCGGTACCCTATGCTTCTGCAGTGGGTAGCCTCATGTATGCTATGTTGTGCACGAGGCCTGATATTTGCTTTGCCGTTGGCATGGTTAGCAGATATCAGAGTAACCCTGGGAAGGCTCACTGGGAGGCAGTAAAATGCATTCTCAAGTACTTGCGCAGGACGAGAGATTATGTCCTAGTTTATAGAGCGCAGGAGCTTGTACCATTGGGTTACACAGATTCGGACTTTCAAGGAGATATGGACAAGAGTAAGTCTACCTCTGGGTTTGTGTTTACTCTGGGAGGTGGAGCCATAGTATGGAAGAGTGTCAAGCAGAAATGCGTGGCGGACTCTACCATGGAAGCCGAGTACGTTGCCGCTTCAGAGGCAGCGAAAGAGGCTGTATGGCTCAGGAGCTTCCTGATGGACTTGGATGTGGTTCCAGAGTTGCCTAGGTCTATCACAGTTTATTGTGATAACAATGGTGCAGTTGCTAACTCAAGGGAACCACGAGCCCATAAGGCGAGTAAACACATAGAGCGCAAGTACCACCTGATACGAGAGATCGTAAAGAGGGGAGACGTGATCGTGGCCAAGATAGCTTCAGAGGACAACCTTGCAGATCCTTTCACCAAGCCATTGACCCCAAAGGTCTTTGAGAGGCATGAGGAGGGCATGGGAGTCAGATTCTTGAGAGAGCCAAGTCAGTGAGCTTAAAGGTGTTTTGGAGATTTCATTATGACAGCAGTGTAATAGCGGGTTGGACAGTTTTTGTACTTATTAGCATAGCTTTGAGTATTAGTGGGAGATTGTTAGTTTTGAATACAGAAAAGCTATGGCTTGTATCAAAAACTAATATCCACAGATGACATATCATTTTGTTTCAGTATAAATCTGTTCCTTTATATCATAGAACTAGATAACGGGGTGTCGACAAACACAGTAGATACCGTTATTGGTTAAAGTATTGATATATAAAAAGTATGCTCGTAACTGAGATAGTCTGAACATACTATCGGTATAAGTTATTGTGTGGTTTGGAAATTGGTTTATCTAGACTAGTTTAAATCACACAGATATGCCCGGGGCATATTGAGCACGACCAGTTTGGATAGAATTGACTTGTACTGATTGGCGTAGTCAATTTGGTCCTAGTATTCCGTCTCTCAATCCCGAGATTGGGACGGGCGTGAGGGTTGGGTGTCGTGTGCTTTGATTTGCCAAAGAGTGAGGTCAATTGAGGCCAATACCTCGGTAAGTTGGGTATGCAGTGTTTAGCTTCTTACGTGCCGTTGCTAGTCGGAGGAATCCACGTACCGGTTCGCCGGGTTGATGGTGCTCCCGAGACGAGCTCGTAAGGTTATTATACTAAACCTGGCCAGTGAACTTTATGTTCGGTATAATAAAAGGTCGAGTGGTACTAATCTCGGAAACCAAGAAGTTGGTGAATTAATTTGTCAGTAAATTGATAAATCGACGAGCACTAGATCTTTAATGTGGGGAGATAGAAGAAATAATAATGGCGCGATGTAAAGTCGTTTTCGAGCGGTAGTTCCATAATTGGTCCGTTAGTGGTACGACCGATTATGCGTTTGACTAATTGACAAGGTAAATTAATTAATCCGAAGGGTTTAATTAATATTTAATCGACGAAGTGAATTTAGAAATTAATTCTATTTTGAATTAATTAATTCTAAGGGTTCGATTAAATTAAATTAACAAAGTGGATTAAATAAATTAATTTAAAAGTGTCGATTGGAGTTGATTAGTCGGGAAGACTTAGCGGTCAACGAAAGTCAAATTTAAAGGCCTAACTCGAGAGCCCATTAGGTCTCCAATCGAGCTTCTATAAATAGAAAGCTTTAGCCCTAAGAAATTAGATTTGTGGCTTGAAAGACAAGAAATTTGCCTTGCAAAGAAAGAAAGGGGTTAGAGAGAGATTTGAACAAAAGATTGAATCTTTCTTGAAGTCACCCAGATCTTTCTTTCTCCCAAATCATTATCCAACTAAAAGGTCCGTTTTTATTTTGCCGCTGCTGGTCTGATTTTACCGAGGGTTTTCTTCGCGTGAACTTTCCGGAAAACTGCTGCCGTTTTTTTTAGTTTTGCTACTGATGTTCTACCCGATTAGATTGTTGAGCTTTTAGTGTGCTGAGCCGCGAACACAGTTCGTGTACAGATCGCGACTTAAGGCTCCAGTCTTCGTCGGGGTTGTCCGGTTCTTTCTACAGCAGTAGCTCGGTCGCGGCAGTCACCGGAAATTCACGGCGGGTTCAAATTAAGCGGCTGGTCTGCAACTAATTTTAGTGGGCCAAATTTTAAGTAGACCGATTTTCCATTGGACCAAGTTTTAGTTGTGTAATGAGAAATTTGGGCAGCCCATTTTGGGAATTTTCATGGGCTTAGTTAGCAAATCCCGTTAGATTATTGCCCACCCAATATTCGGGATTTCTACGGAGAATCGATTGGATTTCTTTTGGAAATCGTAACAGATTTTATTTGGTATTCTTTAATCGAGGGACTTCGCTACAAAAGGTATAATCTTTAAGTTCCGATTTAATTAAAGATTTAATTTTTTTTGTGTCCCGATTAGTAAATTAAATAAGTATAAGCCTAGATCCGTTCATGGGTAAACTAATTTGAGCCTGAGCTTGGTCGAAAGCTTCCGATTCTGGAATGCATAGCACGAAAGTGAGGTTTTCGATTTAGCCCGGACTTGTTCAGTTTTCCTTCAACTTGTGCATCTGGAATAATAGACTGACTTCTAAGCTCTACCTTGCTGTTTGACTTGTGATCTAAAATATAGTCCTCCTCAAGAAATCTGGCATTGGTTCTCACCACCACCTTCTGATCCTGAAGACTATAAAATAGACCACCTCTCATTCCTTTGGGGTAGCCTACAAACAGCATAACCTTTGATCTCGAATCTAACTTACCTGCATCTGCCTCGAGCACATGTATTAGACAACCCTAAATCCTGAGATGTCTTAGACTTGGCTTTCGCCCAATCCACAACTCTAGAGGTGTTGTAGGCACAGATTTAGATGGCACAAGATTAAAAAGATAACACGCTGTCTCTAAGGCATAACCGCAAAACGAGGTAGGCAACTCACTATAACTCATCATCGATCTAACATATCCATAAGAGTCATGTTCCTCCTCTCTGCTGCACCATTCTGCTAGGGTGTGCCAGGTGTAGACAACTGGGTCAGAATACCCTCCTCTGACAAATAGGACCTAAATTCATTAGAGAGGTATTCACCACCGTGATCAGATCGCAAGGCCTTGATACTCTTACCCAGATGGTTCTCCACCTCAGCCTTAAACTCTTTGAACTTGCCAAAACATTCAGACTTGTGGCGCATTAGGTATATGTATCCATATCTAGAGTAATCATCCGTGAAAGTCATGAAATACTCATAACCCCCTCTAGCCTGAACTGACATAGGCCCACACACGTCAGAATGAATTAACTCTAAAACCTCCTTAGCCTTGAAAGGCCTCTTGGTCATATTACCCTCCAAGCAAGACTCACATGTCGGATAGTTGTCAATATCCAATGAGTCCAAAGACCCATTATTGACCAACCTTTGAATCCTACTAAGGTTGATGTGACCGAGTCTCAGGTGCAAAAGATAAGTTTGTTTCAAAGGGAAAGACTCCTTTCTCTTACTATGATTCGGTAATGAGTTATTAGTTTCTATGTTTTGCATTACTGGGGAGTATGTCTTGATTAAAAATAGATTTTCAAATAATGTACCGAACATATAAGCTTCTGGCCTTTTCTAATAAAAAACATATCCATTAGAAAAAGCACACTTATAATCATCCAAAATAAGTTTAGAAACTGAAAGTAAATTCTTACGAAAACTGGGCGCATATAAACAATCTCTCAAATGTAAAACTGAGTCTCGAAAATAAAGACAAAAAACTCTCACTGCAACAATAGAAACTCTGGTAATATCCTCAAGGTAGGCCTGCAACTCTCCATCTCTAAACAGCCGGGTCACTTGGAACCCCTACAAAGAATTACAAACATGATCAATGGCTCCCGAATCCATGCACCAAGTATCTGTGGGAATCACCGCTAAACAAGTCTCAGTAACTAAGAAAAATTTACACATACCTTGAGGCTTTGGGCAATCCTTCTTCCAATGTCCTGCTTTGCCACATCTGAAACACTTGTCTTTCGTCTTATGCTTCTTGGTAATGCCCACCTTGGGTCCATGATCAGCTCCTGCTTTCTGGTCTCTCTTCCTCTTTTGCTTCCTGCTTTGGGCCCAACAAAGGAACCTAAGCGACCAACAGTAGCCAAGGCTTGCTTCTTCTCTGCAAAGAGGCCCTCAGCAGACACCAATGCAGTCATGAGCTTGGAAAGTGAATATGAGAGATTTCTCATATTGTAGTTCAACCGAAACTACTCAAAACTGGGGGGCAAGCTCTAGAGGATGATATCAACCTAGGTCTCCCCATCAATGTCACCTCCCAATACCTCGATCTCATTGATGCAGCTCATCATGTCCAGCACGTGATCCCTCACTAAAGTGCCCTCAGCCATCCTAGCATTCATGAGTTTCCTCATAGCTGACTGCTTTGCTGCCCTGCCCTGATGTCCTAACATCTCCCTGAGGTTAAGCATCATATCATAGGCTGAGGTAAACAACTGAAGCTGGTGCTGTAGTACACTCGACATAGAAGCCAAGATGTAACACTGGGTCATCTCATCAGCCTTTTGCCATCTCGTATATGGCTTTCGCTGCTCAGGGGTGGTATCATCGCTGGGCTTAGGAGGGCACTCCTCAGTGAGCACATACTTGTAACCCTCAGTGGTAAGGACAATGTCCAGGTTACATTTCCAGGCAATGTAATTTGGACCCATAAGTTTGTTCTGATTCAAAATGACAGCTAGCGGGTTGAACGACATATCAACAACTGAAAAAATAAACAGTCAAGTTTCAGTATACTTTTTCGAAAATATTGATATCCTCAAAATAATACATTCTCCTACTGGCATCTCTCACATCGGGATTAACGTATGTCACGTTGGGTGAACGTCTACGCCAACCCACATTTGTTTGAGAAGAACCGAAGTTCATTAATTCCATTATCTGACCAATGATCTTATGATCAATGAAATTAATAGTCGATAATTTTAGTCGTACTCAATAAGCAGCGTAACCTCTTAGGAGGAATACTACAAACGGTACACTAAGTGTTTGCCATTACGTGACTTCTAAGCTTGTTACTTAGGATACTAATGCGCCTCGGTTAGCAAGGGTGTCGCAACTTTCTCCAATTAAACTTGCTATAATCATCCCTTTAGAAATTCAATCTAGTGATATCTCAGGGTTGAAGACTTATTCGTAGGGAAGAAGGCCCTTGGCCAGCGCGTCGGTCTAACCCACATCACATATGAATTCGTAATGGAGGTCATGGGGATATTTACCAACCACTCCCACTTAGATTTTTAACTTTAAGGATTTTTTCGTTTTAACATGCAATATCTTAACAAAGGATATTCGCACCCATAAAACCGTTGGAGTTTTAATATGTGAATAATCTACCTTAGTTAATTGCACTTTACTTTTAAAACTTTTTGGTTTGGTTTTCATTCATGCAAAATAAAATGAAAAACACACAATCAACGAAAAGACATAAATACGGGAAATTAAAGAAATAAAATTTCCCGACTATTATGACCTTCTCCATCGTTGATTCCTTGACACCTCGGTGACACGTCCCGTTATGTCGCTCCCACTCGTTATTTGGATTCCTCTTAATTCGCTCGGGTTTTCTCAGTTTTCTACGTAATTAGAAATCACCCAAAATTACGAGAAACCAAAACCCACGATAATACATAAATTCCTATATACAAAGGCGTTTTTCTAGGAATTTAAAGACGACATGATTAGATCAAATCCTACTACAAGATTTTTCTAATCCTACACGGCTTCTAGCTCGTGATTATTACTATTACAGACATTTCCATTCAAAAACAATACAAGCCCGGACATGTCACAGGGTTTATGAATGAAAAATAAAATTCTACCATAATAGCCGGGAAACTAATAACCACCTGTTTAAACATTTCGACAAAAATAATAATGCCAAAATAAAGCCGTGTAATAAATGAAACAAGTATAAAGACGAAACACTCGCTTTGATACCATTTTAAAGGAAAACAGAACAAGCCCAGGCTAAATCGAAAACCTCACTTCATGCAATGCATTCCAGAATCAGAAGCTTTCGACAAAGCTCAGGCTCAAATTCATTTTCTCATGAACGGATCTAGGCTTATACTTATTTAATTTATTAAATCAACATCTAACGCACAAAGATTAAACCTCTAATTAAAAGTGGAAGGATTAAAGGTTATACCTTTGAAGCGAAGTCCAATGCAATAAGAAAAACCAAATCTTTCCTAGCGATTACCACCGAAATCCAATAGATGACTCCAAGAAAACTTCGAATATTGTGTGGGCAATAATCTATAGAAGTGTACTCGCAAAGCCCACAAAAACCCATAAGAAAGTCTCTCAAAAATCGGATTCAAAATTGCCCAAAAGATCCGATTAAACTGCTGCCCCTTTGTCACCAAAAAATCCTATTGTCCGCTGCTAATACTTCACCAACATCAACATAAAAATCCTTTCTTCGCCGTGATCTAGACAGCCCACATCATGGATCACCAAAAGAGAGATCAACACAATGAAAAAGCCAAATCAAACGCGCAAAGATTGGATTTTTAATCCAAGAAAATCGAAGAACAAAAACTGGGCAGCTGGGCAGCTATTTTTGTAAAACCCAGCGGAAAGAGAAGAACAATTCGGAAGCTTATATGTTTAATCCATTTGGGCTGAATCCAATTTTTGAGCAAGCGAGAAATCTAGTTCATTTTTGAGAAAGAATTCTTGAAGATGGAAGAATTCTCTCTCTAGAACCTTTTCACTCAAGAAAACAAGAGTTGTCTTGCAAGACTTCCTTGATGTTTCTTTGTTCTTAAGTTTTCTATTTATAGGGAGCTCTAATGGAGATCTAGTGGGTTTTTGAGTTGGGCCTTTTAATTTGACTTTTGTTGACCACTTAATCTTTCTTAGACTAATCAACTACAATCGACCCATTCGAATTAATTTCTTAACCCACTTCGTTAATTTAATTTAATCGAACCCTTAGAATTAATTAATTCATATAGAATTAATTTATTAATCCACTTTGTCAATTAAATATTAATTAAACCTTTAGGATTAATTAATTCACTTTGTCGATTAGTCAAATACATAATTAGTCATACCACTATCGGACTAACTATGGAACTATCGCTCAAAAATGACTTTACATTGCACCACTATATTTTCTTCTATCTCCCCACATTAAAGATCTAGTGCTCGTCGGTTTATCAATTTACTGACAAACTAATTCACCGACTTCTTGGTTGCCAAGATTAGTACCACTCGACCTTTTTATTATATCGGACATAAAGTCCACCGGCCGGGTTTAGTATAACAAACCTTGCGAACTCATCTCGGGAGCACTATCAACCCGGCAAACTGGTACGTGGATTCCTCCGACTAGCAACAGCACGTAAGTAGTTAAACACCGCATACCCAACCTACCGAGGTATAGGCCTCAATTGACCGCACTCTTTGGCACATCAAAGCATGTGATATCCAACTCTCACGCCCGTCCCAATCTCGGGATTGAGAGACTAAATACTAGTACCAAATTGACTATGCCGATCAGTATAAGTCAATTCTATCCAAACTGGTCGTGCTCAATATGCCCCGGGCATATCCGTGTGATTTAATTAGTCTAGATAAACTAATTTCCAAACAACACGATAACCTATACAGATAGTATGTTCAGACAATCTCAGTTACGAGCATACTTTTTATATATCAATATTTTAGCCAATAACGATATCTACTGTGTCTTTTCACACCCCATTATCCAGTTCTATGATATAATGGAACAATTTAATACTGAAACAAAATGATATGTCATCTGTGGATATTAGTTTTTGATACAAGTCATAGCTTTTATGTATTCAACACTAACAAGTCATAGTGCTCGTCAATTTATTAATTTACTGATAAATTAATTCATCGATTTCTTATTTCTGAGACTAGAACCACTTGAATTTATTAGTATGCCGAACATAAAGTCTACTGTCAAAATTTAGTATAATAAACCTTTCAAGTTCATCTCGAGAGCACCATCACCTCGGACGCACCGGTACATTGTTTTTTCGACTCGTAATGACATACCAAGTAACTAAACATACACTGCCAACCTACCGAGACTATAGGCCTTAAGCGACCACATTCTTTGGCAAATCAAACTACGCAATGCTCAATCCTCGTGCTCATTCTCATCTAAGGATTAAGAGATAGAATACAATGTTTGAATTAACTACTAATGAACAGTACAAGTTAATTCAATCCTAAACGATCATGCTCAATAGTCTAGACCAGCTAATCTCAGAATCACATAATGGCTTAAACCGATAGTATGTCCAAACTGTCTTAGCCACGAGCCTAATTTATATATCAAGACTTCAACCAATGATGAGATCTACTGTGCTACACCCAGCGCCTCATCATCTAGTCACTAGATATAATTGGACTACATATGTAAAACACAAAGTATTTAACTGAAACAGATAACTCGATATAAATTGAAAATAGCTTTTCATACAAGCTCAGCTTTTCAGTATTCAAAACTAATATTTGCTTGATAGCATCTAGCAAAGAAATATTTATCTCCACTTTCCTAAAATTTTTCAAAACTTCTCATAATCATCCTGATGTAACTCAAATTTATACCTTTTTATGAGTCAAAATCATGTATTTTTAGCTAATTTTTAGTTAATTTTTACAAGAAATTATATTCTTTATGAGATTAATAGTGAACTTATAGTTGGATTTGCATGACTTTGCAGTAAAGGGCTATAACGAGGGTCTTTGCTAAACTTGAAGACTTTTAGAGAAAAATAAAAGAAAATATGAAAAAAAAAGAAGCAAAAATGGAGAAGAATTGGTCAAGAGTGAAGAAAGGGTTTAAGAGGCAGCACAAGTATTCAAGAGGCGTTGGTGCCTAGCTACCGCATGCCCTAGGTGATATGATCTCAAGATCACCTCATGGTTCACACTTTACCGCATCAAGTCAAGTACAAGCTCAAGGCATGAAGAGCATGAGCCAAGCACAACTGTGGATATTTAGGATCCAAGATCAAGAGCTAAATTGAATGAGGCAACTAAAGCCCTTATCAAAGTGGTTCTTACTTTTAAAGATAAGCAAATTGGAGTGAAGCCTTCTATTTTTGTTTTGCAAGTCAAAGATAATTACTTTATAAGTATTTAATTATTGAGTCTTTGTACTTGTTTAAGGGCTTTTGTAAATCCTCTTAAGGATGAGTTTTTCCCTTAAACAACCAATAAAGTCCATGAGGCCCAAAGAGGGATGGAAATTCAGCCAACATATGTTTCTAGAAGGTCCAAAAATAGATTACTTAGATAAGAAGTCAACACGAAGACAAGGGTGACCCCTTGGACCCAATTCGACCGCCCCCCTTCAACTCCTGGTTTTTGGCAGTTTTCTGAATTTTGTTTATTTAAAACAATTATGGTTTATTCTTTTTAGGAATTATAATTAGAATAAATCACAGAAAAAATCTAGGTTAATTAGAGTTAGAATGAGGAAACAAGCCTTATTCTTTTCCAACTTGAAAAATGAAAGGACTTGTGCCTTAAGAAAATGAAATTCTTATTCAACAAGAATTCCCCTTTTCTTGTGTAAATTCGGCAGCCCCTATACATCTATAAATAGAGGGTTGTGCCTTCAATTTTATTATGCATTTATGATTATTTGAAACTAAGTGGTGAGTGCTTGGTATAGGCCCTTTTCGAGTTTGATAACATAGTGCATCCTTCGGATTTATCAACAATATGTGATTGTTATTGTTGTGGTTCTATTCTACCCGTCTTACAACAAAAATTCCACTATGTTTGTAAGAATTATGAATCTTATTCTCTACATCGGGAAAATTAAAGAAAAAATTTCTTCCATCGAAGAAACCCCCTTTTTAGAGGAATCAACGTCAGAGGAAAAACCTTTATCACTAGGCGATCAGCAGGCGCCAGCGCCTGATCACTGCCGCCTTTGATGCTGAAAGACCAATTTACCCTTACTCATTTTTAAACTTGTGATTTTCCATTTTAGCCCCTCAAGAGCTTTTTAATAGATACCATGTGATGTGAAACACATACTTTTACACCTTAAGTGAGTTTTTTAGAGTTGGATACTAGTTTTCTTAAGGAGAAAGAAACACACACTTTCTCACCTTTTTCTACACATAGATGAGTTTTGATCTTAGAACTATGAAGTTCTAAGATCCTTGTAGGGATTTCACCCCTCTAAGTGATAGAGGGTAGTGGAAATCCATGGATTAAGGATGGTTAGGCAAATTCATTTAATGATATTTACTTTTTATTGGTATCCAAAGATTTGGTTTGCTTTTACCTTGAATTTGTGGCTAAGGCTTTAGCTTTCTTTATGGATGAAATATTTATAGTGTAATTACTTGTGAGTTTGTCTCAATTATGCTTAATTATAGATTTTCATGTACATTCTCAAGTGGGTTGCATACAAATATGTTGATACTTGTATGGGTTGAGTTGTCAAGCTTTTGGTATTGTGCTAGATGCGGATTTTATGTATGGTCTTGTTATTTCAAAAGTTTTTCTATAAATTCATGTAGTGGGCTTGTGTCGATTGGGCTTGAAAGAATTCATACCAATATTATGGTTTATAGCATTTTCCAATGAGTAGCAATGGTCATGCATAGATGAAGGATAGTTGAGTAGGATTGATGACCCTATTCCAATTATTAGCTTTGGGAAGCTAGTTAGGAAACTTAAAGTTAGAAACTAATTAAGATTGACAACCTTGGTTAGTTGGAAACCTAATATTCTTTTAGCATGTGGACATTAAGACAACTTACCATAATCTAGACCCATAATTACAATTTCTTGAGAGTATCAACAATCTCCATTTGCATGTAATGTGCTTGTTAGTGGCCCTTTGGATCTTGAGGTGGTTGGTTCCCGTTTTTATTACCATTGATATGCTTAATCTTTAGTTTTATTAATTGCATGTCCTTGAATCAACCAATCATGTTATCTTTTCTTTATCATGTTTTGTTTGTTTTACTTAGTGTAATTTGTGTGTGTTTTTGTTTTCTTTTGTTTTTATTTTTAATTTTAAACTACTAGAAGTTCGGAATAGATTGGACCAATCTCACACATGCATCATTTCAACCAACTATCTTGTGGGAACGATACCTTCTATACTATTGTTGCGTAGTTTTTAGGTTAGTTTATTATAAAGTTTGTTTTGGTTTGTTCGAACCAACACAATGCCAATTCCAAGCACATCACATCATTTCTTAGTCTCTCCATCCTACTAGGAAAAGGTGGAACAACTAAATTAGTCTCAATCAAAGGAGAGTTAGAGATTACCTTTTATGCACCCACAGGTTCTTCATCCATTTTCTTAATCTCCTTTTCTTTTGTCACCTTAGGGACCTTTGTGATTGTAGGATTGTAATACCCCAACCAAACAGGAGTATTACGACTATGAGATTTTAGGGGTTTGAACTTTAAGGGAATAAAATAAATCAGGTTTTAAATAAATATATGTTGGTCAATTAGTTAAAAAATAATGTATGGGCATGAACTATATATATTATAGTTCTTTTTAGGATTAATGTAATTCAAATGATTAGAGTAATTAAGTTAGAATGTTAAGAAAATGATTTAATAGGATGAATTGGGCATTATTTAGGGTGAAATTGAAAGAGCCTAAGAATCCTGGGAATTAAAAGGAAATTTCCCTAAACTTTCCACTTTCCCAATTTTCTTTTAAATCCCAGCCAGTCAAACTCTTCTTTCTCTTTTCTTTCCTTTCCTTTTTCTTTTCTTCTTTCCTTCTTTCTTCTTTTCTTCCCCGTTGGGCTCCTCCGCCTCCAGCCACGAGCCTCCATCGGTTTTGCCTCCTCCGGCCTTCTTTGAATCATGCAAGCCTTGGAAAATAATCCCCTCTTCTCCTAGATCAAAACCCAACCACATTTCCTTCGTTTTGCGCTGCCTCTCTTTGCCCCGGCTCAAGTTCGTCCCGCCGATGTTCACCGCCAGTTTCTCCCTTTTTTGCTATGTAGTCGGTCGATTCTCACCACCAACATGATCTTCATCCTCCTTAGAACAAAATCCCTCAAGAGTTGTTGCATTTCTATTATCGAAATGCCGCTACCACCTTCCACCGTCGTGCTGCCGCTCCTGTAGCCACCGCACCGCCACCATCAATGGCCTCATTATGTCATCACAACCCTTCTATCAAGTATAGGTATAATGTCCACTCCTTTAGTAGTTTTAATTCAATAGTAACATATTTTAGGAAAGGTTATGTTCATTCATATTTAAGGTAGATTGTTCAATTGAAATGGTAACTATCTAGGCTAGTATGCATGTTTCGATTAAGGGAGTCAGTGGGTCGAATGGTTGTAGTGAACGATTAATGAACTATAGGATATTTAATGGATTCATCTATCTAATGAAAATACAGTTTATATATAAAAAAAATATTGTTAATTTAGGGACCATAAAACTGGATAGCTAAGGGTAGACTTGTGAGGAGTAAGATAACTGGAGTCTTGGAAGGGTGGCTAGGTTAGTGATTCATAAGTTGTTAACATGTATACATTCAAGTAAATAACAGTCTAGAAATCACATAGAGAGAGTTCATCTTAGTAATGGAAATAACTTGCATGTGCCTTGGGATTAACCTAAGGTTAAAAGGACGTGAGAATCAACGTGGGATTCACGACCCCTTGTAGAATCTCATTCCATTTAGTCTTGGAATTAGTCTTAAGACATGAATAGGATTAGGATAGTTTTCATTTAGTAACCCTTAGGACATATGCACTATATACAATCTATGTGGGATTTTGATAAGTGGACTTTATATGTTATGTGTCATAGGAATATTTGTGACCAAGAGACAGGTGGTGTCTTCTTGTCAACTTGAGTTGTGTGAGATTAACCTAGTAAAGGTGAGTTGATTCTTTTTACGTTTTGCTTTGTTAAATTCAGGAGTACGTATATGCCCTCAAAAGCATATGGGTAGCCTGGGTTTAACCTGGAAAACATTCGTATGTACTTTTGCGTGTCTCTGCTTATTGCTTTCGATGCATCTAGACAATTATGGCATTGCCGGCACTTAGGATTTATTCTATGTAACCATGGTTATGTTTTGATGCTAGTTTGTGGTAATGAATTATGTGTGGTATTTACGACTTTGGATGTTTAGCATGATGGTTGATGGGTGTTATGTCCGCACATTTGTTGTGTTTGCATCTTTTGAGGGCCCCGCCCTTTTCGTGCCGACCTACTAGGTAGGGGCCGGACTGAGGCTTAGTACGTAGGACAGGTATGGCCCGGGGTACCTTTGGTGGCTCGGTGGATATTGGCGGCTCAGTTGATAGCGGGTGGGATTCCCGTTTCCGTTCATTGGTACATAAATATCCTAGGGAGGGCATTGGTTGCGATGACCTATACCTCTATAGGATTCAGGTTGGCTTTATTTAAGTTGATGCACATTATTTGGCTAGTTGACGTTTCTTGTTAGCATGTTTAAATGTTTTACCGTTTCGATGCCTAATTATGTGGTTATGTTATCAATGGTTCTTGTATTTGTTTGTGGGTTTGTTGTTTGTGTACTTATCTTTTTGACCCTCCATCCATCGCAGGCGGTGCCAGGTAAGCTAATGGAGAATCCTCACTGAGTATGCCTAGCATGCTTATTTAGTTACGTGTGTTTTCCAAGAATAAGTCCGGAGCGAGCCTAGGGGGAAGCTGAGTTGGTTTATGGGTTTGAAGGAAGGTGTTCAAAGCTGCGAACTAAGGAATTGAATTTAAAACTAGAACTTGTATGTAATGTACTTAAGTACTTTATGATTTAAACTTGTTTAGGATTCTTGTAAAGCAATTGTAGCAAGATAATGATGATTTTGGGTTTAGCTGTTACGATTTTGATGTTATAAATGTTAATTTATCTTAAAAAGTCAAATAGAGCTTGGTATATTGATTCAGGTAGAATGACCACTTTTGGGGTCGTTACAAGAATGCTCTTTCCCACTCCTTCACACAATAGCACTTGCATTTCCTCTTGGATTTACTACCATTTGAGATGGCAATTTTCAATAACCTTGTGCTTCCAATTTCCCATTAGTAGTGGCTAGTTGACTAATTTGATTTCCCATTTCTTGAAGACTATCCCTTGTTTCCTGTTGAAATTTTTTAGTGTTAATTGCTAAAGCCTTAACAATATCATCTAGAGACATACCTGAGGGTTCTGACTGTGCAGCTTTTGGGGGTTGGTAAGGTTGTGAAAGCTTGAGGTATGGTTGACCATGATTTCTTTGCTGACCTCTTTGATTCCCATACCTGAAGTTTGGATGATCCCTCTCCAACCTAGATTATAAGTGCTAGAGTAGGGATCATACTTGCGTTGAGGTGGATTTGGAAAATCTCCCACAATATTGACTCTTGAGTTTCCTTGTCATACAAGTTATGACACATATATGTAGAATGCCTTGATTTCGAACAAAGTCCACAAACCTTTGTTACTTGTTGAATCTCCTCCAATAATAATAATGGATCAGTAGCTGCTCAGGCATTTGATACTGAGGACAGCTATTGCACAATTGTATGAATCTCCTCCAATACTCATGCAATGTCTCACCATTGAGCTCACGAATTCCAAAAATTTCTTTCCTAATATTCACTGCTCGAGAAGCTGAAAAAAATTTCTCCAAAACTACTTCTTCATTTCAATCCAAGTGGTGATTGTGTCAGCTGGTAGATCAAAAATCCAATCCTTTGCATTGATGTCCAAAGAAAATAGGAAGGCTTGCAATTTAACTCGCTATTCACTAACTCTTTGTTGTCTCACGGTTGAACATATCGCTTGAAATTCTTTTAAGTGTTTATGAGGATCCTCACCTACAAGACATGAAACTTAGGTAATAATTGAATTGTACCTTATCTAAGTTCAAATGGTACCGTAATATCAAGCAAAATAATGCACAATGATTGATGATTGACATCAGAGTTGCCAATTCCCTTAGCGTTTTAATTTTGCCATTATTTGTCATCTCTTCTTCTTCCCGAGAATCGAAAAAAATGGAAAAATTACTTCAACTATTAGGATGAATTATACGAACTCACCTTCCTTAGCCTAGTTTCTTTTCTCAAGTGCTGGGTTATTTTCTCAATTTCAAGAATATATTGCAATGAACCTTGAGAATATCGGGTCATATAATCATTAACTACAATAACAAAAAATATAAAAAGAAAGCTAGAAATTCAGCCCTATCCAATGTATATACACCTAAATAGATCATGGATCAGCACAAATCAGTATTCACAACTCCAGAACATGTCTGTAATTAAGAGAAGAACATTTTGTGCTAAAGAAAAAAAAAACACACACACACACACACAAATTTCAGCAACACAATTGAGAAAATTTAAGGCAAAGAATTTCACACTGTTGGAGAAACAATTGATTGTTACTACAAAATGTTGGGATTCCTGCTTCAGTGTGTACTGCCGGGTTGGCTTTTTCACGTAATTACTGCACAGAGAAAGTGGATGTGAAATAGGAAAAAAATTATCATGCCCCTGAAGAAATTCTTTTTATACATATTTTCCTATATTTTTAGCTCTGTTTTAAGCTTCCCTTGGGTAGATTCTTAATCTATTTATGTGGTAAATATATTAGTTACGGCTTTACTTGTGCTAGTTGCATGTGAAATATGGATGGAATGAAGACAATAGAAAACTGCAATAAGGACTAAGCATTTGGAGCTGAGCTAAAGGATTATTAAGGTAGCTAAGGACACGACAAGCAGATGGGAACTTCACTTAAGCGTGAGATACATGAAGTCCAGTTAAATCCAGCATTTGGTGAAAATGAGGTGAAGATGTCCAGCTCATGACACCATTCCCTAGATGTGACAATGACAAATTAGAATTAATGCTGATATGAAGCAGCAGATGTTGGATGAGAGATCATGGCTTGGGAATGACAGCATCTTTGGAACATAACAAGATGATGACCAGCAAACGCCAGAGTCTAGTGAGCGTGAGAAGATGACGACTCAGAACTACAGCGTGTGAAGAAGCCAAGTCCACTCGACCAGTGCATGGTAACTGTGATAGAACACTTCTAGGTGATGCTCAACAGAAGCCAACATCTGCTACCGTCAAACGACCATCATCGGCACGGGCAATGGGCAGATACAGAAGGACCGTTAGTACACCGGAACTAGTTGAGAGCAGGAACAAATGAGATAAATAGTACTTCATCACGAGCCATGATCCTTCCCGAGAAGAAAATAGTACACCAGCACGAGAGAAGCATGCTGAAGGATAACCAGCACAGTGTTGCAGATTACTTTAACGGCCTCTAAATAGTGCAGGTTTCTTTTACGGCTATGTCAGCAGCTGCCTCCTGGAATATACCATCTAGGAAACTTAGTCCCGAAGCAAAATTCCAAAATTCACAAAATAGCCATCCTGTATTTCCTTCATTAGATTTTATCTATAAATAGATGTAGGATGCTCCAAACTTAGGTAGTAGAAGTTAGTAGGGAGTTCGGAGTTTTTTCCCTTGTAATCTTTACTTGGGTTGTTTTATCCAAAACTCATTTCTTTCTTTTATTTATGTTTTTCTTTTCTTTCATATCTTGCTAAGAATGGATGAGGTTCTAAGCATCTTGTAGGGATTTTCACTCCTCTAACGAGATAGAGGTAAGGTGAAAGCCCCATTTACAATATGTGCACTAAATCAGATTTAATATGTGTAAACCAATTGCGTATGCCTTTTGTTCTTGTGCACATCATTCACTGTATTTAGAATGATGTGTGTTTTTTCCTCTGCCGGTTGTTTAGTGGTTCAGCTTGTTATAAAATCTGATGAGTGTGTCTTGTACTTGGCCTTTCATTGATTTTGGTTATGGCTAGTATTGTGACTTCAAGTTCTCTAGTTCGGCTAACTTGAGTAAGCAGTGAGGTGATAACGATTTCAGTCTAAATTATGACAATGCGTCGTGCCTTTTGGAACTTTGAGTGAAGTAGGGTCTGATTCTTGTAGAAAGATCTTAATTGATGATACCTTAGCGTCTGTTGGCTCAATGGAAACTCTATATCCTGGTGTGGTTGTCGTGGTAAAGAGTTCAGTTCATAGATCGAAACTGTGTTAGGTGAATGATTAGAGTAAACAGGGATTTCATGGTTAGGTGGTAGGGTGACCATGGAGTAAGTGACACAGGTGTTACTTCGAGTGAGCTGATCCTGAATATTCTTCACTTTCATTATTTTCGGTCCTAACTGTTAGGGATCTTTAACCTCACTTGAAGTTAGAAAACCATAATCGAAGCCTCCAATTTCAGCAAGGAAGTGAAAATACCACTCTTACCCTCTATTTCTTGTTTTGTGTCTTATTTCCCCTATTTCATACCTCGCCAACTACTTATACTTTACTATTTTCTTACTTGCTCTATTTTACTGCTTTTCTAACTTATACAACAGAATTCTACCCCCGTTCCCTGTGGGATCGACATCTTTTACTAAATTTTCTTATGGTGTGAGGTTCTTTATAAATTATAATTCTGATTGGTACACGACACTAAATCCGTCATCACCCCCAAAATTTCTAAAATTTTATGCAAATAGTGATAATATAATAATCCTAATTAAACAAAAAAATGTGATTAATTATAGCTTTGCAGCAGTAAATTTTGTGGAATTGATTCCGAAATCAATGGCATGGATGGAGTGCTCCTAGCGAAACACACGTGACTCCAAAATATACCTTTTTATGACCTAAAATCATGTATATTTAGTTTACTCTTAGTTGATTTTCAATGAATACTACATCTTTTATGAGCTTTCAATGCACTTATAGTTAGATTTGCATGGTTTTGTAGTAAGGAGGTACTTTGGAGATTTTGGAATAAAACTTAAAGACTTTTGCTGGAAAAAAGAAGAAATCACGCAATATTGAAGCTTAAAGAGAAGAATTTAGAAATAGCACGAAATGATGAAAACTTCGAGTCCGGCGTCCACTTGGCGCTGGCGCTTAGTCACCGCCAACTCCGGCATCCATATGGCACCAATGCCTGATCGCTGCCGACCTTGGTGTCACCATGGTTTCACCGCCTGGTCGTCGCCCAAAAATCGCTACTGAAAGTTCAACTTTACCCTTGTCGTGACTTTTCTTATGTACTTCTAATTTAGCCCTCTGGAACCTTTCTTAATGGCCAAGACCCCTTGTAAAGACACACACTATTACATCTTAGTTGGTTTTTGCTAGTTTTAGAGAGAGTAACTTAGGGAGGAAGAAACACACACTATGAATTCTCTTAGAACAACTATGTTCTAAGTAGATTTCTAGGAAAATCTATCCTTATAAGTGATATGGGGTAATGAATTTCCATGTGATGTAGAACAAATTCATGGATCTAAATGGAGGAGTTGAGTTTTCTAATGATGAGATTTCAAGAGTTGGGAAATCTAACCATTATGGTTTAAAGATTTCACCTTCTTTTGTGGATCTAGTTATTTATTGTCGTTCTTCATTATTCATGTCTCTATGTCTTCATCTATGGTTATTCATGCATATTGTCATGTGGATTTCATAAGATTGAAGGAATTTTAGTCTTTGCGTATAGATTTGCATTGATATTGTTATGTATATGTTGAATCTACTTCATTACTCTTATTGAAAAGTGCATAACGTAACTTTTAGTGAACATGCTTTATCAGTTTTCTTGTTTTGCAAGTTTCATGACTTCATTTACATGTAGAACATGAATTGGTACTTACACTTCTTCTTTCGTGGTGATTTAGAGGATTGGTAATAGGTAGGATTGACAATCCTACTCTATTATTGGCTAATTTAGTCCTTATATGCAATAGGGAAAGTAATGGTGAGTATGCATTGCCGATTTGCATGTATTCCTTGACAATAGCTCCTTGGATCTTGGTTGTGATGTGATTTTCTACCTTTACCCATATTATACTTTATTTTCTTTATTTTGTTCTTTGCATGACTTTTACCATATCACTATCTTTTACTTTGTTTTGTTAGATTCTTAGGCTACTAAACTACTAGAAATTGTAGTAAGTAAGGACTCGAACCCAACAACCACTTCATTCAAGACAATATATTTCATGGGAACGAAACCTTAAGTACTATAATTTTAGTATTTTTGTTTTGTTTATTTATAGGCTTAAATCTATTTTTGGTCCCTCGTAACATGGGTCATTTCAGTTTTGGTCCCCAATATGTTTTAGTCACCAATTTTAGTCCCACTAAATTTTTTTTTACCAATTATGGTCCCTTTTAACGGAAAAATTTAGAAGATAACGGATTAACTCATTTGATCGCTAGTCAAATCTATTTTTTTTCAAAATGATTTGCACCATGATGTTTTCAATCCATTTTATGACTCGGTTCCTCATAGATGTTCAACCCATTTAGATCAACTCAAAATCCAAAATGACAGCCGAAACCCAAAATGGGTTGAATATTCATGAGGATCCGAATTATAAAATTGGTTAAAAACATCACGGTACAAATCATTTTGAAGAAAAAAATTAGATTTGACTAGCAATCAAATGAGGTAATCCGTTATCTTCTAAACTTTTCCGTTAAAAGAGATCATAATTGGTAAAAAAATTTAAGTCTGACTAAAATTGGTAAATAAAACATATAAATGACTAAAATTAGAATAACACATGTTATGAGGAACTAAAAATGAATTTAAGTCTTATTTATAAATTTTATTTTGAAATGTTCTTGTACAACACAAGGACACGCAAGAAACAGCTCCGGAACTAAAAGATTTGCAGTCTCCGTAACGAGCGGCTAGTGGTGGTGGTGGTAAAAAAGGAACCAGCCACGGATGAGGTTGCTGCTCGTTGGGCGAATCTGCAGATGATGGCCTGCTACTGGGTCTAGATAACTTGAACAACTGAAGTAGCGCCTGCTGTACTGCTGAACTGCTCTGGTACTGTGTTGGTGCACGACTGCAAAAGAAGAAACCGCCGCCGCTATTGGGTTGCGGATTGCAGTTGAGTCGGTGGAGTATGGAGAGTAACTTCAACTGAAATCGGCTTCAATCGGCTGAATGGAAAGGTGAAAGGAGAAACCGCAGCGGCAGGTGGATTGCGGGTCGGGAATGAAGGAAAGAACCGCCGCAGTGGCGATGTTGGAGGAGACCAAACTGATATCGTCGCTGCTACTGGGTTGAACGAAGAAGAACAGCGGTGGTCTTGTTGCTATGGTGACGAAGTGAAGGGTGATTATTCAGACGGAGAAGAGGGAAAAGAATAGTCGGCGGTGGTGCTGGCTTCAAATGGTGGAAATTCTGCTGCTATTGGGACGATAGTGAGGTTGATCGAATCAGCGCCGCCACTATTGGAGATGGCCAATCGGAATCCGCCAATGGGACTTCATTGAAATCGGCTGGTTATGCAGGCGTTACATGGTACTAGCTTTGGATGATGGCTCGATCAGCAGCACTATCAAAGAAAAAATTTACAGTCAAGGGAAATTGGAAAAAGAAAAAGAAAAAAAAAAAAAAAAAGATGAATTAGTTTAGTAAATCTGTAAAAAAAAAAAAAAAAAAATCAACAAAATTTTAGAAAAGGATTTTTTTAATTGTGAAAAAGAGGGTAATTTATATAATGGTCCTATAGGACCACCATGCAATTTTACTCCTACTATCGCGCTACAGTAACGCACTACAGTGCACGCTACAGTAGCGCTCTACAGTAACGCGTTACAGTTGTCTTCCTTTCTTTTGTTATTTTTGGCTATTTTTTTATTTTATTTTTTGCCTTCGTCCTTGAGACTTGTTTTTCGTCCTTTTTTTTTCTAAATAATTCAGTATTTTTTAAATATTTTTGAATTTTATAAAAAAATATTTTTAAATTATCATTTTATTTGTTTTATAATTAAATAATTTTAGATATTATAATACATATTATGGACGTTTTTATTGTATGATATGATTTCTTTTTATATTCTTGATCTGATAACTATAGTCTGTTGATTTGATGTCTACTATTTTGTGATCTGATGTCTATATAATCATGATTTGATCTACCTTGTTAAGTGTATTTTAGTTATACTGTATAATTTCATTTATATTTTTAATCTGATATCTATAGTCTGTTGATCTGATGTCTATATAATCCTGATGTGATCTCCCTTGTTAAGTATGTTTTAGTTCTATTGTATGATTTCTTTTATATTCTTGATCTGATATATATAGTCTGTTGATCTGATGTTTAGTATTCTATGATCTGATGTCTATACAATCATGATGTGATCTCACTTGTTAAGTATGTTTTAGTTATATTGTATTATTTCTTTTATATTCTTGATCTGATATCTATAGTCTGTTGATCTGATGTCTAGTATTCCTTGATCTGATGTCTATATAATCCTGATGTGATCTCCCTTATTAAGTATGTTTTAGTTCTACTGTATGATTTCTTTTATATTCTTGATCTGATATATATAGTCTGTTGATCTGATGTCAAGTATTCGCTGATCTGATGTCTATATAATCCTGATGTGATCTCTCTTGTTAAGTATGTTTTAGTTCTATTGTATGATTTCTTTTATATTTTTGATCTGATATCTATAGTTTGTTGATCTGATGTCAAGTATTCGCTGATCTGATGTTTATATAATCCTGATGTGATCTCCCTTGTTAAGTATGTTTTAGTTCTACTGTATGATTTCTTTTATATTCTTGATCTGATATCTATAGTCTGTTGATCTGATGTCAAGTATTCGCTGATCTGATGTCTATATAATCCTGATGTGATCTCCCTTGTTAAGTATGTTTTAGTTCTACTGTATGATTTCTTTTATATTCTTGATCTAATATCTATAGTCTGTTGATCTGATGTCAAGTATTCGCTTATCTGATGTCTATATAATCCTGATGTGATCTCCCTTGTTAAGTATGTTTTAGTTCTACTGTATGATTTCTTTTATATTCTTGATCTGATATCTATAGTCTGTTGATCTGATGTCTAGTATTCTCTGATATGATGTCTATATAATCCTGATTTGATCTCCCTTGTTAAGTATGTTTTAATTCTACTGTATTATTTTTTTATATTTTTGATGTGATATATATAGTCTGTTGATCTGATATCTACTGTATTATTGTTTTTTTAAAAAAAGTTTTTTTTAAAAAAAGGTTGTACGTAAAAAAAAAAAAAACTGTAGCGCGCAACTGTAGCGCGTTATTGTAGCGCGTACTGTAGCGCGTTACTGTAGCGCTACAGTAGGAGTAAAATTCACCCTACTCCTATAGGTCCACCGTAAACGAACTCAAAAAAGAGAGAGTGGAAAATAAAATAAAAATTTTTAAATTTAATAAAATAATTTTACAAGAAGGAACTCTGTACAAAAAAAAAAAAAAAAAACTAAACGAACAGAAAATAAAATAAAAATAAAAATCTTTTTAATTTTTTTTTTTAGATGAGAGGGAGAAAAATATGAAGAAAAAAAAAGTAATAACAATAATATCACAAACAACTGTTAGACTAAGAATTAATCTTAATTCCCCGGCAATGGCCCCAAATTTTGACACAACCTGTCGAAATTTCCAAAATTAATTTGGTTCTTTACCAAACTACAATTAATTTGTAGCGATAGTGGTATCAAGTCAAAATTCCAAGGGAACCAATTTGTAATTCAAAGACCAACGATAACCGAAAACTCAAGTTTTGTTAAAGAATACAATTAAATTGTAGTAAAAATAATAATAAATTCAATAATAAAAAATATCCAATCAAAGGGAAAGATGATTCAATTGTCTTGTTGATGATAGATTTGAAATCATTCTTTTGCTCAAATTGTCAATTCTCATATTTAATAGAATAATCATATTAATAGTAGATTTTCTAGTATCATCAACCAAACCTAACATTTGAGTATTTTTACCATGATAAAAATGGGTACAATAGCGTTCAGTGTCTAATCATATAGCAAGAAATTCATGAAATTAATTGGCTACAAACTAATTAAAAAAGATAGCTGCTTTTAAATAGTTTTGCCCATTTGTTTACACCTTAGGCTATCATGTATACACTTGTCTCACCAACATGCATGAATGACCTAATTGCTACTAAATTCCACTAATTTATGTATAATACATAACACTTAACCGGTGAATAGCGAAAGAAGAATCATAACTATTAAGTTGTCAGTTCAACAAGTATTCATAGTTCTCAATTTCCCAAAGCAACAAATAATACTTGAGTTTAAAAGGAGAAAGTTTATTAAGAACAATACCACACAACATAACAATTGAATCAATCCCTTGAATTGAAAAATAAAAATTTAGCCACTCATGTTTCTGAACATGGCTTAAGAATTCTTGAGAAAAAAAAAAACTAAACATAAACAAATACTTTACTTTTTTTTGTCTGTGCTCTCTGCAGAGAACACTCCTATTAATGAAAGATTATCTGCTCGGGCCTAGCTAGAAACTCCCTTTCGTGCTATGCATTCTAGAATCGGAATCTCTGGCCAGGCCTAGACGCTAGCACAATCGCTATTCCAACCCTTTTGAAATAACATTGCGGGGATCTGGGTTTGCACTTATTCGATTTATCTATTAGTTTTGAATACAGAAAAACTATGGCTTGTATTAAAAACTAATATTCACAGATGACATATCATTTTGTTTCAGTATAAATTTGTTCCTTTATATCATAGAACTAGATAACGGGGTGTCGACAAACACAGTAGATACCGTTATTGGTTAAAGTATTGATATATAAAAAGTATGCTCGTAACCGAGATAGCCTGAACATACTATCGGTATAGGTTATTGTGTGGTTTGGAAATTGGTTTATCTAGACTAGTTTAAATCACACAGATATGCCCGAGGCATATTGAGCACGACCAGTTTGGATAGAATTGACTTATAATGATCGGCGTAGTCAATTCGGTCCTAGTATTCCGTCTCTCAATCCCGAGATTGGGACGGGCGTGAGAGTTGGATATCGTGTGCTTTGATTTGCCAAAGAGTGAGGTCAATTGAGGCCAATACCTCGGTAAGTTGGGTATGCGGTGTTTAGCTTTTTACAGGTCGTTGCTAGTCGGAGGAATCCACGTACCGGTTCGCCGGGTTGATGGTGCTCCCGAGATGAGCTCGTAAGGTTATTATACTGAACCCGGCCGGTGAACTTTATGTTCGGTATAATAAAAGGACGAGTGGTACTAATCTCGGAAACCAAGAAGTCGGTGAATTAATTTGTCAGTAAGTTGATAAATCGACGAGCACTAGATCTTTAATGTGGGGAGATAGAAGAAATAATAATGGTGCGATGTAAAGTCGTTTTCAAGCGGTAGTTCCATAATTGGTCCGTTAGTGGTACGACCGATTATGCATTTGACTAATCGACAAGGTAAATTAATTAATCCGAAGGGTTTAATTAATATTTAATCGACAAAGTGAATTTAGAAATTAATTCGATTTTGAATTAATTAATTCTAAGGGTTCGATTAAATTAAATTAACAAAGTGGATTAAATAAATTAATTTAAATGGGTCGATTGGAGTTGATTAGTCGGGAAGACTTAGAGGTCAACGAAAGTCAAATTTTAAGGCCTAACTCAAGAGCCCATTAGGTCTCCTTAGAAGCTCCTATAAATACAACTTATTGGGCAAGAAAACCCTAAGAAACTTGGCAGCCAAGTTTAGGCTAGAAAGAGAAAGTTTGGTCTAGAGAGAGAACGTGTCTTCCTCGTCAAGTTTTCTCTCGAAGTCGACCAAGATAGCTTTCTTCTTCGACAAGAAACTCAGCCCATTCGATAATAGAGCAGTCCGATTATATTTTAGAAAAAGAGGCCGCTGGATTTCTTCCATTTTTCAAGCTGTTCGGTCGTGTGCAGTATTTTACTGCTGCGCGATTTTTGAGCAGGGTTTTTGCTAGCGATCTGTTTGAGGACTTGGCGTGCTGATCCAGTAGCAACCTCACGTTGATCTCTTCCTCTTGGTTGGTGATCCGTGAGGCCTATTGTACAGATCGTGGCTGGGTCTTCACAGTTCAAACTGCTGGCCGTCCGATCGAGTAAGAAGAAAACCAGCGGCTGGTTCATTTTTCTGGGCAGCTTCAATTTGAGAAAAAAAAAAATTCTGGGCAGCTTCAATTTTGATAAAAAAATTCTGGGCAGCTTTAATTTGAGTTTCTTGAGAAGCAAGTTTCTTGGGTTTTCAATCGTATTGCCGTGGGTAACTCCGTAGACGATAGCCCACACTATCTCGGAGTTCGTATTGGAGAATTCTTCGGATTTCTTGTGGAAATTGCGCTAAAGAATTGGGTTTTCTTTTAGGCAAGGGACTTCGCTACAAAAGGTATAATCTTTAAATTCTGCTTTTATTAAAGATTTAATTTTTTGTGTCCCGATTAATAAATTAAATAAGTATAAGCCTAGATCCGTTCATGGGTAAACTAATTTGAGCCTGAGCTTGGTCGAAAGCCTCCGATTCTGGAATGCATAGCACGAAAGTGAGGTTTTCGATTTAGCCCGGGCTTGTTCAGTTTTCCTTCAAATTGGTATCAGAGCGTTGGTTTCGGTCTTTTACTTGTTTGATTAATTACACGGCTTTATTTTGGCATTATTATTTTTGTCGAAATGTATAAACAGGTGGTTATTGGTTTCCCGGCTATTATGGTAGAAATTTAATTTTCATTCATAAACCCCGGGACATGTCCGGGCTTGTTTTATTTTTGAATGGAAATTTCTGTAATAGTAATAACCACGAGCTGGAAGCCGTGTAGGATTAGAAAATCTTGTAGTAGGATTTGATCTAATCATGTCGTCTTTAAATTCCTAGAAAAACGCCTTTGTATATAGGAATTTATGTACTATGACGAAGATGTTATTTTGGATAACTTATATTCGCGGGTTTTGGTTTATAGTAATTTTGGGTGATTCCTAATTACGTAGAAAATCGAGAAAACCCGGGCGAATTGAGAGGAATCCAAATAACGAGTGGGAGCGACACGATGGGAAGTGTCACCGAGGCGTCAAGGAATCAACGATAGAGAAGGCCATAATAGTCGGGAAATTTTATTTTATTTAATTTCCCGTATTTATGATTTTTCGTTGATTGTGTGATTTTCGTTTTATTTTGCATGAACGAAATTCAAACCAAATGTTTTTCAAAAGGTAATGTGCAATTAACTAAGGTAGATTATCTGCATATTAAAACTCCAACGATTTTATGGGTGCGAATATCCATAGTTAAGATATTGCATGTTAAAACGTAAAAATCCTCAAAATTAATTACATTCGCGGGTTTTGGTTTAATCGTAATTTTGGGTGATTCCTAATTACGTGGGGTTTTGGTTTATCGTAATTTTGGGTGATTCCTAATTACGTAGAAAATCGAGATAGAAAACCGAGAAAATCAGGGCGAATTGAAATTAATTAAAAATCTAAGTGGGAGCGGGTTGGTTAATAGCCCCATGGCCTCCATTACGGGTTCATTGGCGATGTGGTTAAACTTGCGTGCTGGCTTAGACCTTCCTCCCTATCGGATGAGTTTTCAATCACAGATATCGTTGGAATGAATTTCTAAAGGGATGACTATAGTGCATTTAATTGGGAAAAGTTGCGACACCCTCACCATCCGAGGCGCATTAGTACCCTAAGTAACAAACTTAGAAGTCACGTAATGGCATACACTTAGTGTACTATTTATAGTATCCCTCCCATCGAGGTTACGCTATCTACGTGTACGGCTAAAATTATCGACTATTAATTTCATTGATCATAAGATCGTTGGTCAGATAATGAAATTAATGAACTTCGGTTCTTCTCGAACGAATGTGGGTTGGCGTAGACGTTCACCCATCGTGACCTGCGTTAATTCCGGTGAGAGAGATGTCGATAGAAGATTATATTTCTTTTCTGAGGATTTTTCAATATTTTCGAAAAAGTATACTGAGACTTGTTTTTTTATTATTTTCAGTTGATATGTCGTTCAACCCGCTAGTTTTCATTTTTGAACCAAAACAAACTCACGAGTCCAAACTATATTGACTGGAAACGTAACCTGGACATTGTCCGTACCGCTGAGGGTTACAAGTACGTGCTTACTGAGGAGTGTCCCCATAAGCAGGGCAGCCAAGCAGTCAGCTATGAGGAAACTCATGAATGCTAGAATGGCTGAGGGCATTTCAGTGAGGGATCACGTGCTGGACAAGATCAGTTGCATCAATGAGATCGAGGTACTGGGAGGTGATATTGATGGGGAGACCTAGGTCGATATCATTCTCCAGAGCTTGCCTCCCAGTTTTGAGCAGTTTCGGTTGAACTATAATATGGACAAGCTCTCATATTCACTCCCCGAGCTCATGACTACATTGGTGTCAGCCGAGGGCCTATTCGCAGAGAAGAAGCAAGCCTTGGCTACTGTTGGTCCCTCAGGTTCCTCTGCTGGGCCCAAAGCCAGGAAGCAGAAAAGGAAGAGAGGCCAGAAGGCAGGAGCTGATCATGGACCCAAGGCAGGCATTGCCAAGAAACAGAAGCTGAAAGGCAAATGTTTTAGGTGTGGCAAAGCAGGACATTAGAAGAAGGACTGCCCAAAGGCTCGAGGTATGTGTAAATTTTCCTTAGTCACTGAGACGTGTTTTGTGGCGAATCCCACGGATACTTGGTGTGTAGATTTGGGAGCCACTGATCACGTTTGTAATTCTTTGCAAGGGTTTCAAGTGACCCGGCTGCTTAGAGAGGGAGAGTTGCAGGTCTACCTTGAGGATACTACCAGAGTTTCTGTTGTTGCAGTGGGAGTAGTTTGTCTTTATTTTTTAGACTCTACATGACAATTGGTTTTCAAGATATACTCCCCAGTAATGCAAAACACAGAAACTAGTAGCTCATCATCGAATCATAATAAGAGAAAAGAGTTTTTCCCTTTGAATCAGACTTTTCTTTGGCACCTGAGACTAGGTCATATCAACCTTAGTAGGATTCAAAGGTTGGTCAAGAGTGGGTCTTTGGACTTACTAGATATTGACAGCTACTCGACCTGTGAGTCCTACTTGGAGGGTAAAATGACCAAGAGGCTTTTCAAGGCAAAGGGGTATAGGGCCAAGGAGGTTTTAGAGTTGATTCATTCTGACGTGTGTGGTCCTATGTCAGTTCAGGCTAGAGGTGGTGAATACCTCTCTAGTGAATTTAGGACCTATTTGTCAGAGGAGGGTATTCAGACACAGTTGTCTGCACCTGGCACACCCCAGCAGAATGGTGTAGCAGAGAGGAGGAACAGGACTCTTATGGAGATGGTTAGATCGATGATGAGTTACAGTGAGTTGCCTATCTCGTTTTGGGGTTACGCCTTGGATACAACATGTTTTTATCCTTAACCTTGTCTCATCTAAGTCTATGCCTACGACCCCAGTAGAGTTGTGGAATGGGCGAAAGCCTAGTCTGAGACATCTCAGGATTTGGGGTTGTCCAGCACATGTGCTCAAGGCAGATGCAGGCAAGTTAGAGGCGAGATCCAAGGTTATGTTGTTTATAGGCTACCCCAAAGGAACGAGAGGTGGTTTATTTTATAGTCCTCAGGATCAGAAGGTGGTGGTCAGCACCAATGCCAGATTTCTTGAGGAGGACTATATTTTAGATCACAAGTCAAGCAGCAAGGTAGTATTGGAAGAGCTTAGAAGTCAGTCCACTATTCCAGATGCACACGTATAGGAAGACACACCACAAGAAACTGCACACACTATCACAGATGATGCTCTTGCACAGGTTGCGCCTCGTCGTAGTGGGAGGGCTATGAGACAGCCCGAGAGGTACATGGGTTTGGGTGAGTCTTCGGACTTTATCCCTGGTGCTCATGAACCAGACCCAGTTAACTACAATGAGGCTCTCCAGGATAAAGATGCAGATTCTTGGCAGAGAGCAATGATAGCTGAGATGGGTTCTATGGACTCAAATCAAGTCTGGGAGCTAGTAGACCTTCCTGATGGGTTTAGGCCTATTGGGTGCAAATGGGTTTACAAGCGAAAGAGAGGATCTGACGGGAGGGTTGAGACCTTCAAGGCTAGGCTTGTGGCGAAGGGGTATACTCAGAAAGAAGGGATCGATTATGAGGAGACCTTTTTCCCGGTAGCTATGCTTAAGTCGATCCGGATTCTCTTGGCCATAGCTGCTCATGTTGATTATGAGATTTGGCAGATGGACGTCAAGATAGCTTTCCTTAATGGAAGTCTTGAGGAAACCATCTTTATGCAGCAACCAGAGGGCTTCATTGCTAAGGGCCAAGAGTACAAGGTATGCAGGCTTAGGAGGTCCATTTATGGACTTAAACAAGTATCCAGATCTTGGAACATTCATTTTGATGAGGTTATCGAGTCCTATAGATTCACTCAGTGTCCGGATGAGCAGTGTGTTTATTGCAGGCGTGATGGTGAAATGGTGGTGTTCCTCGTACTTTACGTAGATGACATCCTTCTGATTGGCAACAGTAAGAAGGTGTTGTCAGACGTAAAGGCATGGCTGTCCAGGCAATTCGATATGAAGGATTTGGGAGAGGCTGGACATATCCTTGGGATCAAGATTATTCGAGATTGTAGGAGATGTTCTCTGACTCTCTCTCAGGCATCCTACATAAACACGATTCTGGCCCGTTTTAACATGCAGAACTCCAAGAAGGGTTCACTACCTTTCAGGCATGGGGTGCATTTGTCTAAGGAGCAGAGTCCTAAGTGTTAGAGTAGAATACATAAGCTATGCTTGTATTGTACAGTTTCCCAGTTTAATATATCGATTTGTGTTTCAGTCATATCCGGTTGTGTATTTATCGTCCATTTATATTATGTAAGTAGATGATGAGGTGTCTGGTGTGACACAGTAGATCTCATCATTGGTTGAAAGACATAATATATAAATGAGGTTCGTAACCGAGACGGTTTTGGACAAACTGTCGGTCTAGGTTATTATGTGATTCAGATAATTAGTTTGTCTAAACTAATTGAATCATATAGATATGCCCGGGGCATGTTGAACTTGACTCTTAGGAATAATTTGTCTTGTACTGATTTAATAGACAAATCGATCTTTGTATTCTATCTCTAAATCCCTAGACTCGAGTGGGCATGAGAATTAGACATAGTGTACTTTGATCTGCCAATGGGTGAGGTCAAATGTGGCCAATAATCTCGGTAGGTTGGGTGCGCGTGTTTAGTTACTTGGTGTGCTGCTGCTTGTCGAAAGGAAACCATGTACCGGTGCGTCCGGGGTGATGGTGCTCCCGAGATGAGCTCGAAATGTTTATTATACTAAACCCGGACGGTGGACTTATGTTCGGTATAGTAAAAAGGTCGAGTGGTACTAGTCTCGGAATTAAAGAAGTTGATGAATTAATTTATCAGTAAATTAATGAATTAACGAGCACTATATCTTTGATGTGGGGAGATTATGAATATAATTTAATTAAGTTGTTCCGGAAGCAATTCTGGTGTAGGGTGGTAGTGCCATAATTAATCCGTTAGTGGTACGATTAATTATGTACTGGGTTAATGACAAAGATAGATTTAATTAATTTAGAAATTAATTAATCCTTGTGTCAGTTGGTTGTGAATCATCCCAGGAACTGGTTTGGGATAAGTGAATCCCTGTGTCAGTTGGGAGTGATTCATCCCAGGAACTGGATTGGGATAAGTGAATCCCTGTGACAGTTGGGAGTGTATCAGTCCAGGAACAGGATTGAAGGAAACAGAATCTGTATCAGTCCAGACACAGGATTGAAGGAAAACAGAAACCCAGTAGGAAGACCAATCCTAAACCAACTTGGAGTCTCTCTTGTAACTCTATAAATAGACAAGGGATCAGTCATTCAGAAGACAACAATAACACAATTAATCCACAGGATTTCTAGAGAGAGAAAATTCTAGAGAGAGAAAACGTTTCTCTCTCCAAGTCGAATTTTCAAGAAAGTGTGCAGCTGGTTTTTGGGTTTCTAGTGGCTGAAATTTTGGCCTTGGTTTATACCAGCTGCACGTAGCTTTCTCTCTCTGCGGGCGGTGCGTTTATAGTACGTGCCAGGTGCTGCGGGGCTAGAGTTTTCTAGCAGGTGGATTGTGGTGAGTAGCTGATCAATTGACTTCTAGTTCGTTGCCCACACAACGTGAAGTCATAGTCTTGAGGCATACAAGAGAATCACCAAGTGCACGCTTCAAAGGTACTTTTCTAAGATTCCGCTTTAATAGAAATTTTTGTTGCGTGGTAAATCGAGCAAGTGCAAACCCAGATCCTACCAAAAATCCTTTCACTAAGACTGCTGAGGAGATAGATGCCATAAAGGCGGTACCCTATGCTTCTGCAGTGGGTAGCCTCATGTATGCTATGTTGTGTACGAGGCCTGATATTTGTTTTGCCGTTGGCATGGTTAGCAGATATCAGAGTAACCCTGGGAAGGCTCACTGGGAGGCAGTAAAATGCATTCTCAAGTACTTGCGCAGGACGAGAGATTATGTCCTAGTTTATAGAGCGCAGGAGCTTGTACCTTTGGGTTACACAGATTCGGACTTTCAAGGTGATTTGGACAGGAGTAAGTCTACCTCTGGGTTTGTGTTTACTCTAGGAGGTGGAGCCATAGTATGGAAGAGTGTCAAGCAAAAATGCGTGGCGGACTCTACCATGGAGGCCGAGTACGTTGTCGTTTCAGAGGCAGCGAAAGAGGCTGTGTGGCTTAGAAACTTCCGGATGGACTTAGATGTGGTTCCTGAGTTGCCTAGGTCTATCACAGTTTATTGTGATAACAATAGTGCAGTTGCTAACTCGAGGGAACCACTAAGGCGAGTAAACACATAGAGCGCAAGTACCACCTGATACGAGAGATTGTAAAGAGGGGAGATGTAACCGTGGCCAAGATAGTATCAGATGACAACCATGCAGATCCTTTCACAAAGCCATTGACCCTAAAGGTTTTTGAGAGACATGTGGAGGGCATGGGAGTCAGATTCTTGAGGGAGCCATGTTAGTGAGCTTAAAGGTGTTCTGGAGATTTCATTATGACAGCAGTGTAATAGCGGGTTGGACAGTTTCTGTACTTCTTAGCATAGCTTTGAGTATTAGTGGGAGATTGTTAGTTTTGAATACAGAAAAGCTATGGCTTGTATCAAAAACTAATATCCACAGATGACATATCATTTTGTTTCAGTATAAATTTGTTCCTTTATATCATAGAACTAGATAACGGGGTGTCGACAAACACAATAGATACCGTTATTGGTTAAAGTATTGATATATAAAAAGTATGCTCGTAACCGAGATAGTCTGAACATACTATCGGTATAGGTTATTGTGTGGTTTGGAAATTGGTTTATCTAGACTAGTTTAAATCACACAGATATGCCCGGGGCATATTGAGCACGACCAGTTTGGATAGAATTGACTTATACTGATCGGCGTAGTCAATTCGGTTCTAGTATTCCGTCTCTCAATCCCGAGATTGGGACGGGCGTGAGAGTTGGATATCGTGTGCTTTGATTTGCCAAAGAGTGAGGTCAATTGAGGCCAATACCTCGGTAAGTTGGGTATGCGGTGTTTAGCTTTTTGCGTGCCGTTGCTAGTCGGAGGAATCCACGTACCGGTTCGCCGGGTTGATGGTGCTCCTGAGATGAGCTCGTAAGGTTATTATACTAAACCCGGCCGGTGAACTTTATATTCGGTATAATAAAAGGACGAGTGGTACTAATCTCGGAAACCAAGAAGTCGGTGAATTAATTTGTCAGTAAGTTGATAAATCGACGAGCACTGGATCTTTAATGTGGGGAGATAGAAGAAATAATAATGGCGCGATGTAAAGTCGTTTTCGAGCGGTAGTTCCATAATTGGTCCGTTTGTGGTACGACCGATTATGCATTTGACTAATCGACAAGGTAAATTAATTAATCCGAAGGGTTTAATTGTGAATTTAGAAATTAATTCAATTTTGAATTAATTAATTCTAAGGGTTCGATTAAATTAAATTAACAAAGTGGATTAAATAAATTAATTTAAATGGGTCGATTGGAGTTGATTAGTCGGGAAGACTTAGCGGTCAACGAAAGTCAAATTTTAAGGCCTAACTCGAGAGCCCATTAGGTCTCCTTAGAAGCTCCTATAAATACAACTTATTGGGCAAGAAAACCCTAAGAAACTTGGCAGCCAAGTTTAGGCTAGAAAGAGAAAGTTTGGTCTAGAGAGAGAACGTGTCTTCCTCGTCAAGTTTTCTCTCGAAGTCGACCAAGATAGCTTTCTTCTTCGACAAGGAACTCAGCCCATTTGATAATAGAGCAGTCCGATTATATTTTAGAAAAAAGGCCGCTGGATTTCTTCCATTTTTCAAGCTGTTCGGTCGTGTGCAGTATTTTACTGCTGCGCGATTTTTGAGCAGGGTTTTTGCTAGCGATCTGTTTGAGGACTCGGCGTGCTGATCCAGTAGCAACCTCACGTTGATCTCTTCCTCTTGGTTGGTGATCCGTGAGGCCTATTGTACAGATCGTTGCTGGGTCTTCACAGTTCAAACTGCTGGCCGTCCGATCGAGTAAGAAGAAAACCAGCGGCTGGTTCATTTTTCTGGGCAGCTTCAATTTGAGAAAAAAAAAAATTCTGGGCAGCTTCAATTTTGATAAAAAAATTTTGGGCAGCTTCAATTTTGATAAAAAAATTCTGGGCAGCTTTAATTTGAGTTTCTTGAGAAGCAAGTTTCTTGGGTTTTCAATCGTATTGCCGTGGGTAACTCCGTAGACGATAGCCCACACTATCTAGGAGTTCGTATTGGAGAATTCTTCGGATTTCTTTTGGAAATTACGCTAAAGAATTGGGTTTTCTTTTAGGCAAGGGACTTTGCTACGAAAGGTATAATCTTTAAATTCTGCTTTTATTAAAGATTTAATTTTTTGTGTCCCGATTAATAAATTAAATAAGTATAAGCCTAGATCCGTTCATGGGTAAACTACTTTGAGCCTGAGCTTGGTCGAAAGCTTCCGATTCTGGAATGCATAGCACGAAAGTGAGGTTTTTGATTTAGCCCGGGTTTGTTCAGTTTTCTTTCATTATCATGCAACAAAAATTTTTAATTAAAAGCGGAAGAATAAGAATTACCTATTGAAGTGTATACTTAGGTGATTCTCTTGTATGTCTCAAGACTTTGCTTGTATGCTGTGTGGGCAGCAGTCTAACGAGCAATTTGATCAGCTAATCACCACAACTGGGACTCCTGAAAAATTCTACAACCAAGCAGCCTAGCGCGTGAATCCCACACGCCACCGCCACCCCTTTTCACGCGCCGCCGCAGCCGCTAGAAACCCAACGCCGACGCCGGGAAAACAAATTCTGACACTGCCGCTATCTAGGAAACTGAGCCACCGGCCAAAGGGGAAGAAAACCCAACTTTGAGAACAATTAATTTCTCTCTCTAATTTCTTGAATTATGAAACTATAGAATTGTGTGTCTTAAATAGCTAATCCCTTGTCTATATATAGAGTTACAAGAGAGATCCCAAGTTGGTTTAGGATTGGCCTTCTTAATGGGTTTAGGTAATTAGTTTCCAAATCCAATTAGGTAACCAATCTGATAGGATAAACCAAATCCTACTAGATTTATAATCTCTAGGATTTTCTAATTCTAATTGAAACTTAAGACTTAATTAATTAATTAAATAATTTTACTTTGTTAATTACTCAATTAACCCTTAGGAATAATTAATCAATTAATTAATTCTACCTATTCAATTAACCCATTACAAAATTAATCGTACCACTAACGGATTAATTTTGGCACTACCATCCTACACCAGCATTGCTTCCGAAACAACTTAATTAATTTATATTCATAATCTCCCCACATCAAAGATATAGTGCTCGTTAATTAATTAATTTACTGATCCTTTTTACTATACCGGACATAAGTCCACTGGTCGAGTTAGTATAATAAACATTACGAGCTCATCTCGGGAGCACCATCACCCCGGACGCACCGGTACATAGTTTCCTTTCGACAAGCAGCAGCACACCAAGTAACTAAACACGCACACCCAACCTACTGAGACTATTGGTCACAATTGACCTCACCCATTGGCAGATCAAAGTACACTATGTCTAATCCTCATGCCCGCTCAAGTCTAGGGATTAAGAGATAGAATACCAAGAACGATTTGTCTATTAAATCAGTACAAGACAAATCATTCCTATTGGTCAAGTTCAATACGCCCCAGACATATCTATATGATTCAATTAGTTTAGACAAACCAATTATCCGAATCACATAATAACCTAAACCGACAGTTTGTCCAAAGCTGTCTCGGTTACGAACCCCATTTATATATTATGTCTTTTAACCAATGATGAGATCTACTGTGTCACACAAGACACCTCATCATCTAACTACATAATATAAATGGACAAATAATGCACAACTAAATTTAACCAAAACATTAATTGATATATTAACTGGGAAAAAGTACAATACAAGCATAGTTTATGTATTCAACTCCAACAATTAATACTATATTTCCTAACATAGTAAAATAGTAAAAAAGATATATTATCCCTTAAATAAACTAACTTAATATCTTAAAAATCCTAATTCCTAATTTTTTACTAATTCAATTCTAACAAACGAAATATTCCATCAATAAGGCAAAAATAAGTTATGCAGAAATTCTAGAAACTGCAACTTAGTCCCTGAAGTCTTTAGTATTTTTATTCGGACTCTCATACTTTTTGAAAAATTGTAGTTTGGTCCCTGCATGTGTAACACTGAGCAAAATGTCTTCAAAATCCATAATTTAGTTCCTAACACCAAAATGTGAACATAAGCAATAATTATCTTGTAAAAGCCTATAAATCTCCAAGATATACAATAACAATCACTAACTTAATAGACTAATCACTTCTTCCCACAATAACCCTATAAATTGGGATTTTTCCACTTCAAGCTACAAAAAATAACTGAATCAGCCTTACTAATGACTTCACCACGAGTAGAGTATAATAACGAATAGTCAAAAAAAAATATTATGACCACACAAAAACAAAAAACAATACAAGTAACTCTTTACAATATATTCCACCATGAGTATTTAATTTGCTGATGTTGGGAATCTATTGTGTATTGATTAGGGTGCAATTGTTATATTGTGCGTATGTCCCTATAGGTTACAAGAATAGGCTCCAGTCTCACCTTCACCAACATGGGGCGTGTGGCTTCAACCTCATGCCCAAAACCCACTTTTTCCATCACCACCCATGTTCAACTTCCATCTTCTCGAAACACAAAATCGAAAATGACCATCATCCATGATTTTTCTTCATCGAAAAAACATTATCCATGATTCTTTTATGTTAGAAAACATTAGCAGCAAAAAAGTATAAAACCCACTCCTCTATACACCAAATTCAAAGACCATCAATACTGCATCGTGTTCTGTTTTATATAAATACTCGAGTGTTGCTTGATATTAAACACTATTTTCTTTGATATAAACCTCCGCTCTGACTTATATGATCAAGAAAACAGAACAGGCCTGGGCTAAATCGAAAATCTCACTTTCGTGCAATGCATTCCAGAATCGAAAACTTTCGACTCGACTCAGGCTCAAATTCATTTCCCCTTAACAGATATAAGATTATACTAGTTTAATTTATTAATGGCCGAATTGGTATTTTGGTCCCTAATAAATGAGGGTGTTGCTATTTTGGTCCCAAATAAAACTACGATTGCTGTTTTGGTCCCTTATCAATTTTTATTAGCATTTTTAGTCCCTTTTTACGAAAAAATTTAGAAGATTACGGATTAACTCATTTGATCGCTAGTCAAACCTATTTTTTTTCAAAATGATTTGTACCATGATGTTTTCAATCCATTTTATGACTCGGTTCCTCATGGATGTTTAACCCATTTAGGGTTTCAGCCGTTATTTCAGATTGTGAGTCGATCTAAATGGGTTGAACATTCATGAAGAACAGAGTTATAAAATGGATTGAAAACATCATAGTACAAATCATTTTGAAGAAAAAATTAGGGTTTAACTAGCGATCAAATGAGATAATCCATAATCTTCTAAACTTTTTCGTAAAAAGGGACTAAAAACGCTAATAAAAAATTGATAAGGGACCAAAACAGCAATCGTAGTTTTATTTGGGACCAAAAGAGCAACACCCCCATTTATAAGGGACCAAAATACCAATTCAGCCTTTATTAAAATGACGTTCAAGAAATTAAATCTTTAGTTAAACCGGAAGGACTAAAGATTATACCTTTGAAGCGAAGTCCTTAACAAATAAGAAAACCAAATCTCCGGTAAAGCGACTACCACTGAAATCAGAAGAATGACTCCAAAACAACTCTGAACTAGTGTTGCTAGTGTCTACAGAGTAGCCCAAAGCAAAACGAAGTAATCCCAAGAAACTTGCTTCGAAAAAACTTAAATCTGCCCAAAATAGATTTGCCCGGAACCTCCCTTAGTCTCCACCGCTGGCCGTCGGATTGCGTAAGGATTTCAGCCGATCTAACCGCCGATTCCAGCCACGATCTATACAGCTTTCACCGTGGATCACCAGCCTAAGGAGAGATCAACACGGGGTTGTCGGATCTAGCACGCAGGAAGCCGGACGGTCACCAGAATTCGAAGAGGTGCGGCGGTGCTAACAAAATCATGGCGGCAGCGATGGTTTTGGGAATAAAAACCGGCGGGCACAAAGATAAACCCGATGGGCTTAAGTTTTTCGAAGAAAGAAAGTTATCCTAGTCGACTTCGAGAAAGAACTTGATGAAGAAGACAAATTTCTCATTCTAGACTAGACTTTCTTTCACTAGGCTAAGTGGCCTCCAAGTTTCTTTTGTCTTGTTAATGCCTAACATGGGATATTTATAGGGAGCTTCTAAGGAGACCTAGTGGGCCTTTGAGTTGGGCCTTTATGTTTGACTTCCATTGACCCCTTAGTCTTCCCTAGACTAGTCAACTCCAATCGAGCCTTTCGAATTAATTCTTTAACCCACTTGGTTAATTTAATTTAATCGAACCCTTAAGATTAATTAATTCAATTAGAATTAATTTCTTAATCCACTTAGTCAATTAAATATTAATTAAACCTTTAGGATTAATTAATTCACTTTGTCAATTAGTCAAATGCATAATTAGTCGTACCACTAACGGACCAATTATGGAACTACCGCTCAAAAACGACTTTACATCGTGCTCACTTAATTATTCTTCTATCTCTCCACATCAAAGATCTAGTGCTCGTCGATTCATCAATTTACTGACAAATTAATTCATCGATTTCTTGTTATCCGAGATTAGTACCACTCGACTTTTTTATTATACCGGACATAAAGTCCACCGACCGAGTTTAGTATAATAAACCTTACGAGCTCATTTTGGGAGCACCATCAACCTAGCGAACCAATACGTGGATTCCTTCGACTAGCAACGACACACAAGAAGCTAAACACCACATACCCAACTCACCGAGATTTAGGCCTCAATTGACCGCACCTTTTGGCAAATCAAAGCATATGATATCTAATTCTTATGCCCGTCCCAATCTCGGGATTAAGAGATTAGATACTAAGACCAAATTAACTACGCCGATCAGTACAAGTTAATTCTATCTAAACTGGTCTTGCTCAATATGCCTCAGGTATATCCGTATGATTTAATTAGTTTAGACAAACTAATTTTCAAATCACACAATAACCTATACCGATAGTATGTTCAAACTATCTCAGTTATGAACATACCTTTTATATATCGATACTTTAACCAATAACGAGATCTACTGTGCTTTTCTACACCCCGTTATCTAGTTCTATGATATAATGAAACAAATTTAATACTGAAACAAAGTGATATGTCAACTGTGGATATTAGTTTTTTCATACAAACAATAACTTTTCTGTATTCAAAACTAACATATGAATCCCTACTATACATGATATGAAAGACTATTCTATTTGATATGAACCCCTAGTTTCGTTTTATATAAAAACATGTATGTTGTATTGATATAAAACCCTGCTATGCATGAAATGAACCATTTTGTCTAATATAAACTATATTATATATGATATGACCAATTTGTTTGATTTCATATAAGAATCTGTCAGTTGTATTGATATGAAACACTGTTATGTATAATATGAAATCATGTTTTATCTGATATGAAACTATATTCTATATGATATTAATCCTTTGTTTGATGTCATATAAGAACCTGTCTGTTGTATTGATATAAACCCTGTTATACATAATATGAAAGAGTGTTCTGTCTAATATGAAATTAGGTTCTGTATGATATAAACCGTTTGTTTGCTTTCGTATAAGAACGTGACTATCATATTGATATGAATGCTATGTATGACATGAAATCATATTCTGTCTGATATGAAATTATGTTCTGTATGATATGAACCGTCTGTTTGCATTCATATAAGAACCTGTCTGTTATATTGATATGAATGCCATGTATAATATGAAATCATGTTCTATTTGATATAAAACTATGTTCTGTATGATATGAACCTTTTGTTTGCTTTCATATAAGAATTTATCGGTTGTATTGGTATAAAATCCTGCTATGCATGATATTAAAGATATTTTTATTTGATGTGAAACTTTGTTATATATGATATGAACCCATTGTTTGATTTTATATAAAAACTTGCGTATTATATTGATATGATATCCCACTATATATGGTATGAAAGATTGTTCTATTTGATATGAAAACCATGTTTTCTGTGATTTGAATCCCTTGTTTGATGTCATATAAGAAATACAAAATTTTTTAAACTTGAAAGTGGTTGAGGATTAATCATGTTCTTCTTTCTTAGTTTCAAACATCAGTCGCCGCCTCATCGTCTTATTCATATGGAATTACATCGCCTTCGTCATTGTCAAAAACTTCTTGGGAACATAACTATTGCGAAATTTCGTGTTTGCTGTAAATTTCTTTTTTCCTTTGAAGTAGTCGTCAAATTTGTTTTCGTGACCATCATATATCTCTTCATTGGAAGTGGTAATGGGAGAACAAGTTGCAGGAGACGGTGATGACAGTTTCGAACTAATGAAGAAGATGAAAGCAAGTGAAGGCTACTGCACTCGTGGGAAGATTAAAACGGAAAAAGTCAATAAAAAATTTAGTGTCTACCTAAAATAATAAAACAGTACAAATAAGAGTGGATACACAATAGAATGATGGCCCTATATAATTTGCGATTGTAGGGTGAGACACCATACCAATTACTTTGTCATCTACTTGATTTGTCTTTAAATAATAGGCATTTTAGAAATTGCAGAGTTATTAAATGTATTAGTGAATTGGTTTTAGTTAATGTAATAATAAAAAAAAATGCAAGAATAGTCCTAAATTTGTCAACTATGTCATATAGTAAAAGAGAAAAAGATTATTAATGATGTTTTGAAACGTGCAAATAGACGGAAATATAATCTAAACTGGCAAACAAAAAATACCATTTAGCTATTACCGATGTGGTTTCAATTAGAGTGCGATTATTTTGCAGAAATGATAATGGAATAATCGTAAAATGATTTCGATTATTTATTTTTGAAACGATAAAAATAAAGATTAACGAAATTTTATAATTAATAATTCAAAACCCACCTCATTAATATATAGAGATTAATGATTACCGTCCTAAAAAAAAAAAAAAAAAAAGCCTGATTATATTTTTTAAAAGATTCGATGCATATGTGAATCAGGAAACAAAACAATCACATTCATTGAATGAATCACCCCTTAGTCTATCAAATAACTCAAGCGTTTGTTTGATGCAAGGCAAAGTAATGATGATTAATGACTTACCAATTCTATTCCCACCAAACAAACTCCCTTCGCCATTCAAAATTCCCACTAGTTCTCTTTCTCTTCTCTTCTTCTCCACCACCAGTCCATTAGACAACAATTGGCAACCCTAAAGTGAAATCCCATGGCCGACGGCAATAACGTCTTACCACCGGCGCAATTGACGGCGAGTGGTCGACCAGTTCTCCACCCGGGGGAAATTGAGTCCAGTCTTGTTTCTTTAGTTGACCTCTTATCAGAAGAGAATCCCAGTTTCCCTCACCTTAAATCCGGCCTTCTCATTCTCACTAATCATCGCCTTCTATGGCTTCCCAGTTCTATGCTCAACCCTGTATATATCCCTCTTTCAGCTATATCTCACATTTTCTCCCTAAAAAAGTCAATAAAATCTGTATTTTCAAGTCCTCGAATTCGGTTCCAGGTCTTGGTGTCGTCCGATGGAAAAGTCGATAGTAAAGGCGTGAAATCGATGGTGGTCACTTTAATAATGAGGGGAAAGTCGGATCCCGAGGCTTTTTTGGGGAAGTTTTGGGAGGCATTTAGGGGCAGGGCCTGGGTGGAGAATGAGATGGGTAGGGATATAACTCAGGCAGCGCAAAGTTCCGGATCCGCCAGTGGAGAGGGGAGCTTGGCACTGAAAATGCCAGTGGTGGGCGTGGCCGGCATATTGAGGAAGGAGCAAGAAATGTGGGAGAGTACTGATAAGAGCTTGCAGGATGCATTTCAAGACTTAAATGCTCTGATGGTATAGTTCGCTACTGAATTTTCTTTTTCTTTTTGTTCATTGTATTATCAAGGATACGATTGTATTATACTGTCTTCCTTTTACTTTAGTAGTAGTTTTTTGACGAATATCTGTGGTACCTAGTCTATCCACTAATTTAATCTGAACGTGATCTTTAGCTGTTTTTGGGGGGGGTTCTGGTCGATTGACTAGTTTGGCTTACAAAAGAAATGTAGGAAAACGGGCGATGTTCAACATTGGCTATTGATAAAGCAAAGACCAAATTTTAGGAAAAATAGAGTTATGGGCCTTATATTGCTGTAGAATTTTAGTAATCTTCATTTATCTGATCTTGGAAAAGAGGATCCTTTTTATCATCAAAGGTTTTAGGTGTTATGTACTGGTGCATAGGGACTATCATAGGCAGTTATCAAACTCTATTTTTCAAAAATTTCTTTTACTTCCAATCAGCGTCTGTTTACTGTTACTTCTTTAGTAAATTGTTGGTTCTGCCTTTCTAATTTTGGATATGTATTGAATATTTGTTGCTCTGGAGCCATGTTGCCGTTGATAAATGTTTTAAGATATTTGCAGATTTAGAAGCATAACTAAGATTGATTCGAAGTCGATAATTCGCCATACAACCATTCTTTGTTGATGCCATTTACCTTACTTTTGTTCTTTGCAATGATAGTTTGTGGAATTGTTTGTTTGCACTTAAAAGCATATGGTTTTCAAATATTACATTGGTGAACTGTTGAGGTTTTCACCATAGTGTATCAAGAGCTTATTAATTGGCACATTGCTTTGGTACACCCGTGAAAATCTTGAACTTTAGTTAGAAGTGGAGATGATCCTAGATCTCATACATGTGGTGGTCTTTTGGCTGTTGGGCAATGAAACTTGATATGTCGATCATAATTCTTGTTAGTGAGAGAAGAGTTCATAATTGCAGAGTAAGGCAAAGGAAATGGTGATGCTGGCTGAGAAGATGAGGTTAAAGCTTCTGTCTGGTTCAAATACTCAAACAGGTGGAGCAACTGAAGATGACTTGGGTACCAAAGAAGAGATGCAGGATTGGTTGTTGAGTGTAGGTATTGCATCTCCAGTAACAAAAGAGTCTGCTGGTGCTTTGTACCATCAGCAGCTATCACGTCAGGTTTTCTGCTTCTTGCCTTGCTTGACTTCGTTCTAAATAATTTGTAACTGTCAATCTGAGTCTGGCAATTTTCAATTTGGTTACCTAAGATCAGGTGTTCTTTTTTTTGGTACAAGTATTGGTAGTGTATCTTTCGCATTTCCTGTATACTTTACGGCTCTAGTCGGAAGACTTGCCTCATTACTTCCCATCGATCAATTGGTGCACCTGACCAACCTACCCACTCACGGTGTTGAGCAGGCTCCGGAACCCATTAATTTTGCACCCTCTAACATCTCGAGCCTTAAGGACAGAACCCAACCTTATTCTCGAACCATCTGTCAAGCTCTACCCTGCCTGCATTTCCTTTTTAAGGGACCAAAAAATTGTCTCCACCGGCTGCCAACAACAGTCTTGAAGCGAAAGCAACTTCTATTAGTTGGTCTCTTGAAACTACCCATCATTCTTTACATGGTCTAACTTTAGATGTAAAATGGCATTTGATTTCGGGCACCTCTGAGAAAGGAGTGGAATTTCTGTGGGCACATCAAATAGACATTTACGAATTGCGACTATGTAGGGTAGGGGGGATGAAGAGCCTCTGAAGTGATTGAAAGACAATGTATATTGTTGCTCATCTCTTGTGATGATAATGTTGAAGTTAATGCTTGACGTGGGTATGTGGGCTTCTTTTCACACTAGCCCTTGAGGAGATATTAACTAACTAGGTTAGAGAATAAGATCGTTATGCTTGATGAGGATTTATCCTCTTATCTAACTGGTGGTTATTACCCGATATCTATCATTGAGTCAATATCAGGATTAAGCCGCTTGCCATAAGGCCAATCATTCCTTATGAGAGGAAGTTAACAAAAGAGGAACTTAGATACCTGCGAGACAACTAGGACTGGGATAAGGAAATGTATGAAATTTGTCTCAGTGATTGCTGAATCTCTTCCTTGGCTTAGTATAACTCCTCAAGAGATTTCCATACATTCTGCTAACTCTTCTTTAAGAGAAACTATTGACAGCCCCAAGCTCTTGGTATCATGACAAATTTCTAGCCTGGTCCTATCTTTGACGGAACTTCATCCTGCTTGAAGTTCAACGGTGATGTCTAGAGCAAGATCTATTTATTTGGGTAAGAAGGTGAATGATAATATTGTCTTCTTGGTTGGTTAGTACTTATAAATCCAACTTTTCCACCACACTGCTAATGTAGATTACTGATAGGCAAGGTATCCAGGACAATTAGCTAGTTTCTAATCCAATTCAATACATCTGAAAGTTTCTTGAGTTCTTTTTTAATGAAGCCTGATAGTGTTTTAGTGTTATAATTCACCTTAAATGATTAACTATAGACGTAATGGACTTAATTGATTCATGACTAAGAAGAAATTGTGTGTTACTAATTTGTCAATGTACAACTCTTCTATTCTTGGGTTTACTACTCCGTGTCCTTTGACATTTTGTTTTATGGTAATATTTTAATAAATAAAGGAGTAAAGAATTTTCCTTTGTTCCTACCAAAATTGAAAGAAAATCTTTAAGTTGAAATGATATGAAGTTGCACCTCATCTCCTAATAATAAAGTACATATAATTTTCATTATATTTTATTGCTTCATTGTGGACTTGAGATTCAAATCAAAACTAAACGGGAATACAAGCTGTCATCATGAGACTGAATTATAATATTTAACAAAAAGAATATTATTGTTGAGCTGGAGCCAAAAATTTTAACTAAAAAATTTCTAAATCTTGTTTCTAATTTAGTGGAAAAGGGAAGACTAAATTATCTGATGATATGTCTCATATCTTTATATCCGCAATTTAATATTTCAAATTGATATGTCTTCCTCATTGCATCCTTGCACTCTAAATATGATATCAAATTTTGTTGTTGTAAAAAAGAAGATATTTAATTCTGTAAATTTTCAAATCTGCAAAGATGTAGAGTAGCACAACAATGGCAATTCAATATAGATATTGCTTAGAAGTCAGACATTTTGGTAAATTACTTTTCTTCTTACCATGGCCCTTTGAAGTAAATCCCCTATGGTTAACCGGGTATAGTTACATTGCTAATTCGGGTTCTATGTATGAATGACTTAGTCCTGTGCTGAAAATTACCATTTTTCAATTTAGTATTTGATTATCATTTTCTAGTATTGGCTTTTAAAATATGATAGCTCAAGGGTGATTGAAGCTCTATTGACAGCTGAATTTTAGACTTCCATATTTCTATTTCTTGTTGTCGGGTTTACTGAAAGTGTCTAAAATCACTTGAATTTTCCTAGCTGGCAGATTTTGTCAAGATTCCATTAGAGAGAGCTGGCGGAACAATTAATCTTATTGATATGTATTGCCTATTTAATCGGGCTCGTGGCACAGGTTATATTCTGTAATACATCCACGCTCATCTCTGATTGCTTTAACCATTGCTTCCTTGATAAAGATGTATAAGATCCAATCCTTTTAATTTTCATGGATATGAGTGCCAGTTACTCTTCTGACGGTTAAGTTTCCTGACAAATTGTGCAGAATTAATTTCTCCAGACGATTTGCTTCAAGCTTGTTCCCTGTGGGGGAAGTTTGACGTGTATGTCCTACATTATTTTATATGTTAATTTGTTTGCGTATAAAGAGAAACCAGATAAAATGTGTGAAGCACAAGACAATTATAGTGTTACTTAACTTTTTAACCTATCATTCTACATTTATTACCAAAAGTGTTCCTAACAAAATGGTTTTCTGCTGAAACGACCACCATAACGCATACTATGCATCAACAAATTTGTACATAAAATTTATTTGAAATAATAGAACTGTTTCATAATGTCATAATGCTAGTGTGCTGAATACTCTTAAGCCATCTTTCACCTTTGTGATTTTCCCATTCTTAAATAATCGCGCTATAAAATTTATAAAATTATCTTGTTCAAAATTCTTCTTGCTTTCTGCTCTGCAGTCCAGTGATACTACGGAAATTCGATAGTGGCGTCATGGTCATCCAGAATAAGACACATAGTGACGATGAGGTAATTTGATTATTTCAAGCTTTTTTCTCCCAACTGTAAACTCGTTGAAATTGTAACTATCTGTTTATTTTTTTTCCTAGAATTTGTTAAGTGTAATATATGAGGTGATTTTATCTTTTTTGTGGTTCTTTAGTATGTCTGTGTTATATGGAAATTAAGTATAGTGCAGCAAGTGATGATTGATTCTAGCAGTTTGCAAATAAGTATATATAGATTTTATACAGAAGTATGTTTGTAAGATGTTTGATTCTTAATTAAATATTCAAAGGATAATATTATGTTATTGTTTGGGCTAGAATTGTGTTGAACTTGCTCAGTTCAGAAACCTATATGACTGGAAAGAATATGATATTTCTTATCACTCTACTATCTGGTTATTGACTAAATGGATAACTAGGGTAAACATTTTTATTAGACTAGATAACCCTGCAGGGAGTGTCTTATATTTTCTCATCTACATTGAATTTCGAAAGCTAAACCATTAATCAGATAGAGAAGAAAGATACACATACAAAACTCATCTGTGTCCAATTTGAGTTTAGAGCTGATTAAACCAGGGTGATTTAAAACTTTCCTCTCCTGATGCCCCCAAATCTGCAAGTTAGTACAAGGTATATTACTTGTGTTGGTACAAGGTATATTACTTGTTGGCAGTCTAGTTTACATTGCCTGAGATTACAAGGTTTAATATCTACCGTACTGGAGATAAATTTTCTGGTGGCCAAAGTTATCTTAGGAAAAGGCAAATCCGATGAGATAAAACAACTTGATGCCAATTCAAAGCTCTTCTGATCTTTATTTGAGTTGATATGTCTTCGTCTAGATAGAATTAAGGAGATGTGAGCTTAGCATTTTGGATAAAGGTAGGGGCTAATTGAAGAGGAAAACCTATTTATCCTGTATAGATATGGCAAGAAAATGATTTTTCCTTTGTTAGGTTTTGGTAGGGAAGAAGGTGGTTTGGTTGCTAGCCATTGTTTCTCTTCTTACCTAAAGTTTGGTTGCAGGGATAATTGTGATAAAGGAGGGAAAATTCTTTCATGTAAGTTTTACCATTTTATGGGTTTAAGGTGTTAGTATAGATGTATATTAAAACCTTAGATATGAAACACTAGTAGCATTATTATTCCATTGGAGCAATTGCAACCTGAAGGTTGCTTTTGTTCTAACCAAGTAATGAGAATGCTTACCTCTGTGTGTGTTTGTGTGTCTATAACTTTGATCCTTGCTTTCCCCTCAAAAGAACTAAATCTTTGTTCCTTTTACTATCAATATCTTGGAAGGTGAAATCCAAAGATTTATCTGTCAAATGCCAAAAAACAGCATCATATTGCCCGAGTCTGGCATTAAATTGAACAATTAGTTAACTTTCCGTATGAGTGGTGATAGGTAGAATGAATTGATAAAGAAAAATGGGAGAATGAATGATGTCTCACACACAGATACACAAAATCACCAATCACACTTTTTATGTAATGCAACATGATAAGGGAGAATTTTGTATTTTTTTTGTGTGCCGCCTCATTCGCTCTACAAATCATTACCCTTTCTGTCATTGCAATATTTGATGGTATCTGATTGACATTGATGGATATACATCAACTTGCTACCACAGGAAGTAGAGTAGAATTGTCCAACTTGGTGGAACTGTAGTGTTTAATTTAAGTAGTCATTCTTTAGATCGTCATTGGTGGAATATAATGTTTACTTGTGGTTTCAGCATTGTCCATCTTTGCTGGTAAATCATTAGATTTATCGGCTGTTTGAGAGTATGTCCTTGGAAGTATGTGGCAATTTGGTTACTTATGGAATCTATAACATAAAAGTAGACCCTGCTGGTACAGTATATAAAAATTAATGCCTACGTACTTTCTGTACACTTGTTTATCAAATTTATAGTCTTGTCCAATAAAGTCCCAGTGGGATTTGGTTAAATATTGACTACTATTATCTAATTATGGTGACACAAGATGTTCTACATGTTAGTTGCTTACTTTCTCAAGTCTTACTCTTTGAGTGTAGGTGTTCTCTAGGATTAGATCTTTGGTGACAAAGCCTGATGCTCTACTGAGCGGGGTCAGTGCTAGTGATGCTGCAATGGCTTTGGGTGTTGCTCCAGCCATGGCAAAAGAATATCTACTCACTGCTGAGGGCAAAGGTATTCTCAAATAAATTTTTGGTGTGCATTACTTGCTGTAGAGTTGACTTAATATGGCATTCTATTCTATCTGCAGGGTTATTGTGCAGGGATGTAAGCCCAGATGGTTTTCGGTTTTTCGTGAATTTGTTTCCGGAAATAAATTCAGATGATATATACTTGTAAGTTAACACTTGTTCAGTGACACAAAACGTTTTTATTATTACAGTTAAAGCTTTCCCTAGGCGGCTTTGTTTTGGTTGGATGTAATAACCTCGTTTGCATCCATAATATGTTAGATTCTTCTGTCACAGGCTTGTCAGAAATTTGTCTTGCGTTTTACTCCCAAGCACTCAATTATCATGGACACCGCATCTGTTAATCTGTTTATTCATTTGGAACAGGGTGAGAGATTACAGTATTTATGCGGCATGGATTAGCACTGTTTCAATTTCAAGGTAAATTATATCGTCAATGACTGATTTTGATTTGGACAAATATGAATGGTCAGAATTATTGTTTCATCATTTCTTATTGTTATAATTTCTGCTATATTTTCCTAAATCTTGAAAATCTTAACAGATGATGATAGTGATCTGGAACTTGTTTATAAAGATCCCATCAAGAAGGGATTGAAACCGCCAGCATCATCTTTTAGATGGTGATGATTAATTGGCAAAATAAGAAGCGCTATTAGTATGGAGCTGCTGTTTCGCCTCTGGTCATTGCTTCCTGATAGAAAGATGGACTGAACATAGACATGATAGGTGAAAGGCAGTGAACGCCTTTCACAAGTCAGAGGTGTAGGCGCTTTTATTTGCTTGTTGCATCTTCTGGAGAAGATCTTGCAGGTTGATGTTATAAAAATATTGTACCTAAGATCCTGAGGCAATGCAGGCTGCAATGATCAACGACAGCGTTTTGTGTTCAAGGTTAGAGTTGGTCGTGGAATATGCATATGCGCTTTTTGTTCTCTTTTTGAATTCCTTTCTAGTTACTATTGTTTCAAATCGTGGTTATAGACTATAGTTCATTTGTGTGAACATGGTTCTTTTTCCACTTATCAAGGGGATAAAATTAGGACTATTGTGGGCTTTGATACGAGGGTGAATCTAGTGGGCATAATCCACCCATTACTCAAATCTCACAAATATATCATGTTTAGCAATTGGCTTCAGCATATACATCTTCTTTTGTATCTTTTTCTTTTTTATGACTTCTTTCCCCTTCGATTCGATCCTTTTTTTTTTTTTTTTTTTTTCATAAATTATAATTTTTTTCTTATTTATCTTTATTTAAATGATCATTTTATCTAATGTTATCTTAATCATGATCATTTAAAATTAGTAATAATAATTTGTTCTATTTTTTAAAATTTTTTTAAAAATTTAATTAAAATATTAAAATATTTTTGAATATTAATTATTAAATCTCGTCAAAATTGTCAGTCTTTAATCGGTAATTTATATGGTGGTCCCATACTCTTATTGTAGCGCGGTACAGTAACACGCTATAGTGCGCGGTACAGTAGCGCTACAGTGTTTTCTTTTCTTTTGTTATTTTTGGCTATTTTTTATTTTATTTTTTTGCCTTCCTCATTGAGATTTTTTTTCGTCTGTTTTTTTCTAAATAATTCAGTATTTTTTTAATATTTTTGAATTTTATAAAAAAATATTTTTAAATTATCATTTTATTTGTTTTATAATTAAATAATTTTAGATATTATGATACATATTGTGGACGTTTTTGTTGTATGATATGATTTCTTTTTATATTTTTGATTTCATAACTATAGTCTGTTGATTTGATGTCTACTATTTTGTGATCTGATGTCTATATAATCCTGATGTGATCTCTTTTGTTAAGTATGTTTTAATTCTATTGTATGATTTCTTTTATATTATTGATCTGATATCTATAGTGTGTTGATCTGATGTCCAGTATTCTCTGATCTAATGTCTATATAATCCTGATGTGATCTCCCTTGTTAAGTATGTTTTAGTTTTACTGTATGATTTCTTTTATATTCTTGATCTGATATCTATAGTCTGTTGATCTGATGTCTAGTATTCTCTGATATGATGTCTATATAATCCTGATGTGATCTCCAATATTAAGTATGTTTTAATTCTATTGTATGATTTCTTTTATATTCTTGATCTGATATCTATAGTCTGTTGATCTGATGTCTAGTATTCTCTGATCTTATGTCTATATAATCATGATGTGATTTCCCTTATTAAGTATATTTTAGTTCTGTTGTATGATTTCTTTTATATTTTTGATCTGATATCTATAACATATTGATTTGATATTTACTGTTTTATTATTTTTTTTAAAAAAATATTTTTTTTTAAAAAAATGCTGTGCGTAAAAAAAAAAAAAAAAAAATTGTAGTGCGCAACTGTAGGAGTAAAATTTACCCTACTCATATAGGCCCATCGTAAACGGACTCTCTTTAATCGGTTTAAAGATAAAAAATATACTCAAAATTAATAACTTTGGTTTCAAAATTTTCAAAATCACATTTAAATGGTAAATGACATATTTTTTGTACCCACTCCACAAATAGCAAAATCATCTTAAATATAATAAAATAGAAGAAATATGAGAGTAACAAATTCTCCAACCAAATAACGTGTCATCTAAAAATTTAATATATTTACTTAATATAATTTTACCTATAATTACTAATTTCACTTTTAATTACTAATAATAAACTTATCATCAACTATCAATTCGAATTGTAAAATATAATTTCATCGTTTCTTCATCTCTTCTTTTAAAATTTTTATATTGAACTTCAATTGTATATATCTTTCTCCACTTCTCATCAACCATTAATTCTCAAACACCACATAGAGACGAAATCATCAACTAAAATATATATTTTGCTCTTTTTTTTAATACAGAAATATTCATGGCTACCACAATTTTCTTTCGTCTCCCTCGTCATTCTCAAATACCAAAGGTATATTAATCTGTTATATGTCAATCACTCTGCATTACTTTTGTCTAATGCCACTCATTGTGATATGTATTGTTCATTGTTTTGTCTTTGAAGGATATGAAAATTTAGGACACGGATTCCAAGTCGTCAATGTGTATATATTTTCTTTAATTTTTTTTATTTTATATCTTGATTACATTCATCTTGATAATAAAGACTCATTACCATGTTTTTTTTTTTGTTTTTTTGTATTTTACAGAAATCTTCATGGTTTCCACAAGAAATCAACAACTCTCTCACATCTTTCATTTCCCTAACTCTTCCCACGAATTCCAATTGTGATTTTTCTCCAACTATTCTTCCATTATCTCTTAAAATTTTTATTATAATTCAAATATTAATACAAATTTTTCACAAGAAAAATTTCACATTTTTCACAATACAGGAATCTTCATGACTTCCACAAAAAATCAACAACTCTCTACTATCATTCATCTCCTTTACTCTTTTCACGAATTACAATTATGGTATTTCTCAAACTCTTTTTCTATTATCTCTTAAAATTTTTATTAATTGTAGTAATATTTTATATCTTGATTATCTTTATCATGATGATAAAGACTGATTATTAGTTTTTTTTTTTTTACATAAATCTTCATGGCTTCCACAAGAATTCAATAACTCTCTCTCATCTTCCATCCCCCTCACTCTTCTCACGAATTGCAATTATGGTATTTCTCCAACTCTTTTTCTATTATCTTTTAAAATTTTTATTAATTGTAATAATTTTTTATATCTTTATTAGCTTTATCATGATTATAAAGATTAATTATGAGTTTGTCTTCTTTTTTTTTTAATAGAAATCTTCAAGACTTCTACAAGAGATCAACAACTCTCTCTCATCCTTAATCTCCCTCACTCTTCTCATGAAATGCAATTGTGGTCTTTCTCCAACTCTTATTCTATTATCTCTTAAAATTTTTATTAGTTGTAATATATTTTATATCTTGATTATGTTTATCATGATGATAAAGATTATACATTCAATTTCACTGATTTATTAAAAAAAGAATAATATGATTTTAAATAAAAATAATTATTATCTAATTTAATGTATTTATCTGTAACTTTCATGGATTAAAAATAATTAATTTAATCAATCAATCAATTTTAATTCCTTAGAGAGTTTTGTAACTAAATCATTAATTCTCATTTACACATATAATTTATGCACACAAGAAAAATAAAAGTCCCCATACGTTAATAGATACATAACTACATTAATTATTATTAAAAAATATATTAATGTATTTTAAATATTTTTAAATAACAAAACTGAGTTAAAATCTAATTATGAAATAAAAATAAACATAATTATTGTGTAATATGAATTTAGCTTTTGAATATATAAAAATTAATTTAATAATGAGATAAGATGATAAGACTTTGAAGAGATAAAAATAATTAGAATGATACTAAATAAGATTAAAATCTAGATAAAGATAATAAGAAAAAAATAAATATTCATGATAAATATGATTTTGAACATATCTATTAATCTATCTATTTATCTATTAATGTGCAACCCCTTTTATCAAATAAACCCCCGGTTTTTTATATGTTTTTGTGTAAATTTTTTTTCTTTTTTTACTTTTACTTTTACTTTTACTTTTTTTTTTTAAAAAAATTTGAATGGTTACACAAATAAGAAATAATCATATTTTTATATCATCAAATTTACTAAAATATTAAATTTTTAATGTAAATTATATTTCAGAATTTGAAATATACAGGAAAAACTATCAATTATGTAACAATTTGATGATATTAAATTGTTATTAAACTTTCAATAATTGACAAATTATACAGTAATATTAATGATTGTTAACTTATGATTTTAATAACATAGTTAAACTTTTTTTATTAATTTTTAATACATTAAATAATAATATTATGAAAAAAATTATATATAAATATATGAAATTAAATAAATCTTAATTTTAAAATATTTTTATTAATATTTGGTTACAATTCTTTTTTCATAGACATTTTTCTATTAAAATGTGATCAAAATTATCTCAATTATATCAACAATTTATATTAATAAAATTAACAGATAAATTATTAATATTATAATTTACTAAACATTTATATACACATTGTTTGTAAAACAACACTACCAATTTATAAGAACCGGCAAGGCATCCCTGTATATGTACGATATAATTTACCGTGCGTAGCATGGTGGGATCACTAGTTTTTTACTATTTTGGGATTGGCTCTTTCCTTGCACACGTGCGCATGCCTTTTGTTTTGTTTTGTTTTTCTTCACCGTGGGACGTGTTTTTTTCCTTTCCGTCTCCGACCTCGATTTTTTCTCTCCCTTTTCGTGAGCGGGGATATTTTTCCTTTTTTTTTTTTTCTTCTGTGAAACTTTTTCTATCTGTTTTTCTTTCTAAATAATTCAGTATTTTCTTAATATTTTGAATTTTTTATAAAAAATATCAAAAATATTTTTAATTATTATTGACGTAAAATGTGAAATTATATCAAAAAATTATATACAAAATTTCATATCATACCAAATTTGAATTCATATAAAGCAAATCAACGTTTCATGTCATGTAAAACTTGAATTCATATCAAACCAAACAAAGTTTTATATGAAACAAACATATTGTTAACTTTTTTTTTTTTTTTTTTGTATAAAAGCATGTTTCTTGTATTAATATGAAACCATATAATGCATGATATCAAACAATGTTCTATCTTATATGAAACTATGTTTTTGTCTGATATGAACCCTTGGTTTATTTTCACACTATGTTGTATTGATATGAAAGTCTGTTATGCATGATATGAAACCATGTTCTATTTGATATGAAATTATATTTTGTATGATATGAACCATTTGTTTGTTTTCATATAAGAATCTTTTTTGTTGTAGTGATATGAAAGTTCGTTATACATGATATGAAATAATATTCTGTCTGATATGAAATTATGTTCTGTATGATATGATTTTTTTTTTTTTTTTGGTGCTTTCATATAGGAACCTCTAAGTTGTATTTGATACGAAACCCTACTATACATGATATGAAACCATGTTCTATATGATATGAAACTATGTTATGTATGATATGAACTCTTTGTTTGTATAAGAATATATTTGTTATAGTGATATGAAATTATGTTATATATGACATCAAATGATGTTCTGCATGATATGAACCTATATTTTTTATAATATGATTTTTTTTTTGTATAGGAACCTCTATGTTGTATTTGATATGGAAGTCTGCTACGCGTAATATGAATCATGCGTTATATGATATTAACATGATTTCATATTCTGTATAACATGAATTTTAAAAATAAAAAAATTTAACATATTTAATGTTAAAAAAAGAGTAAATTCCAAAATTGGTCACCATATTATAGTCAGTTTCTGGTTTTGGTCATCACACTTTAAAAATTATTTTTAAACTCATCATACTTTACTTTTGCTTTAAAAAATGGTCACTTCGTCAGTACCTCCGTTAAAACACTAACAATATTTTTAAGGGTTATTTTTGTCTTTTTAATCATCCTTAAATAAAAAAAATTAAAAATTAAAAAAATCCACTTCAATTAGGGTTTCTGCCCTCCTCCCTCCATCCCTCCACCGCCACCGCCGCCGTCGCCTCCGCCTCCCTTGAAGGAAAACAGAACAAGCTCGGGCTAAATCGAAAATCTCACTTTCGTGCTATGCATTCCAGAAATGGAGACTTTCGACTCGGCTCAGGCTCAGGCTCAAATTCATTTCCCCTGAATGGATCTAGGCTTATACTTATTTAATTTATTAATCGGGACACAAAAGATACAATCTTTAATTAAAGCGGAAAGTTCAAAAGATTATACATTTGAAGCGTGTCCCTAGCAATAAGAAAACCAAAGCTGAAAATCCTGCTATTTACCGCTTGGGACCAATCACGAGAGAATCACGATAACAACTTTGTCTCTACCTCGAAATCGCGTGGGCGACAATCCAAAAGGTAGCTAAGACACTAAAGAAGAGATCCATATGAGACCCACTTCCAAAAACTCGTCAAATCCTCAGCAGGTCGTTGCCCGAAGATTACTGCGCTTATTTACTGCCTGGTTGCAAAATCCACTCGAAATCCGAAGAATACTCCAATTCGACTCTGAACTAGTGTGGGCTAGTGTTTACGGAGTAGCTTATGGCAAAACGAAGAAATCCCAAGAAACCCACTGTTGGAATTGAATACATAAGCTATGCTTGTGTTGTACTTTTTCCCTGTAATATATCGATTTATGTTTTGGTTATATCTTGTTGTGCATTAATTGTCCATTTATATTATGTAAGTATATGATGAGGTGTCTGGTGTGACACAGTAGATCTCATCATTGGTTGAAAGACATAGTATATAAATGAGGTTCGTAACCGAGACAGTTTTGGACAAACTGTCGGTTTAAGTTATTATGTGATTCAGATAATTAGTTTGTCTAAACTAATCGAATCATATAGATATGCCCGGGGCATATTGAACTTGACCTTTAGGAATGATTTGTCTTGTACTGATTTAATAGACAAATCAATCCTTGTATTCTATCTCTTAATCCCTAGACTCGAGCGGGCATGAGGATTTGCCATAGTGTACTTTGATCTGCCAATGGGTGAGGTCAATTGTGGCCAATAGTCTCGGTAGGTTGGGTGCGAGTGTTTAGTTACTTGGTGTGCTGCTGCTTGTCGAAAGGAAACCATGTACCAGTGCGTCCGGGGTGATGGTGCTCCCGAGATGAGCTCGAAATGTTTATTATACTAAACCCGGCCGGTGGACTTATGTCCGGTATAGTAAAAAGGTCGAGTGGTACTAGTATCGGAATTAAAGAAGTTAATTAATTAATTTATCAGTAAATTAATTTATATTAACGGGAACTATATCTTTGATGTGGGGAGATAAATGAATATAATTTAATTAAGTTGTTCCGGAAGTAATTCTGGTGTAGGATGGTAGCACCAAAAATTAATCCGTTAGTGGTACGATTAATTTTTAATGAGTTAATTGAATAGGTAGATTTAATTAATTAATTGGTTAATAATTCAGTAATTAACAACGTGAAATTATTTAATTAATTCCTAAGGGTTAATTAAGTAATTAACAAAGTGGAATTATTTAATTAATTAATTAAGTCTTAAGTTTCAATTGGAATTAGGAAATCCTAGAGATTAAGAATCTAGTAGGATTTGGTTTATCATATCAGATTGGTTACCTAATTGGATTTGGAAACTAATTCATTACCTAAACCCATTAGAAAGACCAATCCTAAACCAACTTGGGGTCTCTCTTGTAACTCTATAAATAGACAAGGGATTAGCTATTCAAGACACACAATTCAATAGATTCACAATTCAAGAATCTAGAGAGATAAAAATCCTAGAGAGAGAAATTAATTTCCTCTTCTCAAAGTCGGATTTTCTAGTAATTTGGGACAGCTGGTTTTTGTCTTGCTTGGCCGAAATTTTGGTCTAGTCTTGCTAGCCCCGTGTGTTGCTTTCTCTCTCTCCGGACAGTGCGTTTGCATTACGTGCTAGGTGCGGAGGTGCTGGATTTTTCTAGCAGGTGGATTGTGGTGAGTAGCAGATCAATTGACTTCTAGTTCGTTGCCCACACAACGTGAAGTCATAGTCTTGAGGCATACAAGAGAATCACCAGGTGCACGCTTCAAAGGTACTTTTCTAAGGTTCCGCTTTAATTAGAAATTTTTGTTGCGTGGTAAATCGAGCAAGTGTAAACCCAGATCCTATGTGGCAAATCCTTTCAATTGGTATCAGAGCCTGGTGTAGGGGGTTTTGGTACTTGTTCGATTTATTACATAGTTTTATTTACAGATGGTTTAGAATCCTGACTATTATGGTTACGTTTGTATGGGTTTTAATTAAACTCCGGGACATGTCCGGATTTAATTTTATTATGAATGTTTGTAATAGTATAACCACGTGCTGGAAGTCGTGTAGGATTAGATTAAATCTGTAGTAGGATTTTTTCTATGTAATTTCAATTCTTTAATTTTCCTAGAATGCCTTGTAGTAGGAAAATTGTTTTTTGTAATCGAAGGCGTTATGGTGGGCGACTTGAATTCGTGGGTTTCGGGTTATCGTGAATTCGTAGAAACCCAGGCAAATCCAGAACGAATTGCAAGAAGACCAAAGAGTGTGGGAAAAAGCGAAGGAGGATTTGGTGGCAGGAGGTGACGTCGGCAACAACTGCCGGCAGCAGTCGCGTCGGCCAGGGGCAGCAGGAGCTGCTGTCGTGCAGCATAGCAGGGTGCTGCGCCAAGGCACGACAGCAGCGTGCGGCAGCAATGCACAGGGCCTCGCGGGCACGGCCCGTGCGGGTGGTGGGTGCGGTGCGGCCTTCGGGTCGTTCGAGCTGTTTTTTGCCAGTTTTTTCTCCAGTTTTCATTTTTTGAAGTTCAAGACTCGCTCCATCGAGTGGCATGATAGGACACGAGATCAAGGCAGATGATGGAAGTAATTAAAACCATAATAGTCAGAAAATTTATTTTTCATATTTATTTCCCGTATTTATCATTTTAATTTTTATGCTGTATATTAGATGCATGATTTAAAGCATGACTGGTTTTATGGTTGGACATAACTTAGGTTAGTTAATTGCATGTTAAAACCAGAAAAACCCTCAATTTGGAAATCTAAGTGGGAGTGGGTTGGTTTATATCCCCATGGCCACCATTACGGGTTTATATGCGATGTGGGTGGGCTTGCGCGTTGGCATTAGGGCCTTCCTCCATTCGGATGAGTCTAGCCCCGAGATCGCTAGACTATGAACTTCTGAGTAAGATGACTAGAGCGAGTTTAACTAGGAGAAATACGACACCCTCTCCATCTGAGGCGCACTATCCTGAGGTAACAAACTCAGAAGTCACGTAATGGCACACACTTAGTGTACGATTTGCAGTATTCCTCCCGCGAGGTTACATTGCTTACTTGTACGGCTGAAAGCACCGACTATTAGCTACATTGACCAAAAGATCGTTGGTCAGATAATGTAGTTAATGAACTTGGTTCTTCTCAAACGAATGTGGGTTAGCGTAAACGTCCACACTGCGTGGCTTGCGAGAATCCCGATGGATGAGATGTGGTTGATTAAGATTATTGTTTTGAGGGAAGTCAATAATTAATTAGAATTTTTCAAAATTCTAGGCTTAATAACTGAAACATTGTTTGTTTATTTTCCAGTTTAATCGATATGGCATTCAACCCCTTAGCTGCTATTTTGAAAAACAACAATTTAACTGGAACTAATAATGTCGATGGAAGTCGTAACTTGGACATTGTCCTTAGGGCTGAGAGCGCTCCTATGAAAGATCATGTCATTGACATGATTAGTAACATCAACAAGGTTGAGGTAGTGGGAGGCGAAATCGTTGGTGAAACCAAAGCCGATATTGTCCTCCGGAGCTTGCCTCAAAGCTATGAGCGGATTCGGTTGAACTACAACATAAGTAAAATGTCGTGGAGTTCATCAGAGCTCTTGGCAGAGTTGGTGGCGGCTAAAAGTATTCTTCAAGAGAGGAAGCGAGCTTTAGTCGCAGTCAAAGCTTCAGAATCTTCTTCTAAGCCTGAGGCTAGAAAGAAGAAGAAGAAGCTCGAGGGAATAGCTCAAGTGGCGCAAATTGTGTATAAGCCATGTATTGCAAAGAAGAAGTCGGAAGACAAGTGCTTCAAGTGCAATAGGATGAGACATTGGAAATCGGATTGTTCAAAGCTTATAAGTACGATAAATTCTGCCTTAATTACTGAGACATGTTTAACAGCGATTCCCACAGATACTTGGTGTGTGGATTCAGGTGCCACTGACCATGTTTGTAATTCTTTGCAAGGGTTCCAAGTAACCCGTAAGCTTGGAGAAGGCGAATTGGATATCTACTTGGGCGACACTACAAGAGTGTCAGTAGAAGCAGTGAGAGTAGTTAAGTTGAATTTCGAAAATTCTAGCTTAGAATTAGTTAATTGTCTTTATGTACCGAGTTTTAGAAAGAACTTGATTTCGGTTTCTAAACTCTTGAACAACGGGTATAAGTTTATTTTTTCTGATGACTGTGTTATTTTTAGAAGAAATGGAAAACTTATTTGTTCTGGTTCATTGGCGGACAATTTGTTTGTGGTTAACTCTAACTCACCTGTTGCGCAAAACATAGAAATAGATAGCTCAGGATCCAATATTAATAAGAGGAAGAAACCTTCTGAAATGAATCAAACCTATCTTTGGCATCTCAGCCTAGGTCATATAAACCTTAGTAGGATTCAGAGATTGGTCAATGATGGACCTTTGGGTTCATTAGATATTGACAGTTATGCAACCTGCGAATCTTGCTTGGAAGGTAAGATGACCAAGAGACTTTTTAAGGCAAAAGGTTATAGAGCTAAAGAAGTATTAGAGTTGATTCATTCTGACTTGTGTGGACCTATGATGGTCCAGGCACGAGGGGGATTTGAGTATTTCGTGACGTTCACGGATGACTACTCTAGGTACGGGAACATTTACCTAATGCGCCACAAGTCTTAATGTTTTGGCAAGTTCAAAGAGTTTCGGGCAGATGTGGAGAAACATCATGGTAAGAGTATCAAGGCACTGCGTTCAGATCGTGGTGGGGAGTACCAGTTCTATGAATTTCGAGATTACCTCAGTGAGGTAGGAATTCAGTCTCAGTTGTCTGCACTTGGCACGCCACAGCATAATGGTGTAGCAGAAAGGAGGAATCGAACTCTTATGGAAATGGTTAGGTCAATGATGAGCTATAGTGATTTGCCAAGTTTGTTCTGGGGATATGCCTTAGAAACGGCAATGTATATTCTTCATCTTGTACAATCTAAAACCGTGCCTTCAACCCCAGTAGAGTTATGGAATGGGCGCAAGCCAAGTCTAAGACATCTCAGAATTTGGGCTTGCCCAGCACATGTGCTTAAGGCAGATACGACTAAGTTAGATGCTATAACAGAATTAATGCTGTTTGTAGGATATCCAAGGGGAACCAAAGGTGGTCTATTCTATAGTCCTAAAGATCAGAAGGTGGTGGTAAGTACCAACGCTAGATTTTTAGAAAAGGCTATGTCTTAGACCACAAGCCCAAGAGTAAGATAGTACTAGAAGAGATTAGACGACAAACTACTAATCCTGATGCACCAGCACAAGTAGATACACCACACACTGCACATGAGATCACAGATGATGCGCCTACACAGGTGGTGCCTCGTCGTAGTGGGAGGGTTGTGAGACAGCCCGACAGGTTCATTGGCGTGGGAGAGGCCTCAGACCTAGTGCCGGTGCGCCTGAACCTGACCCGATTAACTACAATGAGGCGCTTCGAGATAAAGATGCAGAATCTTGGCGTAAGGAAATGATATCCCAGATGGGGTCAATGGACCACAGTCAAGTTTGGGAGCTTGTGGACCTGCCTGATGGGTTTAAGCCTATTGGATGCAAGTGGGTCTACAAACGTAAGAGAGGACCTGACGGGAAGGTGGAAACCTTTAAAGCTAGGCTGGTGACGAAGGGGTATACTCAGAAAGAGGGAATCAATTATGAGGAAACCTTCTCCCCGGTAGCCATGCTTAAGTCGATCCGGATTCTCTTGGCCATAGCTGCTCATATGGATTATGAGATTTGGCAGATGGATGTCAAGACAGCTTTCCTAAACGGAAGTCTTGAGGAAACCATCTTTATGCAGCAACCAGAGGGATTCATTGAAAAAGGCCAAAAGCATAAGGTTTGCAGGCTTAAGAGGTCTATTTATGGACTTAAGCAGGCATCCAGATCTTGGAACATCTGGTTTGATGAGGTAATCCAGTCCTTCGTGTTGGAGTAGAATACATAAGCTATGCTTGTATTGTACAGTTTCCCAGATTAATATATCGATTCGTGTTTCAGTCATATCTTGTTGTGCATTAATTGTCCATTTATATTATGTAAGTAGATGATGAGGTGTCTGGTGCGACATAGTAGATCTCATCATTGGTTGAAAGACATAATATATAAATGAGGTTCGTAACCGAGACAATTTTGGGCAAACTGTGGTTTAGGTTATTATGTGATTCAGATAATTGGTTTGTCTAAACTAATTGAATCATATAGATATGCCCGGGGTATATTGAACTTGACCTTTAGGAATGATTTGTCTTGTACTGATTTAATAGACAAATCTATCCTTGTATTCCATCTCTTAATCCCTAGACTCGAGCCGGCATGAGGATTAGACATAGTGTACTTTGATCTGCCAATGGGTGAGTTTAAATGTGGCCAATAGTCTCGGTGGGTTGGGTACGCGTGTTTAGTTATTTGGTGTGCTGCTGCTTGTCGAAAGGAAACCATGTACCTGTGAATCCGGGGTGATGGTGCTCCCGAGATGAGCTCGAAATGTTTATTATACTAAAACCGGCTGGTGGACTTATGTCCGGTATAGTAAAAAGGTCGAGTGGTACTAGTCTCGAAATTAAAGAAGTTAATTAATTAATTTATCAGTAAATTAATTTATAATTAATGAGCACTATATCTTTGATGTGGGGAGATTAATGAATATAATTTAATTAAGTTGTTCTGGAAGCAATTTTGGTGTAGGATGGTAGTGCCAAAATTAATCCGTTAGTGGTACGATTAATTTTGTAATGGGTTAATTGAATAGGTAGATTTAATTAATTAATTGGTTAATTATTCCTAAGGGTTAATTAAGTAATTAATAAAGTGGAATTATTTAATTAATTCCTAAGGGTTAATTAAGTAATTAACAAAGTGGAATTATTTAATTAATTAATTAAGTCTTAAGTTTCAATTGGAATTAGGAAATCCTAGAGATTAGAAATCTAGTAGGATTTGGTTTATCATATCAGATTGGTTACCTAATTGGATTTGGAAACTAATTCATTACCTAAACCCATTAGGAAGACCAATCCTAAACCAACTTGGGGTCTCTCTTGTAACTCTATAAATAGACAAGGGATTAGCCATTCAAGATACACAATTAATCCACAAGTTTTCTAGAGAGAGAAAATGTTTCTCTCTCCAAGTCAGATTTTCAAGAAAGTGTGCGGCTGGTTTTTTGGTTTCTAGTGGCTGAAATTTTGGCCTTGGTTTATACCAGCTGCGCGTAGCTTTCTCTCTCTGCGGGCGGTGCGTTTATAGTACGTGCCAGGTGCTGCGAAGCTAGAACTTTCTAGCAGGTGGATTGTGGTGAGTAGCTGATCAATTGGTTTTTAGTTCGTTGCCCGCACAACGTGAAGTCATAGTCTTGAGGCATACAAGAGAATCACCAGGTGCACGCTTCTAAGGTACTTTTCTAAGGTTCTGCTTTAATTAGAAATTTTTGTTGCGTGGTAAATCGAGCAAGTGCAAACCCAGATCCTATGTGGCAAATCCTTTCAATTGGTATCAGAGCCTGGTTTAGGGGGTTTTGGTACTTGTTCGATTTATTACATGGTTTTATTTGCAGGTGGTTTAGAATCCCGACTATTATGGTTACGTTTGTATGGGTTTTAATTAAACTTCGGGACATGTCTGGATGTAATTTTATTATGAATGTTTGTAATAGTATAACCACATGCTGGAAGCCGTGTAAGATTAGATTAAATCTGTAGTAGGATTTTTTCTATGTAATTTCGATTATTTAATTTTCCTAGAAAGCCTTGTAGAAGGAAAATTGATTTTTGTAATCGAAGGCGTTATGGTGGGCAACTTGAATTCGTGGGTTTTGGGTTATCGTTAATTCGTAGAAACCCAGGAAAACCCAGAACAAATTGCAAGAAGACCAAATAGCGTGGGAAAAAGCGAAGGAGGAATTGGCGGCAAGAGGCGATGCCGGCAGCAGTCGCGCCGGCCAGGTGGTGCTGCAGCAGGCAGCAGCTGCTGGGCAGGCGGAGGGCCGCGCGCACGGCCCATGCGGGCTGTGCGCGCTGGAAGTGCAGCCTTCGAGCCGTGCTGCGGCACGGGCGGCCTATTCGGGCCGTTCGAGCTATTTTTGGCCCGTGTTTCCTCCAGTTTTCATTTTTTGAAGTTCAAGACTCTCTCCATCGAGTGACGTGACGTGACGGGACATGAGATCAAGGCAAAGGATGGAAGAAATTAAAACCATAATAGTCGGGAAATTTATTTTTCGTACTTATTTCTCGTATTTATTGTTTTAATTTTTATGCTGTATTTTAGATGCATGAATTAAAGCATGTCTGGTTTTATGGTTGCACATAACTTAGGTTAGTTAATTGCATGTTAAAACCAAAAAAACCCTCAATTTTGAAATCTAAGTGGGAGCGGGTTGGTTTAATATTCTCATGGCCACCATTACGGGTTCATATGCGATGTGGGTGGGCTTGCGCATTGGCATTAGGGTCTTCTTCGATTCGGATGAGTCCAGCCCCGAGATTACTAGACTATGAACTTCTGAGTAAGATGACTAGAGCGAGTTTAACTAGGAGAAATGCGACACCCTCTCCATCTGAGGTGCACTATCTTGAGGTAACAAACTTAGAAGTCACATTGGGGCACACACTTAGTGTACGATTTGCAGTATTCCTCCCGCGAAGTTACTCTGCTTATTTGTACGGCTGAAAGCACCAACTATTAGCTACATTGATCAAAAGATAGTTGGTTAGATAGTGTAGTTAATGAACTTGGTTCTTCTCAAACGAATGTGGGTTAGCGTAAACGTCCACACTGCGTGGCTTGCAAGAATCCCGGTGGATGAGATGTTGGTGGATTAATATTATTGTTTTGAGGGAAGTCAATAATTAATTGGATTTTCATGTTTTCAAAAATTCTAAGCATATAACTGAAACATTGTTTGTTTACTTTCCAGTTTAAATCAATATGACATTCAACCTCGTAGCTGCGATTTTGAAAAACAACAATTTAACTGGAACTAATAATGTCGATGGAAGTCGTAACTTGGACATTGTCCTTAGGGCTGAGAGCATTCCTGTGAGAGATCATGTCATAGACAAGATTAGTAACATCAACAAGGTTGAGGTAGTGGGAGGCAAAATCGTTGGTGAAACCAAAGCCGATATTGTCCTTCAGAGCTTGCCTTAAAGCTATGAGCATATTCAGTTGAACTACAACATAAGTAAGATGTTGTGGAGTTCATCCGAGCTCTTGGCAGAGTTGGTGGCGGCTAAAAGTCTTTTTCAAGAGAAGAAGTGAGCTTTAGTCGCAGTCGAAGCTTCAGAATTTTCTTCTGAGCCTGAGGCTAGAAAGAAGAAGAGGAAGCTCGAGGGAATAGCTCAAGTGGCACAAATTGTGCCTAATCCATATATTGCAAAGAAGAAGTCGAAAGACAAGTGCTTCAAGTGCAATAAGACGGGACATTGGAAAACGGATTGTCCAAATCTTATAAGTACGATAAATTCTGCCTTAATTACTACGACATGTTTAGCGGCGATTCCCACAGATACTTGGTGTGTGGATTCAGGTGCCACTGTCCATGTTTGTAATTCTTTGCAAAGGTTCCAAGTAACCCAGAAGCTTAGAAAGGCGAATTGGATATCTACTTGGTCGACACTACAAGAGTGTCAGTAGAAGTAGTGGGAGTAGTTAAGTTGAATTTCGAAAATTCTAGCTTAGAGTTAGTTAATTGTCTTTATGTACCGAGTTTTAGAAAGAACTTGATTTCGGTTTCTAAACTCATGAAGAACGGGTATAAGTTTATTTTTTTGGATGACTGTGTTGTTATTAGAAGAAATGGAAAAATTATTTGTTCTGGTTCATTGGCGGACAATTTGTTTGTGGTTAACTCTAACTCCCCTGTTGCGCAAAACATAGAAATAAATAGCTCAGGATCCAACATTAATAAGAGGAAGAAACTTTCTGAAATGAATCAAACCTATCTTTGGCATCTCAGGCTAGGTCATATAAACCATAGTAGGATTCAGAGGTTGGTCAATGATGAACCTTTGGGTTCATTAGATATTGACAGTTATGCAACCTGCGAATCTTGCTTAGAAGGTAAGATGACCAAGAGACCTTTTAAGGCAAAAGGTTATAGAGCTAAAGAAGTATTAGAGTTGATTCATTCAGACTTGTGTGGACCTATGACGGTCCAGGTACGGATATATTTACTTAATGCGCCACAAGTCCAAATATTTTGGCAAGTTCAAAGAGTTTCGGGCAGATGTGGAGAAGCATCATGGTAAGAGTATCAAGACACTGCGTTCAGATCGTGGTGGGGAGTACCTGTCCCATGAATTTCGAGATTACCTCAGTGAGGTAGGAATTCAATCTCAATTGTCTGCACCTGACACGCCACAGCAGAATGGTGTAGCAGAAAGGAGGAATCAAACTATTATGGAAATGGTTAGGTCCATGATGAGTTATAGTGATTTGCCAAATTCGTTCTGGGGATATGCCTTAGAAACGAAAATGTATATTCTTAATCTTGTACCATCTAAAACCGAGCCTTCAACCCCAGTAGAGTTATGGAATAGGCGCAAGCCAAGTCTAAGACTTCTCTGAATTTAGGGCTGCGCAGCACATGTGCTTAAGGCAGATACGGCTAAGTTAGATGCGAGAACAGAATTAATGCTGTTTGTAGGATATCCTAGGGGAACGAAAGGTGGTCTATTCTATAGTCCTAAAGATCAGAAGGTGGTGGTAAGTACCAACGCTAGATTTTTAAAAGAGGACTATGTCTTAGACCACAAGCCCAAGAGTAAGATAGTACAAGAAGAGCTTAGACGATAAACTACTAATCCTGATGCACCAGCACAAGTAGATACACCACACACTGCACATGAGATCACAGATGATGCGCCTACACAGGTGGTGCCTCGTCGTAGTGGGAGGGTTGTGAGACAGCCCGACAGGTTCATTGGAGTGGGAGAGACCTCAGACCTAGTCCCAGGTGCGCTTGAACTTGACCCGGTTAACTACAATAAGGCGCTTCGAGATAAAGATGCAGAATCTTGGCGTAAGGAAATGATATCCGAGATGGGGTCAATGGACCACAATCAAGTATGGGAGCTTGTTGACCTGCCTGATGGGTTTAAGCCCATTGGATGCAAGTGGGTCTACAAACGTAAGAGAGGACCTGACGGGAAAGTGGAAACCTTTAAAGCTAGGCTGGTGACGAAGGGGTATACTCAGAAAGAGGGAATCGATTATGAGGAAACCTTCTCCGCGGTAGCCATGCTTAAGTCGATCCGGATTCTCTTGGCCATAGCTGCTCATATGGATTATGAGATTTGACAGATGGATGTCAAGACAGCTTTCCTAAACGGAAGACTTGAGGAAATCATCTTTATGCAGCAACCAGAGGGATTCATTGGAGAAGGCTAAAACATAAGGTTTGCAGGCTTAAGAGGTCTGTTTATGGACTTAAGCAGGCATCCAGATCTTGGAACATCCGGTTTGACGAGGTAATCCAGTCCTTCGTGTTGGAGTAGAATACATAAGCTATGCTTGTATTGTACAGTTTCACAGATTAATATATCGATTCGTGTTTCAGTTATATCTTGTTGTGCATTAATTGTCCATTTATATTATGTAAGTAGATGATGAGGTGTCTGGTGCGACACAGTAGATCTCATCATTGGTTGAAAGACATAATATATAAATGAGGTTCGTAACCGAGACAGTTTTGGACAAACTGTTGGTTTAGGTTATTATGTGATTCAGATAATTGGTTTGTCTAAACTAATTGAATCATATAGATATGCCCGGGGCATATTGAACTTGACCTTTGGGAATGATTTGTCTTGTACTGATTTAATAGACAAATCGATCCTTGTATTCTATCTCTTAATCCCTAGACTCGAGCGGTACTTTGATCTGCCAAAGGGTGAGGTCAATTGTGGCCAATAGTCTTGGTAGGTTGGGTACGCGTGTTTAGTTACTTGGTGTGCTGCTGCTTGTCGAAAGGAAACCATGTACCGGAGAATCCGGGGTGATGGTGCTCCCGAGATGAGCTCGAAATGTTTATTATACTAAACCTGGCCGGTGGACTTATGTCCGGTATAGTTAAAAGGTCGAGTGGTACTAGTCTCGGAATTAAAGAAGTTAATTAATTAATTTATCAGTAAATTAATTTATAATTAACGAGCACTATATCTTTGATATGGGGAGATTAATGAATATAATTTAATTAAGTTGTTCTGGAAGCAATTCTGGTGTAGGATGGTAGTGCCAAAATTAATCCGTTAGTGGTACGATTAATTTTGTAATGGGTTAATTGAATAGGTAGATTTAATTAATTAATTGGTTAATTATTCCTAAGGGTTAATTCAGTAATTAACAAAGTGGAATTATTTAATTAATTCATAAGGGTTAATTAAGTAGTTAACAAAGTGGAATTATTTAATTAATTAATTAAGTCTTAAGTTTCAATTGAAATTAGGAAATCCTAGATATTAGGAATCTAGTAGGATTTGGTTTATCCTATCAGATTGGTTACCTAATTGGATTTGGAAACTAATTCATTACCTAAACCCATTAGGAAGATCAATCCTAAACCAACTTGGGGTCTCTCTTGTAACTCTATAAATAGACAAGGGATTAGCCATTCAAGATACACAATTAATCCATAAGTTTTCTAGAGAGAGAAAATCCTAGAGAGAGAAAACGTTTCTCTCTCCAAGTCAGATTTTCAAGAAAGTGTGCGGCTGGTTTTTTGGTTTTTAGTGGCTGAAATTTTGGCCTTGGTTTATACCAACTGCGCGTAGCTTTCTCTCTCTGCGGGCGGTGCGTTTGTAGTACGTGCCAGGTGCTGCGAAGCTAGAACTTTCTAGCAGGTGGATTGTGGTGAGTAGCTGATCAATTGGTTTTTAGTTCGTTGTCCACACAACGTGAAGTCTAGTCTTGAGGCATACAAGAGAATCACCAGGTGCACGCTTCAAAGGTACTTTTCTAAGGATTTATTCAGTGTCCGGATGAGCAATGTGTCCGGATCCCATGTGGCAAATCCTTTCACTTTGGATTTACTCAGTGTCCGGATGAGCAATGTGTGTATCGCAGATGTGATGGAAACTCAGTAGTGTTTCTTGTGCTTTACGTAGATGACATTCTATAGATTGGAAACAACAAGAAAGTGTTATCAGACGTAAAGGCATGGCTGTCCAAGCAGTTTGATATGAAGGACTTAGGGGAAGCGGGACATATACTTGGGATCGTGATTATTCGAGATCGTAGGAAATGTTTATTAACGCTCTCTCCCAAGCTTCGTACATAGACACGATTCTGGCCTGTTTTAACATGCAGAACTCCAAGAAAGGTTTTCTACCTTTCAGGTATGGAGTGTTTCTATCTAAGGAACAGTCTCCTAAGACTGTTGAGAATATAGAGGTCATGAAGACAGTTCCGTATACTTCAGCAGTAGGAAGTCTCATGTATGCCATGTTGTGTATAAGGCCTGATATCTGTTATGCCGTTGGCATGGTGAGCAGATATCAGAGTAACCCAGGGAAAGCTCATTGGGAGGCAGTAAAATGCATTCTCAAGTATTTGCACAGAATGATGAACCAAGTTCTGGTCTATCAGGTGCCTGAGTTGGTACCCCGAGGTTATACAGATTCAGATTTCCAAGGCGACAGAGACAAGAGCAAGTCTACCTCAGGGTATGTGTTTACTCTAGGAGGTGGAGCCATAGTTTGGCGGAGTGTCAAGCAGAAATGCGTGGCGGACTCTACCATGAAGGCTGAATACGTTGCCACATCAGAGGCAGCGAAAGAAGCAGTATGGCTCAAGAACTTCCTAGTGGACTTAGATGTGATTCATGGTTTGCAGAAGTCTATCATGGTATATTGTGATAACAATGGTGCAGTAGCAAAGTCGAAGGAACCACGAGCCCACAATGTGAGTAAACATATACAGCACAAGTACCACCTGATACGAAACATTATGAAAAGGGAAGACGTGGTCGTGACTAAGATAGTATCAGAGGATAACCTTACAGATCCATTCACGAAAACATTGACTTCTAATGTCTTTGAGGCTCACGTGAAGGGCATGGGGATGAGATACTTAGCAGAGCCATGATAGTTTTTCTAGATAGATAGTAGCAGATTGTATAGGAGTTGTATGCAGATATACACTTAAAGCATAGCTTAAGTATTAGTGGGAGATTGTTGGAATTGAATACATTAGCTATGCTTGTGTTGTACTTTTTCCCTGTAATATATCGATTTATGTTTTGGTTATATCTTGTTGTGCATTAATTATCCATTTATATTATGTAAGTAGATGATGAGGTGTCTGGTGTGACACAGTAGATCTCATCATTGGTTGAAAGACATAGTATATAAATGAGGTTCATAACCGAGACAGTTTTGGACAAACTGTCGGTTTAGGTTATTATGTGATTCAGATAATTGGTTTGTCTAAACTAATTGAATCATATAGATATGCCCGTGGCATATTGAACTTGACCTTTAGGAATCATTTGTCTTGACTAATTTAATAGAGAAATCGATCATTGTATTCTATCTCTTAATCCCTAGACTCGAGCGGGCATGAGGATCAGCCATAGTGTACTTTGATATGCCAATGAGAGAGGTCAATTGTGGCCAATAGTCTCGGTGGGTAGGGTGCGCATGTTTAGTTACTTGGTGTGCTGCTGCTTATCAAAAGGAAACCATGTACCGGTGCGTCCGGGGTGATGGTGCTCCCGAGATGAGCTCAAAATGTTTATTATACTAAACCCGGCCGGTGGACTTATGTCCGGTATAGTGAAAAGGTCGAGTGGTACTAGTATCAAAATTAAAGAATTTAATTAATTAATTTATCAGTAAATTAATTTATATTAACGAGCACTATATCTTTGATGTGGGGAGATAAATGAATATAATTTAATTAAGTTGTTCCGGAAGCAATTCTGGTGTAGGATGGTAGTGCCAAAATTAATCCGTTAGTGGTACGATTAATTTTGTAATGGGTTAATTGAATAGGTAGGTTTAATTAATTAATTGGTTAATTATTCCTAAGGGTTAATTTAGTAATTAACAATGTGGAATTATTTAATTAATTCCTAAGGGTTAATTAAGTAATTAACAAAGAGAAATTATTTAATTAATTAATTAAGTCTTAACTTTCAATTGGAATTAGGAAATCCTAGAGATTAAGAATCTTGTAGGATTTGGTTTATCCTATCAGATTGGTTACCTAATTGGATTGAAAAACTAATTATTACCTAAACCCATTAGGACGACCAATCCTAAACCAACTTGGGGTCTCTCTTGTAACTCTATAAATAGACAAGGGATTAGCTATTCAAAACACACAATTCAATAGATTCACAATTCAAGAATCTAGAGAATTAAAAATCCTAGAGAGAGAAATTAATTTCCTCTTCTCAAAGTCAGATTTTCTAGCAATTTGGGGCGGCTAGTTTTTGTCTTGCTTGGCCGAAATTTTGGTCTAGTCTTACAAGCCCTGTGTGTTGCTTTCTCTCTCTCCGGGCAGTGCGTTTGCAGTACGTGCTAGGTACGTAAGTGCTGAATTTTTCTAGCAGGTGGATTGTGATGAGTAGCTGATCAATCGACTTCTAGTTCGTTGCCCACACAACGTGAAGTCATAGTCTTGAGGCATACAAGAGAATCACCAGGTGCACGCATCAAAGGTACTTTTCTAAGGTTCCGCTTTAATTAGAAATTTTTATTACGTGGTAAATCGAGCAAGTGCAAACCCAAATCCTATGTGGCAAATCCTTTCACCCACTTCAAGAATCACACAAATCTTAAAATACAGATTTAGCCCCAGAACTTGACCCAATCTGAAAATCCACACAAAAAGTGTATGGAATGTGTTCCTGCTCGTAGATCTAGACTCTAGCGATCTAAGAAGATTAAGCTAGAGGATCAACACAACAATAATTATCAAACCCACTTCAAAAGGAGCAAAGCCACCACCCCAAAAATAAAACAAATGCCGGCCGATCTATTTCCGGCGAACAAAACCCGGAGGCCAAGAAAACCAATCAAAGGCAGCAGCTCCAAAAATGGTGATCTAGGATTCTCTAGGTTATGGGATTTTAGGATTCTCGAAGAAGAAAGCTCCAAAGTTGACTTCAAAAGAAAAGCTACTAAGAAAGTTGAGAGCTTCTCTTTCTAGACTTAACTTTCTCTCACTACGCAAATGCCTGTAAGGTTTCTAATGTCTTGTAAGTTGCCTAACAAGGGATATTTATAGGGAGCTTCTAAGAATACCTAATGGGCCTTTGAGTTGGGCCTTTTAGTTTGACTTTCGTTAACCCCTTAGTCTTTCCTAGACTAGTCAACTCCAATCGATCAATTTGAATTAAATCTTTAACCCACTTCATTATTTAATTTAGTTGAACCCTTTGGATTAATTAATTCATATAGAATTAATTTTCTTAATCCACTTTGTCAATTAAATATTAATCAAACCTTTAGGATTAATTAATTCACTTTATCGATTAGTCAAACGCATAATTAGTCGTACCACTAACGGACCAATTATGGAACTACCGCTCAAAAATGACTTTACATCGCACCACTATATTTTCTTCTATCTCCCCACATTAAAGATCTAGTGCTCGTCAGTTTATCAATTTATTGACAAACTAATTCACCGACTTTTTGGTATCCGAGATTAGTACCACTCGACCTTCTTATTATACCGGACATAAAGTCCACCGGTCGGGTTTAGTATAATAAACCTTACAAGCTCATCTCTGGAGCACCATCAACCAGACGAACCGGTACGTGGATTCCTCCGACTAGCAATGACACGTAAGAAGCTAAACACCACATACCCAACCTACCGAGGTATAGGCCTCAATTCACCGCACTCTTTGGCAAATAAAAGCATACGATATCCAACTCTCACGCCCATCCCAATCTCAAGATTGACAGACGGAATACTAGGACTGAATTAACTATGCCGATCAGTATAAGTCAATTCTCTCCAAGCTGGTCGTGCGCAATATGCCCCGGGCATATCCGTGTGATTTAATTAGTCTAGATAAACCAATTTCCAAATCACCCGATAACCTATACCGATGTATGTTCAGACTATCTCAGTTATGAGTATACTTTTATTACATCAATACTTTAACCAATAACGGTATCTACTGTGTCTTTCCACACCCCGTTATCTAGTTCTATGATATAATGGAACAATTTAATACTGAAACAAAATGATATGTTATCTGTGGATATTAGTTTTTGATACAAGCCATAGTTTTCTGTATTGAAAACTAACAATCTCCCACTAATACTCTAAGCTATGCTAAGAAGTACAAAAACTGTCCAACCCGCTATTACACTGCTGTCATAATGAAATCTACAGAACACCTTTAAGCTCACTCACATGGCTCCTCAATAATCTGACTCCCATGCCCTCCACATGTTTCTCAAAGACCTTTGGGGTCATTGGCTTTGTGAAAAGATCTGCATGGTTGTCATCTGATGCTATCTTGGCCACAATCACGTCTCCCCTCTTTACAATCTCTCGTATCAGGTGGTATTTGAGCTCTATTTGTTTACTCGCTTTATGGGCTAGTGGTTCCCTCGAGTTAGCAACTGCACCATTGTTATCACAGTAAACTGTGATAGACCTAGACAACTCAGGAACCACATTTAAGTCCATCAGGAAGCTTTGGAGCCATACAGCTTCTTTCGCTGTCTCTGATGCGGCAACGTACTCAGCCTCCATGGTGGAGTCCACCACGCATTTCTACTTGACACTCCGCCATACCATGGTTCCACCTCCTAGAGTAAACACAAACCCAGAGGTAGACTTACTCTTGTCCATATCACCTTGAAAGTCTGAATCTGTGTAACCCAATGGTACAAGCTCCTGCGCTCTATAAACTAGGACATAATCTCTTGTCCTGCGCAAGTACTTGAGAATGCATTTTACTGCCTCCCAATGAGCCTTCCCAAGGTTACTCTGATATCCGCTAACCATGCCAACGGCAAAGCAAATATCAGGCCTAGTACATAACATAACATATATGAGACTACCCACTGTCGAAGCATAGGGTACCGTCTGCATGGCATCTATCTCCTCAGTAGTCTTGGGACACTGCTCCTTAGACAAATGCACCCCATGCCTGAAAGGTAGTGAACCCTTCTTGGAGTTCTGCATATTAAAACGAGCCAGAATCGTGTCTATGTAGGATGCCTAAGAGAGAGTCAGAGAACGCCTCCTACGATCTCGAATAATCTTGATCCCATGGATATGTCCTGCCTCTCCCAAATCCTTCATATCAAATTGCCTAGACAACCACGCCTTTACGTCTGACAACACCTTCTTACTGTTGCTAATCAGAAGGATGTCTTCTACGTAAAATATGAGAAACACCACCGTATCACCATCATGCCTGCGATAAACACACTGCTCATCCGGACACTGAGTAAATCTATAAGACTGGATAACCTCGTCAAAACGGATATTCTAAGATCTGGATACTTGCTTAAGGCCATAAATGGACCTCCTAAGTCTGTATACCTTGTGCTCTTGGCCCTAAACAATGAAACCCTCTGGTTGCTGCATAAAGATGGTCTCATCAAGACTTCCATTAAGGAAAGCTGCCTTGATGTCCATCTGCCAAATCTCATAGTCCATATGAGCGGCTGTGGCCAAGAGAATCCTGATCGAATTAAGCATAGCTACCGGGGAAAAAGTCTCCTCCTAATCAATACCCTCTTTCTGAGTATACTCCTTCGCCATAAGCCTAGCCTTAAAGGTCTCAACCCTCCCTTCAGATCCTCTCTTTCGCTTGTAGACCATTTGCACCCAATAGGTCGAAACCTATCAGGAAGGTATACCAGCTCCCAGACCTGATTTGAGTCCATAGAACCCATCTCAGCAATCATCGCTCTCTGCCAAGAATCTGCATCTTTATCCTGGAGAGCCTCATTGTAGCTAACTGGGTCTGGTTCATGAGTGCCAGGGATAAAGTTTGAAGACTCACCCAAACCCATGTACCTCTTGGGCTGTCTAGCAACACTCCCACTATGACGAGGCTCAGCCTGTGTAAGAGCATCATCTGTGATAGTGTGTGTAGTCTCTTGTGATGTGTCTTCCTGTACTTGTGCATCTGGAATAATGGACTGACTTCTAAGCTCTTCCAATACTACCTTGCTGCTTGACTTGTGATCTAAAATATAATCCTCATCAAGAAATCTGGCATTGGTGCTCACCACCACCTTCTGATCCTGAGGACTATAAAATAGACCACTTCTCGTTCCTTTTGGGTAGCCTACAAACAGCATAACCTTTGATCTCAAATCTAACTTACCTGTATCTGCCTCCTGCACATGTGCTGGACAACCCCAAATCCTAAGATGTCTCAGACTAGGCTTTCGCCCAGTCCACAACTCTAGGGGTGTCGTAGGCACATATTTAGATGGCATGAGATTAAGGAGATAACACGCTATCTCTAAGGTATAACCCAAAAATGAGGTAGGCAACTTACTATAACTCATCATCGATCTAACCATATTTATAAGAGTCATGTTCCTCCTCTTTGCTGCACCATTCTGCTGGGGTGTGCCAGGTGCAGACAACTGGGTCTGAATACCCTCCTGTGACAAATAGGACCTAAATTCACTAGAGAAGTATTCGCCACCACGATCAGATCGCAAGACCTTGATACTTTTACCCAAATGGTTCTCCACCTCAGCCTTAAACTCTTTGAACTTGCCAAAACATTCAGACTTGTGGTGCATCAGGTATATATATCCATATCTAGAGAAATCATCCGTGAAAGTCACGAAATACTCATAACTACCTCTAGCCTGAACTGACATAGGACCACACACATCAGAATGAATCAACTCTAAAACCTCCTTGGCCCTATATCCCTTTGCCTCGAAAGGCCTCTTGGTCATTTTACCTTCCAAGCAGGACTCACAGGTCAGATTGCTGTCAATATCCAATGAGTTCAAAGACCCATTATTGACCAACCTTTGAATCCTACTAAGGTTGATGTGACCGAGTCTTAGGTGACAAAGATGAGTTTGATTCAAAGGGGAATACTCCTTTCTCTTACTATGATCCAGTGATGAGTTATTAGTTTATGTGTTTTGCATTACTGGGGAGTATGTCTTGATTAAAAACAGATTGTCACCTAATGTACCAGAACATATAAGCTTCTGGAATTTTCTAATAAAAACATATCCATCAGAAAAAACACACTTATAACCATCCAAAATAAGTTTAGAAACTGAAAACAAATTCTTACGAAAACTGGGTACATAGAAACAATCTATCAAATGTAAAACTGAGTCTAAAAAACAAAGACAAAGAACTCCCACTGCAACAACAGAAACTCTGGTAGTATCCCCAAGGTAGACCTGTAACTCTCCATCTCTAAGCAGCTGAGTCACTTGGAACCCCTGCAAAGAATTACAAACATGATCAGTAGCTCCTGAATCCACACACCAAGTATCTGTGGGAATCGTCGCTAAACACTTCTCACTAACTAGGGACAATTTACCCATACCTCGAGGCTTTGGGTAATCCTTCTTCCAATGTCCTGCTTTGCCACATCTGAAGCACTTGCCTTTCGGCTTATGCTTCTTGGCAGTGCCCGCCTTGGGTCCATGATCAGCTCCTGCTTTTTGGCATCTCTTTCTCTTTTGCTTCCTAGCTTTGGGCCCAGCAGAGGAACCTGAGGGACCAACAGTAGCCAAGGCTTGCTTCTTCTCTGCGAAGAGGCCTTCAGCAGACACCAATGCAGTCATGAGCTCGGAAAGTAAATATGAGAGATTTCCCATATTGTAGTTTAATCGAAACTGCTCAAAACTAGAGGTCAATATAGACCTGGGTCTCCCCATCAATATCACCTCCCAACACCTCGATCTCATTGATACAGCTCATCATGTCCAGCACGAGATCCCTCACTGAAGTGCCTTCAGCCATCCTAGCATTCATGAGTTTCCTCATAGCTGACTGCTTGGCTGCCCTGCCCTGATGTCCAAACATCTCCCTGAGTTTGAGCATCATATCGTAGGCTGAGGTAAACAACTGATGCTGGTGCTGCAGTACACTGGACATAGAAGCCAAGATATAGCACCGAGTCATCTCATCAGCCATCTGCCACCTCGTATATGGCTCTCGCTGCTCAGGGGTGGTATCATCTCTGGGCTTAGGGGGGCACTCCTCAGTGAGTATGTACTTGTAACCCTCAGCGGTAAGGACAATGTCTAGGTTACGTTTCCAGTCAATGTAATTTGGACCCGTAAGGTTGTTCTGATTCAAAATGACAGCTAGCGGGTTGAACGACATATCAACAACTGAAAAATAAACAGTCAAGTTTCAGTATACTTTTTTAAAAATATTGATATCCTCAAAACAATACATTCTCCTACCAACATCTCTCACACCGAGATTAACGCAGGTCACGTTGGGTGAACGTCTACACCAACCCACATTAGTTTGAGAAGAACCGAAGTTCATTAATTCCATTAGCTGACCAACGATCTTATGATCAATGAAATTAATAGTCGATAATTTTAGCTGTACTCAATAAGCAGCGTAACCTCTTAGGAGGAATACTACAAAAGGTACACTAAGTGTTTGCCATTACGTGACTTCTAAGCTTGTTACTTAGGATACTAATGCACCTCGGTTATTACTATTACTGACATTTCCATTCAAAAAATAATACGAGCCCGGACATGTCCCGGGGTTTATGAATGAAAAATAAAATTCTACCATAATAGCCAGGAAACTAATAACTACCTGTTTAAACATTTTGACAAAAAATAATAATGCCAAAATAAAGCTGTGTAATAAATCAAACAAGTATAAAGCCAAAACACTCGCTCCGATACCATTTTGAAGGAAAATAGAACAAACCCAGGCTAAATAAAAAATCTCACTTTCATGCTATGTATTCCAGAATCGGAGACTTTCAGCTCGGCTCAGGCTCAAATTCATTTCCCCTGAACGGATCTAGACTTATACTTATTTAATTTATTAATCGAGACACAAAAGATACAATCTTTAATTAAAGCAGAAAGGTCAAAAGATTATACCTTTGAAGCATGTCCCTAGCAATAAGAAAACCAAAGCTGAAAATCTTGCGGTTTACCGCCCGGGACCAATCACGAGAGAATCCCGATAAAAACTTCGTCTCTACCTCGAAATCATGTGGGAAACTATCCAAAAGGTAGATAAGACACTAAGGAAGAGATCCATATGAGACCCACTTCAAAAAACTTGTCAGATCCTCAGCAGATCGTTGCCCGAAGATTATTGCGCTTATTTACCGTTGGCTGTGAAATCCACTTGAAATTTGAAGAATAACTCCAATTCGACTCCGAACTAGTGTGGGCTAGTGTCGACGGAGTAGCCCAAGGCAAAACAAAGAAATCCCAAGAAACCCAGTTTAAGAATCACACAAATCTGAAAAAATAGATTTAGCCCTGGAACTTAACCAAATATGAAAATCCACACCAAAAGTGTTTGGAATATGTTCCGGGTCGTAGATCTAGACTCTAGCGATCTAAGAAGATCAAGCTAGAGGATCAACACAACAAGAATTAACAAACCCGCTTCAAAAGCAGCAAAGCCGCCGCCCCAAAAATATAACAAACGCCTGCCGATCTATTTCCGGGGAACAAAACCCGGCGGCCGAGAAAACCAATCAAATGCAGCAGCTTTTTACCCCAAAAATGGTGATCTCCAGGTTATGGGCTTTTAGGATTCTCAAAGAAGAAAGCTCCAAAGTCGACTTCGAAAGAAAAGCTACTAAGAAAGTTGAGAGCTTCTCTTTCTAGACTTAACTTTCTCTCACAAGGCAAATGCCTCTAAGGTTTCTAATGTCTTGTAAGTTGCCTAACAAGGGATTTTTATAGGGAGTTTCTAAGGAGACCTAGTGGGCCTTTGAGTTGGGCCTTTTAGTTTGATTTTCGTTAACCCCTTAGTCTTTCCTAGACTAGTCAACTCCAATCGATCATTTTGAATTAAATCTTTAACCCACTTCGTTAATTTAATTTAATCGAACCCTTTGGATTAATTAATTCATATAGAATTAATTTTCTTAATCCACTTCGTCAATTAAATATTAATTAAACCTTTAGGATTAATTAATTCACTTTATCGATTAGTCAAATGCATAATTAGTCGTACCACTAACGGACCAATTATGGAACTACCGCTCAAAAATGACTTTACATCGCGCCACTATATTTTTTTCTATCTCCCCACATTAAAGATCTAGTGCTCATTGATTTATCAATTTACTGACAAACTAATTCACCGACTTCTTAGTATCCGAGATTAGTACCACTCGACCTTCTTATTATACCGGACATAAAGTCCACCAGCCGGGTTTAGTATAATAAACCTTACGAGCTCATCTCGGGAGCACTATCAATCCGGTGAACCAGTAAGTGGATTCTTCCGACTAGCAATGACACGTAAGAAGCTAAACACCGCATACCCAACCTACCGAGGTATAGGCCTCAATTGACCGCACTCTTTGGCAAATCAAAGCATACGATATCCAACTCTCACGCCCATCCCAATCTCGGGATTGAGAGACGGAATACTAGGACTGAATTAACTATTCCGATCAGTATAAGTCTATTCTATCCAAACTGGTCGTGCTTAATATGCCCTGGGCATATCCATGTGATTTAATTAGTCTAGATAAACCAATTTCCAAATCACACAAAAACCTATGCTGATAGTATGTTCAGACTATCTCAGTTACGAGCATACTTTTAATATATCAATACTTTAACCAATAACGATATCTACTGTGTCTTTCCACACCCCGTTATCTAGTTCTATGATATAATGAAATAATTTAATACTGAAACAAAATGATATGTCATATGTGGATATTAGTTTTTGATACAAGCCATAGCTTTTCTGTATTCAAAACTAACATCCCTCACCCTCCCTTCCCCGTGACCTTCCTTAATCTCCCTGATCTCCCTCATTTTTAGGGATCTAGAACGAAGACGGTCGAGGAGGGAGATTCGCCCTCCTCCTCCTCCTCCTTCCCTCCCCCTCTGCTTGACCTCCCCGGATCATGACTTCACCTACGAAGATGAACTCCTCGTCGGGGGTTTTCGATCGTGAGTTCACTATCAAAAAAGAAGAACTATTTGCCAAGGGTTTTTTATCGCGACTTCACCGTCAAAGAAGAAGAAGACTCCATAGATCTAGAATGTCACGGATCTTGCCTTGCCAGTTTCTGCAGATCTGTGGAAACCCTCGCCGGGATTTCGCAGATCTGCAAAAATCTCAAAAATTGACAAAGCGGAACCCTTATTGATCATCCCTCTTCGCATGTCGATGGTGGAGTTTTGATGATGATGCGGTTTTGACGAAGGGAGAGGGGCAAGGTTTTGACGAAATGAGAGGGGGCAGGGTTTTGACGAAGAAGAAGGAGAAGAACGGGGAGGAGGAGGAGGAGGAGGAGGACGGCGGCGACGATTGAAACCTAAGCTGGAAATTTTAAAAACTTTTTAAAATTACAGATTGACCTCAGGAATTTTGTCTTTATTTAAACCCTAAGCTCATATGTTTGGTTAACTATGAAATTGACCTATTTTATTTGAGGAGGGAGTGAAAAGACAAAAATAACCCTAAAAAAATTTGGTCTTTAGTGGTTTAACCCCTCAACTTGATGGAGTAACCATTTTTTTTTTTTTAAAAAAAAGTAAAGTATGATGACATTAGAAATAGTTTTCAAAGTATGATGACCAAAACCAGAAACTGACTATAGTATGATGATCAATTTTGGAATTTGCTCTAAAAAAAATAAGAATAAAAAAATAAAAATTATATAGGAGTTAATATAGTCTGCCTCCTTTTTGATATAGTTCGCACCTTAATTACAAAAAAGTCCCCAATTTTAATCTATGCTGCCCCTCCTACATTTGTTAGTTTTGTATACTTAAAAGTTTTGCTTGTATGAAAAACTATTTCTCAGGTACATATCGATTATGTTTTAGTATATCATAACATGTTGTCCACTTATATCATGTGACTAGATGATGAGGTGTTTGGTGTGACACAGTAGATCTCATCATTGGTCAAAGTCATGATATATAAATAATGCTCTTAACTGAGACAGTTTGGACATACTGTAAGTTTAAGTTATTGTATGATTTTGAGATTAGTTTGTCTAGACTAATTGAATCATGCGGATGTACCTAGGGCATATTGAGCAGGATCAATAAAGGATCGAATTAACTTGTACTGATCTTCGTAGTTAATTCGAGCCTTGTATTCTGTCTCTTAATCCATAGACTAGAGCAGACATAAGGATTATACAGAGTGTATTTTGATTTGCCAAAGAGTGCGGTCACTCGAGGCTTATAATCTCGGTAGGTTGGGTATACATGTTTAGTTTCTTATTATGCTGTTGCTTGTCGAAAGGAAACCATGTACCGGTGCGTCTGGGGTGATGGTGCTCTCGAGATGAGCTCATAAGGATTATTATACTAAACCCCGCCGGGAGACTTATGTCCGGTATAGTAATAAGGTCAAGTGGTACTAATCTCAGATGATAAGAAGTCGATTAATTAATTTATCAGTAAATTAATAAATTGAAGAGCACTATATCTTTGACATGGGGAGATAAAAGAATAATTAAAGTGGTACCCGGAAGCAAATTCCTTTTGAGCGGTAGTTCCATAATTAATCCGTTAGTGGTACGATTAATTATGTGTTGGATTAATTGACAAAGTGGATTTAATTATTTAATTAATTATTCTTAGGCCAATTGGAATTAATTAGTCTAGTAAAGACTTAAGAAATTAATTAATAGGCCAACTACAAGGCCCAACTCCAAAGCCCACTAGGTCTTCCTTGAAACTCCTATAAATAGATAATGTTAGTGCCTTGAAACATAAGAAACTTAGAAGACAAGTTAGTCTTGCCTCTAGAGTGAGAAAGGTCTAGAAAGGGACATGAAGAAATAGTAAAATCAAGACCCACTCGAAGTCGGCTTTGGATCTCTTTCTCAAAAACTCAAAGATCGCATCTTGGAAACTCAAACCGGTGTGGGCTTCTCAGAAAATCCATTTTTCTGGTGTGGGGTTCAAATTTTCCTGCGGATCCGTACTTATTGGAGTTGATCGCAGTGGCTGGTGGTGGTTCGCGGCCTGGATCTTCTTTTCTCCTAGAAGATCACGGCTTTCACGTGGCTGGTTCGCGGCCTGAAGCTTCCGGAAGATCCAACAGTTTCCGGCGAGATCTTTGGTTTTTCGGTAAGTTTCTTCGTTGGTTTTCACGAGTTTTGACAGATCTATCCGGTAGATAGTTGCCCACACAAATTCCGGATTTATCTTGGAGACATTCGAGGGATTTCTTGAGGGACAAGCTTCAAAGGTGGAATCTTTCTCAATTGATTTTTTGTGGGACTCACTTCAAAGGTCGAATATTTAATCCTTCTGCTTTAATTTAAAGATTCAATTTTTAGTGAATTTTATAAATCGAACAAGTATAAGCTAGATCGGGTTCAAATGAACTTGTACTAGTGTTTGGGCTCGATCGAAAGTTTTCGATTCTGGAATGCATAGCACGAAAGTGAAATTTTCGATTTGGCCCAGACTGACTAGTTCCTTCAACACTTACAATATACCTCTTAGTTTTAATACTTATCGCCCCTAAAATTTTATATGCTGCCTTCTACAATTTACTAATATAACCTTATAATATAATAATAATTTATTAAAAATAATTTTTAAAAAATTTAATTACTAATTTTTCATTATGCTATAAAATACTACCAATATTTTTATTATAACTCACATTTAAATGTGTATGTTAAATTTAATTTGGAAAAAATATACTTTGTCAAAAAATATTTTCAACAAAAACTCAATTTGACGAACTACATTGAAAGCTAATGTCGTAAATGCAAAATATAAATTTTGATAAATAGGGACTTAGAGACCACTACGATTTGGCAAAAATATACTTTGCCAAAAGAAATATTCAACAAAATCATAATTTGTTGAAAAACATCTTGTCATGCCTCGACATCAGTGAGTCCAGGCAAACATGCATCACATTTTATATGTTTCGTAAATTAAAACCATAAAAAATTTCTTTATCACAATTGGAAAAATAATATTTTGGTGACTTTTGTAAAGGTCAATTTATGAATATGACAAATATATCCTTTACCAAATCATTAATTTGAAAACTAATTATATATCTAGTTTGTCGTCGTGGTTTCTAGCCCCTATTTGTCAAAAATTTTAGGAAGAAATGCATAAATGGTCCCTATAGTATGATTTGGTGTCAAATTTAGTATTAAACGTTGGTAGTCGACAAATTTAGTCCTTAATGTTTCTATATTAGTCAAATTAACGTTTTCTAGCACATGTGGTATACACGTGTCATCCATGTGGCCGTCACGTGGCATCCACGTGCCGTAATTATTAAAAATTCAAAGATTTTTTTCAAGAATGGCAAATTTAGTCCTAAAAGTTTCAAAAAGTTTCAGCTTTAGTCTAATTAAAAGAATTTTGCATGCACATAAACAATAGTCGCTCCGAAACTATTAGTTAGCGATTATTTTAAAATTATTTAACAAATAATTATTTTTTAATTCTAAACCCTAAACCACCATGATAAAAACGAGTCAAACAGAGTCAAAATTGATCGATCCAGTACAAATAGTCAAAATTATAAAAAAAGAATAATTTTACATTGATATAAATAAAAATAAATTTAAAACTAAAAATTTTTGCAAAATTTTTGGTAAATGATTTAAATGTTTTAATTTTGCATTGATATTTTTTTAGTTTTTGAAACTCAAAAAAATTATTTTTAAAAACTAAAAAAAGTTATAAAATTTTAAATTTTTTAAAAATTTAATACTAAAAAAATTTAAATTTTTTTTCATCTATATTGAATGTAAAATCATTGTTTTTTTGTTATTTGATTAGTTGACAGTGGATCGATCGGTTTTGACTTGGGTTGACTTGTTTTAATCATGGTAGGTATAGGTTTTAGGTTTTAAAAAATAATTTTAAAATAATCGCTAAATAGTGATTTGTGATAGATTATCGTTAAGTGAATGCAAAATTCTTTGAATTAAACTAAAGTTTGATACTTTTGGAAAATTTTAGACTAAATTTGATATTTTCATAAATTTTTAGGACTAAATCTGATACTTTTAAAAAATTTTAGGACTAAATTGGCCATTCTTAAATTTTTTTGAATTTTTAATAATTGTTCCATGTGGATACCACATGGATGACACGTGTACGCCACAAGTGTTAGAAAATGTTTATTGGATTAAAGATGCTAAATATAGAAATTTTGAGCACTAAATTTGGTATCAGAGCCAACTTGTTGTTAAGGCGAGAAGAACGAGAATTCTTTTGAAGAAAAGGTTCTCAAATTTGTGTCTCCCACATCTACCATTTCACAAGTCAGAGGATTCAATTGGATAAACTAAGTCGGAGGAGACTAGATCCCAATTGCCCATAGTCCAAATAAGGCTATTGTGATCCTGTCTATCGAGACCGGAACCCCCATTCTTTAAAGAGAGTTTTTCGAAATTCTTGACAAGGAAATATCAATCGTGTCCATTTGAAGTTTTCTTGGTGTTCAAAGTCAGAGGAGACTGGGATATCAACCATCTTCAAAGGGTATATCCATCAAACAAGGTAAAAACACTCAACTCAAAGTAGGAAGACTAGTGAAGGTTAAAATCTTTACTTTTTAACTTGTTATGTTTTTATTGTTTTGTCTTGCTTGAATACCTTTTTTAATCTTTAGGTCTCTAGTTTTTTTTTTTTTTTTTTTTATGTTCTTGGAATTTTTAAAGTCCTGCATCTATTTTTACCATACAAGAAAATTCAGCACTACAAAAAAATCAGTTTTGCATGTTCTCAGTTTTTGGTCATTTAGCATATGCTACGTATTTTTTATTGTTACCAAAATTATCAGTCTAAAAATAGGATTTATAAGGAGTCCATAGGTATATTACTTGTGTAATAAACTTTATGTTGTAGTAACAAAGATGAGATAATCCAAAGAAATAATAAATAGTAATTTAATGAGAATTTCTTCTAGGCGTGACAACACTTTCCCAATAAGGATATTTCTACCCTACAAACAAGAAAGGGTTACAAGAAATCCCTTAAGGAGATACAAAGAAGAACAGAGTTTTTGTGCTTGCAACAAAGAACTCTACAATAGAAACTAGTTTATAAAAATGAATAGTTGATGTTAATCACCAAGAGTGAATTCAATCTCTTGGAAGAAAGACTATTTTCTGATTGTGTTTTTTTTTTTTTTAAATAAATACAAGATGTTGGTATTTATAGAGAACAAGAACTCATTTCACTAAGAGACACCAATGTTCAAATACTAAGAGACACCAATGTTCAAATACTAAGAGACACCAATTCAAACACAAAGAGACACCAACATTCATGCTCAAGAGGTACCAATATTAAGAGACATATACTTTAATATACTCTAAATTATCTACATTCCTCCCCTATTTAGAGTACATAATTATTATATCAATTGCAAACACATCAACTAAACACTCATCTTATACATATTGAAAGTGTACTAAGACTTGAACTTTCAATTAGTACAACTCAACTTTACAAGACTTCGTATCCATTTGGTGTCCTTAAAGACTTGAACCAACATTCGATACATAATGAAAACTTGAAGGAGTTATACATATAAGAAAAATTACTAGCTTCTAAAATCCTGACACCTTAAAGGCCATGTGTCCATATCTAATCATGAATGCATCAAAGCTTTGCCCCTTTGCTTCTTGAAGCGGCCACACTTCGCACTCATTTAGGTAGATCTCTTTAGAAAAATACATGCTCCTGTGAAAAAGCAAACTTTTAGAGATCTATTAAGCTTAACAACCTTTCTAACATCACAGTTTTAAGAACTCTACCTTTGGATGATTAATAATTTCAGTTCTACAATCATCACATAAGAGATTTGATCTTATTGAACTTAAGACCCAATGTTTCTTTGAGCGTAAAGTTAAGATTCTCTTAGATGTGATTAATTTGTGGGCTCCAACCCCATTCCGGTTGCCATCCATCTCACAACTTCTCTAGACAATGCTTTCATAAAACAATCCGCTAGATTGAAGTCGGTTCTTACATAGTCAACTGTAAGCACACTATTTTCGATGAGTTTATGCACACTATGCCTCACTCCAATGTGCCTATTTTTCCCATTATATATTTGACTATAAGCTCTTGAAAGAGCGGACTCACTATCAGTATGTATTGTGATAGGTGATATCGGCTTTGGTATCAAAGGTATCTCAAATGTGAGATCCCTTAACCACTCGGCTTCCTTACAAGCAGATGCTAAGGCAATAAACTCAGCCGTCATAGAAGAATCTGCAATGCAAGTTTGCTTCTTAGAAGCCCATGAAACTGCACCTCCCCTATAAAGGAATACCCAACCACTCGTAGATGAATGATCTTCCTTATTAGAGATCCAACTTGCATCGGCATATCCTTCTAAAACTGGAGGAAAGCCACAATATGTCAAACCATAATCCATGGTTGTTTTTAAGTACCTTAGTACACGATTCACCGCTTGCCAATGTTCCACACTAGGATTGCTAGTGAATTGACTCAATTTGCCTACTGCAAAGGCGATATCTGGCCTAGTACAAGTCATCGTATACATTAAACAACCTATTACCCTAGAATATTCAAGTTGAGACACCGGATTGCCTTTATTAGGCAATAACTTCTCACTTGGGTCCATAGGTGTTTTCATAAGAGTAGAACAATCATTCACATTAAACCTTTTAAGGATTTTGTCAATGTAATGAGATTGAGTCAATATCAATTTATGATTGTCCCTCTTAATCCTTATTCCAAGGATGACATCCGCTTCTCCCATATCTTTCATGGAAAATTTGGAAGCAAGAAATGACTTAGTCCATTCTACTTGTTCTAAGTCAGTTCCAAAGATTAACATGTCATCAACATATAAGCAAATAATAATACCATTACCGTGATTATCAAATTTGCTATAAACACATTTGTCCATGGTATTCAACATGAATCCATTTGACAAAACAACATCATCAAACTTACGATGCCATTGCTTAGGTGTTTGTTTGAGCCCATACAAAGATTTCACAAGTTTACAAACTTTATGTTCTTGACCTTTTACAACAAACCCTTCGGGTTGTTTCATGTAAACCTCTTCTTCAAGATCTCCATATAAGAATGCGGTCTTAACATCTATTTGATGGATGACAAGCTTATGAATAGCCGCTAAGGCTATCAAAAGCCTAATGGTAGAGATTCTAGCTACCGGAGCATAGGTATCAAAATAGTCTATACCTTTCTTTTGAGTAAATCCTCTAGCCACAAACCGGGCTTTGTATTTCTCAATAGATCCATCCGGTCTTCTTTTCCTTTTGAACAACCATTTACCAGTTATTGGTTTACATTTAGGAGGTAAGTCCGATAAAACCCAAGTATTATTTCCTATGATGGATTGCATCTCATCATTAATAGCCTCTTCCCAAAAGGGGGCATCTCGAGACTTCAATGCCTCATCAAAAGTCAAAGGATCATCTTCTACATTATATATAAAGGAATAACTATTCAAAGTAGCTTCCCTTGATCCTTCAACTAAATAGACATAAAAATCAGAGCCAAAGGATTTTGCTTTCCTTGCTCTCTTGCTCTTACGATGTTGAGTAGAGGTAGAAGGTGCATCTACAGCTACTTCTTCATCATTATCGTTATAAACAATCTCTAGATGGTCAGTTTCTTTATAATTGGTGTTTGGAGTCAAATCCTTAAACCTTGGACTTAATGAAAATCTATTCTCATCAAATATTGCATCTCTTGACTCTATAATCGAATTAATCGACCATGTGTCATTATGTTCTATTACATAGAACCTATAAGCTTTGCTATGTTGAGCATAGCCTATAAAGATGCATTCTACTCCTCTTTCACCCAATTTCTTTCGTTTGGGTTCCGGGACTTTAACAATTGCCCTACACCCCCAAACTTTGAGATAACTCAAGTTTGGTTTCCTTTTGAACCAAAACTCATATGGGGTTCTTACTTCCTTTTTGAAAGGAACTCGATTCAGAACATGACAAGCCGTTAAAATGGCTTCACCCCAAAAACCATCACTAAGACCTGAATAGGACAACATGGAATTAACCATTTCTTGTAAGGTCCTATTCTTTCTTTCTGCTACACCATTTTGTTGTGGTGTATAAGCCGTGGTTGTCTCATGAATTATGCCTATTGATTGGAAGTAAGATGGATCATGATATTCACCTCCCCTATCGGTCCTTAGTCTCTTTAACTTAGAGTCTAATTGTAATTCAACTTCTGTTTTGTAAATCTTGAATTTATCAATGGCCTCATTTTTAGAATGCAGCAAATATACATAACAATAAAGTGAATAATCATCAATAAATGTTATAATATACTTCTTGTTCCCTAAAGAGGGAGAACTATGAAAATCACATAGATCACTATGCACCAAATCAAGCAAATTCGTATTTCTTTTCACATTCTTAGGAAAAGATTTCCTTGTTATCTTTGTAAGCATACAAGTTCTACACTTCTCTATACTAGAATTAAATGAAGGAATTAAATCATGCTTAGACATAGAAATTAACTTTTTATAATTAACATGACCTAATCTCAAATGCCATAGAGAAGAAGTATCAATTACATTACAAACCACACTATTTAAGTGTTTAGAAATAGACAACTTAAATATGCCATTACAAAGATAACCAAGACCTATGAATACACCACCTTTAGACAATATGAACTTATCAGCCTCAAACACTAATTTATATCCTAATCGATTCAAGATAGCACCGGAAACAAGATTCCTTCTTAAATCTGGAGCATATACCACTTCTTTCAACAATAAAGCCTTGCCGGAAGTGAATTCTAATTCTACTTGTCCTACGCCTAGGATTTGTGCCGTAGAATTATTTCCCATGTAGAGAACTTCACCATTCTTTACTTCTTTAAAAGATTTGAATAAGTGTTGTTCTTTACACACATGTCTCGATGCTCCCGAATCGATCCACCAAGAATTATCATCCTGTACACAGTTTATTTCAGAAATAACATTCACGAAATTCAAACTAGAATCACACGAATAAAGTGTACACATACTTTCTTTGGTATGGGTTTGGCTAGAGTTGCCATTCCCTTGCTTTTCATGCTTCTTGGTCATTTTCTTCTTCCAAATGAAACAATCTTTCTTCATGTGACCAGATTTGCCACATTCCCAACATTTTCGTTGCTTTCCATCACCATTTTTTGACTTTTTGCCATTTTTCACCATGATGTTGGATGAAGATCATTTCTTAGTGCTCGAAGTCTTAGTTGTCTTTTCATCCTCCACCATATTTATGGTAGAAGATTTAGGATTTTCATCATTTGTAACATCTTGAGCCCGGATACCCTCTTCAATCCGAAGATGAGTAGCCAATTGCTCAACATTCATATCATCTTTCTTATATTTAAGATCATTTCTTACTTCTTTCCAAGAAGATGGCAATTTATCGATAATAGAAGATACAACAAAGGTCTCATCCATGATGATATTGTGTTGTCTAAGACTCCCTAAAATTCTTTGGATTTCATGGAGTTGCTCCATTATAGGCCTAGACTCTACCATCTTGTAATTGTTAAAATTACTAACAAGAAACTTCTTGCTAGAAGCATCTTCAGCCATGTATTTCTTTTCCAAATCATCCCATAGAGTCTTAGCAGATTCATAATATTGATAAACATCAAAAAAGTATCAGACATACTATTGAGTATATGACCTCGACAAATGTAATCATCATTTTCCCACTTGTTCCTTCTTCGAACATCTTCCACGGTCTCGTCCTCGTTCTCGTTTGGTTTTGGAGTACTTAGAACATATGCAACATGGAGAGAAGTAAGAAGAAAGTGCATCTTCTTCTGCCATCTTCTAAAACTAACGCCATCGAACTTGTCTAACTTCTGGAAATTCATTGACATTTCTTTGATAGTAGCCATCTCAACAAGAGAATATCCTTATTGGATTGTAATAAACTTTATGTTGTAGTAACAAAGATGAGATAATCCAAAGAAATAATAAATAGTAATTTAATGAGAATTTCTTCTAGGCGTGACAACACTTTCCCAATAAGGATATTTCTACCCTACAAACAAGCAAGGGTTACAAGAAATCCCTTAAGGAGTTACAAAGAAGAACAGAGTTTTTGTGCTTGCAACAAAGAACTCTACAATAGAAACTAGTTTATAAAAATGAATAGTTGATGTTAATCACCAAGAGTGAATTCAATCTCTTGGAAGAAAGACTATTTTCTGATTGTGTTTTTTTTTTTTTTTTTTTTTAAATAAACACAAGATGTTGGTATTTATAGAGAACAAGAACTCACTTCACTAAGAGACACCAATGTTCAAATACTAAGAGACACCAATGTTCAAATACTAAGAGACACCAATTCAAACACAAAGAGACACCAACATTCATGCTCAAGAGGTACCAATATTAAGAGACATATACTTTAATATACTCTAAATTATCTACAACTTGTATTTTTTGGAATTTTGAATCATAGGTTTTGAAAAATAAGAAAATAGTACCACAAAAAGAGTCAGAAATTGATTAAGTCTTGAAATTGTTTGATTTCTGGTGTAGTTTGTTTCTAAAAGCATCCCCACAATAATTTAACATTGAACAAGGTTTAAGAAAATTTTGTTTTGAGTTTTAACCATAGAGTGCATCAACTTAAAGCAATTTAGTGAGTTCTAAGTAGAGAAGGTATTCTTCAAGGATTGAAAAAGAGATATTGGATTAAGGTCAAGTCTTGAGAGCCAACCATTAGCTTTAAAACTCTATACTTTGTGGCTTTTTTTACTTGAGTCATTTATTTTATGTCTAAAATCATTTTTTTTACAATTTCATTCTTGTTTTGTGTCTAAGTTGGCTTATGCCGTTTTGTTGGAAAAAGAACAAAAAAAAAAAAAAAAAAGTTGTACTTTAAGAGCAAAGTTCGTCAAAAAGTTTTGCTCAAAGTTTGAAAAAGTTGCTAGTATTCAAAGAATGCAAATTGTCACCTTGAAAAAAGTGTAAAGCAACAAGAAAAAGAAAAGAAAAGAAAAGAACACCTTGTGTCTATAAAAGATGTCAAAAGAAAAAGACATAGCCAATTCTCAAAGAGAATCAAAGCAAAAAGTCTAGGCTATTCAAGTGTCCAAAGTGAAAGTATAAGTCTATAAAACTTACGCTTGAACTAAGGAAGGGATTCTAAGATTAAAAGTGGGATACTTCTAGGTGTCTTAAAATTAGGAACCACACTTGACTGAGTAAAGGCGAGGGGAAGGTTTCCCTTGATTTTTGGGTTTAATCTTGTGTGTCTCCCTACTCGAAAGTTGATAACCGAAAAGTGGAAAGTGAAGTGTACTTTAGAGGTTAAGCTCAAGGCCGAAATTTCTTAAGATTTGTGACTTAAAATTGGACCAATTTCACACACCCCACATGCATTATTTTTGTAATTTTATTCGTTTTTGCATTTTTGTGTATTTTTCGAATTTGGGGAATTTTGTTTTTGGTTTGTTTTGAATTTTTCAAAACTTTCGAGCTTTGTTTTGATTTTTTATTACATCATTTAGTATTAGTTGCACCATTTGGTATCTTTTAAATTCTTGTAATTTATTTACATCATTTGGTATTTTTGAGTTTTGAATTTTTGGTTTAATTTTTGAATTTCATTAGTCGATATCATTTGATATCTTTTGTTACTAATCTTGGTTCATAAGGATAAATCTTCACTTCTACCGAATTTGTGAGTTCTTTTGAAGTAAACATGTCTTCATCTCAAGGAGAAACATCACCATCCAAGAGAGATAAAGAATACTTCCAATCTTTGCTCAAAGAACACACTAAAGTATTTGAAGAGATCATGAGAGATTTGACCATAAAGTTGACAAGCTTTCTACCTCAAGAGAATATCCACATTCTAAGCCGTATACATCCAAAGATAAAGGCATTCTTGATTCACCAACAAAAGAAGAAATTTGGGATGAAATATGGGATGAGTCAACAATGTATAGAAGAGGCCGTGGAAGAGCAGAGTACTCAAGAGGGAGAGGTCAAAATTTTGTACCTCAAAGAATGAGAAACAATGAACTCTATGAGGAAGAGTTTGAAGAGGAATATCATGAACCGATGATTGAAAGAAGAATGCATGATGAAGAGTTTCAAGAAGAGCTACCAAGGAAAAAGAAATCATATAGGCCTAAGGTAACATTTCCACAATTTAATGGTAAGGTTGACCCCAAAACATACATATTGTGGGAAAAAAGAATGGATTCTCTTCTAGTTGTGAGCAATTACCCGAAGGAAGATTGGGTCAAGATAACATCTTCAGAGTTGACAGTGTTAGTTTTGAATACTAGAAAGCTATTTACTTGTATCAAAAACTAATGTCCAGTTGACATATCATTTTGTTTCAGTATTAAATTTGTTCCATTATATCATAGAACCAAATAACGAGGTGTAGAAATGAATAGTAGATCTCGTTATTGGTTAAAGTATTGATATATAAAAAGAATGCTTGTAACTAAAATAGTCTGAACATACTATCGGTATAGGTTATCGTCTGATTTGGAAATTAGTTTGTCTAGACTAATTAAATCATACGGATATCCCCAGGCATATTGAACACGACTAGTTTGGATAGAATTAATTTTTACAGATCGGCGTAGTTAATTCTGTCCTAGTATTCTAATATCTGAATCCCGAGATTGGGACGGGCATGAGAGTTAGATATCATATGCTTTGATTTACCAAAGGGTGCTGTCAATTGAGTCCTATATCTCGATAAGTTAGGTATGCGATGTTTAGCTTCTTGTGTGCCATTGCTAGTTGGAGGAATCCACGTACCGGTTCACCGGGATGATGGTGCTCCCGAGATGAGGTTGTAAGGTTCATTATACTAAACCCGGCCGGTGGATTTTATGTCTGGTATAATAAGAAAGTCGAGTGGTACTAATCTCGAATACCAAGAAGTCGATGAATTAATTTGTCAGTCAATTGATAAACCAACGAGCACTAGATCTTTGATGTGGGGAGATAGAAGAATAATAAAGTGAGCGCGATGTAAAGTCATTTTTGAGCTGTAGTTTCATAATTGGTCCGTTAGTGGTACGACTAATTATGCGTTTGACTAATCGAAAAAGTGAATTAATTAATCCTAAAAGTTTAATTAATATTTAATTGTCTAAGTGGATTAAGAAATTAATTTATATTGAATTAATTAATCATAAGGGTTCGATTAAACTAAATTAACGAAGTGGGTTAAGAAATTAAATCGAAAGGCTCGATTGTTATTGACTAGTCTAGGGAAGACTAAGGGGTCCACGAAAGTCAAACACTAAGTCCCAACTCAAAAGCCCACTAGGTCTCCTAAGGAGCTCCCTATAAATAGCTAATGTTAGGCACTTAGGAAGACATTAGAAACCTTGTAGGCAAATGCCTTAGAGTGAGAAAGACAAGCCTAGAGAGAGAATTTCTTCTCCTTCCTTGAGAGTTCTTTCTCAAAGTCAGTTTGCGATCTTTTGTTGTTCGATAAACTCAGTCCACAATTCTAGAAGCCCATGACCACCGCCCAGAAGTTCAACCGCCGCTTGAATAGTCCGATCGCTGCCCCTTTTTTGGCCAGTTTGCGCCGCCATCATTTTTTGAACTTTCCAACACCGATTTGGTGTTTTTTTTGTAGTGAGCTTTGTTTATTTGTTGTGTTGATCCTTTGGCTTATTCCTTTTGGTTTTCCACAGTCTAGATATATGAGCAAATAGCTTACCCACTAAGTTTTATTGAGGTGGTGTGAGTTTTCAGATTAGAATTAATTTCCGGGGCTAGATCTGTTTTTTAGATCTGCGAGTTTCTTGAAGTGGGTTTCTTTGGATTTATTCACCAGTGCCTTTAGCCACCTCGTAGTCACTTGCCTACCCAAGTTCAAGGTCGTTTGGAGTTATCATTGGGATTCTAAGTGAATTTTGTTTTCCCGGAGGTTTGGTTTTCTATATTGCTTGGGACTTTGCTTCAAAGGTATAATCTTTAATCCTTCGACTTTAGTTAAAGATTTAATCTTTAAGCATCGTTTTAATAAATTGAACTAGTATAAGCCTAGATCCATTCAGGGGAAATGAATTTGAGCCTGAGCCGAGTCAAAAGTCTTCGATTCTGGAATGCATAGCACGAAAGTGTGATTTTTGATTTAGCCCAGGCTTGTTCTGTTTCCTTCAGACAGATTATGCCCTCAATTGGTAGGATTACATTACTTAACAAAGAAGGAAAAATGGGGAGCTACCAATCACTAATTGGATGATATGAAGATGATCATGCATAAGAGATACATACCTCCAAGTTACACAAGATCAATTCTCAACATTCTTATTAAATTTGTTCAAGGAACAAAGAGTGTCAGAGATTATGTAAGAGAATTTGAGAATATCAAGATTAGGAGTGGCATACAAGAAGAAGAAGAAATCACCATGTCAATATTCATAAGTGGCTTGAATCCCAAGATTGCAAGCATAGTTGAGCTTCATCATTACTTGACAATGGATGAGTTGATACATAAGGCTACCTTAGTGGAATGTAGAATGAAAAATTAAGGAAGCCGAGGTTACACCACAACCAACCAAGGTTGGAGAGCAAGTAGCCAAATTGTACCAAGTGCTCAAGCCAAAAGTAAGTCCTCAAATGACAGCAAGGTACAATCTAAACCTTTTTCTAATCCTTAAAGTGTTTTTAAAGTTCCTAGTGCAAATGCTGCTAACAAACCTCCTACCAAGGAGATTACTTGTTTTAAATGTTTAGGAAAAGGTCATATAGAATTTCAATGTCCTAATTTAAAAAATATAATAGCACTAGAAGATAGAACAATAGTGGAGAAGGAAGAAGAAGATGAAGAGGCCGAAATTGAACCTCAAGAAATCGGCCAAGAGGAGAAAATGAGTGATGAGGTTGAAGAACAAAATGCATGTGAAGAAGGTTCTTGCTTTGTGTCAATCCCTAGGACCGAAACCTCTACCTCATCACAAGAAATGAGCCACACAAAGTCCTTAGAAATTCTTGCTCAAACCGTATATTGTGCCAAACAAAGAGATAATGTTTTTCACATCAAGGGTAAAGTTGGTAAGGTTATGTGTTTGATCATAATTGATAGTGGTAGTGGAACTAATATTGTTTCGAACCATTTTGTGTCTCTTGTGAACCTCACCACCCTCGATCATCCTAACCCTTATCCGTTGCAGTGGTTCAACAATGGTAATAAAGTTGAAGTTAGTAGGCAATGCAATATACATATCAAAATTGGAAGGTACGAAGATCATGTTGTGTGCAATGTGGTACCCATGGATGTTGCACACCTACTACTAGGAAGACCATGGAAATTTGATAGACGAGTCATCTATGATGGATACACCAATAGGTATTACTTTACTTATGGTTGTAAGAAATATGTTCTAACTTCCTTAACTATTTCACAGGTTAGAGAAGTACACAGAAAGATAGGGGAAACTAGAGCAAGAGAGGAAGATTCGCTCCAAAGTTCTGAAAATGGTAAAAGAAAAAGAGGAGTAAGAATATGGGTTATTAAGCATAAGAGTTGGAGTAAGCTAAGCTCAACCGATTCTAGTTTGGATGAGAGTTTTCACCAAAGACTAAGACTAATAGTACCCCCGCAGAGAAGAGTTGGACCGAACCACCTACTCAAAGGTTTAACAATGAGCTAGATTCATATGATTGTCCACAACAATCCGAGTTCGAGTCTCGTGTGAATTTTTGTCCTAACACTAGAATGTGTAGACTAGCCTTTAAGACCAATTCCATTCAAGTTGCATCGAAAGAAGAAAAGTCTCAACAAAGGCAAATGAAGCATCAAGTTTCACTTCACTAAAGAAGAAGCTTTCCATTCACCCTACTTTTGCATTATTTAAAAGCATTTGTGATTTACAATTTAGCATGCATCGAGTAGGCATTAAAGGGTTGATTTTGCAAGATTATAAAGTTCTTGCTAACTTTAGTGAAAGAATGAAAGATACTTTCTTAGAGTATCAATATAATGCTTCTAGTTTGTTTTCTAACAAGGTTCAAATATTTGGTTGTAGGAACCTCAACCATGTAAAGGAAATGGCAAGTTACTACATCAAAGAAGCCAAGCTATTTGTCCCGCAATCTAGCTTGAGAGAGTTACTTATTCGTGACGCTCATAGTGGAGGTTTGATGGGATATTTTGGTGTCTTTAAGACCTTAGATGTTCTTCAAGAGCATTTTTATTGGCCGAACACGAGGAAAGATGTAGCACACATTTATGAAAGGTGCATTGAATACAAAAAGGCAAAGAGCACCTTGAAACGCACGGATTATCCATGCCATTGCCGATTCCTACACACCCTTGGGTTGATTTGTATATGGATTTTATTCTAGGCCTCCCAAGAACAAATCAATTTAATGACTCCATCTTTGTGATTGTTTATAGATTTTCTAAGATGGCTCATTTTCTACCTTGTAAGAAGACAAACGATGCTAAGGAAATAGCCAACCTGTTCTTCAAAGATGTAGTGAGACTACATGGCATTCCAAGAAGGATTGTGAGTGATTGTGATGTCATGTTCTTTAGCCTGTTTTGGAAGACATTGTGGAGCAAGCTAGGAACAAAGTTGCTGTTCTTGACTTCAAGTCATCCATATAATGATGGCCAGACGGAAGTGATCAACCGAACTTTAGGTGCATTGCTGAGAAGTTTGATCAAGAAAACCTTTAAGCAGCGGGAGGATGTTTTGCCTATATGTGAGTTCACATACAACCAAACTACACACACATTCACAAGTTTTCACCTTTTGAGCTAGTTTATGGATTTCAACCGCAAACGCCCTTGGATTTGCTACCGATTCCAATCAAAGAAGTTGCAAGTCTAGATGGTGAGAAGAAAGCTAAGCTAGTCAATAAGATCCATGAGCAAGCAAGGTTAGAGCTAATGAAGAAGCAAGAGCACTTTTCTAGAGTTCAAATTTATGACCGAAAGAGAGTGATGTTTGAGCCTTGTGATTGGGTTTGGGCACATCTCAGAAATGAAAGGTTTTCTCAAGAGCGAAAGAGCAAGTTGAGTTCGAGAGGAGATGGTCCTTTCCAAGTCGTTGAAAGAGTCAACAAGAATGCATACAAACTTGATCTAAGAGGTGTTAGTTTTGAATACTAGAAATCTATTTGCTTGTATAAAAAACTAATACCCAGTTGACATATGATTTTGTTTCAGTATTAAATTTGTTCCATTATATCATAGAACTAAATAATGAGGTGTAGAAAAACACAGTAGTGAAGGAAACAGAACAAGACCGGACTAAATCGAAAATCTCACTTTCGTGCAATACATTCCAAAATTGGAGACTTTCGACTCGGCTCAGGCTCAAATTCATTTCCTCTGAATGGATCTAGGCTTATACTTATTTAATTTATTAAAATGATGTTCAAAAATTAAACCTTTAGTTAAAGCGAAAGGACAAAAAATTATACCTTTGAAGCGAATTCCTTAGTAAATAAGAAAATCGAATCTCCGGGAAAGCGACTACCACTGAAATCTGAATAATGATTCCAAATTGACTTCGAACTAGTGTGGGCTAGTATCTACGGAGTGTCCCAAAGCAAAACAATGAAATCCCAAGACACTTGCGTCGAAAAACTCAAGATCTGTCGAAACAGATCGTGCTCGGAGCAACAACACAACCAGCCGCAGGCCACCACTCACCGCTCAACTTTCGGTCACCTGATCATCGACCTCATCCATGATCTGGATGGCGGACTTCACGGATCACCAACCGGAGAAGAGATCAATATGAAGAATCGCTGGATGAAGCACCCAGAAGATCAAAATAGTCGCTAGAAAGTAGTAAACTCGGCGGTGCTAGGCGGAACTAGGAGGATTCTGATGGCGGTAGGCAAATAGAAAATTGGGCTGCTAAAACATAAGTGGGCTGAGTTTCTTTTCGAAGAAGAAAGCTATCATAGCTGACTTCGAGGAGAAGATTCGACAAAGAAGAAGAATTTCTCACTCTAAGCTAGACTTTCTCTCACTAGGCAAATTGGCCTCCAAGTTTCTTATGTCTTCATTAATGCCTAACAAGGGAGATTTATAGGGAGGTTCTAAGGAGACCTAGTGGGCCTTTGAGTTTGGCATTTAGTTTGACTTTTGTTGACCCCTTAGTTTTCCCTAGACTAGTCAACTCCAATCGAGCCTTTCGAATTAATTCTTTAACCCACTTCGTTGATTTAATTTAATCGAACTCTTAGGATTAATTAATTCATATAGAATTAATTTCTTCAATTCACTTAGTCAATTAAATATTAATTAAACCTTTAGGATTAATTAATTCACTTTGTCGATTAGTTAAACGCATAATTAGTCGTACAACTAACGTTCCAACTATGGAACTATCGCTCAAAAATGACTTTACATCACGCCACTTTATTTTATTCTATCTCCCCACATCAAAGATCTAGTGCTCTTCGGTTCATCAATTTACTGACAAATTAATTCACCGACTTTTTGGTATCCGAGATTAGTACCACTCGACTTTCTTATTATACCGGACATAAAGTCCACCGGCCGAGTTTAGTATAATAAAGCTTACGAGCTCATCACGAGAGCACCATCAACGCGGCAAACCGGTATGTGAATTCCTTTGACTAGCAACGACACACAAAGAAGCTAAAAACCGCATACCCAGCTTACCGAGGTATATGCCTCAATTGACCGCACTCTTTGGCAAATCAAAGCATACGATTATAACTCTCGTGCCCATCCTAATCTCGGGATTGAGAGATTAGAATACTACCGAAGTAACTACGTTGATCAGTACGAGTTAATTCTATCCAAACTGGTCATGCTCAATATGCCCCGGGCATATCCATGTGATTTAATTAGTCTAGACAAACTAATTTCCAAATCATAGGATAACCTATACCGATAGTATGTTCAGACTATCTCAGTTACGAGTATACTTTTCATATATCAATACTTTAACCAATAATGAGATCTATTGTGTCTTTCCACACCCCGTTATCTAGTTCTATGATATAATGAAACAAATTTAATACTGAAACAAAATGATATGTTAACTATGGATATTAGTTTTCATACAAGCAATAGCTTTTATGTATTCAAAACTAACAAATAGATCTCGTTATTGGTTAAAGTGTTGATATCTAAAAAGATGCTCGTAACTGAGATAGTCTGACTATATTATTGGTATAGGTTATCGTGTGATTTGGAAATTAGTATGTCTAGACTAATTAAATCATACGGATCTGCCCGGGGCATATTGAACACGACCAGTTTGGGATTGAATTAACTTGTACTGATCAGCGTAGTTAATTTAATCATAGTATTCTAATCTATTAATCCCTAGATTGGGACGGGCATGAGAGTTAGATATTGTATTCTTTGATTTCCCAAAGGGTGAGATCAATTGAGGCCAAAATCTCGGTAAGTTAGGTATGCGGTGTTCAGCTTTTTTGTGTGCCGTTGCTAGTCGAAGGAATCTATGGACCGGTTCGCCGGGTTGATGGTGCTCCCAAGATGAGCTCGTAAGGTTTATTATACCAAATCTGGCCAGTGGACTTTACGTCTGGTATAATAAGAAAGTCGAGTGGTAATAATCTCAAATACCAAGAATTCGATGAATTAATTTGTCAGTAAATTGATTAATCAACGAGCTCTAGATCTTTGATGTGGGGAGATAGAAGAATAATAAAGTAAGCGAGAAGTAAATTTGTTTTTGAGCTGTAGTTCCATAATTGGTTCTTTAGTGGTACGACTAATAATACGTTTGACTAATCGAAAAAGTAAATTAATTAATTCTAAAGGTTTAATTAATATTTAATTGACTAAGTGGGTTATACGAAATAATCCTAAGGGTTCGATTAAATTTAATTAACGAAGTTGGTTAAGAAATTAATTCGAAAGGCTCGGTTGGAGTTGATTAGTCTAGGGAAGACTAAGGGGTCAAAAAAAATTAAAACATTAAGGCTCAACTCAAAAGCCCACTAGGTCTCCTTTGGAACTCCATATAAATAGAATGCTTAAGCTTAAAGAAATACAAGGAAAATCTTGCAAGACAAGTCTTGCCTCTTAGAATGAGAAAGTTCTAGAGAGAGTACTTCTTCTTCTTGAAGTTTTCTTTTGAAGTTGAACTTGAGATCTCACTTGCTCATTTTAGATTCAAAGCCCAAGATCGGATTTTCATTTTTGGCTCACCGGATTTCGCCCCTCACTGGATCGCCGTGCCGTGATTCTCACTGGACCGCCACACTTTTTTTTCCGTCTGAGAACTATTTTTCGCTCCCGATCCATGGATTGTTCCTTTTGGGTTGGCCATGGTGTAGATCGGTGGCTGAAGTGGTGATTGATTTCTCAGTTCTGGCCTGTGGGTGAAGATTCTAGCAGCTCGGCGGCGGGTTTTTTGGGGCTAGGCGATTGCGCAAGTTTTTGGGCAGGTTTTTAATCTTTTTGAGAGATTTTCCTAGCGGGTTTTTGGTGGGATTTGATAGAACCTCCTAATAGATTATTGCCCACATGGTATTCGGGATTTCTCGGAGGTATCCAAATGATTTCAGTGGTTTTCGCTGTTGGAGTAGAATACATAAGCTATGCTTGTATTGTACAGTTTCCCAGATTAATATATCAATTTGTGTTTCAGTTATATCTTGTTGTGTATTAATTATCCATTTATATTATGTAAGTAGATGATGAGGTGTCTGGTGCGACACAGTAGATCTCATCATTGGTTGAAAGACATAATATATAAATGAGGTTCGTAACCAAGATAGCTTTGGACAAACAGTTGGTTTAGGTTATTATGTGATTCGGATAATTGGTTTGTCTAAACTAATTGAATCATATAGATATGCCCGGGGCATATTGATCTTGACCTTTAGGAATGATTTGTCTTGTACTGATTTAATAAAAAAATCGATCCTTGTATTCTATCTCTAAATCCCTAGACTCGAGTGGGCATGAGGATTAGACATAGTGTACTTTGATTTGCCAATGGGTGAGGTCAAATGTGGCCAATAGTCTCAGTGGGTTGGGTGCGTGTGTTTAGTTACTTGGCGTGCTACTGCTTGTCGAAAAGAAACCATGTACCGGTGCGTCCGGGGTGATGGTGCTCCCGAGATAAGCTCGAAATGTTTATTATACTAAACTCGGCCGGTGGACTTATGTCCGGTATAGTAAAAAGGTCTTGTGGTAATAGTCTCGGAATTAAAGAAGTTAATTAATTAATTTATCAGTAAATTAATTTTAATTAACGAGCACTATATCTTTGATGTGGGGAGATTAACGAATATAATTTAATTAAGTTGTTCCGGAAGCAATTCTGGTGTAGGATGGTAGTACCAAAATTAATCCGTTAGTGGTACGATTAATTTTGTAATGGGTTAATTGAATAGGTAGATTTAATTAATTAATTGGTTAATTATTCCTAAGGGTTAATTCAGTAATTAACAAAGTGGAATTATTTAATTAATTCCTAAGGGTTAATTAAGTAATTAACAAAGTGGAATTATTTAATTAATTAATTAAGTTTTAAGTTTCAATTGGAATTAGGAAATCCTAGAGATTAGGAAATCTAGTAGGATTTGGTTTATCCTATCAGATTGGTTACCTAATTGGATTTGGAAACTAATTCATTACTTAAACCCATTAGGAAGACCAATCCTAAACCAACTTGGGGTCTCTCTTATAACTCTATAAATAGACAAGGGATTAGCCATTCAAGGCACACAATTAATCCACAAGATTTCTAAAGAGAGAAAATTCTAGAGAGAGAAAACGTTTCTCTCTCCCAGTCAAATTTTCAAGAAAGTGTGCGGCTGGTTTTTGGGTTTCTAGTGGCTGAAATTTTGGCCTTGGTTTATACCAGCTGCGCGTAGCTTTCTCTCTCTGCGGGCGGTGCGTTTATAGTACGTGCCAGGTGCTGCCGCGCTAAAGTTTTCTAGCAGGTGGATTGTGGTGATTGGTTGATCAATTAGCTTCTAGTTCGTTGCCCACACAACGTGAAGTCATAGTCTTGAGGCATACAAGAGAATCACCAGGTGCACGCTTCAAAGGTAACTTTCTAAGGTTCCACTTTTAATTAGAAAATTTTGTTGCGTGGTAAATCGAGCAAGTGCAAACCCAGATCCTATGTGGCAAATATTCTTTCATTCGCAAGTTCCTTCTTTTTGCGAGGGACACGCTCTAAAGGTATAATCTTTAAATGTTTCTGCTTAAGTTTAAAGATTTAATTTTTGAGCATTGATTTAATAAATCAAACTAGTATAAGCATAGATCCGTTAAAGGGAAATGAATTTAACCCTGAGCGGAATCGAAAGTCTACGATTCTGGTATGCATTGCACGAAAGTGAGATTTTCGGTTTAGCCCGGGCTAGTTCTGTTTCCTTCAATTTGGTATCAGAGCGAATGTTTTGGCTTGATACTTGTTTGATTTATTACACGGCTTTGTTTTGGCATTGTTATTTTGCGTTGTTGATATATATTAACAGGTGGTTATTATTCCTGGCTATTATGGTTGTTTATTTTTCATTCATAAACCTCGAGAAATGTGCTGGCTCTTTTTGTTTTTTTGAATGGAAATGTCTGTAATAGTAATAACCACGAGTTGGAAGTCGTGTAGGATTAGATAAATCTTGCAGTAGGATTTAATCTAATGTTGTTGTCTTTAAATTCCTAGAACGCCTTTGTATAGAGGAATTTGTGTATTATGATAAAGATGTTATTTTGGGTAACTCATATTCATGGGTTTTGGCTTTTCGTAATTTTGGGTGATTCCTTATTACGTAGAAAACCAAGAAAACCCGAACGAATTGAGAGGAATCCAAATAACGAGTGGAAGCGATGCGACGGGACGTGTCAACAAAGCGTCAAAGGAATCGACGATAGAGAAGGCCATAAGAGTGGGGAAATGTTTGATTTTGTATTTTTTGTTTTATGTCCTTTATGTTGATTGTGTGTTTTCATTTTTATGCATGAGCGAAAAAAACCATTTTTAAAAGTACGTGCAATTAATTAAGGTAGATTATTCACATATTAAAACTCCAACGGTTTTATGGGTGCGAATATCCATAGTTAAGATATTGCATGTTAAAATGTAAAAATCCTCAAATTTAAAAATCTAAGTGGGAGTGGTTGGAATATATCCCCATGGCCTCCATTACGAATTCATATGTGATGTGGATTAGACCTACGCGCTGGCCAATGACCTTCTTCCTTAAGGATAAGTTTTCAATCCACGAATATCACTAGATTGAATTTCTAAAGAGATGACTATAGTGAGTTTAGTTGGAGAAAGTTGCGACACCCTCGCTAAACGAGGGCGCATTAGTATCCTAAGTAACAGACTTAGAAGTCACTTAATGGCATACATTTAGTGTACCGTTTGTAGTATTTCTCCTAAGAAGTTACGCTATTTATGAGTACTGCTAAAAGCATCAACTATTAATTTCATTGATCATAAGATTGTTGGTCAGATAATGGAATTAATGAACTTAGGTTCTTCTCAAACGAATGTGGGTTGGCATAGACGTTCACCTAAAGTGACCTGCGTTAATCCCGGTGTGAGAGATATTGGTGGGAGATTATATTGTTTTTGAGGATATCAATATTTTTCAATAAGAATATTGGAACTTAACTGTTTATTTTTTCAATTATCGATATGTCGTTCAATCCACTTGCTGTTGTTTTGAATCAAAAAAAATTTACAGGTCCTAATTACATTGATTGGAAGCGTAACCTGGACATTGTCCTTACTACTGAGGGTTGCAAGTACGTGCTCGTTGAAAGTGCTCCCCAGTGTCCACTGATGATTCTACTCCTGAGGAGAGAGAGGTTCACTCTAGGTAGAAGAAAGCTGATGAGATGACCAGGTGCTACATCTTGGCTTCTATGTCGAGTGTACTGCAATACAGAAAAGCTATGGCTTGTATGAAAAACTAATATCCACAGATGACATATCATTTTGTTTCAGTATAAATCTATTCCTTTATATCATAGAACTAGATAACGGGGTGTCGACAAACACAGTAGATACCGTTATTGGTTAAAGTATTGATATATTAAAAGTATGCTCGTAACCGAGATAGTCTGAACATACTATCGGTATAGGTTATTGTGTGGTTTGGAAATTGGTTTATCTAGACTAGTTTAAATCACACAGATATGCCCGGGGCATATTGAGCACGACCAGTTTGGATAGAATTGACTTGTACTGATCGGCGTAGTCAATTCGGTCCTAGTATTCCGTCTCTCAATCCCGAGATTGGGACGGGCGTGAGGGTTGGGTGTCGTGTGCTTTGATTTGCCAAAGAATGAGGTCAATTGAGGCCAATACCTCGGTAAGTTGGGTATGCGGTGTTTAGCTTCTTGCGTGCCGTTGCTAGTCGGAGGAATCCACGTACCGGTTCGCCGGGTTGATGGTGCTCCCGAGATGAGCTCGTAAGGTTATTATACTAAACCAGGCCAGTGAACTTTATGTTCGATATAATAAAAGGTCGAGTGGTATTAATCTCGGAAACCAAGAAGTCGGTGAATTATTTTATCAGTAAATTGATAAATCGACGAGCACTAGATCTTTAATGTGGGGAGATAGAAGAAATAATAATGGCGCGATGTAAAGTCGTTTTCGAGCGGTAGATCCATAATTGGTCCGTTAGTGGTACGACCGATTATGCGTTTGACTAATCGACAAGGTAAATTAATTAATCCGAAGGGTTTAATTAATATTTGATCGACGAAGTGAATTTAGAAACTAATTCTATTTTGAATTAATTAATTCTAAGGGTTCGATTAAATTAAATTAACAAAGTGGATTAAATAAATTAATTTAAAAGGGTCGATTGGAGTTGATTAGTCGGGAAGACTTAGCGGTCAACGAAAGTCAAATTTTAAGGCCTAACTCGAGAGCCCATTAGGTCTCCAATCGAGCTTCTATAAATAGAAAGCTTTAGCCCTAAGAAACCAGAAGTGTGGCTTGAAAGACAAGAAATTGTCTTGCTAAGAAAGAAAAGGGTTAGAGAGAGAATCAAGGAAAAATTCAATCTTTGAATCTCTCTCGGAGTCACCCAGTTTTTTTTCTTTCTCCCGAATTATTCTCCAACCAAAAGGGTCCGATTTTTGCTGCTGGTCTTCACCTTTCTCGCCAGGGGTTTCAAGTGGGTTTTCTAAGAGGAACTGCTGCTGCCGGTTTTTTTTTCCTGCTGCAGGTTTTCTTCTCGGCTGGACTGTTGAGGATCGGTGCTCTGATCCGGTTGTTATTCATGTCATGATCTTCTTCATGTTTGTTGAGTGATCCGTGGAAACATCCGTACAGATCAAGACTGAAGCTCCAGTCTTGGTTGGTTTTATTCGGTCTTGTGCAGCAGCTTGTTTGGCAGCGGCAGTTGCTAGAAAATTCACGGCGGGCAGTTTGTTTTTGAGTAGCTAAGCACGCAGCTTATTAAGCAGCCAGTATCCAGATTTAGTTGGACCGATTTAAGCAGGCAGGCGGACAATTTTTAGCAGCTTGCAGTTTTTTTTTAATTGGACCAATTCAAGCAGGCAGGCGGACAATTTTTAGCAGCTTGCAGTTTTTTTTTTTTTTTTAATTGGACCCAGATTTTTCGTTTATTTTTGGAGAAATTCGGGCAGCTCCTTTTGGTAGTTCTCATGGGCTTAGTTAGCAAATCCCGTTAGATTATTGCCCACCCAATATTCGGGATTTCTACGGAGAATCGATTGGATTTCTTTTGGAAATCGCAGCTAAGAAAAGAGGGTTTTCTTTAAGCAAGGGACTTCGCTACAAAAGGTATAATCTTTAAGTTCCGCTTTAATTAAAGATTTAATTTTTGTGTCCCGATTAATAAATTAAATAAGTATAAGCCTAGATCCGTTCATGGGTAAACTAATTTGAGCCTGAGCTTGGTCGAAAGCTTCCGATTCTGGAATGCATAGCACGAAAGTGAGGTTTTCGATTTAGCCCGGGCTTGTTCAGTTTTCCTTCAGTTGAACTCAGCCTATGAGATGATGCTTAACCTCAGGGAGATGTTCGGACATCAGGGCAGGGTAGGTAAGCAGTCAGCTATGAGGAAACTCATGAATACTAGGATGGCTGAGGGTACTTCAGTGAGGGATCACTGCTGGACATGATCAGCTGCATCAATGAGATTGAGGTTTGGGATGTGACATCTATGGGGAGACCCAGGTTCATATCATTCTCCAGAGCTTGCCTCCCAGTTTTAAGCAGTTTCGGTTGAACTACAATATAGGCAAGCTCTCATTTCACTTTCCGAGCTCATGACTGCATTGGTGTTTACTGAAAACCTCTTCGCTGAGAAAAAACAAGCTTTGGCTATTATTGGACCCTCAGGTTCCTTTGCTGGGCCCAAAGCCAGGAAGCAAAAGAGGATGAAGAGCCAGAAGGTAGGAGCTGATTATGGACCCAACGGTGGTGTTGCCAAGAAGCACAAGTCGAAAGGCAAGTGTTTCAGATGTGGCAAATCAGGACACTGGAAGAAAGGCTGCCCAAAGCCTCGAGGTATGAGTAATTTCACCCTAGTTACTGAGACATGTTTAGCAGCGATTCCCATGGATACTTGGTGTATGGATTCAGGAGCCACTGATCATGTTTGTAATTCTTTGCAGGGGTTCCAAGTGACCTAGCTCCTTAGAGAGGGTGATTTGCAGGTCTACCCTGGGGATACTACCAAAGTTTCAATTCCTGCAGTGGGAGTAGTTTGTCATTATTTTTCAAACTCTGTTTGGAGAGATTGTCTTTATGTACCCAGTTTTAGAAAGAACTTGCTTTAGGATTCTAAACTACGTTTGAATGGTTATAAGTGTGTTTTTTTTGATAATTCTATTTTTATTAGAAAGAACCAGAAACTAATATGTTCCAGTGAATTGGTTGACAATTTGTTTTTAATTAAGACAAACTCCCCAATAGTGCAACACACATAAATTAATAACCATCATCGAATCATAGTAAGAGAAAGAAGTCTTCCCCTTTGAACCATACTTATCTTTGGCACCTGAGACTAGATCATATCAACCTTAGTAGAATTCAGAGGTTGGTCAATAATGGGCCCTTGGGCTCATTAGAGATTGACAGTTATCCAACCTGTGAATCCTGCTTGGAGGGTAAAATGACAAAGAGGCTTTTCAAGGCAAAGGGGTATAAGGCCAAAGAGGTTTTAGAGTTTATTCATTCTGACTTGTATGGGCCTATGTCAGTTTGGGCTGGAGGAGGTTATGAGTATTTCGTGATATTCACAGATGACTATTCTAGATAGGGATACATATATCTGCTGCACCACAAGTCTGAACGCTTTGGCAAGTTCAAAGAGTTAGGCTGAGTTGGAGAAGCATCTGGGTAAGAGTATCAAGACCCTATAATCTAATCGTGGTGGTGAATACATCTCTAGTGAATTTAGGTCCTATTTGTCAGAGGAGGGTATTCAGTCTCAGTTGTCTGAACCTGGCACACCATATCAGAACGGTGTAGTAGAGAGGAGGACCAAGACTCTTATAGATATGGTTAGATCAATAATGAGTTATAGTGAGTTTCCCAGCTTGTTTTGGGGTTATGCCTTAGAAACAACATGTTATCTCCTTAATCTCGTACCATCTAAATATGTGCCTACGACACCCATAGAGTTGTGAACTTGGCGAAAGCCTAGTCTGAGGCATCTCAAGATTTGGGGTTGTCCAGCACATGTGCTCGAGGCAGATGCAGGTAAGTTAGATGCGAAATCAAAGGTTATGTTGTTTATAGGTTATCCCAAAGGAACGAGGGCTGGTCTATTTTATAGTCCTCGGGATCAGAAGGTGGTGGTCAGCACCAATGCCAGATTTCTTGAGAATGACTATATTTTAGATCATAAGTCAAGCAGCAAGGTAGTATTGGAAGAGCTTAGGAGTCAGTCAAGTATTCCAGATGCACAAGTATAGGATGACACATCACAGAGTACTGCACGCATATCATAGATGATGCACCTACATAGGTTGTGCCTCGTCGTAGTGGGAGGGTTGTTGATAGCCCAAGAGGTACATGAGTTTGGGTGAGTCTTCGGACTTTATCCCTGACACCCATGAACCAGACCCAGTTAGCAAAAATGAGGCTCTCCAAGATAAAGATGCAGAATCTTGGCAGAGACCAATGATTGCTGAGATGGGTTCTATGGACTCAAATCAGGTCTGGGAACTGGTAGACCTTCTTGATGGGTTTCGACCTATTGGGTGCAAATAGGTCTACAAGCGAAAGAGAGGATCTGACGAGAGGGTTGAGACCTTCAAGGCTAGGCTTGTGGTGAAAGGGTATACTCAGAAAAAGGGTATCGATTATGAGGAGACCTTTTTCCCGGTAGCTATGCTTAAGTTGATCCAAATTTTCTTGGCCATAGCTGCTCATATGGACTATGAGATTTGGCAGATGGACGTCAGGACAGCTTTCCTTAATGGAAGTCTTGAGAAGGCCATCTTTATGCACCAAGCGGAGGGGTTCATTGTTCAGGGCCAAGAGCACAAGGTATGCAGGCTTAAGAGGTCCCTCTATGGACTTAATCAAGCATCCAGATCTTAGAGCATCTATTTTGACGAGGTCATCAACTCCTATGGATTCACTCAATATTCGGATGAGCAGTGTGTATACCGCAGGTGTGATGGTGATTTGGTGGTATTTCTCGTACTTTACGTAGATGATATCCTTTTGATTGGAAATAGTAAGAAGGTGTTGTCAGACGTAAAGGCATGGTTGTCCAGGAAGTTTGATGTGAAGGACTTGGGAGAGGCTGGACATATCCTTGGGATCAAGATTATTTGAGATCGTAGAAGACGTTCACTGACGCTCTCTTAGGCTTCATACATAGACACAATTCTGGCCCATTTTAACATGCAAAACTCCAATAAGGGTTTACTACCTTTTAGGCATGGAGTGCATCTATCAAATGAGCAGTGTCCCAAGACTGCCGAGGAGATAGATGCCATAAAGGCAGTACCCTATGCATTTGCAGTGGGTAGTCTCATGTATGCTATTTTATGTACTAGACCTGATATTTGGTTTGCCGTTGGCATGGTTAGCATATATCAAAGTAATCCTGGCAAGGCTCATTGGAAGGCAGTAAAATCAATTCTCAAGTACTTGCGCAGGATGAAAGATCACATCTTGATTTATCGAGCGCAAGAGCTAGTTCCATTGAGTTACACAGATTCAGATTTTCAAGGTGATGTGGACAAGAGTAAGTCTACCTGTGAGTTTGTTTTTACTCTAGGAAGTGGATCCATAGTATGGCGGAGTGTCAAGCAGAAATGTGTGGTAGGCTCCACCATGGAGGCTGAGTATGTTGCCACATCAGAGACAGCAAAAGAAGTTGTATGGCTCAGAAACTTCCTGGTGAACTTAGATATGGTCCCTGAGTTGCCGAAGTCTATCATAGCCTATTGTGATAACAATGGTGCAGTTGCTAACTCAAGGGAACCATGAGTCCACAAGGCGAGTAAACACATAGAGCGCAAATACAACCTGATACGAGAGATCGTAAAGAGGAGAGACGTGACCGTGGCCAAGATAGCATCGGGAGACAACCTTACAGATCCTTTCACAAAGCCATTGACCCCAAAGGTTTTTGAGAGACATGTGGAGGACATGGGAGTCAAATTATTAAGAGAGCCATATGAGTGAGCTGTAAGAGTATTTTGTAGCTTTCATTATGACAGCAGTGTAATAAGTGGATTGAACAGTGTTTTTGTACTTCAGAGCATAGCTTTGAGTATTAGTGGGAGATTGTTAGTTTTGAATACTAGAAAGCTATTTACTTGTATCAAAAACTAATACCCAGTTGACATATCGTTTTGTTTCAGTCTTAAATTTTTTCTATTATATCATAGAACTAGATAACGAGGTGTAGAAAAGCACAGTAGATCTCGTTATTTGTTAAAGTATTAATATAAAAAATGCTCGTAACTGAGATAGTCTGAACATACTATCGGTATAGGTTATCATGTGATTTGGAAATTAGTTTGTCTAAACTAATTAAATCATACGGATTTGCCCGGGGCATATTGAGCATGACCAGTTTGGGATTGAATTAATTTGTACTGATGGGCGTAGTTAATTCGATCCTAGTATTCTAATCTCTTAATCCCTAGATTGGGACGAGCATGAGAGTTAGATGTCTTATGCTTTGATTTGCCAAAGTGTGCGGTCAATTGAGGCCTAAATCTCGGTAAGTTGAGTATGCAGTAGTTAGCTTCTTTGTGTGCCGTTGCTAGTCGAAAGAATCCATGTACTGGTTCGTCGGGTTGATGGTGCTCCTGATATGAGCTCGTAAGATTTATTATACCAAATCTGGCCAGTGGACTTTACGTCCAGTATAGTAAGAAAGTCAAGTGGTACTAATCTCGATACCAAGACGTCGATGAATTAATTTGTCAGGAAATTGATGAAGCGAAGAACACTAAATCTTTGATGTGGTGAGATAGAATAATAATAAACTGAGCACGAAATAAATTCATTTTTGAGCGGTAGTTCCATAATTGGTCCGTTAGTGGTATGACTAATTATGCGTTTGACTAATTGACAAAGTGAATTGATTAATTCTAAAGGTTTAACTAATATTTAATTGACTAAGTGGGTTATACGAAATAATTTTAATGGTTCGATTAAATTTAATTAATGAAGTAAGTTAAGAAATTAATTCGAAAGGCTCGATTGGAGTTGATTAGTCTAGGGAAAACTAAGGGGTCAACGAAAGTCGAACACTAAGGCCCAACTCAAAATCCCACTAGGTCTCCTTTGGAACTCCCTATAAATAGAATGCTTAAGCTTAAAGAAACATAAGGAAAATCTTGCAAGACAAGTCTTGCCTCTTAGAGTGAGAAAGTTCTAGAGAGAGAACTTCTTCTTCTTGAAGTTTTCTTTCGAAGTCAAAATTGAGATCGAACTTGCTCCTTTTAGATTCAAAGCCAAGATCAGATTTTCATTTTTGGCTCGTCGGATTTCGCTCCTCACCGGATCGCCACGCCTTGATTCTCACCAAAATGCCACCCCATTTTTTCTATCTGAGAACTATTTCACTCGCCCGATCCTTGGCTCGTTCCTTTTGGGTTTGCCATGGTGTATATCGGCGGCTGAAGTGGTGATCGGATTTCTCAGTTCTGGCTGGTGGGTGAAGATTCTGGCAGCTCAACGGTGGGTTTTTGGGACTGGGCGGTTGCGCAAGTTTTTTGGCAGGTTTTGAATCTTTTCGAGAGATTTTCCTAGCAATTTTTTCGTGGGCTTTGATAGCACTTTCCAATAGATTATTGCCCACACTGTATTCGGGATTTCTTGGAGGTATCCAAAGGATTTTGGTGGTTTTTGCAAGTTCCTGATTTTCGATTTCTTATTGTGAGGGACACGCTCCAAAGGTATAATCTTTAAATGTTTTCGCTTTAGTTTAAAGATTTAATTTTTGAGCGTCAATTTAATAAATCAAACTAGAATAAGCCTAGATCCGTTTAGGGGAAATGAATTTAAGCCTGAGCCGAATCGAAAGTCTTTGATTTTGGAATGCATTATACGAAAGTGAGATTTTCGGTTTAGTCCAAACTAGTACTATTTCCTTCAAGAGGAGAGAAAGGTGTACATGACACATTCAATGTTTGTGATCTTACACCTTTTGAGTTCGATGAAGGCCTTGATTCGAGGTCGAATCATTTTCAAGAGGGAGAGGATGATGTGAACCTAGGCTCACCTTAAGGTAACTCCACACCTTTTTCTTATGTTCATCCTAGTAGCACCTACCAAAGAGATCCATTGGTAGACATTCAAGGTCCAATGACAAGATCTAGGACGAAGAGGGTTGAAGAAAAGCTTAATTTGATGGTTCATGAGCATTATGGCAAAGAGGTTATTTTCAAGGATGATCTCAAGCCCAAGGAAATTATCATATTAAGTGTTTATTTAGATCAAGGAATCACTTGAATTTGATAGAGGAAGTGGCCGCACCACACTAGCCCATTCGACCACCTCACTTTGGTTTCTCGGGCTATTTTAATTGTTTTGAGTCTTGGGCTCTTGAAGGGGTTCATGGATGATTTTTACCCTTAAATGGTGTCCATATTGTCCAAGGTCAGCCAAGTTTTAAGCCCAATTACATGGTACAAGTCCATCTTAAAGATTCTAGAAGTTACTTGCATTGGAAGACATATAGAAGAATGAAGATATGGAAGGTTGTGAGTTTGGAGGGAAAGGGGCGGCTGCCCTAGTTTATTTCCAGTAGATTTTCAATTAATTAGAGTGAATTTTAATTGATTAGGACTTATTCTTGTACGGTTAATCAAGAATAAAGTCATTCCTTAATTACTTAGAGTGATTGTAAGAATCTCTTGAGATTAGGAAACTTTTCCTAAAGAGGTATTTCCTAATCTTGAGATTGATTTATTGATTACAAATTGTCTTGCTTCTCAAGAAAATTTTCGGCCACCCTATGTAGTATAAATAGGGGCCTTATGCTTCAATGTAAGACACACTTTTTGCATAATACAATACACTCTTTTGAGAAAATTTCTCTTGTGAAACTTGCGAGTTCTTTTTGTTTTCTTGATTAATGTGTTAATCAAAATCCCCGACTTTATCAATAGTAGAGTTAGGTACTATTGTGGTCTCATTCTACCAGAATTCTTGCAAGAATTCTTCCCCCTAACACTTATTATGCAATCCCTTAGAGGTAATCTTGCTACAACAAATTCCTAAACAAACCGCCGTCTTCGGAGCAATCCGGATTACGCATCACATATCAGGAGGGTTAAGCCCTCCGAACTGAGTATGCAAAACTGCCCGATCGTACTGATCAGATGTGTAGTACAAGTACAAACAAGGTTGAGCTCATACCTCGGATCACCGTGACCAAACTGCATCCACCCTACGTCCACCAGACATCCCGGGACATATTTATATAACCTGTACAAAATCACTGAACGGCCTTTGGCCCCAGTTCCAAGTCCTGCCCACTGGCGAAAGGGAGGCTCGAACAGGAGAGGATCCTCAAAAGTCTCAAGAACAAACAGTATAGAAAGTAACAATCACCAAACATCGTGCTAAACTCTCAAAGACATAACCAGCCATAAACATGCACACAACCGGCATGCTAAAGTCATTATATCACAGCACCATACAGTAGCACAACCATATACAAGTCAAATCCTAAGTGTCGACAAGGCCATAATCATCAAGGTGCATTCCTTCTAACAATAAGCTCGGAAAAAACAAGTACAACACTACTGCTCATTTTCCAGGTTCAACCCAAGTTATATATAACAGCTTTTTGAGCTAATGTATATAATCCGGGGTTGAACAACATACAAGGAATAGTCAACTCACCTTTCGAACCAACTGCTAACCAGTACCCAAGTCCAATAACGACCTTCATCAGTCTCCAAGCCATAAAAATCATCTAGACAATTCCAAATATGGATAATTCCAAATCAGTATACCAATCTTAGCGTACTTGTGTATTCATGCAAGTATGGTTGTTCTAAATCAATAGCAATGTTAAAAGGACATGGTTTCCATGAAGGAGGCCTCACCCAGATAGATTTCACGTTTCTTTAACATCCCCGTGATATAAAACAGATGCAGTACTACACTTCCCCTCTTTACAATTTCCACCTCCTAGATCATGCACATCTAGGTACTTAAGAGTAACCCCAATAAGTCATAATAAGCCTAGTTATGTGAAAGGATTTGCCACATAGGATCTGGGTTTGGACTTGCTCGATTTACCACGCAACAAAAATTTCTAATTAAAGCGGAACCTTAGAAAAATACCTTTGAAGCGTGCACCTGGTGATTCTCTTTTATGCCTCAAGACTATGAATTCTTGTTGTGTGAGCAACAATTGATCAGCTACTCACCACAATCCACCTGCCAGAAAAATCCAGCACCTCCGCACTTAGCACGTACTGCAAACGCACTGCCCAGAGAGAGAGAAAGCTACGCGCAGCTTGTATAAACCAAGGCCAAAATTTCAGCCACTAGAAACCCAAAAACCAGTCGCACACTTTCTTGAAAATCCGACTTGGAGAGAGAAATGTTTTCTCTCTCTAGAATTTTCTCTCTCTAGATTCTTGAATTATGAATCTATTGAATTGTGTTTCTTGAATAGCTAATCCCTTGTCTATTTATAGAGTTACAAGAGAGACCCCAAATTGGTTTAGGATTGGTCTTCCTAATAGGTTTAGGTAATGAATTAGTTTCCGAATCCAATTAGGTAACCAATCTGATAGGATAAACCAAATCTTACTAGATTCCTAATCTCTAGGATTTCCTAATTCCAGTTAAAACTTAAGACTTAATTAATTAATTCCACTTTGTTAATTACTTAATTAACCCTTAGGAATTAATTAAATAATTCCACTTTGTTAATTACTGAATTAACCCTTAGGAATAATTAACCAATTAATTAATTAAATCTACCTATTCAATTAACCCATTACAAAATTAATCGTACCACTAACGGATTAATTTTGGCACTACCATCCTACACCAGAATTGCTTCCGGAACAACTTAATTAAATTATATTCATTAATCTCCCCACATCAAAGATATAGTGCTCGTTAATTATAAATTAATTTACTGATAAATTAATTAATTAACTTCTTTAATTCCGAGACTGGTATCACTCGACCTTTTTACTATACCGGACATAAGTCCACCGGCCGGGTTTAGTATAATAAAAATTTCGAGATCATCTCGGGAGCACCATCACCCCGGACGCACCGGTACATGGTTTCCTTTCGATAAGCAGTAGCACACCAAGTAACTAAACACGCGCACCCAACCTACCGAGACTATTGGCCACAATTGACCTCACCCATTGGCAGATCAAAGTACACTATGTCTAATCCTCATGCCCGCTCGAGTATAGGGATTAAGAGATAAAATACAAGGATCGATTTGTCTATTAAATTAGTACAAGACAAATCATTCCAAAGGTCAAGTTCAATATGCCCCGGGCATATCTATATGATTCAATTAGTTTAGACAAACCAATTATCCGAGTCACATAATAACCTAAACCGACAGTTTGTCTAAAGCTGTCTCAGTTACGAACCTCATTTATATATTATGTCTTTCAACCAATGATGAGATCTACTGTGTCGCACCAGACACCTCATCATGTACTCACATAATATAAATGGACGATTAATGCACAACAAGATATGACTGAAACACAAATCGATATATTAAACTGGGAAAATGTACAACACAAGCATAGCTTATGTATTCAAATCCAACAATCTCCCACTAATACTTAAGCTGTGCTTTAAGTATACATCCGCATACAACTCCTATACAATCTGCTGCTATCTATCTAGAAAAACTGTCAAGGCTCTCTTAAGCATCTGATCCCCATGCTCTTCACGTGAGCCTCAAAGACTTTTGAAGGCAATGTTTTTGTGAATGGATCTGCAAGGTTATCCTCTGATGCTATCTTAGCCACGACCACGTCTACCCTTTTTACGATGTCTCGTGTCAGGTGGTACTTGTGCTGTATATATTTACTCGCCTTGTAGGCTCGTGGTTCCTTCGAGTTTGCTATTGCACCGTTATTATCACAATAAACCGTGATAGTCTTCGGCAAACCAGGAATCACATCTATGTCCACTAGGAAGTTCTTGAGCCATACTGCTTCTTTCGCTGCCTCTGATGCGGCAACGTACTCAGCCTCCATGGTAGAGTCCGCCACGCATTTCTGCTTGACACTCTGCCAAACTATGGCTCCACCTCCTAGAGTAAACACATACCCTGAGGTAGACCTGCTCTTGTCCCTGTCACCTTGGAAATCTGAATCTGTGTAACCTCAGGGTACCAGCTCAGACGCCTGATAGACCAGAACTTGGTCCCTCATTCTATGCAAATAGTTGAGAATGCATTTTACTGCCTCCCAATGAGCTTTCCTATGGTTATTTTGATATCTGCTCACCATGCCAACGACATAATAGATAACAGGCCTCGTACACAACATGGCATACATGAGACTTCCTACTGTCGAAGCATATGGAACAGTCTTCATGGTCTCTATCTCCTCAACAGTCTTAGGAGACTGCTCCTTAGATAGAAACACTCCATACTTGAAAGGTAGAAAACCTTTCTTGGAGTTCTGCATGTTAAAATGGGCCAGAATCGTGTCTATGTACGAAGTTTGGGAGAACGTTAACGAACGTTTCCTACGATCTCGAATAATCTTGATCCCAAGGATATGTCTCACTTCTCCTAAGTCCTTCATATCAAATTGCTTGGACAACATGCCTTTACGTCTGATAACACTTTCTTGTTGTTGCCAATCAATAGAATGTCATCTACGTAAAGCATAAGAAACACCACTGAGTTTCCATCACGTCTGCGATATACACAATGCTCATCCGGACACTGAGTAAATCCAAAGGACTAGATTACCTCATCAAACCGGATGTTCCAAGATCTAGATGCCTGCTTAAGTCCATAAATAGGCCTCTTAAGCCTGCAAACCTTATGCTCTTGGCCTTTTTCAATGAATCCCTCTGGTTGCTGCATAAAGATGGTTTCCTCAAGACTTCTATTTAGGAATGCTGTCTTGACATCCATCTGCCAAATCTCATAATCCATATGAGCAACTATGGCCAAGAGAATCCGGATCGACTTAAGCATGGCTACCGGGGATAAGGTTTCTTCATAATCGATTCCCTCTTTCTGATTATACCCCTTCGCCACCAGCCTAGCTTTAAAGGTTTCCACCTTTCCGTTAAGTCCCCTCTTACGTTTGTAGACCCACTTGCATCCAATGGGCTTAAACCCATCAGGCAGGTTCACAAGTTCCCAGACTTGATTGTGGTCCATTGACCCCATCTCAGATATAATTACCTTACGCCAAGATTCCGCATCTTTATCTCGAAGAGCCTCATTGTAGTTAACCGGGTCAGGTTCAGGCGCACCTGGGACTAGGTCTGAGGCCTCTCCGATGCCAATGAACCTGTCGGGCTGTCTCACAACCCTCCAACTACGACAAGGCACCACCTGTGTAGATGCATCATCTGTGATCTCATGTGCAGTGTGTGGTGTATCTACTTGTGCTTGTGCATCAGGATTAGTAGTTTGTCGTCGAAGCTCTTCTAGTACTATCTTACTCTTGGGCTTGTGGTCTAAGACATAGTCCTCTTCTAAAAATCTAGCATTGGTACTTACCACCACCTTCTGATCTTTAGGACTATAGAATAGACCACCTTTCGTTCCCCTATGATAACCTACAAACAGCATTAATTCTGTTCTCGCATCTAACTTAGCCATATCTGCCTTAAGCACATGTGCTGGGCAGCCCCAAATTCTGAGATGTCTTAGACTTGGCTTGCGCCCATTCCACAACTCTACTGGGGTTGAAGGCACGGTTTTAGATGGTACAAGATTAAGAATATACATTGCCGTTTCTAAGGCATATCCCTAAAACGAACTTGGCAAATCACTATAGCTCATCATGGACCTAACCATTTCCATAAGAGTTCAATTCCTCCTTTCTGCTACACCATTCTGCTGTGGCGTGCCAGGTGCAGACAACTGAGACTGAATTCCTACCTCAGTGAGGTAATCTCGAAATTCATGGGACAGGTACTCCCCACCACGATCTGAACACAGTGTCTTGATACTCTTACCATGATGCTTCTCCATATCTGCCCGAAACTCTTTGAACTTGCCAAAACATTCGGACTTGTGGCACATTAGGTAAATATATCCGTACCTAGAGTAGTCATCCGTGAACGTCACGAAATACTCATATCCCCCTCGTGCCTAGACCGTCATAGGTCCACACAAGTCAGAATTAATCAACTCTAATACTTCTTTAGCTCTATAACCTTTTGCCTTAAAAGGTCTCTTGGTCATCTTGCCTTCCAAGCAAGATTCGCATGTTGCATAGCTGTCAATATCTAATGAACCTAAAGGTCCATCGTTGACCAACCTCTGAATCCTACTAAGGTTTATATGACCTAGCCTGAGATGCCAAAGATAGGTTTGATTCATTTCAGAAGGTTTCTTCCTCTTATTAATGTTGGATTCTGAGCTATCTATTTCTATGAATTGCGCAACAGGGGAGTTAGAGTTAACCACAAACAAATTGTCTACCAATGAACCAGAACAAATAAGTTTTCTATTTCTTTTAATAACAACACAGTCATCAGAAAAAATAAACTTATACCCGTTCTTCAAGAGTTTAGAAACCTAAATCAAGTTCTTTCTAAACTCGGTACATAAAGACAATTAACTAACTCTAAGCTAGAATTTTCAAAATTCAACTACTCCCACTGCTTCTCCTGACACTCTTGTAGTGTCACCCAAGTAGATATCCAATTCGCCTTCTCCAAGCTTCCGGGTTACTTGGAACCTTGCAAAGAATTACAAACATAGTCAGTGGCACCTAAATCCACACACCAAGTATCTGTGGGAATCGCCGCTAAACATGTCTTAGTAATTAAGGCAGAATTTATAGTACTTATAAGCTTTGGACAAACCGCTTTCCAATATCCCATCTTATTGCACTTGAAGCACTTGTCTTCCGACTTCTTCTTTGCAATACATGGCTTATGCGCAATTTGCGCCACTTGCGCTATTCCCTCGAGCTTCTTCTTTTTCTTTCTAGCCTCAGGCTCAGAAGAAGATTCTGAAGCTTCGACTGCGACTAAAGCTCGCTTCTTCTCTTGAAGAAGACTTTTAGCCGCCACCAACTCTGCCAAGAGCTCGGATGAACTCCACAACATCTCACTTATGTTGTAGTTCAACCGAATCCACTCATAGCTTTAAGGCAAGCTCCAGAGGACAATATCGGCTTTGGTTTCACCAACTATTTTGCCTCCCACTACCTCAACCTCGTTGATGTTACTAATCATGTCAATGACATGATCTTTCATAGGAGCACTCTCAGCCCTAAGGACAATGTCCAAGTTATGACTTCCATCGACATTATTAGTTCTAGTTAAATTGTTGTTTTTCAAAATAGCAGCTAAGGGGTTGAATGCCATATCGATTTAAACTGGAAAGTAAACAAAACAATGTTTTAGTTATATATGCTTAGAATTTCAAAAAATATGAAATTCTATTAATTATTGACTTCCCTCAAAACAATAATTATAACCCACCAACATCTCATCCACCGGGATTCTCGCAAGCCACGCAGTGTGGACGTTTACCAACGATCTTTTGAGAAGAACCAGGATTCATCCACCGGGATTCGTTTGAGAAGAACCTAGTTCATTAACTACACTATCTGACCAACGATCTTTTGATCAATGTAGCTAATAGTCGGTGCTTTTAGCCGTACAAGTAAGCAGCATAACCTCGCGGGAGGAATACTGCAGATCGTACACTAAGTGTGTGTCATTACGTGACTTCTGAGTTTGTTACCTCAGGATAGTGCGCCTCAGATGGAGATGGTGTCGCATTTCTCCTAGTTAAACTCGCTCTAGTCATCTTACTCAGAAGTTCATAGTCTAGCGATCTCGGGGCTGGACTCATCCGAATGGAGGAAGGCCCTAATGCCAACGCGCAAGTCCACCCACATCGCATATGAACCCGAAATGGTGGTCATGGGAATATTAAACCAACCCGCTCCCACTTAGATTTCCAAATTGAGGGTTTTTCCAGTTTTAACATGCAATTAACTAACCTAAGTTATATGCAACCATAAAACCAGCCATGCTTTAAATTCATGCATAAAAAATGCAGCATAAAATAAAGAATAAAAATTAAAACGATAAATACGGGAAATAAATACAAAAAATAAATTTCTCGACTATTATGGTTTTAATTGCTTCCATCATTTGCCTTGATCTTATGTCCCGTCACGTCACTCGATGGAGAGAGTCTTGAACTTCAAAAAATGAAAACTGCAGGAAAAACGGGCCAAAAACAGCACAAACGGCCCAAACGGGCCGCTCGTGCCGCAGCACGGCCCGAGGGCCGCACCGCCCGCGCGCACAGCCCGCACGGGCCGTGTGCGCTGCCTGCGCGCCCACCGCCAGCACGGGCCGTGCGCACACGGCCCTGTGCGCGCCCAGCAGAAGCGCGCAGCAGCTGCTGCCTACTGCTGCACCTGCCGGCCGGCGCGACTGCTGCCGGCGTCGCCTCCGGCCGCCAATTCCTCATTCGCTTTTTCCCACGCTATTTAGTCTTCTTGCAATTCGTTCTGAGTTTTCCTGCGTTTCTATGAATTAACGATAACCCAAAACCCATGAATTCAAATTGTCCGCCATAACGCATTCGATTACAAAAATCAATTTTCCTACTACAAGGCTTTCTATGAAAATTAAATAATTGAAATTACATAAAAAAAATCCTACTACAGATTTAATCTAATCCTACACGGCTTCCAGTACGTGGTTACACTATTACAAATATTCATAATAAAATTAAATCCGGACATGTCCCGGAGTTTAATTAAAACCCATACAAACGTAACCATAATAGTCGGGATATCTTAACAACCTGCAAATAAAACCATGTAATAAATCGAACAAGTACCAAAACCCAAAACCAAGCTCTGATACCAATTGAAAGGATTTGCCACATAGGATCTGGGTTTGCAATTACCCGATTTACCATGCAACAAAAATTTCTAATTAAAGCGGAACCTTAGAAAAGTACCTTTGAAGCGTGCACCTGGTGATACTCGTGTATGCCTCAAAACTATGACTTCTTGTTGTGTGGGTTGTGTGGGCAACAATCCAGAAGTCAATTGATCAGCTACTCATCACAATCCACCTGCCAGAAAAATTCAGCACCTCCGCACCTAGCACGTACTGCAAACGCACTGCCCGGAGAGAGAGAAAGCTACGCGCAGCTGGCATAAACCAAGGCCAAAATTTCAGGCACTAGAAACCCAAAAACCAGCCGCACACTTTCTTGAAAATCCGACTTGGAGAGAGAAATGTTTTCTCTCTCTAGAATGTTCTCTCTCTAGATTCTTGAATTATGAATCTATTGAATTGTGTTTCTTGAATAGCTAATCCCTTGTCTATTTATAGAGTCACAAGAGAGACCCCAAGTTGGTTTAGGATTGGTCTTCCTAATGGGTTTAGGTAATGAATTAGTTTCCAAATCCAATTAGGTAACCAATCTGATAGGATAAACCAAATCCTACTAGATTCCTAATCTCTAGGATTTCCTAATTCCAATTGAAACTTAAGACTTAATTAATTAATTAAATAATTCCACTTTGTTAATTATTTAATTAACCCTTAGGAATTAATTAAATAATTCCACTTTGTTAATTACTGAATTAACCCTTAGGAATAATTAACCAATTAATTAATTAAATCTACCTATTCAATTAACCAATCACAAAATTAATCGTACCACTAACGGATTAATTTTGGCACTACCATCCTACACCAGAATTGCTTCCGGAACAACTTAATTAAATTATATTCATTAATCTCCCCACATCAAAAATATAGTGCTCGTTAATTATAAATTAATTTACTGATAAATTAATTATTTAACTTCTTTAATTCCGAGACTGGTACCACTCGACCTTTTTACTATATCGGACATAAGTCCACCGGCCGGGTTTAGTATAATAAACATTTCGAGCTCATCTCGGGAGCACCATCACCCCGGACGCACCGGTACATGGTTTCCTTTCGACAAGCAGCAGCACACCAAGTAACTAAACACGGGCACCGAACCTACCGAGACTATTGGCCACAATTGACCTCACCCATTGGCAGATCAAAGTACACTATGTCTAATTCTCATGCCCGCTCGAGTCTAGGGATTAAGAGATAGAATACAAGGATCGATTTGTCTATTAAATCAGTACAAGACAAATCATTCCTAAAGGTCAAGTTCAATATGCCCCGGGCATATCTATATGATTCAATTAGTTTAGACAAACCAATTATCAGAATCACATAATAACCTAAACCGACAGTTTGTCCAAAGCTGTCTCAGTTACGAACCTCATTTATATATTATGTCTTTCAACCAATGATGAGATCTACTGTGTCGCACCAGACATCTCATCATGTACTCACATAATATAAATGGACGATTAATGCACAACAAGATATGATTGAAACACAAATCAATATATTAAACTGAGAAAATGTACAACACAAGCATAACTTATGTATTCAAATCCAACATTATGAACATGGAGGAACTCTAGATATGATTTCTAGACACAAACTATAAAGGTTTGGAGATTACCCTTTTTATCCCACAGATGTGTGGGTTCTCAACAACTATAACCGACGGGTCTGATAGCCGCGGATGACGAAAACAACGAGAAAGACCGGTGATGATGAACCCGCGCGGTGGTGGCAGCTAGGGTTTACTACCCACCTCGATCCACCCAACAAAATCAATAATTAATCGGGGGGTATTGTTTTTATGGATATGAGGAGTATTTTCGCAGTGATGCGCGCCCCAAAACACGGCCGGGTTGGCCGAAATCGATGGCGTAAGGCAGCTGGGAGAATCCAATCGATGAGAGAGAAAGTGTGAAGCGAAAAGCCTATTCGAGGCTTGGGTTGTACTTCGGGAGATGAGTGGTTTCTTCCCAGGTGGTTGCACGACCATGCCAGCGCTGAAAATGACAGAATCTGCGGCGGCTGGTGGCGATGAGGAAATGGAAAACGGGAAACGGGAAACGGGAAATGGGGTCACGGGTGAGGGAGCGAATGAATTAGGGTTGTGGGCAATTAAAAGTATTCATGTGGTGTCTAATTACACCCTAAGTCCTTTCAATTCAAACCCTCCACACTTCTCACCCTCTCATTATTTATACTATTCAATTAAACCCCCAAATTGTAATTCCAAGTTTTATTAATCAAACTAATTTGCCTAATTCCAAATTGAAACTCGATAAACTAGGTGAGGATTATCACCTGCTTGTCATGGTGTTACAATCACTCCCCCCTAGGAAATTTCTTGCTCGAAATTGCTCAGAGTAGATCATAAGGTAGACGAGTCAGTCCTTAACTAAACCATTATCTAATTACAGATTTAATAGCATTGTTTATTATGGTGCGTTTTTAAGAAACAAGCTTAAATTTACAATTTTATGTAATGATCTTATTATTATTATTACTTTTCCTAACGTGCAACCTTCAGTTTAAAATCATGGGACGATTAAAGGTTTGACCCCGTTTGATCAAAGGTGATTCGCTTGCACCACTAATTATAATTTATCTTGGCTTCTCCTCCATTAGTCTTGTTCCCACGATTTGGTTAATGCCTCAAGGGAGCATTACCATAATCCAATTAACCCCTTTAGACTATTTTGGGTAGAATAGATAGAAAGGTTGGAACCCCTCCAAGAGATGGATGAGTCGGGCTCCACCAAGAAAGAAATAACAAGGTGGACGAAAGGAAAAGTCACCTCTGCCCCAAGGTAGGGAGACCACTTCGGTTTATTTCCTCCATATCATGGTAACAGACAAGGAAGTGAGTTAACCAAGAACATAGGGGTTACTGGAAACAGATTAGAACTCCATAAAGAGAGATTCCTGTTTGATGTCTTTAAGCTTGTACCCAGGGAAATTAACGGATAGCAGAACAATCAAACAAGGACAAACCTTACACAGGTAGGTAATGGAACTATAGAAGGAAGACAAAAGGTAAACTCCACTCATAAAGAATATGTGGAGTTGGAATTGTCCTTCCGTTCCAGTCCACACAAGATTGCGTGATGCATTCCCAGAGTTTAATTTATGTCTTGATTTGGTTCCCTTACAGTATGATATCTTTTGAACTTGCCTTATCATTTCTTCTTAATCCTTAGGTTTATGTTCAAGTACTTGGATTGTAACCCCTATTTTTGGATAACTGTTTGACTGAGTTATTGTATTATTCCTCAACTACTTAAATAGCATACTCATTGATTGTTATGAAGGGATAGGTACTGGAGTTGCACTTACGGTCAAATCTTTTGAAATACAAACATAGGGGAGAATGAGTTCTTTAAGGATCCAAAGAATCACAGTAGGCATATCAAGACTTCAAGGAGCGAAATCCTGAAGAGACTACAACAGAGTAGAAAAGTTACATACTAGGAACACTTGGTGCTGCCATGTTCTGTGCTGTCTTTTAGAAAATGTAGGAAGCGAAACTGGGTTTTGAAATTTTCTGAATAAACCTTATTCAAAGAGGTTTAAATGGAGGTATGGTTTGCTTAAATCGGCTAAGAAACGAGGAAGATGTGAATTTTTGAAGTACAATAACCCTTCAGATTTTTTTCCCTGCAGGAAACAGCAGTTTGAACTCTGTTTCAGAGCTGAGTTTTGGAGGATTTAAAATTCCATATGGTGATCCATAAAATACTATGTGATGGTGATGGGAATGAGTTAAAAATAAGTTAAAGTTTGGTCAAAACGGACTAGGAACGAAGGAGATATGAAATTTCAAAGATGGGTGATAATTGCCAAATGCCTACAATAGAACAACATCAGCAGTTTATCTTGAAACGCAATTTCTGCCAGATATGCAAATCCAAATAATGAAGCGAAAGATGTTAGATGATCCTCATCATAAAGAGGTTTAATAGAAGCTTTAGTTTACTGCAAATGAACCAACAAAAGGGAAGATATAAGCTCTTAAACCCAAGGGTGCACTGTTGGTTTGTTTTTTCCTAAAGTTCCATCAGTATTGTGCTCCGTCTGCGGCATAATTTGGACGACTCCATTAGGGCATCCTATGAACCATAAATTCTGACTAAAGCTTGACCTATGAAATTTAAAGCGAGTCAAAGTTTGGCCAACTCGAACATGGAACTGGAGAAGCAGGAGACATTAAAGTTGGTTAATCAAACAGCTCCTTTTAAGAGCCTTTGAAGATTTATTTTCACCTACCCAGGTCCTCTGTTTGTCCATGTTCTTTGTTACAAATCTTGGAACCTTCAGGATAATTTTGTGTTCCCTGTAAGTAGGCAGTTTTTTTTTTTTTTTTTTTTTTTCTTTTTAAATGTTTGTTTCTTATGGGGGAATCCTTGTTACAGCTATAAGTGTTTCTTCACAATTCCTAACTTTATTGTTTGATGGTTTTGGTATGGGAGGTTAGGACTCCTAAAGATTTTCTCCGACTCAAATCCTACAATACTCCTTAGCAGATAGATGTAAGATGAATTTAGCAGATTAGCTCGTTATTGCTTGAGCGTTCATTAACTTGAAACATTACCTTGAAGTTTATCACTTGTTACATTGGTAGGAAAGACCCCGAAAGCAGCCTAATGAAGGGAATTTCCTAAAGACCAGTTTTAACCATCCAAAGAGATGTCAATAATGGTTTTGAAAAGTAGTCGAGAGTGGAAATCAAAGTTTGGGTTTTCCTTGAGCTAAAATTCAGCATAGGTTCAATGCTTCATTTTCAGAAATCCAGAGCTTGAAAACGTGAGTACTTGGTTTTCAAGAATAACCCCACACAAGGCTTTATTTTGAACAAATTTCAACAACTTAAGCAATCAAAAACATGGTTTATCATGACTATAGAGCAGCTGCGCTTAGCACCTTTATTTGGCCAAAACAAGAGTTCAAAATCACATCAACTGCAAGGTTTCATTGGTCAAGGTATAACCAATTCAAGAATCAAAGAGAATCATCAAACCCCGAAAGTGTTAGCCAACATTTCGAGGTTTCAAGAAAAGTTGGTCGATTGATATGTAAGTAATTTTACCAAGAATGAATCAAGGGTGCCAAAATCAACTTCAATCAATAACATTAAACTTGGAAAGTAAGCAATTTAGAGGAATTAGAGTGCAGCTCTTCTTGAAAGACTAGTTCAACATTGACCTTGCATCAGTGGGTTTTCAAGTTTTCCATGGACAAACTTAGGGTCCATGTTCAAGTCATTTTTAACAGAAAGAAACAAGAAGAATATGTAGAATCGATTGTTAATCATGGCCTCAAAGGAAATCAAGATTCATGGTTCGAATTCCAAAGAACCAAGATTACAAACGTCAAAGTTCAACCCTTCCCACTCTATGGTTCAAGCTCCAGAATCAACAAAATTCTAATGTTTCTAATTTTAAAGAGCAGGAAGGCTGAAAGAAGAATCGATTAGCTTCCTCGGCTACAAAACATTCACACCAAGGTTTGAATCAAATTTTCAGGAATCGAGAACCAAAGGCCACGATGCCGATTCCCAACTTAAGGGACTAATATGATCGGAAGCAGAATGGATTGAATTCAGCACATTAGTTTGGCCAAACAGAGATTCAAAAATCAACCCCTTCCAGAGTTTTCTTTGGCCGAAGGAAACCAGCAGCTCTTAAGTCAAACCTTGATTTACTTTTACTGTTATTTATTGTTACTTATTTCCCCAACTCACATACAGTGAATCAATCAGCACAAATCAGGAGTTTCACCCGTGCTCACACCCCCGGGTTAAGTGTGTTCCCGCAACTGAAAGATTTTCCTGATTTGTTTTTAACTATCAATCAGTAATCAAGTTTCATGATTCACGCACCAATTACCAGTTCTACGTTCTCAGCAGTAGGGGTGTAAACGAATAGAGCTGCTCGCGAGCAGCTCAGTCAAAGCTCGGCTCAAGTTCGGCTTGATCGAGCTCGAGTTGAACTCGAGTCGGCTCGTCTTACTGACGAGCCGAGTATCGAGCAGACAAAAAACAAGCTCGAGCCTACCACGTTTCAGACAACAAGAATCATGTCTCAAAACACTAGAACCACGTCAAAAAACGTCTACATACGGACATGTGAATTTAAACTGATTTTTTCACAAAACATCTCACCTCATCTCAGAACAACTAGCACCACGTCCAAAATCGTATGAGGTGGACCGAAATGTGCATAATCTATTATCTAAGGGTTTTGATAAGATAAAACAAATAAAACGGCTATACAATTCTTAGAAATGATCATGATCTCATATCCAAGAATTGTAATGAGATAAAACAAATAAAATGACCATTCAACTCCTAGAAATATTCATGATCTCTGATCTAAGAGTTTTGTGAAGATAAAACAATTAAAATGACCATATAACTCTTAGAAATGTTCATGATCTTGTAAATAGGTGTTGTAATAAGATAAAACAAATAAAATGGTCATGCAACTCTTAGAAATAGTTTTTTGCATAAATTATACCCTGTACCATGTGTGTGAATTTAAACTGATTTTTTCACAAAGACAGTCCACCACGTCTCAGAACAACTATAACCATGTCTCAAAAAACTAGCACCACGTCCAAAAACGTCAACATCCATACATGTGAATTTAAACTGATTTTTTCACAAAACATCTCACCTCGTCTCAGAACAACTAGCACCACGTCCAAAATCGTATGAGGTGGACCGAAATGTGCATAATCTATTATCTAAGGGTTTTGATAAGATAAAACAAATAAAACGGCTATACAATTCTTAGAAATGATCATAATCTCATATCTAAGAATTGTAATGAGATAAAACAAATAAAATGACCATTCAACTCCTAAAAATATTCATGATCTCTGATCTAAGAGTTTTGTGAAGATAAAACAATTAAAATGACCATATAACTCTTAGAAATGTTCATGATCTTGTAAATAGGTGTTGTAATAAGATAAAACAAATAAAATGGTCATGCAACTCTTAGAAATAGTTTTTTGCATAAATTATACCCTGTACCATGTGTGTGAATTTAAATTGATTTTTTTCACAAAGACAGTCCACCACGTCTCAGAACAGCTAGAATCACGTCTCCAAACACTAGAACCACGTCCAAAAACATCTACATCCATTCATGTGAATTTTAACTGATTTTGTTTCACAAAGACAGTATATCACGTCTCAGAACAACTGGAACCATCTCTAAAAAAACTAGCACCACGTCCAAAAACGTCAACATCCATACATGTGAATTTAAACTGATTTTTTCACAAAACATCACACCTCGTCTCAGAACAACTAGCACCACATCAAAAAAAGTCTGAGGTGGACCAAAATGTTCATAATCTCTAATCTAAGGGTTTTGATAAGATAAAACAAATAAAACGGCTATATAATTATTAGAAATGATCATGATCTCATATTTAAGAGTTGTAATGAGATAAAACAAATAAAATGACCATTCAACTCTTAGAAATGTTCATGATCTCTAAGAGTTTTGTGAAGATAAAACAGTTAAAATGACCATATTACTCTAACAAATGTTCATGATCTTGTAAGTAGGTGTTGTAATAAGATAACAAATAAAATGGCCATACAACATCTCAACTCATCTCAGAACAACTAGCACCACGTCCAAAAACGTCTACATCCATTCATGTGAATTTAAACTTTTTTTTTTCACAAAGACTGTCTACCATGTCTCAGAACAACTAGAACCACGTCTCAAACAACTATAACCATGTCCAAAAACGTCTACATCCAGACTTGTGAACTTAAACTGATTTTTTCACAAAACATCTCACCTCGTATTAAACAACTTGCACCACGTCCAAAAACGTCTATGTCCATGCATGTGAATTTAAATTGATTTTTTTCACAAAGATAGTCTACCACGTCTCAGAATAACTAGAACCACGTCTCAAACAACGAGCACCACGTCCAAAAACGTCTACAATTAGACATGTGAATTTAAACTGATTTTTTCACAATACATCTCAACTCGTCTCAAATAACTAGCACCACGTCCGAAAACGTCTACATCCATTCATGTGAATTTAAACTGTTTTTTTTCTTCACAAAGACAGTCTACCACGTCTCAGAACAACTAGCACCACGTCCAAAAATGTCAACATCCAGACCTGTGAATTTAAACTATTTTTTCACAAAACATCTCACCTCGTCTCAGAACAACTAGCACCACGTCCAAAAACGTCCACATCGAAGCACGTGAATTTAAAATGCCATTTTTCACAATGACAGTCTACCACGTCTCAGAACAACTAGCACCACGTCTCAAACAACTAGCACCACGTCCAAAAACATCTACAATTAGACATGTGAATTTAAACTGATTTTTTCACAAAATATCTCAACTCATCTCAGAACAACTGTCACCATGTCCAAAAACGTCTACATCTATTCATGTGAATTTAAACTGTTTTTTCACAAAGACAGTCTACCACATCTCAGAACAACTAGCACCACGTCTCAAACAACTAGCACCACGTCCAAAAACATCAACATCCAGACATGTGAATTTAAACTGTTTTTTCACAAAACATCTCACCTCGTCTCAGAATAACTAGCACCACGTCCAAAAATGTCTACATCCAAGCATGTGAATTTAAAATACTTTTTTTCACAATGACAGTCTGTCACGTCTCAGAATAATAGCACCACATCTCAAACAACTAGCACCACGTCCAAAAAAGTCTACAAAAAATTCACAAATACAAACAGCAAAGACATTGTTTCTATACTAAATTCCATAAAATATACTGCAACGTCCAGTATAACAAACAAAAAGTTAATTTTTTCACAAAAAAAGGGCAAATAGACGTGCAACGTCCACTATAATGGGTACCACGTCCCGCTACGTTCACTATAATGGGTACCACATCTCGTTACGTCCACTATAATGGTTACCACGTCCAGATACGTCCACTATAATGGGTACCACGTCCCAGTACGTCCACTATAATGGGTAGCACGTCCCGCTACGTCCACTATAATGGGTACCTTGTCCCGCTACATCCAAAATACAAAGCAGCAACGTAAGCTCGATTCGTGACTCAGCTGAGTCAGGAGCCGAGCTCGAGCTCGAAAATTATTTACTGAGCCGAGCTCGAGCACTGATAAAGGGAGCTCACCGAACTCGAGCTTGAGCTCGCTTGATTATTACAGAGCTGAGCTCGAGCAGGGCCCTGCTCGGGCTCTGCTCGGCTCGATTACACCCCTACTCAGCACAAAGTAAACCAAACAGCTTAACATTCATACAGTACATTGATCTATTGATATGGTTTAACTTTGCAAAGATGTGCTTTGTTGTAGACATCCCTTACTCTTAAAATTTACAACAGTTATTAAATAAAGACTTTCACAAAGAACCCATGGCCCTCTATTCCAGTGAATCAGTCAATAGCATCTATGAATTTGGCCTTTTAGCTTTGGTTCAACCTGTAAAATCTATTATGTATTGTGGACTTATTACATTATGATTAGTGGTATATTGCATTGCTATTGATCTTGTTGGTCCTATGAAAGTGATCTAATTAGGTAAGTTTGGTTGGACCTTGTTTGGTGTGGACCAATATGGCGTAAATCCAAATTCGAGTGGTCCCTATACAAATGGGCAGAATAGGAGGACTTACTATGTAATTAATGGTAATTATATCATTGGTAAAGGAAAACAGAACAAGACTAGGCTAAATAAAAAATCTCACTATCGTGCAATGCATTCCAGAATCGGAAACTTTCGACGAAGCTCAGGCTCAAATTCATTTTTCCCGAAATGGATCTGGGCTTATACTTATTTAATTTATTAAATCGATAACTAATGCACAAAGATTGAACCTTTAATTAAAAACAAAAGGATTAAAGGTTATACCTTTCAAGCGAAGTCCAACGTGGGAAATAATCTATCAAAGTGTACTCGCAAAGCCCACGAAAACCCACAAGAAAAATCCCTCGACCAAAACAAAAACTGCCCAAAAACTGATCAAAACAGTCCGCCACTAGTACCCACTGCCTCTGCACCAACACCGTCGCATAAAACTGCTCGGAAAACCGACAAAGACTCAATCTTTGGCCACGATCTTGACAAACTTAATCATGGATCACCAATAGAGATCAAAGACATGAAAAATCCTGGATCAAGAACCCCAAAAACTGAGCTTGAGGCTTCCGGATTCGACCCACTCGCGACGGCGCTATGGAGAAAAACCGGCGAAGCTAAAACAGTGGCGAACAAAAAGAAAACTTTGATCTTTAGGCTATGTTTTGATTCGAGAAGTAAGATCTCAAGTTCGACTTCGAAAAAAAAGCTTCAAGAAGAAGTTCTCTTTCTAGAACTTTCTCACTCTAAAAGGCAAGACTTGTCTTGCAAGATTTTTCTTAATGTTTCTTTGGCCTTAAGTTTTCTATTTATAAGGAGCTCTAATGAAGACCTAGTGGGCTTTTGAGTTGGGCCTTTTAATTTGACTTTCGTTGACCGCTTAGTCTTTCCTAGACTAATCAACTCTAATCGACCCATTCGAATTAATTTCTTAACCCACTTTGTTAATTTAATTTAATCGAACCCTTAGGATTAATTAATTCATATAGAATTAATTTCTTAATTCACTTTGTCAATTAAATATTAATTAAACCTTTAGGATTAATTAATTCACTTTGTCGATTAGTCAAATACGTAATTAGTCGTACCACTATCGGATTAACTATGGAACTGTCGCTCAAAAATGACTTTATATCGCGCCACTATATTTTCTTCTATCTCCCCACATCAAAGATCTAGTGCTCATCGGTTTATCAATTTACTGACAAACTAATTTACCGACTTCTTTGTATTCGAGATTAGTATCACTCGACCTTCTTATTATACCGGACGTAAAGTCCACTGGCCAGTTTTAGTACAATAAACATTACGAGCTCATCTCGGGAACACCATCAACCCGGTGAACTGGTACGTGGATTCCTCCGACTAGCAACGACACGTAAGAAGCTAAACACCGCATACCCAACCTACCGAGGTATAGGCCTCAATTAACCGCACTCTTTGGCAAATCAAAGCATACGATATCCAACTCTCTTGCTCATCACAATCTCGGGATTGAGAGACCGAATACTAGGATCGAATTGACCATGTCGATCAGTACAAGTCAATTCTATCCAAACTGGTCGTGCTCAATATGCCCCGGGCATATCCGTGTGATTTAATTAGTCTAGATAAACTAATTTCCAAACCACACGATAACCTATACTGATAGTATGTTCAGACTATCTCAGTTACGAACATACTTTTTATATATCAATACATTAACCAATAACGGTATCTACTGTGTCTTTTCACACCCCGTTATCCAGTTCTATGATATAATGGAACAAGTTAATACTGAAACAAAATGATATGTCATCTGTGGATATTAATTTTTGATACAAGCCATAGCATTTCTGCATTCAAAACTAACAATTGGGATAGTCCCCAACACAAGAGGTAAGTCGGTTCTCTCTTCTAAGTTCTACCCCTTTAAAAAAAGAGAGTTTTGGAAAACCTGCTCCTCCGTTGGTTGGAAGGCCATCATGTAACTCAGCCCCAACCTCTGGATTTCAGCCTACTGGATTTCTCGTCAGCTATGGAATCAGGTTCTTTTGGCTTCCATTTAGTTTTTTCAATTTGGTTGAGGTCCTTCATATCTCACAATTGGTATTAGAGCTTCCCTCAATTCGATTGTTGAAAGATTTTGGGGTTTTAAGGTTCTTGCTATTGAATAAGTTGCTTCAAGTTTATTTGTGATGATTTTGCTCCAGTTTGATTTGGATTTTATTTCAGTTCAAGATATTGAGCTCAGATTAAAAAAAAAAAAAAAAACCTAATTTTTGCCTTTTTTTTTTTTTTTTTCTTATTTGGCTTTCATCACTGTTTCCCAATTTTGGTTTAAATTTCCTCCTTTGGTTTTGGTTTTGGTTTTGGGAAGAAGAAAAATTACCTTGGTTTTTTGTTACATTGGCTTCTTCAATTGGTCTTGAAGTTTTGTTGTTACTGGGTTTTTGCTTCTCGTTCGGCTTTTTATTTTTTGCACAGGCCCATGCCTTTATTTGGGTTACCGCCTTTGGTTTTTGGTTTGCCTCTTTGGTTTTGTTGTTGGCTCCTCTTTCTGGTCAAAGATTCTCCACTTTTGTTTTCTTTGGTCTTTGATTTTGCTACCCGTTTTGTCCTTGTTCTTCGTTGCGTTCGGTATTGTGGCGAAGGCATCGACATGGTGGCTCTCAAGAAGTTGGTGGAGATGATGTTTGGAGCGGGCAGCAGCGGTTGCATGCGGTGGCGGCAGCTGTTGGCGGCAATGGGCTGCCTGAACGGAGAAAAAGAATGGGGAAAGAAGGGAAAAACAAGAGGAAAGGTTGTTTTGGGTTGAAGGCTGAAAAAGGATTTTGGGCTATAGGTTTCATTTAATTGATTTGGGCTGGTTGCTTATTTAATTGCATTGGGCTTGCCTATGTAAAGGGATTTACTATTTGTATAACAAAATTACTATTTGTATAACAAAAAATGTCCAAAATAACCCTGGTATGAAAAAAAAACCACTTTTCTGATAGTTAATACGGACAGAAACGTAAAATTGGTATGGGAATATACCCAAAAAAGGCTAAAACATAACGTTAATACAGACGGAAACGTTGAAATGCAGCGTTTGAAGTAAACTCCAACGCTAAAACGTTGCGAAAAAAAGGTACAAAATTGCTAAAGTGTAGCGATGGAACATAAACTGAATCGCGAAAAGGTAGCGTTACAGGAGAGCTCGCTCGTTAAAACGCAGCGTTAGCGATGCTTCAAATTTAAACGACGAAATGAACCAATAACTCTGCACAATCCATAATTCGGGCATATCAAACGCAAGAGTTCATCCAAACTACGAAAACAGTCAATCCGATCAAGAACATAAAATATATCCTACAATAGGATTACATGAATTGATGTAGGCATTTCTGGAGGTGGTTCTAGTTATTTTTGACGTGGTGCTAGTCTTATGAGACGTAGTGGACTGTCTTTGTGAAAAAAAAATCAGTTTAAATTCACATGAATGGATGTAGATGTTTATAGACATGGTTCTAGTTGTCTTTGACGTGGTGGACTGTCTTTGTGAAAAAAATAGCTTAAATTCACATGAATGGATGTAGACGTTTCTGGACGTGGTGCTAGTTATTTTTGACGTGGTTCTAGTCTTATGAGACATGGTGGACTGTCTTTGTGCAAAAAAATCAGTTTAAATTCACATGAATAGATGTACACGTTTATGGACGTGGTTCTAGTTGTCTTTGACATGGTGGGTTGTCTATGTGAAAAAATAGCTTAAATTCACATGAATGGATGTAGACGTTTCTGGACGTGGTGCTAGTTATTTTTGACGTGGTGCTAGTCTTATGAGACGTGGTGGACTGTATTTGTGAAAAAAAAAATCAGTTTAAATTCACATGAATGGATGTAGATGTTTATAGACGTGGTTCTAGTTGTCTTTGACGTGGTGGACTGTCTTTGTGAAAAAAATAGCTTAAATTCACATGAATGGATGTAGACGTTTCTGGACGTGGTGCTAGTTATTTTTGACGTGGTGCTAGTCTTATGAGACGTGGTGGACTGTCTTTGTTCAAAAAAATCAGTTTAAATTCATATGAATTGATGTACACGTTTATGGACGTGGTTCTAGTTGTCTTTGACGTGGTGGGTTGTCTTTGTGAAAAAATTAGCTTAAATTCACATGAATGGATGTAGACGCTTCTAGACGTGGTGCTAGTTATTTTTGACGTGGTGCTAGTGTTATGAGACGTGGTAGACTATATTTGTGAAACAAAATCATTTTAAATTCACATGAATGTATGCAGACGTTTTTCGGCGTTGTACAACAAATTTACTATTTGTATAACAAAAAATGTCCAAAATATGTCCAAAATACATCTAAACACTAAAACGCAGCCAATAAAAGCAAATAAAACGCTAAAATGTAGTGTTTGAATGAACATTTAACGCTAAAGTGTAGCGTTAGAATATATCTCGCTCGTTATGTTGTGGCGTTTGGGACCCTTCCCAGTAAAAAAAATGAACAGAACTAATAAGGGCATACCAAATAGCAAGAAATTGGCAAGATTATATTTATGTCATTCACACCAAAACATTTGTAAATTCTCTTTACAAAAGGTTCCCTTACAACTATTGAAAACAAATTCAAATCGCCACAGAAAAGAAAGCTTCGTCGAACCATACCATTTGGCATTCATAATCTACAAAATTTGAATGACATTCATCACGAAATGGTAATTCTTCTACCCGCTATGTATTTTTTTTTTTTGTATTTTTTTTTGCATGTCGGCACATAAACGCTACCGATGAGTGTTTTTTGTCATAAAAACGCTGAGATATTGCGTTTTCTTATGATCAAAATGTCAAATGGTGGCATTTTATGCAGCATTTTTAGGAAAATTGTAGCGTTTTATGCAGCTTTTAAGTGAAATTCGTAGCGTTTTTTTTGTAATTTTATTGTAAAGTGTAGCGTTTTTTGATATTGTTCATTTGAATGTTGTAGCATTTTTTTACTATATTATATGGAAAGCGAAGCATTTTTTTTATATGTTCTATGTTCAAATTGTTGCGTTTTAAATAATCCTATTGTGTAATTTATAGCATTTTTAACAATATGAATTTGCATTCTGACTATACAGGACGATGATTCGAATATGACTGCACATGATGATTACGAGCAGGAGCAGGATAATGAGGATGACGAGTGGGGTGATGAACAAGAAATTGGGGCAGATCTAAGTGAATATTTTATGATAGATAGGGATTTTGAAAGTGTGGACGATGCATTTACGTTTTGCTTTCCTATAGCTAATAGCCTGAAGTTCGTGCTTCAGAAGCAAGGCGGAAGTGGCTCAATGTATTATTTTAGGTGCGGTCGATAGAAAGATCCATTGAAGGAGCCTCTCCCCACCATACGGTTGAACACGTAAAGGTGCGGATGTAAATGTCCTTTCAAGTTGACTGTCAAGAAGGTTGTTAATGAGCGTTACAGTGTACTTGTTACGCCAGGGGAAATGTCAACGCATAATCATCCTGGTATGAATACGTTTCGTTAGTGAATATGTTGTATTATTTTTTTATCATATTTAGCATTTACTTATATTAGTATTATTAATTTTTTGTAGGTATAAGGCATCCATATGGGCACAGGCAGCTGAGCCATTTCTCGAAAGAGTCAAAGGCTGAGGCTAAACGCATGCTTTCTTTCAATGTGAGACCAAAAAGTGTTTGGGAAGCTATTCATCAGCAGTTTCCCGAAGACAATGTACAGATAAGGCAGGTTTACAATTTGAAAGAAGAGATGAAGAAAGATGGATTGGATGGTAGGAATATTGGGCAGCAATTTTTGCATTTGGCGCGCGAGAAGAAATATTATGTTCAGATTATCACTGATGAGGCCACTAATGCGATCACACATGCATTCATTTCTCATCCTACATCAATTCAGATGTTCAACAGGTGGTATTGGGTTGTAGTGGTTGATTCAACCTACAAGACCAACAAGTACAAAATACCCGTCATTGAGATGATCGGTATGACTCCTACCAATAAGAACTTCAATATTGCTTTTGCCATTGTTAAGAATGAGACACAACAAACTTATGATTGGGTAATGGGTAACTTGAGGGAATTGTTGCCTAGTAATGTGGAACCAAGCGTTGTTGTCTCAGATAGGGAGTTGGGTTTGTTGCAGCCTATTAAGGATCACTTTCCATCTTGCAATCACTTGTTATGTCGGTGGCATATTAAGCGTGATGTTGCTAGTTGGTTGGAAAAAAATGTTAGTCGGAGGAATTTGGACACGGCTACTGATATATACACTAATTGGTGGAAGAAAATTATCATGGCTCCCACAGTTGAAAGGTTTAACCTCCTATTGCAGCAATTCAAGGTTAAATACTCTATGATTGAGCCTGCAGTTGTTGATTATTTGGAGGAGACATGGCTCATTCATAAGGAGAAATTCTGTCGGGCCTAGACGGATACATTTCAACACTTTGGGAATACTGCAACTAACCGGGTTGAGGCTTCCCATGCTGCATTGAAAGATTGGCTTCATTCTTTCACCAATTCTTCCGAGTCGGGCCACGGTCTACGCCTACAAATATCTATCACCCGCTCAGTCGAGAATGCCCCATTCTCAAATAACTCCTTCTCGATGTGCTGATCCGGAGGAATCTCAAGCAAATCTCTACTATACGCAAGAACGGTGGCAGTATCCGTGGACTGCGTAATCAAACGACCCTCTATCGGTATTCGCAAAATCTCCCACACGTCGTGGAAAAGTATCGTCATCTCACCGAAGGGTAAATGAAAGGTATTGGTGTCCGGCTGCCACCTCTCCAAAAATGCGCAAATCATGGGCGCGTCTATATGTCTAAACAGAATGCTGGGAATATGTCCCAGCCCTGTCTGACTAAGAATATCTGTCCCTAGGGGTGACATAGCGCACACCCAACTAACTAGGGAATCGTACATACTACCCCTGTTATGACACCTAATAGGGGCTCTACTACCCTTCTCCCTAAACCGCGATACGACGTGTCCTAAAAAACTAGGAATAACCGTCGCATCGATCGGCCCACCCTCTACTGGTCCGGTCACTAACCAACTCTTGTCATCTTTCTTGTGCCTTTTAGGAATCGCTATAAGTAATCATATATTAACAAATAAATTAACAATTAAATAATAATTTAAATAACTATTTAATTAATCATTGTCTAAACAAATAATACATAATTTAAATTCTTAATTGAACACATAATTCACAAATTAGACAAATAAATCAATTAAATAAGGACATAATTCATTAAACGTAATGCATTAATCTATATCGCGTACCTGCAGAACGATCCGCCCGCTGCTGCTGCTGCTGCACAATAGACTGCTGATGATGCTGATGGTCATCCCTCGGCTGCTCCTCGTGAATCTCCTCCTCCTCCTCCTCATCTGACCGTGTATAATCATCGCTCGACGCGTCATCGTCCTCGTCCCTCAAATGGAACGACGACTCCCCGCCAATCCCTCGGCCGCCACCCCTGCCTCGCAAGCCACCTCGAGCTCTCGTCACTGGAATCTTCTGCCTCCTAGCAGAAGCTGTGGGCCGCTGTCTCTCCTCAACAGTGGGAGGAGGAACACGCGGTTAACCTTACCGCCACCCTGAAAAATGTAATTCACATATATTAATACACAAATATTTTATATTATATAAATATTTAAACCCTAAACCCTAAACAATATATATATTAAATTATAGCGTTTGACTTCGAGTCAAACGCTATAACAAAACGTTTGACCAGGAGACAAACGCTACATCACAGCGTTTGACTCAAAGGTCAACACTGCAGATCTGCGTTTGACTCCAAGTCAAACGCAGATCGGCAGCGTTCGAGTTAACATCCAACGCCACCGATCGAGGATCAAAAAACCCTGCCTAACGACTGTCTTTTCCTACCCAGAAACGCGACAGATCAGCGTTTCGATTACGAAAATTCAGTCCAAATTTACGTTCCTACTCAAACCAAACACACATATTTGCATTTTTAATCTACTACCAACTAAACAGCACCGTTTCTACCGCAATTTCAAACTAATAACTGATCCAAAAATTGCCCTAAATTAATTTCAAAAAAGATCAAAATTGGGAAGGAATATTTACCCGAACAATGAATGGCCCTTTGCCCGCGCCATGACCTCGCGATGATCCAGCACCCCTCGCGTCCATCTCGCCGATTTCTATTTAATCTGGGAAAGGGATTTACTGTTTTCGAATATGGTTTTGACGTTTTTGCGTTTGGAAAGGGTCAAGTATGGAGTCTGCCGCGTTATGGGTTCCTTTTTTTAGCCGTAAAATTCTTAAACGCTACTATTTAACGAGCGAGCTCTGTTTTAACGCTACACTTCAGCGTTTCTATTTCACTGTAACGCTTGTTATGGGACGTAGCTTGACGTAGCGGGACGTAGTTAGACGTATCTAGACGTGGCGCTAGATGTTTTGGACGTAGGTAGACGTGGTAAACTATGTTCTGTGAAAAAATCAACTTGTTTGCAACACGCATGGATGTAGACATTTCTGGACGTGTTCCTGGACGTATGTGGACGTCCTGGTAGTTGTTCGGAGACGTGGTGGACTGTCATTGTGAAAAAAATCAGCTTAAACTCACATGAATGGATGTAGACATTTCTGGACGTGGTGCAAGTTCTTTTTGACGTGGTCCTAGTGTTCTGAGACGTGGTGGACTGTTTTTGTGGAAAAAATCAGCTTAAATTCACATGAATAAATGCAGACGTTTTTTGACGTGGTGGTAGTTATTTTTGACGTGGTGCTAGTGTTCTGAGACGTGGTAGAATGTTTTTGTGAAAAAAAATCAGTTAAAATTGACATGAATGGATGTCGATGTTTTTGGACGTGGATCTAGTTGTTATGAGACGAGTTGAGATGTTTTGTGCAAAAATCAGTTTAAATTCACATGCATGGATATAGACGTTTCTGGACGGGGTTCTTGTGTTTTGAGACGTGGTGCTAGTGGTCTGAGACGTGGTAGATTGTTTTTGTGAATAAAAATCAGTTAAACTTGACATTAATGGATGTAGACGTTTTTGGACGTGGTTATAGTTGTTATGAGACGAGTTGAGATGTTGCATGGCCATTTTATTTGTTTTATCTTATTATAACACCTACTTACAAGATCATGAAAATTGCTAAGAGTAATATGGTCATTTTACTTGTTTTATATTCACAAAACACTTAGATCAGATATCATGAACATTTCTAAGAGTTGAATGGTCATTTTATTTTTTTTATCTCATTACAACTCTTAGATATTAGATCATGATCATTTCTGAGAATTGTATAGCTGTTTTATTTGTTTTGCCTTTTCAAAACCCTTAGATAATAGATTATGCACATTTCGGTCCACATCAGACGTTTTTTGACGTAGTTCTAGTTATTATGAGACGAGTTGAGATGTTTTGTGCAAAAATCTGTTTAAATTCACATGCATGGATATAGACGTTTTTTGACGTGGTTCTTGTGTTTTGAGACGTGGTGCTAGTGTTCTGAGACGTGGTAGACTGTTTTTGTGAATAAAAATCAGTTAAACTTGGCATGAATGGATGTAGAAGTTTTTGGACGTGGTTATAGTTGTTATGAGACGTGTTGAGATGTTGTATGGCCATTTTATTTGTTTTATCTTATTATAACACCTACTTACAAGATCATGAACATTGCTAAGAGTAATATGGTCATTTTACTTGTTTCATATTCACAAAACTCTTAGATCAAATATCATGAACATTTCTAAGAGTTGAATGGTCATTTATTATTTTTTATCTCATTACAAGTCTTAGATATGAGATCATGATCATTTCTGAGAATTGTATAGCTGTTTTATTTGTTTTGTCTTTTCAAAACCCTTAGATAATAGATTATGCACATTTCGGTCCACATCAGACGTTTTTTGACGTAGTTCTAGTTGTTCTGAGATGAGTTGAGATGTTTTGTGCAAAAATCAGTTTAAATTCACATGCAAGGATGTAGACGTTTTTGGACGTGGTTCTTGTGTTTTGAGACGTGGTGCTAGTGTTCTAAGACTTGGTAGACTGTTTTTGTGAAAAAAGTCAGTTAAACTTGACATGAATGGATGTAGATGTTTTTGGACGTAATTATAGTTGTTCTGAGACGAGTTGAGATGTTTTGTGAAAAAATAAGTTTCAATTCACATGTCTGGATGTAGACTTTTATAGACGTGGTTCTAGTGTTTTGAGACGTGGTTGACTGTCTTTGTGAAAAAAATCAGTTTAAATTCACATGAATGGATGTAGACGTGTCAGAACGACTAGCAGCACCATGTCAAAAACACCTAGAACCACGTCCAGAACCGTCTACATCCATGCGTGTGGCTTTTAGCTTAATTTTTCACAAAGACAGTCCACCACGTCTCAGAGCACTAGTACCACATCAAAAATAACTAGCACCACGTCTAGAAACGTCTACATGTATTCATGTGAATTTAAGCTGATTTTTTCCACAAAGACAGTCAACCACGTCTCAGAACACTAGCACCACGTCAAAAAGAACTTGCACCACTTCCAGAAATGTCTACATCCATTCATGTGAGTTTAAGCTGATTTTTTTCACAAGGACAGTCCACCACGTCTCCGAACAACTAGCAGGACGTCCACATACGTCCAGGAACATGTCCAGAAACGTCTACATCCATGCGTGTGACAAACAAGTTGAATTTTTCACAGAACATAGTCTACCACGTCTACCTACGTCCAAAACAACTATCGCCACGTCTAGATACGTCTAGCTACGTCCCGCTACGTCAAGCTACGTCCAGCTACGTCCCATAACGAGCGACATTTAACGAGCGAGCCGTGGTGGAAACACACCATTTAAACGAGCTAGCCATGGTGGAAACGCACAATTTTAACGAGCGAACAAGGTTTAAACGCTCCAGTTTGACGTTTTTAGTAACATTAAATGTTAAAGTGATACGTTTTTTTGTCCTTATCGCAAAATTATTGCGTTTGGAAAGGGTCAAATATGGATTCTGCCACGTTATGGGTTCCTTTTTTTAGCCGTGAACATCATAAATGCTACTATTTAACGAGCGAGCTATGTTTAAACGCTACACTTCAGTGTTTCTGTTTCACTTTGACGCTACGTTTAAGCGTTTCACATCATTTACTTTGCTTCGGTTTAGCGTTTACGCTCTACGTAAACGCTGCTCTTTAAATTTTTTTCCAATTTAACGTGACTTGTTAGCGTTTATATTGTTAATTATCGTTTCCATTTTACATTTTTGCCCTCTCATTTTTGCAATACGCAGCGTTTTTACCCACAAAATTGCTCCTCCATTCCTACCAAGGGTATTTTGGACATTTTTTGTTATACAAATAGTAAATTTGTTATACAAATAGCAATTCAGCTATGTAAAAGTTAATTAAATTACATTGGGCTGCTGATTAAATTTAAAAGGCCCAAATTAATTTGATTTGGTTGCCTATTTAATTTATCTGAATTGCTATTTGTATAACAAAATTACTATTTATATAACAAAAAATACCCGAACTACCCTTGTGGCCAAAAAACTACTTGTTTTTGTATAAAAACGGTCATGAAACGCACCAATTTTGCGTAGGAATTACAAGAAAATGTAAATTGAATAATATGGAAGACAAAAGAAAACGCTAAAACATAACATTTGATCATGACTGGATCGCTAAACATTACGGGAATATGAGTCAAAAACGCTAAAGCACAACGTTCGAAGCATCCAAGCCATGGCTCGCTCGCTAAAATACAGCTATTAAGGGCATTGTTGACATATGTAAAATGAAACCCAAACGGATTTTTTTCACAAAAACAGCCCACCACGTCACAGAACAACTAGCATCATGTCCTGAAACGTCTACATCCATGCATGTGAATTTAAGCTGATTTTTTCACAAAGGCAGTCCACCACGTCTCAAAACACTAGCACCTTGTCAAAAACAACTAGCACCACGTCCAGAAAAGTCTACATCCATTCATGTGAATTTAAACTGACTTTTTCACAAAAATAGCCCACCACGTCACAAAACAACTAGCACCACGTCCAGAAATGTCTACATCCATGCATGTGAATTTAAGCTGATTTGTTTCACAAAGACAGTCCACCACGTTTCAGAACACTAGCACCACGTCAAAAACAACTAGCACCACGTCCAAAAACGTCTATATCCATTCATGTGAATTTAAACTGATTTTTTTCACAAAAACATCCCACCACGTCACAGAACAACTAGCACCACGTCCAGAAACCTCTACATCCATGCATGTGAATTTAAGCTGATTTTTTCACAAAGACAGTCCACCACATCTCAGAACACTAGCACCACGTCAAAAACAACTAGCACCATGTCCAGAAACATCTACATCCATTCATGTGAATTTAAACTGATTTTTTTCACAAAAACAGCCCACCACGTCACAGAACAACTAGCACCACGTCCAGAAACTTCTACATCCATGCATGTGAATTTAAGCTGATTTTTTTCACAAAGACATTCCACCACGTCTCAGAACACTAGAACCACGTCAAAAACAACTAGCACCGCGTACAGAAACGTCTGTATCCATGCGTGTGAATTTAAACTAATTTTTTTCACAAAGACAGTCCACCACGTCTCAGAACAACTAGCACCACTTCCAGAAATAACTACCACACCACGTATACATCCAACCATGTGAATTTTAGCTGAATTTTTCACAGAACATAGTCTACCACGTCTCGTACGTCCAAAACAACTAGCACCATGTCCAGCTACGTCCCATAAACACATGCTCTACATGATATATTGATATAAACACATGTTCTACGTGATATAAACTCATGTTCTACTTGATATAAACTCGTGTTTTCAATGATATAATCAAACATATATAGATGTATAGTTTCATGAAACCATTATACACATGATATAACCCTTTGGTATATTGATATAAACACATGCTCTACGTGATATAAACTCACGTTATACTTGATATAAACTCGTATTTTCAATGATATAATCGAATCTTTACTTTATATATAAATATACATATAAAATTTCATAAAACTGTGATATAAACTCATGTTTTGATTGATCTAATCAAATATTTACTTTATATATATACAAAATTTTAAAAAAATTCATGAAATAGAAAATTTGATATAATCTTACATTCTAAATTAATTGAATAATTTTAAAATTTTAATTAAAATTTTTTGATTTATAAAAAAATTTAATTTTTTTGGAAATAAATAAAAAATTTATTTTCAAAATTAAAATTGAAAAAAAAATTAAAGGCAAAAAAAAAAAGAGAAATATTATGATTAATTAAAAAATGAGAAAATTTGAAAAAAAAAAAAAAAACCCGTGTCAGAGACAATACATAATAACTGAAGCAACGCATGTGAATGTGACCTACTTATGCGCGCGTGAACTTTGAGTTGCACAAAAAGTCAATAATTGTGGCTGAAAATCATTCAAACTGGAAAATAGTACAAAAACTAGTAGGAGTACAATACTATTGTACTACTATAGTAGTACGATATAAATTGCCCCTTTTATATATTAAATAAAATTAAAAATATAACTCATAATGAGATAAACACAATAATATAGTACATTATTTTTTTACGTAAGATATTTTAGAAAATAGTATAATTTTTTAATAAGAAATTTGCTACATTATCTTGTTCCTCACCGTCCTACTCATCCTCTTCATCATCATCCTCCTCCTAATCATCCTAGTGATCATCCTACATAGTTATCTCCTCATATTCTTACTGTATACTTAAAAACATAAATTAAACCACTCACAATATTATATTCACAATGATATAAACGTAATTAAATTATTATTTCACAACTTATAAAAAACGCAATAAATTTCACATCCAACATGTAAAAAACGCAATAAATTTCACATCCAACATGTAAAAAACGCTACATCTTTCATATTTACATGTCAAAAATGCTACATTTTTCATAATTAGCATGTCAAAAACGCAACAAATTTCTTATCTAGCTTGTCAAAAATGCTACATTTTTCACATCTAGCATGTCAAAAATGCTACATTTTTCATATTTAGCATGTCAAAAACGCTACAAATTTCACATCCAGCATTTCAAAAATGCTACACATTTCACATCCAGAATGTCAAAAACGCTACACTTTTCATATTCAGCATGTCAAAAAGCTATAAATTAACGAGTGAGCCATAGATAAAAGTCATGTTTTGGCATTTTTTACTATACTCAACACTAATTCATTGCGTTTTTTATCCCTTTTGTTTATAAAATTTTAAAGTCGTTTAGTTCAAAGGACATAAATGTAATTTTGCCCCACTTTTTGTAAGACAAATAGTAAATTTGTTAGACAAATAGTAAGTCCCGTAATTTATCGTGGGTTGTTAAGTTGCGGGCCTTATTTGGTTTCAGTTTTAGCCTACAGTTATCTAAGGCGATGGGCTGCAGGTTATGGGCTATTAATTATGCCCTTGGGCTATTGCTCTGCTGCTTAAGTTTTATTTTGCTGGGCTAACTTTATGTTTGGACTATATTTATTTTAATGTTTTATTTATGGCCTGCTTTGTGCTTATTATTACTAGGCTTGTGGTGCTGGTTTTAATTTCTTTTGGGCTGATGTAATTTAATGATTAAGGCTGCCAATTTTGTTTAGTTAATAATTACTGGTTATTACATGCCTATCTAAGGACATCTGGTATTGATTAAATTAGCGAAGTAATATTGGATGTTGCCAAAGCAACCTCTTCAGTGTTACTTTGTTAGTTTAAATATCAAGATGACAGTGTATGTTGCGATTTCATGCAACTGATCACCGGCCCAAAGGAAGGTTAATCGAACGAAATCTAAACGCATTTGTGGTAATGAACGTGTGACAATTTTTGTGTTTTATTTGTGGATAATAAGTCGGTCCAAAGAAAGGCTTATTATTCGACAAAACTGTATTGTCAATATTTGATTACTGCGCAAGAGTACCACTTGCAAGTTGAAGTTTTGTCCAAAGACTCAACTCAATGTTACGCCGGGTATCTTGAATGGGGAATAAGCCTTTTTTGAATGTAATAACCATGTTGAAGTTTTTGATTAAGTTTATATGTGAGTTTATGTTTTGTTATTTTGTTTCTTGTTCAGTTGATGCTAGTGCAAATACAGTTGCTACTATAAACTCCATACCAGCTTTAAGTGATACAAACTTTAAGCAATGGAAGGACACACTGTTGATAGTCCTTGGCTGTATGGATTTAAACCTTGGTCTTCGAGTTGATCGTCCCGCTTCCCTTACAGTTGAAAGTTCTCTTGATCAAAAAAGGAAATTGGAGAAGTGGGAACGATTAGATAGGATCAGTTTGATGATTATGAAATGGTCCATTCTAAAAACCTTAAGGGACTCTATATTTAAGGAATGTAAAGCCAAATTTTTCCTGGCAGAGCTCAAAAAGAGCTTTGTAAAAAGTGATAAGGTGGAGACAAGTACCCTTTTGGGAAAACTTGTTTCTATGAGGTATAAAGGCACTGGAAACATCAGAGAGTACATTATGAATATGTCTCACCTTGCTTTATGACTAAAGGCACTGAATTTAGAATTGTCAGATGATGTGTTGGTGCATTTAGTCTTGATTTCTCTTCCTGTACGTTTTGGGCAGTTTAAGGTCACTTACAGCTTCCAGAAAGAGAAATAGACTCTAAATGAGCTCATTTGTGTGCAAGAAGAGGAACGTTATAAGCAAGAGCAGACTGAAAGTGCCAATTTGGCTACTACCTCTAAGGCTACTAACAAAAGAAAGAAAAAGGACAAGACCTCTAAGCAAAAGGGCAAAGTAGTTGTGGCTGCACCACCATCGAAGAAACAGGCAAAGGATAAGAAATCTGGCTATTTCTTTTGTGGTGACACTTCACATCAGAAAAAACAATACCCTAAGTATCACGCTTGGCGTGTGAAAAAGGTAAGTGAATTGCTTTTGTTTATTCTGAAGTCAATTTGGTTTCTGCACCTAGACATACTTGGTGGGTAGATTCCAATGCTACTACTCACATAAGTTTGTTTATGCAGGGTTCCCTGAACTGCCGAAAGCCAACTGATACTGAAAGATGCATCTATATGGGAAATGGCGAAGTGGCAGAAGTAGAAGCAATAGGCACTTTGAGATTATTACTAAAGACTGGCTGTTTTTTGGACCTATTTGAGACTTATGTTGTTCCTTTTTTAGAAGGAATTTAGTCTATGTTTCCATGTTGGACAAATCAGGTTATTTTTGTTCGTTTAGAAATAGCCAGTTCAGTCTTATACTAAACTCAACTAAAGTTGGTGCCGGTTTTTTGTCAAGTAATGATAACCTATATTTGTTGCATATTGTTGCTTCGTTTCATGAAACCTTACATGTTGATTCCCGTGGCACTAAGTGGAAATTAACAAATGAGAATTCTATATCATTTTGGCATAAACGTTTAGGGTATATCTCTAAACAAAGGATTAAAAGGCTTGTGATAAATGGAATTCTTGATTCACTTGACTCTTCAGATTCTTCAGTCTGTGTTGAGTGTATTAAGGGCAAACAAACAAACAAAAAGGGATTTGGTGTTGAAAGGTCTAAGGACGTCTTAGAACTAATACATACGTACATATGTGGTCCATGTTAGTTTTGAATAGTAGAAAGCTATTTTCTTATATCAAAAACTAATACCGAGTTGACATTTCATTTTGTTCAATTATATCATAGAACTAGATAACGAGGTGTGGAAAGACACGGTAGATCTCGTTATTGGTTAAAGTATTGATATATTAAAAGTATGCTCGTAACTGAGATAGTCTGAACATATTATTGGTATAGGTTATCGCGTGATTTGGAAATTAGTTTGTCTAGACTAATTAAATCATACGGATATGCACATGGCATATTGAGCATGACCAGTTTGGATTGAATTAACTTGTACTGATTGGCATAGTTAATTCGATCCTAGTATTCTAATCTCTTAATCCCGAGATTTAGACGGGTATGAGAGTTAGATATCGTATGCTTTGATTTGCTAAAGGTACGGTCAATTGAGGCCTAAATCTCGGAAAGTTGGGTATATGTGTTTAGCTTTTTTGTGTGTTGTTGCTAGTCAGAGTGTTAGAGTTGAATACATAAGCTATGCTTGTATTGTACTTTTTCCCAGTTAATATATCGATTTATGTTTTGGTTATATTTTGTTGTGCACTATTTGTCCATTTATATTATGTAGTTAGATGATGAGGTGTCTTGTGTGAAAAAGTAGATCTCGTCATTGGTTGAAAGACATAATATATAAATGAGGTTCATAACCGAGATAGTTTTGGATAAACTGTCGGTTTAGGTTATTATGTGATTCAGATAATTGGTTTGTCTAAACTGATTGAACCATATAGATATGCCCGGGATATATTAAACTTGACCATTTAGAATAATTTGTCTTATACTGATTTAATAGAAAAATCATTCTTAGTATTCTATCTCTTAATCCCTAGACTTAAGCGGACATGAGGATTAGACATAGTGTACTTTGATATGCCAATGGGTGAGGTCAATTGTGGCCAATAGTCTCGGTGGGTTGGTGCACGTGTTTAGTTACTTGGTGTGCTGCTGCTTGTCGAAAGGAAATCATGATGCGTCCGGAGTGATGGTGCTCCCGAGATGAGCTCATTATGTTTATTATACTAAACCCAACTGGTGGACTTATGTCTGGTATAGTAAAAAGGTGGAGTGATACTAGTCTCGGAATTAAAGAAGTTAATTAATTAATTTATTAGTAAATTAATAAATTAACGAGCACTATATCTTTGATGTGGGGAGATCAAGAATAAATTAATTAAGTTGTTCCGGAAGTAATTCTAGTGTAGGATGGTAGTGCCAAAATTAATCCGTTAGTGGTACGATTAACTTTGTAATGAGTTAATTGAATAAGTAGAATTAATTAATTAATTATTCCTAAGGGTTAATTAAGTAATTAACAAAGTGAAATTATTCAATTGATTAATTAAGTCTTAAATTTCAATTAGAATTAGGAAATCTTAGAGATTAGGAAATCCAATTGGATTTGGTTTATCCCATTAGATTAGTTACCTAATTGAATTTGGAAACTAATTAATTACCTAAACCCATTAGGAAGACCAATCCTAAAGCAACTTGGGGTCTCTCTTGTAATTTATATATAGACAAGGGATTAGATTTTAAACAATACACAATTCATAAGTTTACAAGACAAAAAAACTAGAGAGAGAAAATCCTAGAGAGAGAAATAATTTATCTCTCTTAAAGTCGGATTTTAAGCTCAAAGGCAGCCATTTTTTTCTCCTTTGGCCGGCCGGTTTTGGTGGCGCTTGGGAGGACTTCAGGCGGTGCGAGGGCGGTTTGTCTCGGGTCCTAGGTGGTGCGTGAACTTCACGTGCTAGGGGCCGGAGGTGGCTGATTTTTCCTGCAACCCAATTGTGGTGATTAGCTGATCAATTGCTCATTAGATTGTTGCCCACACAACATACGAACAAAGTCTTGAGCCATACAAGAAAATCACCTGAGTATACGCTTCAATAGGTAATTCTTATGTTTCCACTTTTAATTAAGAATTTATTTGTTGAGTGATAAATCGAATAAGTACATACCAAGATCCTGCGCATTGTTATTTCAAGCAAAGATTGGAATAGCGATTGTGCTAGCGTCTAGGCCTGGTCAGATATTCTGATTCTGGAATGCATAGCACGGAAGTGAGTTTCTGGCTAGGCCCGGGCAGATAATCTTTCAATTAGTATAAGAGCCTGGTTTTAGGTTTTGTGCTTGTTCGATTTATTATATGGTTTTATTTGCAGGTGATTAAGAGATCCCGACTATTATGGTTACATTTGTATGGGTTTTAATTAAACTCCGGGACATGTCCGGATTTGATTTTTTTATGAATGTTTAGATAAAATATGTTAATAATTGTTTTGAGGGAAGTCAATAATTGTTAGAATTTCCTTTGTTTTGAAATTCTAGATTAAACACTGAAACATTGTCTGCTCATTTATTTTACAGTTTTTTGATATGGCATTCAACCCCTTAGCTACTATATTGAAAGATAACAAGTTAGCTGGACCTAATTATGTCGACTGAAGTCATAACTTGGACATTGTCCTAACGACACAACAGTATAAGTTTGTGCTCACCGAAGTATGTCCAGATGTGCCTAACGAGGACTCTCCTTAAGAGGATAGGGATGCCTATGCTAGGTGGAGAAAAGCGGATGAGATGGCACGGTGCTACATTCTGGCCTCTGTGTCGAATATGCTGCAACATCAGCTTCATCCCATGGTCTCTACCTTCAACCTGATGGCTCACCTGAGGGAGATGTTCACTCATCAAGGCAGAACTGCTAGGTAAGCAGCCATGAGAAAGTTGATGAACACTAAAATGGTTGAGGGCTGATCGGTGAGAGTTCATGTGCTTCACATGATCAGTAACATCAACGAGATAGAGGTGTTGGGAGTGAAATCGACCCAGAAAGTCAGAATGATATCATCATCCAGAGTTTAACCTCTAGTTTTGAGTAGTTTCGGTTTAACTATAATATGAACTAAAGAGTTTACACTCTACCCAAGCTCTTAAAAGAGTTGATGTCGGCCAAAGGCATCTTCCACGAGAAGAAGCAAGTTTTGGTCACAGTGAAGGCTTCAAGTTCTTCTTTTGTGCCTAAAGGCAAGATGAATAAGAAGAAGAAGAATGCCAAGAAACTTGCTGTTAAGCCTGAAATTGCAAAGAAGAGCAAGCCCAAAGGCAAATGCTTCAAGTGCGTGAAGACGGGACACTGGAAATCAAATTGTCCAAAGTTTAAAGGTATGATAGTTTTTGCCCTAATTATTGAGACATATTTAGCGGAGATTCCCACAGATACTTGGTGTGTGGATTCAGGAGCAACTAACCATGTTTGTAATTCTTTGCAGGGGTTCCAAGTAACCCGGAAGCTTAGAGAGGGCGAGCTGGACATCTACTTGGGCGACACTACAAGAGTGTCAATAGAAGCAGTGGGAGCAGTTACTCTGAATTTCGAGAATTCTATATTAGATTTAGTTAATTGTCTTTATGTACCGAGTTTTAGAAGGAACCTTATTTCGGTTTCTTAACTCTTGAGGAATAGTTATAAATTTATTTTTTCTGATGATTCTATTATTATTAGAAAAAATGGAAAATTTGTTTATTCTGGCTCATTGACAGATAATTTGTTTGTGGTTAATTCTAACTCCCCTGTTGTGGAAAACATTGAAACAAATAGCTCTTTATCTAACATTAATAAGAGGAAGAAACCTTCTAAAATGAATCAAACCTATCTTTGGCATCTTAGGCTAGGTCATATAAACCTTAGTAGGATTCAGAGGTTTGTCAATGATGGACCTTTAGGTTCATTAGAGATTGACAGTTATTCAACCTGCGGATATTGCTTGGAAGGTAAAATGACCAAGATACCTTTTAAGGCAAAAATTTATAGAGCAAAGAAGTATTAGAATTGATTCATTCTGACTTGTGTGGACCATTGACGGTCCAAGTACGAGGTGGGTTTAAGTATTTCGTGACGTTCACGGATGATTACTCAAGGTACGGGTACATTTACCTAATGTGCCACAAGTCCGAGTGCTTTGGCAAGTTCAAAGAGTTTCGGGCAGATGTAGAGAAGCATCATGGTAAAAGTATCAAGACACAGTAATCAGATCGTGGTGGGGAGTACCTGTCCCACGAATCGAGAATACCTCAGTGAGGTCAGAATTCAGTCTCAGTTGTCTGCACTTGGCACGCCACAACAGAATAGTGTAGCAGAAAGAAGGAATCAAACTCTCATAGAAATGGTTAGGTCGATGATGAGCTATAGTGATTTGTCAAGTTCGTTCTGGGGATATGCCTTAAAAACAGCTATGTATATTCTTAAACTTGTACCATATAAAACCGTGCCTTCAACCCCAGTAGAGTTGTGGAACGGGCGAAAGCCTAGTCTAAGACATCTTATAATTTGGGGTTACCCAGCACATGTGCTTAAGGCAGATACGGCTAAGTTAGATGCAATAACAGAATTAATGTTGTTTGTAGGATATCCTAGGTGAACGAAAGGTGGTCTGTTTTATAGTCCTAAAGATCAGAAGGTGGTGGTTAGTACAAACGCTAGATTTTTAGAGGAAGACGATATCCTAGATCACAAGCCCAAGAGTAAGATAGTACTAGAAGAGATTAGGAGACAAACTAATAATCTTGATGCACCAGCATAAGTAAATACACCACATACTACACAAGATATCACAGATGATGCACCTACACAAGTGGTGCCTCGTCATAGTGGGAGGGTTGAGAGACAGCCCGACAGGTTCATTGGAGTGGGAAAGGCCTCAAACCTAGTCCCAGGTGCGCCTGAACCTGACTCAGTAAACTACAATAAGGCTCTCCGAGATAAAGATGCAGAATCTTAGCGTAAAGCAATGATATCCGAGATGGGGTCGATGGACCACAATCAAGTCTGGGAGCTTGTGGACCTTCCTAATGGTTTTAAACCCATTAGATGTAAGTGGGTCTACAAACGCAAGAGAGGACCTGATGGAAAGGTTGAAACCTTTAAAGCTAGGCTGGTAGCGAAGGGGTATACTCAGAAATAGGGAATCGATTATGAGGAAACCTTATCCCCGGTATCCATGCTTAAGTAAATCCAGATTCTCTTGGCCATAGCTGCTTATTTAGATTATGAGATATGGGCAGATGGATGTCAAGACAGCTTTCCTTAACGGACGTCTTGAAGAAACTATCTTCATGCAGCAACCAGAGTGATTCGCTGAGAAAGGCCAAGAGCATAAGGTTTGCAGGCTTAAGAGGTCTATTTACAGACTTAAGCAGGTATCCAGATCTTGGAACATCTGGTTTGATGAGGTAATCCATTCATATGGATATACTCAGTGTCCGGATGAGCAATGTGTGTACCGCATAAGTGATGAAAACTCGGTGGTGTTTCTTGTGCTTTACATAGATGACATTCTATTGATGGGCAACAACAAAAAAGTGTTATCTGACGTAAAGGCATAGCTGTCCAAGCAATTTGATATGAAGGACTTAGGGAAAGTGAGACATATCTTTGGGATCAAGATAATTCGAGATCGTAGGAAACGTTTGTTAACGCTCTCCCAAGCTTCATACATAGATACGATTCTGACCCTTTTTAACATGCAGAACTCCAAGAAATGTTTTCTACCTTTCAGACACAGAGTGCATCTATCTAAAGAACAGTCTCCCAAGACTGTTGAGGAGATAGAGGCCATGAAGACAGTTCCTTATGCTTCTTTAGTAGGAAGTCTCATGTATGACATGTTGTGTACGAGGCTTGAAATCTGTTATGATGTTAGCATTGTAAGCAGATATCAGAGTAACCCCGGGAAAGCTCATTCGGAAGCAGTAAAATGCATTCTCAAGTATTTGCACATAACGAGAGACCAAGTGTGGGTCTATCAGGTTACCAAGCTGGTACCCCGAGGTTACACAGACTCAGATTTCCAATGTGACAGGGACAAGAGCAAGTCTACCTCAGGGTATGTGTTTACTCTGTGATGTGGAGCCATAGTTTGGCAGAGTGTCAAGCAGAAATGCGTGGCAAACTCCACCATGGAGGCTGAATATGTTGCCGCATCAGAGGCAGCGAAGGAAGCAGTGTGGCTCATGAACTTCCTAGTGGACTTAGATGTGATTCCTGGTTTGCAAAAGTCTATCACAGTATATTGTGATAACAATGGTGCAGTAGGAAACTCGAAGGAACCACGAGCCCACAAGGCGAGTAAATATATACATCGCAAGTACCACCTAATACGAGACATCGTAAAGAGGGAAGACGTGGTCGTGGCAAAGATTGCATCAGAGGATAACCTTGCAGATCTATTCACGAAGACATTGAATTCAAAGGTTTTTGAAGCTCACGTGGAGGGCATGGGGATCAGATACTTAGGAGAGCCATGATAGTTTTTCTAGATATATAGTAGTAGAGTGTATATGAGTTGAATGTAGTTGTATACTTAAAGCACAGCTTAAGTATTAGTGGGAGATTGTTAGAGTTGAGTACATAAGTTATGCTTGTACTGTACGTTTTCCCAGTTAATATATTGATTTATATTTTGGTTATATTTTATTGTGCATTATTTGTCCATTTATATTATGTAGTTAGATGATGAGGTGTCTTGTGTGACACAGTAGATCTCGTCATTGGTTGAAAGACATAATATATAAATGAGGTTCGTAACCGAGACAGTTTTGGATAAACTGACGGTTTAGGTCATTATGTGATTCAGATAATTGGTTTGTCTAAACTGATTGAATCATATAGATATGCCCGCGGCATATTGAACTTGACCATTTATAATAATTTGTCTTGCACTGATTTAATAGACAAATCATTCTTAGTATTCTATCTCTTAATCCCTAGACTTGAGCGGGCATAAGGATTAGACATAGTGTACTTTAATCTGCCAATGGGTGAGGTCAATTGTGGCCAATAGTCTCGGTGGGTTGGGTGCACGTGTTTAGTTACTTGGTGTGTTGCTGCTTGTCAAAAGGAAATCATATACCAGTGCGTTCGGGGTGATGGTGCCCCCGAGATGAGCTCGTTATGTTTATTATACTAAACCCAGCTGGTGGACTTATGTCCGGTATAGTAAAAAGGTCGAGTGCTACTAGTCTCGGAATTAAAGAAGTTAATTAATTAATTGATCAATAAATTAATAAATTAATGAACACTATGTCTTTGATGTGGGGAGATAAAGAATAAATTAATTAAGTTGTTCTGGAAGTAATTCTGGTGTAGGATGGTAGTGCCAAAATTAATCTGTTAGTGGTACGATTAATTTTGTAATGGGTTAATTGAATAAGTATAATTAGTTAATTAATTATTCATAAAGGTTAATTATGTAATTAACAAAGTAGAATTATTTAATTAATTAATTAAGTCTTAAGTTTCAATTAGAATTAGGAAATCCTAGAGATTAGGAAATCTAATTGGATTTGGTTTATCTTATAAGATTAGTTAGCTAATTGGATTTGGAAACTAATTAATTACCTAAACTCATTAGGAAGACCAATCCTAATCCAACTTAGGGTCTCTCTAGTAACTTTATATATAGACAAGGGATTACCTATTACACAATACAAAATTCATAAGTTTTCATGACAAGAAAACTAGAGAGAGAAATAATTTATCTCTCTTAAAGTCAGATTTTAAGCTCAAAAGCTTCCCTTTTTCTTCTCCTTTGGCCGGCCAGTTTTTGGTGACACGTGGGAGGACTTCAGGAAGCACGTGGGCGGTTTCTCTCGAGTCCTAGGTGCCGCGTGAACTTCACACGCTAGGGGCAGGTGGTGGCTGATTTTTCTGGTAACCCAATTGTGGTGATTAGGTTATCAATTGCTCGTTAGATTGTTGCCCACACAACATATGAACAAAGTTTTGAGGCATACAAGAGAATCACCTGAGTATACGCTTCACTAGATAATTCTTATGTTTCCGCTTTTAATTAAGAATTTTATTTGTTACGTGATAAATCGAATAAGTACATACCAAGATCCTGCGGAATGTTATTTCAAGCAAAGGTTGGAATAGCGATTGTGCTAGCGTCTAGGCCTGGCCAGATATTCCGATTCTGGAATGCATAGCACGAAAGTGAGTTTCTGGCTAGGCCTGGGCAGATAATCTTTCACAGATGAATCCACGTACCGATTCGCTGGGTTGATGGTTCTCCCGAGGTGAGCTCATAAGGTTTATTATACTAAACTCGGCCAGTGGACTTTATGTCCGGTATAATAAGAAAGTCGAGTGATACTAATCTCGGATACCAAGAAGTCGGTGAATTAATTTGTCAGTAAATTGATGAACCGATGAGTACTAGATCTTTGATGTGGGGAGATAGAAGAATAATAAAGTGAGCACGATGTAAAGTCATTTTTGAGCAGTAGTTCCATAATTGATCCGTTAGTGGTACGACTAATTTTGCGTTTGACTAATTGACAAAATGAATTAATTAATCCTAAAGGTTTAATTAATATTTAATTGACTAAGTGGATTATGAAATTAATTTTAATTGAATTAATTAATCCTAAGTGTTTGATTAAATTAAATTAACGAAGTGGGTTAAGGAATTAATTCGAAAGGCTCGATTGGAGTTGACTAGTCTAGGGAAGACTAAGGGGTCAACAAAAGTCAAACACTAAGGCCCAATTCAAAAGCCCACTAGGTTTCCTTAGGAGCTCCCTATAAATAGCTAATGTTAGGCATTAGTAAGACATTAGAAACATTAGAGGCTTTTGCCTAGTGAGAGAAAGTTAAGTCTAGAAAAAGAAGCTCTCCACTTTCTTTGAAGCTTTTCTTTCAAAGTCGACTTTGGAGCTTTCTTATTCTAGAAACTCAAGCCCAAATCCAAGAGAACTCAAGTGACCCTTCGGATTTTATTTTGGTTCGCTGGATTATGACTCACTGCCATGCCGCCTCGAATATCTCGCCACTTTCGACGGCAGCTTTGGGCGGCCAGTTTTGGGTCATTTTGGGCGGCGATTCTTTTGGGTTTTGTACCCTTTGTTGGGTTGATCCTTTGGCTCATTCTTTTGGGTTCGTGAAAGTCTAGATCTACGAGCAAAGGTCAATTCCTAAAGTGGGTTTTCAGATTAGGATCAGTTCTCAGGCTAAATCTGTTTTTCAGATCTACGAGTTTCTGGAAGTGGGTTTCTTTGAATTTCTTTGCCAGTGCCTTTAGCCACCTCGTAGTTACTTGCCCACCCGATTTCGAGGTCGTTTGGAGTTATCCTTGGGATTTTGAGTGGATTTCGCTCTCCCAGAGATTTGGTTTTCTATATTGCTTGGGACTTCGCTTCAAAGGTATAATCTTTAGTTCTTTCGTTTTAATTAAAGATTTATCTTTGAGCGTCGTTTTAATAAATTAACTAGTATAAGCCTAGAACCATTCAGGGGAAATGAATTTGAGCCTGAGCCGAGTCGAAAGTCTCTGATTCTGGAATGCATAGCACGAAAGTGAGATTTTGCCCGGGCTTCTTCTATTTCCCTCAGTCCATTCCCTACGGCATCTTGGAATGTTCAAACAAATTTTGTTACGTTCATAGATGACTATTCACGTTATGGGTACCTATATCTCATTCATGAAAAGTCTCAAGCGTTGGATGTGTTCAAAAGCTTTAAGGCTGAAGTTGAAAATCAACTCAGCAAAAATATTAAAGCCATACGATCTGACGGTGGTGGTGAATACTAAGGTAGATATGATGGTTTAGGTGAACAATGCCTAGGGCCATTTGCTAAATTCCTCGATGAGTGTGGCATAGTCCTATAGTACACCATGTCTGGTAATCCTTCTATGAATGGTGTAGCTGAAGGACAAAACAGAACCCTTAAAGCCATGGTACGTAGCACCATAAGTCGTACTATCTTGCCACATTCACTTTGGGGATAAGCACTTAAGACAGCCACATACCTTCTTAACAGAGTTCCAACTAAAGCAACAATTAAGACCCCTTATGAGTTATGGACAGGAAAGAAGCCTAGTCTTAAACATTTGCATATTTGGGGTTGTCGAGCTGAGGCTAGACCTTATGTACCTAATGAAAAGAAGCTGGATTCCAGAACAATTAGTTGCTATTTTGTTGGATATGCTAAAAGGTCCAGAGGATATAAGTTTTATGATCCCAAAACTAAGTCCTTTTTTGAGACAGGAAATGCCCAGTTATTTGAGAATATTGAGTTTAGGGAGGAAGATAAGAATTTTGTCCTTGAAGAGGAAGTAATTTCTCTTCCTACGGTTATCAATCCTAAGATTGTTCCAGATACATCTCAAGACAGAAATGACAATGATATTGAGTTCCCTCGTCAAGTTCAAAATGATATTCCAGAAAATCAAACTCAACAACCTCAAGAACATGTGTCATTAAGGAGATCCACTAGAGAAAGGAGAAGTGCAATTCCAAATGAATATGTTACATTTCTTCTTGAGCATGAGGAAACCATTAGCACAGTTGATGGTGATCCAATTAAGTTTAGCCAAGCTATGGAAAGTACTAATGCTCAAAAGTGGATAAATGTCATGAATGAGGAAATAAAGTCAATGAGTGACAATGACGTTTGGGATCTTGTTTAATTACCAGAAGGTGTGACACCCATTGGTTGCAAATGGCTGTTTAAAACCAAACGGGATTCAAAAGGTAATATCGAGAGATATAAGGCTGGTCTTGTTGCTAAAGGGTTTACCCAAAATGAAGGTATTGATTATACTGGGACTTTTTCTCCAGTATCGTCAAAAGACTCCTTTAGGGTATTAATGGCACTTGTGGCACATTTCAATCTTGAACTACATCAGATGGATGTTAAGATGATGTTTCTTAATTGTAATATTAATGAAATGATCTATATGGTGTAACCTGAAAATTATGTATCTGGAAATCCAGAACATATGGTTTGCAAATTAAAGAAATCCATTTATAGGCTCAAATAAGCATCATGTCAATGGTATCGTACATTTAATCAAGTTATTCTTTCTTTTGGTTTTGAGGTCAATCTAGTAGAAGATTGCGTGTATCACAAGTTCATTGGGAGTAAATATATTTTCCTGCTTTTGTATGTTGATAGAATGAGAAACTTATTTGTTCTGGTTCATTGGCTGCCAATTTGTGTCTGCTAAAACCAACTTCTCCTGTTAAGTATGCAACAAGAATTTATAATACATAATTGAATCATAATAAGAGAAAAGAACCCTCTGAGATGAACCAAACATATCTTTGGCACCTTAGGTTAGGTCGCATTAACCTTAGTAGGATTCAGAGGTTAGTAGCCGATGGACCTTTAGGTTCGTTGGAAGTTGATAACTACTCGACCTACGAGTCTTGCTTGGAAGGTAAAATGACCAAGCATCCTTTTAAAGCAAAGGGGTTCAGGACCAAAGAGGTGTTAGAACTGGTTTATTCTGATTTGTGTGGACCAATGTCAATTCAAGCAAAAGGTGGTTTCGAGTATTTTGTGACTTTGACAAATGACTACTCGAGATATGGGTACATTTACTTGATGGGCTACAAGTCCGAATACTTTGATAAGTTTAAGGAGTATTGGGCAGATGTGGAGAAACATTATGGTACAAGTATCAAGACACTGTGATCAGATCGTGATAGTGAGTATCTTATAGGTGAATTCAGGTCATACTTGTTAGATGCAGGAATTCAATTCCAGTTGTCTGCACCCAGCACACCCCAGCTTATATTCTGAATCTTTCTCCATCTAAATCTGTGCCTTCAACCCCTACAGAGCTATGGACGGAGTGCAAGCCCAGTCTAAGACATCTCAGAATTTGGGGTTGTCTAGCACATGTGTTTAAAGCAGATGCGGGTAAGTTAGATTTAAGAACAGAAGTAAGGCTGTTTGTAGGTTATCCTTAAGGGAACAAAAGATGGTTTATTTTACAGTCCCAAATACCAGAATGTGATAGTTAGCACTAACACCAGATTTCTGGAGGAGGATTATATTATGGATCACCAGCCCAGTAGTAAGATCGTACTATAGGAACTTAGGGGACAACCCACTATTTCTATACCACCAGTACAAGTAGATACACCACATGATACTGCACGTGTTACAAGTGATGTGTCTTTGCAGGTAGTACCTCGTCACAGTTGGAAGTTATGAGATAGCCTGAGAGGTTTGTGTCCTTTGGAGAATCTTCAAATTTTGTCCCAGGAGAACACGAACCAGACCCAGTGACATACGATGAGGCACTCCGAGATAAAGATGCTGATTCTTGGCAAAAGCGATGTTGTCTGTGATGGATGGACTCTAATCAGGTCTGGGAGCTTATAGACTTGCCTGATGGTTTTTGACCAATTGGGTGCAAGTGGGTCTACAAACTCAAGAGAGGACCCGACGGGAAGGTAGAAACCTTTGAAGCAAGGCTTTTGGCAAAGGGGTATACTCAGGAAAAAGGTATCAATTATGAGAAAACCTTTGCCCCGATAGCTATGCTTAAGTCGATCCGAATTCTCTTGGCTATAACTGCTCATATGGATTATGAGATTTGACAGATGGAAGTCAATATAGTTTTCCTTAACAGAAGTCTTGAGGAAACAATTTTATGCAGTAACCAGAAGGATTCATTGCTAAAGGCCAAGAGCATATGGTTTGCAAGTTTAAGAGGTCTATTTATGGACTTAAGCAAGCATCCGGATCTTGGAATATTTGGTTTGATGAGGTAATCCAGTCCTTTGGATTTACTGAATGTTCGGATGAGCAATGTGTGTATCGCAGATGTGATGGAGACGTGGTGGTGTTTCTTGTACTTTACGTAGTTTATATTTTACTTATTGACAACGATAAAAAAGTGTTACAAACGTAAATGAATGTTATCCAAGCAGTTTGATATGAAGAATTTGGGAGCGGCTGGACATATCCTTGGGATCAAGATTATTTGAGATCATAGGAAACGTTCATTGACTCTTTCCTAGGCTTCATACACAGATACGATTCTGTCTCATTTTAACATGCAGAACTCCAAGAAAGGTTTTTTACCTTTCAGACAAGGAGTGCATCTATATAAGGAGAAGTCTCCAAAGACACTTGAGGAGATAGAAGCCATGAGACAGTTCATTATGATTCGGCAGTAGGAAGTATCATGTATGCAATGTTATGCACGAGACTTGATATTTGCTTTGCTGTAGGCATGGTTAGCAGATATCAGAGTAATCCTGGTAAAGCCCATTAGGAAGCTGTAAAGCATATTCTCAAGTACTTATGCCGGACGAGAGATCATGTTTTGGTCTATCATGCGAATGAGCTGGAACCGAAGGGTTACACAGATTTAGATTTCCAAAGCGATAAGGACAAGAGTAAGTCTACCTCTGGTTTTGTGTTTACTTTGGGATGTTGAGCCATAGTATGGCGAAGTGTCAAGCAGAAATGCTTAGAAAACTCTACCATGGAAGCCGAGTATATTGTAGCCTTAGAGGCATCAAAGGAAGCAGTATGGCTTAAGAACTTCTTAGTGGACTTAAATGTGATTCCTGACTTGCCAAGATATATCACGGTGTATTGTGATAATAATGGTGTAGTAGGAAATTCAAATGAACCACGAGCCCACAAGGCGAGCAAACACATAGAGCGCAAGTACCACTTGATACGAGAAATTGTAAAGAGGGAAGACGTGGTCATGGCTAAGATAACATTAAAAGAAAACCTTAAAGATCCTTTCATGAATACATTGATTGCGAAAGTCTTTGAGGCTCACGTGAAGGATATGGGAGTTAGATATTTGGCTGAGCCTTGACTTTTTTCTAGATGATAGTATAACAGCAGATTATTGTATTGAACTAGTATTTTACTTTAAGAGGTGCTTTGAATATTAGTGGGAGATTGTTAGTGCGAATACTGAAAAGCTTTGGTTGTATAAACTCTACTTCCCAGTTTATATCGATTGAAAGTGTTTTAGTTAATTGTTCATGTTTATACATGAAGTCCTTTTATATTATACGACTAGATGATGAGGTGTTTGGTGTGACACAGTAGATCTTATAATTGGTTAAAGTTATGATATATAAATACGCTCGTGCAGAGACTGTTTAGACATACTGTCAGTTCAAGTCATTGTGTATTTTTGGAATCGGTTTGTCTTGACAGATTGAATCATACGGATATGTGCGGTGCATATTGAGTAGGACCATTCTAGGATTGAATTAACTTGTACTAATCTCTCGTAGTAAATTCAAACCTGGTATTCAGTCTCATAATCTCTAGACGAGGACGGGCATGGGAATTGAGCATAGTGTATTTTAATCTGCCAAAAAGTGCGGTCACTTAAAGCCTATATAATTTGTAGGTTGGGTGCGCGTGTTTAGTTGCTCAGTATGCTATTGCTAGTCGAAAGGAAATCGTGTACCGGTGTACCGAGATGATGGTGCTCTCGAAATGAGCTTGAAAAGGTTATTATACTAAACCAGGCCGATGGATGAAGTCTGGTATAGTAATAAGGTCGAGAGGCACTAATCTCGGATGAGAAGAAGCTAATTAAATTAATTAATCAGTAAATTAATAAATCGACAAGGATTATGTCTTTCACACTGGGAGATAATAGAATACGTAATTAAGTGGAACTGGAACTATAATTTCGGACTTGAGCGGTAGTTCCATAATTAATCCGTTAGTTGTACAATTAATTATTTGTTGGGTTAATTGACAAAGTGGATTTAATTATCCTTGAGTCAATTAGTATTAATAAGTCTTGGTTTAGGCTTGGAATTAATAAAACCCGAACCCAACAAGAAAGCCTGACTCAAACCCACTTGAGGTCTCTTTTGTAGCCCTCTATACAAGACACAAGAATCAACTAGATCAAGACAAAAGTTATAGAAATCAGAAAACACAAAACAGGAAAAGAGAGAGATAAAGATAGAGCAAATAGAGACACGAATCTCGAGAACACAATCCTTGGTGTGATGACTTGAGCTCGGCAGTGACAGAATCCCAGTGGCGGCCTAAGCGCAGCGATGGTGTGGACCTGGAAGCAGCGATCTCTTGTAAACGGTAGTCCTAGGTGTGGGACGATTCTGACGAATCCAACAATCAACGATTTCGGCGACGATGTGGGATCCAAGAATGGCACAGATTTTTTCGGTGTGTTTTGGTGTAGGTGTTTTCTGTCAGAGCTTATTCAGAAATGTTCGCTAGATCGTTGCCCACACAACATCTGGACGGGTCTTTGGGAATACGAAAGATTTCTTGAGTAACACGTTTCAAATGACAATTCAAAACTTCCACTTTAATTTAGATATTATATTTGTTTGCGTGTTAAATCGAACAAGGTAATCCAAGATCCTGTGTAATGGTTTCAAAGAAAATTTTAAATCGGATTCCATGAACGAATCTTTCTGAATCGTGGGTTGTTTGATTTCGAATCATACGGAACGGAAGTGAAGCGGGTCGATTTTGCCGTAGAACGTGATTTTGTTGTCATTTTCTCTTTCATTTTTTTGGAGGTCGTCGATCGAGTCTAGAGCTTGAGGAGGGCTCCGGCTTCTTCGAATGGAAATGAAATCCGAAACTGTTAGTTTTGAATACTGAAAAGCTATTGCTTGTATCAAAAGCTAATACCAGTTGACATATCATTTTGTTTCAGTATTAAATTTGTTCCATTATATTATAGAACTAGATAACGAGGTGTAGAAAAGCATAGTAGATCTCGTTATTGGTTAAAGTAATTATATATAAATAGATACTCGTAACTAAGATAGCTTGAACATACTATCGGTTTAGGTTATCATGTGATTTGGAGATTAGTTTGTCTACATTAATTAAATCATATGGATGTGCTCGGGGTATATTGAGCACGACCTGTTCGGGATTGAATTAACTTGTACTGATCAGTATAGTTAATTTGAACCTAGTATTCTAATCTCTTAATCCATAGATTGGAGAGGGCATGAGAGTTAAATATCGTATGCTTTGATTTGCCAAAGGGTGCGGTCAATTGAGGCCTAAATCTCGGTAAGTTGGGTATGCGATGTTTGGCTTCTTTGTCTGACATTGCTAGTCGAAGGAATCTATGTACCGGTTCACTGGGTTGATGGTGCTCCCGATATGAGCTCGAAAGGTTTATTATACTAAATCAGGCCAGTGGACTTTATGTCCGGCATAATAAGAAAATCGAGTGGTACTAATCCCGGATACCAAGAAGTCGATGAATCAATTTGTCAATAAATTTATGAATCAACGAGCACTAGATCTTTGATGTGGAAGATAAAAGAATAATGAAGTGAGCGCGAAGTAAATTCGTTTTTGAGCAGTAGTTCCATAATTGGTCCGTTAGTAGTACGACTAATTATGCGTTTGACTAATCGACAAAGTGAATTAATTAATCCTAAAGGTTTAATTAATATTTAATTGACTAAGTGGATTATATGAAATAATCCTAGGGCTCGATTAAATTTAATTAACTAAGTGGGTTAAGAAATTAATTCGAAAGGCTCGATTGGAGTTGATTAGTCTATGGAAGACTAAGGGGTCAACGAAAGTCAAACATTAAGGCCCAACTCAAAAGTCCACTACGTCTCCATTGAAACTCCTACAAATAGCTTAAGTTAGGCATTTAGAAGACATAAGAAACTTTGTAGGCAAAGTTGCCTCTAAAAGATTATCTGTCCGGGCCCGGTCAAAAATTCACTTTCGTGCTACACATTCCAGAATCGGAATCATTGACAAGGCCTAGACTCTAGCACAATCGCTATTCCAATCCCTGCTTGAAATAACATTGCGCAGGATCTTGGTATGTACTAATTCGATTTATCACGCAAGAAAATATTTATAATTAAAGCGGAAACATAGAAAGTACCTCTTGAAGCGTGTTACTCAGGTGATCGCTTGTATGACTCAAGACTAGGCTCAAACGTTGAGTGGGCAACGAACCAATTGATCAGCAATCAATAGAAAAGAGTCACCGTAAAAATTCTGCAGCTCGTCGCCTACTGAATTCCAACCACCGCCGCTAGACCTTGCTTCCCGCCGCCGCCAGAAAAAATGTTGACCAGCCGCCCAAGAGGGAGAAAAAATGTTTTCTCTCTCTAGTTTTCTTGTCTTGAAAACATAAGAATTGTGTATTGTAGAATTACTAATCCCTTGTCTATATATAGAGCTACAAGAGAGACCCCAAATTGGTTTAGGATTGGTCTTCCTAATGGGTTTAGGTAATTAATTAGTTTCTAAATCTAATTAGGTAACTAATCTAATAGGATAATCCAAATCCAATTAGATTTTCTAATCTCTAGGATTTCCTAATTTTAATTAAAACTTAAGACTTAATTAATTAAATAAATAATTCCACTTTGTTAAATTCTTAATTAACCCTTAGGAATAACTAATTAATTAATTAATTCTACTTATTCAATTAACCCACTACAAAATTAATCATGCCACTAAATGATTAATTTTGGCACTACCATCCTAAACTAGAATTGCTTCCGAAACAACTAAATTAATTTATTCTTTATCTCCCCACATCAAAGATTTAGTGCTCGTTAATTAATTAATTAAGTTCTTTAATTCCGAGACTAGTATCACTCAACCTTTTTGCTATACTGGACATAAGTCCACCAGTTGGGTTTAGTGCAATAAACATAATTAACTCATCTCGGGAGCACCATCACCCCAGACGTACCGGTACATGGTTTCCTTTTAACAAGCAGCAGCACACCAAGTAACTAAACATGCACACCCAACTCACCGAGACTATTGGCCACAAGTGACCTCACCCATTGGCAGATCAAAGTATACTATGTCAAATCCTCATGCCCGCTCAAATCTAGGGATTAAGAGATAGAATACTAAGAACAAATTGTCTATTAAATCAGTACAAGACAAACCATTCTAAATGGTCAAGTTCAATATGCCTTGAGTATATTTATATGATTCAATCGGTTTAGACAAACCAATTTTCCGAATCACATAATAACCTCAACTGATAGTTTGTCGAAAACTATCTCGGTTACGAACCTCATTTATATATTATGTATTTTAACCAATAATGAGATCTACTGTGTCACACCAGACACCTCATCATCTAATTACATAATATAAATGGACTAAACATGCACAACATATAAACCAAAACATCAAATCGATATATTAACCGGGAAAAAGTATAATACAAGCACAACTTATGTATTCAAACCTAACATATATTGTACTTTTTCCCAGTTAATATATCGATTTGATGTTTTGGTTTATATGTTTTGCATGTTTAGTCCATTTATATTATGTAATTAGATGATGAGGTGTCTGGTGTGACACAGTAGATCTCATTATTGGTTAAAATACATAATATATAAATGAGGTTCGTAACCGAGATAGTTTTCGACAAACTGTCAGTTGAGGTTATTATGTGATTCGGAAAATTGGTTTGTCTAAACCGATTGAATCATATAGATATACTCAAGGCATATTGAACTTGACCATTTAGAATGGTTTGTCTTGTACTGATTTAATAGACAATTTGTTCTTAGTATTCTATCTCTTAATCCCTAGACTTGAGCGGGCATGAGGATTTGACATAGTATACTTTGATCTGCCAATGGGTGAGGTCAATTGTGACCAATATTCTCAATGGGTTGAGTGCGCGTGTTTAGTTACTTGGTGTGATGCTTCTTGTCGAAATGATACAATGTACCGATGCATCCAGGGTGATGGTGCTCCCGAGATGAGCTTGTTATGTTTATTATACTAAACTCAGCTGGTGGAATTATGTCCGATATAGTAAAAAGGTCGAGTGGTACTAGTCTAGGAATTAAAGGAGTTAATTAATTAATTTATCAGTAAATTAATAAATTAACGAGCACTAAATCTTTGATGTGGGGAGATTAAGAATAAATTAATTTAGTTGTTCCAGAAACAATTCTGGTGTAGGATGGTAATGCCAAAATTAATCCGTTAGTGGTACGATTAATTTTGTAATGGGTTAATTGAATAAGTAGAATTAATTAATTAATTTTTCTTAAGGGTTAATTAAGTAATTAACAAAGTGTAATTATTTATTTAATTAATTAAGTCTTAAGTTTCAATTAGAATTAGAAAATCCTAGAGATTAGAAAATCTAATTTGATTTGAATTATCCTATTAGATTAGTTACCTAATTGGATTTGGAAACTAATTAATACCTAAACCCATTAGGAAGACCAATTCTAAACCAACTTGAGGTGTCTCTTGTAGCTCTATATATAGACAAGGGATTAACAATTCTACGTACACAATTTTTAAGTTTTCAAGACAAGAAAACTAGGGAGAGAAAGTTTAGAGAGAGAAAACATTTTTTGCTCCCTCTTAAATAATTTTCGGCCGGTTATTTGTCCCGGACAGTGGCCAGTGGTGTAATTCCAGCAGGCGGCGGTGACGGTTCAATTCAGGCGGCGTCGAGCTGCAGAATTTTTCCGGTAAGTCCTTTTGTGTAGATTGCTGATCAATTACTCGCTAGACTGTTGCCCACACATTGTGCGATTTTAGTCTTGAGTCATACAAGCGATCACCTGAGTAACACACTTCAAGAGGTACTTTCTATATTTTTGCTTTAATTAGAAATTATTGTTGCGTGATAAATCGAATAAGTACATACCAAGATCCTGCGCAACGTTATTTCAAGCAAGGATTGCAATAGTGATTGTGCTAGAGTCTCGGCCTGGTCAAAGATTCTGATTCTGGAATGCATAGCATGAAAATGAATTTTTGACCGGGCCCGGGCCGATAATCTTTCAATTGGTATCAAAGCCTGGTTTTGGATTTTGTGCTTGTTCGATTTATTACATGATTTTATTTGCAGGTGGTTTAGAAATCCCTAATATTATGGTTGCGTTTGAATGGTTTTTAATTAAACCTCGGGACATGTCCAGGTTTGGTTTTATTATGAATGCTTATAATAGTATAACCACGTGCTGAAAGTCGTGTAGGATTAGATCTGTAATAGGATTTTTTCTATGTAATTTTGATTTTAATTTTCCTAGAAGCCTTGTAGTAGGAGAATTTTTAGTAATCGAAGGCGTTATGGTGGACAACTTGAATTCGCGGGTTTTGGGTTATCGTTAATTCGTAAAAACCCAGAAAAATCCAGAACGAATTGCAAAAAACCAAATAGAGTAGAAGAAGCGAAGGAGGAATCGAAGGTGGGCAGCGGCGCTGATGACAGGTCACCGAAGGGAGCCGCTGCCAGCACCGGCATAACCGCCGCCGCGCGGCGCAACAAACTGCTTCGTAAGCGCGCGGCCGAGGTCGCGGCAACAACGGGCAGTAGCAGCGGCGCGCGCGACCCGTTTGGTTCGCCTGTTTTGGAAATTCAATTTTTCAAGACTCAATCCATCGAGTGGCGTGACGGGACACGAGATCAAGGCAGAAGATGGAAGCAATTAAAACCATAATAGTCGAGAAATTTATTTTTCGTATTTATTTCCCAAATTTATAGTTTTAATTTTGTGCTGTACTTTAGCTGCATAATTTTAAAGCATACTGGTTTTATGTTTGTACATAACTTAGGATTAGTTAATTGCATGTTAAAACTGGAAAAACCCTTAAATCTAGAAATCTAAGTTGGAGTGGGTTGGCTTAATATCCCCACAGCCACCATTACGAGTTCATATGTGATGTGGGTGGACTTGCGCATTGGCATTAGGGCATTCCTCCATTCGGATGAGTCCAACCACAAGATCGTTAGATTATGAATTTCTGAGTAAGATGACTAGAGTAAGTTTAACTAGAAGAAATGCGATACTCTCTCCATCTGAGGTGCACTATCCTGAGGTAACGAGCTCAGAAGTCAAGTAATGGCACACACTTAGTGTACGATTTGTAGTATTCCTCCCATCGAGGTTACGTTGCTTATTTGTACTGCTGAAAGTACTGACTATTAGCTACATTTATCAATAGATCGTTTGGTCAGATAGTGTAGTTAATGAACTTGGTTCTTCTCAAACAAATGTGAGTTAGCGTAAACGTCCACACTATCGTGGCTTGCGAGAATCCCGGTGAATGAGATGTCAGTAGTTTAAATTATTATTTTGAGGGAAGTCAATAATTGTTAGAAGTTTGTTGTTTTTGAAATTCTAGGATAAACACTAAAACATTGTATGTTTATTTAATTTTTAGTATTCGATATGACATTTAATCCTTTAGCTACAATATTAAAAGACAACAAACTTACTGGTCCGAATTATGTTGATTGGAGTAAGAATTTGGACATTGTCCTAACGGCTGAAAGCATTCCTGTGAGAGATCGGGTCATGGACATGATTAGTAACATCAACGAGGTTGAGGTAGTGGGAGGTGAAATCGATGGTGAAACCAAAGTCGATATTGTCCTCCAGAATTTGCCTCAAAGCTATGCGCAGTTTCGGTTGAACTACAACATGAATCAATTTTTGTGTACTTCATCCGACTCTTAGCAGAGTTGGTGGCGGCTAAAAGTCTTTTTCAAGAGAAGAAGTGAGCTTTAGTCACAGCCAAAGCTTCAGAATCTTCTTCTAAGCCAGAGGCTGGAAAAAAAAAAAAAGAGAAAGCTCAAGGTAATAGCTCAAAAGGCGCGAATTGCGCCTAAGCTAGATATTGCAAATAAGAAGTTGAAAGACAAGTGCTTCAAGTGCAATCAGACGGGACATTGGAAATCAGATTTTCCAAAGCTTAAAAGTACGACAGTTTATGCCTTAATTACTGAGACATATTTAGCGGCAATTCCCACAGATACTTGGTGTGTGAATTCAGGTGCCATTGAACATGTTTGTAATTCTTTGCAGGGGTTCCAAGTAACTCGGAAGCTTAGAGAAGGTGAGCTGGACATCTACTTGGGCGACACTACAAGAGTGTCAGTGGAAGCAGTGGGAGTAGTTAGTTTAAATTTTGAAAATTATAGACTAGATTTACCGAATTGTCTTTATGTACCTAGTTTTAGAAAGAACCTTATTTCGGTTTCTAAACTCTTAAAGAATGGATTCAAGTTTATTTTTTTGATAATACTGTTGTTGTTAGAAAAGATGGAAAACTTGTTTGTTCTGGTTAATTTGTAGATAATTTGTTTGTGGTTAAATCAAACTCCCCTGTTGTGCAAAACATAGAATTAAATTGTAAGATTATCTGCCCGGGCCAGGTCAAAAACTCATTTTTGTGCTACGCATTCCAGAATCAAAATCTTTGACCATGCCTAGACTCTAACACAATCGTTATTTCAATCCTTGCATGAAATAACATTGCGCAGGATTTTGGTTTGTACTCATTCGATTTATCACACAAAAATAATTTTGTAATTAAAAGCGAAAATATAGAAAACTACCTCTTGAAGCGTGTTAACTCAGGTGATCGCTTGTATGACTCAAGACTATGATCGCACGTTCTGTGGGCATTGATCTTGCAACCAATTAATCAGCAATTAACACAAAAATCAGGACGGTTTTGGACACGCTGTCCGGGACATATTGAACTTGACCATTTAGAATGATTTGTCTCGTACTGATTTAATAGACAATTCATTCTTAGTATTCTATCTCTTAATCCCTAGACTTGAGCGGACATGAGGATTAGACATAGTGTACCTTGATCTGCTAGTGGGTGAGGTCAATTGTGGCCAATATTCTCGGTGGGTTGGGTGCGCGTGTTTAGTTACTTGGTGTGTGCTGCTTGTCGAAAGGATACCATGTATCAGTGCGTCCGGGGTGATGGTACTCCCGAGATGAGCTCGTTATGTTTATTATACTAAACCCAACTGGTGGACTTATGTCCGGTATAGTAAAAAGGTCGAGTGGTACTAGTTTCGGAATTAAAGAAGTTAATTAATTAATTTATTAGTAGATTAATAAATTAATGAGCACTAAATCTTTGATGTGGGGAGATTAAAAATAAATTAATTTAATTGTTCCGAAAACAATTCTGGTGTAGGATGATAGTGCCAAAATTAATCTGTTAGTGGTACGATTAATTTTGTAATGGGTTAATTGAATAAGTAGAATTATTTAATTAATTAATTATTCCTAAGGGTTAATTAAGTAATTAACAAAGTGGAATTATTTAATTAATTAATTAAGTCTTAAGTTTCAATTAGAATTAGAAAATCCTAGAGAGTAGAAAATTTAATTGGATTTGGATGATCCTATTAGATTTGTTACCTAATTATATTTGGAAACTAATTAATTACCTAAACCTATTAGGAAGACCAATCATAAACTAACTTGGGGTCTCTCTTGTAGCTCTATATATAGACAAGGGATTAGCAATTCTACATACACAATTCTTATGTTTTCAAGACAAGAAAACTAAAGAGAGAAAGTTTAGAAAGAGTAAACGTTTTTTCCTCTTGAATAATTTTCGGCCAGTTATTTGTCCCGGACGGTGGCCGATGGTGTAATTCCAGCAGGCGGCGGTGGCAAGAGAAATCCGGCGGCGGCGGCGGTTCAATTCAGGCGGCGTCAAGCAGTAGAATTTTTTCGGCGAGTCATTTTGTGTATATTGCTGATAAATAGCTCGCTAGATCATTGCCCACACAGCGTGTGATCATAGTTTTGAGTAATACATGTGATCACCTGAGTAGCACGCTTCAAGAGGTACTTTCTATATTTCCGCTTTAATTAGAAATTATTGTTGCATGATAAATCGAATGAGTACATACCAAGATCCTGCACAATGTTATTTCAAGCAATGATTGGAATAGAGATTGTGCTAGAGTTTAGGCCTGGTCAAATATTTCGATTCTAGAATGCGTAGCACGAAAGTGAATTTTTGACCGGGCCCGGGCAGATAATCTTTCAATTTGGTGGTGTTCATCATACTTTAGGTAGATGACATCCTTCTTATGGTTGTCCTAGCAGTTTGATATAAAGAACTTGGGAGAGGCTGGACATATCCTTAGGATCAAGATTATTCTAGATCGTAGGAGACGTTTTCTGACACTCTCCCAGGCTTCATACATAGACACGATTCTGACCTGTTTTAACATGCAAAACTCCAAGAAGCTACCTTTCAGGCATTAAGTACATTTATCAAATGAGCAGTGTCTCAAGACTGCCGAGGAGATAGATGTCATGAAGGCAGTACCCTATGCATCTGCAGTGGGTAGTCTCATGTATGCTATGTTATGTACTAGACTTGATATTTGCTTTGCCATTGGCATGGTTAGCAGATATCAGAGTAACCCTGGGAAGGCTCATTAGGAGGCAGTCAAATGCATTCTCAAGTACTTGCACAGGATGAGAGATCACGTCTTGATTTATTGAGCGCAGGAGCTAGTTCAATTTGGTTACACAGATTCGGACTTTCAAGGTGATATGGACAAGAGTAAGTCTATCTCTGGATTTGTATTTACTCTAGAAGATGGAGCCATAGTAAGGCGAAGTGTCAAGCAAAAATGCGTGGCAGACTCCACCATGGAGGCTGAGTACGTTACCACATCAGAGGCAGCGAAAGAAGCTGTATGGCTCAGGAATTTCCTGGTGGACTTAGATGTGGTCCCTGAGTTGCCGAGGTCTATCACAGTCTATTGTGATAACAATGGTGCAGCTGCTAACTCAAGGGAACTATGAGCCCACAAGGGGAGTTAACACATAGAGCGCAAGTACCACTTGATACGAGAGATCGTAAAGAGAGGAGACATGACCATAGCCAAGATAGCATCAGGAGACAACCTTGCAGATCCTTTCATGAAGGCATTGACCCTAAAGGTCTTTGAGAGCCATGTGGAGAGCATGGGTGTCAGATTCTTAAGAGAGCCATGTGAGTGAGCTAAAGAGTGTTTTGTAGCTTTCATTATGATAGCAGTGTAATAAGTGAATTGAACAGTGTTTTTGTACTTCAGAGCATAGCTTTGAATATTAGTGGTAGATTGTTAGTTTTGAATACTGAAAAACTATTGCTTGTATAAAAAACTAATACCCAGTTGACATATCATTTTGTTTCAGTATTCAATTTGTTCCATTATATCATAGAACTAGATAACGTGGTGTAGAAAATCACAGTAAATCTCGTTATTGGTTAAAGTAATGATATATAAACATATGCTCGTAACTGAGATAGTTTGAACATACTATCTGTTTAGGTTATCGTGTGATTTGGAGATTAGGTTATCTAGACTAATTAAATCATACGGATGTGCCTGGGGCATATTGAGCATGACCTGTTCGGGATTGAATTAAATTGTATTGATCGACGTAGTTAATTCGAACCTAGTATTCTAATCTCTTAATCCCTAGATTGGAGCAGGGATGAGAGTTAAATATCGTATTCTTTGATTTGCCAAAGGTTGCGGTTAATTGAGGCCTAAATCTCGGTAAGTTGGGTATGCGGTATTTGGCTTCTTTGTGTGCCATTGCTAATCGAAGGAATCCATGTACCGGTTCGCTGGGTTGATGGTGTTCCCGAGATGAGCTCGAAAGGTTTATTATACTAAATCTGGCATGTGGACTTTATGTCCGGTATGATAAAAAAGTCGAGTGGTACTAATCTTGGATACCAATAAGTCGATAAATTAATTTGTCAGTAAATTTATGAATCGACAAGCACTAGATCTTTAATGTGGGGAGATAAAAGAATAATGAAGTGAGCGCAAAGTAAATTCGTTTTTGAGCGGTAGTTCCATAATTGGTCCGTTAGTGGTACGACTAATTATGCGTTTGACTAATCGACAAAGTAAATTAATTAATCCTAATGGTTTAATTAATATTTAATTGACTAAGTGGGTTATATGAAATAACCCTAAGGGCTCGATTAAATTTAACTAACGATGTGGGTTATGAAATTAATTCGAAAGGCTCGATTGGAGTTGATTAGTCTATGGAAGACGAAGGGGCCAACAAAAGTCAAACATTAAGGCTCAATTCAAAAGTCTTCTAGGTCTCCCTTAAAACTCCTACAAATAGTTTAAGTTAGGCATTTAGAAGACATAAGAAACCTTGTAGGCAAAGTTGCCTCTAGAGTGAGAAAGTCAAGCCTAGAGAGAGAATTTCATCTCCTTCATTGAAGTTTCTTTTTCGAAGTCGGTTTGGAAACTTTCTTCTTCCATAGTTCAGCCTATTAGTAGCCTAGAAATCCCATTTGAATTGCCGCCCGTTTTTTGTTCATTTTTCTGCCGCCCTGAGGTCGCCGCAGCCCCGCCTTGATTTTCGATAGGCGGCCAGCGATTTCGGCGTTTGGGTCATCGGATTTTGGTGGATTTGATGTTCTTCCGTCGTGCTGATCCTTTGAGTCATTCATTGGGTTCGCCAAAGTCTAGATATCCGGTCGGTAAAAGTTTCTTTTAGCGGCATATATTGGTTTTTAGATTAGGTGCAGGCCTCCGGGCTGTTTCAGATTTAGGTAGTTGGAGTTTTCTCGAAGTGGGTTTCTTTGGATTTCTTCATTTTGTGCCTTAGCCATCCCGTGGATATTTGCCCATTTAAATCCGGGATTGTTTGGAGTTATTCTCGGGACTTTTTAGTGGATTCGCTGGTTTTCTTATTTGCGAGGGACACGCTTCAAATGTATAATCTTTTGAACTTTCGCTTTTAATAAAAGATTTAATTTTTAGCGTGTCGTTTCAATAAATCGAATTAGTATAAGCCTAGATCCGTTCAGGGGAAATGGTTTTAAACCTGAGTCGAATCGAAAGTCTCCGATATTGGAATGTATAGCACGAAAGTGAGCTTTTTGGTTTAGCCCGGGCTATATCTGTTTCTTTCAGAAACGACCCCTTTCCATTAGTTTAGTTCAAATTTTATGTCAAATCGAATTTATCTGATTTCTCAAAAATTTTGAATTTGATTGATGTCTTGGGAGCCGGTTTGATGTAAAATCGGAGGCTGCTGCTAGGTCGGCTTAGATTTTCCGAATTCCCAGGTGCATGTAAATACCTCCGGGGTTCCATATTTTTCACTGCTAATTTTTTCCTAGGTGTACCATATTTTTTAGTACTACTAGTATTACTATATAACAAACAAATGTACATTCGCTAGTTCACAATGCCATAGACATAATATAAAATTTTAAAAATTAAAATTTTTTATTTTGTAAAATTAAACCATTAAATTCTTAATTATGATTAAATATATAATAAATTATAAATTATTAAGAATTTATTTTAATAATTAAGATATAAATAATATTAATACTTTATTAAAACCAAAGGAATATTACAGAATCATAATAGTCTGACAATATAAATTTATCAAAGCAATCTGGGTTTAACGTCTTACTTTTTAATCATCACATTTTCAGGCTATACCCTTCTTCTCTAAATCTATAATCAGACTATAGATTCTAACCCATTCTTAATTAAATATTATCATACTGACGATTTCTGAATAAAGGATCTAAACTATGTATTTACTCATCTACTTGACTTTTTATTCCAACCATAAGGCTTTTAGCCTCTCATCTTATAATAATTAAATAAAAAATCAAACTTACTTGTTGATGAACCATAGGAATTAATATATAATAGAAATCCAACGCAGATATAAGCTGGAAGTATAATAATCTTCAACTGAAAGATTTAAGAATAAACTAAAAGAAGAAGGAACAAGGAAAATTATACAAAAGGAAGAAGGAGTCTGTCATTCTTGAAAAACTTCCTACCCTATTTATAGTAACTATGACCTTACTATTTCAGACTCTAATTTAGATTTTAAGTCCGGAGGTCTTGTCCTATCAGACTATTATTGAGTTCATGACATCATTGTTTACATATCAGACTATTATTGAATCTATTACATGATTGCTTACGTATAAAGGCATAATTGAATCTATTACATCATTGCTTATAAAAAGCATATCTTCTTCTTCTTTATGTCTCCGTCATCTTCATATCTTCTTCATCTTTCCCTTAGTATTTATAATCATGTTCTTCATTGAGATCAGATATTAATGCCTTCAATTGTTCGTCCATAAATTCTTTATTGTCAAAATCATCGTTGTCATCAGGGTCTTAAGATTCCCCTGCTAAAATATGATCTTCTGAGGAGGTTTCCATAGAAATATCTGATTTAGTATTAGTTGAATCATTTTTCTTCAAATTTTTTTTAAGTTCGTCCATGTAAGTTTTAATCAAATCTTGTTGATACATATGATCCTTCTGAAGTTTTATCTTCATTGAAATATGTTGAAAGGGATCAATTTCCTGATGAACATGCATCTCCTTGAGCTGAATATAATTCTTGACTTTATCTTGAATCAATATGAGAACTTCTTGACTATATAATTCATTTGTCATGGGATCAATTTTTGTCATTTTATCTCAAAATTTTGTATAAGCTATTTTAAGAATACAGGGTAGTTTTTCATCAGTATAACTGATTTCTGGAGTCCATCTCCAAATCCAAGAAATGAAAAATTCTATAAAAAATACATATTAGCGATTTCTTCACTGCATCTATTAGAAGTCACCAATTCAGATATTTTTGGTGAGACTTTAACCCAATCTCCATATAAGGAAAGGAATTTATCAGGGAGGATTGTTTTTGATGGACTATATTGATCCCACCATCGTATAAACCAACTTGGTATGGGATCATTATAAATGTTTCCACAAATCTTGATAAACCATGAATGTTTTTTATTGTTTTCATATAAAAATACTTGGTTATGGGCTTCTATATAATTCCAATAATTATATTTATAAGTGACTTTTGTCTCAGGAATTATAAATTCCTTATATTTCATAGTAGATAGTCCCCATTCTTCTGCAGATATAATCTTTTTTATTATAATTTTGCTGAAATTATAAACTTTGTTTCCCTTATAAGTATAAAAATGCATTATTTCACATGTTCCTGAAACATTTAAAATAGTTTCATAATACATCTTGGGCTTATAATAAGCTCCATTAGCATGTGTATAAGCTCCACTAGCATGTAATGTTGTATCTAAATATCTATTTATTAGTATCCAAGGGTCTTTTCCCCATTGTAAATCTTTTTCTTCTATAAGAAACATAATTTCTTTTTTAGGATGAACTTTATAATTAGTAATATTATCTTCTGATAAGACTGAATCCACATATGATGTGTTTTCTGTATAAGAAGATTCCCTTTTTTCTTGTTCTAAAAATTTTTGGAATTTATTATATAATATTAAATTATGAGATAGATCAGCAATATCAGTTTATACTAGCTTTTTATTACCCATCTGGGAAAGAATATTTTCCCTCGGTCAGAAGCATAAGAGGTAGAACCTCTGCCTCGTCCTCTATAAGAGTCTCGTGGTATCATTCTGTATAAATTCACGAGATAAAAAGTCAGGAAGACTATTTTCTTTCCCTTTTTTATAAATTATCTCAAAATCAAAAGGGGCTAAATTAGCATGCCATCTAGCATACATCTGCTTAGATACATCATGTTTAAATTCTTTATTAAACATATACTTAGCTGCCTGACAATCAGTTTTAATAATAAAATTTTGATTGTATAAATCATCTTGAAACTTTAATACGCATTTCACTGTAGCAAGTATTTCTTTTGCTATAGTAGCATAATTTTGCTGACTTTTAGTGCATTTTCCTGAATGATATCTAACTAATTTTTCTAGTCTATCATCAGGACAAATTTGTTTTAATATACTTCCATATCCTATATCAGAGGCATCTATTTCTACTATTAAACATGGTAATGATTTTACCTTTTCTTTAATCTTTTGAACTGTTTTAGTATGTTCCTCCGTCCAAGGTTTAGGTTTATCTTTTAACCTATCATATAAAACAACAGTATCATATGCTAAATTTTTATAATATGGAAGAATATAATTTAGACTTCCTTAAAATCTTTGCAATTGTGTTTTATTTGTAATTTCATCAGGAAATTTAGATGCGAAATCTATACTTCTATCTATAGGAATGATTTTCCCTTTTTCAATATTATGACCTAGAAATCTAATAGTAGTTTGAAATAAAACCATTTTTGATTATGATATAACAAATCCATTATTTTTTATAATTGTTTTAAAAATATTTAAATGATTAAAATGTGTTTGTATATCTTTAGAGAAAACTAAGATATCATCAATATAAACAATAATAAAGTTACTATAAGGAATGAAGACATCATTCATAATTTTTTGAAATTCAGAAGGTGCATTTTTTAAGCCAAATGGCATGACTTTCCATTCATAATACCCTATTGGAACATTAAAAGTAGTTTTATATTGGACTGATTGTTTAATTTGAATCTACCAGTATCCTGATTTTAAATCAAATTTTGAAATATTAGTGCATCATATAATCTATCTAATAAATCTTTTTTATTAGGAATAGGATTCTTATCCATTTTAAGACTTTATTAAGAGGTTTATAATTTATGACTAGTCTAGGTCTGCCTCTTTCTATTCACGATGTTTATTAACATAAAATCCTGTACAGGACCAAGGGGATTTAGAATTTTTTATTAATCCTTTTTCTAATAACATACTTATTTCTTTTTTGCATAATTCTAAATATTCAGAATTTATTTGACACGGCCTTGCCTTTGTTTTTATCATTGTTTTTTCATCAAAATCTTCCTCATAAGGTAGACTAATAATATGTTTCTTTCTTTCCCAAAAAGCATTTGGGTGTTCATCACAAATTTCAATAGAAAAATTATCATATACTTTTTTTAATTTTTTCTTGCAATTTGAAATTGTTTTTCAAATCTTCTTCTATAGAGAAAGAGTTGATTTCAGATTTTAAGAAATTTATTTGATTATGTTTCGGTCCTAGTATTCCGTCTCTCAATCCTGAGATTGGGACGGGCTTGAGGGTTGGATATCGTGTGCTTTGATTTGCCAAAGAGTGCGGTCGATTAAGGCCTATACCTCGGTAGGTTTGGTATGCGGTGTTTTAGCTTCTTATGTGCCATTGCTAGTCAGAGGAATCCAGGTACCAGTTCGCCGGGTTGATGGTGCTCCCGAGATGAGCTCGTAAGGTTATTATACTAAACCCGACCGGTGAACTTTATGTTCGGTATAATAAAAGGATAAGTGGTACTAATCTCAGAAACCAAGAAGTCGGTGAATTAATTTGTCAGTAAATTGATAAACCGGCGAGCGCTAAATCTTTAATGTGGGGAGATAGAATAAAATATAATGGCGCGATGTAAAGTCATTTTCGAGCGGTAGTTCCATAATTGGTCCGTTAGTGGTACGACCGATTATGCATTTGACTAATCGACAAGGTAAATTAATTAATCCAAAAGGTTTAATTAATATTTAATCGACAAAGTGAATTTAGAAATTAATTCTATTTTTAATTAATTAATTCTAAGGATTGGATTAAATTAAATTAACAAAGTGGATTAAATAAATTAATTTAAATGGGTCGATTGGAGTTGATTAGTCGGGAAGACTTAGCGGTCAATGAAAGTCAAATTAAAAGGCCTAACTCGAGAGCCCATTAGGTCTCCAAACTTGAGACCAAAGAAAGCTAAGGAAATTCTTGCAAGATAAGTCTTGCCCCTTTTAGAGTAAGAAAGTTCTAGAGAGAGAACTTCTTCTTCTTGAAGTTATCTTTCACAAACGAACTAGATTTCTTACTTCTTGGATTGAATTCATCCCAAAGATCACAACTTTCTAGTTGGATTAATTTTCTCCTTGCCCGAACTGCTGGTTTTTTTTCGGCTGCTCATTTTACCCGCCAATAGCCCAGGATTCCAGCGCTGGTTTTCTCCTCATTCCGGCGCATTTGATTCGGCTTTGGCAGCGTCGATCTCTTCCTTGGTGATCCGCTGCTGGAGCTGTCTAGATCATGGCTGGAGTGGTGTGATTTCCGGCGACTGGTTGGTGTTTTTCAGTGGGCAAATCGGGCTGTTGGCGGTGGGTTTTATGGCAGCAGTTTTATTGAAGTGTGATCAGTTTTTGGGTTGATTATAATTCGATTCAAGGAATTTCCTGGTGGCTTTTCGTGGGCTAAGCGAGTAAGCTTCGATAGATTATTGCCCACGCAATATTCGAAGTGTTCTTGGAGATATCTGGTGGCTTTCTATTGGAATCGCAACAAAGATTGGATTTTTCTTTAGGCAAGGGACTTCGCTTCAAAAGGTAGTATCTTTAAACATTCCGCTTTAATTAAAGATCGAATCTTTTGTGTCCCGATTAATAAATTAAATAAGTATAAGCCTAGATCCGTTCATGGGTAAACTAATTTGAGCCTGAGCTTGGTCGAAAGCTTCCGATTCTGGAATGCATTGCACGAAAGTGAGATTTTTGATTTAGCCCGGGCTTGTTCAGTTTTCCTTCAAATTGGTATCAAAGCGTTGGTTTCGGTCTTATACTTGTTTGATTTATTACACGACTTTATTTTGCCATTATTATTTTTTGTCGAATTGCTTAAACAGGTGGTTATTGATTTCCGGCTATTATGGTAGAAATTTAATTTTCATTCATAAACCCCGGGACATGTCCGGGCTTGTTTTATTTTTGAATAGAAATTTCTGTAATAGTAATAACCATGAGCTGGAAGCCATGTAGGATTAGAAAAATATTGTAGTAGGATTTGATCTAATCATGTCGTCTTTAAATTCCTAGAAAAACGCCTTTGTATATAGGAATTTATGTACTATGACGAAGACGTTATTTTGGGTAACTTATATTCGCGGGTTTTGGTTTATCGTAATTTTGGGTGATTCCTAATTACGTAGAAAACCAAGAAAACCTGGGTGAATCGAGAGGAATCCAAATAACGAGTGGGAGCGACATGATGGGACGTGTCACCGAGGGGTCAAGGAATCAACGATAGAGAAGGCCATAATAGTCGGGAAATTTTATTTAATTTTAATTTCCCGTATTTATGTCTTTTCGTTGATTGTGTGATTTTCATTTTATTTTGCATGAACGAAAACCAAACCAAAGTTTTAAAAAGTAATGTGCAATTAACTAAGGTAGATTATTCGCATATTAAAACTCCAAAGGTTTTATGGGTGCGAATATCCATAGTTAAGATATTGCATGTTAAAACGTAAAAATCCTCAAGCTTAAAAATCTAAGTGGGAGCGGGTTGGTTAATATCCCCATGGCCTCCATTACGGGTTCATTGGTGATGTGGTTAAACTTGCGTGCTGGCTTAGACCTTCCTCCCTATCGGATGAGTTTTCAACCACGGATATCACCGGAATGAATTTCTAAAGGGATGACTATAGTGAGTTTAATTGGAGAAAGTTGCGACACCCTCGCCATCCGAGGCGCATTAGTATCCTAAGTAACAAACTTAGAAGTCAAGTAATGACATACACTTAGTTTACCGTTTTTAGTATCCCTCCCATTGAGGTTACGCTATTTTCGGGTACGACTAAAATTATCGACTATTAATTTCATTGATCATAAGATCGTTGGTCAGATGATGAAATTAATGAACTTTGGTTCTTCTCGAACGAATGTGGGTTAGCGTAGACGTTCACCTATCGTGACATGCGTTAATCCCGGTGTGAGAGATGTCGGTAGAAGATTATATTTGTTTTTGAGGATTTTTCAATATTTTCGAAAAAGTATACTAAAACTTAAATTGTTTATTTTCAGTTGATATGTCGTTCAACCCGCTCGCTGTCATTCTGAACCAAAACAAACTCACCGGTCCAAATTACATTGATTGGAAACATAACCTGGACATTTTCCTTACCGCTGAGGGTTACAAGTACGTGCTTACTGAGGAGTGCCCCCCTAAGCCCAGCGATGATGCCACCCCTGAGCAGCGAGAGCCATATACGAGGTGGCAGAAGGCTGATGATATGACCAGGTGCTACATCTTGGCTTCCATGTCAAGTGTATTGCAGCACCAGCATCAGCAGATGACCTCAGCCTACGATATGATGCTCAACCTCAGGGAGATGTTTGGACATCAGGGCAGGGCAGCCAAGCAGTCAGCTATGAGGAAACTCATAAATGCTAAGATGGCTGAGGGCACTTCAGTGAGAGATCACGTGCTGGACATGATTGGTTGTATCAATGAAATTGAGGTATTGGGAGGTGAGATTGATGGGGAAACCCAGGTCGATATCATCCTTCAGAGCTTGCCTCCCATTTTTGAGCAGTTTTGATTGAACTATAATATGGGGAATCTCTCATATTCACTTTCTGAGCTCATGACTGCATTGGTATCTGCTGAGAGCCTTTCGCTGAGAAGAAGCAAGCCTTGGCTACTGTTGGTCCCTCAGGTTTCTCTGCTTGGCCCAAAGCCAGGAAGCAAAAGAGGAAGAGAGGCAAGAAAGCAGGAGCCAGTCATAGACCCAAAGCGGGTATTGCCAAGAAGTAGAAGCCGAAAGGCAAATGCTTTAGATGTGGCAAAGTGAGACATTGGAAGAAGGACTGCCCAAAGCCTTGAGGTACGTGTAAATTTTCCCTAGTCACTGAGACGTGTTTAGCGGCGATTCCCACAGATACTTGGTGTGTGGATTCAGAAGTCACTGATCATGTTTGTAATTCTTTGCAGGGGTTCCAAGTGACCGACTGCTTAGAGAGGGAGAGTTGCAGGTCTACCTTGGGGATACTACCAGAGTTTCTATTGCTGCAGTGGGAGTTTTATGTCTTTATTTTTTAGACCCTACTTTATTGTTGAGAGATTGTCTTTATGTACCCAGTTTTCACAAGAATTTACTTTCAGTTTCTAAACTTGTTTTGGATGGTTATAAGTGTGTTTTTTCTGATAGATCTATATTTATTAGAAAAGGCCAGAAACTTATATGTTCCGGTACATTGGTGGACAATTTGTTTTTAATTAAGACATACTCTCCAGTAATGCAAAATACAGAAACTAGTAGCTCATCACCGAATCATAATAAGAGAAAAGAGTCTTCCCCTCTGAATCAGACTTATCTTTGGCATCTGAGACTCGGTCACATCAACCTTAGTAGGATTCAAAGGTTGGTCAAGAGTTGGTCTTTGGACTTACTAGATATTGACAGCTATTCGACCTGTGAGTCCTGCTTGGAGGGTAAAATGACCAAGAGGCCTTTCAAGGAAAAGGGGTATAGGGCCAAGGAGGTTTTAGAGCTGATTCATTCTGACGTGTGTGGGCCTATGTCAGTTCAGGCTAGAGGTGGTTATGAGTATTTCGTGACTTTCGCGGATGATTACTCTAGATATAGATACATATACCTGATACGCCACAAGTCTGAATGCTTTGGCAAGTTCAGAGAATTCAAGGCTGAGGTGGAGAACCATCTGGGTAAGAGTATCAAGTCACTGCGGTCTGATCGCGGTGGCGAATACCTCTCTAGTGAATTTAGATCCTATTTGTCAGAGGAGGGTATTCAGACCCAGATGTCTGCACCTGGCACACCCCAGCAGAATGGTGTAACAGAGAGGAGGAACAGGACTTTTATGGAGATGGTTAGATCGATGATGAGTTACAGTGAGTTGCCTATCTCGTTTTTGGGTTATGCCTTGGAGACAACATGTTTTATCCTCAACCTTGTGCCATCTAAGTCTGTGCCTTCGACCCCATCAGAGTTGTGGAATTGGCGAAAGCCTAGTCTGAGACATCTCAGAATATGGGGTTGTCCAGCACATGTGCACGAGGCAGATGCAGGCAAGTTAGAGGCGAGATCCAAGGCTATGCTTTTTATAGGCTACCCCAAAGGAACGAGAGGTGGTTTATTTTATAGTCTTCAGGATCAGAAGGTGGTGATCAGCACCAATGCCAGATTTCTTGAGGAGGACCATATTTTAGATCACAAGTCAAGCAGCAAGGTAATATTAAAAGAGCTTAGAAGTCAGTCCATTATTCCAGATGCACACGTACAGGAAGACACACCACAAGAGACTGCACACACTATCACAGATGATGCTCTTGCACAGGCTGCGCCTCGTCGTAGTGGGAGGGTTGCGAGACAGCCCAAGAGGTACATGGGTTTGGGTGAGTCTTCTGACTTTATCCCTGGTGCTCATGAACCGGACCCAGTTAACTACAATGAGGCTCTCTAGGATAAAGATGCAGATTCTTGGCAGAGAGCGATGATTGCTGAGATGGGTTCTATGGACTCAAATCAAGTCTGGGAGCTGGTAGGCCTTCCTGATGTGTTTAGGCCTATTTGGTGCAAATGGGTTTACAAGCGAAAGTGACGATCTGACGGGAGGGTTGAGACCTTCAAGGCTAAGCTTATGGCGAAGGGGTATACTCAGAAAGAAGGGATCGATTATGAGGAGACCTTTTCCCCAGTAGCTATGCTTAAGTCAATCCGGATTCTCTTGGCCATAGCTGCTCATATGGATTATGAGATTTGGCAGATGGACGTTAAGACAGCTTTCTTTAATGGAAGTCTTGAGGAGACCATTTTTATGCAGCAACCAGAGGGCTTCATTGTTAAGGGCCAAGAGCACAAGGTATGCAGGCTTAGGAGGTCTATTTATGGACTTAAGCAAGCATCCAGATCTTGGAACATCCATTTTGATGAGGTTATCCAGTCCTATGGATTCACTCAGTCTCCGGATGAGCAGTGTGTTTATCGCAGGCGTGATGGTGATATGGTGGTGTTCCTCGTACTTTACGTAGATGACATTCTTCTTATTGGTAACAGTAAGAAGGTGTTGTCAGACGTAAAGGCATGGTTGTCCAGGCAATTTGATATGAAGGATTTGGGAGAGGTTGGACATATCTTTGGGATTAAGATTATTCGAGATCGTAGGAGACGTTCTCTGACTCTCTCTCAGGCATCCTACATAGACACGATTCTTGCCCGTTTTAACATACAGAACTCCAAGAAGGGTTCACTATCTTTCAGACATGGAGTGCATTTGTCTAAGGAGCAGTGTCCTAAGACTGTTGAGGAGATAGACGCCATGAAGGCGGTACCCTATGCTTCTGTAGTGGGTAGCCTCATGTATGCTATGTTGTGCACGAGGCCTGATATTTGCTTTACCGTTGGCATGGTTAGTAGATATCAGAGTAACCCTGGGAAGGCTCACTGGGAGGCAGTAAAATGCATTCTCAAGTACTTACGCAGGACGAGAGATTATGTCCTAGTTTATAGAGCGCAGGAGCTTGTACCATTGGGCTACACAGATTCGGACTTTCAAGGTGATTTGGACAAGAGTAAGTCTACCTCTGGGTTTGTGTTTACTCTAAGAGGTGGAGCCATAGTATGGAAGAGTGTCAAGCAGAAATGCGTGACGGACTCTACCATGGAGGCTGAGTACGTTGCCGCTTCAGAGGCAGCGAAAGAGGCTGTATGGCTCATGAGCTTCCTGATAGACTTAGATGTGGTTCCTGAGTTGCCTAGATCTATCACAGTTTATTGTGATAACAATGGTGCAGTTGCTAACTCGAGGGAACCACGAGCCCATAAGGCGAGTAAACACATAGAGCGCAAGTACCACCTGATACGAGAGATCGTAAAGAGGGGAGATGTGATCGTGGCCAAGATAGCTTCAGATGACAACCTTGTAGATCCTTTCACCAAGCCATTGACCCCAAAGGTCTTTGAGAGACATGTGGAGGCTATGGGAGTCAGATTCTTGAGAGAGCCATGTGAGTGAGCTTAAAGGTGTTCTGGAGATTTCATTATGACAGCAGTGTAATAGCGGGTTGGACAGTTTTTGTACTTCTTAGCATAACTTTGAGTATTAGTAGGAGATTGTTAGTTTTGAATACAGAAAAGCTATGACTTGTATCAAAAACTAATATCCAAAGTTGACATATCATTTTGTTTCGGTATAATTTTGTTCCTTTATATCATAGAACTAGATAACGGGGTGTGGACAGACACAGTAGATACCGTTATTGGTTAAAGTATTGATATATAAAAAGTATGCTCGTAACCGAGATAGTTTGGACATACTATCGTTATAGGTTATTGTGTAGTTTGGAAATTAGTTTATCTAAACTAGTTTAAATCACACGGATATGCCCGGGGCATATTGAGCACGGCCAGTTTGGATAGAATTGACTTATACTGATCGGCGTAGTCAATTCGGTCCTAGTATTTCGTCTCTCAATCCCGAGATTGGGACAGGCGTGAGGGTTGGATATCGTGTGCTTTGATTTGCCAAAGAGTGCGGTCGATTGAGGCCTATACCTCAGTAGGTTGGGTATGCGGTGTTTAGCTTCTTACGTGTCATTGCTAGTCGGAGGAATCCACGTACCGGTTCGCCAGGTTGATGGTGCTCCTGAGATGAGCTCGTAAGGTTATTATACTAAACCCAGCTGATGAACTTTATGTTCGGTATAATAAAAGGACGGGTGGTACTAATCTCGGAAACCAAGAAGTCGGTGAATTATTTTGTCAGTAAATTGATAAACCGACGAGCGCTAAATCTTTAATGTGGGGAGATAGAATAAAATATAATGGCGCGATGTAAAGTCATTTTCGAGCGGTAGTTCCATAATTGGTCCGTTACAGGTACTACCGATTATGCATTTGACTAATCGACAAGGTAAATTAATTAATCCAAAAGGTTTAATTAATATTTAATCGACAAAGTGAATTTAGAAATTAATTCTATTTTGAATTAATTAATTCTAAGGATTCGATTAAATTAAATTAACAAAGTGGATTAAATAAATTAATTTAAATGGGTCGATTGGAGTTGATTAGTCGGGAAGACTTAGCGGTCAATGAAAGTCAAATTAAAAGGCCTAACTCGAGAGCCCATTAGGTCTCCATGAGAGCTCCTATAAATAGAATAACTTGAGACCAAAGAAAGCTAAGGAAATTCGTGCAAGACAAGTCTTGGCCCTTTTAGAGTAAGAAAGTTCTAGAGAGAGAACTTCTTCTTCTTGAAGTTATCTTTCACAAACGAACTAGATTTCTTACTTCTTGGATTGAATTCATCCCAAAGATCACAACTTTCTAGTTGGATTAATCTTCTCCTTGCTCGAACTGCTGGTTTTTTTTTCGGCTGCTCATTTTACCCGCCGCTAGCCCAAGATTCCAGCGCTGGTTTTCTCCTCATTCCAGCGCGTTTGATTTGGCTTTGGCAGCGTCGATCTCTTCCTTGGTGATCCACTGCTGGAGCTGTCTAGATCACGGCTGGAGTGGTGTGATCTCTGGCGACTGGTTGGTTTTTTCAGTCGGTAAATCGGGCTGTTGGCGGTGGGTTTTATGGCAGCAGTTTTATTGAAGTGTGATCAGTTTTTGGGTTGATTATAATTCTATTCATGGAATTTCCTGGTGGGTTTTCTTGGGCTAAGCGAGTAAGCTTCGATAGATTTTTGCCCACGCAATATTCGAAGTGTTCTTGGAGATATCTAGTGGATTTCTATTGGAATCGCAACAAAGATTGGATTTTTGTTTAGGCAAGGGACTTCGCTTCAAAAGGTAGTATCTTTAAACATTCTGCTTTACTTAAAGATAGAATCTTTTATGTCCCGATTAATAAATTAAATAAGTATAAGCCTATATCCATTCATGGGTAAACTAATTTGAGCCTGAGCTTGGTCGAAAGCTTCCGATTCTAGAATGCATTGCACGAAAGTGAGGTTTTCGATTTAGCCCGGGCTTTTCAGTTTTCCTTCATCCATACCCTTAATCCTTAGTTAATCTTAAGGAACAATGTAAGTTGATGTAATATTATGAAAGTAGCTTACACATGAGCAGTACACATTTTGGAACTTATACTTTTAAGTTAGAATTCTTATGAGTTCTTTAATATGTATAGATACTCCTGACGAGTCCCAGACGACACTGACATCTTCCCTAAGTTAGGAGGTTCTTACTATTGATTTACTATCAAGTGAGTGTCTTCCCCTTAGATGTGCTTGTTGTTCTGACTAGGAGTACATCGGTATGTTCTATGGACATACAGGCATAACCTAGGAAGGACCTAGATTACATTCAAAGTTTTATTATGCTTGTGTTTGGTTTATATTCTGTATAAAAGATTATGGCCTTACCGGCACATAGGTTTCAGTTATGTATATTATGTTGTGCTGTTGGTTGATTCTGTGGCTGTTTTTGAATGATTTTGTGTTGTTTGGGTATTTGGGTTTATTGTATTTACAGCCATTATGCTGCCAAATTTCTATAAAGTCTATGGCATGATCGTATAATTATTTGTACTACTCACTGTATGGTTTATTTATGAGTTTTGGTTGTGTTCGCATCTTTTGGAGCCCCACCCTTTTCGCGTTGACCTACTAGGTAGGGGCCGAACTGAGGCTTAGTATGTAGGACAGGTATGGCCCAGGGTACCTTTGGTGGCTCGGTGGATATTGGTGGCTCAATTGATAATGGGTGGATGCTTGTTTCCGTTGGTTAGTACAGATCTAGGTTTGTTGGTTATTTTGGGAGCGCATTATGTGGTTAGTTGGTATAAAATTGGCATGCTAGTTGGGTTACGTTTTGAATACATGAATTGCGTTGTATGCTTTCCTACTGTTTGTTGTCTTTCATTTATCTTGTTTGGGTCCAGGAGGTGACCCTCACTAGATATGCGTTTTCGTATACTTATGTCCTTTTTCTCTTTGAATGTGACCCAGGTAGTGAAGGAAAACAGAACGAGCCCGGGCTAAATCGAAAACCTCACTTTCGTGCAATGCATTCCAGAATCAGAAGCTTTCAACAAAGCTCAGGCTTAAATTCATTTTCCCATGAACGGATCTAGGCTTATACTTATTTAATTTATTAAATCGACATCTAACGCAAAAATATTACACCTTTAATTAAAATCAGAAGGATTAAAGGTTATACCTTTGAAGCGAAGTCCAACGCAATAAGAAAAACTGAATCTTTATATGCGAATACCACTGAAATCCAATAGATGACTCCAAGAAACTTCGAATATTGTGTGGGCAATAATCTATCAAAGTGTACTCACAAAACCCACGAAAACCCACAAAGAAAATCTCTCAAAAATATTAAATCTGCCCAAAGATTGAAACTTTTTCCCATAAAAACTGTTGCCCACTACTTTCCGCCCCACTCTAATCAAGCCCACTCCAAAACAATATCCCGGTCACAATCTGGACAAGCCTTCCATGGATCACCAAGAAGAGATCAACATGAAACGGCCTGGATCAAAGCACCCCGAAATCCGAATGTGGCTGGCCGGAAAATACACCAAAAATCGAGAAGAAAATCCAGCAGAAAAATTCTGGGCAGTAGCGGACAACACTGTTAATCAAAAATCCATCAATGGGTTTGCAAAAAATTTGATCTTTGAACTTAATCTAAATCGAGAAGTGAGATTCCAAGTTCGTTTTTGAAAGAAACCCAAGAAGGGGAAGAGAGTTTCTCTCTAGAACTTTCTCACTCTAAAGGAAGACAAAAATGTCTTGCAAGATTTTCGTAATCTTTCTTTGGCCTTAAGTTTTCTATTTATAGGGAGCTCTAATAGAGACCTAGTGGGCTTCTGAGTTGGGCCTTTTAATTTGACTTTCGTTGACCGCTTAGTCTTTCCTAGACTAATCAACTCCAATCGACCCATTCGAATTAATTTCTTAACCCACTTCGTAAATTTAATTTAATCAAACCCTTAGGATTAATTAATTCATATAGAATTAATTTCTTAATCCACTTTGTCAATTAAATATTAATTAAACCTTTAGGATTAATTAATTTACTTTGTCGATTAGTCAAATGCAAAATTAGTCGTACTACTATCAGACTAATTATGGAACTACCGCTCAAAAAATGACTTATATCGCGCCACTATATTTTCTTCTATCTCCCCACATTAAAGATCTAGTGCTCGTCGGTTTATCAATTTACTGACAAACTAATTCACCGACTTCTTGGTATCCGAGATTAGTGCCACTCGACCTTTTTATTATACCGGACATAAAGTCCATTGGCAGGGTTTAGTATAACAAACCTTTAGAGCTCATCTCGAGAGCACCATAAACCCGGCGGACCGGTACGAGGATTCCTCCGACTAGCAACGACACGCAAGAAGCTAAATGAAGGAAAACTAAACAAGCCCGGGCTAAATCGAAAACCTCACTTTCGTGCAATGCATTCCAGAATCGGAAGCTTTCGACCAAGCTCAGGCTCAAATTAGTTTACCCATGAACGGATCTTAGCTTATACTTATTTAATTTATTAATCGGGACACAAAAAATTAAATCTTTAATTAAAGCGGAATATTAAAGATTTTACCTTTTGTAGCGAAGTCCCTTGCCTAAAGAAAAAATCCAATCTTTACGCGAATTCCACAAGAAATACAAAAGATCACTCCGAGAAAACTTCGAATATTGCGTGGGCAATAATCTATCGAAGTCTGCTACCAAAGCCCACGAGAAACCCGCCAAGAAAATCCCTCAATTAGATCAAATCTGCCCAAAAGATCAAACCTTTAACCCAAAAAACTGCTGCCCACTACTTTTCTCGCCAATAAAATCGAACCACTTCAACTCCGGTCACGATCTGGACAACCGGGATTGTGGATCACCAACCCAAGGAAGAGATCAACACAAACCCAGCTGGATCAAGCACCCCAGAGTGAACAGTGAATTTGGTGAACAGTGTCCGGTGAACAATATCCGATGAACAGTGTCCGGTGGGCTATCTAAAAATTTGATCTTTGGACTTAATCTAAATCGAGAAGTGAGATTCCAAGTTCGTTTTTGAAAGAAACCCAAGAAGGAAGAAGAGTCTCTCTCTAGAACTTTCTTACTCAAGGAAGACAAAGTTGTCTTGCAAGATTTTCTTAAGTTTCTTAGGCCTTAAGCTTTCTATTTATAAGGAGCTCTAATGGAGACCTAATGGGCTCTCGAGTTAGGCCTTTAAATTTGACTTTCGTTGACCGCTAAGTCTTCCCGACTAATCAACTCCAATCGACCCATTTAAATTAATTTATTTAACCTGCTTTGTTAATTTAATTTAATCGAACCCTTAGAATTAATTAATTCAAAATAGAATTAATTTCTAAATTCACTTTGTCGATTAAATATTAATTAAACCTTTTGAATTAATTAATTTACCTTGTCGATTAGTCAAATACATAATCGGTCGTGCCACTATCGGACCTGTTAGTTTTGAATACAGAAAAGCTATGGCTTGTATCAAAAACTAATATCCACAGATGACATATCATTTTGTTTCAGTATAAATCTGTTCCTTTATATCATAGAACTAGATAACGGGGTGTCAACAAACACAGTAGATACCGTTATTGGTTAAAGTATTGATATATAAAAAGTATGCTCGTAACTGAGATTGTCTGAACATACTATCGGTATAGGTTATTGTGTGGTTTGGAAATTGGTTTATCTAGACTAGTTTAAATCACACAGATATGCCCGGGGCATATTGAGCATGACCAGTTTGGATAGAATTGACTTGTACTGATCGGCGTAGTCAATTCGGTCCTAGTATTCCGTCTCTCAATCCTGAGATTGGGACGGGCATGAGGGTTGGGTGTCGTGTGCATTGATTTGCCAAAGAGTGAGGTCAATTGAGGCCAATACCTCGGTAAGTTGGGTATGCGGTGTTTAGCTTCATGCGTGCCGTTGCTAGTCGGAGGAATCCACGTACCGGTTCGCCGGGTTGATGGTGCTCCCGAGATGAGCTCGTAAGGTTATTATACTAAACCTGGCCAGTGAACTTTATGTTCGGTATAGTAAAAGGTCGAGTGGTACTAATCTCGGAAACCAAGAAGTCGGTGAATTAATTTGTCAGTAAATTGATAAATCGACGAGCACTAGATCTTTAATGTGGGGAGATAGAAGAAATAATAATGGCGCGATGTAAAGTCGTTTTTGAGCGGTAGTTCCATAATTGGTCCGATAGTGGTACGACCGATTATGCGTTTGACTAATCGACAAGGTAAATTAATTAATCCGAAGGGTTTAATTAATATTTGATCGACGAAGTGAATTTAGAAATTAATTCTATTTTGAATTAATTAATTCTAAGGGTTCGATTAAATTAAATTAACAAAGTGGATTACATAAATTAATTTAAAATGGTCAATTGGAGTTGATTAGTCGGGAAGACTTAGCGGTCAACGAAAGTCAAATTTTAAGGCCTAACTCGAGAGCCCATTAGGTCTCCAATCGAGCTACTATAAATAGAATACTTGATGCCAAAGAAACCCTAAGGAAATTCTAGCAAGGCAATTTGTCTTGTTTTCTTGGGTGAGAAGATTTAAGAGAGAGAATTTTTTTTAGAACTCTTTCTCAAAAACAAATCAGATTTCTCATCTCTTTGGATTGGATTCATTCAAAAGGTTGAACTGTTGGGTTTAATATATAGAATCTCGCCAGATTATTGCTGGGTTCTTCACCGGGACTGCTGCTGTATTTTTTTTTGTTCGTGGGTTTTTCATCCAGCGAATTGCGGCTGTCCCTTGTCGGTTTTCTTCCAGAAATTGCTGCTGTCCCTTGTCGGTTTTCTTCCAGAAATTGCTGCTGTCCCTTTTGGGTTTTCACCCAGGAAACTGCAGCTTGATTTTATCCCTACTGCTGCTTGTTTTTGTCGCTACTGCAGCTTGATTTTATCGCTGCTGCTGGTTTGTTCTAACCGCGTGTGGTAGATTCGAGATTGACCTATGTTGATCTCCATTTCTTGATGGGTGATCCATGGGTCTTTCTTGTCTAGATCCCAGCGTGGAAAAGGCCAAGCAAGTAGCAGCTCGGTGTTGGATTGTTGTAGAAGAAACAGCAGCAGAATTTTTTCGGTAGCAATAGGCAGATTCATGTTCGGCCAGTTTTTGGAAATTAATTGAATCCGATCTGAGTAATTTCCTTGTGGGCTAAGTTGTAAACTCCGATAGATTATTGCCCACGCAATATTCGGAGTATTCTTGTAGAATCGATTGGATTTCTTGTGGAAATCGCAGCTAAGAAAAGAGGGTTTTCTTTAAGCGAGGGACTTCGCTACAAAAGGTATAATCTTTAAGTTCCGCTTTAATTAAAGATTTAATTTTTGTGCCCCGATTAATAAATTAAATAAGTATAAGCCTAGATCCGTTCATGGGTAAACTAATTTGAGCCTGAGCTTGGTCGAAAGCTTCTGATTCTGGAATGCATAGCACGAAAGTGAGGTTTTCGATTTAGCCCGGGCTTGTTCAGTTTTCCTTCAGGACCAATTATGGAACTACCACTCGAAAAGGACTTTACATCGCGCCATTATATTTTATTCTATCTCCCCACATTAAAGATCTAGTGCTCGTCGGTTTATCAATTTACTGACAAATTAATTCACCGACTTCTTGGTTTCCGAGATTAGTACCACTCGTCCTTTTATTATACCGAACATAAAGTTCACCGGCCGGGTTTAGTATAATAACCTTACGAGCTCATCTCGGGAGCACTATCAACCCGGCGAACCGGTACGTGGATTCCTCCAACTAGCAACGACACGTAAGAAGCTAAACACCGTATACCCAACCTACCGAGGTATTGGCCTCAATTGACCTCACTCTTTGGCAAATCAAAGCACACGATATCCAACCCTCATGCCCGTCCCAATCTTGGGATTGAGAGACGGAATACTAGGACCGAATTGACTACGTCGATCAGTATAAGTCAATTCTATCCAAACTTGTCGTGCTCAATATGCCCCGGGCATATCTGTGTGATTTAAACAAGTTTAGATAAACTAATTTCCAAACCACACAATAACCTATACCGATAATATGTTCAGACTATTTCGGTTACGAGCATACTTTTTATATATCAATACTTTAACCAATAACGGTATCTACTGTGTCTGTCCACACCCCGTTATCTAGTTCTATGATATAAAGGAACTAATTTATACTGAAATAAAATGATATGTCATCTGTGGATATTAGTTTTTGATACAAGCCATAGCTTTTCTGTATTCAAAACTAACAATCTCCCACTAATACTCAAAGCTATGCTAAGAAGTACAAAAACTGTCCAACCCGCAATTACACTGCTGTCATAATGAAATCTCTAGAACACCATTAAGCTCACTCACATGGCTCTCTCAAGAATCTGACTCCCATGCCCTCCACATGTCTCTCAAAGACCTTTGGGTCAATGGCTTAGTGAAAGGATCTGCAAGGTTGTTATCTGAAGCTATCTTGGCCACGATCACGTCTCCCCTCTATACGATCTCTCGTATCAGGTGGTACTTTCGCTCTATGTGTTTACTCACCTTATGGGCTCGTGGTTCCCTCGAGTTAGCAATTGCACCATTGTTATCACAATAAACTGTGATAGACCTAGGCAACTCAGGAACCACATCCAAGTCCATCAGGAAGCTCCTGAGCCATACAGCCTCTTTCGCTGCCTCTTAAGCGACAACGTACTCGGCCTCCATGGTACAGTCCGCCACGCATTTCTGCTTGACACTCTTCTATACTATGGCTCCACCTCCTAGAGTAAACACAAACCCAGAGGTAGAGTTACTCTTATCCAAATCTCCTTGAAAGTCTGAATCTGTGTAACCCAATGGTACAAGCTCCGGCGCTCTATAAACTAGGACATAATTTCTCGTCCTGCGCAAGTACTTGAGAATGCATTTTACTGCCTCCCAGTGAGCCTTCCCAGGGTTACTCTGATATCTGCTAACCATGCCAACGGCAAAGCAAATATCAGGCCTCGTGCACAACATAGCATACATGAGGCTACCCACTGCAAAAGCATAGGGTACTGCCTTCATGGCATCTATCTCCTCAGCAGTCTTAGGACACTGCTCCCAAGACAAATGCACTCCATGCCTGAAAGGTAGTGAACCTTCTTGGAGTTCTACATGTTAAAACGGGCCAGAATCGTGTCTATGTAGGATGCCTGAGAGAGAGTCAGAGAACGTCTCCTACGATCTCGAATAATCTTAATCCCAAGGATATGTCCAGCCTCTCCCAAATCCTTCATATCGAATTGCCTAGACAACCAAGCCTTTACGTCTGATAACACCTTCTTACTATTGCCAATCAGAAGAATGTCATCTACGTAAAGTACGAGGAACACCACCATATCACCATCACGCCTGCGATAAACACACTGCTCATCCGGAAACTGAGTGAATCCATAGGACTGGATAACCTCATCAAAATGAATGTTCCAAGATCTGGATGCCTGATTAAGTCCATAAATGGACCTCCTAAGCCTGCATACCTTGTGCTCTTGGCCTTTAACAATGAAGCCCTCTGGTTGCTGCATAAAGATGGTCTCCTCAAGACTTCCATTAAGGAAAGCTGTTTTGACGTCCATCTGCCAAATCTCATAATCCATATGAGCAGCTATGGCCAAGAGAATCCGGATTGACTTAAGCATAGCTACTGGGGAAAAGGTCTCCTCATAATCGATCCCTTCTTTCTGAGTATACCCCTTCGCCACAAGCCTAGCCTTGAAGGTCTCAACCCTCCCGTCAGATCCTCTCTTTCACTTGTAAACCCATTTGCACCCAATAGGCCTAAACCCATCAGGAAGGTCTACCACACCCAGACTTGATTTTAGTCCATAGAACCCATCTCAGCAACCATCGCTCTCTGCCAAGAATCTGCATCTTTATCCTGGAGAGCCTCATTGTAGTTAACTGGGTCTGGTTCATGAGCGCCAGGGATAAAGTCTGAAGACTCACCCAAACCCATGTACCTCTCGGGGTGTCTCACACGAGGCGCAGCCTGTGCAAGAGCATCATCTGTGATAGTGTGTGCAGTCTCTTGTGGTGCATTTTCCTGTACGTGTGCATCTGGAATAGTGGACTGACTTCTAAGCTCTTCCAATACTACCTTGCTGCTTGACTTGTGATCTAAAATATAGTCCTCCTCAAGAAATCTGGCATTGGTGTTGACCACCACCTTCTGATCCAGAGGACTATAAAATAAACCACCTCTCATTCCTTTGGGGTAGCCTATAAACAGCTTAACCTTGGATCTCGCCTCTAACTTGCCTGCATCTGCCTCGAGCACATGTGCTGGACAACCCCAAATCCTGAGATGTCTCAGACTAGGCTTTCGCCCACTCCACAACTCTACTGGGTCGTAGGCACAGACTTAGATGGCACAAGGTTGAGGATAAAACATGCTGTATCCAAGGCATAACCCCAAAACGAGGTAGCAACTCACTGTAACTCATCATCGATCTAACCATCTCCATAAGAGTCTTGTTCCTCCTCTCTGCTACACCATTCTGTTGGGGTGTGCCAGGTGCTGAGAACTGGGTCTGAATACCCTCCTCTGACAAATAGGATCTAAATTCACTAGAGAGGTATTCGCCACCGCGATCAGACCACAGTGACTTGATACTCTTACCCAGATGGTTCTCCACCTCTGCCTTGAATTCTCTGAACTTGCCAAAGCATTCAGACTTGTGGCGCATCAGGTATATGTATCCATATCTAGAGTAATCATCCATGAAAGTCACGAAACACTCATAACCACCTCTAGCCTGAACTGACATAGGCCCACATACGTCAGAATGAATCAGCTCTAAAACCTCCTTGGCCCTATACCCCTTTGCCTTGAAAGGCCTCTTGGTCATTTTACCCTCCAAGCAGGACTCACAGGTCGAATAGCTGTCAATATCTAGCAAGTCTAAAGACCCACTCTTGACCAACCTTTGAATCCTACTAAGGTTGATATGACGTAATCTCAGGTGCCAAAGATAAGTCTGATTCAAAGGGGAAGACTCTTTTATCTTATTATGATTCGGTGATGAGTTACTAGTTTCTGTGTTTTGCATTACTGGGGAGTATGTCTTAATTAAAAACAAATTGTCATGTAGAGTCTAAAAAATAAAGACAAACTACTCCCACGGCAGCAACAGAAACTCTGGTAGTATCCTCAAGGTAGACCTGCAACTCTCCCTCTCTAAGCAGCCGGGTCACTTGGAACCCCTGCAAAGAATTACAAACGTGATCAGTGGCTCCTGAATCCACACACCAAGTATCTGTGGGAATCGCCGCTAATCACGTCTCAGTAACTAGGGAAAATTTGCATTTACCTCGAGGTTTTGGGCAGTCCTTCTTCCAAAGTCCTGTTTTGCCATATCTGAAACATTTGCCTCTCGTCTTGTGCTTCTTGGCAATGCCCGCCTTGGGTCTGTGATCAGCTCCTGCCTTCTGGCCTTTCTTCCTTTTCTGCTTCCTGGCTTTGGGCCCAGCAGAGGAACTTGAGGGACCAACAGTAGCAAAGGCTTGCTTCTTCTCAGCGAATAGGCCCTCAGCTGACACCAATGCAGTCATGAGCTCGGAGAGTGAATATGAGAGCTTGCCCATATTATAGTTCAACCGAAACTGCTCAAAAACTGGGGGGCAAGCTCTGGAGAATGATATCGACCTGGGTCTTCCCATCAATATCATCTCACAGTACCTCGATCTCATTGATGCAACTGATCATGTCCAGCACATGATCCCTCACTGAAGTGCCGTCAGCCATCCTAGCATTCATGAGTTTCCTCATAGCTGACTGTTTGGCTGCCCTACTCAGGGGAACACTCCTCAGTAAGCACGTACTTGTAACCCTCAGCGGTAAGGACAATGTCCATGTTACGTTTCCAGTCAATATAGTTTGGACACGTGAGTTTGTTTTGGTTCAAAATGACAGCTAGCGGGTTGAACGACATATCATAACCGAAAAATAAACAATTCAAGTTTTAGTATACTTTTTCAAAAATATTGAAAATCCTCATAAAACCAATATAATCTTCTACCGACATCTCTCACACCGGGATTAACGTAGGTCACGATGGGTGAACGTCTACGCCAACACACATTCGTTCGAGAAGAACCGAAGTTCATTAATCTCATTATCTGACCAACGATCTTATGATCAATGAAATTAATAGTCGATAATTTTAGCCGTACACGTAAATAGCATAACCTCGATGGGAGGGATACTAAAAACAGTACACTAAGTGTATGCCATTACGTGACTTCTAAGTTTGTTATTTAGGATACTAATGCGCCTCGGATGGCGAGGGTATCGCAACTTTCTCCAATTAAACTCACTATAGTCATCCCTTTAGAAATTCATTCCAGTGATATCTGTGATTGAAAACTCATCCGATAGGGAGGAAGGTCTAAGCCAGCACGCAAGTTTAACCACGTCACCAATGAACCTGTAATGGAACCCATGGGGATATTAACCAACCCGCTCCCACTTAGATTTTTAATTTCGATTCTCCCGAATTTTTTCGGTTTTCTACGTAATTAGGAATCACCCAAAATTACGATTAAACCAAAACCCGTGAATGTAATTAGTTTGAGGATTTTTACGTTTTAACATGCAATATCTTAACTATGGATATTAGCACCCATAAAACCGTTGGAGTTTTAATATGCGAATAATCTACCTTAGTTAATTGCACATTACCTTTTAAAAAACATTTTGGTTTGTTTTTCGTTCATGCAAAATAAAACAAAAATCACACAATCAACGAAAAGACATAAATACGGGAAATTAAACAAATAAAATTTCCCGACTATTATGGCCTTCTCTATCGTTGATTCTTTGACGCCTCGGTGACACTTCCCGTCGTGTCGCTCCCACTTGTTATTTGGATTTCTCTCGATTCGCTCGGATTTTCTCGGTTTACTATGTAATTAGGAATCACCCAAAATTACGATAAATCAAAACCCGCGAATATAAGTTACCCAAAATAACGTCTTCGTCATAGTACATAAATTCCTATATACAAAGGCGTTTTTCTATGAATTTAAAGATGACATGATTAGATCAAATCCTACTACAAGATTTTTCTAATCCTACACGACTTCCAGCTCGTGGTTATTACTATTACAGAAATTTCCATTCAAAAATAAAACAAGCCCGGACATGTCCCGGGTGTTATGAATGAAAATTAAATTTCTACCATAATAGCCGGGAAACCAATAACCACCTATTTATGCATTTCGACAAAAATAATAATGCCAAAATAAAGCCGTGTAATAAATCAAACAAGTATAAGACCGAAACCAACGCTCTGATACCAATTTGAAGGAAAACTGAACAAGCCCAGGCTAAATCGAAAACCTCACTTTCGTCCAATGCATTCCAGAATCGGAAGCTTTCGACCAAGCTCAGGCTCAAATTAGTTTACCCATGAACGGATCTTAGCTTATACTTATTTAATTTATTAATCGGGACACAAAAAATTAAATCTTTAATTAAAGCGGAGAATTAAAGATTTTACCTTTTGTAGCGAAGTCCCTTGCCTAAAGAAAAAATCCAATCTTTACGCGAATTCCACAAGAAATCCAAAAGATCACTCCGAGAAAACTTCGAATATTGCGTGGGCAATAATCTATCGAAGTCTGCTACCAAAGCCCACGAGAAACCCGCCAAGAAAATCCCTCAATTAGATTAAATCTGCCCAAAAGATCAAACCTTTAACCCAAAAAACTGCTGCCCACTACTTTTCTCGCCAATAAAATCGAACCCACTTCAACTCCGGTCACGATCTGGACAACCGGGATTTTGGATCACCAACCCAAGGAAGAGATCAACACAAACCCAGCTGGATCAAGCACCCCAGAGTGAACAGTGAATTCGGTGAACAGTGTCCGGTGAACAGTATCCGATGAACAGTGTCCTGTGAACAGTATCCGATGAACAGTACCGATGAACAGTGTCAGGTGGGCTATCTAAAAATTTGATCTTTGGACTTAATCTAAATCGAGAAGTGAGATTCCAAGTTCGTTTTTGAAAGAAACCCAAGAAGGAAGAAGAGTCTCTCTCTAGAACTTTCTCACTCAAGGAAGACAAAGTTGTCTTGCAAGATTTTCTTAATTTTCTTAGGCCTTCAGCTTTCTATTTATAAGGAGCTCTAATGGAGACCTAATGGGCTCTCGAGTTAGGCCTTTAAATTTGACTTTCGTTTATCGCTAAGTCTTTCCGACTAATCAACTCCAAGCGACCCATTTAAATTATTTAACCCACTTTGTTAATTTAATTTAATCGAACCCTTAGAATTAATTAATTCAAAATAGAATTAATTTCTAAATTCACTTTGTCGATTAAATATTAATTAAACCTTTTGGATTAATTAATTTACCTTGTCGATTAGTCAAATGCATAATCGGTCGTGCCACTATAGGATCAATTATGGAACTACCGCTCGAAAATGACTTTACATCGCGCCATTATATTTTATTCTATCTCCCCACATTAAAGATCTAGTGCTCGTTGGTTTATCAATTTACTGACAAATTAATTCACCGACTTCTTGGTTTCCGAGATTAGTACCACTCGTCCTTTTATTATACCGAACATAAAGTTCATCGGCCGGGTTTAGTATAATAACCTTACGAGCTCATCTCGGGAGCACCATCAACCCGGCGAACCGGTACGTGGATTCCTCTGACTAGCAACGGCACATAAGAAGCTAAACACCGCATACCCAACCTACCGAGGTATTGGCCTCAATTGACCTCACTCTTTGGCAAATCAAAGCACACGATATCCAACCCTCACGCCCGTCCCAATCTCGGGATTGAGAGACGGAATACTAGGACCGAATTGACTACGCCGATCAGTATAAGTCAATTTCCAAACCACACAATAACCTATACCAATAGTATGTTCAGACTATCTCGGTTACGAGCATACTTTTTATATTTCAATACTTTAACCAATAACGGTATCTACTGTGTCTTTCCACACCCCGTTATCAAGTTCTATGATATAATGGAACAATTTAATACTGAAACAAACTGATATGTCATCTGTGGATATTAGTTTTTGATACAAGCAATAGTTTTTCTTTATTCAAAACTAACAATCTCCCACTAATACTCAAAGCTATGCTAAGAAGTACAAAAACTGTCCAACCCGCTATTACACTGCTGTCATAATGAAATCTACAAAACACTTTTAAGCTCACTCACATGGCTCCCTCAAGAATCTGATTCCCATGCCCTCCATATGTCTCTCAAAGACCTTTGGGGTCAATTGCTTTGTGAAAGGATCGGCAAGGTTGTCATCTGATGCTATCTTGGCCACAATCACGTCTCCCCTCTTTACAATCTCTCGTATCAGGTAGTACTTGAGGTCTATGTGTTTACTCGCTTTATGGGCTCGTGGTTCCCTCGAGTTAGCAACTGCACCATTGTTATCACAGTAAACTGTGATAGACCTAGGCTGTTGGAATTGGAGGCATAATTTTCAAAATTTTTACGCAGCGGATTCATGACAATTTCAATTTTAGTGTTTTAATCCTATGTTCAAAACAAGTAAACAATACCCTTGAAGCATAATTGGTAGCCGCGTCCGGATCCTAGATTGATATTGGTCCAAACCTTTTGCTCCGATTATGTTTGTCACCACCAAAATCCTTGCTTGAAGGACTCTCTACTTTCAAGAACTGAAGTTCTTTGCAGATCCGGTGCTAGCCGTCTTTGTCTACGGAGAGAGTTTGGGATTTTGTGTATATTTTTCTTGTTCTGATTTTCTAATTGAAAATCATCATCCTCCTACAATAATATCCCTAGGATATTTGTAGAGTTAAAATTTTCAAAAATCAGTATTGTAATCAATCAATTATTACTTAACTGATTTAATCATATTCCAAATCAGTATTATTACCAAATATTATTTTACTGATTCCAAATCAGTATTATTACCAAATATTATCTTACTGATTCCAAATCAGTATTAAATAATACCTTGATGATTTGGGTTATACACCAAGCCCATGGATCAACCCATAACCCATGGATTAGGCTGACGGATCAAGAACCTCAATTGCAATTAGGTCTCTTGATTTATCAGTCCATCCCAATTGTTCACAGGTAATTAATTAACTCTTAATTAATACCACAGAACTTTTCAATAATATTTAATTAAACCATTTAATTAAATTTTCTTTATTTAAGTATAACAATTATACTTATTGTAGGCAAGAATACTTATTCTGCATCATCAAACTTTCTTATATGCGATCCTGTAGGCCCATTCTAACTTGGCAATGGACAACTCAATCTCATTAATTAATCCATAAGTCATTAGTGGTCTCTAGCAAGACATAATGACTACCCAATTCAGAATGGAGGGTCGAATGGTGATTCAACACAACCTTTCTGAGCAAACTGCGTACGATCCTCTACATTGATATCCCGTTTAGCATAAGGCATGGAACCATCATCTTATATAGCTAAACATTTACTTGATCTCTTAGTGACACTAAATTCATCAAGCAAATGATAACACTTATCATTCCTTGGGCATGGCCATGTACTTTTCAGTTCACTATCAAGTGGCCAAGATATCATCTCTCACTTAAGAGAGATTTGTAGTCCCATCACTTCACCTACATATCTTAGCGTGACTCATAGTGTACCCAATCATACCCGTACTTGGCAACTTGTTACGGTCCCGTTAGGCGTATGTCAAAGCGCACTACAATTCACCTAAGACCATGTAGTGATTTCTGGTCTAAGGATCCTCGTACGAGTACTACTCAAGAGAATCACTCATGATCTAAAAGTCCATGGAGTGTTTCTTTTGGCGGATCTATTTCATGAAATTAAATATGCACAAGAATATTACTATCATGAAATTAACTCATCTGATTATAACATCAATCAAAACGACAAATATCTATATAGCCCTTAAAAAGGGCACTTACACCAACAAAGGCAACTCAGGAACCACATCTAAGTCCATCAGGAAGCTCCGGAGCCATACAGCTTCTTTTGCTGCCTCTGATGCGGCAACGTACTCAGCCTCTATGGTGGAGTTCGCCACGCATTTCTGCTTGACACTCCGCCATACTATGGCTCCACCTCCTAGAGTAAACACAAACCCAGAGGTAGACTTACTCTTGTCCATATCACCTTGAAAGTCCGAATCTGTGTAACCCAATGGTATAAACTAGGACATAATCTCTCGACTTGCGCAAATACTTGAGAATGCATTTTACTGCCTCCCAGTGAGCCTTCCCAGGGTTACTCTGATATCTGCTAACCATGCCAATGGCAAAGCAAATATCAGGCCTCGTACATAACATAGCATATATAAGGCTACCCACTGCAGAAGCATAGGGTACCGCCTGTATGGCATCTATCTCCTCAGCAGTCTTGGGACACTGCTCCGTAGATAAATGCACCCCATGCCTAAAAGGTAGTGAACCCTTCTTGGAGTTCTGCATGTTAAAATGGGCCAGAATCGTGTCTATGTAGGATGCCTGAGAGAGAGTCATAGAACGCCTCCTACGATCTCAAATAATCTTGATCCCAAGGATATGTCCAGCCTCTCCCAAATCCTTCATATCAAATTGCCTGGACAACCATGCCTTTACGTCTGACAACACCTTCTTACTGTTGCCGATCAGAAGGATGTCATTTACGTAAAGTACGAGGAACACCACCGTATCACCATCACGCCTGCGATAAACACACTGCTCATCTGGACACTGAGGGGATCCGTAGGACTGGATAACCTTGTCAAAATGGATGTTCCAAGATCTGGATGCTTATTTAAGTCCATAAATAGACCTCCTAAGCCTGCATACCTTGTGCTCTTGGCCCTGAACAATGAAACCCTTTGGTTGTCGCATAAAGATGGTCTCTTCAAGACTTCCATTAAGGAAAGCTGTCTTGACGTCTATCTGCTAAATCTCATAGTCCATATGAGCAGCTATAGCCAAAAGAATCTGGATCGACTTAAGCATAGCTCCCGGGGAAAAGGTCTCCTCATAATCGATACCCTTTTTCTGAGTATACCCCTTCGTCACAAGCCTAGCCTTGAAGGTCTCAACCCTCCCGTAAGATCCTCTCTTTCGCTTTTAGACCTATTTGCACCCTATAGGTCAAAACCCATCAGGAAAGTCTACCAGCTCCCAGACCTAATTTGAGTCCATAGAACCCATCTCAGCAATCATCGCTCTCTGCCAAGAATCTTCTAGCAACCCTCCCACTACGACGAGGCGTAGCCTGTGTAAGAGCATCATCTGTGATAGTGTGTGTAGTCTCTTGCGGTGTGTCTTCTTGTACTTGTGCATCTGGAATAGTGGACTGACTTCTAAGCTCTTCCAATACTACCTTGCTGCTTGACTTGTGATCTAAAATATAGTCCTCCTCAAGAAATATGGCATTGGTGCTTACTACCGCCTTCTAATCTAAGGACTATAAAATAAACCACCTCTCGTTCCTTTGGGGTAGCCTACAAACAACATAACCTTTGATTTCAAATCTAACTTACCTGCATCTGCCTCGAGCACATGTGTTGGACAACCCTAAATCCTGAGATGTCTCAAACTAGGCTTTCGCCCAGTCCACAACTCTAGAGGTTTCGTAGGCACAGATTTAGATGGCACGAGATTAAGGAGATAACACGCTGTCTCTAAGGCATAACCCCAAAACGAGGTAGGCAACTCACTATAACTCATCATCGATCTAACCATATCCATAAGAGTCATGTTTCTCCTCTCTGCTACACCATTCTTCTGAGGTGTGCCAGGTGCAGACAACTGGGTTTGAATACCCTCCTCTGACAAATAGGACCTAAATTCACTTGAGACGTATTCACCACCGCGATCAGATCGCCAGGCCTTGATACTCTTACCCAGATGGTTCTCCACCTCAGCTTTAAACTCTTTGAATTTGCCAAAGCATTCAGACTTATGACGCATCAGGTATATGTATCCATATCTAGAGTAATCATCCATGAAAGTCACGAAATACTTATAACCACCTCTAGCCTGAACTGACATAGGCCCACACACGTCAGAATAAATCAACTCTAAAACCTCCTTAGCCCTATACCCCTTTGCCTTGAAAGGCTTTTTGGTCATCTTACCCTCCAAGCAGGACTCACAGGTCAGATAACTGTCAATATCCAATGAGTCCAAAGACCCATTATTGACCAACCTTTGAATCCTACTAAGGTTGATGTGACCGAATCTCAGGTTCCAAAGATGAGTTTGATTCAAAGGGGAAGACTCCTTTCTCTTACTTTCATTCGGTAATGAGTTACTAGTTTCTGTATTTTGCACAATTGGGGAGTTTGTCCTAATTAAAAATAGATTGTCAACTAATATACTAGAACATATAAGCTTCTGGTTCTTTATAATAAAAATAGAATTACCAGAAAAAAACACAATTATAACCATCCAATAAAAGTTTAGAAACTGAAAGCAAATTCTCTCGAAAACTGGGTACATAAAGACAATCTCTCAAATGTAAAATAGAGTCTGAAAAATAAAGACATAAAACTCCCACTGCAACAATAGAAACTCTAGTAGTATCCCTAAGGTAGACCTGCAACTCTCCCTCTCTAAGCAGCCGGGTCACTTGGAACCCCTGCAAAGAATTACAAACATAATTAGTGGCTCCTAAATCCACACACCAAGTATCTGTTGGAATCGCCGCTAAACACGTCTCAATAACTAGGGAAAATTTACACATACCTCGAGGCTTTGGACAGTCCTTCTTCCAATGTCCTACTTTGCCACATCTAAAGCACTTGTCTTTCGGCTTATGCTTCTTGGCAATACCCGCCTTGGGTCCATGATCAACTGCTGCTTTCTAGCCTCTCTTCCTCTTTTGCTTCCTGGCTTTGGGCAGCAGAGAAACCTGAGGGACCAACAGTAGCCAAGGCTTGCTTCTTCTCTACGAATAGGCCCTCAGCAGACACTAATGCAGTCATGAGCTCGGGAAGTGAATATGAGAGCTGGCCCATATTATAGTTTAACCGAAACTGCTCAAAACTGGTGGGCAAACTCTGGAGAATAATATCAACCGGGGTCTCCCCATCAATGTCACCTCCCAATATCTCGATCTCATTGATGCAGCTCATCATGTCCAGCACGTGATCCCTCATTGAAGTGCCTTCAGCCATCCTAGCATTCATGAGTTTCCTCATAGTTGACTGCTTGGCTGCCTTGCCCTGATATCCAAACATCTCCCTGGGGTTGAGCATCATATCGTAGGCTGAGGTAAAAAACTGATGCTAGTGCTGCAGTACACTCGACATAGAAGGGAAGATGTAGCACCGGGTCATCTCATCAGCCTTCTGCCACCTCGTATATGGCTCTCGCTGCTCAGGGGTGGCATCACCGCTGGGCTTAGGGGGCACTCCTCAGTGAGCACGTACTTGTAACCCTCAGCTGTAAAGACAATTTCCAAGTTATGTTTCCAGTCAGATTCAAAATGATAGCTAGCGTGTTGAACGATATATCAACAACTGAAAAAATAAACAGTTAAGTTTCAGTATACTTTTTCAAAAATATTGATATCCTCAAAACAATATATTCTCCTACCGACATCTCTCACACCGGGATTAACGCAGGTCGCGTTGGGTGAACTTTTACGCCAACCCACATTCTAAGCTTGTTACTTAGGATACTAATGCGCCTCGGTTAGCGAGGGTGTCACAACTTTCTCCAATTAAACTTGCTATAGTCATCCCTTTAGAAATTCAATCTAGTGATATCTCGGGGTTGAAAACTTATCCGTAGAGAAGAAGGCCCTTGGCCAGCGCTTCGGTCTAACCCACATCACATATGAATCCGTAATGGAGGCTATGAGGATATTTACCAACCCGCTCCCACTTAGATTTTAAACTTTGAGGATTTTTTCGTTTTAACATGCAATATCTTAACAAAGGATATTCGCACCCATAAAACCATTGGAGTTTTAATATGCGAATAATCTACTTTAGTTAATTGCACTTTACTTTTAAAACGTTTTGGTTTGGTTTTCGTTCATGCAAAATAAAATGAAAAACACACAATCAATGAAAAGACATAAATACGAGAAATTAAAGAAATTAAAATTTCTTGACTATTATGGCCTTCTCTATCGTTGATTCCTTGACGCCTTGGTGACACGTCCCGTCATGTCGCTCCCACTCGTTATTTTGATTCCTCTCAATTCGCCCAGGTTTTCTCAATTTTCTACGTAATTAGGAATCACCCAAAATTATGAGAAACCAAAACCCGCTAATATAAGTTACCCATAATAATGTCTTCCTCATAATACATAAATTCCTATATACAAAGGCGTTTTTCTAGGAATTTAAAGACGACATGATTAGATCAAATCCTACTACAAGATTTTTCTAATCCTACACGGCTTCCAGCTCGTGGTTATTACTATTACAGAAATTTCCATTCAAAAACAATACGAGCCCGGACATGTCCCGGGGTTTATGAATGAAAAATAAAATTCTACCATAATAGCCGGGAAACAAATAACCACATATTTAAACATTTCGACAAAAATAATAATGCCAAAATAAAGCCGTGTAATAAATCAAACAAGTATAAAGTCGAAACACTCGCTCTGATACCATTTTGAAAGAAAACTGAACAAGCCCGGGCAAAATCGAAAACCTCACTTCCGTGCAATGCATTCCAGAATCGGAAGCTTTTGACAAAGCTCAGGCTCAAATTCATTTTTCCATGAACGGATCTAGGCTTATACTTATTTAATTTATTAAATCAACATCTAACGCACAAAGATTACACCTTTAATTAAAAGCGAAAGGATTAAAGGTTATACCTTGGAAGCGAAGTCCAACGCAATAAGAAAAACTGAATCTTTATATGCGAATACCACCGAAATCCAATAGATGACTCCAAGAAACTTTGAATATTGCATGGGCAATAATCTATCGAAGTGTACTCCAAAGCCCAAGAAAACCCACAAAGAAAATCTCTTGAAAAGATTAAATCTGCCCAAAGATCGAAACTTTTTCCCACAAAAACTGCTGCCCACTACTTTCCGCTCCACTCTAATCAAGCCCACTCAACAACGGTTCACGATCTGGACAGGCCTTCCATGGATCACCAAGAAGAGATCAACATGAAAAGGACTGGATCAAAGTGCCCCGGAATCCGAATATGGCTGGCTGGAAAATAAACCAAAAACTGAGAAGAAAATCAGGCAGAAAAATTCTGGGCAGTAGCGGACAACACTGTTAATCAAAATCCATCAATTTGATCTTTGAACTTAATCTAAATCGAGAAGTGAGATTCCAAGTTCGTTTTTGAAAGAAACCCAAGAAGGGGAAGAGAGTTTCTCTCTAGAAATTTCTCACCCTAAAGGAAGACAAAATGTCTTGCAAGATTTTCTTAATCTTTCTTTGGCCTTAAGTTTGCTATTTATAGGGAGCTCTAATGGAGACCTAGTGGGCTTCTGAGTTGGGCCTTTTAATTTGACTTTTGTTGACCGCTTAGTCTTTCCTAGACTAATCGACCCCTTCGAATTAATTTCTTAACTCACTTCATTAATTTAATTTAATCAAACCCTTAGGATTAATTAATTCATATATAATTAATTTCTTAATCCATTTTGTCAATTAAATATTAATTAAACCTTTAGGACTAATTAATTCACTTTGTCAATTAGTTAAATGCATAATTAGTCGTACCAAATTCGGACTAATTATGGAACTACCGCTCAAAAAATGACTTTATATCGCACCACTATATTTTCTTCTATCTCCCCACATTAAAGATCTAGTGCTCGTCGGTTTATCAATTTACTGACAAACTAATTCACCGACTTATTGGTATCTGAGACTAGTATCACTCGACCTTTTTATTGTACCAGACATAAAGTCCACTGGAAGGGTTTAGTATAACAAACCTTTCGAGGTCATCTCGAGAGCATTATCAACCCCGCAAACCGATAAGTGGATTCCTCCGACTAGCAACGGCACGTAAGAAGCTAAACACTGCATACCTAACCTACCAAGGTATAGGCCTCAATTACCGCACTCTTTGGCAAATCAAAGTATACGATATCCAACTCTCACGCCCATCCCAATCTCGGGATTGAGAGACGGAATACTAGGACCGAATTGACTACGCCGATCAGTATAAGTCAATTCTATCCAAACTGGTCGTGCTCAATATACCCTGGGCATATCCGTGTGATTTAATTAGTCTAGATAAACCAATTTCCAAACCACACGATAACCTATTCCGATAGTATGTTTAGACTATCTCAGTTACGAGGATACTTTTAATATATTAATACTTTAACCAATAACGGTATCCACTGTGTCTTTCCACACCCCGTTATTTAGTTCTATGATATAATGAAACAATTTAATAATGAAACAAAATGATATGTCATCTGTGGATATTATTTTTTGATACAAGCCATAGTTTTTTTTGTATTCAAAACTAACAGGTAGGAGCTTTCCGCGTGAGACTTGAGAGCAGTTTTGGGGAAACAATGGGTTGAATTTTTATAACCACCTTAGTAGTTGTAGGTAGTTGACTTGTGTGACTCAGGTGTTGAAACAGGATTTGAGCTTTTATGGATTGATTTATGTAGTATTTTCAAAGTTTGGAATTGTGACATTGTCCTTGTTCGAATTTACGTAGTGTATTTTGTTTGAATTATAGTGATAATTTAATGAACAAGGCATGCTTTTGATTCTAATTAGCTCATTAGAGTTCTGTTATCAGTTTAGGTAAGTCAGGTGCTTTTTGGGCCCTGACTGTAATTCTCGCACTCAATAAGCCAATCCCTAGGGTTATCACCACTAAACACAGACAACAGCTTAATCTTAGGATTGTTATTGATCAACCCATTCACACTTCTATCTATCCATTAATTCAGCTACATCATATAGATTGGTTTGAGAATTACCTGACGTCGGTAATCGAGTATTTCTATCCACTTCCATCTCCTTTTGCAAAATGCCCCGATTCATGCCTTTCTCTAATTGCTGATCGAACCGAGCAATCATCTCATCTATTGGTAGCATCATTTTTGGATCCTAACCCTCAATTAGCTCTAATTCTCTCGCATTCCACTCATCGAGCTGTGATTTTATCCACTCCCTCATCTCAGGCTCCAAGCACCGGAAGTCTTCATACATCGATTCCGATCAACTTTCCTCCATATTTACCGCTGATTCGTTGCTGAGAATCGAATTGCTCTGATACTAATTTGTCATGCCTTGGACAATTTAATAGTAATTCAAGGAACAAGAGTTCAGATTACAGACTTGGAAGGAGAAGAATAGCAGAATAGCAGAGAGAATAGAAATAAGAAGAAGAAGAAGAAGTCAGAGAAAATAGTTAAAAAATACCGATGTCCTCATACTGGCTACTCTACCTCACTTATATTCATCTATTCCCGCTCTTTCTTGATAGAAAATAAGAAAGACGGTGCCTCAACTACTTCCTAAATGATTCACACCAAAGTGCTGCTATAACAGAATGATGCCGTTTTGCTCTAGTGCCTAACACCTTCCCACATTTTAAAAAGGCTTTTATAGGAGCACATGCTCCTATAGGAGCAAGAGATACTAACTCCCTCTGCCTCACTATTCTCAAACACTAAAGGTATTTACATTAATTAATTTGCATAAATTATTTTATTTTCTATATTCCTGATGTTGAATATGATAATAATTCCTTTATTATCACACTTTTTGTGTGTTTCTTTTCTAATGATGATAATCACTCAAGCCAATTGTTTTTTTTTTATTTTTTTGCAGGAATCTTGATATCTTCCACAACAAATTAACAAAAACTCATATTTTTTTTTCTCTCTCTCTCTCTACAAAATTCTTCATGGCTTCAACAATCAATCTGCAACTATCTTTCATCATTCATCTATCTCACTATTCTAACATACCAAAGGTATTTGCATTAATTAATTTCCATAAATTATTTTATTTTCTATGTTCCTTATGGTCAATGTGATGATAATTCCTTCATTATAACATTTTGTGTGTTTTTTATTATTTGTTTAAATTTTTTTTTACATAAACCTTTCAATCTTCCTTAATCTTCATTCATCTCCATCACCATTCTCAAATACAAAAAGGTGTACATTAATAATCCCTTTTATATTTAAATAATTTCCGTGGTGCAATCAATTTTGACTAAATTTTTGCTATCTTTACTATATTCATCCTCATTATAAATACTCATTACCATATTTTTTTATTTTTTTCATCAATATTCATAGCTTAAACAATTAATCAACATCATGATCATAATCACTCATTACAATGTTTTTTTATTTTTTTAATTTTTTTGCGGGAATCTTGATGTCTTCCACGACAAATTAACAACTTTCTATCATCATTCATCTCACTAAATATTATAACTAAATTAAAATTTTGTCTTTATATAATTATTATTCCATTATATATTATAATTTTTATTAATTTTAATAATAATATTTTTATTTTCCGTGTCACGATAATTTTGTTGGAGTAGAATACATAAGCTATGCTTGTATTGTACAGTTTCCCAGTTTAATATATCGATTTGTGTTTCAGTCATATCTTTTTGTGCATATTTATGTCCATTTATATTATGTAAGTAGATGATGAGGTGTCCGGTGTGACACAGTAGATCTCATCATTGGTTGAAAGACGTAATATATAAATAAGGTTCGTAACCGAGACAGCTTTGGACAAACTGTCAGTTTAGGTTATTATGTGATTCGGATAATTGGTTTGTCTAAACTAATTGAATCATATAGATATGCCCGGGGCATAAGCATAGTTTGTTATTGCACCATTGTTATCACAATAAACCGTGATAGACTTCGGCAAACCAGGAATCACATCTAAGTCCACTAGGAAGTTATTGAGCCATACTGTTTCTTTCGCTGCCTCTGATACGGCAACATACTCAGCCTCCATGGTAGAGTCCGCCACGTATTTCTGCTTGACACTCCGCCAAACTATGGCTCCACCTCCTAGAGTAAACACATACCCTGAGGTAGACTTGCTCTTATCCCTGTCGCCTTGGAAATCTGAATCTGTGTAACCTCGGGGTACCAGCTCAGACGCCTGATGGACCAGAACTTGGTCCTTCGTTCTGCGCAAATACTTGAGAATGCATTTTACTGCCTCCTAATGAGCTTTCCCGGGGTTACTCTGATATCTGCTCACCATGCCAACGGCATAACAGATATCAGGCCTCGTACACAACATGGCATACATGAGACTTCCTACTACCAAAGCATATGGAACTGTCTTCATGGTCTCTATCTCCTCAACAGTCTTAGGAGACTGTTCCTTAAATAGAAACACTCCATGCAAACCTTCTCCCCAGTAGCCATGCTTAAGTCGATCCGGATTCTCTTGGCCATAGCTACTCATATGGATTATGAGATTTAGCATATGGATGTCAAGACAGCTTTCCTAAACGGAAGTCTTGAGGAAACCATCTTTATGCAGCAACCAGAGGGATTCATTGAAAAAGGCAAAGAGCATAAGGTTTACAAGCTTAAGAGGTCTATTTATGGACTTAAGCAGGCATCCAGATCTTGGAACATCCGGTATGATGAGGTAATCCAGTCTTTTGGATTTACTCAGTGTCCGAATGAGCAATATGTATATCGTAGATGTGATGGAAACTCAGTGGTGTTTCTTGTGCTTTACGTAGATGACATTCTATTGATTGGCAACAACAAGAAACTGTTATCAGACGTAAAGGCATGGCTGTCCAAGCAATTTGATATGAATGATCGTAGGAAACGTTCGCTAACGCTCTCTCAAGCTTCGTACATAGACACGATTCTGGCCCGTTTTAACATGCAGAACTCCAAGAAAGGTTTTCTACCTTTCAAATTTATACTCAATTTATGATTTCTTGATAAATTAATTATTCATAAATTTTTAAAATATGTTTTGTTCATTATCTTTATTCCTAATGTTAAGGTTATCTTTTTATATTTCTTTGCAAATTTTCATGTATTTCACATGCAAATGTATATCCTGATATTTATAATAATGTTTTAAAAAATTAATCATTATTATCTCATTTAATGTATTTATCCATATGATAAAAAAAAAAACCCACCATTTTAATAAATTATTCAACTACTTTTCAATTTTGTGAATATTATTTGTTCATTGTTATCTTTTTTATATTATTAATAACTAAACATGATATGTATTCATTTAACATTTCACATTTATAATCATTTAAGAAAAAGTTATTATCCCTTTGATTTTGTTTTTCATGTCATAATTTTGGTTTTGATTTCAATAGTTGCAATTAATGATAAATTGACTTATATAATTCTTAATTGAAAAATGTCATATATTCACTTTTTTTAAATTTATTGCATTGCCATATTCATTCCAAACTTGAATATGTTCCTTGTGATTGTGTAGCAAATGAATGAAAATATATTAGCCACAACTTAATACTGAAATTGATTATATAGAACAGACTCCTGAATGGAAAATTAATATAAGAATGCAAAATAATCCATTTTTATTAGATAATATATCTAAATTGTCAAGATCATATTCTTCTCATTTTATATCACCTCTAGATAGCAAAGAGGATATATCTGTTATGTCTAGACATTCTGTTTCTCAACCTTATAGAGTTTCTACTTCTCAGGTTAGTGAGGATAATGATAGTACTTATGTCGATAAATTAGTTAAAAACAAACATAATATAGTTAAAGGTATTTATAATACGAAAAAAGACGAAGAAATAACTGCGTCTGAAATGGCTTTTCCAATATGAATAAGATAGATTTCAGTCCTGGATCTTTAACAAAAAATCAGGTTAAAGAAGAATTTAGTAGGGACAGATGGAAACTATTTAGAACATGATTTTTTAATAATTTCTCTTTACAAGAACAGAAAAATATTTCTGATCAATTTTATACATTTTTATCTCAGCATAATATTTTATTTCCTTTTGTGCCATGGTTTATTTCTAATTATATTGAACCATGTATTTGTGTTCTAGAAAGAGATTATAAACTTATGAATGGTAATACTTTAAAAGAAGTATTTCCTCCTCAATAGCCTTTTCATATAGAAAAAGATAATAATATATTAAACTTTTCTATTTTTTCTAAGTTGTTTGATAATGATACATTAGTAATTACAGTCAAACAAATGAATAAAATTATAGAATAAAATAATTATACAAACATTTATTTAAATGTTTTAGGAGAACAAATTATATCTTTACATCAAAGATTAGATAACATAATTAATATATTAGAAAGAAATAATTCTGATAAACAATCGTCTTCGGAGCAGGTTATAGCTACTCCAACACTTCAACCACCCCCTGAAATAAAAGATTTTAAATTAAAATCTTCAACAGAATTAGAAAAGGTACTTGATAAAAAGTTTCAAGGTTTAAAAATTAATACATTAGAAGAAGAATTGGAAAAGAATTTCCAAGAAATATTAAACACTGATGAAATTAATAAAATAGGAAAGTTTACTGATAAGCCAACTCAAAGATTATATTATTATAATAGGCCATCTCCCATTGACAATTTACATGAAGAACAAGAATATATAGTTAATAACAGTTATAATGAAAAATGTATATATGAATGGAATATTGATGGATATTCTGAAAAATAGATTTATAATGTAGCTCATAGAATGCTTATGTATAGTAGCATATGTAAGACTAATGGAAATACTGATGTTGGTATAGCCAAAATGATAGTTTCTGGATTTACAGGCCAACTTAAAGGTTGGTGGGATAATTATTTAACTCCACAGAATAAAGAATAAATATTTAAAAATATGAAAGTAGAAGAATCACAATCACAACCGACTGAAAATGCGGTTTATACACTAATAGTTACTATCCTAGAACATTTTACGGGTAGAATTTCTGATAATGCTGAAAATATTCGCACCTTATTACAAAATCTGAGATGTAAAACACTTTCAGATTTTAGGTGGTATAAAGATGCATTTCCTAATAGAGTTATGGAATTAAATGATAGTAATAGTAATCATTGGAAGTCTAAATTTATAGATGGACTACCACATTTATTTGTTGAAAGAATAAGAAAAGTTTTAATGAAGGATAGAATGAATATTCCTTATGAAATTTATACTTATGGGAAATTAATAAGAATTTGCATACAAGAAGGTTTAGCCTTATGCAATGAAATAAAATTAAACCAACAAATTAAAAGTCAAAGACTAAATGAAAGACATCAATTAGGACAGTTTTGTAGTCAGTTTGGGATAAATATACCATGCAAAGATAAAATAATAAAACAAGAAAAGAATTATAAAACATATCCTAAATATAAGAGAAGAAAATATTCTCAATAAAAGAAAAATTAAAAAGAATTTAGAAAAGTATAAAGACATAAAAGGAAAGATATGAATAATATTACATGTTATAATTGTAAACATAAAGGACATTTTGCTCATAAATGTAAAAATAAAAAAGAAAATTAATAATTTAGAAATAGATGAACAACTTAAACAAGACTTACTAAATATAGTAAAATCTGACTCTGACTCAGAAATGTCTGAAAATGAAAAAACTAATAGTTCTGAAAGTGAAAACGAATGTAATTGTAATCTAATAGAAAAAAAAAATACTGACAGTGAAGATGAAGAATATTATAAAATTCTATCACAAGTTCAAGATTTGGATTTAGAAATCAATGTATTAAATAATAATACTATATTAGAATTTCTAAAATCTATAAAAGATGAAGAATTAAGATCTAGAATAATAGAACAAATGGGTAATATTCCAAAATCTAGTCAAAATAATAATAGAATGGAAAACATTGAAGAAAATCAATGTCCATATACAATGACTAAAGTATATGAAATATTGAAAAATAGAAAACGTCATATAGAAAAATTCCCTACAACTACAGATGACTTGGGAAAAGAAATTAATAATCTTAAGAATGAAATAAAAATTTTGAAAAAGATTAATGAAAATATAGATGAAAGAGTTTCTTATTTAGAAAAGAAAGATCATATTAAAGAAAATTACGATATGTTGATAGAAGACACATGAATGAAAATTTCCTAGGATCATTAGATTTAATATCTTCTTTTAAATTTCATGTCACTATAAAACTATTGATAGATCATTCTTATAACATAGAATTTGTTGCTTTTATTGATAGTGGAGCTGATGTTAGTGTTATACAAGAGGGAATAATCCCTACTAAATATTTTGAAAAAACAACTCATATAGTTAGACATGCAGCAGGTAAAGCTTTAGATATTAATTATAAATTATCTAAAGGATATATTTGCAATAATAAAATTTGCATACCTGAAAGCTTTTTAATAGCATAAAATATTACTAGTCAAATAATACTTGGTACTTCTTTCATAAAGAAGATATTTCCGATAAAGCATATTGATGCAGATAAAATTATAGGTACATATGATAAGAAAGGAGTAAGTTTTCAGTTTATAACTGAACCAAATACAAGATTTATAAATGAATTAAAAGATTTAATTTATAGAAAACAGAATCAAATAAACTTTTTAAAATTTGAAATTAATTCTTTTTCTATAGAAGAAAATTTAAAAATTAATATTAAATTACAAGAAAGAATAAAAAGAATATATGATAATTTTTCAATAGAAATTTGTAATGAACACACAAATGTTTTTTGGGACAGGAAAAAACATATCATTAGTCTTCCTTATGAGGAAGATTTTGATGAAAAAACTATGACAAAAACAAAAGCAAGACCATGTCAAATGAATGCTGAATATTTAGAGTTATGTAAAAAAGAAATCAATATGTTATTAGAAAAATGATTAATAAGGAATTCTGAATCACCTTGGTCGTGTACAGAATTTTATGTTAATAAACATAATGAAATAGAAAGAGGCAGACATAGATTGAATATAAATTACAAGCCCCTTAATAAAGTTTTAAAATGGATAAGACATCATATTCCTAACAAAAAAAGATTTATTAGATAGATTATATGATACATTGATATTTTCTAAATTTGATTTAAAATCGGGATATTGGCAAATTCAAATTAAATCAAAGAATCAGATCAGTATAAAACTGCTTTTAATGTTCTAATAGGACATTATGAATGGAAAGTTATGCCTTTTGGATTAAAGAATGCACCTTCTGAATTCCAGAAGATTAATGATGTTTTTATTCCTTATAGCAATTTTATAATTGTTTATATAGATGATATTTTGGTATTGTCAAAAGATATACAATCACATTTTAATCATTTAGATATATTTAAGAAAATTATAAAAAATAATGGATTTGTTATATTACAATTTAAGATGATGTTATTTCAAACTAATATAAGATTTTTATGACATAATATTGAAAAAGGAAAAATTATTCCTATAGATAGAAGCATAGATTTTGCATCCAAATTTCCTAATGAAATTATAGATAAAACACAATTGCAGAGATTGTTAGGAAGTTTAAACTATATTCTTCCTTATTATAAAAATTTAGCATATGATACTGCTATTTTATATGATAGTCTAAAAGATAAACCTAAGCCCTGAACATCAGAACATACTAAAAGTGTCCAGAAAATTAAAGAAAAGGTAAAATCATTACCATGTTTAATATTAGCTAATCCGAATTGGATTAAAATTGTAGAAACAGATGCCTCTGATATAGGATATGGAGGTATATTAAAACAGATTTGTCCTGATGATAAAAAAGAAGAATTAGTAAGATATTATTAAGGAAAATGGACTCAAAGTCAGAAAAATTATGCTATTGTGGCAAAAGAAATACTTGCCATAGTTAAATGTGTTTTGAAATTTCAAGATGATTTATATAATCAGAAATTTATTATAAGGACAGATTGCCAAGCGACAAAGTATATGTTTAATAAAGATTTTAAACATGATGTATCTAAGCAAATGTATGCTAGATGGCAGGCTAATTTAGCCCCTTTTGATTTTGATATTGTTTATAAAAAAGGGAAAGATAATAGTCTTCCTGATTTTCTATCTCGTGAATTTATATAGGATGATAACACGAGACTCTTATAGAGGAAGGGGAGGCAGAGGTTATACCTCTCATGCTTCTGGTTTTTATGGAAGAGGAAGAAGAAGAAATATCCTCTCTCAAATGGGTAATAAAACATTATATTCGGATAATATTGCTGATCTTTCTAATAATCCAGTATTATATAATAAATTTCAGAAATTTCTTGAACAAGAAAAAGAAGAATCTTCTTCTTCTGCGGGAATCACATCATATGTGGACTCAGTTATATCAGAAGATAATATTACAAATTATCAAGTTCATAATAAAAAAGAACTTTTATTTCTTATAGAAGAAAAGGATCTCCAGTGGGGAAAAGACCCCTGGATAATAATAAATAGATACCTGGATACATGATCTTCAACTAGTGGCAATTATATACATGCCCATGGAGCTTATAAGCCAAGAATGTACTATGAAACTATTTTAAAGGTTTCAGGTACTTGTGAAATAAAACATTTTTTTCCCTTAAAGTCATGCTTTTATAAAGTAAATTATTGTGTAAGCAGTGACCTCATGGGACTAATAATGTAATGGACTTCAAAATGATATTTTCAAGGCCGAAATAATTAGTTTTAGTTCCTATAAATAGGTTAGTTGGTAATAGCAGAAGGGCATCCTTCAGAGCATTCTTCTGAATATCCTTCTGAATACCTTTCTTTCCTCTCTCTTGTAAAATATTCTTAAGTTATAATATTTCTCCAGTTGGATTGTTATAAGCTTATATTGGAGGTTCTGGTATTCTTATATTTTTATTAGTACATCTACCAAGTAAGTTTTCTTTTTATATTTTTTCATTAATAATCATTAGAATAAGAGGCTAAAAGCCTCATGGTTAGAATAAAAGTTGAGTAACTATGTAAATTCACAGTTTAGATCCTTCTTATTGAGAAATTCTCAGTATGATAATATTGAATTAAAGAATGGGTTAGAATTATTAGACAGACTATGAATTTAGAAAAGAAGGGTGTTGCCGTTAGCCAAGATTGTGATAAAGGCGTTAGGCGTATAGCCCGGATTGCTTTGATAAATTTATAGTTCTATTTAATAGATTCTGTAATAATTCATTGTCTTTGCTTCTTTAATCATCATGCTTCTTTCATTTAGTCTTTAACTTTTAATTTGTTGGTTTAATTTTATTTCATTGCATAAGGCTAAACCTTCTTGTATGCAAATTCCTATTAATTTCCCATAAGTATAAATTTCATAATGAATATTCATTCTATCATTCCTTAAAACCTTTCTTATTCTTTCAGCAAATAAATGTGGTAGTCCATCTATAAATTTAGACTTCCAATGATTACTATTACTATCATTTAATTCCATAACTCTATTAAGAAATGCATCTTTATACCACCTAAAATCTGAAAGTGTTTTACATCTCAGATTTTGTAATAAGGTGCGAATATTTTCAGCATTATTAGAAATTCTACCCGTAAAATGTTCTAGGATAGTAACTATTAGTGTATAAATCGCATTTTCAGTCGGTTGTGATTGTGATTCTTCTACTTTCATATTTTTAAATATTTCTTCTTTATTTTGTGGAGTTAAATAATTATCCCACCAACCTTTAAGTTGGCCTGTAAATCCAAAAACTATCATTTTGACTATACCAACATTAGTATTCCCATTAGTCTTACATATGCTACTATACATAAGCATTCTATGAGCTATATTATAAATCTATTTTTCAGAATATCCATCAATATTCTATTCATATATACATTTTCCATTATAACTGTTATCAAATAAATATTCTTGTTCTTCATGTAAAATGTCAATTGGAGATGGCCTATTATAATAATATAATCTTTGAGTTGGCTTATCAGCAAACTTTCCTATTTTATTAATTTCATCAGTGTTTAATATTTCTTGGAAATTCTTTTCCAATTCTTCTTCTAATGTATTAATTTTTAAACCTTGAAACTTTTTATCAAGTAACTTTTCTAATTCTATTAAAGATTTTAATTTAAAATCTTTTATTTCAGGGGGTGGTTGAAGTGTTGGAGTAGCTATAACCTGCTCCGAAGAAGATTGTTTATCAGAATTATTTCTTTGTAATATATTAATTATGTTACCTAATCTTTGATGTAAAGATATAATTTGTTCTCCCAAAACATTTAAATAAATGTTTATATAATTATTTTGTTCTATAATTTTATTCATTTGTTTAACTGTAATTACTAATGTATCATTATCAAACAATTTAGAAAAAGTAGAAAAGTTTAATATATTATTATCTTTTTCTATATGAAAAGGCTATTGAGGAGGAAATACATCGTTTAAAGTATTACCATTCATAAGTTTATAATCTCTTTCTAGAACACAAATATATGGTTCAATATAATTAGAAATAAACCATGGCACAAAAGGAAATAATATATTATACTGAGATAAAAATGTATAAAATTGATCAGAAATATTTTTCTGTTCTTGTAAAGGGAAATTTAAAAAACCATGTTCTAAATAGTTTCCATTTGTCCCTATTAAATTCTTCTTTAACCTGATTTTTGGCTAAAGATCCAGGACTGAAATCTATCTTATTCATATTGGAAAAGCCATTTCAGACGCAGTTATTTCTTCGTCTACTTTTGTATTATAAATACCTTTAACTATATTATGTTTGTTTTTAACTAATTTATCAACACAAGTACTATCATTGTCCTCACTAACCTGAGAAGTAGAAACTCTATAAGGTTGAGAAACAGAATGTCTAGACATAATAGATATATCCTCTTTGCTATCTAGAGGTGATATAAAATGAGAAGAATAAGATCTTGACAATTTAGATCTATTATCTAATAAAAATGGATTATTTTGCATTCTTATATTAATTTTCCCTTCAGGAGTCTGTTCTATATAATCAATTTCAGTATTAAGTTGTGGCTGTTTATTACTAACTCTTTCTATTGTCCACTGTTCTGGAATAGGTATTTCGTCCCATTTAATAGTTCTTATTTTAATAATCTTAGATTTATTAAAATTTGTTTCTATTAATATAGTTTCATCTATCTTTTTATCTATTAGTTTACAATTAGGATTTAAAGTCTTTAAGGGTTTATAATAAATTCTATAACATACACATATTAATTGAGAACCAGGCATATAATTATATCCATGAGTTTTAAAATTTAATGTTAAAGCATCTAATTTATTATCATCACTTAATGATAAAGATAAATTTGGATAAACATTAAAATATACAGGGCCATGAGCTAAACTCGATTGTATTATTCCCATTAATGATTGCTTCTAGTTTAAATTTCTAGCATCTCTTAAACATGCTATAAAACTTTCTGGTAAACCTTCTAAGGTTAATTGTTTAAAAGCAATTTGCACTAAACCTATATGTATAAATCTATATAAATCAGTATATATATTAATATCATCTTATTATATTAATTTTATCTCAACTTCTTCATTATCCAAAGAAACTGATTCTTCGGTTGTTTTTATAATCTGTTTGAAACCTAATCTTTCAAAGGTTCCTAACTGATATATAGTTTTGACTTCAATTTTTGGAATTTTCCACCTATTAAGACCTTCTAAATTATCAGGGATATCATATTCCTGTTTAAGACTATTTTTAATAGCCTGTTTTCCTTTTCCTATATTCATTAGAAAAGAAAATTAACTGGTTAGAATAAAAGTAAGTAAATTCATAAACCCAGGCTCTGATACCAAATTACAGAGAGACCCTCAGCATGATGATTAAAGAAGCAAAGACAATGGATTAAACATTTTAATATCCACATAAACATATTATAATAATTTAGCAATATTTTAATGCATCATAAAATTTTAGATAAATGACAAATAAATATCATATATATCCATTTATACTTTTCCATTAACTATAAATTTTAACATAAATAATGATAATTATGATCTCACTCTATGTATTTATATAATAATTTTTTTTAAAAAATCGTGTTGAATAAATCTAATAAAATTGAAAAAATAAAAAACTGATATTCATTACCTTAACGAAACAATCTTAAAAATTTGAACAGAAAAATTTTCAAAATAGTAATCACATTAATTTTTTAAATGAACTCATACAATATAAATACTAATCAATATTAATACTGGATTGCTATTTGTATAACTAAATTGCTATTTGTATCACAAAAAAAAAATCAAAATAATTATGAAATGAAGAAAATGCCCTTATGAAGGAAAAAAGTAGAAAATGGCTAAGTAAATGTCGAAAACGCAACTAAAATGCGTTTTCTCCATTTACACAAATGCAGAGAATAACGTTTCTGAAATGTAAAATTTAATACTGATGACGTTTTAATACAAAAAAATGTCAAAATTCTCCGATAATGACAACAAAAAACGTATCACTTTAACGTTTCATGTTTATCAAAAACGTCAAACTGGAGCATTTAAACCTTGGTTCGCTCATTAAAATGGTGCGTTTCCACCATGGCTCGCTCGTTTAAATGGTGCGCTTCCACCATGGCTCGCTCGTTAATATGTCGCTCGTTAAATGTCGCTCGTTATGGGACATAACTGGACGTAGCTGGACGTAGCGGGACATAGCTGGATGTATCTAGACGTGGCGATAGTTGTTTTGGACGTAGCGAGACGTGGTAGACTATGTTTTGTGAAAAATTCAGCTAAAAGTCACACGCATGGATGTAGACGTTTCTGGACGTGTTCCTGGTTGTTTTGGACGTGGTGCTAGTTGTTCGAAGACGTGGTGGACTGTCCTTGTGAAAAAAATCAGCTTAAACTCACATGAATGGATGTAGACATTTCTGGACGTGGTGCAAGTTATTTTTGACGTAGTGCTAGTTGTTTTGAGACATAGTGGAATGTCTTTGTGAAAAATTCAACTAAAAGTCACACGCATGGATGTAGACGTTTCTGGACCTGTTCCTGGTTGTTTTGGACGTAGTGCTAGTTGTTCGGAGACGTGGTGGACTGTCCTTGTGAAAAAAATCAGCTTAAACTCACATGAATGGATGTAGACATTTATGGACGTGGTGCAAGTTGTTTTTGACGTAGTGCTAGTTGTTTTGAGACATAGTGGACTGTCTTTGTGGAAAATTCAGCTAAAAGTCACACGCATGGATGTAGACGTTTCGGGACGTGGTGCTAGTTGTTTTTGACGTGGTGCTAGTTGTTCTAAGACGTGGTGGACTGTCCTTGTGAAAAAAATTAGTTTAAATTCAAATGAATGGATGTAGACGATTCTGGACGCGGTGCTAGTTATTTTTGACGTGGTGCTAGTGTTCTGAGACGTGGTGGACTGTCTTTGTGAAAAAAATCAGCTTAAATTCACATGAATACATGTAGACGTTTCTGGACGTGGTGCTAGTTATTTTTGACGTGGTGGACTGTCTTTGTGAAAAATTCAGCTAAAAGCCACACGCATGGATGTAGAGGTTCTGGACGTGGTTCTAGGTGTTTTTGACGTGGTGCTAGTTGTTCTGACACGTCTACATCCATTCATGTGAATTTAAACTGATTTTTTTCACAAAGACAGTCAACCACGTCTCAGAACACTAGCACAACGTCTCAAAACACAAGAATCACGTCCAAAAATGTCTACATCCATGCATGTGAATTTAAACTGATTTTTGCACAAAACATCTCAACTCGTCTCAGAACAACTAGAACTACGTCCAAAAACGTCTGATATGGACCGAAATGTGCATAATCTATAATCTAAGGGTTTTGAAAAGATAAAACAAATAAAACGACTATACAATTCTCAGAAATGATCATGATCTCATATCTAAGAGTTGTAATGAGATAAAAAAATAAAATGACCATTCAACTCTTAGAAATGTTCATGATATCTGATCTAAGAGTTTTGTGAATATAAAACAATTAAAATGACCATATTACTCTTAGCAATGTTCATGATCTTGTAAGTAGGTGTTATAATAAGATAAAACAAATAAAATGGCCATACAACATCTCAACTCGTCTCAGAACAACTAGAACCACGTCAAAAAATGTCTACATCCATTCATGTGAATTTAAACTGATTTTTTTCACAAAGACAGTCTACCACGTCAAGAACAACTAGCACCACGTCTCAAAACAATAGCACCACGTCCAAAAACGTCTACATCAAGACATGTGAATTTAAACTTATTTTTTTCACAAAACTTCTCAACTCGTCTCAGAACAACTATAATTACGTCCCAAAACGTCTACATCTATTCATGTCAATTTTAACTGATTTTTTTCACAAAAATAGTCTACCACGTCTCAGAACAACTAGCAGCACGTCTCAAAACACAAGAACCACATCAGAAAATGTCTACATCCATGCATGTGAATTTAAACTGATTTTTGCACAAAACATCTCAACTCGTCTCAGAACAACTAGAACTACGTCCAAAAACGTCTGATGTGGACCGAAATGTGCATAATCTATAATCTAAGGGTTTTGAAAAGATAAAACAAATAAAACGACTATACAATTCTCAGAAATGATCATGATCTCATATCTAAGAGTTGTAATGAGATAAAAAAATAAAATGACCATTCAACTCTTAGAAATGTTCATGATATCTGATCTAAGAGTTTTGTGAATATAAAACAATTAAAATGACCATATTACTCTTAGCAATGTTCATGATCTTGTAAGTAGGTGTTATAATAAGATAAAACAAATAAAATGGCCATACAACATCTCAACTCGTCTCAGAACAACTAGAACCACGTCAAAAAATGTCTACATCCATTCATGTGAATTTAAACTGATTTTTTTCACAAAGACAGTCTACCACGTCAAGAACAACTAGCACCACGTCTCAAAACAATAGCACCACGTCCAAAAACGTCTACATCAAGACATGTGAATTTAAACTTATTTTTTCACAAAACTTCTCAACTCGTCTCAGAACAACTATAATTACGTCCCAAAACGTCTACATCTATTCATGTCAATTTTAACTGATTTTTTTCACAAAAATAGTCTACCACGTCTCAGAACAACTAGCACCACGTCTCAAAACACAAGAACCACATCAGAAAATGTCTACATCCATGCATGTGAATTTAAACTGATTTTTGCACAAAACATCTAAACTCGTCTCAGAACAACTAGAACTACGTCCAAAAACGTCTGATGTGGACCGAAATGTGCATAATCTATTATCTAAGGGTTTTGAAAAGATAAAACAAATAAAATGGCTATACAATTCTCAGAAATGATCATGATCTCATATCTAAGAGTTGTAATGAGATAAAAAAAATAAAATGACCATTCAACTCTTAGAAATGTTCATGATATCTGATCTAAGAGTTTTGTGAATATAAAACAATTAAAATGACCATATTACTCTTAGCAATGTTCATGATCTTATAAGTAGGTGTTATAATAAGATAAAACAAATAAAATGGCCATACAATATCTCAACTCGTCTCAGAACAACTAGAACCACGTCAAAAAATGTCTACATCCATTCATGTGAATTTAAACTGATTTTTTTCACAAAGACAGTCTACCACGTCTCAGAACAACTAGCACCACGTCTCAAAACACTAGAACCACGTCCAAAAACGTCTACATCAAGACATGTGAATTTAAACTTATTTTTCCACAAAATATCTCAACTCGTCTCAGAACAACTATAATTACGTCCCAAAACGTCTACATCCATGCATGTGAATTTAAACTGATTTTTGCACAAAACATCTCAACTCGTCTCAGAACAACTAGAACTACGTCCAAAAACGTTTGATGTGGACCGAAATGTGCATAATCTAATATCTAAGGGTTTTGAAAAGATAAAACAAATAAAACGGCTATACAATTTTCAGAAATGATCATGATCTCATATCTAAGAGTTGTAATGAGATAAAAAAAATAAAATGACCATTCAACTCTTAGAAATGTTCATGATATCTGATCTAAGAGTTTTGTGAATATAAAACAATTAAAATGACCATATTACTCTTAGCAATGTTCATGATCTTGTAAGTAGGTGTTATAATAAGATAAAACAAATAAAATGGCCATACAACATCTCAACTCGTCTCAGAACAACTAGAACCACGTCAAAAAATGTCTACATCCATTCATGTGAATTTAAACTGATTTTTTTCACAAAGACAGTCTACCACGTCAAGAACAACTAGCACCACGTCTCAAAACAATAGCACCACGTCCAAAAACGTCTACATCAAGACATGTGAATTTAAACTTATTTTTTCACAAAACTTCTCAACTCGTCTCAGAACAACTATAATTACGTCCCAAAACGTCTACATCCATTCATGTCAATTTTAACTGATTTTTTTCACAAAAATAGTCTACCACGTCTCAGAACAACTAGCACCACGTCTCAAAACACAAGAACCACATCAGAAAATGTCTACATCCATGCATGTGAATTTAAACTGATTTTTGCACAAAACATCTAAACTCGTCTCAGAACAACTAGAACTACGTCCAAAAACGTCTGATGTGGACCGAAATGTGCATAATCTATTATCTAAGGGTTTTGAAAAGATAAAACAAATAAAATGGCTATACAATTCTCAGAAATGATCATGATCTCATATCTAAGAGTTGTAATGATATAAAAAAAAAATAAAATGACCATTCAACTCTTAGAAATGTTCATGATATCTGATCTAAGAGTTTTGTGAATATAAAACAATTAAAATGACCATATTACTCTTAGCAATGTTCATGATCTTATAAGTAGGTGTTATAATAAGATAAAACAAATAAAATGGCCATACAATATCTCAACTCGTCTCAGAACAACTAGAACCACGTCAAAAAATGTCTACATCCATTCATGTGAATTTAAACTGATTTTTTTCACAAAGACAGTCTACCACGTCTCAGAACAACTAGCACCACGTCTCAAAACACTAGAACCACGTCCAAAAACGTCTACATCATGACATGTGAATTTAAACTTATTTTTCCACAAAATATCTCAACTCGTCTCAGAACAACTATAATTACGTCCCAAAACGTCTACATCCATGCATGTGAATTTAAACTGATTTTTGCACAAAACATCTCAACTCGTCTCAGAACAACTAGAACTACGTCCAAAAACGTTTGATGTGGACCGAAATGTGCATAATCTAATATCTAAGGGTTTTGAAAAGATAAAACAAATAAAACGGCTATACAATTTTCAGAAATGATCATGATCTCATATCTAAGAGTTGTAATGAGATAAAAAAATAAAATGACCATTCAACTCTTAGAAATGTTGGATCGTGTCAAGTGTTGAGAGGGGGGGGTGAATCAACACTCTATCAATTTTTCTCTCAACTAAAGGATTCCCTCTCAAATGTTAGCTCAGTTAGAGCTTATTGTTGAACTCACGTGTTGGCTTAGATGGACTGTTGGCAGATCAGATCAACCAAGGAAGACATCAGATCAACCAAGGAAGAGATCAGATCAATTCAATCACTCAAGGAGGGTTTACTTACACAACCATGACACTCCTGTTCAAGCTTACAGTTTGATAACACCACACCAGTCAAGACACACTCAAAGCAGTAAATGTGCACGGGGGATTTTTACGTGGTTCGATCAAATGATCTACATCCACGGACAGATTCACTCCTGTCAATCTTCACTATCACAGAATCCTTCAGCTCTGGCCTCACTGACCATAAGCAACATAAACAAGAGCTCACTGCTCAACACATTGAGGTTCACTACCTCTACAGGTTCATCAACTAAAACAACAACATATAAATCTCTATTGTACTGCCTTTTCTACACAAATATCTTTCAAAATCACTTAATGAAAGACGTTTGATAGTGTTCTAGGCTTACCACCTGAAGCTGCAATCTCAGGGTCAGTTCTCCCTATTCTGCTCCTCCTCAGCTTCTTCTTCTCCTTGACTTCTGCCTCTCCAATGCTTCAGCTTCTCCTTGTGCAGCAGACTGTTTCTTTCTCTCTTGTATTTTTCATATCATCTTTTTCTGCTCTCACTCTTTTTCTCCTCCCTTTTCTCGGTTTCGTTCTGTTCAGCACACACCTTGGCTTCTGCTCATCTCACTCCCTCTCTTTCTTCTTGTGCCTACTGTCTTTTAGGGTTTTTCCTCCCTTTTGTTTATCCTGCATTCTACAGTTGTTGTGCCTACCACACCTACTCATCTGCCCGTTTCTTTTCCCAGAAGAAAAACTGTGCCCTACGTGCGGTGTGTCAGCATATCTTACACGGAAGGCGGCTCAAGATTCATATAATCCATTTTCAACCTTTTTAAGTTGCAACTTGCTTGCCATGTCATATTGTTGACTGTACTCCTTCAGACTTCTCGAGTAGCTTGTCTTAGATATTTTGAAACAGCAGAAGTGATCTGATCTTAGCTTATAGCTGATCTGATGTACGCGGCATTTGATCTGATATCAGCTTGCAGTTGATCTGATGTTAGCCTCCGGTTGATCTGATGTTAGCTTGCAGTTGATCTGATGTTAGCCTTCATGTCACAACGTTCTGTCCAGCAACTCAGAACCATCCATGTAGCTCCTGCAGTTCTTCTGATCGGGCACTGCTTGATTCTTTTGTATTTCTGCTCGCTCACAGGATTGCTAGATACTTCAACATGATGCTCCTGCGTCTTCTGAATCTTTGAGAGACTTTTAGAGTCGCGCGTTTGAGGTGTGATTCACTAGCCGTCCTTGACTTCAGCTTCTTAGGTGTCTGCTCCAGCTCTCCAGCCTTGAGTTGTTCTCTTCTGCTGCAAATATGTTTTGTTGCTGACTTGCCTTGCTTCTGTGAAACTAAGCTGCTGAGCAATCCCTTGAGAATTTGATCTGATCTTTACTTCCGTTGATCTGATACGCACTGTCCTTTGATCTGATCTTCACTTCCCTTGATCTGATCTGTGTGGCCTTTGATCTGATGTGTGCGTAACTTGTCTGTGCAGCCTTTGATCTGATGTGCGCGTAACTTGATCTGATCTGAGCAGCCTTTGATCTGATGTGCGCGTAACTTGTCTGTGCAGCCTTTGATCTGCTGTGCGCGTAACTTGATCTGATCTGTGCAGCCTTTGATCTGATGTGCGCGTAACTTGTCTGTGCAGCCTTTGATCTGCTGTGCGCGTAACTTGATCTGATCTGTGCAGCCTTTGATCTGATGTGCGCGTAACTTGATCTGATCTGTGCAGCCTTTGATCTGATATGCCAACAGTACACTTCCTTCTCATTTTGGCACTTCAGTTTATTCATCGGCTTCTTGCTGAGATTTTGTCCAGATAAAATGCTTTCAATCCTCATGAACTCAGTCCATTATTGCCTTAGTAATTCACAGATTTGTCACAATGTGGTTGCAACAATTACAACTCAACATTGGACTTTAGTAAAGGCTAAGAAAGCTTCATTGTAGCAGCTCCAATGGCTCAACAAGAAATGTTCATGATATCTGATCTAAGAGTTTTGTGAATATAAAACAATTAAAATGACCATATTACTCTTAGCAATGTTCATGATCTTGTAAGTAGGTGTTATAATAAGATAAAACAAATAAAATGGCCATAGAACATCTCAACTCGTCTCAGAACAACTAGAACCACGTCAAAAAATGTCTACATCCATTGATGTGAATTTGAACTGATTTTTTTCACAAACACAGTCTACCACGTCTCAGAACAACTAGCACCACGTCTCAAAACACTAGAACCACGTCCAAAAAGTCTACATCAAGACATGTGAATTTAAACTTATTTTTTCACAAAACATCTCAACTCGTCTCAGAACAACTATAATTACGTCCCAAAACGTCTCCATCCATTCATGTTAATTTTAACTGATTTTTTTCACAAAAACAGTCTACCACGTCTCAAAACAACTAGCACCACGTCTCAAAACACAAGAACCACGTCCGAAAATGTCTACATCCATGCATGTGAATTTAAACTGATTTTTGCACAAAACATCTCAACCCGTCTCAGAACAACTAGAACTACGTCGAAAACCATCTTATGTGGACCGAAATGTGCATAATCTATTACCTAAGGGTTTTGAAAAGATAAAACAAATAAAATGGCTATACAATTCTCAGAAATAATCATGATCTCATATCTAAGAGTTGTAATGAGATAAAAAAATAAAATGACCATTCAACTCTTAGAAATGTTCATGATATCTGATCTAAGAGTTTTGTGAATATAAAACAATTAAAATGACCATATTACTCTTAGCAATGTTCATGATCTTGTAAGTAGGTGTTATAATAAGATAAAACAAATAAAATGGCCATACAACATCTCAACTCGTCTCAGAACAACTAGAACCACGTCAAAAAATGTCTACATCCATTCATGTGAATTTAAACTGATTTTGTTCACAATGACAGTCTACCACATCTCAGAACAACTAGCACCACGTCTCAAAACACTAAAATCACGTCCAAAAACGTCTACATCAAGACATGTGAATTTAAACTTTTTTTTTCACAAAACATCTCAACTCGTCTCAGAACAACTATAATTACGTCCCAAAACGTCTACATCCATTCACGTTAATTTTAACTGATTTTTTTCACAAAAACAGTCTACCACGTCTCAGAACAACTAGCACCACGTCTCAAAACACAAGAACCACGTCCGAAAACGTCTACATCCATGCATGTGAATTTAAACTGATTTTTGCACAAAACATCTCAACTCGTCTCTGAACAACTAGAACTACGTTCAAAAACGTCTGATGTGGACCGAAATGTGCATAATCTATTACCTAAGGGTTTTGAAAAGATAAAACAAATAAAATGGCTATACAATTCTCAGAAATGATCATGATCTCATATCTAAGAGTTGTAATGAGATAAAAAAATAAAATGACCATTCAACTCTTAGAAATGTTCATGATATCTGATCTAAGAGTTTTGTGAATATAAAACAGTTAAAATGACCATATTACTCTTAGCAATGTTCATGATCTTGTAAGTAGGTGTTATAATAAGATAAAACAAATAAAATGGCCATACAACATCTCAACTCGTCTCAGAACAACTAGAACCACGTCAAAAAATGTCTACATCCATTCAAGTTAATTTAAACTGATTTTTTTCACAAACACAGTCTACCACGTCTCAGAACAACTAGCACCACGTCTCAAAACACTAGAACCACCTCCAAAAACGTCTACATTAAGACATGTGAATTTAAAATGATTTTTTCACAAAACATCTCAACTCGTCTCAGAACAACTATAATTACGTCCCAAAACGTCTACATCCATTCATGTTAATTTTAACTGATTTTTTTTCACAAAAACAGTCTACTACGTCTCAGAACAACGAGCACCACGTCTCAAAACACAAGAACCACGTCCGAAAACGTCTACATCCATGCATGTGAATTTAAACTGATTTTTGCACAAAACATCTCAACTCGTCTCAGAACAACTAGAACTACGTCCAAAAACGTTTGATGTGGACCGAAATGTGCATAATCTAATATCTAAGGGTTTTGAAAAGATAAAACAAATAAAACGGCTATACAATTCTCAGAAATGATCATGATCTCATATCTAAGAGTTATAAAGAGATAAAAAAATAAAATGACCATTCAACTCTTAGAAATGTTTATGATATCTGATCTAAGAGTTTTGTGAATATAAAACAATTAAAATGACCATATTACTTATAGCAATGTTCATGATCTTGTAAGTAGGTGTTATAATAAGATAAAACAAATAAAATGGTCATACAACATCTCAACTCGTCTCAGAACAACTAGAACCACGTCAAAAAATGTCTACATCCATTCATGTGAATTTAAACTGATTTTTTTCACAAAGACAGTCTACCACGTCTCAGAACAACTAGCACCACGTCTCAAAACACTAGAACCACGTCCAAAATCGTCTACATCAAGACATGTGAATTTAAACTTATTTTTTCACAAAATATCTCAACTCGTCTCAGAACAACTATAATTACGTCCCAAAATGTCTACATCCATTCATGTTAATTTTAACTGATTTTTTTCACAAAAACAGTCTACCACGTCTCAGAACAACTAGCACCACGTCTCAAAACACAAGAACCACATCCGAAAATGTCTACATCCATGCATGTGAATTTAAATTGATTTTTGTACAAAACATCTCAACTCGTCTCAGAACAACTAGAACTACGTCCAAAAACATCTGATGTGGACCGAAATGTGCATAATCTATTATCTAAGGGTTTTGAAAAGATAAAACAAATAAAACGGCTATACAATTCTCAAAAATGATCATGATCTCATATCTAAGAGTTGTACTGAGATAAAAAAATAAAATGACCATTCAACTCTTAGAAATGTTCATGATATCTGATCTAAGAGTTTTGTGAATATAAAACAATTAAAATGACCATATTACTCTTAGCAATGTTCATGATCTTGTAAGTAGGTGTTATAATAAGATAAAACAAATAAAATGGCCATAGAACATCTCAACTCGTCTCAGAACAACTAGAACCACGACAAAAAATGTCTACATCCATTGATGTGAATTTGAACTGATTTTTTTCACAAACACAGTCTACCTCGTCTCAGAACAACTAACACCACGTCTCAAAACACTAGAACCACGTCCAAAAAGTCTACATCAAGACATGTGAATTTAAACTTATTTTTTCACAAAACATCTCAACTCGTCTCAGAACAACTATAATTACGTCCCAAAACGTCTCCATCCATTCATGTTAATTTTAACTGATTTTTTTCACAAAAACAGTCTACCACGTCTCAAAACAACTAGCACCACGTCTCAAAACACAAGAACCACGTCCGAAAATGTCTACATCCATGCATGTGAATTTAAACTGATTTTTGCACAAAACATCTCAACCCGTCTCAGAACAACTAGAACTACGTCCAAAACCATCTTATGTGGACCGAAATGTGCATAATCTATTACCTAAGGGTTTTGAAAAGATAAAACAAATAAAATGGCTATACAATTCTCAGAAATAATCATGATCTCATATCTAAGAGTTGTAATGAGATAAAAAAATAAAATGACCATTCAACTCTTAGAAATGTTCATGATATCTGATCTAAGAGTTTTGTGAATATAAAACAATTAAAATGACCATATTACTCTTAGCAATGTTCATGATCTTGTAAGTAGGTGTTATAATAAGATAAAACAAATAAAATGGCCATACAACATCTCAACTCGTCTCAGAACAACTAGAACCACGTCAAAAAATGTCTACATCCATTCATGTGAATTTAAACTGATTTTGTTCACAAAGACAGTCTACCACATCTCAGAACAACTAGCACCACGTCTCAAAACACTAAAATCACGTCCAAAAACGTCTACATCAAGACATGTGAATTTAAACTTATTTTTTCACAAAACATCTCAACTCGTCTCAGAACAACTATAATTACGTCCCAAAACGTCTACATCCATTCACGTTAATTTTAACTGATTTTTTTCACAAAAACAGTCTACCACGTCTCAGAACAACTAGCACCACGTCTCAAAACACAAGAACCACGTCCGAAAACATCTACATCCATGCATGTGAATTTAAACTGATTTTTGCACAAAACATCTCAACTCGTCTCTGAACAACTAGAACTACGTTCAAAAACGTCTGATGTGGACCGAAATGTGCATAATCTATTACCTAAGGGTTTTGAAAAGATAAAACAAATAAAAAGGCTATACAATTCTCAGAAATGATCATGATCTCATATCTAAGAGTTGTAATGAGATAAAAAAATAAAATGACCATTCAACTCTTAGAAATGTTCATGATATCTGATCTAAGAGTTTTATGAATATAAAACAGTTAAAATGACCATATTACTCTTAGCAATGTTCATGATCTTGTAAGTAGGTGTTATAATAAGATAAAACAAATAAAATGGCCATACAACATCTCAACTCGTCTCAGAACAACTAGAACCACGTCAAAAAATGTCTACATCCATTCATGTTAATTTAAACTGATTTTTTTCACAAACACAGTCTACCACGTCTCAGAACAACTAGCACCACGTCTCAAAACACTAGAACCACTTCCAAAAACGTCTACATTCAGACATGTGAATTTAAAATGATTTTTTCACAAAACATCTCAACTCGTCTCAGAACAACTATAATTACGTCCCAAAACGTCTACATCCATTCATGTTAATTTTAACTGATTTTTTTTCACAAAAACAGTCTACCACGTCTCAGAACAACGAGCACCACGTCTCAAAACACAAGAACCACGTCCGAAAACGTCTACATCCATGCATGTGAATTTAAACTGATTTTTGCACAAAACATCTCAACTCGTCTCAGAACAACTAGAACTACGTCCAAAAACGTTTGATGTGGACCGAAATGTGCATAATCTAATATCTAAGGGTTTTGAAAAGATAAAACAAATAAAACGGCTATACAATTCTCAGAAATGATCATGATCTCATATCTAAGAGTTATAAAGAGATAAAAAAATAAAATGACCATTCAACTCTTAGAAATGTTTATGATATCTGATCTAAGAGTTTTGTGAATATAAAACAATTAAAATGACCATATTACTTATAGCAATGTTCATGATCTTGTAAGTAGGTGTTATAATAAGATAAAACAAATAAAATGGTCATACAACATCTCAACTCGTCTCAGAACAACTAGAACCACGTCAAAAAATGTCTACATCCATTCATGTGAATTTAAACTGATTTTTTTCACAAAGACAGTCTACCACGTCTCAGAACAACTAGCACCACGTCTCCAAACACTAGAACCACGTCCAAAATCGTCTACATCAAGACATGTGAATTTAAACTTATTTTTTCACAAAATATCTCAACTCGTCTCAGAACAACTATAATTACGTCCCAAAATGTCTACATCCATTCATGTTAATTTTAACTGATTTTTTTCACAAAAACAGTCTACCACGTCTCAGAACAACTAGCACCACGTCTCAAAACACAAGAACCACATCCGAAAATGTCTACATCCATGCATGTGAATTTAAACTGATTTTTGTACAAAACATCTCAACTCGTCTCAGAACAACTAGAACTACGTCCAAAAACATCTGATGTGGACCGAAATGTGCATAATCTATTATCTAAGGGTTTTGAAAAGATAAAACAAATAAAACGGCTATACAATTCTCAAAAATGATCATGATCTCATATCTAAGAGTTGTACTGAGATAAAAAAATAAAATGACCATTCAACTCTTAGAAATGTTCATGATATCTGATCTAAGAGTTTTGTGAATATAAAACAATTAAAATGACCATATTACTCTTAGCAATGTTCATGATCTTGTAAGTAGGTGTTATAATAAGATAAAACAAATAAAATGGCCATAGAACATCTCAACTCGTCTCAGAACAACTAGAACCACGTCAAAAAATGTCTACATCCATTGATGTGAATTTGAACTGATTTTTTTCACAAACACAGTCTACCTCGTCTCAGAACAACTAGCACCACGTCTCAAAACACTAGAACCACTTTCCAAAAAGTCTACATCAAGACATGTGAATTTAAACTTATTTTTTCACAAAACATCTCAACTCGTCTCAGAACAACTATAATTACGTCCCAAAACGTCTACATCCATTCATGTTAATTTTAACTGATTTTTTTCACAAAAACAGTCTACTACGTCTCAAAACAACTAGCACCACGTCTCAAAACACAAGAACCACGTTCGAAAATGTCTACATCCATGCATGTGAATTTAAACTGATTTTTGCACAAAACATCTCAACCCGTCTCATAACAACTAGAACTACGTCCAAAACCGTCTGATGTGGACCGAAATGTGCATAATCTATTATCTAAGGATTTTGAAAAGATAAAACAAATAAAACGGCTATACAATTCTCAGAAATGATCATGATCTCATATCTAAGAGTTGTAATGAGATTAAAAAATAAAATGACCATTCAACTCTTATAAATGTTCATGATATCTGATCTAAGAGTTTTGTGAATATAAAACAGTTAAAATGACCATATTACTCTTAGCAATGTTCATGATCTTGTAAGTAGGTGTTATAATAAGATAAAACAAATAAAATGGCCATAGAACATCTCAACTCGTCTCAGAACAACTAGAACCACGTCAAAAAATGTCTACATCCATTGATGTGAATTTGAACTGATTTTTTTCACAAACACAGTCTACCTCGTCTCAGAACAACTAGCACCACGTCTCAAAACACTAGAACCACGTCCAAAAAGTCTACATCAAGACATGTGAATTTAAACTTATTTTTTCACAAAACATCTCAACTCGTCTCAGAACAACTATAATTACGTCCCAAAACGTCTCCATCCATTCATGTTAATTTTAACTGATTTTTTTCACAAAAACAGTCTACCACGTCTCAGAACAACTAGCACCACGTCTCAAAACACAAGAACCACGTCCGAAAATGTCTACATTCATGCATGTGAATTTAAACTGATTTTTGCACAAAACATCTCAACCCGTCTCAGAACAACTAGAACTACGTCCAAAACCATCTTATGTGGACCGAAATGTGCATAATCTATTACCTAAGGGTTTTGAAAAGATAAAACAAATAAAATGGCTATACAATTCTCAGAAATAATCATGATCTCATATCTAAGAGTTGTAATGAGATAAAAAAATAAAATGACCATTCAACTCTTAGAAATGTTCATGATATCTGATCTAAGAGTTTTGTGAATATAAAACAATTAAAATGACCATATTACTCTTAGCAATGTTCATGATCTTGTAAGTAGGTGTTATAATAAGATAAAACAAATAAAATGGCCATACAACATCTCAACTCGTCTCAGAACAACTAGAACCACGTCAAAAAATGTCTACATCCATTCATGTGAATTTAAACTGATTTTGTTCACAAAGACAGTCTACCACATCTCAGAACAACTAGCACCACGTCTCAAAACACTAAAATCACGTCCAAAAACGTCTACATCAAGACAAGTGAATTTAAACTTATTTTTTCACAAAACATCTCAACTCGTCTCAGAACAACTATAATTACGTCCCAAAACGTCTACATCTATTCACGTTAATTTTAACTGATTTTTTTCACAAAAACAGTCTACCACCTCTCAGAACAACTAGCACCACGTCTCAAAACACAAGAACCACGTCCGAAAACATCTACATCCATGCATGTGAATTTAAACTGATTTTTGCACAAAACATCTCAACTCGTCTCTGAACAACTAGAACTACGTTCAAAAACGTCTGATGTGGACCGAAATGTGCATAATCTATTACCTAAGGGTTTTGAAAAGATAAAACAAATAAAAAGGCTATACAATTCTCAGAAATGATCATGATCTCATATCTAAGAGTTGTAATGAGATAAAAAAATAAAATGACCATTCAACTCTTAGAAATGTTCATGATATCTGATCTAAGAGTTTTGTGAATATAAAACAGTTAAAATGACCATATTACTCTTAGCAATGTTCATGATCTTGTAAGTAGGTGTTATAATAAGATAAAACAAATAAAATGGCCATACAACATCTCAACTCGTCTCAGAACAACTAGAACCACGTCAAAAAATGTCTACATCCATTCATGTTAATTTAAACTGATTTTTTTCACAAACACAGTCTACCACGTCTCAGAACAACTAGCACCACGTCTCAAAACACTAGAACCACTTCCAAAAACGTGTACATTCAGACATGTGAATTTAAAATGATTTTTTCACAAAACATCTCAACTCGTCTCAGAACAACTATAATTACGTCCCAAAACGTCTACATCCATTCATGTTAATTTTAACTGATTTTTTTTCACAAAAACAGTCTACCACGTCTCAGAACAACGAGCACCACGTCTCAAAACACAAGAACCACGTCCGAAAACGTCTACATCCATGCATGTGAATTTAAACTGATTTTTGCACAAAACATCTCAACTCGTCTCAGAACAACTAGAACTACGTCCAAAAACGTTTGATGTGGACCGAAATGTGCATAATCTAATATCTAAGGGTTTTGAAAAGATAAAACAAATAAAACGGCTATACAATTCTCAGAAATGATCATGATCTCATATCTAAGAGTTATAAAGAGATAAAAAAATAAAATGACCATTCAACTCTTAGAAATGTTTATGATATCTGATCTAAGAGTTTTGTGAATATAAAACAATTAAAATGACCATATTACTTATAGCAATGTTCATGATCTTGTAAGTAGGTGTTATAATAAGATAAAACAAATAAAATGGTCATACAACATCTCAACTCGTCTCAGAACAACTAGAACCACGTCAAAAAATGTCTACATCCATTCATGTGAATTTAAACTGATTTTTTTCACAAAGACAGTCTACCACGTCTCAGAACAACTAGCACCACGTCTCCAAACACTAGAACCACGTCCAAAATCGTCTACATCAAGACATGTGAATTTAAACTTATTTTTTCACAAAATATCTCAACTCGTCTCAGAACAACTATAATTACGTCCCAAAATGTCTACATCCATTCATGTTAATTTTAACTGATTTTTTTCACAAAAACAGTCTACCACGTCTCAGAACAACTAGCACCACGTCTCAAAACACAAGAACCACATCCGAAAATGTCTACATCCATGCATGTGAATTTAAACTGATTTTTGTACAAAACATCTCAACTCGTCTCAGAACAACTAGAACTACGTCCAAAAACATCTGATGTGGACCGAAATGTGCATAATCTATTATCTAAGGGTTTTGAAAAGATAAAACAAATAAAACGGCTATACAATTCTCAAAAATGATCATGATCTCATATCTAAGAGTTGTACTGAGATAAAAAAATAAAATGACCATTCAACTCTTAGAAATGTTCATGATATCTGATCTAAGAGTTTTGTGAATATAAAACAATTAAAATGACCATATTACTCTTAGCAATGTTCATGATCTTGTAAGTAGGTGTTATAATAAGATAAAACAAATAAAATGGCCATAGAACATCTCAACTCGTCTCAGAACAACTAGAACCACGTCAAAAAATGTCTACATCCATTGATGTGAATTTGAACTGATTTTTTTCACAAACACAGTCTACCTCGTCTCAGAACAACTAGCACCACGTCTCAAAACACTAGAACCACTTTCCAAAAAGTCTACATCAAGACATGTGAATTTAAACTTATTTTTTCACAAAACATCTCAACTCGTCTCAGAACAACTATAATTACGTCCCAAAACGTCTACATCCATTCATGTTAATTTTAACTGATTTTTTTCACAAAAACAGTCTACTACGTCTCAAAACAACTAGCACCACGTCTCAAAACACAAGAACCACGTTCGAAAATGTCTACATCCATGCATGTGAATTTAAACTGATTTTTGCACAAAACATCTCAACCCGTCTCATAACAACTAGAACTACGTCCAAAACCGTCTGATGTGGACCGAAATGTGCATAATCTATTATCTAAGGATTTTGAAAAGATAAAACAAATAAAACGGCTATACAATTCTCAGAAATGATCATGATCTCATATCTAAGAGTTGTAATGAGATTAAAAAATAAAATGACCATTCAACTCTTATAAATGTTCATGATATCTGATCTAAGAGTTTTGTGAATATAAAACAATTAAAATGAGCACATTACTCTTAGCAATGTTCATGATCTTGTAAGTAGGTGTTATAATAAGATAACACAAATAAAATGGCAATACAACATCTCAACTCGTCTCAGAACAACTAAAACCACGTCAAAAAATGTCTACATCCATTCATGTGAATTTAAACTGATTGTGTTCACAAAGACAGTCTACCACATCTCAGAACAACTAGCACCACGTCTCAAAACACTAGAACCACGTCCAAAAACGTCTACATCAAGACATGTGAATTTAAACTTATTTTTTCACAAAACATCTCAACTCGTCTCAGAACAACTATAATTACGTCCCAAAACGTCTACATCCATTCACGTTAATTTTAACTGATTTTTTTTCACAAAAACAGTCTACCACGTCTCAGAACAACTAGCACCACGTCTCAAAACACAAGAACCACGTCCGAAAATGTCTACATCCATGCATGTGAATTTAAACTGATTTTTGCACAAAACATCTCAACTCGTCTCTGAACAACTAGAACTACGTTCAAAAACGTCTGATGTGGACCGAAATGTGCATAATCTATTACCTAAGGGTTTTGAAAACATAAAACAAATAAAATGGCTATACAATTCTCAGAAATGATCACGATCTCTTATCTAAGAGTTGTAATGAGATAAAAAAAATAAAATGACCATTCAACTCTAAGAAATGTTCATGATATCTGATCTAAGAGTTTTGTGAATATAAAACAATTAAAATGACCATATTACTCTTAGCAATGTTCATGATCTTGTAAGTAGGTGTTATAATAAGATAAAACAAATAAAATGGCCATACAACATCTCAACTCGTCTCAGAACAACTAGAACCACGTCAAAAAATGTCTACATCCATTCATGTGAATTTAAACTGATTTTTTTCACAAACACAGTCTACCACGTCTCAGAACAACTAGCACCACGTCTCAAAACACTAGAACCACTTCCAAAAACGTCTACATTAAGACATGTGAATTTAAAATGATTTTTTCACAAAACATCTCAACTCGTCTCAGAACAACTATAATTACGTCCCAAAACGTCTACATCCATTCATGTTAATTTTAACTGATTTTTTTCACAAAAACAGTCTACCACGTCTCAGAACAACGAGCACCACGTCTCAAAACACAAGAACCACGTCCGAAAACGTCTACATCCATGCATGTGAATTTAAACTGATTTTTGCACAAAACATCTCAACTCGTCTCAGAACAACTAGAACTACGTCCAAAAACGTATGATGTGGACCGAAATGTGCATAATCTAATATCTAAGGGTTTTGAAAAGATAAAACAAATAAAACGGCTATACAATTCTCAGAAATGATCATGATCTCATATCTAAGAGTTATAAAGAGATAAAAAAATAAAATGACCATTCAACTCTTAGAAATGTTTATGATATCTGATCTAAGAGTTTTGTGAATATAAAACAATTAAAATGACCATATTACTCTTAGCAATGTTCATGATCTTGTAAGTAGGTGTTATAATAAGATAAAACAAATAAAATGGCCATACAACATCTCAACTCGTCTCAGAACAACTAGAATCACGTCAAAAAATGTCTACATCCATTCATGTGAATTTAAACTGATTTTTTTCACAAAGACAGTCTACCACGTCTCAGAACAACTAGCACCACGTCTCAAAACACTAGAACCACGTCCAAAATCGTCTACATCAAGACATGTGAATTTAAACTTATTTTTTCACAAAACATCTCAACTCGTCTCAGAACAACTATAATTACGTCCCAAAATATCTACATCCATTCATGTTAATTTTAACTGTTTTTTTCACAAAAACAGTCTACCACGTCTCAGAACAACTAGCACCACGTCTCAAAACACAAGAACCACGTCCGAAAATGACTACATCCATGCATGTGAATTTAAACTGATTTTTGTACAAAACATCTCAACTCATCTCAGAACAACTAGAACTACGTCCAAAAACATCTGATGTGGACCGAAATGTGCATAATCTATTATCTAAGGGTTTTGAAAAGATAAAACAAATAAAACGGCTATACAATTCTCAAAAATGATCATGATCTCATATCTAACAGTTGTACTGAGATAAAAAAATAAAATGACCATTCAACTCTTAGAAATGTTCATGATATCTGATCTAAGAGTTTTGTGAATATAAAACAATTAAAATGACCATATTACTCTTAGCAATGTTCATAATCTTGTAAGTAGGTGTTATAATTAGATAAAACAAATAAAATGGCCATAGAACATCTCAACTCGTCTCAGAACAACTAGAACCACGTCAAAAAATGTCTACATCCATTGATGTGAATTTGAACTGATTTTTTTCACAAACACAGTCTACCACGTCTCAGAACAACTAGCACCACGTCTCAAAACACTAGAACCACGTCCAAAAAGTCTACATGAAGACATGTGAATTTAAACTTATTTTTTCACAAAACATCTCAACTCGTCTCAGAACAACTATAATTACGTCCCAAAACGTCTACATCCATTCATGTTAATTTTAACTAATTTTTTTCACAAAAACAGTCTACTACGTGTCAAAACAACTAGCACCACGTCTCAAAACACAAGAACCACGTCCGAAAACGTCTACATCCATGCATGTGAATTTAAACTGATTTTTGCACAAAACATCTCAACCCGTCTCAGAACAACTAGAACTACGTCTAAAACCGTTTGATGTGGACCGAAATGTGCATAATCTATTATCTAAGGGTTTTGAAAAGATAAAACAAATAAAACGGCTATACAATTCTCAAAAATGATCATGATCTCATATCTAAGAGTTGTAATGAGATTAAAAAATAAAATGACCATTCTACTCTTAGAAATGTTCATGATATCTGATCTAAGAGTTTTGTGAATATAAAACAATTAAAATGACCATATTACTCTTAGCAATGTTCATGATCTTGTAAGTATGTGTTATAATAAGATAAAACAAATAAAATGGCAATACAACATCTCAACTCGTCTCAGAACAACTAGAACCACGTCAAAAAATGTCTACATCCATTCCTGTGAATTTAAACTGACTTTTTTCAGAAAGACAGTCTACCACGTCTCAGAACAACTAGCACGACGTCTCAAAACACTAGAGCCACGTCCAAAAATGTCTACATTAAGACATGTGAATTTAAAATAATTTTTCCACAAAACATCTCAACTCGTCTCATAACAACTATAACCACGTCCAAAAACGTCTACATCCATTCATGTCAATTTTAACTGATTTTTTTCGCAAAAACAGTCTACCACGTCTCAGAATAACTAGCACCACGTCTCAAAACACAAGAACCACGTCCAAAAACATCTACATCCATGCATGTGAATTTAAACTGATTTTTGCACAAAACATCTCAACTCGTCTCTGAACAACTAGAACTACGTTCAAAAACGTCTGATGTGGACCGAAATGTGCATAATCTATTACCTAAGGGTTTTGAAAAGATAAAACAAATAAAATGGCTATACAATTCTCATAAATGATCATGATCTCATATCTAAGAGTTGTAATGAGATAAAAAAATAAAATGACCATTCAACTCTTAGAAATGTTCATGATATCTGATCTAAGAGTTTTGTGAATATAAAAAAATTAAAATGACCATATTACTCTTAGCAATGTTCATGATCTTATAAGTAGGTGTTATAATAAGATAAAACAAATAAAATGGCCATACAATATCTCAACTCGTCTCAGAACAACTAGAACCACGTCAAAAAATGTCTACATCCATTCATGTGAATTTAAACTGATTTTTTTCACAAAGACAGTCTACCACGTCTCAGAACAACTAGCACCACGTCTCAAAACACTAGAACCACGTCCAAAAACGTCTACATCAAGACATGTGAATTTAAACTTATTTTTCCACAAAATATCTCAACTCGTCACAGAACAACTATAATTACGTCCCAAAAGGTCTACATCCATGCATGTGAATTTAAACTGATTTTTGCACAAAACATCTCAACTCGACTCAGAACAACTAGAACTACGTCCAAAAACGTTTGATGTGGACCGAAATGTGCATAATCTAATATCTAAGGGTTTTGAAAAGATAAAACAAATAAAACGGCTATACAATTTTCAGAAATGATCATGATCTCATATCTAAGAGTTGTAATGAGATAAAAAAATAAAATGACCATTCAACTCTTAGAAATGTTCATGATATCTGATCTAAGAGTTTTGTGAATATAAAACAATTAAAATTGCCATATTACTCTTAGCAATGTTCATGATCTTGTAAGTAGGTGTTATAATAAGATAAAACAAATAAAATGGCCATAGAACATCTCAACTCGTCTCAGAACAACTAGAACCACGTCAAAAAATGTCTACATCCATTGATGTGAATTTGAACTGATTTTTTTCACAAACACAGTCTACCTCGTCTCAGAACAACTAGCACCACGTCTCAAAACACAAGAACCACATCCGAAAATGTCTACATCCATGCATGTGAATTTAAACTGATTTTTGTACAAAACATCTCAACTCGTCTCAGAACAACTAGAACTACGTCCAAAAACATCTGATGTGGACCGAAATGTGCATAATCTATTATCTAAGGGTTTTGAAAAGATAAAACAAATAAAACGGCTATACAATTCTCAAAAATGATCATGATCTCATATCTAAGAGTTGTACTGAGATAAAAAAATAAAATGACCATTCAACTCTTAGAAATGTTCATGATATCTGATCTAAGAGTTTTGTGAATATAAAACAATTAAAATGACCATATTACTCTTAGCAATGTTCATGATCTTGTAAGTAGGTGTTATAATAAGATAAAACAAATAAAATGGCCATAGAACATCTCAACTCGTCTCAGAACAACTAGAACCACGTCAAAAAATGTCTACATCCATTGATGTGAATTTGAACTGATTTTTTTCACAAACACAGTCTACCTCGTCTCAGAACAACTAGCACCACGTCTCAAAACACTAGAACCACGTCCAAAAAGTCTACATCAAGACATGTGAATTTAAACTTATTTTTTCACAAAACATCTCAACTCGTCTCAGAACAACTATAATTACGTCCCAAAACGTCTACATCCATTCATGTAAATTTTAACTGATTTTTTTCACAAAAACAGTCTACTACGTCTCAAAACAACTAGCACCACGTCTCAAAACACAAGAACCACGTCCGAAAACGTCTACATCCATGCATGTGAATTTAAACTGATTTTTGCACAAAACATCTCAACCCGTCTCAGAACAACTAGAACTACATCCAAAACCATCTTATGTGGACCGAAATGTGCATAATCTATTACCTAAGGGTTTTGAAAAGATAAAACAAATAAAATGGCTATACAATTCTCAGAAATGATCATGAACTCATATCTAAGAGTTGTAATGAGATAAAAAAATAAAATGACCATTCAACTCTTAGAAATGTTCATGATATCTGATCTAAGAGTTTTGTGAATATAAAACAATTAAAATGACCATATTACTCTTAGCAATGTTCATGATCTTGTAAGTAGGTGTTATAATAAGATAAAACAAATAAAATGGCCATACAACATCTCAACTCGTCTCAGAACAACTAGAACCACGTCAAAAAATGTCTACATCCATTCATGTGAATTTAAACTGATTTTGTTCACAAAGACAGTCTACCACATCTCAGAACAACTAGCACCACGTCTCAAAACACTAAAATCACGTCCAAAAACGTCTACATCAAGACATGTGAATTTAAACTTATTTTTTCACAAAACATCTCAACTCGTCTCAGAACAACTATAATTACGTCCCAAAACGTCTACATCCATTCACGTTAATTTTAACTGATTTTTTCACAAAAACAGTCTACCACGTCTCAGAACAACTAGCACCACGTCTCAAAACACAAGAACCACGTCCGAAAACGTCTACATCCATGCATGTGAATTTAAACTGATTTTTGCACAAAACATCTCAACTCATCTCTGAACAACTAGAACTACGTTCAAAAACGTCTGATGTGGACCGAAATGTGCATAATCTATTACCTAAGGGTTTTGAAAAGATAAAACAAATAAAATGGCTATACAATTCTCAGAAATGATCATGATCTCATATCTAAGAGTTGTAATGAGATAAAAAAATAAAATGACCATTCAACTCTTAGAAATGTTCATGATATCTGATCTAAGAGTTTTGTGAATATAAAACAGTTAAAATGACCATATTACTCTTAGCAATGTTCATGATCTTGTAAGTAGGTGTTATAATAAGATAAAACAAATAAAATGGCATACAACATCTCAACTCGTCTAAGAACAACTAGAACCACGTCAAAAAATGTCTACATCCATTCATGTTAATTTAAACTGATTTTTTTCACAAACACAGTCTACCACGTCTCAGAACAACTAGCACCACGTCTCAAAACACTAGAACCACTTCCAAAAACGTCTACATTAAGACATGTGAATTTAAAATGATTTTTTCACAAAACATCTCAACTCGTCTTAGAACAACTATAATTACGTCCCAAAACGTCTACATCCATTCATGTTAATTTTAACTGATTTTTTTCACAAAAATAGTCTACCACGTCTCAGAACAACTAGCACCACGTCTCAAAACACAAGAACCACATCCGAAAATGTCTACATCCATGCATGTGAATTTAAACTGATTTTTGTACAAAACATCTCAACTCGTCTCAGAACAACTAGAACTACGTCCAAAAACATCTGATGTGGACCGAAATGTGCATAATCTATTATCTAAGGGTTTTGAAAAGATAAAACAAATAAAACGGCTATACAATTCTCAAAAATGATCATGATCTCATATCTAAGAGTTGTACTGAGATAAAAAAATAAAATGACCATTCAACTCTTAGAAATGTTTATGATATCTGATCTAAGAGTTTTGTGAATATAAAACAATTAAAATGACCATATTACTCATAGCAATGTTCATGATCTTGTAAGTAGGTGTTATAATAAGATAAAACAAATAAAATGGTCATACAACATCTCAACTCGTCTCAGAACAACTAGAACCACGTCAAAAAATGTCTACATCCATTCATGTGAATTTAAACTGATTTTTTTCACAAAGACAGTCTACCACGTCTCAGAACAACTAGCACCACGTCTCAAAACACTAGAACCACGTCCAAAATCGTCTACATCAAGACATGTGAATTTAAACTTATTTTTTCACAAAACATCTCAACTCGTCTCAGAACAACTATAATTACGTCCCAAAACGTCTACATCCATTCATGTTAATTTTAACTGATTTTTTTTCACAAAAACAGTCTACCACGTCTCAGAACAACGAGCACCACGTCTCAAAACACAAGAACCACGTCCGAAAATGTCTACATCCATGCATGTGAATTTAAACTGATTTTTGCACAAAACATCTCAACTCGTCTCAGAACAACTAGAACTACGTCCAAATATGTTTGATGTGGACCGAAATGTGCATAATCTAATATCTAAGGGTTTTGAAAAGATAAAACAAATAAAACGGCTATACAATTCTCAGAAATGATCATGATCTCATATCTAAGAGTTATAAAGAGATAAAAAAATAAAATGACCATTCAACTCTTAGAAATGTTTATGATATCTGATCTAAGAGTTTTGTGAATATAAAACAATTAAAATGACCATATTACTCTTAGCAATGTTCATGATCTTGTAAGTAGGTGTTATAATAAGATAAAATAAATAAAATGGCCATACAACATCTCAACTCGTCTCAGAACAACTAGAACCACGTCAAAAAATGTCTACATCCATTCATGTGAATTTAAACTGATTTTTTTCACAAACACAGTCTACCACGTCTCAGAACAACTAGCACCACGTCTCAAAACACTAGAACCACTTCCAAAAATGTCTACATTAAGACATGTGAATTTAAAATGATTTTTTCACAAAATATCTCAACTCGTCTCAGAACAACTATAATTACGTCCCAAAACGTCTACATCCATTCATGTTAATTTTAACTGATTTTTTTCACAAAAACAGTCTACCACGTCTCAGAACAACGAGCACCACGTCTCAAAACACAAGAACCACGTCCGAAAACTTCTACATCCATGCATGTGAATTTAAACTGATTTTTGCACAAAACATCTCAACTCGTCTCAGAACAACTAGAACTACGTCCAAAAATGTTTGATGTGGACCGAAATGTGCATAATCTAATATCTAAGGGTTTTGAAAAGATAAAACAAATAAAACGGCTATACAATTCTCAGAAATGATCATGATCTCATATCTAAGAGTTATAAAGAGATAAAAAAATAAAATGACCATTCAACTCTTAGAAATGTTTATGATATCTGATCTAAGAGTTTTGTGAATATAAAACAATTAAAATGACCATATTACTCTTAGCAATGTTCATGATCTTGTAAGTAGGTGTTATAATAAGATAAAACAAATAAAATGGCCATACAACATCTCAACTCGTCTCAGAACAACTAGAATCACGTCAAAAAATGTCTACATCCATTCATGTGAATTTAAACTGATTTTTTTCACAAAGACAGTCTACCACGTCTCAGAACAACTAGCACCACGTCTCAAAACACTAGAACCACGTCCAAAATCGTCTACATCAAGACATGTGAATTTAAACTTATTTTTTCACAAAACATCTCAACTCGTCTCAGAACAACTATAATTACGTCCCAAAACGTCTACATCCATTCATGTTAATTTTAACTAATTTTTTTCACAAAAACAGTCTACTACGTCTCAAAACAACTAGCACCACGTCTCAAAACACAAGAACCACGTCCGAAAATGTCTACATCCATGCATGTGAATTTAAACTGATTTTTGCACAAAACATCTCAACCCGTCTCAGAACAACTAGAACTACGTCTAAAACCGTCTGATGTGGACCGAAATGTGCATAATCTATTATCTAAGGGTTTTGAAAAGATAAAACAAATAAAACGGCTATACAATTCTCAAAAATGATCATGATCTCATATCTAAGAGTTGTAATGAGATAAAAAAATAAAATGACCATTCAACTCTTAGAAATGTTCATGATATCTGATCTAAGAGTTTTGTGAATATAAAACAATTAAAATGACCATATTACTCTTAGCAATGTTCATGATCTTGTAAGTAGGTGTTATAATTAGATAAAACAAATAAAATGGCCATAGAACATCTCAACTCGTCTCAGAACAACTAGAACCACGTCAAAAAATGTCTACATCCATTGATGTGAATTTGAACTGATTTTTTTCACAAACACAGTCTACCACGTCTCAGAACAACTAGCACCACGTCTCAAAACACTAGAACCACGTCCAAAAAGTCTACATGAAGACATGTGAATTTAAACTTATTTTTTCACAAAACATCTCAACTCGTCTCAGAACAACTATAATTACGTCCCAAAACGTCTACATCCATTCATGTTAATTTTAACTAATTTTTTTCACAAAAATAGTCTACTACGTCTCAAAACAACTAGCACCACGTCTCAAAACACAAGAACCACGTCCGAAAACTTCTACATCCATGCATGTGAATTTAAACTGATTTTTGCACAAAACATCTCAACTCGTCTCAGAACAACTAGAACTACGTCCAAAAATGTTTGATGTGGACCGAAATGTGCATAATCTAATATCTAAGGGTTTTGAAAAGATAAAACAAATAAAACGGCTATACAATTCTCAGAAATGATCATGATCTCATATCTAAGAGTTATAAAGAGATAAAAAAATAAAATGACCATTCAACTCTTAGAAATGTTTATGACATCTGATCTAAGAGTTTTGTGAATATAAAACAATTAAAATGACCATATTACTCTTAGCAATGTTCATGATCTTGTAAGTAGGTGTTATAATAAGATAAAACAAATAAAATGGCCATACAACATCTCAACTCGTCTCAGAACAACTAGAATCACGTCAAAAAATGTCTACATCCATTCATGTGAATTTAAACTGATTTTTTTCACAAAGACAGTCTACCACGTCTCAGAACAACTAGCACCACGTCTCAAAACACTAGAACCACGTCCAAAATCGTCTACATCAAGACATGTGAATTTAAACTTATTTTTTCACAAAACATCTCAACTCGTCTCAGAACAACTATAATTACGTCCCAAAACGTCTACATCCATTCATGTTAATTTTAACTAATTTTTTTCACAAAAACAGTCTACTACGTCTCAAAACAACTAGCACCACGTCTCAAAACACAAGAACCACGTCCGAAAATGTCTACATCCATGCATGTGAATTTAAACTGATTTTTGCACAAAACATCTCAACCCGTCTCAGAACAACTAGAACTACGTCTAAAACCGTCTGATGTGGACCGAAATGTGCATAATCTATTATCTAAGGGTTTTGAAAAGATAAAACAAATAAAACGGCTATACAATTCTCAAAAATGATCATGATCTCATATCTAAGAGTTGTAATGAGATAAAAAAATAAAATGACCATTCAACTCTTAGAAATGTTCATGATATCTGATCTAAGAGTTTTGTGAATATAAAACAATTAAAATGACCATATTACTCTTAGCAATGTTCATGATCTTGTAAGTAGGTGTTATAATTAGATAAAACAAATAAAATGGCCATAGAACATCTCAACTCGTCTCAGAACAACTAGAACCACGTCAAAAAATGTCTACATCCATTGATGTGAATTTGAACTGATTTTTTTCACAAACACAGTCTACCACGTCTCAGAACAACTAGCACCACGTCTCAAAACACTAGAACCACGTCCAAAAAGTCTACATGAAGACATGTGAATTTAAACTTATTTTTTCACAAAACATCTCAACTCGTCTCAGAACAACTATAATTACGTCCCAAAACGTCTACATCCATTCATGTTAATTTTAACTAATTTTTTTCACAAAAATAGTCTACTACGTCTCAAAACAACTAGCACCACGTCTCAAAACACAAGAACCACGTCCGAAAATGTCTACATCCATGCATGTGAATTTAAACTGATTTTTGCACAAAACATCTCAACCCGTCTCAGAACAACTAGAACTACGTCTAAAACCGTCTGATGTGGACCGAAATGTGCATAATCTATTATCTAAGGGTTTTGAAAAGATAAAACAAATAAAACGGCTATACAATTCTCAAAAATGATCATGATCTCATATCTAAGAGTTGTAATGAGATTAAAAAATAAAATGACCATTCTACTCTTAGAAATGTTCATGATATCTGATCTAAGAGTTTTGTGAATATAAAACAATTAAAATGACCATATTACTCTTAGCAATGTTCATGATCTTGTAAGTATGTGTTATAATAAGATAAAACAAATAAAATGGCAATACAACATCTCAACTCGTCTCAGAACAACTAGAACCACGTCAAAAAATATCTACATCCATTCCTGTGAATTTAAACTGACTTTTTTCAGAAAGACAGTCTACCACGTCTCAGAACAACTAGCACGACGTCTCAAAACACTAGAGCCACGTCCAAAAACGTCTACATTAAGACATGTGAATTTAAAATAATTTTTTCACAAAACATCTCAACTCGTCTCATAACAACTATAACCACGTCCAAAAACGTCTACATCCATTCATGTCAATTTTAACTGATTTTTTTCGCAAAAACAGTCTACCACGTCTCAGAATAACTAGCACCACGTCTCAAAACACAAGAACCACGTCCAAAAATGTCTACATCCATTCATGTGAATTTAATTTGATTTTTGCACAAAACATCTCAACTCGTCTCATAACAACTATAACCACGTCCAAAAACGTTTGATGTGGACCGAAATGTGCATAATCTATTATCTAAGGGTTTTGAAAAGATAAAACAAATAAAACGGCTATACAATTCTCAGAAATGATCATGATCTCATATCTAAGAGTTGTGATGAGATAAAAAAAATAAAATGACCATTCAACTCTTAGAAATGTTCATGATATCTGATCTAAGAGTTTTGTGAATATAAAACAACTAAAATGACCATATTACTCTTAGCAATGTTCATGATCTTATAAGTAGGTGTTATAATAAGATAAAACAAATAAAATGGCCATACCACATCTCAACATCTCAACACTAGAACCACGTCCAAAAACGTCTACATCAAGACATGTGAATTTAAACTGATTTTTTCACAAAACATCTCTACTCGTCTCATAACAACTATAACACGTCTAAAAAAACTAGCACCACGTCCAAAAATATCAACATCCGTACTTATGAATTTTAACTGATTTTTTCACAAAACGTCTCACCTCGTCACAGAACATCTAGCACCACGTCTAAAATTACGTTGTTTCTTCAACGCCAGAATGGTGCGTTTGAACCATGGATGAAACGCCAAAATGGGGCGTTTCATCCACGGTTCGCTCGCCCAAACGGGGCATTTTGGCCCAGTAAAAAACTTAAAAACCTTCAACTCTTCAGCAGCAGCAGCATTTTGTCAACTTTTTCCTAAAAATTTCAGTTCCAAAACGCCAAGTTGTTTAGATTTTGTCAGGCAAAAATGCAGAAATGGATGGTGAAGATGGCGAATCATCACAAAGGCACGGGGCGGGCAAAGGTCCACTGATTAACCGGGTAAAAATCGTTATGAATTTGCATTTTTCTGCTTTTTTTGGCATTTATATACATCGAATAAGTGTTTATTTGCCTTATTTTTGTTAGAAATCTGTGTTTTGGTGCATTTTAGGTATGTAGAAACGCAATTTGGTATGGATTTGGTGGGTTTTTGTATGCCGAAAACACCGGCAGAAGACGTTTTGGGGTCTCAAAATGCCATCGGCGGGTGTTTTGAGATTCAAAATGCCATTGGCGGCATTTTGAGTACCTCAAAACTCCATCGGCCTGCGTTTTGAGATAATCAAAACGCCATAGTCCGGCGTTTTGAAATACTCAAAACGCCGTCCGATGGTGTTTTGAGATACTCAAAACGCCGACGGCCGGTGTTTTGTGTTATATAAAACGCCGACCGAAGGTGTTTTGATTATCTCAAAACGTCGGCGGCCGGCGTTTTATATATTTACAAAACGCAATTATGTTGTATTTTGTAATATATAAAACGCCTGCCGACGGCGCTTTTAGTCGATCGAAAAGTTAATTTTGTGCGTTTCATAGTAGTTAAACCGTAAATAGCTGGCATTTTTTCTTCACTGAAACGCTGATTTAGTTTGGTTTACAATTTGCACTTATTTAATTTGATTTAAATTCCACAATTGAATTTTACAATATAATAGCTTTTATTGATTGATTGATTGATTTATTGATTTATTGATTTCTTTCTTTCTTTATTTAGGGTGGCGCTAAATTAAAGCCACAAGTAGATAGGCAACGCCCCACAGCTTCTGCTAGAAGGCAGAAGGTGCCTGTTATTAGGGGAGGTGGTAGAGGAATAGGTAGGGGTCGTGGTGGAGGAGGTATTATTATTTCTGAGGGAGGGCTAGGAGGTGGTAGACGGGGAGGTGGTAGGCGGGGAGTTGGAGGTGGCGATGACTCCTCATTTCAGTTGAGGGATGAGTATTACGATACTACTGATTCTGATGACACTGATGAGAGTGAGGAAGAGCATATTGGGCGTGAGGAGGAGGAGGAGCAGGAACAGCCACGCCATGAGGAGGCCAGTGGAAGTGGACGCCGATTTGATGATCAGGGTGAGGGGGATACCTACGGAGGTGACCCTTCTCACCCACATGCTGAGAGGACCGTCCGGTATAGGAATCCGGGCGACGGCCAGCTCGAGGAGGTGGATCCTGCTTTAGGTAAACGTTTTAATTTATATGTATAATTATTATAATACGTAATTGTTTTAATTTAATTGTTGATAAAATTAGGTTATTGCTTGACTTAATGGTGTGCTTTTTATATAGTTCAGTAATTATTTTAATTTGCATATGTATTTGCTAAGTTTATTTGTTTTTGTAGTTAATTATTGTAGTTGATTTAGATTACAAATTGCATAAACTAGCATATTTTAAGTTGTTTGTTTTAAGTTGTTTAATTAATTTATATATTTAATTTACTTATTAATTTATATATATGTTTTTGTTAATATAGTTCATGCTAGGAAGCGCGTGAGGCAGGATCGGAGTTGGATAGTTACAGGGCCCATTGAGGGGGACCCTATAGATGATAGCCTCATACCTAGCTTTTTAGGGCATGTGGTATCTAGATATTGGCAGGAGGGGGTGCCTACTAGACACCACATTAGATGCCACAATAGAGATAGTATGTACGACATGTTTGAGAGGTGGATCGCATCCATGACGGTTGAGGGTGCGCAGATTTTGAGCGGGACAGGACTTGGACACCTGCCCCGCATTATACACCGGAGCATTGATGAGCCTCTCATCAATGCGTTTTTGGAGAGGTGGCAGCCAGATACGAATTCGTTTCACCTCTCTTCGGAGAGATGACCATCCTCCTTCACGATGTGTGGGAGATTTTGAGGATTCCAGTCGATGGTCGACTTATCACCGAGGTTACACCGTCGTCCACCGTGCTATCATGGGCTAGGGGTTTGCTAGAGATTCCACCATAGGAGCGTATAGAAGGGGATCTGTATAAGAATGGTGGATTTTCTACTCAGCAGGTGATCGAGCGGTGCATGCAGCGGGCCAGGGATGTGGCCGTTTTAGTATGGAGCCTTATTGGGACTTGTCTGTTTATAGACAAAAGTTCCAATAAGTTTATACCAGCCCCTGTGGTACAGGTTAGGAATGGACTGGATCAGATTGGGCAGGACGCATGGGGTACAGCGACACTTGCATTCCTGTACCACCATCTAGGGTGCGCAAGTCGTCACGGGACGCAGGCAGTCGCTGGATGCATGACTCTATTACAGTCATGGATCTACGAGCACTTCCCCGATTTCAGACCCCATCCTCTGCCCCTTCCATTACATGCCGCACAGCCGCGTGCAGCGAGGTGGGCTATCGATACCCATCGGGGCACAGAGCAGCGCTTGGCCTCCATACGCCTTGCGCTTAACGAGATGACAGCGGACATGGTTAGTAAATATTTAGAAATTTTAACAATTATATTTTACTTTAATATAGTTTTATATATTTTATTATTTAAGATTTTTAAATAATTTTCAAAGGTCACTTGGATGCCATACGGACGTGACGCCATTTCAAGGACGCCGAGGACCCTGCATCGAGGATTTATTGCGTACAGGGACCACATCGAGCCTTACATGCCAGACCGATGCGTCCACCAGCTTGGGTATGTCCAGTGGATTCCTGCTCGATTCATCCGTCCTGGCAGGGATACTTACCGCGGCTACACTGGGAGACCTTATTTGGTCCGACACGCCGTTGAGTTTGCCGAGTCTACATGGGAGGAGTTCGGCACGTCGTCCATGGGTATTTCCCTCGCTGGCCGACAGCGGACCGGTGGAGCTGTTGCTCGGAGTGCTGCGATCGACGGCTATTTGGAGTGGTTTCGTCCCCGATCACGTCCGCGAGTACTTCCCATCGATCCCCACGCCTCAGAGTATGTAAGTATTAATGTATATTTGCAAAGTATTTTATTTATTAAATTCAATTCATTTTATTTGACTCTAATATATTGTTTGTATATTTGTAGTGGATGGGTCGATTTGGTCAGCTACATCATGCATTATTATATGTAGTGCGGGAGAGTGTTCCACATATGTACAATGAGTTCGCACCCGCCACTGTAGATCTAGAGGATGAGTTCCATAGGTCGATATGATTTTGTATTGTATTAGTTATTTTTGACGTGGTGCTAGTGTTCTGAGACGTGGTGGACTGTCTTTGTGAAAAAAATTAGCTTAAATTCACATGAATAAATGTAGACATTTCTGGACGTGGTGCTAGTTATTTTTGACGTGGTGCTAGTGTTCTGAGACGTGGTGGACTGTCTTTTTGGAAAAAATCAGCTTAAATTCACATGAATAGATGTAGACGTTTCTGGACGTGGTGCTAGAGTTCTGAGACGTGGTGGACTGTCTTTGTGGAAAAAATCAGCTTAAATTCACATGCATTGATGTAGACGTTTCTGGACGTGGTTATAGTTTTTGTTTGAGGTGATGGCCTGTTTTTGTGAAAAAAATCAGTTTAAATTCACATGACACGATGTAAATTTTTTTGACATGGTGCCGGTGTTCTTTGACGTGGTGATAGCGTTATGAGACGTGGTGGACATGTCTGGATGTAGACGTTGGAATTTACAAAATTTTACAATAAGGATAATAGTAATACAACATATTTCACATAAAAATATACATCCTAGAAGTCACGTAGTGCAGTCCAAGCATTAAATCTAGCTGCCAAATTTTGTGGCCAATCACCTACACTTTCAGCATGACGCTGATGTTGCCAAACAAAGCTCAACGGCGGGATAGGCACTCATCGACCACATCGACACGTAAGTAATGGTTCCCATTTACATTGGCAAGCGCTATAACCCTTTCAGGTTGTGTGTCGCCAGTGGAGGAGTACAAAGGTAATACAGAATAATTTCCATCTGAACGAGTACGGCTCAAATGTATTACCAGTGCATTTGCATAAGTGGCAAGAGGGAATAAATCCGTAGGAGTAGCCATCCAATGCTGCTCACCACAATCTGTGCCTTCAAAAGTTATTCGCCTAAGTACCATAGCCACGTGATAACCATCAGGGGGACTCAACTCCAACGATTGGAATACACCCCTATACCTGTCTGGGTGGCTCATAATCTCCCCACTCAATGACCTGCGAGCTAATCTCCAATATTTCTCATGGCCAAAAAGGTACGTAGAAATTACTCGGAAACCACAATGGCCATCCCCATTTACATCTGACCAGCCGGTACAGTAAGGCTGGAAAAATACTGGCACACACTGAATGTCTCCACCAGAACCTATCAATCAATTAAGTTTCATTTAATAAACATAACTTCATACTGTATATATACATAAAAAATTTATTAAAAACATATGCATTTTCAGAATTTATTTTATTGAAAAACTTAAAAGGACTTATTTACCTGTCCTTAATGGAGATCCACCATCAAAACCTGTATGAATGTGGTGTGATCGACCTGTCGAGCGGCAGGATGAACCTGAACGACACCTGCCAAGAATGATGTAATCTATTTGGTGAACTCCACTCGCGCATTATAGAATGATGTAATCTATTTGGTGGTCGCCCCCTTTGGGGTCCCGAGGTACCTGGCTCTCCAACACTGGCCATGTCAGGGTACATCTGCTCTACATACGCCCTATTCAACAGACGGGCCAAAAAAGACGGACTGGTGGATACTGTAGGGACTACTTCCTCGTTGAAATACCTAACAAACAAATATATCAACTCCAACTATTTTTGAAAAATATTAAATGTCAAATCAATTGAATAATATTAAAGTTCATAATTTAAAAATGCACCGGATGTCCTCATCAATGTAATTCGCATCACCCTGTGATGGCACAATGGTCAACCTCTTCCAAAACTCATGCACGTATGAAAGTAAGGGATATTCAGGCAATGATTGTGTCTTGAATATGTCACAAGCACAAGGAATCCCACGTGTCACCTTGGGCACACATCCATATTGCTCGAGTATTGCGCCTGCCAACTTATTCTTTCGTCGAACTTCTTTCCTAACCAACTTCAGACAATGGTGTGACACGTACTTGTTCAAATAAAGCCTTAAGAGAGACTCTATAATAATGTCAATTAAAAATAAAATTGATTAAAACATCTGAAATAAATAGAAGTATACCAAAAATGAATGATATGAACTAATATTGAAAAAAATACTTAAACAATTAAATAATTAAACTAACCCGATGTGAGGGTACAAGTGGCTGAGGTGAGAGTCGATCTTTGTGAACAAAGTGTCAAGGGAATTGGTGGAAGAATTAAGCCAATCTTTCATAGAAGCATGTGAAGCCTCTACTCTGTTAGTGAAAGTATTACCAAATTGGAGAAATTGATTTGTCCAAGCTCGAACAAATTTCTCATTGTGAATGAGCCATGTTGTCTCAAGATAATCAACAGCCAACGACTCAATGAGAGTGTACTAGTGTACTTAACCTTGAAATTCTGCAATAAACGGTTAAACTCCTCTACTGTCGGAGCCTTAATAATTTTCTTCCACCAGTTGTCATGAATATCACATGCTAAGTTTTTTTTCTTCTCCCAACATTTTTTTCCAACCACGCATTCACATCACGGCCAATATGCCACAAACATAACAAGTGATGTGAAGCAGGAAAATGATCCATAATTGGTTGTAACAAACCCAACTCCCTATCTGTCACAATCACACTAGGTGACAAACTAGCCGGCAGCAAAAATCTCAAGTTCCTCATAACCCAGTCATATGACTCCTTTGTCTCATTTCTAACAATAGCAAATGCAATATTGAAATTCTTATTTGTAGGAGTCATACCTACCATCTCGACGACAGGCATTTGGTACTTGTTGGTCTTATAGGTAGAATCAATCCCCACTACCCAATACCATATGTGGAACATCTGAATTGAGGTTGGATGTGCAAAGAAGACATGTATGATCTCATCAGTGTTCGCATCCTTGAGAATCTTGACATAATACTGCTTCTCCTCAACCAAGTGCTTTAATTGCTGCCCAATATTCCTACCTTCCAATCCGGCGGTCTTCATCTCTCCTTTCAAATTGTACACTAATTTGATTGGTACCTGGGAATCGGGAAACTGTTTATTAACAGCTTCCCAAATACACTTTGGCTTCACATTCGACCGAAGCATAAATTCAGCAACAACTTTTGACTCTTTTGTAAAATGGCTCAACTGTCTGTGACCATATGGATGCCTTATACCTGTAAATACCATTTAGTTATAATAACAATTCATGCATACAACACATCAATCAACTTAATTACTATTATGCGCAAATAATGTAATACCAGTGTAATTGTGAGTTGACGTTGCTCCTGAATTTTTATAAACCTTGTGACGTTCCAGATCAAATCTCTTACAAGTCAACCTAAAGGGGCAATTAGTGCCGCTCCTTCTTGTATTCTTTCGTCTGGTTGGGAGAGGGGCTTTGGCAGGATCTCTTCATCGCTTGCAAGAAAAGTAGTATGTCGCAAATCCTTGATTACCTCCCCTCTTTGTAATTAGGAACTTCAACCTCTTAGCTATTTTCTGGCAATATTTCAAGGCCTTGCCAATAGTGCGAAACTCTCTGTCAATCTTAAAATATCCACTCAAATCTGCGCCAGGTTTAAGTTCCACCGCCTCTCCTTGAGCATGATCCGCCTCATTGTCATCTTCATCCTCCTCTTCATCGTCCTCCTCCTCTTCATTCTCCGCCTCCTCTTCATCCTCATACACGTCCTCCTCCTCGTACTCATTATCGTCATCCTGTATGTGAATACACACATTAATTAAAACAAAACACATTTACTATTATATTATACAAAAACACAATCAAAATTACATACAAAACAGTATGTATGCAGTATGGTAAAAATTATCGTACAAAAAAAAAAAAAAAGAATTCTTACAATTATTTCTACCAAAAACACAGCACAATTATGATTCTTGCAATAAAAAAAAGTAACAGTTTTACGTTTCATGAAGCCGAAAACGCTACAATTTTGCATTTCTAGCAGCCAAAAACGCACCAAGATTTAGTTTCCAGGAACCCAAAACGTAACACTTTTTATATAATGCATGTCAAAAACACAGCACTTTTTACATAACAGACGTACAAAACGCAGCACTTTTAATATATTAACTGTAAAAAATGCTACAAACTGAAGTTTCTACCATGGCGAAATTGTCAAACTGCTGCGTTTTTACGCTTCCTAAACGTCAATTTTGCGTGTTTCCCCTACATTAATTTTCAAAAAAAATATATAACTTTACGGTTTGAAAACTTACCATATCGTGATGATTCGCGTGCTAAATATTCTTTCCACGTCAACTGAATGATGTAACAAATGTTTTTTAACGTAAGAATTTGTTCGTATTTGTTTTTTTGATAGTTGTTGTGTATAAATTTTTCATCCAATTCACATGAATGTATGTAAACGTTTTTGAACTTCTGTACATGTCAAAAACACACCATTTTTACGAGCGAACCATGGTTAAAACGCACCATTTTAACGATTTGATACACTAAAAATGCAGCATTTTAACGAGAGAACCATGGTGAAAACTTCCCAGTTTGACGTTTTTGAGTGCCAAAAACGCTATAAATTTGCGTTTTCAACCCATAAAAACGCAATTTGGCATAAATTTTGTATGTTTGAAACGTTTTTTCATGAAGTTTTGGGAGAGGAAAAACGCAATTTTGCCCCTTTTTTACATAAAATCTGCCAATTTATCAAGAATTTAGTTCATAAGGGCATTTTCGTCTTAATTTTTATTTTTATTTTTTTTATGATACAAATAGCAATTTCATGATAAAAATAGCAAGTCCCATATTAATATTATATATATTCATTTTTAAAAAAAAGAATAAATTCATATCTTCATATTGAAAGCAGTATTACGATTATATATATCATCATATTTAAAATTTAAAGTTGGAATCTTTTAAGTTTACTAAAAGAAAAATGAGAGAGAGTGCCTTTAACAACTAACCCCCTCCTTGATCAGGTGTCTTTTGCTATTTCATTTGGTATTTAGAGTTCTAAACTATTATAACTTTCATGAATCCTAAATAATCAATTTAATCATTCACTCAATTTCAATCAATTAACAAACTATTATCACTTATTGTGAGTTACTTTTGAATTTTTAAAATAGAATTATATCTTTTTTTTTCCTTCATTTGATATTTGAAAAATTTTATCTTCAACCACTATTATATATCTCTATTCAATTTTCATCCAACATTCATTCTCACAGCACATAGACCTAAAATCCTCAATATGTATATTTTTTTTCTTCATTTCTTTTATATCTTCATATATTAATTATATTCATCATGATCATAAAGAATTTTTTTTTACAAAAATCTTCATGGCTTCCACAAGAAATCAACAATTCATTCTCACAGCACAAATCCGAAATCCTCAATATGCAATTTTTTTCTTCATTTCTTATATATCTTCATGTCTTTATTATGTTCATCGTGATGATAAAGACTAATAATGATATATATTTTTTTACAGAAATCTTCATAGCTTCAACAATGAATCAACAACTCTCTCTCATTAGCACATAGAGCCAAAATTCTCATACCAAACGTATTTCCATTATAGTTTTAATTAATTTGGATTAATCCTTTTATTTTATATCTTGATTATGTTCATCATGATGACAAAAATTGATTATGAGTTTTTGTTTGTGTGTGTATGTGTTATTTTTTCCCCAACATCTTCATGTATTCCATAAAGAATCAACATGTAACATCCCGCCCTAATGGTTACGACACGGGATGCCTTTCTTAGCTCGCGCTGAGATTTATTAAATAAAATATCAATAAAACCTTACAAATCCTTCATAAATCAAGATAAAATGAGTAACTGAAGTTTGCCATAATATCCTAGAGCTCTTGAATGCCTTATTCCTTGACACATGTCACGATCTCCAGAAATCACGCATCTTTATTTAAAACCGAACTGAAATTGTAATATATAAAGGGATGAGCCACAGCCTAGTGAGAGAATCCAATAGGATTTAACATGCAAGCAAAACAAGTGTAAATCATAACCGAAAATTATTTCAAAAATACGTATCAAAAGATTTAAAAACAAAGGCACAACGGAAGACATTTAAAATAGGCTAGAAGGTTCAAAACATTTTCTAATAGCATATATGAATAGTTAAAATATATTAGAAATAGCAAATAACAAATAGTGCCCGAAGGCCGGTACCCGAAGGCAATTAACAGTACCCGAGGCCAATACCTGAAGACTAATAATAGTACCTGAAAGCTAATAACAGTACCGAAGGCTAATAATAGTGTCCGAAGGCTAATAATAGTGCCCGAAGGTCAATACCCGAAGGCTAAAAACATTCAGTCAAACAACAAGTCATTCAGGTTTCATAAATTTATCACATTTTAAATACTATCAAAATATTCAAAAGTGTTAATGATCAATATTTGTCGGTACGAAAGCATTTATAGCAAGTTTGGTATGATAGTCAAAGATCAACAATTGTTAAACGTGTCCAAAGAGTCAAAAAGTCAACAAGAGTTAAAAGAGTCCAAATAGATAAAAGAGTCAACCATCAATATTGGTTGTTACGAAAATATTCAAAGCAAGTTCGATATAATAGTCAAAAGTCAACAATAGTCAAACAAATTTTTGGCACAAAAATCAAAGTCAATATTTGTCATTATAAAAACAAGTGAAACAAGTTTTAATATAACAGTCAAAATCAATTTGACTTTCGTTACGAAAGTCAAAATTAATATCGGTCGTTTTAAAAAAAAAACTAGTGAGACAAGTTTTAATATAACAGTCAAATTCAAATGGATTTTTGATACGAAAGTCAAAAGTCAAAACGAGAGTTAAAATTAACATGCAGAGGAATCAAATAACAAAATCAAATCTAAACATACAAGGTAATAATATAATAATATAAAAATATGGATTGGTTAGACCCGACAAATTTACGAAAATTTCCTACTAAAATCCCTCACCTTGATTTGCTTAGAGTCGTTTGGAACTTGAAAATTAACTCTGAAAATTCCTCTCTGCACAGTATGTTAAAATCTCATCATTCCTATTTTCTAGTATGGGTTTTACCCCTTGGTTTAAAGGTAATTGAAAAGCATTTAATAATTATCATACACCTATTTCTACTTTTCCTTTCCCTCTCACTTCACATCACATCACATCATCTCGTTTATCCACCATCCCTCTCTCCTCACTTACGTAACACACTTCCCACCCCTCTTTCTTTTCTTCACTCTCTCTCTCTCTCTCACTCTATTCTTACTCCTTTTCTATTCTCTATTTTCCAATTTCTTTTCCTTCATCTCTCTTCTCTCCCTTACTTCTTATACATTCATGGATTTTCTGATAAATCGATAACCTACATATGGAAGATAAAGAGATTGTTATATATTAAGAACCAAATAAAAGAGAGTAAGGTGAAAGAAGGGTTCAACCATGGGGTGATGTCATGAGCAGGGAAAAGGCTAGCAGAAACAAGATGTTACGGCGTCAGAAAAAGGGAAGGCAGTCCCTTCGTTGTCGTATATTTTCACCGGAGTGTTTGTTTTCTCCTAGAGCTCTGCTATTTTCTCTCAAGAATGATGAATAGAATTTTTTGTCCGATTTGGCTAGTGTGGGGAGTTTGGGGAATATATTACCTTGATAGAGTTTGAATTTTATGGTAAGATTGAGTAATGAAATCTTGCCTAATTTTGTGTTGGAAGGATTTTGACATTCACTCCCAATTTAGTCCCTTTTTTTATTTAATTTAGGAGTTTCCATTTTTTTGATTTAGGGATCATAATTTCCTATCAATCAGACTAAGAATGGCTAGTTACCTAAAGCATAAAGGATTCTAACCATAATTGCTGTTAAATAGAGGACAAATCAGTAATCAATGTATTGAGGAGGAATAAAAACTTACCTTATTTTCTTTTTCGGGTGCTTACATTCTCCCCCCTTATGAGAATTTCTTCCCGAAATTCCATTACTCGAACAAGGTCGGGTTTTTGTCCTTCATCTCACTCTCAACCTCCCAAGTCAACTCCTCAATACCATGATGCCTCCAAAGTACCCTCACCATCGGAACACTCCGTTTCCTCAATACCTTAGTTTGTCGATCAAGAATTTTCATCTGTTGTTCTTCGAACGCAAGTTGTGAATCCAACTCTAAGTCCTCCAGTTGTATTATATGTTATTCAGCAGGCTGATATTTTCTTAGTAAGGACACGTGGAACACCGGGTGCACCCTTCTTATTTGACTAGGTAATTCAAGTCGGTATGCCACAAGACCTATGCGCTGCAATATTAGGAAAGGTCCTATGTATCGTGGGCTCAACTTCCCTTTTTTCCCATGCCTTAAGATTCCTGTCTGTGGGGTGACTTTCAGAAATAATCTATCCCCTTCGAAAAATTCTAATTCCTTTCGGCGCTTGTCTGCATAACTTTTTTGTCTACTTTGGGTCGTCTGTAATCGCTGCATAATCACCCTCACAACTTCATAAGTTCGCTCTAGCACATGTCTAAGAGATGACTGTGTCAAAGACCTTTCTCCAACTTCTTCATAATATAGAGGTGACCGACATTTCCTCCCATACAATGCCTCATATGGTGCCATTTCTATAGAAGCATGCCAACTATTATTGTAGGTGAACTCTACTAAGGAAAGCTGCTTATCCCATGCCTCCCCAAAATCCAACACGCAAGCTCTTAACATATCCTCTAATGTTTGAATCGTACGTTCAGACTGCCCGTCAGTTTGGGGATTGGCTGAGGTACTAAAATTCCGACGTGTCCCTAAAGCCTTCTATAATTGTTGCCACAGCTTAGACGTGAAACGCAGATCTCTACCTGATACTATAGAGGCATGAATTCCATGTAACCTCACAATCTCATCGAGATATATCTGTGTCAACTTATCAATGGTATACCGTACATTTATGAAAATGAAGTGTGCAGATTTTGTTAATTGGTCAACCACCACCCATTTTGCGTCCTTATTCTTTACTGTACGTGGGAACCCAACTACAAAGTCCATCGTGATGTGATCCCACTTCCATTTTTGAATTGTCAACGGTTGTAACAACCCTGAAGGACGTTGATGTTTTGCTTTCACTTGTTGAAAAATTAAAAAGGATGCGATATATTGTGCGATATCTCTCTTCATATTATCCCAACAAACAACCTGTTTCAAATCTCTATACATTTTAGTATTTCCTGGGTGCATAAAGGATCAATAAAAGATTATCTGGCAGGGCCTAGCCAGAAACTCACTTTCGTGCTATGCATTCCAGAATCAGAATCTCTGGCCAGGCCTAGACTCTACCACAATCGCTATTCCAACCCTTGTTTGAAATAACATTGCGTATAATATGGATTTGCACCTATTCGATTTACCACGCAACAAAAATTTCTAATTAAAAATGGAATCTTAGAAAAGTACATTTGAAGTGTGAACTCAGGTGATCGCTTGTATAACAGAAGACTTTTATTGCACGTTGTGTGGGCAACGATCTAGCAACCAATTGATTAGTAATTAACAAAATCCAGTCAGAAAAGATCCAACAAAATTCACCGGGCCAAACTTTGACTTCCTACTGCCGTACGCGCCAGTTGAAGACACCACACGTGCCACCGCCCGAGAGGAGCTTTTCAACGCGCCGCCTATTCTGTTCACCAAACGCCGTCACCAAAAATTATCTCTGATCAATGCCGCTGCCTAGGAAAGCAAACCGCCGGCCACAAAGCTTAAAACCCAACTTTGAGAAAGAATTTCTCTCTCTAAATTCTTGAATTATAAATCTATTGAATTGTGTATATTGAATAGCTAATCCCTTGTCTATATATAGAGTTACAAGAGAGACCCCAAGTTGGTTTAGGATTGGTCTTCCTAATGGGTTTAGGTAAGTAATTACTTTCCAAATCCAATTAGGTAACCAATCTAATAAGATAAACCAAATCCAATTGGATTTCCTAATCTCTAAGATTTCCTAATTTTAATTGAAACTTAAGACTTAATTAATTAATTAAATAATTCCACTTTGTTAATTACTTAATTAACCCTTAGGAATAATTAATCAATTAATTAATTCTACCTATTCAATTAATCCATTACAAAATTAATCATACCACTAACGGGTTTATTTTGGCACTACCATCCTACACCAGAATTGCTTTCGGAACAACTTAATTAATTTATATTCATAATCTTCCCACATCAAAGATATAGTGTGTTGGAGTTGCATACATAAGCTATGCTTGTGTTTGTACATTTTTCCAGTAATATATCGATTTATATTTTGGTTATATCTTGTTGTGCATTAATTGTCCATTTGTATTATGTATGTAGATGATGAGGTGTCTTGTGTGATACAGTAGATCTCATCATTGGTTGAAAGACATAATATATAAATGAGGTTTGTAACCGAGACAGCTTTGGACAAACTGTCGGTTTAGGTTATTATGTGATTCGGATAATTGGTTTGTCTAAACTAATTGAATCATATAGATATGCCCGAGGCGTATTGAACTTGACCTTTATGAATGATTTGTCTTGTACTGATTTAATAGACAAATCGTTCTTGGTATTCTATCTCTTCATCCCTAGACTCGAGCGGGCATGAGTATTAGACATAGTGTACTTTGATCTGCCAAAGGGTGAGGTCAATTGTGGCCAATAGTCTTGGTAGGTTGGGTGCGTGTGTTTAGTTACTTAGTGTGCTGCTGCTTGTCGAAAGGAAACTATGTACCTGTGCGTCCGGGGTGATGGTGCTCCAGAGATGAGTTCGTAAAGTTTATTATACTAAACCCGGCCTGTGAACTTATGTCCGGTATAGTAAAAAGGTCGAGTAGTACTAGTCTCAGAATTAAAGAGGTTAATTAATTAATTTATCAGTAAATTAATATATTAACGGGCACTATATCTTTGATGAGGGGAGATTATGAATATAATTTAATTAAGTTGTTCCGGAAGCAATTCTGGTGTAGGATGGTAGTGCCAAAATTAATCCGTTAGTGGTACGATTAATTTTGTAATGGGTTAATTGAATAGGTAGAATTAATTAAATGATTAATTATTCCTAAGGGTTAATTGAGTAATTAACATAGTGGAATTATTTAATTAATTAAGTCTTAAGTTTTAATTAGAATTAGGAAATCCTAGAGATTAGGAAATCTAGTAGGATTTGGTTTATCCTATCAGATTAGTTATCTAATTGGATTTGGAAACTAATTAATTACCTAAACCCATTAGGATGACCAATCCTAAACCAACTTGGAGTCTCTCTTGTAATTTTATATATAGACAAGGGATTAGCTATTCAAGACATACAATTCCATAAGTTTTCAAGACAAGAAAACTAGAGAGAGATAATCCTAGAGAGAAAACTTTCTCTCTCCAAGTCAGATTTTCAAGAGAATATTGTGGCTGGTTTTTCTTCTTATTGGCAGAATTTTTTTGGCCTTGTTTTATACCAGCTGCGTGTAATTTTCTCTCTCTCCGGGCGGTGCATTTACAGTACGTGCCAGGTGCAGTGGTGCTAGAATTTTCTAACAGGTGGATTGTGGTGATTAGCTGATCAATTGACTTCTAGTTCGTTGCCCACACAATGTGAAGTCAAAGTCTTGAGGCATACAAGAGAATCACCTGAGTGCATGCTTCAAAGGTACTTTTCTAAGATTTCGCTTTTAATTAGAAATTTTTGTTGCGTGGTAAATCGAATAAGTACGAACCCAGATCCTATGTGGCAATCCTTTCAATTGGTATCAGAGCCAGGTTTTGGGTTCTGTGCTTGTTCGATTTATTACATGGTTTTATTTGCAGGTGGTTAAGAAATCCCGACTATTATTGTTACGTTTGTATGGGTTTTAATTAAACTCTGGGACATGTCTAGATTTGATTTTATTATGAATATTTGTAATAGCATAACCACGTGCTGGAAGTCGTGTAGGATTAGATTAAATCTGTAGTAGGATTTTTTCTATGTAATTTTGATTATTTAATTTTCCTAGAAAGCCTTGTAGTAGGATAATTAATTTTTTTTTTGTAATCGAAGGCGTTATGGTGGGCAACTTGAATTCGTGAGTTTTTGGGTTATCGCTAATTCGTAGAAACTCAGGAAAACCCAGAATGAATTGCAAGAAGACCAAATAGCGTGGAAAAAAGGAACAAAGGGGTGGTGGCAGCAGTCGCCGCCGACGATCGCCACCAGCTCAGCGCCGCTGCCTCGGGGCGCAGCAGGCTGCTGCGCCAGCCGAGGCAGCAGCAGGCGGCAGCAGTTGCATCACGCTGCTAGGCCTCACACCCCTTTTGGCGTGCGGCCCATTCGAGCTGTGGTCTTGGCCCATTTTTTCTCCAGTTTTCATTTTTTGAAGTTCAAGACTCTTTCCATCGAGTGACGTGACGGCACACGAGATCAAGGCAGAAGATGGAAGCAATTAAAACTATAATAGTCAGGGAATTTATTTCTCTTATTTATTGTTTTAATTTTTATGCTTTATTTTTATGTTGTAATTTAGATGCATGATTTTAAAGCATGTTGGTTTTATGGTTGCATATAACTTAGGGTTAGTTAATTGCATGTTAAAATCGGAAAAACCCTCAATTTGGAAATCTAAGTGGGAGCGGGTTGGTTTAATATTCTCATGGCCACCATTACGAGTTCATATGCGATGTGGGTGGGCTTGCGCGTTGGCATTAGGGCCTTCGTCCATTCGGATGAGTCCAGCCCTGAGATCACTAGATTATGAAATTCTGAGTAAGATGACTAGAGCGAGTTTAACTAGGATAAATGCGACACCCTCTCCATCTGAGGTGCACTATCCTGAGGTAACAAACTCAGAATTCACGTAATGGCATACACTTAGTGTTCGATCTGTAGTATTCCTCTCAAGAGGTTACGCTACTTATTTGTACGACTGAAAGCACCGACTATTAGCTACATTGATCAATAGATCGTTTGGTCAGATGGTGTAGTTAATAAACTTGGTTTTTCTCAAACGAATATGGGTTAATGTAAATGTCCACACTGCGTGGCTTGCGAGAATCCCAGTGAGTGAGATGTTGGTGGATTATAATTATTGTTTTGAGGGAAGTCAATAATTAATAGAATTTCATGTTTTCGAAATTCTAGGTTAACATTGTCTGTTTGTTAATTTTACAGTTTTATCGATATGACATTCAATCCCTTAGCTGCTATTTTGAAAGACAATAAATTAACTGGAACAAATTATGTCGACTGGAGTCAGAACTTGGACATAGTCCTGACGGCTAAGCAGTATAAGTTTGTGCTCATCGAAGTATGTCCAAATGTGCCTGTTGAGAACTCTCCTCAAGAGGATAGGAATGCCTATGCCCAGTGGAGAAAAGCGGATGAGATGGCGCGGTGCTATATTTTGGCATCTGTGTCAAATGTGCTGCAATATCAGCTTCATCCCATGGTCTTTGCCTTCAATATAATGGCTCACCTGAGAGAGATGTTCGCACATCAAGGTAGGACTGCTAGGAAAGCAGCCATGAGGAAATTAATGAACTCAAAGATGAATGAAGGTGGATCGGTGAGAGATCATGTGCTACGCATGATCAGTAACATCAATGAGATAGAGGTGTTGGGAGGAGAAATCGACACAGAAAGTCAGATAGATATTATCCTCCAGAGTCTACCCTCTAGTTTTGAGTAGTTTTGGGTCAATTATAACATGAACCAAAGAGTCTATACTCTACCCGAGCTCTTAACTTATTTGGTGGCGGTCGAAGGCATCTTCCACGAGAAGAAGCAAGCCTTAAACGCAGTAAAGGCTTTAGGTTCTTCTTCTATGCCTAAAGGAAAGAAGAATAATAAGAAGAAGAATCCTAGGAAACTTGCTGCAAAGTCTGAGACCGCAAAGAGGAGCAAGCCCAAAGGCAAGTGCTTCAAGTGCGGTAAAACGAGACACTGGAAAGCGAATTGTCCAAAGCTTAAAGGTATGATAGTTTCTGCCCTAATTACTGAGACATGTTTAGCGGTGATTCCCATAGATACTTAGTGTGTGGATTCAGGTACCACTGATCATGTTTGTAATTCTTTGCAGGGGTTTCAAGTAACCTGGAAGCTTAGAGAGGGCTAACTGGACATCTACATGGGCGACACTACAAGAGTGTCAGTAGAAGCAGTGGGAGTTGTCAATTTGAATTTTGAAAATTTTAGATTAGAGTTAGTTAATTGTCTTTATGTGCCGAGTTTTAGAAAGAACCTTATTTTGGTTTCTAAACTCTTAAAGAACGGTTATAAGTTTATTTTTTCTGATGAGTCTGGTTCATTGGTTGACAATTTATTTGTGGTTAACTCTAATTCCCCTGTTGCGCAAAACACAGAAGCACATAGCTATTTATCTAACATAAATAAGAGGAGGAAACCTTCTAAAATGAATCAAACCTATCTTTGGCATCTCAGGCTAGGTCATATAAATCTTAGTAGGATTCAGAGGTTGGTCAATGATGGACCTTTAGGTTCATTAGAGATTGAGAGTTATGCAACCTGCGAATCTTGCTTGGAAGGTAAAATGACCAAGAGACCTTTTAAAGCAAAAGGTTATAGAGCTAAGGAAGTATTAGAGTTGATTCATTATGACTTGTGTGGACCAATGATGGTCCAGGCACGAGGTGGGTTCGAGTATTTCGTGACGTTCATGGATGACTACTCAAGGTACGGGTACATTTATCTAATGCGTCACAAGTCTGAATGTTTTGGCAAGTTCAAAGAGTTTCGGGTACATGTGGAGAAGCATCATGGTAAGAGTATCAAGACACTGCATTCAGATTCCGCTTTTAATTGACTTCTAATTTGTTGCCCACGCAACGTGAAGTCAAAGTCTTTAGGCATACAAGAGAATCACCCGAGTGCACGCTTCAAAGGTACTTTTCTAAGATTCCACTTTTAATTAGAAATTTTTGTTGCGTGGTAAATCGAATAAGTACGAACCCAGATCCTATGTGGCAATCCTTTCATAGTGCTCGTTAATTTATTAATTTACTGATAAATTAATTAATTAACTTCTTTAATTCTGAGACTAGTACCACTCGACCTTTTTACTATACCGGACATAAGTCCACCAGCTGGGTTTAGTATAATAAACATAACGAGCTCATCTCGGGAGCACCATCATCCCGGACTCACCGGTACATAGTTTCCTTTCGACAAGTAGCAGCACACCAAGCAACTAAACACGCGCACACAACCTACCGAGATTATTGGCCACAATAGACCTAACCCTTTGGCAGATCAAAGTACACTATGTCTAATCCTCATGCCCGCTCGAGTCTAGGGATTAAGAGATAGAATACCAAGAACGATTTGTCTATTAAATCAGTACAAGACAAATCATTCCTAATGGTCAAGTTCAATACGCCCCAGGCATATCTATATGATTCAATTAGTTTAGACATACCAATTATCTGAATCACATAATAACCTAAACCGACAGTTTGTCCAAAACTGTCTTGGTTACTAACCTCGTTTGTATATTATGTTTTTCAACCAATGATGAGATCTACTGTGTCACACAAGACACTTCATCATCTACTTACATAATATAAATGGACAGATCATGCACAACAAAATATAACCAAAACATAAATCGATATATTAAATGGGAAAATATACAATACAAGCATAGCTTATGTATTCAACTCCAACAATCTCCCACTAATACTTAAGTTGTGCTTTAAGTATACTGCTACATTCAACTCCTTTACACTTTGCTACTATATATCTAGAAAAACTGTCATGGCTCTCCTAAGTATCTGATTCCCATGGCCTCCATGTGAGCCTCAAAGACTTTTGAAGTCAATGTCTTCTTGAATGGATCTGCAAGGTTATCTTTTGATGCTATATTAGCCATGACCACGTCTTCCCTCTTTACGATGTCTCGTATCAGGTGGTACTTGCGCTGTATATGTTTACTCGCCTTGTGGGCTCGTGGTTCCTTCGAGTTTGCTACTGCGCCATTGTTATCACAATATACCGTGATAGACTTCTGCAAACCAGGAATCACATCTAAGTCCACTAAGAAGTTCTTGAGCCACACTATTTCATTCGCTGCCTCTGATGTGACAACGTATTCGGCCTTCATGGTAGAGTCCGCCATGCATTTCTGCTTGACACTCTGCCAAACTATGGCTCCACCTCTTAGAGTAAACAAATACCCTGAGGTAGACTTGCTCTTGTCCCTGTCACCTTGGAAATCTAAATCTGTGTAACCTCAGGGTACCAGCTCAGGCGCCTGATAGACCAGCACTGGGTCTCTTGTTCTGCGCAAATACTTGAGAATGCATTTTACTGCCTCGCAATGAGCTTTCCTGGGGTTACTCTGATATCTACTTACCATGCCAACGGCATAACAGATATGAGGTCTCGTACACAACATGGCATACATGAGACTTCCTAGTGCCAAAGCATAAGGAATTGCCTTCATGGCCTCTATCTCTTTAACAGTCTTTGGAGACTGTTCCTTAGATAGATGCACTCCGTGTCTGAAAGGTAGAAAACTTTCCTTGGAGTTCTACATGTTAAAATGGGCTAGAATCGTATCTATGTATGAAGATTAGGATAGTATTAACGAACGTTTCCTACGATCTCAAATTATCTTGACCCCAAGGATATGCCCCACTTCCCCTAAGTCCTTCATATCAAACTGCTTAGATAGCCATGCATTTACATCTGATAACACTTTCTTGTTGCTGCCAATCAATAAAATGTCATCTACGTAAAACACAAGAAACACCACTGAGTTTCCATCACGTCTGCGGTACACACATTACTCATCAGGACACTGAGTAAATCCGTAGGACTGAATTACCTCATCAAACTGGATGTTCCAAGATCTGGATACCTGCTTAAGTCCATAAATGGACCTCTTAAGCCTGCAAACCTCATGTTCTTGGCATTTTTCAATGAATCCCTCTGGTTACTGTATAAAAATAGTTTCCTCAAGACTTCCGTTCAGTAAAGTTGTCTTGATATCCATCTGTCATATCTCATAATCCAAATAAGCAGCTATAGCAAAGAGAATCCGGATCGACAAAAGCATGGCTACCGGGAAGAAGGTTTCCTCATAATCGATTCCCTCTTTTTGAGTATACCCCTTTGCCACCAACCTAGGTTTAAAGGTTTCCACCTTCTTATCAGGTCCTCTCTTACGTTATAGACCCACTTGCATCCAATAGGCTTAAACCCATCAGGCAGGTCCACAAGCTCCAGACTTGATTGTGGTCCATTGACCTCATCTCGAATATAATTACCTTATACCAAGATTTTGCATCTTTATCTCAGAGAGCCTCATTGTAGTTAACCGGGTCAGGTTTAGGCACGCCAGGGACTAGGCCTGAGGCCTCTCCTACGCCAATAAACCTATCGGGCTATCTCACAACCCTCTCACTACGATGAGGAACCACCTGTGTTGGCGCATCATCTGCGATCTCATGTGCATTGTGTGATGTATCTACTTGTGCTGGTGCATCAGGATTAGTACTTTGTCTCCTAAGCTTTTCTAGTACAATCTTACTCTTGGGCTTGTGATCTAAGATATAGTTTTCTTCTAAAAATCTAGCGTTGGTACTAACCACCACATTCTGATCTTTAAGACTATAAAATAGACCACCCTTCATTCCCCTAGGATATCCTACAAACAGAATTAATTCTGTTCTCGTATCTAACTTAGTCGCATCTGTTTTAAGCACTAGTGCTGGGCAACCCCAAATTCTGAGATGTCTTAGACAAGGCTTTCGCCCGTTCCACAACTCTACTGAGTTTGAAGGCATAGTTTTAGATGGTACAAGATTAAGAATATACATCGCTATTTCTAAGGCATATCCCCATAACGAACTCGGCAATCACTATAGCTCATCATCGACCTAACCATTTCCATGAGAGTTTGATTCCTTCTTTCTGCTACACCGTTCTGCTATGGCATGCCAGGTGCAGACAACTGAGACTGAATTCCGACCTCACTGAGGTATTCTCAAAATTCGTGGGATAGGTACTCCCCACCACGATTTGATCACAATGTCTTGATACTCTTACCATAATGCTTCTCCACATCTGCCCGAAACTCTTTGAACTTGCTAAAGCACTCGGACTTGTGACGCATTAGGTAAATGTACCCATACCTTGAGTAGTCATCCGTGAACATCACGAAATACTCGAACCCACCTCGTGTTTGGACCGATATTGGTCCACACAAGTCAGAATAAATTAACTCTAATACTTCTTTAGCTCTATAATCATTTGCTTTAAAAGGTCTCTTGGTCATCTTAGCCTCCAAGCAATATTCACAGGTTGAATAACTGTCAATCTCTAATGAACATAAAGGTCCCTTATTGACCAACCTCTAAATCCTACTAAGGTTTATATGACCTAGCCTGAGATGCCAAAGATAGGTTTGATTCATTTAAGAACGTTTCTTTCTCTTATTAATGTTAGATAAAGAGCTATCTGTTTCTATGTTTTGCACAACAGGGGAGTTAGAGTTAACCACAAACAAATTGTCAGTCAAAGAACCAGAACAAATAAGTTTTCCATTTCTTCTAATAAATATAGACTCATCAGAAAAAATAAAGTTATTACCGTTCTTTAAGAGTTTAGAAACCGAAATAAGGTTATTTCTAAAACTCGGTACATAAAGACAATTAACTAACTCAAAACTAGAACTTTCAAAATTTAAAGTAATAGCTCCCATAACTTCTACTGACACTCTTGTAGTGTCGCCCATGTAGATGTCCAGCTTTCCCTCTCTAAGCTTCCGGGTTACGTGGAACCCCTGCAAAGAATTAGAAACATGGTCAGTGGTGCCTAAATCCACACACCAAGTATCTGTGGGAATCACCACTAAACATGTCTCAGTAATTAGGGCAGAAACTATCGTACCTTTAGGCTTTAGACAATCTGCTTTCCAGTGTCCCGTTTTCCCGCAACTGAAGCACTTGCCTTTGGGCTTGCTCTTCTTTGCGATTTTGGGCTTCGCAGCAAGTTTCTTGGCATTATTCTTCTTCTTATTTTTCTTGCCTTTAGGTGCACACTGAGACCAAAGCTTGCTTCTTCCCGTGGAAGATGCCTTCGGCTGCCACGAAATCAGTTAATAGCTTGGGTACAGTGTAAACTCTTTGGTTCATGTTGTAATTGACCTGAAATTGCTCAAAACAAGAGGGTAAGCTCTGGAGGATAATATCTATCTAACTTTCTGGGTTGATTTCTCATCCCAACACCTCTATTTCATTGATGTTACTGATCATGTGAAGCACATGATCTCTCACCAATCCGTCCTCAGCCATCTTAGTATTAATCAAATTTCTCATGGCTGCTTGTCTAGCAGTCCTACTTTGATGAGCAAACATCTCCCTCATGTGAGACACCATATTGTAGGCAAAGACCATGTGATGAAGCTGATGTTGCAGCATATTTAACACAGAGGCCAAAATATAGCACCGCGCCATCTCATCTGCTTTTCTCCACCTGGCATAGGCACCCTATCCTCATGAGGAGAGTCCTTATCAGGCACATCTGGACATACTTCGGTGAGCACAAACTTGTACTGCTCTGCCGTCAGGACAGTGTCCAAGTTACGACTCCAGTCGACATAATTGGTTCCTGTTAACTTATTGTCTTTCAAAATAGCAGCTAAGGGGTTGAATGCCATATCGATAAAAACTGTAAAATAAATAAACAGACAATGTTTCAGTTATTAAGTGTAGAATTTTGAGAACATGGAAATTCTATCAATTATTGACTTTCCTCAAAACAATAATCTTAATCCACCAACATCTCATTCACCGGGATTCTCGCAAGCACAGCAGTGTGGACGTTTATGCTAACCCACATTCGTTTGAGAAGAACCAAGTTCATTAACTACACTATCTGATCAATATAGCTAATAGTCGGTGCTTTTAGCCGTACAAATAAGCAACGTAACCTCGAGGGAGGAATACTGCAGATCGTACACTAAGTGTGTGACATTACGTGACTTCTGAGTTTGTTACCTCAGGATAGTGCGCCTCAGATGGAGAGGATGTCGCATTTCTCCTAGTTAAACTTACTCTAGTCATCTACACAGAAATTCATAATCTAGCGATCTCGGGGTTGGACTCATCCGAATGGAGGAAGGCCCTAATGCCAACGCGCAAGCCCACCCACATCGCATATGAACTCGTAATGGTGGCCATTGGGATATTAAACTAACCTGCTTCCACTTAGATTTCTAAATTGAGGGTTTTTCCAGTTTTAATATTCAATTAACTAACCCTAAGTTATGTGCAACCATAAAACCATCATGCTTTAAAATCATGCATCTAAAATACAGCATAAAAATAAAGCACAAAAATTAAATTGATAAATACGGGAAATAAATGCAAAAATTAAATTTCCCGACTATCATGGTTTTAATTGCTTCCATCTTCTTCCTTGATCTCGTGTCCTGCTATGCAACTCGATGGATTGAGTCTTGATCTTGAAAAAATGAAAATTGGAGGAAAAATAGGTCAAAACGCTACCCCAACGGGCGGTTGCCAGCAGCGGCTCCCTTGGGCGAGTCGTCCTCGACGCCACCCCCTGCCGCCAATCCCTCCTTCACCTCTTCCCATGCTATTTGGTCTTCTTGCAATTCGTTCTGGGTTTTCCTGGGTTTTTACGAATTAATGATAACCCAAAACCCACGAATTCAAGTTGCCTACCACAACGCCTTCGATTACAAAATTTAATTCTCCTACTACAAGGCTTTCTAGGAAAATTAAAGAATTGAAGTTATGTAGAAAAAATCCTACTACAGATTTGATCTAATCCTACACGGCTTCCAGCACGTGGTTATACTATTACAAACATTCATAATAAAATCAAATCCAGACATGTCCCGGAGTTTAATTAAAACTCATACAAACGTAACCATAATAGTCAGGATTTCTTAACCACCTGCAAATAATACCATTTACTAAATCGAACAAGCACAAAACCCAAAACCAGGCTCTGATACTAATTGAAATATTATCTGCCCGGGCCTAGCCAGAAACTCACTTTTGTGCTATGCATTCCAGAATCAAAATCTATGGCCAAGCCTAGACTCTAGCACAATCGCTATTTCTACCCTTGCTTGAAACAACATTGCGCAGGATCTGGGTTTGTACTTATTCGATTTACCACGCAACAAAAATTTCTAATTAAAAATGGAATCTTAGAAAAGTACCTTTGAAGCGTGAACTCAGGTGATCGCTTGTATGACTCAAGATTTGATTGCACGTAGTCTGGGCAACAATCTAGCAACCAATTGATCAGCAATCAACACAATCCAGTCAGAAAAGATCCAACAAAATTCGCCGGACCAAACTTCGACTTCCTACCGCCGCACGCGCCGGTTGAAGACACCACACGTGCCGCAGCCCGAGAGGAGCTTTTCCACGCACCGCTTATTGTGCTCACCAAAAGCCATCACCAGAAATTATCTCCGATCAACGCTGCTACCTAGGAAAGCAAACCGCTGACCACAAAGCTTAAAACCCGACTTTGGGAAAGAATGTCTCTCTCTAGGATTTTCTCTCTCTAGTTCTTGAATTATGAATCTATTGAATTGTGTATATTAAATAACTAATCCCTTGTATATATATAGAGTTACAAGAGAGACCCCAAGTTGGTTTATGATTGGTCTTCCTAATGGGTTTAGGTAATTAATTAGTTTCCAAATCCAATTAGGTAACCAATCTAATAGGATAAACCAAATCCAATTAGATTTCCTAATCTCTAGGATTTCCTAATTCTAATTGATACTTAAGACACAATTAATTAATTAATTAATTAATTAATTAATTTCACTTTGTTAATTACTTAATTAACCCTAAAGAATAATTAATCAATTAATTAATTCTACCCATTCAATTAATCCATTACAAAATTAATCGTACCACTAACGGATTAATTTTGGCACTACCATCCTACACCAGAATTGCTTCCGGAACAACTTAATTAATTTATATTCATAATCTCCCCACATCAAAGATATAGTGCTCGTTAATTTATTAATTTATTGATAAATTAATTAATTAACTTCTTTAATTTCGAGACTAGTACCACTCGACCTTTTTACTATACCGCACATAAGTCCACCAGCTGGGTTTAGTATAATAAACATAACGAGCTCATCTCGGGAGCACCATCACCCCGGACGCACCAGTACATGGTTTCCTTTCGACAAGCAGCGGCACACCAAACAACTAAACAAGCGCACCCAACCTACCGAGATTATTAGCCACAATAGACCTCACCCATTGGCAGATCAAAGTGCACTATGTCTAATCTTCATGCCCGCTCGAGTCTAGGGATTAAGAGATAGAATACCAAGAACGATTTGTCTATTAAATCAGTACAAGACAAATCATTCCTAATGGTCAAGTTCAATACGTCCCGGGCATATCTATATGATTCAATTAGTTTAGACAAACCAATTATCCGAATCACATAATAACCTAAATCGACAGTTTGTCCAAAGCTGTCTCGGTTACGAATTATATGTTATGTCTTTCAACTAATGATGAGATCTACTGTGTCACACAAGACACCTCATCCTCTACTTACACAATATAAATGGACAAATCATACACAAAAAAAATATAACCAAAACATAAATTGACATATTAACTGGGAAAATGTACAATACAAGCATAGCTTATGTATTCAACTCCAACAATCGAGTCCGGTGATCTTCTTCCAATATACTTCGTCTCAACTCCAAATCGTTTGATGCATACATCCTCCCCTTGTGCCTCAAAATACCATCATCCTCAATGGTGTAGTCGGGATGGACAACAATGCGGGCCGATTCCCAACGATTCCTCAACGATTCATCATTCCCCTAAGCTTCCTTAATCCTAACCGGTAGTTCTGGGCTTATGGTTATGTTAGCTATCATCACCTTCCCTCTGTTCACTACCAGTTTCCATTTACTTAGTTGCCCTATCATTCGTTCCTCTGTTACTATTATTCTAGCCAATTGAGCCTTCCTACTCAGAGCATCTGCTACTACGTTAGCCTTTCCTGGGTGATAATTAATCTTGCAATCGTAATCTTGGAGAAACTCCATCGACCTCCTCTGTTGTACGTTCAATTCCTTTTGTGAAAACAGATATTGTAAGTTCTTATGGTCTCCATAGAGGTAATGTCTCCATTTCTTGAGTGTGAAAACCACAACAGCTAACTCGAGGTCATGCGTAGGATAATTCTGTTCATATGCTTTTATTTTTCTCGAAGCATATGCAATTACCCTACCATTTTGCATGAGTACTCACCCTGCCACTTCCTTGGATGCGTCTGTATAAACCACAAAGCCCTCTTGCCCTGTAGGTAGAGTTAGAACTGGAACTGTTGTCAATCTCTTCTTCAGCTCTTGGAAACTCTCTTCAGCTTTCCCATTCCACACAAACTTCTCATATTTCTATGTAAGATTTGTCATTGGAGCAGCGATTCTTGAGAAATACTCTATAAACTTTCAATAATACCCCTCAAAACCTAGAAAACTTCGCACTTCTGTCACGTTTTAGGGCCTCTTCCATTCAGTGATAACCTCAATCTTGGTAGGGTCCACTGCAATACCATCTTTCGAGATTACATGCCCCTGGAATGATACTCTCTCCCGCCAAAATTCACACTTGTTGAACGTAGAGTACAACCTCTGCTCTTTCAAAGTTTGAAGTACTTGTCTCAAGTGGTTGGTGTGCTCTTCCACACTTTTCGAATACACTAGGATATCATCAATGAACACTACCACAAACTGGTCTACGTATGGTTGAAATACCCGATGCGTCAAGTCCATAAATACGGTCGGGGCATTGGTTAACTCAAATGGCATCACTATAAATTCAAAGTGACCATACCGTATATTGAAAGCTATTTTCAGTATATCATACTCCTTTATCCTCAATTGATAGTACCCCTATCGTAAATCCAGTTTGAGAAAATTACTGCCCCTTGAAGTTTATCGAATAGTTCATCGATTAATGGCAAGGGGTAAGTATTCTTGATGGTGACGTTATTCAGTCCTCTGTAATCAATACATAGCCTTAATGTGCCATCTTTTCTTCTTCACAAAGAGTACCGGGGCTCCCCAGGGTGATTTACATGGTCAAATGAATCCTTGAGACAACAATTCTTGAAGCTGCAGTTTCAGTTCTTGAAGCTCCATTGGTGCCATGCGGTATGGGGTTTGTGATATAGGTCTCGCTTCAGAGTCTAGCTCAATAGTGAATTTCACTTCCCGTTCTAGTGGTAATGTGTCCAAATCAGTTCGGAATACGTCAACAAAGTCTTTGACAACTTGTACATCTTCTATCTTGACCTGATCCACAGTTTTGTAAATTATGTACGCCAAAAATCCTTGGGACCCATTCCTTATACACTTCCTAGCCCTCACACCGGATATCATTCCTACAATCTTATTTCCTCTTTGTAATATCACTTCTACCTCATTTCCTCCCGGTGGGCATAACCGCACCCTCTTCTCCCTGCAATCCAGCTGGGCATGATGTTTAACAGCCAATCCATTCCCAAAATAACTTTATACCCTCGAAATGGAAGTATCACCAAATTAACAGGATAATTCCTTCCTTGTAGTTCTATGGGGAAATTAGGAATAGCGACATCTGAGTGTAAGATTATGGGTGATGTGGGAGTGGTTACTTCTAAGCGATAAGGTAAAGTTTTGGGTTTTTTCTTACTATTACTAAGAATTGATGGAACCACAAAAGAGTGAGTGGAACTCGTATCTATCAATACTGTGGCTAGTTGGTTAAGTATAAGGAGCGTACCTTCCACCACTTAGGAGTCGGAGCCAATCTCTTAATGCTCCAGAGCAAATACCCATGTCGTCACAGTTGGTTTACTTCCTCTATCAGGGTTAGCTTTGGATGTTGTTGCGGTCCAAAATACCATCAAAGGACATTCACGCACTTGGTGGGCATCACTTTTGCACCTAAGACACTTTTTTAAACGTCAACAACAGTTTGCTTTATAATGTCCTTTGAGTTTGCAGTGTTCACAAGTACTCTCTGCCCTTGCAGTCTGGGGCCCTGCTAGTGCAGCTACTTTCAATTTGTCTCCACCTTCCTTGCCAATGTCCGCTTTTGGTTGTAGCCATGCTCTAGGGCCGGTTGGCTTTTGAGCTTGAAACCCACTCAATTCAGTCATCACATTCTTTGCTCGTTGTGCTCTCTCTACTGCATCTGCATACGACTCCAGTCGAACTACCGCTAGAGCACTATTTACTTCAATTTTCAAACATTGGACAAATCGCTTCGTACGTTTCCCATCAGTATTCATAAAATCAGGTCCATATTTGGTAAGCTTAGAGAATAGAGCTTTATATTCTGTGACAGAGCAACTTCCCTGCTTCAAGTTAATCCGCTTTCTTGACTTGACAAAGAACTGGCGGTATGAAATTCTCTTCAAGGCCCTAAAAAAATTTGCCCAAGTGAAAGGAGTATTCGAGGCAATCCATTGTCAGTTCACGATTGTCTACCAATCCTGAGCTGCACCCTCTAGCTGAAACGCGGTGAACCTCACTTTCCTCTCCTCACGGTAATCTAGTGATCCATAAATAGTCTCCAGGGCTTCCAACCATAATTCAGTCTTAGCTACGTCATGTCCTCCATTAAAATGAGGTGGTCAGAATTTTAGGAACCTATCCAATGCCCTGTCCTCCGTCTCAACTTGCTGCGGTGGTGCTTGTCCTTCACAAGTATTCAGCGGTGGAGTTTGGGCCGCTAGTTGTTGTAGAATTTGAGCTATTGCCTCCTTCGCAGTAGTAATTTGAGGCATAGTCTCTAATTCTTTGCTACGAGAGGGTGTCCTACTTGTACGGGCAGAAAAAGCTTCGAACTGGGCAGGGTTCTTAGTCTTACGCTTAACCATCTGACAGATATAAAAAGTTTATTCAACCAATCAATTGAATAAAGGTCAATTCCATACGAAAATTCACTTGCTTATGACATAAAGTAGAAAAAAATTTAACCTTATAACATGAGAAACTTATTGATATTTTAAATAAAACACTTATTCCATGCTTCCCGATCTTATGCTTAATTATCGAATATATTTCTTTTATTCCTCCTCTTCTATTTTCTCTTCCTCTTCTTCCTCCTCTTCTACCACCTCATTTGGTTTTGGTTCTAACTTTTCTTGAGTAGCTTCTAGCTTAGCCTTGTGTTCTTCGGGTTTTAAATGCATGTTACGTAGGATCTCTTGGTATTGCTCTGTCGATTTCACGACATTCCTACTTCCCTCCAATAGTTTCTGTATACTATACCGTGCTCATGCATGAGCATTTTCAAGGTATTCCTTGTATTTTTTCACATCTTGCTCGAGGTCAGAGTTTTTCTTACTTAGTTCAGTATTCTCCCATTCTAGTACGGTATTCTTTTTCTTCAGTTATTGAACTTCTAAAGTTAGTTGATGTCTACTCTCGTTGTCGGCTTCGACTTGATCTTGCAGGTGCCATACTTGGGTCCGCGTATTCTCTAGATCTTCCTCCAACAACCTACTCTCATTTGCTACCTGCAGAACTACATCATTTTCATAGGAAAACTCCTCATCACAAGGACATCTCCACTTTCGTGGTGTATAAAGAGCAACTGGTTCATCACGCTCCCCACGAGTTCAACTTCCTATTGGGTTTTGGATTCCAGCAATCACAATGTCTACACATATAAAAGAAATTAGTACTTGTTTTGAACTATTATCAATGCCTAATTAATCATAGAATCTAACGGTGCTCTGATACCAATTGTAACATCCCGCCCTAATGGTTACGACACGGGATTCCTTTCTCAGCTCGCGCTGAGATTTATTAAATAAAACATCAATACAACCTTACAAATCCTTCATAAATCATAAAAGAAAAAATGAGTAATTGAAGTTTGCCCTAATATCCTAGAGCTCTCGAATGCCTTATTCCTTGACATGTGTCACGATCTCCAAAAATCACGCATCTTTATTTAAAAACTAACTGAAATTGTAATATATAAAGTGATGACCCACAACCCAGTGAGAGAATCCAATAGGATTTAACATGCAAGCAAAACAAGTGTAATTCATAACCGAAAATTATTTCAAAAATACGTATCATAAGATTTAACAACAAAGGCACAGCGGAACACATTTAAAATAGCATATATGAACAGTTAAGATATATTAGAAATAGCAAATACCAAATAGTGCCCGAAGGCCGGTACCCGAAGGCAATTAATAGTACCCAAAGGCTAATAATAGTGCTCGAAGACTATTAATAGTGCCCGAAGTCCAGTACCCAAAGGCTAGTAATAGTACCCGAAGGCCAATACCCGAAGGCTAATAATAGTGCCCGAAGGCTAAAAACATTCCGTCAAACAACAAATCATTCAGGTTTCATAAATTATATCACATTTTAAATACTATCAAAAGTGTCAACGATCAATATTTATCGGTACAAAAGCATTTATAGCAAATTTGGTATGATAGTCAAAGATCACCAATTGTTAAACGTGTACAAATAGTCAAAAAGTCAACAAGAGTTAAAGAGTTCAAATAGACAAAAGAGTCAACGGTCAATATTGGTTGTTAAGAAAATATTCATAGTAAGCTCGATATAATAGTCAAAAGTCAACAATAGTCAAACACATTTTCGGCACAAAAATCAAAATCAATATTTGTCGTTATAAAAACAAGTGAAACAAGTTTTAATATAACAGTCAAAATCAATTGGATTTTCATTACGAAAGTCAAAATTAATATCGATTGTTTAAAAAAAAAAGCTAGTGAGACAAGTTTCAATATAACAGTCAAATTCAAATGGATTTTTGATACGGAAGTCAAAAGTCAAAACGAGAGTTAAAATTAATATGCAGAGCAATTAAATAGCAAAATCAAATCTAAACATGCAAGGTAATAATATAATAATATAAAAATATTGGTTGGTTAGACACAACGTGTAAGGACCCGAAAAAGAAAATAAGGTAAGTGTTTCTTTTTTCTTTTTTTTTAATGCAGTGATTTCATTTTATCCTCCATTTAACAACAATTATGGTTAGAATCCTTCATGCTTTAGTCAACTATCAATCATTTGCCTGAAATTACAATCCCAAATCAAAAAAAAAAAAAAAGTAGAAATCTCTCAATTAAATAAAATCATGACTAAATTGGGAATGAATTTCAAAATCTTTCCAACATAAAAATAGGCAAGATTTCATTATTCAATCTTACCATAAAACCCAAACCCTATCATGGTAATATATGCCCCGAATTCACCTTAGCCTAAATCGGGCAGAAAGAAAAGAAAGAAAACCATCATCCCCATTCTTAAGAGAACACAGCAGAACCTTAGGGGAAAGTATCCTCGGGTGGTGACCTGCGACCGGACGTAGTAGAAAAACCCGGGAATCGTTCATCCACCATTGTGCCGCTAGTTTTCCCGCTCGTGACCTTCGCCCACGGTTGGCCCTTTTCTCTCTTTTTTTGAATTCTTAGTCGATGTCTTTTGTTTCCTGTATGTGCTTGCCCATTTCGTTTACCTTCTTTGAAAAACCCATAAAGGAGTTGCAGGTAGTGACAATGGTAGAGGTAAAAATAAGGGGAGGGAGTAAGGAAGAAAAGAAAAGAAATCGGGAAAGAAGGAAGAGAAAAAGAGAGAGAGGAGAGATGAGAGAGAAGGAAGAAAAGAGAAAACAAGAAAAATGGAGGGTGATGTTGATGAACCGTAGGTGAGAGGGAGAAAAGAGGGTGACGTGATTTGATGTGAGAGGGAAAGGTAGAGTAAGTAGGATGTATTAATTATTACTCTTTATTTATCCAATGGGTAAAGACCCAGAAGTAAGAATTATGAGTAATGTAGTCTTGATTGTTTATGCAGGAGACGAAAATTAGAGTTAAATTTCAAGTTCAGTCAAATATTAAGCAATAACAAGGTGAGGGATTTTAGTAGGAAATTTTCGTAAATTTATCGGGTCTAACCAACCCATATTTTTATATTATTATATTATTACCTTGCATGCTTATATTTGATCTGGCTATTTGATTACTCTACGTGGTAATTTTGACTATCGTTTTAACTTTTGACTTCTATATAGAAAACTCATTTGAATTTGACTGTTACATTAAAACTTGTCTCATTAATTTTTTTATATTATTATCATTTTTTTTAAACGATCGATATTGATTTTGACTTTCATAACGAAAACCCATTTGATTTTGACTATTTTGTTAAAATTTGTATCACTTGTTTTCGTGACGACAAATATCGATTTTGACTTTCGTATTGTTTTACTTACTATCATAATGAGATAATTTGACTTTTGATTTTTACCCCGAAATTAGTTGGCATTTTGATACTTGTACTGAAATTTTGACTACTGTTTTGACTGAAATGATTACTATTCGTTATATGATTTTTCGCTATATGTCCGACTTGTTATATGACTGATCATTTTTAGCCTTCGGGCACTATTATTAGCCTTCGGGTACTGTTACTAGCCTTCGGGTACTGGCCTTCGGGCATTATTACTAGCCTTCGGGCACTATTATTAGCTTCGGGTACTGATACTAGCCTTCGGGTACTGTTACTAGCCTTCGGGTATTGGCCTTCGGGCATTATTATTAGCCTTCGGGTACTGTTACTAGCCTTCAGGTACTGTTAATAGCCTTCGGGTACTGGTCTTCGGGTACTGTTATTTGCCTTCTGGTATTGGCCTTCGGGCACTATTTGTTATTTTTAATTTTTGATATATTTTAACTATTCATACGTGCTATTCGAAACTGTTTTGAACTTCTAACCAATTTTAATTGTCTTCCGCTGTGCCTCTGTTTTTTGAAATCTACTGATACTCATTTTTGAAATAATTATCGGTTATGATTTAAACTTGTTCTGCTTGCATGTTAAATACTATTAAATTTCCTCACTGGGCTGTGGCTCATCCCTTTATATATTACAATTTCAGTTAGATTTTGAATAAAGATGCGTGAATCCCGGAGATCGCGACACGTGTCAAGGAATAGGCCATTTGAGAGCTCTAGGATATTAGAGCAAACTTCAGTTATTCATTTTATAATGTATGATTTATGAAGGATTTGTAGAATTTTATTGCTATTTTTAATTAATAAATATCAGCGCGAGTTGAGAAAGGCATCCCGTTTCGTAACCATTAGGGCGGGATGTTACACAACGAATTTACGAATTTTCCTACTAAAATCCCTCACCTTGATTTGCTTAGAGTTGTTTGGAACTTGAGAATTAACTCTTAAAATTCCTCTCCTGCACAGTATGTTAAAATCTCATCATTCTTATTTTCTAGTATGGGTTTTAGTCCTTGGTTCAAAGATAATTGAAAAGCATTTAATAATTATCCTACACCTATTTCTACTTTTCCTTTCCCTCTCACCTCACATCACATCACATCATCTCACTTATCCACTATCCCTCTCTCCTCACTTACGTAACACACTTCCCACCCCTCTTTCTTTTCTCCACTCTCTCTCTCTCTCTCTCTCTCTCGCTTTTCTTACTCCTTTTCTATTCTATTTCTTTCGATTTATTTTCCTTGGTCTCTCTTCTCTCCCTTACTTCTTATACATTCATGGGTTTTCTGATAAATCAGTAACCCACATATGGAAGATAAAGAGGTTTTTATATATTAAGAACCAAATAAAAGAGAGTAAGGTGGAAGAAGGGTTCAACTGTGGGGTGCTGTCACGAGCAGGGAGGAGGCTGGCAGAACAAGGTGTTGCGGTGTCAGAAAAAGGGAAGGCAGTCCCTTCGTTGCCGCTTCGATGGGCCGGTCGTCATCGGAGTGTTTGTTTTCTCCTAGAGCTCTGCTATTTTCTCTCAAGAATGATGGATAGATTTTTTTGTCCGATTTGGCTAGTGTGTGTAGTCTGGGGAATATATTACCTTGATTGAGTTTGAATTTTATGGCAAGATTGAGTAATGAAATCTTGCCTAATTTTGGGTTGGAAGGATTTTGAAATTCACTCCCAATTTAGTCCCTTTTTTTGTTATTTAATCGAGTTTTCATTTTTTTGATTTGGGGATCGTAATTTCCTAACAATCAGGCTAAGGATGACTAGTTGACTAAAACATGAAGGATTCTAACCATAATTGCTATTAAATGGAGGATAAATCAGCAATCAATGTATTGAGGAGGAATAAAAACTTACCCTATTTCCTTTTTTAGGTCCTTACACAACAACTCTTCTCACGAATTCTAATTGTGCTCTTTCTACAACTCTTTTTCCATAAACTCTTAAGATTTTTATTAATTGTAATAATAATAAAACAATTTAACTGTTCGGTGGCAGTACTTATATCATACCACTAGGAGTACCATATGAGAGTGGTACCCCTAGGAAAAAAAATTAAAAAGTAAATTAATTATTGAGAGAGTGTTTACACTCTCTTCTTGAAAATAAGGAAACATAAATAAGGAAACATCATTTAATGAGATGTTTTCTTGGAAATAAGGAAACATAAATAAATTAATAAAGCTGTCATTTTACAACTCACCACTTTCCAAGATAATGATAATTATTTCAATTTTCTAGGGAAATTTAACATATTCAAAATTACCATCAATCCTCACAATAAGTGCATGAGTTTAGTGATATAACTCATCAACAACAACAAAGAAATGACAATTTACACAAAGAAATTAACCCATCAAAATACAAACTTGACAGTTCCAATAGATTAAAACCCACGTCGCCATTACATCACCATTTTGTACGATATTCCATCAATTCCATCAATCATCATCCGTCTCTTCGTCATCATCGTTCTTCATTTTGCCTGTACGTAAAGAGTTTTCCATCAACTTTGGACATATTCCATCAACCAGAACAGATATCATACAACATTTTATTCCATTAAATTTGGACATATTCCATCAACCAGAACAGATATCATACAACATTTTATTCCATCGAGAAACAGTTTCACATAAGTAACATGATTACCATCAATTCAATCACCATATGTACGATATTCCATCACAAATTGTGATATTCCATCAACAACAACAGACTAAAAATAAGTGCAGGAGTTTAGTGATATAACCCATCAACTTTGGACATATTCCATCAACCAGAACAGATATCATACAACATTTTATTTCATCAAATTTGGACATATTCCATCAACCAGAACAGATATCATACAACATTTTATTCCATCGAGAAACAGTTTCACATAAGTAACATGATTACCATCAATTCCATCACCATATGTACGATATTCCATCACAAATTGTGATATTCCATCAACAACAACAGACTAAAAATAAGTGCAGAAGTTTAGTGATATAACCCATCAACTTTTGACATATTCCATCAACTTTGGACATATTCCATCAACCAGAACAGATATCATACAACATTTTATTCCATCAAATTTGGACATATTCCATCAACAGAACAGATATCATACAACATTTTATTCCATCGAGAAACAGTTTCACATAAGTAACATGATTACCATCAATTCCATCACCATATGTACGATATTCCATCACAAATTGTGATATTCCATCAACAATAACAGACTAAAAATAAGTGCAGGAGTTTAGTGATATAACCCATCAACTTTGGACATATTCCATCAACTTTGGACATATTCCATCAACCAGAACAAATATCATACAACATTTTATTCCATCAACTTTGGACATATTCCATCAACTTTGGACATATTCCATCACCAGAACAGATATCATACAACATTTTATTCCATCAAATTTGGACATATTCCATCAAATTTGGACATATTCCATCAACTTTGGACATATTCCATCAACCAGAACAGATATCATACAACATTTTGTTCCATCAAATTTGGACATATTCCATCAACCAGAACAGATATCATACAACATTTTATTCCATCAAATTTGGACATATTCCATCAACCAGAACAGATATCATACAACATTTTGTTCCATCAAATTTGGACATATTCCATCAAATTTGGACATATTCCATCAACCAGAACAGATATCATACAACATTTTGTCAGATGTACCCCAATACATTTCTAATTGATTACCAAAAAAAAAAAAAGACGAAGCACACAACAAGTGACAAGTTCATTTGCATGAGGAAATAGAATTAGAAACAGAACCTGCTCAGCACCAGAAAAGGCAATAAAGTTCAGTTCTTGATAATCAGAAGAACAATTATTAAGGGAAAAAAAAAAGTTCAACTCTTTTTCAAGACTAAGAATTTAAAGCATAAATTGCAAAGTAACAAACTTCATCAGGAAAACCCAGCAAGAATTCATTTCAACAAACACAATCAAACACTCAGAAGCAAAAGAGAACGATAGTATTGAAAAACAAAAAATTAATCAACCAACAACCCGACCCAAACTAAACTAACCAAACCCATATCAAGAATTCAGTCCAAACAGAATCAAATCAAAGAAGAAAACCATCATACTGGAGCCGCCGCCGCTTAAAATGCTGGGACTTCCACCACCACCACCACCATCAACACCGACGACGGCGTCGTCGTAGACGTCGACCTTGGGATGAGTTGATGCTGCCGAGGGGAACCAAGACGAGGACGTCGTGAACTGGTAGAAGGAGTCAGCCCAGGAGTTGACCAGGTCAGCTTTCTTGGCCATGTCTAGACGACCCAGAAAAGCGACCTCAGCGATGACCACAAAAACCACAACCATGGAAGAGAACAAGAAATGATGAAACGAACTAAGACCTTGGAAGAGAGATGGGGAGAATTAGAAGGATCCTTAGTGGGATTGATTTCCTTGGTCTTGACGTCGATGGGGTTGTCGACGCCGTCGTCGGCAAGATCGGTGTGTTGAGATTTGAGGTTTCTGAGGACGAAGAACCCGGCGAGAGTGGCAGAGAGGAAGAAAGAGAATGTTGGCTAGGGTTTAGTGCAATGAATGTGGGACAATTTTCAAGGCAAAAAAAAAGGGCTGGAGAAGGAAGAAAGAGAATAAAGGATGCAGCATTAATTAATGGAGCAATTTTCAAAAAAATTGAGGGTTTTCCAAACATAGTTTAGGCGCGTGAGTAAGAATAGAAGAGGAAAAGTAGGGAGCATCATTTAAAGAAATGTTTTGTATACAAAATTCACTAGTTGTACCATGCTCATAGTACACATAGGTGTACTATAGAAATTGCCGTTCGGTGGCACAATCATTTTTCACCATTTTTTTAATCATAATTCATTTATTAATTGTCAATTATCAATAGAAATTATAAAATATAATTATATTCTTTACCATGATCTCTTATTTTAGAAATTTTTATATCATCATTATATTCATCTTGATGATAAAGACTCATTATGAGATTTGTGTGTGTGTGTTTTTTTTTAATATAAATATTCATATCTTCCACAAATGATCAACAACTTTCTTTCATCCTTCATCTTTCTCACTCTTCTCACGAATTTCAAATGTGTTCTTTCTCCACCTATTCTTCCATTATCTCTTTAAATTTTTATTAATTGGAGAAAATATTAATTTTTTACTATAATATTTATACATACTAATTATTATTATTATTTGGGTGCTTATTAGTCTTTAAATGTTAATAATACATTCTTATATTATTAAGTTTATTTATTTTAAACATAAATGAATTTCTAAAAAGAAAATTATTTGCTATAAAACTAATAATCTAAAAGTTCAAAATATTTTAATCCGATTTTCAAATCGTCAAATGTGTATTAGAATAAAACTAGATCGTGGGTTCGTGCATCGCACGGGAACCTATAGTAATGACCTAATGATTTGTAGAATTGTAATAATAATTTATACGTAATTATTATTTATTTCAATAAATAATATTTTATATGAATTTTAAATAAATGCCATTGATTTGAAAATAATTTGTATATAAACTTTTAGTAAATGATTATATAAAAAATTTATTTGTCAATATTATTATTATAGAATAGAATTTGTTATATAATGGAGATAATGTGAATGATATTTTTGAAGGAAAATAGAACAAGCCCAGGCTAAATCGAAAACCTCACTTTCGTGCAATGCATTCCAGAATCGGAAGCTTTCGACCAAGCTCAGGCTCAAATTCATTTACCCACGAATGGATCTTGGCTTATACTTATTTAATTTATTAATCGGGACACAAAAGATTCAATCTTTAATTAAAGCGGAATGTTCAAAGATTATACCTTTTGTAGCGAAGTCCCTTGCAATAAGAAAAATCTAACCTTTATGCGAATTCCAATAGAAATCCAAAAGATTACTCCGTAGAAACTTTGAATATTACGTGGGCAATAATCTATCAAAGTCTACTTATACAGCCCACGAACACCCACAAGAAAATCTCTCGATCAAAATCAAAAACTGCTCGAAAAAAAAATTGATCAAACCCGCCACTAGCTAGTGCCTTTCGCCGCAAGAAAACCCACGCAATCCTGTCGCAAAAACTGATCGGGATTGCTCAAAAAGGCTCAACCTTTGGCCATGATCTGGACAGGCCGTGCTGCGAATCACCAAGGAGAGATCAAAACGCAGCAAGACCTGGATCAAGCACCCCAAAGATATCACCTTGAACCTCCCTAAACTAACCCACCAGCGGCTGGACTGAATTAAAGAAACCCGGCGGAACTGCTTGAAAAACCCGGCGGAATTGCTTGAAGAACCTGGCGGAACTAGCTATAAAATAGCGGACAAGGTCTGATCTTCGAGCTATGATTTAATTCAAGAAGCCAGATATCAAGTTCGACTTCGAAAAAGACTTCAAGAAGAAGTTCTCTCTAGAACTTTCTCACTCTAAAAAGCAAGACTTGTCTTGCAAGATTTTCTTAGGTTTTCTTTTGCCTCAAGTTTTCTATTTATAGGAGCTCTAATGGAGACCTAATGGGCTCTCGAGTTGGGCCTTTTAATTTGACCTTCGTTGACCGCTAAGTATTTCCCGACTAATCAACTCCAATCGACCCATTAGAATTAATTTCTTAACCCACTTCGTTAATTTTAATTTAATCGAACCCTTAGAATTAATTAATTCAGATAGAATTAATTTCTTAATTCACTTTGTCGATTAAATATTAATTAAACCTTTAGGATTAATTAATTCACCTTGTCGATTAGTCAAACACATAATTAGTCGTACCATTATTGGACTATTTATGGAATTACCGCTCGAAAATGACTTTACATCGCGCCATTATATTTTCTTCCATCTCCCCACATTAAAGATCTAGCACTCGTCGGTTTATCAATTTGCAGACAAATTAATTCACCGACTTCTTTGTATCCGAGATTAGTACTACTCATCCTTTTATTATACCGGACATAAAGTCCACCGACCGGGTTTAGTATAATAGACCTTACGAGCTCATCTTGGGAGCACCATCAACCCGGCGAACTGGTACGTGGATTTCTCTGACTAGCAACGACACGTAAGAAGCTAAACACCGCATACCCAACCTACAGAGGTATAAGCCTCAATTGACCGCACTCTTTGGCAAATCAAAGCATACGATATCCAACTCTCACGCCCGTCCCAATCTCAGGATTGAGAGACCGAATTCTAGGACCAAATTGACTACGCCGATCAGTATAAGTCAATTCTATCCAAACTGGTCGTGCTCAATATGCCCCGGGCATATCCGTGTGATTTAAACTAGCTTAGATAAAATAATTTCCAAACCACACGATAACCTATACCGATAGTATGTTCAGACTATCTCGGTTATGAGCATACTTTTTATATATCACTACTTTAACCAATAACGATATCTACTGTGTCTTTCCACACCCCGTTATCTAGTTCTATGATATAAATGAACAAATTTATACCGAAACAAAATGATATGTCAACTGTGGATATTAGTTTTTGATACAAGCCATAGCTTTTCTGTATTCAAAACTAATAATTTTAACTCAAATAGGTAATATAAAAATTAATTAATAATTATTATTATAAACATTTGTTCAAAATTTGGACTTATTTTCATATATGTATAATTGTTTCATAATATTGTTTTTTTAAATATTGTTGTTTATTAAATTATATATATAACAAAAATTGATATAAAAAATATATCATTAAGTTATTAAATTTAAAAGTTTAATGAAAATTTAATATCTGATAAATTTTTACATAATAAATATCTTAGACACATCTTATAATTTTTACATATTACACTGTGGAATATAATTCAAATTTAAACTTTAATATTGTAATCAATTTCAATATTCAAACAATAGGATTATTTATTAATTTGTTAACAATGAAAACTATGTAGTAAATGTATAAGTAAAAAGCAAAAAAAAAAAAAAAAAAAAAAAGGAAAAAACAAAGCAAAAGGAAAGTTGCCCTATTTTTTCTTTCCAAGACATTATCTCATTTCTGTCAGAGCAAAATCGATGAAGAAGAGTACGCATTAGATGATGAAGAAATTCCGATGGATATTGTTTAGTCAAACATAAAATTTTCATGTTCATAATTACATTTTGAGGCAACCCAGGTTGAAATCAATCTAATTATTTGCAGAGGATGTTGGGTTTGAAAACACAAATTGATTGTTTTTAACCTCAGCTGAAGAAAATATTGATTTTTGAATACTTAAGTTTTGCTTGTATTAAACTATTTCCCAGTTTATATATATCGATTAAATATTTTAGTTAAATTATTTATGTTTTACATATGTTGTCCATTTATATTATGTCATTAGATGATGATGTGTCTGGTGTGACACGGTAGATCTCATCGTTGATTAAAAGACATTGTCCAACACATGTGCTTAAGGCAGATGCGGCTAAGTTAGATGCAAGAACAGAAGTAATACTATTTGTAGGATATCCTAGAGGAATAAAAGGTGGTCTGTTCTATAGTCCTAAAGGTCATAGTTAGTACTAACGCCAAATTTTTAGAGGAATACTATATTCTATATCACAAGCCCAAGAGTAAGATAGTACTAGAAGAACTTAGAAAGCAATCTGATAATCCTGACGCACCAGCATAAGTAGATACACCACACACTGCACAAGATATCACAGATGATACGCCTACACAGGTGGTGCCTCGTCGTAGCGACAGGTTCATTAGCGTAGGAGAAGCCTTTCACTTCATCTCAGGTGCGCCTGAACTAGACCCTATAAACTATAATAAGGCTCTCTGAGATAAAGATGCAGAATCTTGACAAAAAGCAATGATATCCGAGATAGGGTCGATGGACCACAATCAAGTCTGGGAGCTTGTGGACCTATTTGATGGTTTCAAACCCATTGGATGTAAGTGGGTCTACAAACGCCATAGAGAAAGTGATGAAAAGGTGAAAACCTATAAAACTAGGCTTGTGGCGAAGGGGTATACTCAGAAAGAGGGAATTGATTATGAGGAAACCTTCTCCCCAGTAACCATGCTTAAATCGATCCTGATTCTCTTGACCATAACTGCTCATTTAGATTATGAGATATGATAGATGGATGTCAAAACAGCTTTCCTTAATGGAAGTCTTGAGGAAACAATCTTCATGCAACAACCAGAGGGATTCATTGAAAAAGGCCAAGACCATAAGGTTTGCAGGCTTAAGAGGTCTATTTACGAACTTAAGTAGGCATCCAGATCTTGGAACATCCGGTTTGATGAGGTAATCCAATCCTACAGATTTACTCAAAGCCCGGATGAATAATGTATGTACTGCAGACGTGATGGAAATGCGGTGGTGTTTCTTGTGCTTTACGTAGATGACATTTTACTAATTGGCAATAATAAGAAAGTGTTACCAGACGTAAAGGCATGGCTGTCTAAAAAGTTTGATATGAAAGAATTAGGAGAAGTGGGACATATCCTTTGGATCAAGATAATTCGAGATCATAAGAAACGTTTGCTAACATTCTCTCAAGTTTCATACATAGACACGATTCTGGCTCGTTTTAACATGCAGAATTCCAAAAAAGGTTTTCTACCTTTCAGACATGGAGTACATCTGTCTAAAGAGCAGTCTCCCAAGACTGTTGAGGAGATAAAAGCCATGAAGACAGTTTATTATGCTTCAGCAGTAGGAAGTCTCATATATGCAATTTTATGTACGAGGCCTGATATTTGTTATGTTTTTAGCATTGTAAGCAGATATCAGAGTAACCCCGGGAAAGCTCTTTGGGAGGTAGTAAAATGCATTCTTAAGTATTTATACACAACGAGAGACCAAGTCCTGGTCTATCAGGCGCTTGAGCTGGTAGCAAGTCTACCTCAGGGTATATGTTTACTTTGGGAGGTGGAGTCATAGTATGGTGGAGTGTCAAGCAGAAATGTATGGCAGACTCTACCATGGAGGCTGAATACGTTGCAGCATCAGAGACAACGAAAGAAGTAGTGTGGCTCAAGAACTTCCTAGTGGCTTATATATGATTCCTGGTTTGCAGAAGTCGATCACAGTGTACTGTGATAACAACAGTGCAGTAGCCAACTCGAAGAAACCACGAGCCCACAAGGCGAGTAAGCAAATACAGTGCAAGTACCACCTAATACGAGACATCGTCAAGAGGGAAGACGTGGTCGTGGCAAAGATAGCATCAGAAGATATCCTTCCAGATCCTTTCACGAACACATTGACTGCAAAAGTCTTTGAGGCTCACGTGGAGGGCATGGGGTGAAAGATTATCTGCCCGGGCCCGGTCAAAAATTCACTTTCGTGCTATGCATTCCAGAATCAGAATTCGTGACTAGACCTAGACTCTAGCACAATTGCTATTCTGATCCTTGCTTGAAATAACATTGCGCAGGATCTTGTTTGCACTTATTCGATTTATCACGCAACAAATAATTTCTAATTAAAGCGGAAGTTTGGAAACTTAGGCGATCGCTTGTAATTAAATCTCTTGAAGTGTAAACTTAGGCGATCGCTTGTATGAATCAAGACAGGTTCGAATTTTGTGTGGGCAATAAACCAACGAACTAACAATCAACAATCCAACACAATTGAGTCATTGAGAAAATCAAGCAACTGTCTCGTCTGTGCGTATAGCTCACGCGCCGCCCCTTTTGATCCCACGCACCACCAGCTGACCGGGAATAAATCTAAAATACCAATGCTACACTTCGGGAACTGGACAGCCGCACGAAGGGAAAAAAAATTTTTTGAGAGAAGAAAATTTGATTTCTCTCTCTAGTTTTCTTGTCTTGAAACCTTATGAATTGTGTGTCTTGAATTGCTAATCTCTTGTCTATATATAGAGTTACAATTCATTCTAAATAGTCAAGTTCAATATGCCCCGAGCATATCTATAATTAGTTTAGACAAACCAATTATCCGAATCACATAATAACCTAAACCGACAGTGTGTCCAAAACTGTCTCGGTGACGAACCTCATTTATATATTATGTCTTTAACCAATGATGAGATCTACTGTGTCACACCAGACATCTCATCATCTAATTACATAATATAAATGGACAATATATGCACAATATATAAACTAAAACATTTAATCGATATATTAACTTGGAAATAGTATAATACAAGCATAGCTTTAGTATTCAAATCTAACAATCTCCCACTAATACTTAAGCTATGTTTTAAGTATAAAACTATATTTAATCTTTACAACTACAATACACCTAGAAAAACTATCATGGCTCTACTAAGTATCTGATCCCTATGCCCTCCATGTGAGCCTCAAAGACTTTTGCAGTCAATGTTTTCATGAACGGATTTACAAGGTTATCTTCCGATGCTATCTTAGCCACAACCACGTCTTCCCTCTTGATGATGTCTCGTATTAGATGGTACTTGTGCTGTATATGCTTACTCGCCTTGTGGGATCGTGGTTCCTTCGAGTTTGCTACTGTACCGTTGTTATCACAGTACACTGTGATCGACTTCTGCAAACCAAGAATCACATCTAAGTCCACTAGAAAGTTCTTGAGCCACATTGCAACTTTCACTACCTCTGATGCTGCAACGTATTCAGCCTCCATGGTAGAGTCTGTCACGCATTTCTGCTTGACACTCCGCCATACTATGGCTCCACCTCCCAAAGTAAACACATACCCTGAGGTAGACTTGTTTGTCTCTGTCGCCTTGGAAATCTGAATTTGTGTAACCTCGGGGTACTAGCTCAGGCGCCTTATAGACTAGAACTTGGTCTCTCGTTCGGAACAAATACTTGAGAATGCATTTTACTGCCTCCCAATGAGCATTCCCGGGGTTACTCTGATATCTGCTTACAATGCCAACCGCATAACAGATATCAGGCGTACATAACATCGCATACGTGAGACTTCCTACCGCCGAAGTATAAGGAACTATCTTCATGGCTTCTATCTCCTCAACAGTCTTGGAAGATTACTCTTTAGATAGATGCACTCAGTGTCTGAAAGGTAGAAAACCTGTCTTGGAGTTATGCATGTCATAACAAGCCAGAATCGTATCTATGTATGATGCTTGAGAGAGCGTTAGTGAACGTTTTCTACGATCTCGAATTATCTTGATCCCAAGGATATGTCCCGCTTCTTCTAAGTCTTTCATATCAAACTGTTTAGACAGCCATGCCTTGACATCTAATAACACTTTCTTATTGTTGGCAATTAGTAAAATGTCATCTACGTAAAGCACAATAAACACCACCGTGTTTTCATTACGTTTGCGGTTGACACATTGTTTATCCGTGCACTGAGTAAATCCATAGGATTGGATTACCTCATCCAACTGGATGTTCCAAGATCTGGATGTCTGCTTAAGTCCATAAATGGACCTCTTAAGCTTGCAAACCTTATGTTCTTGGCCTTTTTCAACGAATCCCTCTAGTTGCTGCATGAAGATGGTTTCCTCAAGACTTCCGTTAAGGAAAGCTATCTTGACATCCATCTGTCATAACTCATAATCTAAATGAGTAGCTATGGCCAAGAGAATCTGGATTAACTTAAGCATGGCCACCGGGGAGAAGGTTTCCTCATAATCGATTCTCTCTTTCTGAGTATGCCCCTTCGCCACAAGAACTTTAAAGGTTTCAACCTTTCATCAGGTCTTTTCTTGCGTTTGTAGACTTACTTACATCTATGGGTTTGAAACCATCAGGCAGGTCCACAAGCTCTCATACTTGATTGTGGTCCATTGACCCCATCTCGGATATCATTGTTTTTCGCCAATATTCTGCATCTCTATCTAGGAGAGTCTCATTCTAGTTTACCAAGTCAGGTTTAGGTCCGCCTGGGACTAGATCTGATGCTTCTCCCATGCCAATGAACCTGTAGGGCTATTTTACAACCCTCCCACTACAACGAGGCACCACCTGTGTAGGTGTCTCATCTGTGATATCTTGTGCAGTGTGTGGTGTATCTACTTGTGCTGGTGCATCAGGATTATCATATTGCTTCCTAAGTTTTTCTAGTATTATCTTGCTCTTGGGCTTGTGATCTAAAATATAGTATTCCTCTAAAAACCTAGTGTTATTGCTAACTATCATCTTCTGATCTTTCGGACTATAGAACAGACCACCTTTCATTCCCCTAAGATATCTTACAAACAGCATTACTTCCGTTCTTGCATCTAACTTAGCTGCATCTACCTTAAGCACATGTGCTGGACAACTCCAAATTCTGAGATGTCTAAGACTGGGCTTACGCCCGTTCCACAACTCTACTGGGGTTGAAGGCACGGTTTTAGATGGTACAAGATTTAGAATATACATCACCTTTTCTAAGGCATACCCCCAGAACGAACTCGAAAAATCACTATAGCTCATCATTGACCTAACCATTTCCATGAGAGTTCGGTTTCTTCTTTATGCTACACCTTTCTGCTTTGGTGTGCCAGGTGCAGACAGCTGAGACTGAATTTCAACCTCACTGAGATATTCTCAAAATTTGTGTAACAGGTACTTACAACCATGATCTGATCACAGTGTCTTGATACTCTTACCATGATGCTTCTCCACATCTGCCCGATACTCTTTGAATTTACTAAAGCATTTAGACTCGTGACGCATTAGGTAAATGTATCTGTACCTTAAGTAATCATCTGTGAATGTCACAAAATACTCAAAACCCACCTCGTGCTTAGACCGACATTGGTCCACACAAGTCAGAGTGAATCAACTCTAATACTTCTTTGGCTCTATAACCTTTTGCCTTAAAAGGTCTCTTGGTAATTTTGCCTTCCAAGCAAAATTCGCAGGTTGAATAATTGTCAATCTCTAATGAACTTAAAAGTCCATCATCGACTAACCTATGAATCCTACTAAGGTTTATATGACCTAGCCTGAGATGCCAAAGATAAGTTTGATTCATTTTAGAAGGTTCTTTCCTATTATTACTGTTGGATGATGTTACTTATATGTTTTGCACAACAGGGGAGTTTGATTTAACCACAAATGAATTGTCTACTAATGAACCAGAACAAACAAGTTTGTCATCTTTTCTAACAACAATAGCATTATAAGGAAAAATAAACTTGTAACCATTCATTAAGAGTTTAGAAACCGAAATAAAGTTCTTTCTAAAACTCAGTACATAAGGATAATTTGGTAAATCTAGTCTAGAATTTTCAAAAATAACAGTTGATACTCCCACTGCTTCCACTGTCACTCTTGTAGTGTCGCCCAAGTAGATTTCCAGCTCGCCTTTTCTAAGCTTCTGAGTTACTTGGAACCCCAGCAAATAATTACAAACATGGTCAGTGGCGCCTGAATCCACACACCAAGTATATGTGGGAATCGCCGCTAAACACGTGTCAGTAATTAAGGCAGAAACTATCGTACCTTTGAGTTTTGGACAATCCAATTTCCAATGTCCTATCTAATTGCACTTGAAGAAGCACTTGCCTTTCGGTGTCTTCTTTACAATCTCTGGCTTTGGCGCAATTTGTGCCTTTTCTGTTATTCCCTTGAGATTTCTCTTTTTCTTTCCAGCCTCAGGCTTAGAAGAAAATTCTGAAGCTTTGACTGCGACTAAAGCTCGCTTCTTCTCTTGAAAAATACTTTTAGCCACCACCAACTCTGCTAAGAGCTCAGATAAAGTACACAACAATTGATTCATGTTGAAGTTCAACCAAAACTGCTCATAGCTTTGAGGCAAGTTCTGGAGGACAATATCGACTTTGGTTTCACCATCGATTTTGCCTCCCGCTACTTCAACCTTGTTGATGTTACTAATCATGTCAATGACACGATCTCTCATATGAATGCTCTCAGCCGTTAGGACAATGTCCAAATTTTGACTCCAATCGACATAGTTCGGACCAGTTAGTTTATTGTCTTTCAATATTGTAGTTAACGGATTAAATGCCATATCGAAGACTGTAAATAAATAAACAGAAAATGATTCAGTTAATTAGCCTAGAATTTCAAAAAAAATTATAACAATTATTGACTTCCCTCAAAATAATAATTAAATCCACCGACATCTCATTACCGGGATTTTCGCAAGCCACGATAGTGTGGACGTTTACCCTAACCCAAATTCGTTTGAGAAAAACCAAGTTCATTAACTACTTTATGATCAAATGATCTATTATCAATGTAGCTAATAGTTAGTGCCTTTCAGCCGTACAAATAAGCAGCGTAACCTTGATGGGAGAAATACTACAAATCGTACACTAAGTGTGTGTAATCATGTGACTTCTGCACTTGTTCAGATGGAAAGGGTATCGTATTTCTCCTATTTCAACTTACTCTAGTCATCTTACTTAGAAATTTATAAGCTAGCGATCTTATGGTTGGACTCATTCGATATGGAGGAAGGCCCTAATGCCAACGCGCAAGTCCACCCACATCACATATGAATTCGTAATTGATGCTATGGGGATATTAAACCAACCCGCTCCCACTTTGATTTCTAAAATGAGGGTTTTTTCGATTTTAACATGCAATTAACTAATCCTAAGTTATGTGCAAACATAAAACCAGCATGCTTTAAAATTATGAATCTAAGATACAACACAAAATTAAAACTACAAACACAAGAAATAAATTCGTAAAATAAATTTCTCAACTATTATGGTTTTAATTGCTTCCATCAGCTGCCTTGATCTCGTGTCCCATCACGCCACTTGATGGATTAAGTCTTGAAAGTTGGATCTCAAAAAACCCAAAAAAAACAAAAACCAAAAACAGCAGGCGCGAGACCCGAACAGGCCGGGCCACACGTTCTGGGCCTGCGCGCGGCACCAGCACTTCCTGCGCTGCAAATTTGCGGAGCAGCGCTGGTGCCGTCGCGCGCTCGCTCACGTCCCATTCTGCCGGCGATTTCTTCACGGGCGTTGCCTTCCGGGTTCTCTGTCCTACTCCCACTACGTTATTTGGTCTTCTTGCATTTCATTCTGGGTTTTCTTGGTTTTCTACGAATTAACGATAAACCAAAACCCTCGAATTCAAGTCGCCCACCATAACGCCTTCAATCACAAAATAAATTTTCCTACTACATGGCATCTAGGAAAATAAAATCGAAATTACATAGAAAAAATCCTACAACAGATTTGATCTAATCCTGCACAACTTCCAACACGTGGTTTTACTATTACAAGCATTCATAAAAACCAAACCCGGACATGTCCCAGGGTTTAATTAAAACATACAAACACAACCATAATAGTTGGGATTTCTAAACCACCTGCAAATAAAACCATGTAACAAAGCACAAAACCAAAACCAGACTCTGATACCAATTGAAAGATTATCTGCCGGGACCCGATCAAAAATTCACTTTCGTGCTATGCATTCCAGAATCAGAATTCTTGACCAGGCCTAAACTCTAACACAATTGCAATTCTAATTCTTGCTTAAAATAACATTACGCAGGATCTTGGTTTGCACTTATTCGATTTATCACGCAACAAATAATTTCTAATTAAAGCGGAAGTTTATAAATACCTTTTGAAGCGTAAACTCATATGATCCCTAGTATGACTCAAGACAGGTTCGAACATTGTGTGGGCAACGAACCAACGATCAACAATCCAACACAATTGAGTCACCAGAAAAATCTAGCAACCACCTCGGTTGCGCGTATAGCTCACGAGGCCGCCCTATCCACGCGCCGACCCTTTTGATCCCACGCACCACCAGCTGACCGAGAATAAATCCAAAACACCGGTGCTACACTTCGGGAACTGGGCAGCCGCACGAAAGGAAGAAAAAATGTTTTTGAGAGAAGAAAATTTGATTTCTCTCTCTAGTTTTCTTGTCTTGAAAATTTATAAATTGTGTGTCTTGAATTGCTAATCCATTGTCTATATATAGAGTTACAAGAGAGACCCCAAGTTGGTTTAGGATTGGTCTTCCTACTGGGTTTCTATTTTCCTTTAATCCAGTTCCTGGACTGATTCACTACCAACTGACACAAGGATTCACTTATTCTTAATCCAGTTCCTGATCTGATTCACAACCAATTAACACAAGGATTAATTAATTACTTAATTAATTAAATCTACCTTTGTCAATAACCTAATACATAATTAATCGTACCACTAACAGATTAACTATGGCACTACCATCAAGAATTGCTTTCGGAACAACTAAATTAATTATTCTTTAATCTCCCCACATCAAAGATTTAGTGCTCTTTAATTTATTAATTTACTGATAAATTAATTAATTAACTTCATGTAATTCGGGATTAGTACCACTCAACCTTTTTACTATATCGGACATAATTCCATTGGCCGTGTTTAGTATAATAAACATAACGAGCTCATCTCAGGAGCACCATCACCCCGGACGCATCGGTACTTGGTTTCCTTTCGACAAGCAACAACACACCAACTAAATAAACACGCGCACCCAACCTACCGAGACTATTGGCCACAAATGACCTCACTCTTTGGCAGATTAAAGTACACTATGTCTAATTCTCATGCCCGCTCAAGTATATGGATTAAGAGATAGAATACAAGGAACGAATTGTCTATTAAATCAGTATAAGACAATTCATCCTAAATGGTCAAGTTCAATATGCCCCGGGTATATCTATATGATTTAATTAGTTTAGACAAACCAATTATCCTAATCACATAATAACCTAAACCGACAGTGTGTCCAAAATTGTCTCGGTTACGAACCTCATTTATATATTATGTCTTTTAACCAATGATGGGATCTACTCTGTCACACCAGATACCTCATCATCTAATTACATAATATAAATGGACAATATATGCACAACATATAAACTAAAATATTTAATCGATATATTAACTGAGAAATAGTATAATACAAGCATAGCTTTAGTATTCAAATCGAACATGGAGATCAGATACTTAGTAGAGCCATGAGAGTTTTTCTAGATATTATTATAGTTGTAGGATTAATGTAGTTTTATACTTGAAAAGCAGCTTAAGTATTAGTGGGAGATAGTTGTGTTTAAATCTAAAGCTTTGCTTGTATTAAACTATTTCCCATTTTTATATATCGATTAAATGTTTTAGTTAAATTTTTATATGTTTTTACATATGTCATACATTTATATTATGTAATTAGATGATGAGGTGTCTGGTGTGACATAGTAGATCTCATCATTGGTTAAAAGACATAATATATAAATGAGGTTCGTAACCGAGACAGTTTTGGACACACTGTCGGTTTAGGTTATTATGTGATTCAGAAATTGGTTTGTCTAAACTAATTAAATCATATAAATATGCCCGGGGTATATTGAACTTGACCATTAAGGATGAATTGTCTTGTACTGATTTAATAAACTATTCAATCCTAGTATTCTATCTCTAAATCCCTAGACTTGAACAGGCATGAGGATTAGACATAGTGTACTTTGATTTGCCAAAGAGTGAGGCTATTTGAGGCCAATAGTCTCGAAAGGTTAGGTGTGCGTGTTTAGTTGCTTGGTGTGTTGTTGCTTGTCGAAAGGAAACCATGTATCGGTGCATCCGGGATGATGGTGTTCCCGAGATAAGCTCGTTATGTTTATTATACTAAACCCAGCTGGTGGACTTATAGTAAAATGGTCGAGTGGTACTAATCTCAGATTATAAGAAGTTAATTAATTTATTTATCAGTAAATTAATAAATTAACGAGCACTATATCTTTGATATTGGGAGATTAAAGAATAATTAATTTAGTTGTTCAGGAAGCAATTCTGGTGTAGGATGGTAGTACCATAATTAATCTGTTAGTGGTACGATTAATTATGTAGTGGGTTAATTGATAAAGTAGAATTAAATATTTAATTAATTATTCCTTAGGGTTAATTAAGTAATTAATAAAGTGGAATTAATTAATTAATTAAGTGTTAAAGTTCAATTAGAATTAGAAAATCCTAGAGATTATGAAATCTAATTGAATTTGGAAATCTAATTAGATTTGGTTACCTAATTGGATTTGAAAACTAATTAATTACTTAAACCCATTAGGAATGCCAATCCTAAACCAACTTGGGGTCTCTCTTGTAACTCTATAAATAGACAGGAGATTAGCAATTCACAACACACAATTTATAAGTTTTCAAGACAAGAAAACTAAAGAGAGAAAATCCTAGAGAGAGAATTAATAATTCATCTCTCAAAGTCAGATTTCTCTTCCTCTGTGCTGCGACCCAATTCCCTAGGCAAGCTCCGGTGATCGGACTTTTCCTTTCATGCTGGTGGCACGTGGGATCGAGGGTAGCGGCGCGTGGAGTGTCAGTTACGGTGCGTGGAAACAATGCTCGGGGTGGAGCCGGTTGTTAGATTTTTCTGGCGAGCTTTTGTGGTGAATTGCCGATTGTTGGTTCGTTGGTTCATTTCCCACACAACATACGAGCTGGTCATGAGTTATACAAGCGATCACCTAAGTACACGCTTCAAGAGGTAATTCTTAAACTTTCGCTTTAATTAGGAATTAATTGTTGTGTGGCAGATCGAACAAGTAGAAGCTAAGATCCTGCGCAATGTTATTTCAAGCAAGGATTGGAATAGTGATTGTGCTAAAGCTTAGGCCTGGTCAAGAGTTCCGATTCTGTAATGCTAGCACAAAAGTGAATTTTTGACCGGGCCCGGGCAAATAATCTTTCATAAGGGTGACTAGGTCAATTGATGCTAGTAAAGGGTGAATGTCATGCTTAGTTTGCTTAATTGTGGAACTTGTGTTGAATGATTGTGAAGTTTAATGCATGTTTTCCATGTCAAGCTTGAAGAGGGAATTAAAGCAAATGTGTTTTTTTCTTTCTTTCTTTCTTTTTTTTTTTTTTTTTTTTTGAAATGGACTTGTGATCATTTGGTTGCTCTAGTTAATTTGCTTGAAAAAAGCAAAGTCTTTAGTGTGGGGGAATTGATTTGAATCAATTTCACATCTTTCAAAGGGTTGTAATCATGCATGTTTAGCTAGTTTTAGTTGATTTTCATATAAAATTGCTATCCTTTTGAGCTAAATAGTGAACTTATGGTTGAATTTGCATGACTTTGTAGTGAGTTGCAAGATGTGAGGTTGATTACTAAACTTGAAAAATTTGTGAGCTGAAATGAAGAAAAATATGCAAAAAAATGAGCAAAATATAGAAAAATGGACAATGATTGAAGAAGGAGACTGAAGAGGGAGCAGGCGGCCAGCAGGCAATGGTGCTTGGTTGCCGCCTCCATAGCATGGACGCAGGCGACCTGTAGGCACTAGCGCCTAGCTACCACCTACTCCCAGCAAATGTCCATTTTGCCCTTAATCGAGTTTTAACTTGTAATTTCAAGTTTTAGCCCTAAGACAAATTATAAATAGGCCATTATTCAGAAGTAATAGATACAATTAGATATTTTTAAATACTTTTAGATAATTCAATAGCTTAGTGAAGAAGAAACATATCGTTCTTCACATTTTTTCGTACATAGTAGGTTTTGATCTTAGAACCATGGTGTTTTAAGGTTCTTATAGGGATTTTCACCGCTCTAAGTGATAAAGGGTAGTGAAAATCCAAGGATCAAGATGCTTTGATGACATTACTATGTGTTTTTATCATTTAATTTGATTTTAAATATTTGAGTGGCTTAATTCATGTTCTTTTGTGAGAGAAGTTCCTCTTTTCATTATGAATTCAAGTTTCTAGTGCTTAATTACTCATGGGCTTGTTGCAATTGTCATTGTCTTTTGATTTTCATGCAAGATTACAAGTGAGTTTTATGCAATTGTTATGATATTTGAATGGATGGCTTTGTGCTAGTTGTTTGGTTTTTACTAGGGCCTTGTTATTTCATGGTTGAATTATGGGAATCATATTATGGACTTCAGCGTCTTGGGCTTGATTTGTGTTGGAATTTTAGAATTCCTTACTTTTATATGTTTCTTGTGAAGATCTATGACTATTCATGTTTCATTAATAAAATTAAGGATAATTGGATAAGATAAATGCCCATAATTCGACTGTGTGTTTTGGGTTTATTAACTTTGCATCTTTGATTGAAATTTATATAAGATTGACGACCTTATTTAAGTTAAGATCATGAGATTCATTGTTATTTGACTTATAACGCTACTTTCCTTATCCTAGTCAAAGTGTTGCTATCCTAATACTTATCTAGACAATTTGCCAGAAATTTGCATGTAAATGACCCTTTTGACCTTGAGGTGGTGGAATCCCGCTTCTATTCTCTTGTTGAGTTTATTATTTGTTTTTACTCTTTGCATATTTTGAAACCAACCAATCCAATGAATCATGTTTTGTTTGTTTTACTTTACTTAGTTGTTTGTTTGTTTTAATTTTATTATTTAGTTTTTAAACTATTAAAAATTAGAAATAGATAAGGATCGTTGTACACACACATTCCACTTTGCAACTATACCTTTTATACTATTATGAAGTAGTTAGTAGGTTAGTTTAATTGTAAATTTTGTTTGGGTTAAAAATTTGGGAGGTCACTCAATGTATACTTTTGGCCGTTGAACTTTTTAACTTGACAATAGGTCATTAAACTTCTAAAATATAACACTTGTCATACTTATATTGGATATCCATGTTTGACCCATGCATAAATATAGAGATTCGAACGTCTAACATCAATAAAAATTGTAACAACTAAATATTTAAATTACTTATAACAAAAATCAAGCAAAAGCAAAATCCATTCCAAAAGGCATATAACAGCTGCCGGAGAGGTGAAGAAGAAAGAGGTGGTGTTAACGGTGAAGAGGAGAACATAGAAGAAAACCTATTTTTTTTTTTTTTTTTAAAAAAAGAAGTTTATAGTGAGTATTCCGTTTTAACCATTTAAAAAACTAATTGATTTTGTATAAATTAATTTTTTCATTGAAAAGTATGACAAATGTTATGTTTTAAGAGTTTAATGGCATATTAGTCAAGTCAAAAAGTTCAGTGGCCAAAAATATACTATTGAATAAATTTAGTGACCTCACAAGTTTTTAACCCATTTTGTTTTGATGCGGTTGCAACAACGGCAAGAAAATGACACATCATGCCCCTTAATTCTTATCTTCCGCCCCGTTAATTCTTATCTTTCGTCCCTCCTATTATTATCTAACTCCCCCTAATCAATTTACTAAAAATTTTATAAATTCCTTGTTAATTTACCAAAAATTTATAAATATTATTATTAAAATAGTATAGATGAGCGGGACTAGAAATAAATTTTTAATATGTATTTTTGATAAATTGATTAAAGACAGTTAGATAATTTAAGATATTATTTTATTTCATATTTAAATATTATGATTGGTATTTTTTAATTTTTCATGGACAATTTAAACATAAAAAAGAAGAGAAATAGGCATTCACTCTTAAAAAACCACTTCCTCCAATATATTGTTTCTTTCTTTCCATAAAAAAAAAAAAAAAATCCCTATAAAAAAACGCATATATTTTCCATGCAAAATAACCCAAAAAAAAAAACTTAAATAAACATAAGTGTGGAAGTAATCTTTTATTTATTGTGCCACGTGTACACAACGTGGCAATGCAAGATACACCTTCCCCCACCCAGCTTCACGCTCATAGTTCTTCACACGTAGATGTGAAAGCTCCCAAACAAACCAATATTTGCAACAATAGCGTCCATAGATCATCAGTTTTCTTCAATTTCTTGGATTCGATCAATAGAGATAAAAGAAGATATGAACTCCGAAAATTTGCTTGTTTCAGCCACCATTAACATAGGCCTAGCCATGTTCATTCTTTCAGTGTTTTCTATACTGAAAAAACAGCCTTCACTTGCACCAATCTACTACCCACGTCGCATTTCCCTCAACCGCAGCGTTCCTTTCGACGAGCGTTTCACTCTTCGAAGGTTTCTTCCGTCGCTTGAATGGGTTCGTATCGCTCTTCATGTTACTGAGGAGGATATACTTCAGCAGTGTGGCCTTGATATCCTTGTCTTCATCAGACTTCTTAAATTTGGGTAAGATATTTTCTGGACGTGTATGGGATTTCTTAGGTGATTTATGTGCAATTATGATTATCTTTTGGCCCTTTTTTTGTGTATTGTTTTTCTCCATTTTGGAATATATTTAACAACTACTTGATCCCTTCTCTAGTAAAAGCACGGGAACCCTTCAATTCTTCTTATGTGATTACCACCTTTTTTTTTTTCGGTTGGGTTTTTTACTGATTATTAATATCCAATCGCTTCAGAATTGGAGAAACTATCTAGGGCATTGTCTGGTGCAAAGTGGATATCTCATATTTGATAAGGCCTCAAATGCAGGCTATTATGCTATTGCCTGAATGATTAGCTTGTGGGCTTTCATCTTATCAATTAGAGGCGATGAATTAATTGATTGGGAGGTTATATAGCAGTATTCTTTCATTTTTAGATTTTTGAACATTTATTCCTATTTGTCTGAGTATGTATTGAGAGGTTGCTTTTTCAAGGGGGTTGGGAGGGCAGTATAATGGTATTTGGGGTGCCTTTCCTGCTGCCTAAACCTGTAATAATCATATCTTCTGTTGAATTTTCTAGGATAAATTTCTTCACAGTTTCCAGTTTGGTTGGCTTATCAATTTTGCTTCCACTTAACTACACTGGCAACAAAAAGCCAACCCTGCAGTCTCATCATCCAATGTATTCTTTCACGATATCTAATATTACAGAAGGTTCTCACAGGTAAGCTTCACTGTTGCTGAAGAAATTTGTCTTTCTTATGCTACATAAATTTTGTTTATTTATTTGAACTTTATAAACTTCCTCTTGCATATGGCATGACAAAAATGGGTTATCCTTTGCCCCACCTATTTTGGATTCATAATGGTGAGACTTGCTTCCAAGGTTTTACCTGTTTCTTCGTCCTGCTTTTTGATTTTCCCTTAATAACTGTCCATGAAAACGGATCCCCTAGGCTATTTTGAAGAAGGTTTAAGTCGGTTATGAGGCTTGATAAAATTTTTGCTCAAGGTCTACATTCAATCAGTAAAAGTGAATTTGGGAAGAGTTGATAGAATTGTTTACGTTTCTGACTGAAGTCTTCTCTAATCATTTTCTTCTTTTTGCAATGACCTTCAAGAGGTGCATCTGTTATAGCCTTTTGTATAGAATCCTTGGTACGAACATGTAGGTTCTCAGTTTAAATGAATTCCTGCTAAGACTGTGGATACTACCTGTGCTTGGGGTAGTCACAATATGGAGAGGTAGCACATACGTATCACAATAAAAGACACCAAACAAGCAGCTCATGAAAAGATGTCTTGCTGTTACCCATGCTGTGGTTAATGACATTTGGAAATTGGCTGTTCCTGATTGGACACTAATCAACAGAACCTGAAAACAGTTCCAAGTAAATTATAAAGGAAAAACCGATATGCTTCTTGAATGGTTGTCCACACCACTTGTGTGTGGTGTGGTTTGCATAAAGATGAATTATTTTAGTCTTATTGAGCTTCATTTGTTTATTGCCATTTTATGATTTTTCTTTGCAGCACAGAGCTATCAATTTTAACTCTGGCGTTGGTCTTGATGTGAATCTGTTTCCCACATTAGAATTGTTGATTTAACCTTCATTTTGAATGTGATTTGGCCCAATATATTGACGCATTTTTATTTACCTTATCAACTATTTGTTCTGTTATTTACAGGCTTTGGGTGCATTTTTCATGCTTGTGTTTTGTTTCTTGCTATGGGTTATACCTATTGTACAAGGTATCATTGATTTCATAATTCACCGTCTAGAATATTTAGTGGCATGATTTTGTAACTATAAGCATAATGTTAGAGGTGGCACAAATTGAGGGCTGATTCTTGCCATTTAATATGTTATGCACAAATATGTAGTTCTTATTAACATCTGGATTATGTAGTTCTCTTCAACCACTAAGATTGTCAGCTTATGGTCATGCTCTTTATCCTATAGTTGAAATCTTAATTATCCATGTTTATTTGATGGGGCCAGGGTAAAGGTTTGAAATTCAATTATATGGAAAGCATGTGTCCTAAGTTGCATCCCACATCTTTGTCTTATCAGTTTTCATTTAATTTATTGACTAGACTGCCAGATATGCTTAGTGGTGCGCACTTGGACGTTACCATAAACTAGTCTGGTCTTTTCCTACTTATCTTTGCAGCTTGGTAGGATTATATTATATGGAGAAACTTGCTTTATGAGATGACTGCGTACTCCAACTTATGTGGCAGGAATACCATGATATCTGGTTGAAAAGGACTGAGCAGCTACATAATTTGAGGCATCGACCTGATCAATTCACTGTCCTACTTCGAGATATCCCATTCTGCGATGAGCACAAGGCTTATGCTTGTTGTTTGCATCACTTCTTCTCTAAGCATTATCCTTTTTCTTATCAGTCGAGCCAAATTCTATATGATTGCAAGGAACTTGAGAACTTGTTGGTAAGGATGATATCATTCATGCTTGTCTCTTAGTGAATAATTATGTTCGTCAATGGTTTCTTCAGTGTGCTACATTTTCTAGGAATTTCATTGTGCTTCAAGAAGTTTTAGATATTAAATGGTTTTTACAACTCTGGTAAACGTAAAATTCTAGCTTGCCTCCTGATTTTGTCTTTTATACCAGATTGATGATACATTCTTCCGGTTCAAATTTTTATCCCGTATTCTTCATACTATATACTATCAGCTATAAATCTCGCCCTACATTTTGTTCATTAACATTGGTTATTCATACTCTGAATTGTGTCTATGTCGTTTAAAGTTTGACTACCATCATACTTATGCGCATGCTAGATGCAACCCTTCACTGTACCCAACTTTCAGCTTTGTCCCAGTATCCTAAATTTGCAAACTGGATTGAGTTTGATGCATATATATATATGTATATATTTATGTATGTATGTATGTATATATGTACGTATGTATGTATGTATATATGTACGTATGTATGTATGTATTTGTATTCACGGTTACCCTTGTTCAGGTAGCATAGGTTTTAGGAAAGTCCTTTAGTTATTAGTTGCATGCGTTCTTTAAGTTTACTGGGCTGACAGATAGTTACATATGTCAATTCAAGTATGTTACAAGGAAGAAAAAAATGCGGAATCTTATTGGTTAATGGGATTTGCAGACATTTTTATGTCTTTATAGGAATTAAGTTATTTTCAAATTTCGGAAAATTGGTAAGGTTGGACTATTGTATGATTTATGGCATAGGAGTTAAAATACAAAAAAAATGGAGAGAAGAATTAATCCTCTATTTTTCAGGCATTTTGGCTTGATTTTAAGTAAGGTTTGCAATCTTTCTATTACCCATATGGTTGTCTTATATTTCGTGTACAGCATTGATCTGTAGATTTTCTCTTCCTGTCTTTTGTCCCTGCAACCCTTCATAGGTACGGTTGATGACCTTGTAATGGGTTGCTTACATAGAAAAATTTCCCTCTTGGCTTACATGGATGGACTCCTTTAATAGCATGAGAACATCCTATATTATCTTTGGAAAATTTAGAGCTGAGCAACAACAAACAATTGACACTAGCTGAACCTATGCAATTGATAACAATATTAATCCTGTACCATATCTGCAAGCTTTGTTTGTTGGAATTCTTTTGTGTGTAATGTAAGGAACTGCTTTCTGAGACCTGAAGTTACATATTATATTCCCACTTACTGTATATCCATAACTAGATGGGTGGTGAGTCTCCCATAAAGGATCAGAAAAGTGAAAACGAATACGTTGCGGGATTGTTTCCATAACAAGTTTTATAAGTTTCTTAGTTGTGCAAGCATTACGTCTTTAGCTGCTTGCTATTGGAAAAGTAAAGCACTTCTACAAGTACTTTTTATTTAGTATAACTGCTCTAATCTTAGTTAATTCTGTTTGTTGTTCTTTCCCAAACTACTGAAGCTGATTACCCAAATTGGACATAGGTTCAGTGCGATTCAATAAAAAAAAAGATTCACAACTCAAGGCAGCATTCAATTGCTAACAGATATGGTGGAAAATCCCGTTCATCGGGTTCATTGAGAGAGAATTCAACTATTGAGAGGCTAGAGGAAATGCTTCAGGATGTGCGTCACAAGATATGCCATTTAAGGAGTGATGATGTGCTCCTAAAAAAGGTATGTAAATCATAATCAAAGTTTCCATATGTATGCAATCTTACTAGGAATACCTGATGGAATTGTAAGTCTCTATTCTCTATCAAGCCTTTCATTTTCACTGCTTAACATAAAAGGTTCTGAAATTGGGATTGTGTTGTAGACTTGTATATGTTTTTGTATTCACTTCCTTTACATTAACCAGTTGGAATGGGGCTGTCTAGATGCGTACTGTTTTTATTTTTGGCTTTATTGGTTTCAATGTGGTAAACAAGAATGATCACGCTTTGAGGCCGAAAATTGACATTTGGTGGAATAGATGAAGAAAAAGAAGAAGAAGATGCTAATCATGGGGTGCAATTGGCTGTTATTAATTTTATGTAGTATACTTGAATGATCACTTCACCACAAGGGGTTCTATTGAAATTTTCAGTGCGTTGTTGCTAAAGATTCAAGTGGATTGGGGTGATTTTTCTGTACTTCTCTTTGATTCTTACTGTTTCACTATGAATTTAGTTTGATGAGCTGCTAAAGGAAGTGTTAGAAAACTAATTGAGAAGACATTTTTTTTCTGTAAGTGGAACTGGTAGCAGATAGATTGAGAATCTGATTCTTGTTTGGTATTTATACTTATTACATGTTTCTATGACTCCTTAGACTTCCCTTCAATTTTACCGACAAGTGGGGTATGTTTCGCCTTTTGAGAGACAATGATTCATGAGGACTTTCGTTGTGTGTATGATCGATATTATTCATAAATTAACTTTTTTAGTGGTGGGGGTGGGGGGAGATGCTCTGTTTAGCATATGACTGTACATGGATATGAACTAAAATCATTACATTAGTTTTTTGAAGATTTTTCAGAGTATCTAATTTCACATGTTTCCCTTTCCTATAGGAGTTGCCAGTTGCTTTCATCACATTCAGGTCTCGCTTGGGGGCTAGTCTAGCTGCCCAATCTCAACAACACTCAAATCCACTGTTGTGGATCACATCAACTGCCCCAGAGCCAAGGGATGTACTGTGGTCTAATTTGGCAATTCCTTGTAGACATCTTCCACTTCATAAGATTGTTGTCTTTTTAACTGCATCACTCCTTACGATATTCTTTGCCATCCCAGTTACAGCTGTTCAAGGAATTGCGCAATTTGAAAAACTGAGGAAATGGTTTCCACCAGCAATGGCCGTGCAGTTAATGTATGACTTATCATTTTAAAATTTTAGATTATTTTTTTAATTATCTATTAACCAAATTTTATTTGTGGTCCTAACTGTTTAATATACGTTACTTTTTTATTTCATGGGGAATAAGCCATGAGAGAAATTCGTTATGTGCCTTTTATTGTTCTGTCTTCATAATTGATTTTTCGAATTTCCCCAATTGATTTGATGACAGGAGTTTGTAAAAAAAATTTAGTCCAGAATTATTTTTGTAGATATCTCAAACTACCATCAATAAACTCCTTAGTCATCTAGAAAGAGTGTAGGATATTCTTCCTTCGCTGCAGTGCTGTAGCGTTTTATGATGGTACTATTCAATTCTTGTCCAAAATCATGGAGTTGAAGTAGATTGATCTGGAAAGATATAGTTAACTATGTAGTTCTATACTTCTGATTGTTACTGAATTCTCTGGAAAAGCTGCAGAAGGAGCTGAATTTTGTTACAATATATATTAGCAGAAATGGTGAGAAGAACTTGAACACTTACCGAGATAAGAAATCAAAATCGGATTAGATATTCATACCTTTTACATTGTTTTTCATCCCTTACAGTTTGAGAGAATCTTCTATTCTATAATTTTGATCTCCTATTCACGATGGAGTGTATTTTTTCTTCTGAAGTAATCAAGAAAAAGGTCACTTAAAAAGGAGTTGTTGGCTGGTGGTATCTGCTAAATTAACCAGCTAGAAAGGATGAAGGAAATTTTTAACAACTGTCAGCTTCTCCTTTCTTCCAGTGGAAGCAGTGCACTGCGTCATTCAATAGTTTAAAGTTTTCAAGTATGCTTGTTGGTTTAGAGCTGCCGATATTGAATCACTTGGCTTTCAGCAACTTTCCTGACTCAAATTCCTTGCGATTTGTTTTTCAAATCTCTATGTTTTCCTATTTGAGATGCCATTAAACGAGTCTTTTTCTTTTATCCCGTCTTTCGTCTTCTCTGGGAGAAAAGGAAGATGTGGTTTTGTATGTATTCTGTTGCTTTGGTTTGCTTATAAATCGAGAGAATTATTTTCCATGAATAAGTTTGTGGAATTTGCATGTGCCATTAAGTAATTTTTATGTGATAAGTTTTTTAGTAACATTCAATTGCTTTCTTGTTTTTCTCTACAGACCATGGTTGAGGTCCTTAGTGACAGGGTATCTTCCAAGTGTTATTTTGAATCTATTTATATATGTCGCTCCCTTTGGCATGATTGCTATTGCTCACTTAGCGGGTTATGTCTCGAGAAGTGAAAAGGATATAAGAGCTTGCAATATGGTCTTCTATTTTCTTGTGGGCAACGTATTCTTCTTAAGCCTGTTATCAGGATCCTTGCTAGATCAAATTGGGGAATACTTCACTCATCCTAAAGACTTCCCTAATCGACTTGCGAGTGCTGTTTCTGCCCAAGTACGTTTTTATTCATTCTTTCAGTTGTCATCAGTTACACAATTGAATCTGTAGAACACATAAAGAAAGTGATTATTTATTAACCAGCAGATAAAATTCCTGCATCAGGTATACTTGACAAAGTGAGCAGACTTTAGTGAAACTTCATAATATGAAACGTAATTTACTAGTATGTTTTCCTTGTTTGATACAGGCAGACTTCTTTATGACATATATCTTAACAAATGGGCTATCTGGATTTTCTTTGGAGGTTCTACAACCTGGACTATTCACCTGGGATTTCATTAGATCTAACACATGGCGACGTGGAAAAAAGAAAAATGCATATCTCTTCTCTCTACCTTATCACCGAACTATTCCCTTTATTGCTCTGTCTTTATTGATTGGCATGGTATATGCAGTAGTCTCTCCCTTGCTTCTCCCTTTTCTAGTTGGCTACTTCATATTGGGCTACTTTGTTTTTGTTAATCAGGTTAGCCCTCTACCCCGTTTACAATATTTGACAGTGTTACTGGTTATCTATATCATTATCCAGAATGGATGCTCATGCATAGCTTTTTCTGTCTTTCCTCTTTCCTCAATCAGCGTGATTTATTATAAGGTCTAAATGCTGCTAGCGTCTATTTTCCCCTCAGCTGGTCACTTATTATCGGTTAACTGTATTTTTCTTGATTAGAGTCCATTTGATACAATGTACACTTACTGATGATGTTAACTTTCCGAGACTCTTCAAACATTATTGAGGACAAAACTATTGATTCTTCTTTAAAAGTATTCCCTAATGAAGTAAGCTTCAATCAACATGAACCTGGACAGACAGTAGAGTTGTCGATCAGTGCTTTTATGTCCATTTTAATTGATACATTTTTTCCACATACTACTTTATACTTGGAACTGAATAACCTTTTGACAGTCCTGGCACATAGTTTGTGACTAGTTACTTCATCTTTGATGCAGTAAAAATACTTCGGAGTTATGGGTATCAAGAAGTTATTTCAAAATTAGGATCTTCATATTTACTTCTCTGGAAAAAGTGGATGTATTTTAAGTAGTCCTTGAATGAATTGTTGAACTGGCTTTTTGGAACATAAGACTCCCACGTCACAAAATAATAGTCTTGTTTGTTAAACTAAAATAGTACAATAAATAGGATTATCATTTTGGGATGGAGGTAGTAATTTTTCTAAAAAAATTTTGGAATGCAGACATTTATCATATGGAAGGGTTTTATGTGCATAAAAACCCATTTATCCTGGAGATGTTTGTTTTATTAATGGTTTCGTCCACATTGTCATTTCATGAATGCCCTGCAGCTGAATTGAGACTGCGTATTGCATGCAATCAGCAGGTCCATTTCAACTGCGATACATCTTGAAGTTAAAAGTCTTATTCTTTGGAATGGTGTTTGATGGGATATAGGACTAATCATTTTTTTCATCGGCATGGTCTTGTCATTACCCTTTATTTAACAATATGGTCATGCAATCCCCAAGTAAGAGTTTTGATTGTGACAAATCTTCCTTGTATTGCAGATACAAGATGTATATGTTACTTCATATGAGACATGTGGTCAGTATTGGCCATACATTCATCACTATATTGTTGTTGCTATTATGCTAATGCAAATAACAATGATTGGTCTTTTTGGACTGAAGTCGAAGCCCTCTGCATCCATTTCCACCATTGCACTAGTTGTTCTCACCGTCATTTTTAATGAATGGTGCAAGAGGCGATTTTTGCCAACATTTCGCAACTATCCAGTGCAGGTAAAAAAAGTTAAAAACCTTCTCTTTTTTGGCAAATTTTTTTCTTTACTCCACTTTCATTTGTATAATTAAAATATGCCATTCTTTTCATGTTTTGTTTTTCAGTTGATTCTTGGTAATTTACCTTCCTCATTCAACACTCTTGATGTAGTCTTTGACGTGTGACATGATTAGTAAAATTTTGCCCGTTCCATACTAGAATCATGATGCAGAGTTTACCCGGCCAGTATAGCAAAAGCTTTTCAAGAATTCTTAGTCTACACATTATTTTCATTCATTTCTTTCCACCAACGAAACTTTAATGGCATTTTTCCCCTTAGTGTAGCAAGAATCTATCAAATTCAAAGCGTCTAAAAGTCCGTCTGGACAGGGTCTGAATTTTCAATGCAACTTTTACATTTCAAAGATATGATGAATGCACATTTTTACATTTTTTAAAAAATTTTCTTGTTGTAATTTGAGTTAATATTAGCAGACAAGATTCCTGTGTAATGCCTTTTGAGATAGATCGTGTAGCTTAAAAGCCATGAAATACTTTGGAGCTGATAGTTTAACAATGCAAGTTCTGTTGATGATTTCAGGATGCCAAGAAAACTGATGAACTAGATGAATATAATGGTTCTGCAAATACAAACTCCCAGAATGCAGTTGATGCTTATTTGCCTCCTTGTCTTAGGCCGTCTTCTTTTGAAGTGGATGAGTTTGGTACATTGGAGCCATTGGTATCTTCAACGTGATCATATTATACCTCTTTTTTGTCCTGTAATCCCCATCTTTCGTTTTTAGGGTGTTTTTCCATTGGGAATATAAAATTTTTCAGAAGATACATTTCTGTGAGAAGACCAAAAACAAAAACAAAGCAAGTATAGAAGGGAAATTTTTTTAAAAATAATGTCAGAAATTTTGGAGGGAATTAGTATTCAGACAATGTGATCAAAATTGTTTGTATAGATTTTATTTCGTATTGTGTATTACATTCTCTGGAGGAAAAAAAAAATCCTAAACCGATAAAATCTGTGAATTACATGGTGCAGAAAGTTGTTTTTCACATTTGGGATTTTAGAGAATTTTCTTTGTATATTGACGGTTTGATTTTTCAATCACATAGTCAAAGCGTTTTACATGATATGGTTTATATATACAACTCCAGTAACTTGCTAAAAAAAAAACTGCTCTACTCTCCTAACGACCCTTATCTCTGGAATATTTCGTCTGTAAGATTGGATCAATTAGTGCCACCTCTCAACTAATGATCTGGCCTCTTTGTTCCAAGAAAGCTTCTGAGATGAATTACAAACTGAACTCCCTTTTTCTGCTATATTGGAGCTAACCACTGCTGCTGCAATATCACTTGATGTAATCATTGATCTTTTAATCAACTCTTTCTTCAACATAAACAAACACAGCTTTAGTAATCTGTTGTGCTCAAGCACAACAAATTATATGGTGGTTTTATGATTATATTTTTTTGGTTGGATATGCGCGCGCATGTGTTAGAGGATTTTTTTTATATTCTTTTTCTCTTTTTTTTTTTTCTCTCTCTCTCTCTCTTTGATTTCCGTTAGCGTCAGGTTTTTTTCCTTTTTTGGTCTTTCTTTTTTGTCCATTTTTCTTTCTAAATAATTCATTTTTTTAATGCTTTGAATTTTTTTAAAAAATTGTTAGAAATATTTTTAATTATTATTTTATTTATTTTATAATTAAATAATTTTTTTAATAATTTAATTAACGTAAAACGTGAAATTATATATAAAAAATTATATACAAATTGTCATATCATGCAAAATTTGAATTTATATCAAATAAAATAAGATTTCATATCAGGTAAGGTTTAAGGTTTAAATTCATATCAAGCAAACAAAGTTTCATATTAAGTAAAAATAGGGTTAAAGGTTTTTTTTTTTTTTTTTTTTATAGGAACATGTTTGTTGTATTGTTATAAAATTCTATAATACATGATATAAAATCATTTCTATCTGATATTAAACTCTGTTTTTGTATGATATGGAACCATTTGTTTATTTTCATATACAAACCCCTATTTTTGTATTGATATGAAAGTCTGTTATGCATGATATGGAATCATGTTTTATCTGATATGAAATTGTGTTTTGTATGGTATGAACCTTTTGTTTGTTTTCAGGTTGAAATGCAATTTTGGTCCCTTATAATAGGTATCACTTTTGGTCCCTTTTAATTTTACGGGGGCAATTTTGGTCCTCAACCTTAAATTTTTATTTTCAGTCATCAACCTTAAATTTAGTAGGTGTTTTGGTCATTTCTAACGGGAAAGTTGGTAAACTAATAGGCTGGCCATGTTTGACCGTTAATTAAGGACCCATTTGTGTAAAAAAAAAATTCAAGGGCTTTTGTATAATTTTTTTATCCGTAAACCCACTTTTTTAATTCAAACCCTAGCAATCATCCCCTTTTCCCTTTTCCCCTTTCCAGCCACCACCCCACCTTTACCTTAACCCAAGCGCCGCCCCGCCGCCAGCCTTCTACCACCCTCTCCTCCTCCTTCTTCTTCTTCCCGCCGCGAAACTCCGAAACTTCGAAACTCAAGGCTAGAGCTTTGAAGAAAATTAGTAAGGTCCCAACAATTGAAGAGTATAACATTCTATTGCGGCAATTCAAGATTAAATGCCATATGCTAGAGCCTGCAGTTGTTGAATATTTGGAGGACACATAGTTAATTCACAAGGAGAAGTTTTGTTGGGCTGAGACAAATCAATTTCTCTACTTTGGGAATACTTCCACCAACAGTGTTGAGACTTCTCATGCTACAATGAAAGATTGTCTGAATTTTTTGACCAATGCTCTTGACACGTTGTTCATTAAGATCGACTCTCATCTCACTTATCTGTTCCCTCACATTGGGTCATTTTAATCATTTACTTTTTTATGTATTTTATTTCACTCTTTTAATATTTATTTTTACATTTTTTTTACTATAACTTAACACAATAACAGTGCATCGCTTGAGGCTTCCACTTCCATGACATAAACCAGTATGATGGACTTCCCATACTGTTACTTGAACAAGGATGTGTCACACCACTGTTTGATGTTGGTCAGAAGATAAGTTGCAAGGATGAATATGTTGGCCAGCGACATGCTCAAGCAATGTGGATGCATGTGCAAGGCGACACATGAGATTCCGTGTGCTTGTGATATATTCAAAGCACAGGAATCAACGGAATATCAATTGATGTCATTTGTACATGAGTTCTGGAAGAGATTGACCATTGCACCATCTCAAGCAGATTCGAATACCATAAATGAGAACATCAGGTACTTTTTACATATGTATGTCAACAATAGAAATTAGATTTCATCTATATTAGTTTGAAAAAAGTGTTTTGAAATATTATATTTGATTTGAAGGTTTTTCCACGAGACTATGATTCCTACAGTCAGTATCAGTCTGTCCACTTTGGCGCGTAGGTTGAATCAGGTGTATGTAGAAGAGATGCACCCTGATATGTCTAGTGTTGGTGATCCAGGTGTGTCGGGGAACCAGAGAGGGCGGCCCCTGAATAGATTACATGTGCGAGTGGAGTGCACGAGAGAGAGCAACACGTGGCAGATGTGGTAGGGGTCGTTCGAATTCAGCCCGGCGCTCAACTGGGCGCACATCCAATCCCAAGTCGGATTCGGATGGCCATTCTCCATTACGAGAAGGTAACTATACAGTTTGTTTTGTTTTTTAACTTACATTATTTTTGTAGCATACTATTATTTTTTTTTTTTAGTTATTACTTGTGTACATTACTATTATATAAATTTGTAGGATTTTGATCAGATGTTCTATGTGTGCCTGAATTTTTTAGGCCTTACTGTACTGGCTGGTCGAACGTACGTGAGGACGACCATTGTGGTTTTCGAATCATTGCTACTTACCTTTTCAGAGACGAGAAATATTGGAAATTGGCTCACAAAACGTTGACTGAAGAGATTAATTCGCATCGACAGAGGTATCTGAAGGAATTAAAATCCTATCCGGGCCAAATCAAAAATCTCACTTTCGTGCTATGCATTCCAGAATCAGAGACTTTCGATCGAGCCCAAACTCTAAAATCAATTTCCATGAGCGGATGTAGACTTATACTTGTTAGATCTATTAAACGACACACTAAAAATTCAATCTTTAAATAAAGCGAAAACTAAAGATTGTGCCTTTGAAGCGTGTCCCTTAGCAAATAAGAAAAATCCAAGCTTTGATGTAAAAATCAAATCTTTGAAGCGAAACTCCACAAGAATCCTTTGGATGCCTCCAAGAAAACCCGGAAATCGTGTGGACAATTTTCTACTGGGTAGTACTCACAAAACCTACAAAGAGCAACCAAGAAAACCCCTCGAAAAGGACTCGAAAACCTGCCCAAAAGATCACTTGGCAGCAGCACAGCCCCGCCGCGATTTTGCGCTGAATCAGGTCACGATCTGCAGGCGGTGACCGCAGATTGGCGCGCCCAGACAGCAGCAAAACTTCGCTGAAAATCTGGACTATACACCGCCAGAAATCAAGAGCATCAATAGGATCTTTATGGGCTGAGTCCTTTTCAAGAAAGCGATATGTCAAGGTCGACTTCGAAAGAGATCTTCAATGAAGAAGATGAAATTCTCTCTCTAGACCTTTCTCACTCTAAAGGCAATACTTGTCTTGCAAGGTTTTCTAATGCTTTCTTTATGTGTAAGTTATCTATTTATAGGGAGTTCCAAAGGAGACCTAGTGGGCTTTTGAGTTGGATCTTACTAGTTAGATCTAATTGACTTTCTTAGTGTTCACTAGACGAGTCAATACTAATTAGCCCAAGGATTCTTTATTCGCCCACATCGTCAATTAAATATTAATCGACCCAATGATCATTTCGTAACTCACTTTGTCAATTCAATATTAATTAACCCAAGGATAAATATTTATTTAATCCACTTTTCCAATTAATCCAACTCATAATTAATTGTACCACTAATTGATCAATTATGGAACTACCGTTCAAAAATGAAATTACTTCGCGCACACTTTAATTATTCTTTTATCTCCACACGTCAAAGATATAGTGCTCTTTAATTTATTAATTTACTGAAAAATAAATTAATTGACTTCTTGCTATCCGAGATTAGTACCACTTGACCTTATTATTATACGTGACATAAGTCCACCGGCCGGGTTTAGTATAATAATCCTTACGAGCTCATCTCGGGAGCACCATCAATTCAGACGCACCGGTACATGATTTCTTTTCGACAAGCAATGGCACAATAAGAAATCAAACACGCATACCCAACTTACCGAGATCTATGCCTTAATTGACCGCACCCTTTGGCAAGTCAAAGTACATTATGTCTAACTCTTATGCCCGCTCTAGTTTAGGGATAAAGAGATTAGAATATAAGGCTCGAATTAAGTACAAAGATCAGTACAATTTAATTCGATCCTAAATAGGTCCTGCTCAATATGCCCCGACACATCCGTATAATTCAATTAGTCTAGACAAACTAATTTCTGAATAATACAATAATTTAAATAGTATGTCCAAACTGTCTTAGTTACGAGCATTATTTATATATCATAAATTTAACCAATGATAAGATCTACCATGTCACACCAAACACCTTATCATCTAGACATATGATATAAAGGGACAATTTATAATACTGAAACACAATCGATATGTAACTGAGAAATAGTTTTGCATACAAGCAAAGCTTTTCAGGATTTAAAACTAACAGTATCAGGGTGTATTTGATCTTTTGGAGGCTATGCCTGCTGATGGTCATCGTATAGGTGCGGTACTCAGGCGATTAGATTTTGAAGGTACAGATTTCAATATGGCCCATTGGATGTGTACACCTACCGACTTGTATCCCCTCGCCATGTGTGCAAATGCATTGGTAATCCATCTCAACAATACTGATAGTGATGCAAATTATTCTGTATTACCCTTGATTGCGACAGGTGGTGACACACAACCTGAAAGGGTAATAGCGATAGCTCACGTGAATAGGAATCATTATGTACGTGTAGATGTGGTGGATGATTGTCCTATCCCACCGTTGAACTTTGTTTGGCAACATGTATATCAAGCAAGCGGTGGTGATGATGGGCATATCGACCCATCCACTACAAAAAGTTAAATAATTAAAATTAAAATCTAACGAATTGAATTTACTAAATTTAAAATAAAGGTAAAAGTCTAACAAACTGAATTTATTAAATCGAAAATAATAGAACTAAATACTTAAAAACTCTGAAGCGGACCAACGAGGTCAAGCTGGAGCTGGCTGGGCATCAGGATCAACTTGGAGGACGTGCGGACATGATCGCTCTGTGAACCACTGGAGGTAGCCATCCACGCACAAACCACGGGGAACGGCCCCACCTGTAGGCTGCCTATCATTAAGTGATTTGCCAGAAGACACCGTACCAAACTCCTCTCACGCCAACTCTGCGTACTCTACTGCGTGCTTCACCACATATGGTTTTCCCAATGTATCCACGGTAAGTACCCTTATCAGGACGCAAGGGACGAGTAGGGACCCACTGAATGTAACCAAGCTGTCGCGCACACATGTCTGGCATATATGGCTCGATATAATCCCTATACGTAATCAGGCCTCAGTACAGGGTCCTCAGCGTCCGCGCCACACCTCGCGACCGTATGATATCCAGGTAACCTGTAAACATAATTTCCAATTAAATTAAAAAACAAGCAAATAAAACATCAATCAAATAAAATAATAATATGTATTTTTAATAAATAGTTACTTGTGCAATCAGGTGTCAGCTCGTCAAGCGCATGTCGAATGGATCTGAACCAATCCTCTGCACCGCGATGGGTGTCGACTGCCCACCTCAATGCTCGCGCATGCTTACTGTGCAATGGGAGAGGCCTCACATGTGGTCTAAAATCAGGAAAGTGCTCATAGATCTACGACGGAAGCAAAATCATGCACCCTGCCATGCTCTGTGTCCCATGCCTACTCGCAACACCTAAATGACAGTATAGAAATGCAAATGTCGAGGTGCCCCATGCCTTCTAACCCACCTGATCCATCCCCTTTCTAACCTGCACTACAGGGGCTGGCATAAACTTATTGGAACTATTGTCTGTAAAAAGACAAGTCCCAATAGTACTCCATAGAAAAGCAGCCACATCAGAATCTTCTCGGGCACACTCCAAACACATATCAATCACCAACTGCGTTGAGAACCCACTATTTTTGTAAAAATCCTTATCCAACCGCTCCTCAGTAGGTATCTCGAGCAAACCTCTGGAGTAGGAAAGTACGGTGGATGTCTCAGTCACCTTAGTGATCAATCGGCCCTCTACAGGGATGCGCAATATCTCCCACACATCGTGGAGTAAGATGGTCTTCTTTCTGAAAGGCAGGTGGAATGAATTAGTGTTCGGCTTGTTAGTGTATGTGCCTTTATGAGGGCTATTTATGTAAATAAACTTTGAGGGTTATTTATGTAAATAAGATATTTGTCGTTTGATTGATTATTTATCTGATGAGTTAATTTCATGAAATTATATTCTTGTGCATATTGAATTTCATGAAATTGATCCGCCAAAAGAAACACTCCATGGACTGTTAGATCATGAGTGATTCTTTTGAGTAGTACTCATACGAGGATCCTTAGACCAGAAATCATTGCATAGTCTTAGGTGAATTAGAGTGTGCTTTGACATATGCCTAACGGGACCGTAACAGGTTGCCAAGTACGGGTATGATTTGGTACACTATGAGTCACGCTAAGGTATGTAGGTGAAGTGATGGGACTACAAGTCTCTCTTAAATGAGAGATGATATCTTGGCCGCTTGATAGTGAACTGAGAAGTGCATGGCCGTGCCCAAGAAATGATAAGGGTTATCATTTGCTTGATTAAGATCAGTATCACTAAGAGATCAAGTAAAATGTTTAGCTATATAAGGATGATTGGTTCTATGCCTTATGCTAAACTTGATATCAGTGTAGAGGACATTACGTAGTATACTCGGAAGGTTGTGTTGAATCACCATTCGACCCTCCGTTCTGAATTGTGTAGTCATTATGTCTTGCTAGAGACCACTAATGATTTATGGATTAATTAATGAGATTAATTTATTCATTGACAATTTGGAATGGGCCTACAGGATCGCACATAAGTGAGTTCGATGATTCACAATTAATTAAATTGCCTGTAATAAGTATAAGAGTTATGCTTAAATAGATAATATTTAATTAAATGGTTTAATTAAATATTATTGAAGAGTTTTATGGTATTAATTAAAAGTTAATTAATTACCTGGGAAGAATTGAGTTGGGCTGACAAATCAAGGGACCTAATTGTGAATTAAGGTTCTTGACCCATCAGCCTAATCCATGGATCAATGGGTTGATCCATGGTGTTGGTTAAACCCAACTCAGTTAATAATTAATTATTATTAATTACTAATAGATACTTCTTAAACTTTTGAAAAAAAAAATCAGAGAAGTAACTGGGAGTTGAGAGTTGTTTTAACAAATTAGTTTTAAAACACGTTTTAAAAAAAAAATTATAAAAAAAGAAAGACTCTCTCTCATTTTTCAAGGACTGACTTTTCCAAGACATTCTTCTAGAGAAAAACATTTTCTTTTCGATAGGCATTTTTTTTGGCTAGCACCGGTTCTGAGAGACTCCAGTGCAAGAACATAGAGGCAATTCGTGTGAATTGTTTGCTGGCGCAATCTTCCCAAGGGATCCAGGTGACGAGCGCAACCGATTGCGCGTCGAGGGTAAGACCCGATTTCGTATAATTTAGGCTATTCCGTAGCATAATTTAGGAAATTATGCATGCCTAAAATCAACAGTGGTATCAAAGCCAGGTTAATTTTGTTTTAATTAAAAATGTTTTAGTTGAAACAAAAGGGTTTTAGAATCTGGAAGAAACAAAGGCCGGGTTTCTGGGTTCTTCAAAAAAAAATTTCCTTATGTTGCTTCTTTGGCCGAAAAACCGATTTTGTTCTGGTGTTTTCTTTTGGTAGCCGCGTCGCCGGGAAATCGGGCTGGACGGAATGGTTCCGTCCAAGCTTTGTTTTTGGTTGGGTATTTGGTTTGGGCTGATTTTAAGATTAGATTATTCATATTATTGCCGGAGAACCAAAGTTTTTTTTTCGAGAAAAAAAGGTTCAAAACGAATGGTCGTTCGTCAAAAAAATGGGCAAAATGAAAATTGATTTCTGGGTTTTGATGGCCGGAATCGTTCCGCCTTTGTTTTGGTCAGAATTGAAAATTTGTTTTATGGGCTGCTGATTGTTGTTTTTCATTTTCGTCGGAATCTGGGTTCGGTTTTGAAAGTTTTTTTTTTTTGCTTTTCGCTGGTTGCATGCTGGTTTGGATGCAGGGGAAATGTTCCTCGCGCTGGCTACTTCGTCGAGGCAGGGAAAATGTCCCTCGCGCCGTGGGGAAATGACGGAAATCATTTTCATCGGGTTCCTCGCGCCGACGGAGGTCTTCGAAGGCCGGTCGCGGGTTTCGTTTTCCTTCGTCGTTCGATGAGTTGCCGAGGTCGACTTCAATTCGATCGGGGTCAGACCGGGGCGAAGAGGCGACGTCCGACGCTGCAAGCAGCGCCGGAATAGGCAAAGAGTTCGCCGGAAAGGAAGACGGACGCCGGCTGCGCGAGTCCGGGAAGAAAGGAAGGAGGCTGCGAGAGGCTGGTTCCCTAATTGGGTGAAAAGACCAATTTGCCTGCCGCACTCCATAATCCCAAAAATGCCAGCGTTTAAAAGTGTTTTAAAATTTGCAAAAACAACCCTAGTAGTTTTAATCTTTAAAACCCTAGCCCGATAATTTTTGTTAATTACATATTTGCCCTAAAATTTTCAGAAAACTTAATTTTTCTGAATTTTAAAATTTGATAAAATTTTAATTTATGATTTAGGATAAATTAAAAGATATTATCAGATTTTAATTGATAAGATTTAATTATTAAGATAAAATAAAATCTTATGAAATAGTTAAGATAGGATTAGATTTGAATTTAATTCCTATCCTATAGAATTTTAAAATTTAGAATTTTGAATAATTATCTTAATGAGATTAGGATAATTAGAAATATTTAAATTTTAAAATTTGAAAGATTATCTTAATAAAATTAGATAATTAGATGAATAAATAAATAATTAATTAATAAGATTAGTTAATTAATTATTATGGTTTGATTTATTTATTCATTTTTCCGAAATAATGTGTTATTTATTTAAAATGTTTAAATAATTGCACGCATTATTGGTATGTCCATGCATCATTCGATTAAAATGAATGAACATGGGATTGATTAAAATTGATCATAACACGATCAATTTTAATAGTGTAAGAGTTACACAATCCCTAATTAAATGATTCAGCTTAATAAAATTGGCTTGTATGAAGCATATGCATTTGTGTGTTTTTCTATGCATGAATTGGGCTTAAAATTTATTATTTAAATTTTTTGGGCCTGCGAGCCATTTTAAAATTGGGCATGCGTGCCTATTAAATAATTATGTAATAGTTAGGCCCAAAAGGAGGTTCCGAAGGAGTCCATGGTGGAGCCCAGGAACGGAAGCCCAAAAAAAAAGGCCCTGTAATAGATTAGAGCCCAATTCATCGCATTTCCGCAATTTTATTTTATGTTTTGTGAATGATTGAAAACGACAATGCATGTTAAGCCGTTCAAAATAAAATTCCTAAATACCTAAGTCTAAAATTGCTTCCATACTTGGGGGCTCGTCAAATCGTCGAACGTCTTGGACTTGGAGAGCCCAAGGGCCTCAGATTTTCTTCGTGAGGCGAGTTGTCATGTAATAAAAGCCCAACTTTACTCATTACCACTATAGTGTGAAAAACTGTTTGGGTCTTTATTGATATGAGGCTTCAAGGGATGGTTTGACTTAGGAAAATTGGTCCTAGTTGACCCGATAAGTTGACTAGGATTGAATTTGCAATGATAGGATGGTGTCAAACATTTGGAATGTTCATCCTATCACCGAAAAGTTGCATAGTGATGTAATTGGAAATCGTTAAATTACATAGGGATGTAATTTGAACGTTGCCTACCAAAAGAGCCCAATCCATACGATACTTGCCAAAGCAAGCCTGTGGTTAACTCTTTGTGGATTTTCGGCCCACAATCTAGCACCAACACAAAATTGTTTGGGATTTCAATTTTGGCTATTGTAGAAAATATTTTAAAACTCATTCTAATATTTTTCATTTTTCTTTTGTAGAAATGGCATCTACTAGCACTAATACATCTAATCTCACTCTAAGAAGCATTTTGGACTAAGAAAAACTTGTTGGTCCAAACTTCTTAGATTGGGAAAGAAACTTGAGAATTGTTCTCAAACAAGAAAGGAAGCTAAATATCTTAGACGCTGCTTTACCTGAACCACCTATAAATGCTACGGCTACTGTTCAACGAGCATGGGAAAAGCTGAAAAGTGATTCCGATGACGTGACATGTCTGATGCTCGCGACTATGTCAGGCGAGCTTCAGAAACAATTCATGAATTCGGAAGCGTTCCAAATTTATGTGTCACTAACGAAAATGTTCCGTGAACAAGCCCGTAACGAAAGGTTCGTTACGATAAAAGCATTGATATCGTGCAAGATGGCAAAGGTTTCGTTAGTAAGCACGCATTTGATCAAGATGAAGGGGTATATTGATACCCTAGAGAGATTAAATGCACCTCTTGCGAGAGAGTTAGCCATTGACATCATCTTGGCTTCACTGCCTGATGATTACAATGACTTCGTGATGAACTACAACATGCATAACATGGAGACGACGATTCCTGAGCTCCATGGAATGTTTAAAAATACTGAGTAAACCCTTCGGAAGGCAACGCCAGTACTTGTTGTAGAGAAAGGTAAGGGCAACAAGAGAAAGTTTAAAGGCAAGGCAAAAGTTGCTGAAAACAAGAAGCCTCGCAGTAAGACTGCTCCTAAGGCTCAGCCTCAAACTCCTCCTGCTAAGAAAAATGCACAGAAGGACGCTGTATGTTTCCATTGCAATCAGAAGGGGCATTGGAGAAGAAACTGCAAGCTGTTTCTTGAAGAGAAGAAACAGAATCCTTCGGCTTTAGGTATCTTTGTTATTGAAATTAATCTTTCTATGTCCACCTCATGGGTATTAGATACCGGATATGGGGCTCACATTTGTACTAATATGCAGGGACTGAGAAATAGAAGGATGACAAAGAAAGGCGAATTAGATCTCCGAGTGGGCAACGGGGCAAGAGTTGCAGCTGTTGAAGTTAGAGATTACACTTTGTATTTGCCTTCCGGTTTAAACATTGTTTTAGAGAATTGTTATTATGTACCTACTATGAGTTGGAATATTATTTCAATTTCTTGCTTGGATATTAAAGGATTTCGTTTTATTATTGGTAATAAATCGTTGTCTTTATATCAAAAAGATGTTTTATACGGAGTGGCGAATTTGTGCAATGGCCTATATATCTTGGATTTGACCCAAGAGAAACCGGTTTATAACATTGAAAAGAAAGCCAAATTAGTTCAATCTAATTTAAGTCCAACATATCTGTGGCATTGTCGTTTAGGCCATGCAAATGAGAAGTGAGTTCAGAGACTTCATAAGGATGGAGTGCTTGGGTCATTTGATTTCGAATCATATGACACATGTGAACCCTGTTTGCAAGGCAAAATGACGAAGAGTCCTTTCAGCAAGAAAGGCTAGAAGACTAGTGAGCTATTGGCTCTAATACATACGGAAGTATGTGGACCAATGAGCACACAAGCCAGAGGTGGATTTGAATACTTCGTGACTTTTACCGATGACAATAGTAGATATGGTTATGTCTACTTAATAAGGTACAAAAGTGAAACTTTTGAAAATTTCAAAGAGTTTAAAAATGAAGTAGAAAATCAGTTAAATAGAAGGATTAAGGCTATTCGCTCCGATCGGGGAGGTGAATACCTTAGTGATGAGTTCGATGGCTATCTAAAACAGTGTGGAATTGTTTCACAGCTGACTCCACCAGGAACACCTCAATGGAATGGTGTATCCGAGAGGAGGAATCGGACCTTATTAGATATTGTTTGATCTATGATGGGCCAAGCGACTCTTCCTATGTCCTTTTGGGGTTATGCCCTCCTTTCAGCAGCCTACTTACTAAATCGTATTCCATCTAAGGCAGTAGATAAGACTCCATATGAGATGTGGACGGGTCAAAAACCCTATATGTCCTATCTACGAGTTTGGGGTTGTCAAGCTCATGTAAAGCGTTTACAAAGTAGTAAGCTTGAACCTAAAACTGACAAATGCCTGTTTGTAGGATATCCTAAGGAAACAAAAGGATATCAATTCTACAATCCAACTGAGAACAAAGTGTTTGTTGCTCGAGGAGCCACTTTCTTAGAGAAAGATTTTCTCTACAAGAAAGACAGTGGGAGTAGAATAAATTTTGAAGAGGTTCAAGAACCACAAGAGAATGTAGAACGATCTACAGAAACTCAGATGGAAGTTGACATGGGAACTCATGAAGATGAGCAGCCTGAGTCAACAACACAAGAACCTAAAAGGTCTAGTAGATCTCGTCATGAACCCGAGAGATACGGATTTCTCGTGACTGACGATCAAGATTTGATCTTGGTGGATTCTAATGAGCCCGTGACCTAGAGACAGGTTTTAGAAAGTCCAGATTCAGATAAATGGCTACAAGCAATGGAATCTGAAATGCAATCCATGAGGGACAATAAAGTATGGACTTTGATTGATCCTCCTATTCAGGCAAAGGTTGTCGATTGCAAGTGGATTTTCAAGTTAAAACCTGGCGGGATCTTCAAGGCACGACTAGTGGCCAAAGGTTTTAGACAGACTCATGGTATAGACTATGATGAAACCTTCTCCCCTGTCATGATGCTCAAGTCCATTCGGACTATGCTCGCCATAGCTGCATATTATGACTATGAGATATGGCAGATGGATGTTAAGACGGCTTTCCTAAATGGAAACCTACTCGAGGATGTTTACATGAAACAACCCGAGGGATACATAGATCAAGAGCATCCAAATCATATATGCAAGCTTCAGAGGTCCATCTACGGACTAAAGCAAGCATCTCGGAGTTGGAATCTTCATTTTGACGAGGCAGTAAAAGGTTACGGCTTCATAAAGAACGAAGATGAGCCTTGTGTTTACAAGAAGGTTAGTGGGAGCAAGATAGTTTTCCTTGTCCTATATGTGGACGACATCCTACTCATAGGAAATGACATTCCCATGTTGAAAGATATCAAACAATGGTTAGGGAGTGTATTTTCTATGAAAGACTTAGGAGAAGCTGAAATGATACTGGGTATCAAAATCTATAGAGATAGATCAAAGAGGCTTCTAGGACTAAGTCAAGAAGGGTACATAGACAAAATATTGAAGAGGTTCAATATGTCTAACTCTAAGAATGGTATGGTACCATTCAGACATGGCCTTCTCTTGAACAAGAACCAAGGTCCTTCAACAAGAGAGGAGAGGGATACAATGAGTAGAGTTCCATATGTTTCGGCAATAGGATCTATCATGTATGCCATGTTGTGTACCCGCTCGGATATCGCACATGCACTGAGCATGACTAGCAGATACCAACAAGATCCTGGAATGGATCATTGGACTGCAGTCAAAGCAATCCTAAAGTACTTACTAAGAACTAAAGGATTAATGCTAGTGTATGGAGGACAAGAACAGCTTATTGTACAAGGTTACGCTGATGCTGCTTTCCAAACAGATCAAGATGACATGAAGTCACAATCAGGCTATGTGTTTAGTCTGAATGGCGATGCAATAAGTTGGAAAAGCTCAAAGCAAGATACAACAGCCGATTCTACAACAGAATCCGAGTACATTGCTGCATCAGATGCTGCAAAGGAAGCTGTTTGGTTGAGAAAGTTTGTGTCAGATATCGGAGTGATACCAAGTATCCAAGATCCGATAGAACTTTTCTGTGACAATAACGGGGTCATCGCATCAACTAAAGAGCCTCGGTCACACCAGAAAACCAAACATATACTCAGAAGGTTTCACCTTATCCGAGAGATCATTGATCGAGGAGATGTGAAAGCGTGCAAAATAGGGTCAGACGACAATGTAGCAGATCCTCTAACAAAAGCTCTACCGCAGTCAAAGTTTGATAGACATGTAATAGAGCTTGGTCTTAAACAGTTTAGGACATAGCCCTTCAACGGGCAAGTGGGAGATTGTTGGTGTATGTGCCCTTATGAGGGCTATTTACGTAAATAAACTTTGAGGGTTATTTATGTAAATAAGATATTTATCGTTTGATTGATTATTTATCTGATGAGTTAATTTCATGAAATTATATTCTTGTGCATATTGAATTTCATGAAATCGATCTGCCAAAAGAAACAGTCCATGGACTGTTAGATCATGAGTGATTCTTTTGAGTAGTACTCGTACGAGGATCCTTAGACCAGAAATCACTGCATAGTCTTAGGTGAATTAGAGTGTGCTTTGACATATGCCTAACGGGACCGTAACAGGTTGCCAAGTACGGGTATGATTGGGTACACTATGAGTCACGCTAAGGTATGTAGGTGAAGTGATGGGACTACAAGTCTCTCTTAAATGAGAGATGATATCTTGGCCGCTTGATAGTGAACTGAGAAGTGCATGGCCGTGCCCAAGAAATTATAAGGGTTATCATTTGCTTGATTAAGATCAGTATCACTAAGAGATCAAGTAAAATGTTTAGCTATATAAGGATGATTAGTTCCATGCCTTATGTTAAACTGGATATCAGTGTAGAGGACATTACGTAGTATACTCGGAAGGTTGTGTTGAATCACCATTCGACCCTCCGTTCTGAATTGTGTAGTCATTATGTCTTGCTAGAGACCATTAATGATTTATGGATTAATTAATGAGATTAATTTATTCATTGACAATTTGGAATGGGCCTACAGGATCGCACATAAGTGAGTTCGATGATTCAGAATTAATTAAATTGCATGTAATAAGTATAAGAGTTATGCTTAAATAGATAATATTTAATTAAATGGTTTAATTAAATATTATTGAAGAGTTTTATGGTATTAATTAAAAGTTAATTAATTACCTGGGAAGAATTGAGTTGGGCTGACAAATCAAGTGACCTAATTGTGAATTAAGGTTCTTGACCCATCAGCCTGATCCATGGATCAATGGGTTGATCCATGGTGTTGGTTAAACCCAACTCAGTAAATAATTAATTATTATTAATTATTAACAGATACTTCTCAAACTTTTGAAAAAAAAAAATTAGAGAAGTATCTGGGAGTTGAGAGTTGTTTTAACAAATTAGTTTTAAAACACATTTTAAAAAAAAATTATAAAAAAAGAAAGACTCTCTCTCATTTTTCAAGGACTGACTTTTCCAAGACATTCTTCTAGAGAAAAACGTTTTCTCTTTGACAGGAACTTTTTTTGGGTAGCACCGGTTCTGAGAGACTCCAGTGCAAGAACGTAGAGGCAATTCGTGTGAATTGTTTGGTGGTGAACGCAATCTTCCCAAGGGATCCAGGCGACGAGCGCAACCGATTACGCGTCGAGGGTAAGACCCGATTCCATATAATTGAGGCTATTCCGTAGCATAATTTAGGAAATTATGCATGCCTAAAATCAACACGGCTGCCGCATCTCAATGAAAGCATTGATGACAGGCTCATCAATGGTTTTGTGCATAGTGCGAGGAATGTGTCCAAGCCCAGTCTGACTCAAAATCTGGGCCCCCTTGTCTGTCATAGCTGCAACCCAAGCCTCAAACCTATCATACATGTTCCCCCTATTATGACACATAAGATGGTATCTAATAGGCTGGCCCTGCTCCCAATACTTCGATACGACGTGCCCTAAAAAGTTATGAATCATACTATCATCTATAGGGCCACCAGGAACAGGCTCTCTAACCAACCAACTCGTGTCCTCCTTAATGCGCTTTCTAGGATGAACTAAATTTAACAAATATAAAACTCATATAAATATATATACAAAATATATAATTCAACAAATAACTATTTAAATAAATAATCAAATAAATAAATAAATAACTAATTTAACAAATAACTACATAAACAAATTTACTAATTAAATAAACAAATAATTATATAATCAATTAATAAATTAAAATAATTAATTAATTAAATAACTACTTTAACAATTAACTAAATAAACAAATTTACTAATTAAATAAATAAATAATCAAATAACAAATTAAATAATAAAATAACAAATTAAATCAAATAACAAATTAATTCAAATAACATATTAAATCAAATAAAAAATTAAATCAAATAACAAATTAATTTAAATAACATATTAAATCAAATAACAAATTAAATCAAATAACAAATTAATTCAAATAACATATTAAATCAAATAACATATTAAATCAAATAACATATTACATCAAATAACTAATTAAATCAAATAACTAAGTTAAATAACTAATTAAATTAAAAACTTATTTTAACGTAATCGAGCATGTACCTGAAGCAGGGTCGACCTGCTCAAACAGTCCGCCGCCTGGGTTCCAATACCGGATGTTTTTCTCGACGTGGGGATGATCAGGGTCACCTCCATAAGTATCTCGCTCCCCCTCATCATCGTGCTGCTCCCTCTCCTCCTCGAGCTGCTCATCCTCTTCCTCGTGCTGTTGCTCCTCCTCCCCGTGCTCATCATACTCCTCCTCAGAATCAGTATCAGAATAATGCTCATCTGTCAAGTAAAAGGATGAGTCGTCTGTCCCTCGCCCTCCATCTCCTCGTCCTCCACCTCTACCTCACCTCTATAAGTATCTCGCTCCCCCTCATCATCGTGCTGCTCCCTCTCCTCCTCGAGCTGCTCATCTTCCTCCTCGTGCTGTTGCTCCTCCTCCCCGTGCTCATGATACTCCTCCTCAGAATCGGTATCAGAATAATGCTCATCCCTCAAGTAAAAGGATGAGTCGTCTGTCCCTCGCCCTCCATCTCCTCGTCCTCCACCTCTACCTCCGCCTCCAACTTGACCTCCGTCTCTAATAGTAATATCTCCGCCTGTCCCTCAGCCTCCACGTCCACCTCTGCCTTTCCCTTGGCCTCCTCTCTAAACTGGCACTTCCTGCCTTGTAGCAGAAGCTGTAGGATGCTATCTATCCACGACCGGTTATACTTTAGCGTCACCCTAAATAACATTTAAACATACGCATTAATAATATAAACATTTTATTTCAAATTAAATCTGTAAAATAAGTTAGAATTGACCAAAAATAATAAAACGCTCCTAAATAATGTTTGGCTTTTGGTTAAACGTTATTTTTCAACATTTGACCTAAAGCCAAACGCTACATTTTAATGTTTGACTTTCGGTCAAAAGTTACTAAAAAATGTTTGACCGAAATCCAAATGCTAAAATGTAGTGGTTTGGTTATTCCAAAACGTTTTGGTATCCCAAAACGTTACGCGATCGCGTTTTGGAATAACCAAATCGCGACACTTTAGAGTTTGTGATACGGTCGAATGCACCGAATTGCATTTTTTTGAAACCAAAACGGGATATTTTCGCGTTTTTACATAACAAAAATGAGTACAAACCTGTAGCGTTTTTTACCCACAAAATCACAAAAATGCGACATTTATAATGAATGAGATAAAATGAACAAAAATTTTTCGGATTTAATCGAGCATGTACCTTACTAGTCATTGGACCTTTGCCCACGCCGTGTCTTTGTGACAATTCACCTCGTCCCACATCTATTTCATGATTTTTGGCCGAAGAAACTTTGACAAAATGCGTTTTTGGAGTTAGGGTTTTAGAGAAAATGAAAACAAAACTTAAAAATGTCATTGTTTTGGTCGAAAGGCCCTTTTTAAACTGAGCATGTCCAGAAATACACTTATTTAGCGAGCGAGCCATGGCATAAACGCTCCATTTTAGGGAGCGAGCCATGGCGGAAATGCTCCGGTTTAGCGTTTTGGTAATAACAGAAACGTTAAAGTGTAGCAATTTTTGTTAAATTCTTTTAACCTATTTAGCGTTTTTGTATTCAATAAGAGTCATCGCGCGACGTTTCTGTATCGTACGAACATTTTTTTTTTTTTTTTTTGTTAGTTTAGAAATGCTTTTTTGTAGTGTTTTCAAGCGTTTTTAGCCGAATTTAAATCAAATTTGTACAGAAGGCCAGTTTGGGAATTTCATAATTATTTTGATTTATTTTTGTGATACGAGTAGCAAAAAAGTTATACAAATAGCAAATCAGATTGTTTAACCCAAATATGTGCTCTTCATGGATGACTTCTTTATGATGGGCACCTTCAAGGTTGGTTGATAAGAGTATGGACCTTCAGATGATATCACCCCCCCTCCCCTCCCCTCCCCTCCTGCCCCCCAATCTTGAAAAAGATTTGTCCTCAAATCTTGAAAACTTACATTGAAACAAAAAGAAGGATTAGTAAACATTATATGTTTATGGTTCCTAACCGTCTTACTTAGACTAATTGTGGACTTAATTCCACCCCCTCGAATCAACGTGATTACTTGTCAATAAATAATAGCCGATTAACGAATAATTAATCGTGGCTTGAGATTTTTAATTGATTTGACTAATTCGATTTAGTTATTTACGTAAATAGAATAAGATTAATTTAGCCATCATTAAATTAACTATTAGCAATTTTATGGATTTAAATGAATACGCTCGATTTAATTATTATAAAATTTATCGAATAAGTTGTAAACGAAATTATGGAAATTAGGAATTCTAGGGAAATAAATTTAGTAATTAAATTTATTAAGTGAAAACATGTAAAGAGAAAAGTATATTATAGAAAAAGGAAAAGAAAAGGAAATTACATGGGCGTGGAGAGGATTAGTGGTATAATAACAATAACGATAATAATAAAAACAATAATAAGGGGCATACTGGCTAGGGGTGTAAATGAACTGAGCCGCTCGCGAGCTATTAGCGAGCCGGCTCGGTCAAAGCTTGGCTTGAGTTCGGAGTTGACCGAGCTCGAGCCGAGCTCGAACTCGGCTCGTTAAGGTAACAAGCCGAGTTCGAGCATGTAATATATAGGCTCGACGAGCCTAACGAGCTTATATATTATATATATATATTTATTTATTGGGACTTGCTATTTGTATCACAAAAAAAAATCAAAATATTTATGAAATGACGAAAATGGCCTTATGAAGGAAAAAGGTAGAAAATGGCTAAGTAAATGTTGAAAATTTTTGGTGCGTTTTTTGTCCCGTACTACAATATCAGTTTTTTTAGACATTTTTTGACGTGGTCCTAGTGTTTTGAGACGTTGTGCTACTTGTTCTGAGACGTGGTATACTGTCTTTGTGAAAAAAATCAGTTTAAATTCACATGAATGGATGTAGACATTTTTTGACGTGGTTATAGTTGTTCTGAGTCTGAGACGAGTTGAGATGTTTTGTGCAAAAAATCAGTTTAAATACACATGCATGGATGTAGACGTTTTTGGACGTGGTGCTAGTTATTTTTGACGTTGTTCTAGTGTTATGAGACGTGGTGGACTATCTTTGGGGGAAAAAATCAGGTTAAATTCACATGAATGGATGTAGACGTTTATGGACGCGGTTCTAGTTGTCTTTGACGTGGTGGGTTGTCTTTGTGAAAAAAATAGCTTAAATTCACATGAATGGATGTAGACGTTTCTGGACGTGGTGCTAGTTATTTGAGACGTGGTTCTAGTGTTATGAGACGTGGTGGACTATCTTTGCGGAAAAAAATCAGTTTAAACTCACATGAATGGATGTAGAAGTTTATGGACGTGGTTCTAGTTTTCCTTGACGTTGTGGGTTGTCTTTGTGAAAAAAATTGCTTAATTTCACATGAATGGATGTAGACGTTTCTGGACGTGGTGCTAGTTATTTTAGACGTGGTGATAGTGTAATGAGACGTGCTGGACTATCTTTGGTGAAAAAAATCAGAGTAAACTCACATGAATGGATGTAGAAGTTTATGGTCGTGGTTCTAGTTGTCCTTGACGTTGTGGGTTGTCTTTGTGAAAAAAAATAGCTTAAATGCACACGAATGGATGTAGACGTTTCTGGACGTGGTGGAGGTTATTTTTGACGTGGAGCAAGTGTTATGAGACATGGTACACCCCTAAAAAAATTATAGTGATATAATAATAAAAATACAAATACTTGTGAATAAAATATTATTATTACTGTAAATTGGAGTATTACATATGAAGTCACTGTTAGCAAAAAAAATAAATAAACAAAAAATTTAGCAACTTCATGAACCCTCTCGTACACTTGTTCTGCTCAATATTCTTCTTCAGGAACTGGAACCTTGGGATGCTCTGTTAAAATCCATGTAAACTCTTAGAATGCACAAATAAGAGAAGCTAAAAAATATAGGATTGAGCTTACTTTGATGAAATTGTAGACGTTGGAAGATAAATTTCTTGATAGGTCTTATCCTTCTGTAACAAAATAACAAATATAAAGAAACAGTGTTACCACCAACTTAGTAAATAAATGAAATGAAACTAATCAACTTTATTAGTAAAACTTACTTTTATCTTGTGTTTAATTCCATTGGAGTATCTAAGCCAATCCCCTCCACAAAGTAAGACCTGCACTGTCTCAGGGGAAAGTGAGGCACGATAAGAATCAATCACCCTTGTCCCCGCACTGAATGTTGCTTCAGAAGCCACTGAACTTACAGGGATAGCTAAAATATCAGCTGCCATCTTAGATAATATAGGATACTGTATCCTATTCATCTTCCACCACTCTAAACAAGAAAAATTTTCAGGAATCTCATTGTTCTTGAGGCGTGGCTTTTCTAAATAGTCTACCAATTCAGATTTTTTAGGCTCCACGGTCTCAATTTGTGCACAATATTCATCAAAATCATCCCACTTACCCCGCGAGGAAAGGTGCTGCTGATCTTCAAAACTACTAGCAGGACCAAAACTATTAGAATTCGCCGGAAGTAAACTTCTACTAGAAGTATTTTCAACCACATACCCTTCATAAAGCCGATGAAGTGCATCTTTCACCTTATAAATGTTGTCTTGTGCCTCACCCTCAGAATATAGTTTAGGAAAACAAAATTCAACAGCAAGCATTTTCATTGTTGGATCAAGCACTGCAGCTATAGTCATTAACAAATTACACTCCCCCCAATATTTGTCAAACTTATCTTTCATCTTGCCAACTAATTCTCTAATGAAATCATCTTCATGATAAGCATGCTTGTCCAATGTTGATTTAATTTTTTGAACTTCTTTCAGAAACAAATTGGAGGTAGGATAGTCAGTACCTGAAATGATATGAGTTGCTGTCCAAAAATTTTCCAAAATAGAGCAAATCTTTTCAGCTTTATCCCAATCTTCATTTAAAGGGCAGCAACAATAATTTAGATCACGTTGGCTCAGTATTTCAAAAACCTCCCTAAACTTGAGGGCGCAACTCAACATCTCAAAGGTAGAGTTCCATCTTGTCTTGCAATCACGAATCAATTTTCTATCTTTCAATGATAATTGTTGTGCAATCTCTGTAAATTGTAGACATCTGACCTCTGAACGATTAACATATTCCACGCTTTCTTTCACATCTTCAATAAGATCTCCAATCTGCTTTAATCCATCCTGAACACATAGGTTCAATATATGTGCACAACAACGCACATGAAATAACTTTCCTCCACATGGCAAAACTCTTGACTTTTGAATGGTATTCTTCATATTTTCAAGAGCAACATTATTACTGGAAGCATTATCAACAGTAATACTGAATACCTTTTTCTCAATATCCCAATCCTTCATGCATTTGAATAATGCATCACAAATTTGGATACCTCCTCTTGGTGGTGGAATGTTGATGAAGCTTAAAACTCTCTTCTGCAATTTCCAAGAGAAGTCAATCCAGTGGCCAGTAACAACCATGTATTCAATCTTTTGATTTTTTGATTTCCAGCAATCCGTAGTCAAACTTATCTTGCTAACTCCCGCAAGACTTTTCTTTAACTTCTTCTTTTCAATCTCAAATATTTTGTAACAGCCAGTTCTACACGTGTTTCTAGAAATTTTTTTCCACTCTGGATGTCCTCGCTTCATCATCAAGTTAAATCCATCCTCTTCCAAAATGGTAAATGGATGCTCATGCATCATAATCCAATGGGAAGCTGCCTCTCTCATTTGTTCCATGTCAAACTTACCAGAATGCAGAAGAGACATAGAAGTTGATGGCAAATCAGTTGGCATAAAATTCAACTTTTGTTGTTCAGAAGATACCTTCAAATTCAGTTTTCTCTTCACACATCCATCTCTGTGTCTCAACAAACTACTTGTGGCCCCTAAAGTACGAACAAGTATAGTATGACAATGGATACATTTTGCTTTCTTCTTCCCATCCTCTATGCATTCTTCAAAATCATCCCAAACTTTTGAAGTTTTCTTCCTTTTATTGGTTTGAAAAACCTCTTCATTTTCTACTGCGGTATCTTTCTGCTCCCCAAAACCATGTGATCTTGCTGAATTCAACTCCATATCTCTCATAGTGTTGGTTTGATTTTGAAGTTCATCATCCATCTTGTTACTTTCTGCAACACCACTAGCACTTGTAGTTAGGGGAGGAGGATTTCCTGTACTCATAATGACGAACTCAACTGCAAGACAAAAAATTCAAGATCTCAAAGGTTTAGCCAAATAAAAAAAATAGAATGCAAGAATAAAATTCAAGATCACAAGACACCGGAAGGCGGTGGTTCGCGGTGGAACACAGTGGCGGCAAGGGTTTATACCAAATCGAAATCCGACTAACAAAATCAACACCAATCGGTGGGTTTTTCTCGCAAGTATATGAGGAGTATTCCAATGGTGACGTGCGACCCGAAACACGGCAGGGAGTGGTCAGAAATGGTGGCGCGAAGCGACGGGGAGAGAGAAAATTGGGCAGAGAAGAGAGGGATATCGACGAGTAAATGGTGGGAGAAATGAATTAGGAGAGGGATATCGGCGAGGAAATGGCGGGAGAAATGACTTAGGAGAGGGATATCAGCGAGGAAATGGCGGGAGAAATGACTTAGGAGGAGAGGGATATCGGCGAGGAAATGGCGGGAGAAATGACTTAGGAGAGGGATATCGGCGAGGAAATGGCGGGAGAAATGAATTAGGATTAGGGTTAAAGGATAGTTACTTGCCTACAAAATGAAAAATTTTAAAAATATTTAATATTATAACATAAATTAACACGTTATGGGACGTAACTGGACGTTTCCGGACGTGGCTGGACGTAGCTGGACATAGATGGACGTATCTAGATGTGGCTATAGTTGTTTTGGACGTAGAGAGACGTGGTAGAATATGTCCTGTGAAAAATTCAGCTAAAAGTCACAAGCATGGATGTAGACGTTTCGGGACGTGGTGCTAGTGATTTTTGACGTGGTTCTAGTTGTGCTGACACGTCTACATCTATTCATGTGAATTTAAACTGATTTTTTTCACAAAGACAGTCTACCACGTCTCAGAACAACTAGCGCCACGTCTCAAAACACTATAACCACGTCCAAAAATGTCTACATCCATGCATGTGAATTTAAACTGATTTTTGCACAAAACATCTCAAATCGTCTCAGAACAACTAAAAACACGTTAAAAAAAACGTCTATATCCATTCATGTGAATTTAAACTGATTTTTGCCATAAAGACAGTCTACCACGTCTCATAACACTAGCACCACGTCTCAAAACACTATAACCACGTCCAAAAATGTCTACATCCATGCATGTGTATTTAAACTGATTTTTGCACAAAACAGCTCAACTCGTCTCAGAATAACAAGAAACATGTAAAAAAAAATTCTGATGTGGACCGAAATGTGTATAATCTATTATCTAAGGGTTTTGAAAAGATAAAACAAATAAAACGGCTATACAATTCTCATAAATGATCATGATCCCATATCTAAGAGTTGTAATGAGATAAAACAAATAAAATGACCATTCAACTCTTAGAAATGTTTATGATATCTGTCAATTTTTTTGAAGAAGTTTTGTTTTTTTAAATGGTTTTTGAAAGTGAATGGCTCACCACGTCCATCCACGTCCCACAACGTCCAGTAAAATACTAACGCAACGTCTAATATGCAAAGAGAAAGTTTAAGATACTGATATTTGAAGAAAAAAAAATGAAATTTTATTAAAATTATTATTACAACTCATTGTTATCTACACTTGAGGCATCATCCTCGTCAAGCAGAATGGCAGAGATGTCTCCAAGATATTCAGGGAGTGGAACCACTTCATCATGATGGGATTGTAGGATTCCAGACATTTCGCACATGTCCATGACGAGGCTGGGGTAAAGGATACTCCGAGTCCACCTATTTGATAAGCCAACATCTTCCATGTAGTATTTGATGATGTTGCCCCAATTGATACTTTTTCTTGCATTTGTTGCAATTAAAAGTGCCAAACCGAATGGCTTGGAGACTTGTCCTGCAGCGACATTGTAACGAAGGAACGTGTACAATATTTTTGCAAAACTGTTCAGATCTTCCAATCTGATCGTCCAATAATTGGTTGGGACATTAATGTTTTGCTTTAATACTGCTCGGACTTTCTCCATGGTTGGTTGGAAACGGGCAATATCATCATGTTTTAAAGACTGAGGACCCAAGTTCCTGATGCCCAAGTGGGCGTTGATGGCTTGAGTAGTTATTCTGATTGAATGTTCTCTGACGTAAACTGTATTTAGTCTATTTCTATGATGCAGACCATCATATAACTCTAGGACCAGCGATCTGTTTACTTGTTGGTTGTTCATCGGCATCAATCCACTCCAATGATTTCTGAAGAGAAACATTCGGAGTTCAGAATGAGGTTCTACGCTGAACATATGTTTCATTGGCATTTGTTCAAGCGGGAGTGATGGAGGCATTAGTGGTTGCGGGTCCTGGTTTTCTTCGAATATGTTCATGCTTTCAAGAATATAACGACTGGCCATTGGAAAGTGAAGAAGTTTTTGGGATTGGTGTGTTTGATAGGGAAGAAGGAAAGCGAAGTAATTTTTAAGTTCTATGAAAGTGAATGTGAAACATTGTTTTAGCATTAGTTTTATAGGAGTGGATAGTTTTCTTGTTTGAAACGAAGGTATGCTTGGAAAGTCGTACGGTTTTTTGTTCGATGCAGTTAATGAAGTTTTAAAGAAGCGTCTGTTTGTATACTCAACGTCTCTACAATTGGGCAGAGAAGTTTTAAAGACGCGTCTTTAATGAAGTTTTAAAGACGCGTCTGTTTGTATACTCAACGTCTAAACACCACGTTTTCGGACGTGGCTGGACGTAGCTGGACGCATATAGACGTGGCGATAGGTTTTTTGGACGTTGAGAGACGTGGTAGACTATGTCCTGTGAAAAATTCAGCTAAAAGTCACACGCATGGATGTAGACATTTCGGGACGTGGTGCTAGTGATTTTTGACGTGGTTCTACATCCATGCATGTGAATTTAAACTGATTTTTGCATAAAACATCTCAAATCGTCTCAGAACAACTAGAAACACGTAAAAAAACACGTCTACATCCATTCATGTGAATTTAAACTGATTTTTGCCACAAAGACAGTATACCACGTCTCATAACACTACCACCACGTCTCGAAACACTATAACCACGTCCATGAACGTCTACATCCATGCATGTGTATTTAAACTGATTTTGCACAAAACATCTCAACTCTTCTCAGAACAACTAGAAACACGCAAAAAAAAATTTTGATGTTGACCGAAATGTGCATAATCTATTATCTAAGGGTTTTGAAAAGATAAAACAAATAAAAAGGCTATACAATTCTCAGAAATGATCATGATCTCATATCTAAGAGTTGTAATGAGATAAAACAAATAAAATGACCATTCAACTCTTAGAAATGTTTATGATATCGGATGTAAGTGTTTTGTGAATATAAAACAATTTAAATGAACATATTACTCTTAGAAATGTTTTGATCTTGTAACTTGTAAGTATGTGTTATAAATAGATAAAACAACTACAATGGCCATACAACATATCAACTGGTCTCAGAACAACTAGAACCACGTCAAAAAAAAAGTCTACATCTATTCATGTGGATTTAAACTGATTTTTGCCACAAAGACAGTCGACCACGTCTCATAACACTAGAACCACGTCTCAAAACACTAGAACCACGTCCAAAAACGTCTACATCCATGCATGTGTATTTAAACTGATTTTTGCACAATACATCTCAACTCGTCTCAGAACAACTAGAACCACGTCCATAAATGTCTACATCCATTCATGTGAGCTTAAACTGATTTTTTTCCACAAAGATAGTCCACCACGTCTCAGAACAAGTAGCACCACGTCCAGAAACGTCTACATCCATTCATGTGAATTTAAGCTATTTTTTTCACAAATACAACCCACCACGTCAAAAACAACTAGAACCACGTCCATAAAGACGTTTCTGGACGTGGTGCTAGTTGTTTTTGGAAATGGGCCAAGTTGTTCTGATACGTGGTGGGCTGTTTTTTGTGAATAAAATCGTTTTAAAATCCCTACTAGCAAGTAGCTTTCACGCACGCGCTCCGTCACTAATACCTCCTCAAAACCCCCTTGCTGCTGCAGTTACCTTTTAAAAAAAAAAAACTTCCTTCCCCTCAAAAACTTCCATAACCGCAATCGATCAAAGTCTGAAAACAGCGATTTCGTTTTCTTATTTTCAAAAAATCCATACAAACTTCGTCTCCGATGAAATTTCTGACGAAGAAGACCAAAAAAACACGACAACACGTTCAATCCAGACCGACTCCGTCCTGCTACGTTCATCGGAACTTCGTTCTTCAACTCCAAAAAAACAACATTCAAGCAAAAAACAGGTAATACGTCGTAAAAATTACTACATCGTAAACTATGAACTATATTTTACTGTAATTAATGGATTTACGAAACCCTATTTTCCCGTATTTGCTGCGTTTGATTTTGGTTGTATATTATGATGCTATAATCATGTATTACCCTTAAAATAATGCTCTATTACTATCAAATATGATATATTGGTGTTTACTGGACGTTTCATTGTGTTTTTTATCTGTGTTTGTACTGAAATTATAATTGTGTGTTTTCGGACGTGGCGCTACTGTTTTTGGGCGTGGCGCTACTGTTTTTAGACGTATAAAGACGTAGTACCTACTATAGTGGACGTTGCGCGGCTGTTTGTCAATTATTTTTCTGAAAAAATTAACTTTGTTCTTGTGATACTGGACGTTTCAGTATTTGTTATGGAATTTAGTAGATAAACAATGTCTTTGCTGTCTGTATTTGTGAAAGAATAATAAATTTTTTGTGTATGTTTTCAGACGTGGCGCTATTGATTTTTCTGACGTATTGGGACGTGGTACCTATTATTTCGGACGTTGCGCTTCTTTTCCTGTTTTGTTTTGTTTTTTTTTTTTTTCTTCTTATGGTTATTTCCAATGTTCAATGCAGGATGGTTAACAAAACAGAACAAAATAGAAAACTTGTGTTATATGATTGTGATGATGATTTTGTCACACCATCATCAGCATCAGAAGATGATTCTGCCTCACCAAGCCAGCATGTGTCTCCCACAGAAAGTGAAGATGAATCACAAATACCACTAAACCAATATTTGCTAAAAAAAGAACAGCCAGCCCAAGCCCTAAAATTTCTGAACAAGATCTAGCAACCCTTGTACAAGCAGCAACACAACACATCCTTGAACCTGAAAAACACAAACAGAAACCTCAAAAACAGCAATCCAAAACCAAAAAACAACCAACACAAAAACAACCCGTAGCCAAAAAACCACCAACAAAAAAGCCAACAAAGAGACCAAGAGATGAAATTGAATCAGAAGAAGATGAAATACAACAGAGAAAGAAACAGAAAGCCAAAAAAACAGCAGCAAAAAAGAATACTACACCAGAAAAAAATCAACAAAAAGACAGAGAGTTGAATCAGGTATGAGGATGTGTTCGGACGTTGTAGCCTTTTTCATGACATATGAGGACTTTGTATGTGGGCTAAGATTTATTTATTCATTTTCAGAACATGAAGAAGAAAAAGCAGAACAGATTAAATTCCAAACTAGGACAACAACTACTGGATTGTACAAGCTGACTAGAGTGTTGTCCGAGGTTCAAAGAGAGGCAGTAAGAGAGATGGACTGGGATCATTGCTGGATGTAAATCTAAAACAAGTCCCATGTTCTTTAGGAGAGCATCTCTTGCAGCGTTTTGATCTCGCAAGCATGTCAATCAGATTGCAAAGTGGAAGTTTGAAAATAGAAGAAGAAGATGTCCATCATGTGTTCGGAATACCACTTGGTGGTATTAGGGTTGAAGAATACACACATTATGAAGAACACAATGAAGAATACAAGAATGACATGAACAACTTCCATTCAAGGCATACAGGAACAATTGACAAGACAACTGGGAAACCAAGAAAACCAACCACCACACAACTTGCAGCATATATCAAAGCAAACAGAGAATATGCCAATGATAACTTCAAGATTGACTTCACAATCTACATGGCAACAACTCTGCTGTGGGCTTTCCAGGACCTTGGATGTCGACAAGCAATACTGAAGAGCATCAAAAATGTCAATGACATCAGAAATATTAACTGGTGCGAGTTCACAATCAGAGGTTTGAAAGAATCAGTAGAGCTTTGGAAGGAAAAGAGATCCATGTTTAGAGGATCACTCCCCTTCCTTGTGGTAAGTATTTCAAACGTTGTCCACTTTAAATCATCATTTTTTCAGACGTAGCTAACTATAACTTTTTCATTTTTCCAAAGCTACTCTATCTGGACAGAGTCAGACTTGCTGGTGATGCCCCACGTCCAACAAACACCACTCTACTCTCCTATTGGGACATAGAAAAATATAACAAAAGAGAGACAAAGGAGATTAAAAGGTTGGGAGGTTTTGGAAGGGCAAGAATAATTTCAAGAGAAGATCTCCAAAAAGAACAACAACCTGGAGAGCAGCAAGAAGAACAACACCACCACAATGAGCAACATAGAGACCAACAAAAACAGAAGGAACCTGAATACCAACATCAGGTAACATTCAAAATCAAAAAATAATACTTACTCTTATTACTTGTTTTAGACATATTTGGACGTGGTGGCCATATATAAAGACGTGGTGGCTATATATACAGACGTGGTATATATTATTCGCTAACAAATTTGATATTTTACAGCCTGATGATGATGATTATGATGCCGAGATCAGAGATAAAGAAATGCCAGAGATGGAAGATCAGGTAAATTTCAAAATCCAAACAATTTCTCTTACACATTTACTAGACGTATTTGGACGTGGCGACTGTGTACATCGACGTGGCGACTGTGTACACAGATACACAGACGTGGCGAATGTGTACACAGACGTGGCGAATGTGTACACAGACGTGGCGAGTATTAATTCAATCACACTTACACCTGTGTTGTTTATATTTGGTTTTGTATAGCCTGTTGAAGCAAAGATCAGAAGCCTGAATCAAGAATTGAATGGATTATCTAAAGGATTGACCAACATTATCCAACTTGTGGACGATACCAAGGAAATCCAAGATAATCCAGCATTGATGATGCTTCATATGATGTGCAAACAAATGGCAAACCTGTTCAAAAATGAGAATAAAGAAATAGTACAAGATCAAATTGTACAAAGTCAAGCTGCCACTGAATTTGTTGCACCATTGTTGAGTCAAGTTGAAAAGATGTTCCAGAAGCAACAAGAAGAACTCAACAAGAAGTTTGCTGATACAAACGCAGCAACAGCCAATCTGAGTCAAGAACTTACTCCTGCAATACTGAATCAAGTGGATAAGATCCTTAAATAAGAGATGGAGAAGAAGTTTGCAGCATATGAGAAGCCACAGAGTCAAGTTCAACAAGAAAACAACAACATTGCTGCAATCCTGACTCAGATTGCAAAGATTGAAAAACAACAACAGGAGACAAACAATCTCCTGAACAAGAGGTTTCAAGAAGTTAAAGATTCTATGCCAAGCTTCAACCTGGGCATAGATTTAACTACTCCAAATGAGCAAATGCCAATGCCAATGCCAAGGAACCTTGAAAAGGAATGTGATGCTTCTCAGGCACAACCAGAGGATGAAATCAGAAAGTAAGTAATACTATCATTCATTTACTAGTATTATAATATTATTACTAATAGGGTAGACGTAAATAGACTTGTCTAAACGTGGTACATTTTAAATGTCTACAGAATCATCATGGATGAAGAAGACAATCCTCTGGAAATAGCAGACACAAAGCCAAATCCAAAGCATCGTCAAATCAAACTTCCATTGGCACTGAGGGGTCCATTCTATTGCTACATGAAGGATCCAACGAAGGAAATGCCAGATTTAAAGCTTTCTAAAAAGGAGGAAATCATGACAAACTTTGCATTCCTTATAAAGGATACAAAAAGAGGTATCCCTTACGAAACTGGGTAAGTACATTCAATTTGCATATTTCAATCATTTGACACAACACATAGTCATCAGGCTGTACACACTTACACAGTCGCCACGTCTGTTTACACACTATCCACGTCTGTGTACATAGTGACCACGTCTGTGTACACAGTCGCCACGTCCAACTACGTGTTACTAACCACGTCTTACTAACTCTAATATCAATGCAGGCAAACACTTTACAGCTATGGAACCCTGGGACTGACTAGACAAGATTTCCACAACATGTCAATCAATAAGTGGCTATCTAACAGTACGGTAGATGCATGGTGCAACCACATGAACTACATCAGAAGCTTTCCTGGGAAAAAAAGGGACCATACTGATTATAAAAGGTTCTTCTTCACAACAAGATTTTCGGTAAGAACATTTAAATTGGTACTTCTATTCATTTTTAATGGACGTGGTGTGTATTTACAATCTCAATTCATGCAGACAATTTGGACTGGCCAAGGAATATTCAAAATTTCTTCAAAAGAAAAACAAAAAAAATTTTTTCGTGACTGGATGATTGAAGAACTTGCACGAAACCACAGAACCTTGGAAGGTTTCAATGCAGACATTGTAAGTACATTTACAAAACCATTCATTAACAATCAATTCATTAACATAAACTAATTCTTTTTTTATTCACTCCCAAGTTTTCTTCCCTCTCTTGGACCACAAGCACTTCACCTTGCTTGTGATCAATTTTGCATTTGAAGTGGCCATGGTAATCAACAACTTACCTCCGAATCCCAATCACAAATTGCCAAAGGACATGCTACAAATGTTACTTGCAATACTGTCGGAACAATCAAGTGAAAACCCCAAATACAAAGAGATGAAAGGTATAGATATACTATTCCCTGCTGCAAAATGGCAAGATGCAACAAACGTGAACGATTGCGGTATATACTGCATCAGGTAATATTACTTATTCTCTACGTATCTTGACAAGGTAGCTAGTATTTATTTACTTAAACTGAAGTTCTTTTCACAATCAGGCACATGGAGATGCATGGAGGGGATATGGAACTGGATTATGATAATCTCCTGATGAAGGCTAAAGAGGACAAAAACATCATGATCACATTAAGAGCCAAGTATGCATACAACATCCTCATGTCTCCATCAAACATGCTCAAGGATGATTTCAAAAAAAAATGCACTGGAGTATTATAAGGAGAACTATCATACCTTATCCACCATGCCACAAGAATCTTTGCCTCCTCCAAAAGAAGATAATGGAGAAAATGAAGAATATAAAACATTTGTGGTGAATCGACAAGCAGCAAGCAGGGGCACAACAAAAGGGAAAGCCGAGGGGTAGGGGAAATTAGATAGCCTGCCACATCTGTAAATATATTAGCCACGTTCCAAAACGTCTTATATAAATACTGCCCATTTTTTAAATATATATATAATTTTTCCTTATAATAATTTCTTGAATAGCTTAATTAATTAACACATTTTGTATACTACTTTACTAGAACCACGTCTCAAAACACTAGAACAACGTCTAAAAACACTAGGCCCACGTCAAAAAACGTCTACATCCATTCATGTGAATTTAAACTAATTTTTTCAAAAAACATCTCAAATCGTCTCAGAACAACTAGAACCACGTCCAAAAACGTCTACATCTATTCATGTGAACTAAACTGAATTTTTTCACAAAGACAGTCGACCACGTCTCAAAACACTAGAACCACGTCTAAAAACACTAGGACCACGTCCAAAAACGTCTACATCCAGACATGTGAATTTAAACTGATTTTTTCACAAAACATCTCAACTCGTCTCAGAACAACTAGAAACACGTCCAAAAACGTCTACATACATTCATGTGAACTTTAACTGATTTTTTTCAAAAAGACAGTGTACCACGTCGCAAAACACAAGAACCACGTCTAAAAATACTAAGACCACGTCCATAAATGTCTACATCCATTCAAGTGAATTTAAGCTATTTTTTCAACAAAGACAACCCATAACGTCAAAGACAACTAGAACCACGTCCATAAACGTCTACATCCATTCATGTGAGTTTAAACTGATTTTTTTCAGTAAAGATATTCCACCACGTCTCATAACACTAGAACCACGTCTATAATAACTTGCACCACGTCCAGAAACGTCTAAATCCATTCATGTGAATTTAAGCTATTTTTTTTCACAAAGACAAACCACCACGTCAAAGACAACTAAAACCACGTCCATAAACGTCTACATCCATTCATGTGAATTTAAGCTGATTTTTTCCCCAAGACAGTCCACCACGTCAAAAATAACTTGCACCACATCAAAAATAACTTGCACCACGTCCAGAAACGTCAAAAATAACTTGTGAAGTATAGTGGTGAAAAAATATTAAAAAAATAAAACAACCCCACTTCTACAGGATTATGATCTTTTATGGTTTCTTCCCTCACGGACGGAATTAATATTAAATTTAATGAGCGCTTTGTCAAACTCAAAGTCGAGCTGGGCTCGCGAGCCTAACGAGCCGAGCTCGTGAGCCGAGGCTCGCGATCCGAGCTCGAGCTTCACAATTCTTAAACGAACTCGAGCTCGAGCTCCAAAAAATTAGCTCGAGCCCCTTCATATTTAGGCGAGCCGAGCCTGAACATAAGCAAGTTCGAGCTCGGCTCGGCTCGTTTACACCCTTAATACTGGCATTAGAAAAGCAGAGAAAAAAATGTGGCCTTACAATTTTGGTAAGGGTCGCATGGCTACACATAAGGTGGCACATCTACACATATAGCATGGTGTCTGGGTTGGCTATAGAAAGCTGATGTGGCTTAAAATCAAGGCATGTGCAGCACTATAAATAGGGTTGGGGAATTGTTTTCTTCTTCATCTTTCCTCACTCCCTTCTTCGGCACTCTCCTTCTCATTTTCCCCTAGCCAAAACCCGTTACCACAAGCCACCTAAAGAAAAAAATCAGCACTATTTTCCCTCAAAATCACCCAAGACAGTACCAAAAGACTGTTCCCTTCGGGTTTTTACTCCGACGACATTTCCAGCGATCCAGCAGGGGTGGACGACTTCTTTAGCCTCCCTTGGACTTCAGGAAACTTCAATCTCAACTTAAGACCAAATTCAACATTTGAATTTCGGGGCTTTTAAAGGATAGTTCCGGCCACCCTTATTAAGTTCTAGTACCAGCTTAGTTTGATTTTTGGATTATGATGGCATGTTATGAGTTCGCAATATGATACCCTGTTGTTGGAAGCCTTAGAACTCATTTCTCTTATTCCTTGTTATATGAACTCTGTACATACATTTAAACCCTTCTATCTATGCTTGAAGTGGTTCCAATGGTTTGTGAATTGAATCTCTAAATCATTCTAACGTAGTTTTGGATACCGTCGGTTGATGCTGATATTTTCAAAATTTTTCGTATCGCTGGACCAATTTCGAAATATTATATCTCTTTTGATACATGTTCGTTTTCAGTGAAACTCATCTTGGTTTAAGCCTCATATACCAACGATTACTAATCATCTTTTAGATCATGATTTGGACTTATAAACTGCTCAGAAAATGTTTTTAAAGTCAGACTGGTGCAACTGTTTTACCTCAGCATTTCTGCAGTTGTTCTACAACTTTAACGTCTTATAACTCTTTCATCTTGTGTCCGTTTTGAACCAACCATATCTTGTTTTCATAGGGGTTATACAGGATTTTACAGATTGTTACTTGGAATTATATGGCGGCCAGAAACTTCTTTTGAATCAGAGGTTATCCTGCTAGATTTCTGGAAAAACTGCTCAGCTGACCAAGTAACTTTGAAAATTCATATTTTTCTCGTTTTTCATCCGTTTTGGCCAAGAAATAACTCTTTTTAAACCTCTAAATTCAAGGTTTATTCAGGATTTTGTCGCTTGCGAAATGATTTTACAGGTGTCCCAAAATATTGCCTTGAATAGAGCATGTCACTAGTACATTGTGCATAGAAGTCAGCATTTTAACTTTTAGTTCTAAGAACCTTTCTAATGCATCCCGATTTGATAATCAAGGGTTTGGGAGACTAGTTATTTTTAATCTTAGTTGACTAACAGAAACTATAAGAAGTCAGAACTAGCATCCTACAAATTTACTACAAGTTATTAACAGCATGACACTTTCACCACGAAAGGCTTACACTATTGCGTGAACACTTGATCATGGGTATTTCAAGACGGGATCACAGGCTATGATAGCGACACGAGTTCGATCTTGCGTTCCACTCTAACTTGTCTTGAGATTCGTTCCTGGGAGCTAACTTTTTATCTAACACTGTACCTTTGAGTAACCCTTGATAGATGGGCTACCTGTTAGTCGTCTTACTCGAGACTCCATTTTTCTTTTGGAAGATCCGCAGGAAAGCTACACAAATTCCGACTACGTCGACCAATGTGAGTTAACCAGCTAAACTTTCCATCTTGTCCCCCAAGCTAATAAGACTTGTGTGATTGCTTGTATATATTATACTACAAGTCTGCATGCCTTGCTTGAACTTGATACTTAAACAAGATAATCTTGATTCCCGTATTACTTGTTCACTTCCTGATGTAGCTCTTGGACATTACTTGCATGTGTTTACTTATGCTATTTTGCAACTTCTAATGGTATCACTGATTGATATTCATACTACTTGTACTGGTTGTATTACTTGTTCGCTTGTATTGTTACCACCTGCCCCTATGTACTTGATTACCGAATTATGATCTTAGGTCCGGGGTGTACTTTACCACACGGGTAACCTATGATCCTCTTGCTTGCGCTTGTTACATTCTCGATCAATGATTCATTACATCGAGGGGTTTCCCTCTCCCTTCGTAGCTCTCATCTGGAACGAGCCAGTATCGTGCTAGGTCGGATCTTATGATCTACGTTGGGCTTGTCCCCAGGTACTCATGAGTTACCCAAACGTGCACCACTTGCACTTACCGAGTGGATTCACTTTGGGAAGTCTAGCGACAGGCTTTTCTGAACGGTGGATACAGCTTGGAGTCGAGCCTAGGGCCAATCTTCCAGCCACATAGGCTTGGGATTGTACCTAGAGTCGACCACTTGATCTTGATATCGTTGATACTTGTTATCCATCTTATGTGCTTAAATCACTTGTTATATGCTTGCCTTGTTACGTGGTTTTACTTCTTGTATATATATTATAGAGTCTCCGAGAAGGCTCACTGGGCTTGCACGGTGCATGCTCACGCCGTTGTCCCTTTCCCTTACCCTTAGGTCTAAATGCTAGGTTAGGCGATGGAAACACAGCGAAGTAGAGTGACATTCTATAAGACTTTAGAGGTTACGAGGAAGACTTGTACATATTCTCCACGTGTGTTCCGCGTTCATTAAACATTTGTACATAGTGGAAATAAGACCCACGCAGCCTTTTAAACCTCCGATATATCAGTGTTTTAGACATGACTTTATATATATGTGATATTTTGGCTATCCTAATAGGTCATACTCTCAGGATCTCTCACGTGTTGTTGTCACTTGATTTATTTATTTCGCTTATCTTTCCTCTATGTTATTCTATTTCTTACGTATATTTCATGCGCCCGCCTATTTACTCGACACGTGTCCTGGAGCGAGCCAGAGGGACGCTAGCTATGTCACTGGCAGCTGAGCTGTCAGGGGCACTGCGATAGGGGCGTTACAACTATGAATGTCGAAGGCACTCTAGTTCTTGTCAAACTTTTCGTCTTAAATCCCTGAACAAGAAAAGTAAAATATGTTAGTGAATCACATAAGGAATTAATCGTAGATTTTACTAATTCTTGTGTAGAAATTAAAACTTGAGATACGCCAACTAAACTCCCTTGTGGCTAAATGATAGATAGTAGATTTTTGGTTCCTTTGCAAAGAGTTGTGGCTTTTGGAGGTTCATTTTGTTGGAGTTGAATACATAAGCTATGCTTATGTTGTACTTTTTCCCAGTAATATATCGATTTATGTTTTGGTTATATCTTGTTGTGCATTAATTGTTCATTTGTATTATGTAAGTAGATGATGAGGTGTCTTGTGTGACACGGTAGATCTCATCATTGGTTGAAAGACATAATATATAAACAAGGTTCATAACCAAGACAGCTTTGGATAAACTGTCGGTTTAGGTTATTATGTGATTTGAATAATTGGTTTGTCTAAACTAATTGAATCATATAGATATGCCCGGGGCATATTGAACTTGACCTTTAGGAATGATTTGTCTTGTACTGATTTAATAGACAAATCGTTCCTTGTATTCTATCTCTTAATCCTTAGACTCGAGCGGGCATGAGGATTAGACATAGTGTACTTTGATATTCCAAATGGTGAGGTCAATTGTGGCCAATAGTCTCGGTAGGTTGGGTGCGCATGTTTAGTTACTTGGTGTGCTACTGCTTGTCGAAAGGAAACCATGTACCGGTGCATCCGGGGTGATGGTGCTCCCAAGATGAGCTTGAAATGTTTATTATACTAAACCTGGCCGATGGACTTATGTCCGGTATAGTAAAAAGGTCGAGTGGTACTAGTATCGGAATTAAAGAAGTTAATTAATTAATTTATCAGTAAATTAATTTATATTAACGAGCACTATATCTTTGATGTCGGGAGATTATGAATATAATTTAATTAAGTTGTTCCGGAATCAATTATGGTGTAGGATGGTAGTGCCAAAATTAATCCGTTAGTGGTACGATTAATTTTGTAATGGGTTAATTGAATAGGTAGAATTAATTAATTGATTAATTATTCCTAAGGGTTAATTGAGTAATTAATAAAGTGGAATTATTTAATTAATTCTTAAGGGTTAATTGAGTAATTAACAAAGTGGAATTATTTAATTAATTAATTAAGTCTTAAGTTTCAATTGGAATTAGGAAATCCTAGAGATTAGGAAATCTAGTAGGATTTGGTTTATCCTATCAGATTGGTTGCCTAATTGGATTTGGAAACTAATTAATTACCTAAACCCATTAGGAAGACCAATCCTAAACCAACTTGGGGTCTCTCTTGTAACTCTACATATAGACAAGGGATTAGCTGTTCAAGACACACAATTCCATAAGTTTCAAGACAAGAAAACTAGAGAGATAAAATCCTAGAGAGAGAAATTAATTTTCACTCTCAAAGTGGGATTTTTCAAAGAGAAGTGCGGCTGGGTTTTCTCCTTATTGGCCAAAATTTTTTCTCTCTCTCCGGGCAGTGCGTTTACAGTACGTGTCAGGTGCTGCGGTGCTAGAATTTTCTAGCAAGTGGATTGTGGTGATTAGCTAATCGATTGGCTTCTAGTTCGTTGTCCACACAACGTGAAGTCAAAGTCTTGAGGCATACAAGAGAATTACCTAAGTGCACGCTTCAAAGGTACTTTTCTAAGATTCCGCTTTTAATTAGAAATTTTTGTTGCGTGATAAATCGAGCAAGTGCAAACCCAGATCCTATATGACAATCCTTTCACATTTTTCTTCTCCTTTTGTATCCTCTTCATTTTCTCTCTTGTCTCTCGCTTCTCTCTCTTTGCTTGAGACACTTGCTCTTTGGAGAGAGGAATCAATAGTATATAAGTACCTTGAGAATAAAGATAATACATATTAGTTAAGCCATCATGCTTAGTCTTGTTGTCATATATCCATGGTTGGCCTAGGATGATGTGTGTGGCATCCATGAGAGCTACATCACATGTCACTTTTCCTTGGTACCTATAGAGAATGGCAATTTGCATTTTCTTTCAAATTTAACTTCACCTATTTCACTGAGCCATTGCAAAGTATAGGGTGAAGGGTGAGGAATAGTAGGAATAATTAAATTATCAACAAGATAGTTAGAGACGATGTTAGTACAACTTCCACTATCAATAACTATCAAACATATTTCCTCACCTATCTTACCCTTTGTATAGAAAATATTGGTTCTCTGCTCAATGTGTTCCTCTAGCTTAGCATTTGCATTAAGAGTTCTTACCTTTTCCAAGATAGTGGATGGTTCTTGAGGGATAGAGATCTTGGGTACTTGGAGAAAAATAAAGCAAGTACCTTCCTCACAAGGCCCTTGTTCTTAATATTCCTTAAGTGATGACAATTCTCCGCTTTCATCATCATTCACTTCTTCGGCCAACTTATTTTCTTCAACTTCCTTTTCCACTATTGTGTCATCATCTAGTGCCACCATTGTCCTTAGGTTCGGGCTTTGAGATTGAGTGTGCCCTTTACCTAAGCATTAAAACATGTAACTTCCCTCAAAGGGGGCTTGTTACTAGCATTTGCATTAGACGAAGTAGAAATAATTCGTGAATTAGATGTAGATAGAGTAGGCTTAAAAATTACCTTAGAATCAAAGGGTGACTTACTTTCTTGAGGGAATGAACATTGGCTCCTTGTAGTGTTCCTCCAATTAGTAGATGAGGAAATAGTGTTTCGGCCTTCACTTGATCTAGCTTCCACCAATGTGGCCTTATATACTAGCTCATCCATGTCCATGTAGTGGTGAAACTCTACCACTTGTGCAATCTTTAGATTGAGCCATTTACAAATATAAACATGGTCACCTTTTCATCTTCCTCAATCCCACTTCTTATCTTGATATTTTCAAGCTCTCTTGCATAGTCATTTACACTCTTAATTCCTTGCACCATTCTATTGAGAGATTGGAGTATTGTGAGAAAGTAGCTTGGAGGTACTGATGTGAACTAACTTTACATACTTTATAAGGGCAAAATGCATGGATTTATACATTTGTTTTGCTAGAATTGGTGGTTCTAGATGTGTTTTCAAGCCAATTTATGGTGTGATCGTGCATTTTGCAGGAAAAAGAAGGATAATGGTGAAGTGGGAGATTAGATGAAGATCTTGCAAAGATGAAGAAAAAGAATAAGAAGTAGGCAGTAGCCACCTACGGCCATGGTGCACGACCGCCCATTCCAGTACGCACCTAAGGGCAACATAGGACCGTAGCAATTGCTTTCCAAGGCAGAAAAACTCCACGAGTTGCGATCGTAGGTTGGTTGTAAGTAGGCTCATCAGAGGCAACCCGAAGCTACCTATGACCAAGGTGCGACGTGGCACTCGACTAGAGGTCCTGAAATTTCGATCGTACCCTTCACCGAATCAGTTTTTCTCATTTGTTTTAGAATCAATACTTGTATATATTCATTATTTGGACAAGTCCTATGGGCATCATCATCATTATTCATAACTTAGCTTAGTTTAGAGTAGAATAAGAGGAGAGCTTCTCTCTCCCTTTCCTTAGTTAGGGTTTTACTTTCCTTGTAGAAATGACGCAATCTTGGCTTAAGAACATGATGTTCTAAGCTCGTACTATGGGATTCTCAACCCTCTAAGGTGTAGAGGAGGTGGGAATCAATTGTTAATATGGATGGAGAATACCACATGGTGGGTTTTAATACATTTCATGTTCAAACTTCAAAGTTGTATCTTTCTTGCTCATTACTTGTTTAGATCTTCATTGTGTTACATTTAGAGCTTGTTTTGGCCTTGGATCTATCATGTTTTGTTGTTTGTTCATGTTTGCCTTTGATTCCCTCCATGTTGAGGTATAATTTCTGATGGGTTTAATGATTATGTTAATGTGATGTGTTAGATCTTCATGGAATGCATTCATTGTGCTTAAACTAGTTCTAATACAAGAAATCATGGTAATGCTTCATGGCTTGTGTTTCTCGAACATGCCTTTATAGGTTGCTTGAATCTTAGCTTGTTATGGTGCTATTGTGTTTGTTGGGTAGAGTGATTAGTAAAAGGGTAGAGAGTCTAGGCCGGACCAAAACTAGATAATCTATGGGTTCAATAACCCACATGGTTTAATCTAAATACTTGTGGGAACTCATGATGAATTGCATGTCCTTTGGGTGAAAATGTATCACATTAGCATTAGAGTCAACCTAGATGAATTATACCAGCTAGCTCCTTGTAGCCTAGAGGGGTTGATAATCCCCCATATCCAACTCAATCTTCACTACTTTTACTCGTTATTCCCAACTCTTAATTAGCATTTCACTGTTTTAACTCCAAAGCAAAGAAAAAAAAAAAAAAAAAAAAAAAAAACCCATACATCTCATGCTTCTTGAGAGATCGATACCTAAAATACTACACGGTGAGAGGGTTTTTGAATCCTTGAGTGTGAAATTACAGGTTTATAAATATTATTTTGATTAGTAGCTAACACACACACACACACACAAAAATTTGAGTATTCTGTGAGTGTTTGCCCTCCAGGTGCAGCTTGGGTGAGGAGATGACAACCTCCAAACCAGTAGTTTTAGGGGATCTTTTTAATCCGAGCCTCAGAGCCTTTGATGCTGCTGTGAGTGAGAGGAGAGCAGGTCCCAAGCCGAGGCTCTTTGAGGATCTTTTTGAAGAACATAAGCAACCGAGTTGGAGAGAGTGGGAAGAAGCCCAACGGCATCAAATGCACTGTGAGACAAATGTAAGAGACTGCAGAGGATAACTCTCGAATGAGCAAACAAAGAGAATGCTAGATAAGTTCAAGCAAGAAGTGAAAGCGAAACGAGGCAGAATTAATGAGAAGTCCTTGAAAATGAGAGGTACACTTTTGCCACCCAAGGAAATGGTTGGGCTGTGGAAACAGAGTTTAAAGAAAGGAAGGAGCTGACCGAAGTTGAGACCATGAGCCAAAATATAATGGAAATCATCAATGCCCAAGAATCAGAAGAAAACAAGGTCGAAGCTGGTGGAGTAATGAGGAAGGAAGAACAAAGGTCTACCTCCCAAGTTGTAAGTGCACAACCAACCTTAATGGTCCACAAAGTCAAAATCCCCTTCCACGTACAGGAAAGGCCAAGAAGTGAAGAGTTAGAAGAAAAACCTCACGAGGAACCTGTAGAAGAAGTGCCTATGTTGAATCCCACTAACAGAAAAAAATCAATATAAATTGAACTTTGTAAAAATAAATTACAAAACAAAAAATTACCATTTTGCATTGTTGTTCAGATAATCCAGGCCTGATGTAACATTGGGTAGATTAGGGTAATGTGTGATAAAATTTTGTACGATATGAGTATGTATAAGATAAAATAATTACTGTCAAATTTTAACTTCATTCAGACATGTAGAAATACGCCCAGCTACTAATGCAGATGCACGAAAATGCGTCTGGAGCAGGCGCAAACAATAGTGACATGGTTTGGTCGTGTGTCCATTCGCACATCCGCGGTCGTTGCTAGACATCTATGCGTGTCGCCTGTGGAACAAACCAATTATTTTGAGGTTTCTGCAATTATGCGGCATGCTTTTGTGCGCCTCGACCACAGTTATGCATGTCTTAGTGTGCTCAACTATATTCACCTATAATTTTAATTTCTAATGCGCATTAATTGCAAAATAATGTCACTTTTAAGATGTTTTCAATAATTTTAGGCCAAAAGTAAGTTGATAATCATATACATGAATTTGTTTTATTGAAATGCCTTCCTCCAAGAATTGAACTTCGAATTTAAACACAACCGTCCCTTTTCGATTCTAAAGTGATGGATATCCTATCCTATGCAACGGAAGGATTCGACTATTCCCAACCTAAATAGGGTTCCCCAGCATACCCCAAAAAAAAAAAAAAAAAAAAAAAGATAACGCATGCATGCAATCCCAAATTCTTGCAAGCGTAAAACAGTTGGGGATCAGACTTGAGACTTGAACTATAGCGAAATATAATTCATTCAAATTAACCTAGCATACTATGCATTACAAGTCCAAAAAATGGTCAAATTTGCAAACCTTTCTTGACGCAACATTATATACCAATTCATTAATAAACAAACCAATTATATTTCATTCGTCTCATTTACTCGGTAAGCAGCCCCATTGCATTCATGCTGATCAAATTCCAAGGAATGCATATTCACCTCCCACTGTCAACTTCAAATGTCCAAGGGAACCTACAACAAGCAATAATAACAACAGTGGACGAACAAGTAGTCACGAGTCATGAGTGATGGATTCTAACATATCTAGAGCAAACAACTTGTTCAAGAAAACAGAGGATAAAAACAGGCAATCGCAAAACCCATACAAGCTCTCCAAATCAACCTTCATACTCCTAATGCAGTTCATCTCTTTAACAGTAATTGGGAAAAAGCAAATCAAGGACAAACTGAAAGCCACTGATATATTTAAGTTGAGTCAGGGACAAGGTCATATCAACACGGTGTGATGAAAGAGACCCAAGCGTTTCAATGTCGTAGTCCCTCCATCCCATTAGCCTGGAGGAATCATTATAGTGGGAAGGATCCCAGCCTCTTTTAACTTTCTTGGGACATAATTGTGATAAGCATGGGAAGACAAGGGGTCTGATTTGCACTACTTGCCCCAGCCAAAAAAAAAAATAGATTTACTTCAGGTAGTCCAAAAGGATGAAATCAAACAAAAAGCCAGGCCAAACTCAAAATCAGGCAGAGCTGCCAGAAAAGGTACAAGCAGGTGGCCTAGCCCTTGGTGGGTCAACTTCGTTAAAACTCATTCACTCATGGCTTTTACACTTTTCCCCATTTTACCGCAGGTAATTAAACCTCTAGACTGGCTAATCCACGCATAAGAGATATATAACTGACTCCCTACGCAGAACAATTCAAACAGCTTGTTTAATTACAATTACCACATAACTTATCAGCAAACAGAATTCTTACTCCCAAACAAAGAGGCAGAAGAGCCAGTTTCACCTTTGAAAGCCTCAATTAAACTTCATTATTAATGCAACTGTCGTTGAAAGCAGCATCACTCATTAATTTACACTATGAGTTGCCGTCACTTTTTCTCAAATGCTCATGACATTCATTTTCTTTAGCTATGAAATTTTTACTCGTGCTTCTCTTTGCAACCTCAAGCTCCCACGTGTCAAAACACTAATAATATATTCAAACTCAAACTTTCTTTTAAATCTCTATGAATTCAAAAGCACCTTCTCTCTGCTCATACCAATTAGCAACTAAAAGCACTACCACTCAACTAGTGATTTCAATATCAAGCAAGATCCAGAACCACTAAAGCTAGTACGTTTCATGTATTATGAAAAAAACAGCAAACTGCTTTAATTTATACATGCAAGTACTTCCCTTTCATTGAAACTGGCTGTTAGTTAAGTAAAAAAAAAAGCCAAAACACACGTTTATCCATGCAAAGAGCACCGATTTCAATACTTTAAAAATGCTTACCTGACAAGGCAAAGAGAGTTACCCCCAAGAAAATGTCAAGAAGTTGATCTCCGTTGTACAACCAAATCATCAGCAGAGTAATAATCAGCAATAAGTCGGTACATATAAGAAGGATTGTGCCCTCCACTGGGAAGAAATGAACCAACATAATGATCAAACACTCCAAAACTTAAGAGATTGATAGTTACAAACTACTAACAGAAACCCTTCATTTATATCGTCACATGCCAAATTTTAAAAACAATTTACCACAAAAAACTCCTTTCCATGCACTCAATCGCGCACACACAAACGAAATATATCAATGCATATAGCATCTAGAATGATTGTAGAATAAGAAAAGCTCAAAATTTAGGTAAACTTACATGTCTGTAATGAACAAGCTAACAAGATTGGGTGGCACATAATCAAATGCAGGATTGATGACATGAAGAATAGGAGAACCAGAACCACTTCCAAAATCTAAGCAATCTGAAAACTCTCCGAAGTCCAAAAGCTCAGATGGCGACCTCAATTCATTTAACAAGACTTCTGGATTGTGAGGATATAGAGGGCATAACTGTAATTAAGCAGAAAGGTAGTTAGGAAACATAACCTTAACACTTAGAGTGAGAGGTGCGATATTCTACCAATATAATTAGAAAATAAATATCAAAAAACAGGAACCATTCATCAAATCAAAATTCCGCACAATGTGAAATCAATATTTAGAGATGATAATTACTACCCAGCCATGGAGTTTAAAAAAAGACTCGATCCATCACATTTATATCTGGAATACAATGGACCAATCAAAGATTCAACTGAATTAGCTAAAAACAGACTTGAGTAACGCGTGCCGGACCATTAATTCAATGAAGCAAAGAGAAACTGATAACTTACACGGCATAAAGTAAATCTTGATTCATATACCACAGAAATAATATATTATTTTGTTCATTATAACTTCTAATACCACTGAAGGAACTGACAAATTGCCAGCAAATATCCATTCACAACCAGTCACTTCAGTCAGGTCTAGCTGGATAAATGAATTATGCACTCAACAAGCCAAACGGGCTTACGACCACCCACAGAAGCCAGAACTACAAAAATAATGCTAAATGAGTAGTTTGGATATGATTCTGTGAAATATAAATCACTGTGCGCACATGTGTCTGTGTCTTTGTCTCATTGCCACAGATATGAGGAATCATGGCACTGTCCAGCAAGCAAGCTTTGAATGGTAAATTCATGCATGCATATGGAAATGTATACATTGCAAGGATGAAGAAACAAGAAGACATTATACTTATGTTTCAATTTTGTATGTTGTGTTCTAACCCAACTTCCAATATGCCTTTTCTACATTTTCATTACAACTTTATACACTTCCAATGCAAAACCAAAACTAACACTGTCCACACACGCCCAAGTTCATTAATTTTATCATTATGATTTTTGTATGGAGAAGAGCTTCCATCTTTTACTATGATGAGTAAAAGACATCCAGAAGTTTGTGTCTTATCAAGGGGAAAAAATAACAAATGGAAGGTTCACTTACAATAATTTAAGCCCAGTAAAGTTCAATAAAATCACTAGAATACAAGAAATCCAAAAGATTTCAAGCTCATGTGGAAATCGGTAAGGGTGATGCGAATCCAAGTCCACAAAAGTCGGGCCAAAGTCTATATCTACTTTCTTTGGGTTCAACATCTTATGATTATTTTTTAGGGTCCAGACTAATTCTTTTGGACTTGTCTTTAACTTCAGTTATTCAATTTTCATCATTTCGGAAGTTAAATTAGCCAAATTTTTAAGCTAGTAAATTCCTTTAGAATTAGAAGATTACATGGCCGAGTGTTGTCTTTTGTTGGCCATATGGTCATAGTATTATAATCTTAATCAAATTAGATTTTAGTGTCCTTATTAATAGGTACTTGACCCAGCAATTAAGTCTATTTATAAACTAGGCCAGTCAATTTTTCCTGTACTCTCACTTTTCTCCAAATTCTTTTGAATACAAAAACCCTATTCCAAGTGCATCAATTGGGTGCCTCTCGTTATTACAGTCTCCTTATACCCCAAACCCTCACGTGAGATTACTCTGAGGCACTATTCCACAACCCACATTCAGAAATCCACAATTGTTCCCCTCCATGATTTTCTCCAACGAGAAAATTCACATCAACGGCCAGAGGTTATCTAAAGAAGTTCAATGAAGATTGACTCCGGAGATCCCATTCCCATTCAAATAAGTAGATGAATAACTTGATTTTTGAAATTTTAGGTTTCTTGTCCATCGATTTCATACTTTTAAAAATCATATGCAGCAAAATGAGCTCTTTCTGGCTAAAAGGAAAATTGTCTAGTAGATATCTTTCTCTGTTATTTCAACATGCTACTATACCTTATGAATTCCTGCAGGCTAAAACAAACATGGTCTAATGGATATCTTTCTCAGTTATTTCAACATGCTACTATACCTTATGAATTCCTGCAAGAACAACAAATGGGACAGCATGCCTTTGAGCTGCTAATGCCACCATGTTCAACCCAACAGGTGCTATTACCCCACCATTTGCCATCACAGCATGAGCTCCAACAATTACCTACAAGAAAGGGACTTCAGAACAAGCTTCTAAGTAAAATTTGAACAGACACATCAAATAATAAGCCACTAGCAGTACATGCCTTATTGACACGGGACATCATTGCAAAGACAGCAGAATCAGTAATTACTGTTGTTTGAAGCCCCCTTGTGACCAATTCTTTAGCAAGATCATGGCCCTGATACCTGATTTTAGCAAGGAGTAACAAAGAAGGTGAAGTTTCAAAAAGAAAAGTAGGCCAGAGGCAGTCACAATTCTGAAACTTAGCTTATCTGTCCAACATAGCATAAATATCTTACACAACCTTGGAGCACCCTCTGCGACAAACACTCGGAATGATCTTTTCTTCTCCTTCGCCGCACACAGAAATTCCACAACTGTTCTTGAACTGCCTAGGGTCAATATTACTTCGCTGGAACAAGTTACACCAAGACCAATAGAAATCAGAGTTGACTTCAGTAAATAGAACATCATATAAAATCTGCTAACACACTAATCACAGGGAGAATGACAATCTGCATGCAGAACTTTTATGTTTCAGCAAGCAAAGATATGATGTAAAACATACAGAAATACACCTAGCAACTGCTAGACCTCAACTAGCAAAGCATAATTTGATTTTTCCTGATGCAAATCAAGCTGAAGCTGCCAGTTAACTTTTCAAGTAGAGTTCGAGCAGCAAGTATCATCTATGGCCCTCCATCCAGTGCCTTAAGTTTACATGCTTTAACATTTGCCCAATTCTGCAAATGTATAGGTGTACGTTATAATAGGTTGTCTCAAGCATGAAGACTGTCGAATAGCTATTAATCTGTATCGTTGTAGAGGCTGTATGGCAATGCAAAGGTAGGGATGCAATGGGAATAACAGAAATGAATAAATCAAACAGAAATGAATAAATCAAAGCAGATGAACAACCTGGAGATGGGAAGGAAAACAAACTACATTTGCTAGTAAAGCAGGGAATACAACCAAAATTCACTATGTAATGAAAATTGAAATACACAAAAAAGTATATTCTCAAACCACCTGATATACTTTTGAATAACCAACAAAAAGAGTTGTCTTCTATACTAGCAGACCTCATTTTCTGGCTACTTTGAGATTACCTATAATATTACCATTGACGAAAAAACTTTCATACAGGTGTTCTGATCATACAGAGTCTCCAAAACTAGTAAATAATAGATATTAGTAAATTATGGCTCTAGAAGATTGCACTCAGACTCGACTACATTTAACTATCTTATTTTGCAAGCATGAAGGATAGTCACAATTTACTGGGGAATTTTAAAATTATGTAAAATATATCCAGAGGACTCTTATTTTTGTAAGCTAAAAGATATATTTATCCTAATGCTGCCGACAGCTTCATCAGGACAATCTCCCAGTCATCAGCAGGTAGCTCAGCCGAAATAAACACAGTATTCATCCTAAAGACCCAGTTCAGTACTGATGCCTTGTTGCTCATGACCTTAGGCTGCTCCCTAGAGCAGACTCCACAAGCGAACTCTAGCTGACCAATGAATTCAACCATAAAACAAGAGTGTTGCCCGGATTTCCCATCAAGACTCCTTCAGCCAATTACAATGTAACCAATGAAGCAACCAAATGAACAGAGATAATATTGCTCATGACTCACTATAAACATGTATTTATGATGTAAATTCTAAGGGTTTGGGTAATAAAATTAATACCTAATTCTGACTGCTGAATACTGAATAAATTAAACTGCTGAAATGGTTAAGATCCAGTTTTGAAAATCAGAATCAAAATGCTTAACTAGTCAGAGAATAAGGCAGTGCTTCAATTAATTGTTCATAACTACTGGAGAAAGCATCATTAGAACTCAGCATCAGAACTGCTCAAACATTTTCTTCAAAAATATGGCTCAATAATTCAGAGGCAAAAATGTCAGCCCAGTCCTTCAATATTCACCTGTTAAAAGTCTGGAATAAGCACGCACTGAATTTATTTGACACAACCAAGAAACATAATAGGACGAGAGAAGTGGTTCAGTAATTCTAAGAAACAAAAAAGAACTTCTATGAAAGGGCCAGATGAAGATACTTCTGATGTATATGCTCCACTGCTTCCTCAGCAATCTGTTCATGGCAAGTGGCTATATCTTGAATCAGTTCATTAACTGCCTCAATGACATTATGCTTTAGTTTCCAAGTACTTGAATTCTTATCAGCAGCTGAAAACAAAAAGCAGAAAGTGCACATCAAATCTGATACACTTGCTAGATATGCTGACTGTAGACCATTACATTTGATCCTAATTCAAATGCAACATCATTCATATAATGGGGAACCGAGTGAACATTTACCAAACCATGTTCACTTAGGAGGAAACTAGAGGCATAATTATTTATCTGAAGACAATTATAATGCTCACATTTGCTTTTTCCATCAGAGTCACCTCCAGATGAGGTAGTTTGGGGAACAGCTGCTGTATGTGGGACATCCTCAAGGAGTGTCTGTAAGGAAGGAGGCCTCAGAGTGCTTCGAGCAGCAGCAGCAACAACTGCAGCGGACAGAAGTGGACCGTCATGGTCTGCATCATCTTCATCATCACTTCCCACAGAGAGACTTATCCCACCCATAGCAGCTGTAGCGAGAGAAAGATCCTCCTCCCTAATGATATGTAAAACACGCCGTACAACATTACCAACAGCAAGCTCTGCAATGAAATTCAGTGCAAAATTTCAAAAAAAAAAAGAAAAAAACAAGGCAAAAGCAACAAATTGGGTTCAAAGTTGCTAACCAAATATTCCACACAAACAGTTTGTATTATTGCAAAGATGCTTTAGAAGCATTTCTTATTTAGACAACTGGAAGCTGTCAGAAAAAGCAGAGAAATCCGGTTTCATAACTATTTCACAATTTGCATGTATTTGTGGCATCAACAACCTATAATTGATATTTAAAACATTAAACTTATCACCGACTTGGGCGGTTCAAATGCTCTCGTTCATCTAAGTAAATTCAAATACAATTCTATGCATAGGAAATGAGTGAAACTCAGATTGTGGAAATGAAATACAGCAGCTTAGGTTTTAAACCTTCAGCAACTTTCTCGTACACATCATTTCCATGTAAACAAGTGTCCTTTGGCCCGCCATTTAACAATTAACTAGAAAATTTCTCATAAGAGTGTCCGCATAACCAATATCATCGAATAGCTTAAAGTACATTCCTGTCCAAAATGCACTATTGCATGTACAAGAACTACTGGTGAGTTTTACTTAAAGTTGGATTTTGCATACGCCTCCAAGCACAAAACCACAAAATCTAGAAGGAGCTCCGATCATTCAACAGCTTCCGCATTTCTATTATAACGTCTGTAGATTACTAATAATTAAGCCAGAAAGCTTAAAGAGCATTATCGAATTAAATAATAAGAAAACAGCGTAATTTAGTTATTGTCGCGACTGAACAAAATACCGAAGAATAGCCACCAAATACTGAAGGATAAATGCAAAAATAATAAATAATGGCATAAGTAGCATAACAAAAGTTTCCCCGAAATAACCCCACCCCGCCAAAACCCTAAGGAAAAAAGTAAAATCACATACCAACGGGATTAGCGGCTATTAGCTGCTCTCCGACACCTTTAACGGCGTCAATGAGAGCTCCAGCCTGATTTGTATGAGGCAGCCTCTGCTGAGAAATAAATGACCGGAGAACTTCCGCCGTGACCTTCGCCGTTGTCTTTGAGCCCTCGATTTTACTGTTTTACTCAAAGAAAACACAAGGACAAATCGAATATATAATTGTCAGCAACGGAAAGCTACTGTAAAAATTTTTTTAAGCAATCAAAAAAAATTAAAAACTGGTGATACCGTTTTTTGAGCTTGATTAAGAAGTCATTGACAAGGGCATGGACGTCTGGCATGATTTTCCGAGCACTGACTATAACAATCAAATTATGTGGAAAATTTTCAACTCCAAATGTGATAGGCTGCAGTTTCGAACTTCAAATCCTTTATTCTTTCATCAACGTTTTGCTCTTCCCTGATTGATTCTGAAAAGGTAAATACAAGAGCCAAATCCCCAGTTTGTTATCCTGTGGCCCGATTCCAAGAATAAAAGAGGGAGTAGGAGATGGCGGTGGCGGTGGCGGTGGCTGTGGGCTGGAGAAACACGGACGGGAGAGAGAAGAGAAGAAGAAAAGAAAGAAAATTATGGCTTGACTCAAGCCGTGACGGAGGAAGCCGATTAATACTTTGAAGGTGAGAATAAGTAATACGATGACGTTTTGTATTGGAACATGCTTTTTGGAATCTGGAAAGCTATTTATAGCACAAATTTACTAGACGTTTTGTATTGGAACAGGCTTTTTGGAATCTGGAAAGCTATTTGTAGTACAAAAAAATTGATAAAATTCCTAAAATGTCTTTAGAAGCTGGAAAGTGCCAAATCCAATGAAAAATCGCACTTATTTTGCGAGAATTGAAGGTAAAATCGCACCAACATCGTAACATGGAGGTCGAAAATCGCTGACGACGCGCGATAGGTGTGGAAAAAATTGCCCCAATAATCCAAAATTATGGGTGAAAATCGCACATCATGTGCGATTCTCCCTTGAAAAATCGGATTAGTGGGGCGATTCCTCCCACTCCGATCGCACATTAGGCACAATATTTACAAGCGATTTTTCAAGTTTGTGGCCTATTTATTTAGTTTTTTAAGAAACCCTACAAAACTACCCTCCATTTCAGATTTTCTCACCATTTATCTGTCAAAACATCCAAAACTCTCTGTAAAAAGCACACAATGGATGCGGGCAGATCTGAACCACCACGCGGTCCTGGAAAGGGGAAAGGCTTGTACGGTAAGGTAAAACGTTCAAAATTCGTTTATTTTTGAAAAAAAATCGCCATCGGGGTGCAATTTTGTTGGAAAATTTCGTCGATCGCCGGCGATAGTTCAGTCTATCGCCGCCGATCGGCGATATGTCTCCCCAAAATCGCACCAAGATGGCAATTTTTGAGAGAAATAGCGCCGATCGCAGGCATTATTTTTCTTGAAAATCGCCAGTGTGGTGCGATTTTGGGGAGAAATATCGCCGATGACCGACGCTATTTCTCCCAAAAATCGCACTTTAGATGCGATTTTTGGGCAATATAGCACCGATCATCGACTTTTTTTGCCCGAAAATCGCAACTTAGGTGCGATTTTTGCTTCTATAATTGCATTTTAGGTGCAATTTTTTAAATTTTTAATTATTATTAATATTTTTCATAGTTTTAATTATTATTTGTAGTTTTAATGTTGAATTCACGAAATTTGTTGTATGTTGAGGGGAAGTCTCTCCCGCGACAGCGTCCCACTGCTTCCAATAGGAAGAAGAAAGCAAGAAGAGCTAGCTCATCCCACCTTTTGATGGATGAGGATATTGATGGAGGGGAGCAGCGTTTCATAGGCGGTCAGGGGAATCCCTCATCCACAGGATAGGATCAGGAGCCCACACAAAGTCGGTTTAAAATTGATGACTAATTTACTATTTGTTTATTTATTATTTGCCTTATGTAATTTGCTTCAATGCTTATTCGACCAACAAATTTTAGTAGTTAGAAATTTATGTATGTGATTTATGTAATTGTATTATATGATTATTTTATGCTATACGGATGTAAGTAGTGATTAATTTGATTTATGTAATTTGATTATAGCTATACGAATTATAGTAGTATTTTTGTTATTTATGTAATTTGATTATATGATTATGTTATTATATATATGAAATATAGTAGTGATTTTTTTTATTTATGTTTGTTAATTCAGTTTATTTATAATAAATATTTTATGTAGAAAAAAATAAGCGTGGGAGGATCAATACATCCTGGACTGTGACTGTGCCTTGTACGTGTAGCCCTATTGATGGGTTAGTGATACCCAGTTGGAAGGGTCATGTGGCTTCCAAGTATAGACGGGAAAGTGAGGAAGGTGAGGAAGCTGTGGTACCTAGGTTGCCCTTAAGTTGCCACAATAGGGCAGGGGTATGTGAGAAATTAGTTTCTTAGTTTGATGGGATGCCTGCTGATTGGCAGTCGATATTGAGGGCGATCAGATTATTTCACCTGCCTTCTACCATGCACAGTACCATAGATGCCCCCTCATATGTGCATTCATTGAGCGTTGGCAGCCCGATACGAACACGTTCCACCTACCTGTTGGTGAGATGAGTATACTCTTGCAAGATGTGTGGGAGATACTTCGCATACCTGTTGATGGTAGTATGATCGATGATTGCACTGCTAAGTCGGTTATGTGGAGTCTATGTAGAGACATGCTCCAGGTTTCTGAGCAGGATGGGGAGTGGAGCGAGATGCATTCTGATGGTGGGATTGTGTCTGATTATATGTTTACGCGACGCTGTCATGCTCAGATGGGTACTATACACCATACTTATTATGTGGAGGCTTGTTTATGGTTGGCTATTGGATCTACTTTATTTGCGGACAAAAGTTCCAATAGGTTTAGACCTCATCATATAGTGCAGATTAAGGGCAAGTTGCATACTGTGGATCAACATTCTTGGGGTATTTCGACACTAGCATTTCTATATAGGCATTTAGGTAAAGCTAGTAGAGATAGCTCTCACATTACTCCAGGCATGTATATATGAGTATTTTTCAGCCTTCAGACCTCATTCAGTGCCTATGTCTGATGATTCACATACCCCGCGAGCTGCTTTGTGGACTATTGGCCCCCGACAGAGCGCAAGTGACTATATGGCGAAGTATTGGTATGCGCTTGACCACTTTAGAGTTAAGGAGGTATGTTAAAATAATTTTGTACATTTTATATATTACAGTGACATGGACCCCATATGGGCAATATCCACACGCACGCACCCCGATCACCACTTATCGAGGATTGATTGCATGTGGGGACGAGGTTGAGCCCTATATGCCAGATAGGTGTGTGTGACAGCTTGGGTACGTGCAGGATATCGCTTTAGCTATCTTTCATTCGAAAAAGACGCATCAGCCCTACATTGGGGGTTACAGTGTGAATTTCGACCTTGAGTTCGCCAAGAGTCTATGGCAGTCGGTACACAGTTCTAGTTTACGTACTGAGAATTTTCACCCATGTGATTCGCCCGGTGCCTTCACAGAGCGGTACATGACATGGTACCGCCAGCACTTCCACCCGTACTTGTTCATTGATGGCCCCCCACTGATTTAGGTGGAGTTCCGCCACGTACCAACACAGAATATGTAAGTTATTGTTTATTTTGTTTTATTTAGTAATAGTTTGAAATTATTATATGAAATATGCAATTACTAATTGAAAAGTGTTGAATTTGTAGTGGGTGAGCCGATTTACGCAGATTTCTAAGGATTTTCTGCATATCATTAGAAAGGATGGATATCCCTAGACGGATGAGTGCGAAGCTAGGCTGAGGGCCGAGATGGATCAGTGGCATTTAGTTGGGTGATAGGTATATTTGCATTACATTATAGTTGAAAGATTATATGTCTGGGCCCGGTCAAAAATTCACTTTCGTGCCATGCATTCCAGAATCGAAATTCTTGACCAGGCCTAGACTCTAGCACAATCGCTATTCCAATCCTTGCTTGAAATAACATTGCGCTGGATCTTAGCTTATACTTGTTTGATTTGTCACGCAACAAATAATTTATAATTAAAGCGGAAGTTTAGAAATACCTCTTGAAGTGTGTACTTAGGTGATCGCTTGTATGCTCAAGACAGACTCGAACGTTGTGTGGGCAACGAACCAACGATCAGTAACTCACCACAACTCTACTTGCCGAAAAAATCCACCAGCCGCCGCCTGCGTGAGAATTCCCAGGGATCTCCACGCGCCGCCCTACACGATCAAGAAGACCAAAGGCCGGTCGCCTAAGGGAATCCGACCCGCCGAGCTTTCGAAGGAAAAATTCTGACTTTGAGAAAGAATTTTAATTTCTCTCTCTAGAAATTTCTCTCTCTAGCTTTCTTGTCTTGAAAACTTATGAATTGTGTATCTAAAATTGCTAATCTCTTGTCTATTTATAGAGTTACAAGAGAGACCCCAAGTTGGTTTAGGATTAGCCTTCCTAATGGGTTTAGGTAATTAATTAGTTTTCAAATCTAATTAGGTAACAAATCTAATAGGATAATCAAATCCAATTAGATTTCCTAATCTCTAGGATTTCCTAATTCTAATTGAAACTTAAGACTTAATTAATTAAATAAATAATTCCACTTTATTAATTACTTAATTAACCCTTAGTAATAATTAATTAAATAATTAATTCTACTTAATCAATTAACCCACTTCATAATTAATCGTACCACTAACGGATTAATTATGACACTACCATCCTACACCAGAATTGCTTCCGGAACAACTAAATTAATTATTCTTTAATCTTCCCACATCAAAGATATAGTGCTTGTTAATTTATTAATTTACTGATAAATTAATTAATTAACTTCTTATAATCCGAGATTAGTTAGTACTACTCGACCTTTTTACTATACCGGACATAAGTCCACCTGCCGGGTTTAGTATAATAAACATAACGAGCTCATCTTGGGAGCACCATCACCCTGGACGCACCGGTACATGGTTTCCTTTCGACAAGCAACAGCACACCAAACAACTAAACACGCGCACCCAACCTACCGAGACTATTGGCCACAAATGACCTCACCCTTTGGCAGATCAATGTACGCTATGTCTAATCCTCATGCCCACTCAAGTCTAGGGATTAAGAGATAGAATACAAGGAATTAATAGTCAATTAAATCAGTATAAGACAATTCATCCTAAATGGTCAAGTTCAATATGCCCCTGGCATATCTATATGATTCAATTAGTTTAGACAAACCAATTTCTGAATCACATAATAACCTAAACCGACAGTGTGTCCAAAACTATCTCGGTTAAGAACCTCATTTATATATTATCTCTTTTAACCAATGGTAAGATCTATTGTGTCACACCGGACATCTCATCATCTAATTACATAATATAAATGGACGGCATATGCACAACATATAAACTAAAACATTCAATCGATATATTAACTGGAAAATAGTATAATACAAGCATAGCTTCAATATTCAATCCTAACAATAGTATTGTACTGACTTTTGTATTTTGTGTGGCCTTTATTTAGTTCTGACTCATTGTGTTGTATTTTATTTAGTTATGACTGATTGGTACTTTGGTATTTTGTGCGGACTTTATATTTATTGGACTTTATTTTAAATGCATTAGTATTTTATATAGGACACCATATTACAAAACACGTGACAACTATTATAATGAAATAAAAACAAAATAAATGTTCAAATCAAATTGAAATGTCAATAATAATGCAGCGTACATCATGGTGGACATATCCTGTTCCAATGGTCAAGTCTATTCTGAAATTCATCAGATGCTGCAATATTCGCCATAACAGCGTCGCAGTGATATCCTCACAAATATGTCAATTGAGGGACAGGGAAATCATTGGTCAAACTGACACGTATTAAATGATTTCCACGAACGTGAGCAATACATATCTGCTTAGCTGGTCTTGTGCCACTACGTACCGCCCATAAAGATAAAATAGAGAAACAAGCCTCACGAACGAGACTGAGATGGATTACCAGTGCGTTTGCATATGTGGCGATAGCATACAAGTCCGTGAGCGTGCTCATCCAATAAGCATTGGCACATGGTGATGAAAAATGATTCAATCGGCCAACTTCCCAAGTTATAGGATCAGTGTCAATAGGAAGATTATGTGGTAAACAAACATGGAGAAACGGTCTGTACATATCTTGATGCACAAGAATTTCTCCAATAGACGTAGTCTTAACCATTCCCCATTCATCCTAATTGCCATAAAGACCGTCTGCAACAGCTCAAAAATCACAATTGCCATTTGACTGCACGTCCAAAATGCCAATACAGAAAGGATGGACATAATCTGGTATAAGGGGACTGCTCTGATTTTCTTCTCTACCTGCAAATTGGAAATAAACAATTATTGTAATTTAAGTCTATTAGAAAATTAAAGTAACTTGTTATTAATTGACAGAAAACACTTACCATCCTCAAATAGCAAAGATCTTTTGGATGATTTCCCAGATGCTTTATTTTGCCATGCACCTTTCTCGCGGGCACTCAACTCGCGCCTCACAGATATGTGGAGTCTTTAGAATCCCTTTCATGTTGCCAAGACAGCTGGCTCGCACACACTTATATTGTCAGGATTCAGTTACATGTTCATCTTGACAATCAGATCACGCATGACCACATGTGGACTGCATTCAAATTTAGGAACGATTTCCTCGCGAAAATATCTGTTACAAAAATTTAATAGACATATAAAAATTCTTTATGAAAATACATGTAAATGAATCATAAATTCACTAATTAACATACATAATGTAAAACATGAAAGATTATCTGCCTGGGCCTAGCTAGAAAGTCACTTTCGTGCTATGCATTCCAGAATCGGAATCTCTGGCCAGGCCTAGACGCTAGCACAATCGCTATTCCAACCCTTTTGAAATAACATTGCGCAGGATCTGGGTTTGCACTTATTCGATTTACCACGCAACAAAAATTCTTAATAAAAGCGGAACCATAAGAATTACCTATTGAAGTGTGAACTCAGGTGATTCTCTTGTATGCCTCACGACTTTGCCTGTATGCTGTGTGGGCAACAATCTAACCAGCAACTTGATCAGCTAATCACCACAATCCACCTGCCAGAAAATTCCAGCACCGCTGCACCTGGCACGTACTATAAACGCACCGCCCGAATAGAAAGAAAGCCTATACTAGTCGCCAAAATTTGACAAAATCTTGGCAGCTTCAAAGCTTGGAATATTCGGACTTTAATAGAGAGAAATTTTCTCTCTCTAAGTTTTTTTGTCTTGAAAACTTATGAATTGTGTGTCTTGAATAGCTAATCCCTTGTATATATATAGAGTTACAAGAGAGACCCCAAGTTGGTTTAGTATTGGCCTTCCTACTGGGTTTCTATTTCCTTCAATCCTGTTCTTGAACTGATACACATCCAACTGATACATGGATTCACTTATCCCAATCCAGTTCCTGATATGATTCACAATCAACTGATACAAAGATTCACTTATCCCAAACCAGTTCTCTGGTATGATTCAAAACCAACTGATACAGGGATTCACTTATCTCAAACCAGTTCCTGGTATGATTCACAACCAACTACATAATTAATCATACCACTAACAGATTAATTATGACACTACCATCCTACACCAGAAATGCTTCTGGAATAACTTAATTAATTTATTCATAATCTCCCCACATCAAAGATATAGTGCTCGTTAATATATTAATTTACCGAAAATTAATTAATTAACTTCTTTAATTCCGAGACTAGTACCACTCGACCTTTTTACTACCAGACATAAAACCACCGGCCAGGTTTAGTATAATAAACATTACGAGCTCATATCGGGAGCACAATCACCCCGGAAGCACTGGTACATGGTTTCCTTTCAACAAGCAGCAACACACTAAGCAACTAAACACGCGCACCCAACCTACCGAGATTATTGGCCACAATTGACCCCACCCATTGGCAGATCAAAGTACACTATTTCTAATCCTCATGCCCGCTCGAGTCTAGGGATTAAGAGATAGAATACCAAGAATGATTTGTCTATTAAATCAGTACAAGACAAATCATTCCTAACGGGTCAAGTTCAATACGCCCCGGGTATATCTATATGATTCAATTAGTTTAGACAAACCAATTATCCGAATCACATAATAACCTAAACCGACAGTTTGTCCAAAGTTATCTCGATTACGAACCTCATTTATATATTATGTCTTTTAACCAATGATGAGATCTACTGTGTCACACAAGACATCTCATCATCTAACTACATAATATAAGTGGACAATTAATGTACAACTTAATTTAACCAAAACATAAATCGATATATTAACTGGAAAAATGTACAATACAAGCATAGATTATGTATTCAACTCCAACAATCTCCCACTAATATATAAGTTGTGCTATATATATAGAAAAACTGTCATGGCTCTCTTAGTATCTGATCCCCATGCCCTCCACGTGAGCCTCAAAGACTTTTGAAGTCAATGTCTTCGTGAACGGATCTGCAAGGTTATCTTCTGATGCTATCTTAGCCACGACCACGTCTTTCCTCTTTACGATGTCTCGTATCAGGTGGTACTTGCGCTGTATATGTTTACTCGCCTTGTGGGCTCGTGGTTCCTTCGAGTTTGCTACTGCACCATTGTTATCACAATAAACCATGATAGACTTCTGCAAACCAGGAATCATATCTAAGTCCACTAGGAAGTTCTTGGGCCACACTGCTTCCTTCGTTGCCTCTGATGCGGTAACGTATTCAGCCTCTATGGCAGAGTCCGCCACGCATTTCTGCTTGGCACTCTGCCAAACTATGGCTCCACCTCCTAGAGTAAACACATACCCTGAGGTAGACTTGCTCTTGTCCCTGTCGCCTTGGAAATCTGAATCTGTATAACCTCGGGGTACCAGCTCAGACACCTGATAGACCAACACTTGGTCTCTCGTTCTACGTAAATACTTAAGAATGCATTTTACTGCCTCCCAATGAGCTTTCCCAGGGTTACTCTAATATCTGCTAACCATTCCAATGACATAACATATATCAAGCCTCGTACACAACATGGCATACATGAGACTTCCTACTTCCGAAGCATAAGGAACTGTATTCATGGCCTCTATCTCCTCAACAGTCTTGTGAGACTGTTCCTTAGATAGATGCACTCCGTGTCTGAAAGGTACAAAACTTTTCTTGGAGTTCTGCATGTTAAAATGGGCGAGAATCGTATCTATGTACGAAACTTAGGAGAGCGTTAATGAATGTTTCCTACGATCTCGAATTATCTTGATCCTAAGGATATATCATATCAAACTGCTTGGACAGCCATGTCTTTACGTCTGATAACACTTTCTTATTGTTGCCAATCAATAGAATGTCATCTACGTAAAGCACAATAAACACCACTGAGTTTCCATCAAGTCTGCGATACACACATTGCTCATCCGGACACTGAGTAAATTCGTAGGACTGGATTACCTCATCAAACCGGATGTTCCAAGATCTGGATGCCTACTTAAATCCGTAAATGGACCTCTTAAGCCTACAAACCTTATGCTCTTGGCCTTTTTCAACGAATCCCTCTGGTTGCTACATGAAGATGGTTTCCTCAAGACTTCCGTTTAGGAAAGCTGTCTTGACATCCATCTGCCAAATCTCATAATCTAAATGAGCAGCTATGGCCAAGAGAATCCGGATCGACTTAAGCATGGCTACCGGGGAGAAGGTTTCCTTATAATCGATTCCCTCTTTCTGAGTATACCCCTTCGCCACCAGCCTAGCTTTAAAGGTTTCCACATTTTCGTCAGGTCCTCTCTTATGTTTGTAGACCCACTTGCATCCAATGGGTTTAAACCCATCAGGCAGGTCCACCAGCTCCCAGACTTAATTGTGGTCCATTGACCTCATCTTGGATATCATTGCCTTACGCCAAGATTCTGCATCTTTATCTAGGAGACCCTCATTGTAGTTAACTGTGTCAGGCTCAGGCGCGCCTGGGATTAGGTCTGAGGCCTCTCCCACGCCAATGAACCTGTCGGGCTGTATTACAACCCTCCCACTATGACGAGACACTACATGTGTAGGCGCATTATCTGAGATCTCTTGTGCAGTGTGTGGTGTATCTTCTTATGCTGGTGCATCAGGATTAGTAGTTTGTCGCCTAAGCTCTTCTAGAACTATCTTAATCTTGGGCTTGTGATCTAAGATATAGTCCTTTTCTAAAAATCTAGCGTTGGTACTAACTACCACCTTCTGATCTTTAGGACTATAAAACAAACAACTTTTCGTTCCCCCTATAAACAACATTAATTCAGTTCTTACATCTAACTTAGCCACATCTGCCTTAAGCACATGTGCTGGGCAACCCTGAATTCTGAGATGTCGTAGACTGGGCTTGTGCCCATTCCATAACTCTACTGGGGTTGAAGGCACGGTTTTAGATGGTACAAGATTAAGAATATACATCGTCGTTTCTAAGGCATATCCCCATAACAAACTTGGCAAATCACTATAGCTCATCATCGACCTAACCATTTTCATGAGAGTTCGATTCCTTCTTTCTGCTACACCGTTCTACTGTGGCGTGCCAGTTGCAGACAACTGAGACTGAATTCTGACCTCACTGAGGTATTCTCGAAATTAATGGGACAAGTACTCCCCACCACAATCTAATCGCAGTATCTTGATACTCTTACCATGATGTTTCTCCACATCTGCCCAAAACTCTTTGAACTTGCCAAAACATTCGGACTTATGACACATTAGGTAAATGTACCCGTACCTTGAGTAGTCATCCATGAATGTCACGAAATACTCGAACCCACCTCGTGCTTGGATTGACATTGGTCCACACAAGTCAAAATGAATCAACTCTAGTACTTCATTGGCTCTATAACCTTTTGCTTTAAAAGGTCTCTTGGTCATCTTACCCTCCAAGCAAGATTCACAGGTTGAATAACTGTCAATCTCTAATGAACCTAAAGGTCCATCATTGACCAACCTCTGAATCCTACTAAGGTTTATATAACCTAGCATGAGATGCCAAAAATAGGTTTGATTCATTTCAGAAGGTTTCTTCCTCTTATTAATGTTAGATAAAGAGCTATCTGTTTCTATGTTTTGCACAACAGGGGAGTTAGAGTTAACCACAAACAAATTGTCCACCAATGAACCAGAACAAATAAGTTTTCCATTTATTCTAATAACAACACAATCATCAGAAAAAATAAACTTATAACCGTTCTTTAAGAGTTTAGAAACTAAAATAAGGTTCTTTCTAAAACTCGATACATAAAGACAATTAACTAACTCTAAACTAGAATTCTCGAAATTCAGAGTAACTACTCCCACTGCTTCTATTGACACTCTTGTAGTGTCGCCCAAGTAGATATCCAATTCGCCTGCTCTAAGTTTCCAGGTTATTTGGAACCCTTGCAAAGAATTACAAACATGGTTAGTGGCACCTGAATCCACACACCAAGTATCTGTGGGAATCGCCGCTAAACATGTCTCAGTAATTAAAGCAGAAACTATCGTACTTATAAGTTTTGGAGAATTCGATTTCCAATGTCCCGTCTTATTGCACTTGAAGCACTTGTCTTTTGATTTCTTTTTTGCAATATCTGGCTTAGGCGCAATCTGCGCCTTTTGAGCTATTCCCTCGAGCTTTCTCTTCTTCTTTCTAGCCTCAGGCTCAGAAGAAGATTTTGAAGCTTTGCCTGTGACTAAAGCTTGTTTCTTCTTTTAAAAAAGACTTTTAGCCGCCACCAACTCTGCCAAGAGCTCGGATGAAGTACACAACATCTTACTTATCTTGTAGTTCAACTGAATCTGCTCATAGCTATGAAGCAAACTCAGAAGGGCAATATCGACTTTGGTTTCACCAACGATCTAGCCTCCCACTACCTCAACCTTGTTGATGTTACTAATCACGTCAATGACATGATCTCTCACAGGAGTGCTCTCAGCCATACAGACAATGTCCAAATTACGACTCCAATCAACATAATTAGTTCCAGTTAACTTATTATCTTTCAATATAGCAGCGAAGGGGTTGAATGCCATATCGATAAAATTTGTAAATTAAACAGACAATGTTTTAGTTATCTAGTCTAGAATTTCGAAAACAAGGAAATTCTATCAATTATTAACTTCCCTCAAAACAATAATCTTAATCCACCAACATCTCATTCACTGGGATTCTTGCAAGCCACGCAGTGTGGACGTTTACGCTAACCCACATTCGTTTGAGAAGAACCAAGTTCATTAACTACACTATCTGACCAAACGATCTATTGATCAATGTAGCTAATAGTCGGTGCTGCGTAACCTCACGAGAGGAATACTGCAGATCATACACTAAGTGTGTGCCATTACGTGACTTTTGAGTTTGTTACCTCAGGATAGTGCGCCTCAGATGGAGAGGGTGTCGCATTTCTCCTAGTTAAACTTACTCTAGTCATCTTACTCAGAAATTCATAATCTAGCGATATCGGGGCTGGACTCATCCGAATGGAGGAAGGCCCTAATGCCAACGCGCAAGCTCACCCACATCGCATATGAACTCGTAATGGTGGCCATGGGGATATTAAACCAACCCACTCTCACTTATATTAAACCAACCTGCACCGCACGGCAGCGCCGCTGCTCCTGGTGGTTGCCTGCGGTAGCTGCTGCCGGAGGGTAGTCACCGGCGCCGCCCCCTGCAGCCAATCCCTCATTCGCTTCTTCCCACGCTATTTGGTCATCGTGCAATTTGTTCTGGGTTTTTCTGTGTTTCTAGGAATTAACGATAACCCAAAACCCATGAATTCAAGTTGCCCACCATGACGCCTTTGATTACAAAAAATTAATTCTCATTCTACAAGGCATTCTAGGAAAATTAAATAATCAAAATTACATAGAAAAAATCCTACTACAGATTTCATCTAATCCTACACGGCTTCCAGCACGTGGTTATACTATTACAAACATTCATAATAAAATCAAATCCGGACATGTCCCAGAGTTTAATTAAAACCCATACAAATATAACCACAATAGTCGGGATTTCTTAACCACCTGCAAATAAAACCATGTAATAAATCAAACAAGCACAAAACCCAAAACAGGCTCTGATACCAATTGAAAATTTATCTGCCTCGGCCTAGCCAGAAACTCACTTTCGTGCTATGCATTCCAGAATCGGAATCTCTGGCCAGGCCTAGACGCTAGCACAATCGCTATTCCAGCCCTTTTGAAATAATATTGCGCAAGATCTGGGTTTGCACTTATTCAATTTACCACGCAACAAAAATTCTTAATAAAAGCGGAACCATAAGAATTACCTATTGAAGCGTGAACTCAGGTGATTCTCTTGTATGCCTCAAGACTTTGCCTGTATGCTGTGTGGGCAGCAATCTAACCAGCAACTTGATCAGCTAATCACCACAATCCACCTGCCAGAAAATTCCAGCACCGCTGCACCTGGCACGTACTATAAACGCACCGCTCGGAGAGAGAGAGAGAGAGAGAGAGAGAGAGAGAGAGAGAGAGAGAGAGAGCCTATACTAGTCGCCAAAATTTGACAAAATCTTGGCAGCTTCAAAGCTTGGAAAATTCAGACTTTAATAGAGAGAAATTTTCTCTCTCTAAGTTTTTTTTGTCTTGAAAACTTGTGAATTGTGTGTCTTGAATAGCTAATCCCTTGTCTATATATAGAGTTACAAGAGAGACCCCAAGTTGGTTTAGGATTGGCCTTCCTACTGGGTTTCTGTTTTCTTCAATCCTGTTCTTGGACTGATACAGGGATTCACTTATCCCAATCCAGTTCCTGATATGATTCACAACCAACTGATACAAGGATTCACTTATCCCAAATCAGTTCCTGGTATGATTCACAACCAACTGATACAGGGATTCACTTATCCCAAACCAGTCCCTGGTATGATTCACAACCAACTGACACAAGATTTAATTAATTACTTAATTAATTAAATCTACCTTTGTCAATAACTCAATACATAATTAATCGTACCACTAACGGATTAATTATGGCACTACCATCCTACACCAGAAATGCTTCTGGAACAACTTAATTAATTTATTCATAATCTCCCCACATCAAAGATATAGTGCTCATTAATATATTAATTTACTAAAAATTAATTAATTAACTTCTTTAATTCCGAGACTAGTACCACTTGACCTTTTTACTATACCAAACATAAGTCCACCAGCCGGGTTTAGTATAATAAACATTATGAGCTCATCTAAGGAGCACCATCACCCCGGACGCACCGGTACATGGTTTCCTTTGGACTAGCAGCAACACACCAAGCAACTAAACATGCGCAACCAACCTACCGAGATTATTGGCCACAATTGACCTCACCCATTGGCAGTTCAGAGTACACTATGTCTAAACCTCATGCCCGCTCGAGTCTAGGGATTAAGAGATAGAATACCAAGAACGATTTGTCTATTAAATCAGTACAAGACAAATCATTCCTAACGGGTCAAGTTCAATACACCCCGGGCATATCTATATGATTCAATTAGTTTAGACAAACCAATTATCCAAATCACATAATAACATAAACCGACAGTTTGCCCAAAGTTGTCTCGGTTACGAACCTCATTTATATATTATGTCTTTTAACCAATGATGAGATCTACTGTGTCACACAAGGCACGTCATCATCTAACTACATAATATAAGTTGACAATTATTGCACAACTTAATTTAACCAAAACATAAATCGATATATTAACTGGGAAAATGTACAATACAAGCATAGCTTATGTATTCAACTCTAACAAAACATACCTAAGTTCCTCATATATGGTATTCGGATCCACTTGAGATGTTTCAATCGTCAATCTCTTCCAGAGTCGTGCACCATTTCACCAGTGATCGTGTCATTTTATTTCTTTAACTTGAATACATCACAGGCATATGGAATCCTATGCGTAACCTTACAGACGCATTCACATCTCTCAACCATGTCACCGCCCAACTTAGTAATCCTTTCAACTTGTTCGCTGATCAACTCTGAACAATACTGCGACACATGACCATTCAATAATTCATACGGAAAACACAACATAGTGGTTGCTTTCTTGGAAATGCATGCCTCAAGCGTTTCCCTAATAAGTAGCGAACCAAAGTATATAGCGCATTAAATAAATTAATAAAGTAAGAAGCGCATAAATTAAATTAATAAAATAAGTATCGAATCAAATTAATTAATAAAGTAAGTAGCGAAACTGAATAATTAATAAAATTACATGATCTGTGATAATTGGTAATTGACATGGTCGTCAATCACACCAAATAGTGTGTCAAGTGAATGGGTGCCCGCATTCATCCAATCCTTCAATGCAGTATGAGTACTCTCTACTCTGTTAGTACTAGTATTGCCAAAGTGGAAAATTTTGTTAGTCCAAACCCTACAAATCATCTCTTATGGACCAGCCATGTCCTCTCCAAGTAGACAACAACAGAAGGCGCAACTATAGAGTAACTATCATTCAAAAGCTGCAATAACAAATTATACTCTTTAACTGTTGGCGCATTAACAATTGTCTTCCAAAGCTTTTTTATTTCAATTTTCCTTTCACTCTGACCAACAAGCTTTTTCAACTGATTATCAACATCACAGTCGATATGCCACAAACATAACAGGTGGTATGATCCCGAAAAATTATCCCTAATAGGATCTATCAGACTCATCTCTCGATATGAAACAATAGCACTAGCAACATTTTCAACATCCAACAACTCTCTCAACTGTGCAAATACCCACTCATAACTAATTTTTGTCTTATCTCTCAAAAGGGCACATGCAATATTATATTCTTATTGGAAGGAGTCATACCAATAATCTAAAAGAGTGGCATTTTGTACTTGTTGGTCTTGTATGTTGCATCGACCATAGTCACCCAGTAATATCTGTTCAACAATTGCAATGACATTGGATGCGCTATAAATGTATGTGTCATCACATCTGTGCCCTCTTCTATCAAAACTTTTACATTATAATGCTTCTCCTCAGCGTAATGAACAAATTGCTCCCCAATATTTCTACCTTGAAGCTTTGCTTTCCTGTCATCAGATTTCAGATTATTTAGCTGTCTCACTGTCACGTTATCTTCAGGATGCGTCTCAGCAAGATGATTCTGAATCATTTTTGGCTTCATATTTGCATTATTCAAAGTTCTAGCAACCTTTCTTGATTCATCAGTCAAGCGGCTAAGCTGTCTATGACCCTCTGGATACACTATAGCAGTGTGAGTGTGCATTGACTTCACACCCTGGTGTTACTTTGACCCACCAACCATTTTCCTTCACCTCTTTCCAATATAACTTGAACATGCACTTACATCCACGCCGTTTGGTGTTCTTTCTTTGTTAGGGGGTGACCCTTGCTGAATCGGATCTCTGAATCGGTTGCAACGATAGATGACCCATTTCCCCTTATTACCCTTCCCTACTTTAATCAGCTCGAAATAAAATTTAAGAGCTAGCTCCGCGTAATACGTATATGCTTCTTCTTCGGTAGGAAAAAATCCAGGGCACTTAAAATATTGACTCATATCCCTCTGAATATCGGGAAATCCATTTGGATCCTACGTCATTAATAAAAGTGAAACTAATAAGTTCACAAATTTAAAGTAATGACATAAACAATTAAAACCTATATAAAATATAGAATTTTGAAAAATTGGAGCAAATAGGTGATTTTCATATGAAAAATCGCCACTACTAGGCAATCCGTCGGAAAAAAAATCGCACATAAAGGGTGATTTTCCACTGAAATCTTGCACACAAGGTGTGAGAGTTGTATAAAAAATCACCAACAATGTGTGATTACTCTATGAAAAATCGCCAATTGAAGGTGATTTTCAATGGAATAATCGCACACATCTTGCGAGTACTCCATAGAAAATCGCCACCAATTGTGGATGTTTCATAGTAATATCGCACACTACATGTGATTTTGGTGCCAAAAATCGCGCGTTTTGTTCAATTTTCATTGAGTTCCTCACCAATTGAATGCAATTTTTCCAATGAAAATCGCAACATATGTGTGATTTTTTATGGCAGTAAATAAAAACAAATAAAACATTTAAAAAACTTACCATTTTTGCTTGAATCTTGAAGTATATTTTATCCCCACTCGAAGGAAATCATTGTTTTAATGTATTTGTAAGATTTTGGAAGGTTTTTTTGGAAAGATTTGGAATATTTTTAAATTTTATAACCTTTTTTTAACTCATTTTTGAAAGTTTGCTACTTTTTTTTGTGCTACAAATAATAGATTTGTGCTACAAATAGCAAAATCCGCTCGGAACAGAGGATCCGAAGAGTGGGAAGAAAAAAAAGTTAATGGAAACTACCAGAAATTATACCCTACACCAAGGGTACATGTACCTAGTATAGATATCCCAGTCTCACTACTAGCTAATAGCTTACACACGCGCGCCCCATCACCAATACCCTTCAAAACCCAATTGCTACAGTTACCTTTTTAAAAAAAAAACAACTTCCTTCAGCTCAAAAACTTCCATAACCGCAATGATCAAACCCTAAAAACGACGATTTCGATTTCCTATTTTCAAAAATCCATACAAACTACGTCTCCGATGAAATTTTTGAGGAAGAAGACAAAAAAAAACATGAGAACAACTTCAATCCAGACTGACTACGTCCGACTACATTCATCTGCGTTTATCAGAATTTCGTTCTTCAACTCCTAAAAAAAAACATTCAAGCAAAAAAACAAGTAATACATCGCAAAAACAAGTACATCGTAAACTATAAACTAAATTTTACTGCAATTAATGGAAACCCAATTTTCACGTATTTGCTGCGTTTGATTTTGATTCTATATTACGATGCTATACTCGTGTATTACTCTTAAAATGATGCTCTATTACTATTAAATATAATATATTCGTGTTTACTGGATGTTTTATTGTGTTTTTAATCTGTTTTTATACTTAATTTATAATTGTGTGTGTGTTCTCGGACGTGGCGCTAATGTTTTTTGGGACGTGCCAGGACGTGGTACCTATTATAGTGGATGTTGCGCGTCTGTTTGCCCTTTTTTGTTTTACAAAACTAACAATGTGTTTGTGATGCTGGACGTTGCAATATATGTTATGGAATTTAGTAGAGAAACAATATCTTTGTTGTTTGTATTTGTGAAAGAATAATAAATTTTTTGTGTGTGTTATCGAACGTGGCGCTAATGTTTTTTGGGACGTGTCAGGACGTGGTACCTATTATAGTAGATGTTATGTGTTTGTTTCTTTTTTTTTTTTCTCTGATGGTTATTTCTCATGTTCAATGCAGGATGGTTAACAAAACAAAACCAAATAGAAAACTTGTGCTAGATGATGCTGATGATGATTTCGTCACACAATCCAAAGAAAACACACCATCAGCATCAGAAGATGATTCTGCCTCATAAAGCCAGTGTTGGAGTTGAATACATAAGCTATGCTTGTATTGTACATTTTTCCAGTAAATATATCGATTTATGTTTTGGTTATATCTAGTTGTGCATTATTTGTCCATTTATATTATGTAGTTATATGATGAAGTGTCTTGTGTGACACAGTAGATCTCATCATTGGTTGAAAGACATAATATATAAATAAGGTTCGTAACCGAGACAGCTTTGGACAAACTGTCGGTTTAGGTTATTATATGATTCATATAATTGGGTTGTCTAAACTAATTGAATCATATAGATACGCCCAGGGCGTATTGAACTTGACCATTAGGAATGATTTGTCTTGTACTGATTTAATAGACAAATTGTTCTTGGCATTCTATCTCTTAATCCCTAGACTCGAGCGGGCATGAGGATTAGACATAGTGTACTTTGATATGCCAATGGGTGAGGTCAATGTGGCCAATAGTCTCAGTAGATTGGGTGCTCGTGTTTAGTTGCTTGGTGTGCTGCTGCTTGTCAAAAGGAAACCATGTACAGGTGCGTCCGGGGTGATGGTGCTCCCGAGATGAGCTCGTAATATTTATTATAGTAAACTCGGCCGGTGGACTTATGTCCGGTATAGTGAAAAGGTCGAGTGGTACTAGTCTCGGAATTAAAGAGGTTAATTAATTAATTTATCAGTAAATTAATATATTAACGAGCACTATATCTTTGATGTGGGGAGATTATGAATAAATTAATTAAGTTGTTCCGGAAGCAATTCTGGTGTAGGATGGTAGTGCCATAATTAGTCCATTAGTGGTACGATTAATTCTGTATTGGGTTATTGACAAAGGTAGATTTAATTAATTAAGTAATTAATTAATCATTGTATCAGTTGGTTGTGAATCATACCAGGAACTGTTTTGGGATAAGTGAATCCCTGTATCAATTGGTTGTGAATCATACCAGGAACTAGTTTGGGTAAGTGAATCCCTGTATTAGTTGGTTGTGAATTATATCAGGAACTGGATTGGGATAAGTGAATCCCTGTATCAGTTGGATGTGTATCAGTCCAGGAACAGGATTGAAGGAAACAGAAACCCAGTAGGAAGACCAATTCTAAACCAACTTGGGATCCCTCTTGTAACTCTATATATAGACAAGAGATTAGCTATTCAAAACATACAATTCATAAGTTTTCAAGACAAGAAAACTTATAGAGAGAAAGTCTAGAAAGAGAAAATGTTTTTCTCCCTCTAGCATAATCTCAGGCAGCCGGTTATTGTCCCAGGCGGCATTCGGTGGTTAATTCCGACAGGCGGTGGTGGCAGGAGAAATCTGGCGGCTGCGGCGGTTGAAATTCAGGTGGCGACGAGCTGCAGAATTTTTTCCGGCAGGTGGATTGTGGTGATTAGCTGATCAAATTTCTAGTTAGATTACTGCCCACACAGCATACAAGCAAAGTCTTGAGACATACAAGAGAATCATCTTGGTATACGTTTCAATAGGTAATTCTTATTCATCCGCTTTTATTAAGAATTTTTGTTGCGTGGTAAATCGAATAAGTGCAAACCCAGATCCTACGCAATGTTATTTCAAAAGGGTTGGAATAGCAATTGTGCTAGCGTCTTGGCCTGGCCAGAGATTCCGATTCTGGAATGCATAGCACGAAAGTGAGTTTCTGGCTAGGCCCGGACAGATAATCTTTCAGCCAGCATGTGTCTCCCACACCAAGTGAAGATGATTCACAAATACCAATAAACCAATACTTGCTGAAAAAAGAACTGCCAGACCAAGCCTTAAAATTTCTGAACAATATCTGGCTACCCTTGTTGATACAGCAACACTACACATCCTTGAACCTAAAAAACCAAAATAGAAACAAACTCACCCTTAAAAACAGCAGCCCGAAACCAAAAAAAAAAAAAAAAAACCAACACAAAAGCATCATGTAGCCAAAAAATCACTAACAAAAAAGCCAACAAAGAGGCCAAGAGATGAAACTGAATCAGAAGAAGATGAACCACAACATAAAATGAAACAGAAAGCCAAAAAAAAAGCAACAAAAAAGAAGACTACACCAAAAAAAATAAGAAAAAGACAGAGAGTTGAACCAGGTATGAGGACGTGTGTGGACGTTGTAGCCTTTTTCATGACATATGAGGACGTTGTTTGTGGTCCTAACATTTATTTATTCATTTTCAGAACATGAAAAAGAAGAAGAACAACATATCAAATTCCAAACAAAGACAACAATTGTTGGATTGTACAAGCTGACTAGAGTGTTGTCTAATGTTCAAAAAGAGGCAGTAAGAGAGATTGGACTGGGATCATTGCTGAATGTCAATTTAAACCAAATCCCATGCACTTTAGGAGAGCATATCTTGCAATGTTTCGATCTCTCAAGCATGTCAATCAGAATGCAAAGTGGAAGTTTGAAAATAGAAACAGAAGATGTCCATCATGTGTTCAGAATACCACTTGGTGGTATTAGGGTTGAAGAATACACACATTCTGAAGAACACAATAAGGAATACAAGAATGACATAAAAACTTTCATTCAAGGCATCCATGATCAATTAACAAGCAGACATGGAAACCAAGAAAACCAACCACCACACAAATTGCAGAGTATATGAAGGCAAACAGAGAATATGCAGATGATAACTTCAAAATTGACTTAACAATGTACGGGCAACAACTCTGCTTTGGGCTTTCCAGGACCTTGGTTATCGACAAGCAATACTGAAGAGCATACAAAATGTCAATGACATCAGAAACATGAACTGGTATGTGTTCACCATTAGAGGTTTGAAAGAATCAATAGAGCTTTGAAAAGAAAAGAGATCAATGTTTAGAGGATCACTCTCATTCCTTGTGGTAAGTATTTCAAACGTTATCCATTTTAAATCATCATTTTTTCAGACGTAGCTAACTATAATTTTTTCATTTTTCCAAAGTTACTCTATCTGGACAGAGTCAGAATTGCTGGTGATGCAATACGTCCAACAAACATCACTCTACTCTCCTATTGGGACCTATAAAAATATAACAAAAGAGAGACAAAGGAGATTAAAAGATTGGGAGGTTTTGGAAGAGCCAGAATAATGACAAGAGAAGATTTGCAAAAAGAAAACCAACCTGGAGAGCAGCAAGAAGAACAACACAAAAAAGAAGGAACCTAAATACCAACATCAAGTAATATTCACAACCAAAAATATACTACTAACTCTTATTACTTGTTTTAGACGTATTGGGACGTAGTGAATATATATTCAGACGTGGTGGCTATATATTCAGACATGGTAGATATTATTCACTAACACCTTTGATTTTTTATAGACTGTTGATGCTGATGATGAAAAGATCAAATATCTGGAAATGCCAGAGATTCAAGATCAGATAATAATCACAATAAAAAATACTACTTACTATTATTACTTCTTTAAAACGTATTGGGACGTAGTGACTATTTATAAAAACGTGTAGGGATGTGGTAGATATTATTCACTTACCTCTGTTTCTAATTTTTATTTTTTACAGCCTGATGATGATAATGATACCGATATCAGAGATAAGGATATGCTAGAGATACAAGATCAGGTAAATTTCGAAATTCAAATACTATTTCTCTTACACATTTACTGGACGTAGTTGGACGTGGCCACAGTGTACATAGACATGGCGAGTGTGTACACAGACGTGGCGTGTAAAATTCAATTACTCTTACTCCTGTTTTGTTTATATTTGATTGCGTACAACCTCTTGAAGAAAAAATTAGAAGCCTGAATAAAGAATTGAATGGCTTATCTAGAGGATTGACCAACATTATCCAACTTGTGGAAGATACAAAGGGAATCCAAGATAATCCAGCATTGATAATGCTTCATATGATGTGTAACCAAATAGTAGATCTATTTAACAATGAAAAGAAATGAAAAGTACAAGATGAACAAGATCCAATTGTACCAAGTCAAGCTACCACTGAATTTGTTGCACCAATGTTGAGTCAAGTTCAAAAGATGTTCCAAAAGCAACAAGAAGAACTCAACAAGATGTTTGATGATACCAACACAACAAAAGGCATTTTGAGTCAAGAACATACTCCTGCAATACTGAATCAAGTGGATAAGATTCTTAAACAAGAGATGGAGAAGAAGTTTGCAACATATGAGAAACCACAACATCAAATTCAACAAGAAAACAACAACATTGCTGCAATCCTGACTCAGATTGAATAGATTGAAAAACAACAACAGAAGACAAACAATCTCCTGAACAAGAAGCTTCAAGAAGTTAAAGATTCTATGCCAAGTTTCGACCTTGGCATAGATTTAACTACTCCAAAAAAGCCAATGCCAATGCCAAGGAATCTTGAAAAGGAATACGATGCTTCTCATTCATAAGCTGTTCCACAGGCTGTTACTCAACCAGATGACGAAATCAGAAAGTAAGTAATATTATCGTTCATTCATTTGTATTATAATATTATTACTGATAGGGTAGACATAAATAGACGTGTCTAAATGTGGTACATTTTATATGTCTATAGAATCATCATGGATGAAGAAGACAATGCTCTGGAAATAACAAACATAAAGCCAAACCCAAAACATCGCCACATCAAACTTCCATTAGCACTGAGGAGTCCATTTTATTGCTACATGAAACCCCCAAATAAGGAAATGCCAGATATAAAGCATTCTAAAAATGAGAAAATTGTGACAAACTTTGCATTCCTTATAGAGGATACAAAAAGAGATATCCCTTACAAAACTGGGTAAGTACATTTGATATTTGAATTATTTACACGCCACGTCACGTCACGTCTGTGTTTATACACAATTATACACGCCACGTCTTGTTTATAGTTGCCACATTTATGTACATAGTCACCACGTCGCACTACGTCTTACTAACTTTAATATCAATGCAGCCAAACACTTTACAACTATGGATCCCTATGAGTGACTAGATTAGACTTCCACAACATGTCAATGAATAAATGGCTATCTAACAGTATGGTAGATGCATGGTGCAAGCACATGAACTACATCAGATGATTTCCTGGGAAAAAAAGAGACCATACTGAATATAAAAAGGTTCTTCTTCACAACAAGATTTTCAGTAATAACATTTAAATTGGTAATTCTATTCAATTTTAATGGACGTGATGTGTATTTACAATCTCAATTCATGCAAACAATTTAGACTGGCGAAGGAATATTCAAAATTTCTTCAAAAGAGAAACAAAAAATTTTTTTTCGTGACTGGATGATTGAAGAACTTGCACGAAACCACAGAACCCTGGATGGTATCAATGCCGACATTGTAAGTACATTTACAAAACAATTCATTAACATAAACTAATTTTTTTTATTCACTACCAGGTTTTTTTCCCTCTTTTGGACCATAAGCACTTCACCTTGCTTGTCATCAAATTTTCATTTGAAGTAGCAATGGTAATCAACAACTTACCTCTAAATTCCCATCACAAATTGCCAAAGGACGTGCTACAAATGTTCCTTTCAATACTATTGGAACAATCTCCTGAGAACCCCAAATACAATGAAATAAAAGGTATAAAAATACAGTTCCCTGCTGCAAAATGGCAAGATGAAACAAACAAGAACGATTGCGCTGTATACTGCATCGGGTAATATTACTTATTCTCTACGTATCTGGATGTGGTAGCTAGTATTTATTTCCTTAAATTGATGTTGTGTTCACAATCAGGCACATGGAGATGCATGGAGGGCAGATGGACCTAGATTATGATAATCTCCTGATGGAGGCTAAGGTGGACAAAAACATAATGATCACATTAAGAGCCAAGTATGCATACAACGTCCTCATGTCTCCATCAAACATGCTCAAGGATGAGGTGAAGCAAAACGCACAAGGAGAACTATCATTCATTATCCACCATGCAACAAGAATCTACGCCTCCTCCACAAGAAGAAGATAGAGAAAATGAAGATTACGAAAAAGTTGAGGTGAAGCCACAAGAACCAAAGGCAATACAACAACAAAAGCAAAGACCTAGGGGTAGAGGAAAGTAAATAGTCTACAACGTCCTGACACATCCGTAAATAATTTAGCCACGTCCTAACACGTCTTATATAAATACTACCTTTTTTTAAATATATATAATTTTTTTCTTATAATAATTTCTTAAATTTCTTAATTAATTAACACATTTTGTATACTACGTTACTAATGAAATCACGTTTTTATTTCAAAGTATATAGAGTTTGTCAACAGTAACCCTACAACGTCCCGATACATTTGTAAACATAGTCGCCATGTCCCGTTACGTCCAAAATCATTACAACATCTCGACATGTCCCGACACATCTATAAATACAATCGCCACGTCCTGATACGTCCTGAAAACAAACAGACGCATATTTCATTAATGTATTAATTGCATCGATTATTTATCTCTTCACCCGAACAAAAATCGTCCATTCATCAATTCTATCAATTAAAAATGCGACCCTCCATGCATCTCTTAGTTACAATATACAAAACCGTTTAACTTCTTCAAAAAATTATTCTATCTAAAAATTCTCCTATAAAACAACTTCTAAACATGGTTTAACATTCACTTCGCAAATCTGCAAACCTCAAACCTTCTCTTCGTCGTTACAATGGCCAATCTATTTATTCTTCCTACCATGAACTACTTCGAAGAACTCCAAGACCCCTAACCACAAATGCCAACAAGAAGCCCACTTGATCATATGCTAATGAAGCATATGTTAGATGTAAAACCCCAATCCCAACTTATAACCTTTCTAGTAAGAATGGGTTGGGGTGGACTTATACTGATGAACCACCATAACGTAAACAGAACGCTGGTACTTGATTTTTATCATGCTCTACACAATAAAGTTAGGTTAAATACAGTGGAAGTGAGGGGATTTCGTTTGAGAATATCAACAAGAGCCATCAACTGACACTTGAACTTGAGGAACCAAGGGGAGATTATCATATGATAATATCTGCCATTTTATACCAACAACTGAACAAGTTCAAAGAATTTTAAAGGACAACTTTCAAATTCCAAACGATTTTTGGACAATCCGATTGGAAGATATGAACCATATGGCAAGTACTCTTTACACGTTCCTCCTTTTCAATGTGGCTGCAGGAGAAGTCACAAAGACATTCATGCTCCAACTGTTAATTGCAGCAATGTCAGAAATGAATATCAATTGGGGCAGCATCATCAAAGAATTCATGAAACAAGTTGGATTGAATTGGACATCCAGTATCCTTTACCCAAGCCTAGTAAGGGACATGAGTGACATGGCCAGAATCCTAGATCACCATACTGATGAGATTGTGATACTGCCACAATATATTGGTCACAACTCTTGCAATCTTGTTGAAGACAATCATGAATCCTCTAGCGTACATAGCAATGATGATGTATATTAATTTGTATTTTAATTTGTATTCAAAAGTTTAATATAGTGATGCCTCTTTTGTTTTAATGTCTCTATTTTAATATGATGCCTCTTTTTCATATGTTGTAACTCTACAACGTCTCAAAAACTAACAACTACGTCCCAACACGTCTAATAAGAAAACCAAATTAAACAACTAATAAAAAAAAAAAAACAACTCATATAACTTTACAACGTCTCAAAAACTAACGACTGCGTCCCGACACGTCTAATAAGAAAACCAAATTAAACAACTAATATCAAAAAATAACTCATACTGCTTACAGCGTTCCACTACTTCCAGTCACGTCTAAAAAATATCATAACAAAAACACATAAAAATTCATTTCCAATTTCTCAAATTAAAATGTTAATTACAATAATCTCAAATAACTGTAAAAATCTCAATCTACTACAAACTCTCATCTACTTTTTTTTTTTCCTACCCCTTGAAATATTTCTTTTTTTCCATTTTACTTTTTGGTCGTACGTTTCGAACACCTTTGGGTCTATTTCCTTTAGGATCTCTAACTTCTTCTTCTGTACCATCATCATCACCTCTCATTCCAATCTAATACCAGCTAATTCAGCAATACAATCTCTAAGATCATTGAATTTATCATCTATAATGCCACGAGCAACAGAACTCGACTGATATAATTGAATCAATCTCAAATATTTCTTTCTGGCTTCATGCTTCCAAACAGAACAGTAAAAATAATCTCTTTCATTTCTAGGATGTGAAATGTAAAACTGAATCTGACGGCCATATGTCACTCCCTCAGTCCACCTTTGCAAAATACACCTATCTGGTAGTATATATAAAAACAAAGTAATTAAGAATTAATATAAAAAAACAAGTTTAAACATTCGCCACGTCCAGATACGTCCAGAAAAACACTAGCACCACGTCTATAAACACAATCGCCATGTCAAAAAAAACCCAAAACAAAACAAACTGACCAACAAAAATTATCTGCTAGTATCTATAAAAACAAAGTAATTAAGAATTAATATAAAAAAACAAGTTTAAATATTCGCCACGTCCAGATACGTCCAGAAAAATACTAGCACCACATCCATAAACACATTCGCCACGTCAAAAAAAAAAAAAAAAAAACTAACTAAACCAAAAAAAATTCATACCTTAACACAATTCAGGTTAAAAACACGAAGGGAATGACCGCATAATATCCCAACTTCACTGAAATATTTGCAGCTGCATTCTATCCAATGGCTCACCTTATCAAACAGCACAACATGATGGAAAGAATCTACTCCATCCCACCACACATTATGTTGAATTAACCTGTCATCTTCAAAAATCGTTTCATAATCGTAAACATTCATCTCTTTAAACTGATTCTCAAACATACGATATGCATTAATTGTGTAAACTTCAGAAGCCTGCATTAACATCAAATGTCTCAGAACAAACAAATCCACCTTCTCTTGATGATACCTATAGTCTTCTTCATTTTGATTATTCCTCCAGTCATTCACCACATCTACAAAATGATGGTAAAAATCGCAAAGTGATGATGTTTTTGTTAGCCACCTTGAAATAGCATGGTTTGTTGACTCACTCCTTTGAGATGAGAGAACCCCTCCTGAAAAGTAATCTTTGTTAAATGCAGGACACCATTTCTCTCGAATCTCATAGAGATCATTCAACCACGTCACATTGCCGCATTCATATTCATCAACTATGCTGTAAACAAAAAAAAAAAAATGAAACAATTTAAAACTTATGAATGCAACGTCCAAAAAATTATGTATAATACTAATGTCACGTCCAGAAAATTCTGTAAATACTAACGCCACGTCCACATATGTTAAAAAACACACAACCGCAACATCCTTACCTGTTCCAAACATGCTGAAACTCTTCCTTGCTAACAACACTGTAAAGAAGGCGTTGAAACAATTTAGAAAAACCTATCTGCCCACACGATAAAGGTATGTTATTCCAGAAGTTCTCACTTATATGCCAAAGACACAATGACGAGTTGATGGAAATACATCCTTTATAGCAGCTGCCATCGAAAATGCTTAATCCGTCATCAAAATAATAGGTGCTTGACCATCCGACCTCAAAAACAACTTAAACAACCAATTAAATAATTCAACCTTCTCATTATTTATGAAACCAAGTCCAAACATAAAATTACTGTTGTGATTGTCCATCCCAACAAATGGACAACAAATCAAACCATACTTGTTTGTCCTATAAGTTGTGTCATGAACAACCAAATCTCCAAATATCTTGTAATCCGCCTCTATTTGTCCATCACAACAAAACAAGTTACACAATGACGAATCACTGTCCAAATCAAAGTCAAAATAAAAATCCTGTTTATCACTAGACATTTTCTTCAATATCTCAAAAAGCGTATTTGTATCACAACCATCAATATTTTTCTTCTTCTCAATTTTCATATGATTATAAACATCTCGTGAAGTAAAACCTACTTGAGATGGTCCACCAGCCTGTTCCAAAAAAAAAAAAAAAAAGTTTGTTATAATACTCGCCACTTCCAGAAAAGTCTGTTATAATACTACATCACGTCCAAAAACGTCTACAAAAATAGAATGTAAAGTCAAGTACCTCTTGCAGAACACTCTGTATCCATCTGAAACACGAATTCCAGAATCCTTCAAAATCTTCAAATAATCAACAGAAGAAGAAGACATATTCCTACTAGAATGCAATAAGTGTCTCTGATGTTCAAAGCACATCTCGTGATTGTGTTTCCGGAAATGCTTTTGCACCTTCCAAATACCATCATCAATTCTTCTAAATTCAATAATCGCTTTACATTTCTTTCGAACATCCAGCTTCGAATACTTCCTCTCATCCTCAATCTTGTTTTTATAATTCTTCTCACCTTGCTTCCAACATACAAACTGTTTCAAATATATCTCATCTTTATTACTACAAGACTTATGCTTCCTAATACTAAAACCTAATTCGAAAGCATACTTGTTATACAAATCGTATGCCTCATCTTCGCTACCAACTTTACTATCCATTAAAGACTCCATCGATTCATCATCCATTGTTTTACCATACGATTCCATATCTGGGCAAAAATTCAAAAAATAAAACAACATAAGAAAGGGACCACGTCTCAATACGTCTAATAATATCATCGGCAGCGTCCTTAAGCATCATTTAAATATGGTTTAATTATTTTAAAAAAAACCTAATAAAAGCGCCACGTCTCAATACGTCTAATAATAACATCCGCAACATCTTCAAAAATCATTTAAATCAGGTATAAAATTAAAAAAAAATATTAAAGAGCACCACGTCTTAATACTTCTCAACACGTCTACTGTATAACTTACGCAACGTCCAGCCACAATGATCATATAACTATTAGCACAAAAGCGAATCATACGACTAAAAAAATGAACTACAACCGATCGTTATCTTCAACAATCCGTAAAAAAACTATCAAAACGACAATTAACACAATGAAATCAACTATTATCATCAATCGAGAATAAAAAAAAGAAAAAAACTGATTATCATCACTGTTCTTCGTTCCGGTACCTTTATTAATGCCGATAGAAAACGAAATCAACGATTTGAATTGAATGCTTGCAGAAAGATTTCAGCAGCACCGCAAAATTCAGTAGTTTCCGATCGCTCTCGTTAAGTTTTTTTTTTAAAAAAACGACAAGCCCATGTTTTGAATGTATATATACAGCGACGAAAAGATAAAAAAAATGCATATTTATAAAAAATATTAAAAATAGAAAATCACACACTTGACATCATAAAATTACTGATTATAGTAAGTGACTATATGTCCCATCTAATTTGCGGGAAACTACAAACAAACGATAAAAAAAAATACTACAAATAATAGCTAGAGTATACTCTAAATCTGTAAATAATTTGCGGAAAACCTCCCATCTTCAATTCTCAAGCTAGAAGGAGAAAGAAGCTACGAATTGACCTCCAGCTCGAACCCCTCACCCGGCTTCCTATCACGGCGGACCCGGTTCTACTACCTAAAATTAAATCCAAATTCTTGTTCCAAAACTCTTTAATCCCGCTAATTATACTCATAGTGGCGTGAATTAGGATCGGGTATAGCAATCAAGGACCTTGACGAAATTAGGGCTCTTCGGGTAGATTGGGAAAAACCCAATTGGAGTAGCTGAGCATATGGTGATACTCCGGCATGATATTTTGGACTTCATTTGAGGTAAAAAAAAAAGACACTTTTTAAGCATTAATTAATTCATGAATTTCAGTATAGAAATTAGTGATTGGATTCATGAAATAGGTCGGAAGTTCGGCTTCTCGGGGCTGGAGAGTAATCCTGATTTTTCCCTGTTAATTTATTCAATTCCTTTGTATTCCTATCATCCTAATTATGGTAAAATTACCGCCTTTGTAATTTTAAAAGTCCTAGAAACCGGTCGGATGCTTTTGATCAGTTTTGGGTGTTTGAAGGGGAAAACATTTTCAGGACATGTCCAAGACTGTTTAAATGGGGCTTGTGGTATTCTTGGACTTCAAATTAAGGTAGGAAACTTGTTGGGATGACAGCTGGAACTTCGATTTTAGGTTTAGTTTGATTTTTAATTGCTATGACATGTTATGGAGCTCGGCCACTATCGTTATTTTGGGTTCAACTGCAGGGCTGCTGTAGTTTTGCTGGCCTGGAATGGACTTTAGACTTTTAGGAAGACTATTTTACTGTCGAATAGCAAATTGAACCATAAGTGTGAATTGTGGAAACTAAGTTTCGAATGTCGAAAGTGTGTTAGTTACAAAGAAACTTGAAGCTTGGTGGATTTTAGGAGTCTGACAGTTCTGCAGCTGTTTTGAGGGTTGTAGCCACCCTTTGAACTTTCGGAAAGGTACTAGAATTTCTTGGTTGGCTAGAAGTATAGTTTAGTTGCTTTATGCACTTTTTGGTTCTATATAGGTGATTGTGGGTTATAAATGTTGGTTGGTGTTAGGAGAATGCTATGTAGATTCTGTGTGGGGTAAATATACTGTTCGGATATCATATGTATCATAGTTTGTAGATTAGAGTTTTGTGAATATTAAAAGGTATGGCATGACTTGTGAGTTTGGATCTTGAGTTGCACGAGCTATCTTTGAATTTGAAATTAGTATTTTGGAGTAATTGATTCTTGGTTGGGAAAATATCCTACTAACTGTTGAACTGCTCTTGTGTAAGGGTAAGGGTCAAGGCCTTTATTGAGATTGTTGTACTATTTTCTGATCCACCTGTTTGTTGTGTCCTTGATGACTTCTATGAACTGCAATTCTTCTTATTCAGTGCTTGCGAACTAATGAAGCAAATTGGCACTACGATTGCCATGTCTAGACCAGAATGTTAGGAGCACTGTAACATCACTATTTAATTATAACTTGATTATGTAAGTCTAGACCCTCGGAGTGATTGGTCCGACTTGGAGGGAGTCATGAATTTATCATTCCTGATTGATCTAGTTGATCAGGAGTTTTCCTGGTTGGGCTGGGAATAATTCCATGATATATTCGACGTGAGCTACTTATTGATGTGCTGAGTTGGTATCCTAACTTGGTGTGATAAGGTTGATGTTAATTATGTCAATGCCTGGATTATATGTGCTACTAACCATGAAAGTAAGTAATTTCCCTTATCTTAATAATGGGAGTTTAGCGTTTCCTATTCACCGTATGATTGTTTACTCTTATCACGAGGATTGCTTCCTATATGTACCCATAGTGACCCATAGTATAAGGTACACTTACAATACATTATGGGGACCTTGCAGGTACTAGCCTTCTGGCTTCATCAATATGCCAACTCCTATTAACAAAATCAATCCATGTGAATTATGCTACTCAACCTCTATTGCCAAAACAAAACGTGCAATCAATATTGAAGACTTGAACTCCAAGCTACTAGCAGTTTCCAACGTCCTCCCTCCCTCCAACAAATAACCCAGCCACAAACTACAAATTTTGCGGGAAAAAAAATGTTCCTCAATCAAATTTCTGCTGATCCTCAACCTTGAACCAATTTCACGATCTTTTCTTTTGCAATAACTTCTAGCTTTCAATAAATAATATTTTGGCTTGTCCATCTCCATCGGTATATGTTGGCTGGCTTGGGGAAACTATAAATTAAAGAGCATGGCCAAGATTAGGTCTAATCGGCAGCATCAGTCAAAGAAGTCAACGTCCATGGTGACTTTGATTCTATCAATGCTTCTAATGCTATCAATTGTACTTTTAATGCTTTTGGCTCTCGGCATTCTTTCTCTCCCAGTTGGTACCGATGATGAATCCTCTCAATCCAAATACCGTTTCAAGTTCAAGCGCTTGGCTCTCGACATGTATGCTGTTAATTTTTTCATTGTTCTTTGGTAATGATTTGTTGAATGTTTTCAATCATTTCTATATTTTCATTTGCATTCTTGATGAAATTTGCCGCAGTGAGGGAGAAGGATTGGGGAAGAGAGGTGAGCAATGGACTGAGGTGCTCTCCTGGGAGCCTAGGGCTTTTATTTATCATAATTTCTTGGTAATGTTTTAATTTCATTGGTGGTAAATTAATTTTTCAAAAATTTTCTTATTCACCGAACTTGAAGGATTTGAATGAATGATTACCACTTTTAACGGGGCTTCCATATTTAGTGGTAGAAAAAGAGCGAATTAAGGATGTTCTGATTCTATATAAAATTCTCTTTTCCATTAGGTTATGAACGATAGTTGTAATTCCTTTTAAGGGGTTAATGCTTTTTTAGTTTCAAAAAGGCAGTTATTATTGCTTTATTTTAACATGTAGAGATTAGATTGGAAGATCAAACTTCCATACCATTTGTATCAATTTTGTGGGAATGGCTAGAAGTGGTTAGTTTTTGCATCATTTTTTAAGTGATAATGTTTGTTAAATTATCTAGCGTTAAGACGTTAAAAATATAAACTTGCTGTAAGGATAATATAATTAAGTTTAATACTTTATGTGTATGGTAATTGTACAAGAGTATATAGTTTATTAGATTTGATTATATGAAGTTAAGTTGGTAAATCAATAAGCTTTGCTTTTTCTTCATCTTTATTTGTTTTGTATTTTCTTTTCCCTCAAGATAAAGATTGTATATAAGATTAGTGGCTGTGGCCCATTAGGCTTCTTTCTCTATGTATCTATTTGTAATTGTTGGGAAATGGCAAGATTTTGTTAAAATTGGTTTGTAGAGAAAGTTTATTGTGTAAATTAAAATATTGTCAATGTAGGTTAAAAACTAATATGGGGGATAGTGATTATACCAAAGCTCTTCATTTTTTAATTCTTGGTAGGACAGAGGTAGAGTGGCATTAGTTCGTATGAAAAAGGACATTCATTTTGTTAGATTTAAAAAAATATTAGTTTTTATTGGTTAAGAACTCTTGTTGTTTGTGTGGAATTTGTCATCTAAGATTTGAACTAGAGACTTATTCATGGGCTCTCAAGTATCTGCCTTAGATGATAATGTTTTCACAGGGCCCTTGCAATTTCTTTGTAGCCTTCACCTACTTAGTTTAGACATCATGTTTAATCATGAGATGTGGAGGTGAAAGTGTGGTATAGATGTTGAAAGTATTTAATTTGTGAAATGTATTGACTTTCTTTCCTTCCCCTTTAACAGTCCAAGGAAGAATGTGAGTATCTTATAAATCTGGCCAAACCTCACATGGTTAAATCAACAGTTGTAGATAGCAAAACAGGTCAGAGTAAAGATAGCAGGTTTGTGTTGTCAATCGGTAATGGCAGCATTTACCTGTCAATGGGTATCTGAATATGAACTTTTCATTATTATGTCATCCTCTGTTTTCCTTTTTAAAGAATTATAGTATTGGAGTATTTAATTTTTATTTAATACAGGGTTCGTACAAGTTCTGGAATGTTCTTGAGGAGGGGACGGGATAAAGTCATAAGAGACATTGAGAAGAGAATATCGGACTACAGCTTTATTCCTGTAGGTATGAAGATTCCATTGATATAAAACTTCTGCTTGCCATCATATTAAGTATTTGTTTAGCAAAACCCTGGCAGATTGAAGTCTGTCTAGGACGTAATGTTAAATGTATTACACTTCAATTTGCGGAGAAGGTGTACCTAATTTACTCGAATGGAAACTCTACCCAGTCTGGTCATGTAGTCACGTTGATTGACCAAGAGATCCGACCTAAATCTTGCAAGAAAATAGATTGATGGATTAACTCCAACCTAAGACCATAAAATGTCATGGGAGGTGGTTATATTATCCCACCTCAGCTTATGGAAGGTGCCAGGTGCTTAATTTAAGTGGGAAATCTCGATATTGCTTACATATGAGAATTCCCAACTGTCGATGGGAAAATTAAATTTTAAGGTCAAGAAACTTGGTTAATGTGGAAATCCAACACTAGAGCAATGTATTTTGGGAGATTTGATGTGTATTCCACATTGGTCAGTGGTAGGAGTTGGGTGTTAGATCAAGTGTTGGGGAAAGCCTCAGTCCTACAGCTAGCTTTCGGGATGAGAAGTTTCAATAGCAATCATTGCACAAGCAAAGATGCTGGGTGTATATGACTTATGGTGTACATAAAGCATGGAGCTAGTGGTTTAGTTTAATCATCTCTTTCAGTGATTAAAATAATGATGTCGGAAAGAGTTCTCTGTCTAGATTGAAGAAATAGCTAGAAACTTTTTAAGTTGGAAAATTTAGATGTTTTAGGATTTCAAGTCAAAAGTTCCTCTAAATTAAATTTATCAAGGGAACTTGAAACTAAAGGTTTTTGGACTTTGCTATTTCTACAGGTTGATTGTATTTTGGTTTTCAGTAACGTGAGTGATTTGATTCACAATAAAATTTCTACCAGTAGTTATGTCACCAACAGTCATATCTTGAATGTGTGACCTCTGTTTTTTTCTCTCTCTCATTTACATGTGATATTCTTTCTCTAGATGTGAGAAGTTTCTGAATCTGGTGAACAAGATACCTTGTATTGGGAGAAAATAGAGTAGGTTATAGTCCCTTTTGGAAAAAGATTGCACTTTCAAAATATTTCACTGTCCATGTGAAGGAGAAGATTTCAACGTTTTTTTTTGTATGTCACTAATATGTTGCCACATATGGCCCGAGTAAAAGTAACAGCACAAGTAGAAAATTGCATTGTGAATAGCTTATTGTATTTGGTGTTAACATTAAAACCTTGATAGGTTGTACTCTTAATTTGGAAGGAGGTTGTATTACATGATCAGAAGTTCAATCTGTTTTGTTAGGTTCCGTATCTACCATGGATCTACTAGAATGTAATAATTTGAGCTGTTACTGCCTACCATTGAAAAATGTCATTTCTTTGCTTATCCTGAATGCAAAACATACCCCTAGTTGTAATTAGTTATTGAACCAAAGTTATATAAACATTTCCTGTTATGATGTCAGTGCAGGCATTTCCTGAAAGATGTAACTTAATTCTGAGGAACCTTCTAAGGAAATAGAAACATTTTTCCTGAATTTCCGTAATATTTCCTTTCTTAGCTGGTGTCACCTTTCGAATTCATTATTCTTTACGTGAGGATTTTGGCTTCTGGTACTTATTTCTAACTGTGCTAACACTGATTTGCCAGAGCATGGAGAAGGTCTTCAGGTTCTCCACTATGAAGTTGGGCAGAAGTACGAGCCTCACTATGATTACTTCCTTGATCAGTATAACACAAAAAATGGGGGTCAACGTATAGCTACTGTTTTGATGTATCTGTGAGTAACATACACTTTCAGTTATCACTTGCATCCAATTATGTTGTAAAACGTTGTGCCTTATACATTCAATTTACCTTCTGAAATATGCAGATCAGATGTTGAAGAAGGTGGAGAGACAGTTTTCCCTGCTGCTGTGGGGAATTTCAGCTCTGTTGCTGGATGGAACGAGATGTCAGAATGCGCAAAAAGGGGGCTTTCTGTGAAACCAAAATTGGGTGATGCACTTCTTTTCTGGAGCATGAGGCCTGATGCCACTTTAGATCCAACAAGCTTACATGGTAAGAATATCTGACCTGCTTGCTTCAATCTCTTCTTCCCCGTGCCTGGGCCTTTTTTCCTCGTACGTCATTGTTGAGGATAAGGCATAAGAGGGCACCTGTAGTGATGGAAAGGGGGTTGTCTGTTCTTTTTGTTGGTTGAAAATATGAAGGTTTTACTTCCTTGAATGCTATTTTATCACGATTGACTGATGCAAACTGCTATATTTCGAGAAAACTGACATTTATTGAACCTTTTTTTTTTTTTCTCAGGTGGTTGCCCTGTGGTTAGGGGCAACAAGTGGTCATCTACCAAGTGGATGCATGTTGAAGAATATAAAGTCTAGATTTGATTTTTGAAGGTAATGCTGAAAATTTTCTGAAAAATTTTAGTACATCACGTACCTTGTTAAAAAGGTTTCTAACTTCGTCTGTATTTCCAGTTTGAGTTGATTTACTCAATTATTATTTGCTCATGTTTGTAAATTTCTTTTGCACCAACAATTTCTTTTTCTTTTTCCCCTTTTAAATTTGTTCTAGTATTGCCCAAGTTAATATAATATAATGATTTTCTGCTCATCATGGAACAGTAAGAGAAGTGAAAAGAAGTTAGTAAATACACAGTTTCTAGTGCGTTATGCTTCTAAGGGGTTCATAAAAAGTAATAAAACATAAACTTTGTTTTGGGGTAAAAGGAAATATTACATTCGTGCCGGTCTCATAATTTGGATTGTGTTTACGGTTTGAAGTTGCATTGGTGATATTCCTTATTTTGTTTGCAGCCATTTTTGAAGATGCAGGTTGGAGAGTGGAGAATTTGGGGTTTATATTAGAAGTTGAAGGACTTTGATCCTTGAGCCAACGTGACCATTCATAGTTGAAAACTACTTATCTTTCTCTTGCTGGTACGGGTACAGCCTTTGATGAAATAGAACTATGTTCATCGGGGCTAAGCAGATCGGTTGCATCATAGATTTTTGTACCTTCTAGATTTGTACGGTGAATTGCGGATTTGACAAGGGTGAAAAAATCGATCTGTTCTTTTTGGGTTAGGTTATTTATTTATTTTTTTTAAGTTGGGATGTTTAAAACAATTTAATTGAGTTGAAATTTAATTTAGAATCTATGTAGAATTGAATTGATCCATGAGATTTGTAGTAGATTAAGAGTGTTTTTCTTTGCCGGAAAGAGAATTCAGTAATCCTAAAATGACTACAATTGTTACCTTTTTGTCATTAAAAGTAAAGTAACGAAAATTTAATCATTTTTAGAGGTATCTGTTGATCCACATAAGTTAATAGGATTATTTGTTAAGATAATTTTATGACATGTTATGGTTATTTATTAAGAAAAAAAAGTAAGGTTGATAATTGTTAACTCAGCACAAAAAAATCAGTTGGGTTAGTTTGACTTGTTTAATAAACGGGGTGGGTTTAGGTTAACTTGATGAGTTTGACAGATTGGTGGGTTATTCGTTTAACTTGTCGGATTTTTTGTGACAACTATTGATATAATAATTTAAGATTTATTTATTATCTTCTAAAATAATTAGAATGTCCTATTTCTCTTTAGCATGCACCTTAAGATTTGGAGAGTGAACGTGGACTTGTAATATGAATTTTATTTATGGTGTTTTATGGCGATGGCATTTGGTTTATAAATAATTTGGTGGATTTGTTTTGTTTGAGTTGTGTTGGGTTGGATTGGATTGTGTGGTTGTTTAGTTCAAATGAAAGTTATAATTTGTTTTAAAATAGTTGAATGCATATTTATAGGGATGAATGATGGGCTATATTAGAGAAAAGTGAAGGTTTATTTCTCGCCTTTTATTTTGTTAATTTTGTGCTATTTTTATATTCAAATTATCCTTAATAAATTAAGAAATACTAATCATAATATTTAAATATAAAATATAATAATATATTAAATTACATTACTACTCTTAATCAATTTAATAAAAATACTCATTAAAAATTTCATTTATAGTTTCGTTCATCTACGTTACTTTAATCATAATTTTTATAATTTTTTAAGGACAGTTAGGTAATAATAGGAGGGACGAAAGATAAATATTAAAGGGACGAGAAATAAGAATTAAGGGGACGCTACTTAACAAGATACTTAACAAGATAAAGGCTCTTTTTGAGAAAAAGGAGTGTTCAATAACAAAAAGAAGGGCGCGATATAACACTACCCGAAAAGAAAAATACAAGAGTTGAATGGTTGATGGGTTATGAAGGTGACTTGTTTAGTTAAACGGATTAGATTGGTTGGGTTCAAGTTTATATTTTCAACTTATCAATCACATTATCAAATACCTATTGCTCAATTCCTATCTGAGTTTTTTTTTTTTTTGCTTGAATGACCATGTTGCTCTACCATGCTGCCTCGATCATTAGAATATAAGAAAGTCGATTGGCATATCTAGTCCATGAGAATTGATTCATACTCTATCCTTGAAGAAGTATTTTGAAGGGTGTAGCTATGGCACAAGAGATTATGGAGAGACAGGAGGAGGTGTAGTTTATCAAAGCCTGGGGTGGAGGGAATCGAACATGAAATGAACATGTGAGTTTTAGTAAGGATGAATGAGAGAAGAGCTTAATAACGGCATAATCTATGGAAATAAAAAGACTAATTTTATAGGTATCAAGTCCATTTTGGCATCACTCTGGCTCTCATTTGATTTTTTTTTAAAAATTTATTTTTTATTACCATAGAGATTGGGTCTCAACCATAGTTCGGGCACAACATAATTGCCCCAAATATGGTTGGCTTACATCGATTTGTAGCTTCATCCACAGTCTCCTACGTTGGTTTGAGTTGAGAACTGGAATAATGAGGCTATGTAATTGTATAGATAACTGCATGTTACATTTACTAATTACATTACTAATTACTAGTGACATCTTCTATTTACTAATTACTTTAACACACTCCCTCAAGTTGAGGCGTGGACACGTTGAAGCCGAAGCTTGTCAAAAATTTTAACGAAGGCAGGTTTAGCTAACGGTTTGGTAAGAGCATCAGCAAGTTGATCAGCTGAGTCAATTGACTGATCAAGACAAACCGTTGTTGAACATGCTGCCGAATGAAGTGAAAGTCCACCTCCATGTGTCATGTTTTTCTGGATGCGCTGCTAAGAAAACAACACCATTATTGTCACACAAAATGCGAGGCCGGTGCGAAAGATAGACACGCAGCTTAGATAGAAGATGGCACAGTCAGTGCAGCTCCACACAGACATAGGCAATAGCTCAGAATTTGAGCTCGGTATAGGAGCGAGCCACTGTAGGTTTTTTTCGAGAGTGTCACGTCAACAATGTATTTCCAAAAAGATAAGATAGCCTGAAGTAGATTGCCGATCAACAGGGCAGCCTGCCCAATCAGCGTCGCAGAATGTCTAGAGAGATGGAGACAGAGTGGGAGTGAGGGCAAGACCATGAAAATGTGTTCTTTTGAGATAGCGAAGAAGATGCTTGAGAGCCTGGAAATGAACTGTACACGACTGATGCATAATTGACACAGCTTGTTAACAGCAAATGCCAGATTCGACCGAGTGAGAGTGACGTACTGAAGCTTACCGCAGAGTTACCGGTACGAAGTGACCTCAGAAAATGAGAGACTAACCCCATTTAAATGTGTAAGAAGGGGACCTGATGCCATCGGAGTTGAGCAAGGGTTGCACGTAGTCATACCTGCAGTAGCCAATAAATCAGAAATGTACCTGCGCTGGGTTAACACCAAGCCATCGGCATGAGGTAAAGCTTCAATTCCAATGAAGTAAGACAATTTTCCTAAATCCTTGATCTTGAGGTTAAGGAGATGAGTGAAGCGTTGAGGCTAATGTCGGGCTGGAAAATTCAGTGGAGGGATCAGTTGTAGTTGAGAATTTAGGATGAGGATGAGGAGAAGATTGAGATGAATTGAATAACGGATTCGCTAAGGATAACGGAGAAGGAAGATAAAGATCAGAAGAACTCCTACCGGATGAGATTGGGATTGGGTGAGATTCTAAGGGATTAGAATGAGAAGATAGAGAAGATTCAGTGGGAAGACTAATCTGAACAGAAGTTGGATTAGATAGATGCTGTGAATGAATAACGGAAGAAAGAGGTTAAGTTGGAGTTGTAATGGAAGTCTGAGTAAGAAATGGAGATGAAGTTGGATTTTGTGAAAGAGTTAGAGTTGGAGTGGGATGAGAAGGGAGAGTTGGAGTGGGTTTGACCGATGAGGAAAGAGCCGACAAAAATGGGCCAACAAGGTAGGTAGGTGGGGGACAAGAAGGACACATGGCAGAAATGACGGATCAAATCGATAACAACATGTAGTAGCTGAATGATTAGACTAACCACATAACTGACATGGAGAGGAGGGAGACGCAAAGGGAAGGAAGCCATGACAACCCCCCTTCCCCTACCACTTTGATTACCACGGTAGGAGTTTGGGCAGCTAAAGGTGTCACGGTCACCACGAGATGAGGACTGGGCTGGACGACTAGGCAACATTTTCCATAGGTAGAGAAAGTGGTTATTGAGCCTTAAAAAGGAGTTCGTAAGACACTAACTGACCTAAAAGATATGGAAATAAAGGAGGTTCAGGCATTTGCTGCAAGTCCCCTATGATGCCATTATACTTAGACCCTAACTTACGATAAACAATGGGATCAGCAGAAGGAACAACGTGTCCAGCTAAGGCTAAAGAGTCAGACAATGATTTGGCTTTGTGAAGAAATCTAGAAACTGATAGATCATCCTTAGATATGTTGTGAAATTCTAAGAGAAGTTGGTTTCGTTAGGCATGGGAAATGGTGCCATAACTAAGTTCTAAGGCATTCCAAGCGGCAGAGGAGGAGGTAAGACCTTGAAGACATGGGAAGATAGACTCAGAGATGGAAGATAGAATCCAAGCGAAGAGAAGTTGGTCTTTTTGAAGCCAAATGAGAAAAGTTGGGTTGGGACTAGGGGTGGGCATGATTTGGTTCAAATCGGTGAAACCGACCAAACCAGCTGGGTGGTTTAAAAATATTTCTCGAGAAAGGTGGTTTGAAAAATTTTTAAACCGTAGTATTAGTTTGACTGACGGTTTCATTGATGAAATCGGCCATTTCGGCCAAACCGGCCAGTATATTATTATATATAAATAAATATATAAATTATTATAAATATTAAATATATAATTAATTTTCCAAATTAAATAACACAAGTGACAATTGATCTACGAAATTTTTACAAGAGATTGAATAGTATGAAAAAGGTAAAATTCAATGTTCTCTACATAATAATTAAATGCACATTTCATACATTTTATTACTCGTGCTAACAAAGTATAACTCGCATTTTTATCTTAGATTTTACCAACTATCTAAACAGTTACATCTATAATATCGAGTAGTAGAATGTGTTGAAATGTGTAAGAGATAATTATATTTTATATTCTCCTTTTATCTTATTAATCATTTTAACTCATATTGTTATATAATGTTATTATATATAATGGTTTATATGTTTTTGTTTTTAATTTGAATGTGAATTTTAGTGTTGGTGAATGAGAATATGACTTTGGAAGACGAGAAATTTGTTTATATAATCTTTAATCATCATAGTAAAATTTTTTATTGGCACATTGGGACAATTTGTTTTTATGGTATTTGATTTGTGAACTTCCTTCATTGTGAAACTCAATTTCTTTTTCATTATGTTTAATGTTTCGGATGTATAGTAAGTATGGTTTTTATATTTCTAGTATAGTTTATATACTTTTGGTTTTGAATTTTGAACTTGTGAATACGTTAATGTACAAACCAGCCAAACCAAACCGTTAAAATATGGTTTGGCCGGTTTAGATTAACACATTTATTTTGCCAGTTTGGATAGAAAAATTTTTAAACCGTAGGTGTCGGTTTGGTTTGTCTTTCAAGGGTCAAACCGGCCAATACCCACCCCTAGTTGGGATCTAGAGTAGGGGGATCACCTAGAGACAATAGTAGAGGGAGGGGCAGGCTCTGAACCATGGAGGCTACTGGCAGGGTTGAACATAGTGATAAGAGGGGAAAATTGAAGTTTCCATGGGGCATAATTTTCACGTGAGGAGAGTTTGATGGCAAAAGAGTGATGAATAGAAAATAAGGAAGGGGTAAAGGAAATGAGGGGAGAATGAACGGTTGCAAAAAGAGCAAAGGTGTTAGGGAGGGTGGCGATGGTGGTGGTTGGAGCCACAGTTGAATTGGTCATTTTTTGTTTTACAAGCAAATCAATGCTTTGATACCAAGTTGAGAATTGGAAGAATGAGAAATTTTTGTATATTGCATAATGATATGTTACAGAGAAAGATAACACTTATATTGTAATCTACAACAACTTACCCAAAGTGACTAGGTGATGTGATTCATTTTATACATATTTTTACTTGTTTTTAGCCTAGTTTTAAGCTATATATGGACAGATTTTTAATCTGTCTGCATGGTAAAATACTAGTTATGGCTTTACTTGTGTTAATTACAGGTTAAATCTGTGTAGAATGAAACTGTAGAAAACCACACTTTGGACTTAGCATTTGGAGCAGGACCAAGGATTCTCAAGCAAGAAGGAATGACACGACTAACAAACGATAGTTTCACTTAAGTATGAGGTTCACCAAGTCTAGTGAAATTCATCGTTTAGCGACCGTGAGCTGAAGACGTCCAACTCACGACAACGTTCGCTGGACGTGACCCAGATAAAGTGAAGACAGCTAAAGCGAAGCAGCAGGAGCTTTAAAGAGAAGATCACGACCATCACACAACAGCGTCCCATGAAAGTCTCAACATGACGATCACCAAACGCTAGCGTCTGAGGGATGTGAGAAGACAACGATAGGAAACTACAACATCTAGTGAAGCCAATTCTAAACCTTCCATGTACGGTGACCGAGACAGAACACTTCCAAGTGACGTTTAGCTGAAAACCACTGCCAACTGAGCGTACAATCACCATCACCAGCACAGGCAAAGGGAAGATTCTAAAAGACTAATTAGTACGCTGGCAACAGCTAAGGGCAGGATCACAGGAGACAAGAAGTACACATCACAGCTAATGGTTCCTGCCCAAGGAGACAAGAAATACACCGGTGTGGGAATCTAATAGTTGAAGTACGCCCAAATCAATGTTGTAGGCTGTTTTAACCGTTTCTAAACTGCGCAAGGATGCTTTTACTACTGGTTGTCAGCGTTTGCCTCTGGAAGATGCCAAAAAAGCCAGCTTGCAATTCTTAGCCTCCAAGCAATCCAAAAATTCCCAAATTAGCCTTCACTAGGTTTCCTTCTATAAATAGTAGTAGTTAACTCCAAACTCATTAACAGAGACAGTAGGGAGTAAGGAGTAGTATAGTAGGAGTTCAAAATTATTTCTCCCTTGTAATTCTTTGTTTGGGTTTTTAATCTAAAACTCATATTCTCTTTATTCATGTTCTTGAGCATTTGAGGATGGTTCGAAACTAATATGGTTCTAAATCTTGGCTGGGATTTTTCTTCCTCTAATAAGGTAGAGGCAAGGTGAAAGTCTCATTTACAAGAGGTGTATTAAAAGAAGTACGATAGTATCGAACCACACACCTAGGTCTCTCTGCCAGCCAATGTGTGGAATAGAACACTATTTACACTTGCTGAGTACCAATTGTATTTGAACTTACACTGATTTGGTTGTGGTGAGTGTTGTAGTATAGACTCAGCAGTTCAAACACAGTGTTAGTAAAAGAGTGATGTGAGGATGTCACAGAAGTTCAAGCCATGGCAGTATTATACAATTTAAGAGGCTTTGATAGCACAAGATATGAATACTTGTCAGAAAATCTTCACTGATAATACTATGGTAACCACTGATCTTGTGCTATCCGAAGTTTGACTTGAATAGATGTGCTTATAGGGACATCTTGACTGATAATACCTTGGCAAATATCTGCCTTCAACTCCAAAGCTTAACATGAGTCATATTGCTTATAGGGAAGTTTTGCTTAACATTACCTTGGCAAAAGTGTACTTTGTTTAGCTCGAGAGACTAGCAAAATAGGTAAATTCTTAGGGAAATCTTAGTTGACAACACCTTAGAAACACTTATTTTGTGAGGCTCATTAGTGTAACAAAAGGAGAATTACTTTAGGGGAGTCTTAAGTGACAATACCTCAGTAACCTCTTTTGTGAAACTACGAATGAACAAGAATTATAGTGCTTGTAGGGAAATTTTCATTGATGATACCTTATCACTTATACACTCAGTTTATTCGAAGTCCTGGTATAATATATGTGTGGTGAGAAGGTCCAATCCCTTTGTCAAGATGACTGGTTGGATTGGTGCTAGGCTATATACAAGAACAACCAGGGACTCCTATGATCGATAAGGTAGACTGGTTACGGAGTAAAGTGACACGGGTGTTGTTCAAGTAGAGCCGAAACCTGGTGCTCTTCGCTGCATTCCAGATTCTCACTGTCAAATGCTGAAGGTTGTCTTATCAACTGCAAACCATAATCAAAGACTCTACATCATTAGGGAGTGAAAATCACAACTCTCATCCTCTATTTCTCTATTCACTTTAGTTTCTCTTTTCATCCTTATTTTGCATACCTTGTCATTCTACCGGTTTACTGTTTTTATACTTGTTATATTTTGCTTGTATTCCTAACTTAACAACATAATTCTACCCTCTGTTCCCTATGGATCAACCCGTATACTACGTTTATTCGTTGTATTCAGTTATAAATTAATAATTCTGAGCAGTACACGACACTAAATCCGCTGGCATCACTAGGCTACGTAATTGTATAAATAACTGCTAGTTACATCTACTAATTACATTACTAATTACTAATGACGTCTAGTATTTACTAATTACTTTAACAACTCAATCCACGGTCACCCATGTTGGTTTATCACTGAACCCACAGTTGCCCACTTTGGTTTGTTACTCAATCCACAGTCGTCTGTCTCGCTAACCGAAAATCAATATAATTTCAATTCAAATTAAATTAAAAGATAAAAAAAACTTATCATTTTATGTTATGTATGTTGGAGTAGAATACACAAGCTATGCTTGTATTGTACAGTTTCCCAGTTTAATATATCGATTTGTGTTTCAGTCATATCTTGTTGTGCATTAATCGTCCATTTATATTATGTAAGTAGATGATGAGGTATCTCGTGCGACACAGTAGATCTCATCATTGGTTGAAAGACATAATATATAAATGAGGTTCGTAACCGAGACAGCTTTGGACAAACTGTCAGTCTAGGTTATTATGTGATTCAGATAATTAGTTTGTCTAAACTAATTGAATCATATAGATATGCCCGGGGCATATTGAACTTGACTCTTAGGAATGATTTGTCTTGTACTGATTTAATAGACAAATCGATCCTTGTATTCTATCTCTAAATCCCTAGACTCGAGTGGACATGAGGATTAGACATAGTGTACTTTGATCTGCCAATGGGTGAGGTCAAATGTGGCCAATAGTCTCGGTGGGTTGGGTGCGCGTGTTTAGTTACTTGGTGTGCTGCTGCTTGTCGAAAGGAAATCATGTATCGGTGCGTCCGGGTGATGGTGCTCCCGAGATGAGCTCGAAATGTTTATTATACTAAACCCGGCCGGTGGACTTATGTCCGGTATAGTAAAAAGGTCGAGTGGTACTAGTCTCGGAATTAAAGAAGTTGATGAATTAATTTATCAGTAAATTAATGAATTAACGAGCACTATATCTTTGATGTGGGGAGATTATGAATATAATTTAATTAAGTTGTTCCGGAAGCAATTCTGGTGTAGGTTGGTAATGCCATAATTAATCCGTTAGTGGTACGATTAATTATGTACTGGGTTGTTGACAAAGGTAGATTTAATTAATTTAGAAATTAATTAATCCTTGTGTCAGTTGGTTGTGAATCATCCCAGGAACTGGATTGGGATAAGTGAATCCCTGTGTCAGTTGGGAGTGATTCATCCCAGGAACTGGATTGGGATAAGTGAATCCCTGTGACAGTTGGGAGTGTATCAGTCCAGGAACAGGATTGAAGGAAACAGAATCTGTATCAGTCTAGAAACAGGATTGAAGGAAAACAGAAACCCAGTAGGAAGACCAATCCTATTCCAACTTGGAGTCTCTCTTGTAACTCTATAAATAGACAAGGGATCAGTCATTCAGATTAATACAATAACACAATTAATCCACAGGATTTCTAGAGAGAGAAAATTCTAGAGAGAGAAAACGTTTCTCTCTCCAAGTTGAATTTTCAAGAAAGTGTGCAGCTGGTTTTTGGGTTTCTAGTGGCTAAAATTTTGGCCTTGATCTATACCAGCTGCGCGTAGCTTTCTCTCTCTGCGGGCGGTGCGTTTATAGTACGTGCCAGGTGCTACGGGGCTAGAGTTTTCTAGCAGGTGGATTGTGGTGATAGCTGATCAATTGACTTCTAGTTCGTTGCCCACACAACGTGAAGTCATAGTCTTGAGGCATACAAGAGAATCACCAGGTGCACGCTTCAAAGGTACTTTTCTAAGATTCCGCTTTAATAGAAATTTTTGTTGCGTGGTAAATCGAACAAGTGCAAACCCAGATCCTACCAAAATCCTTCAATGTAGTGTAAGGAACATGGTCCAAGAACATCTATATATGCCCAGACTATAGGTCAAGCGTTTTATTATGTGCTTGAGCTATGGTCAGTATGCATCCTTGTACACACTCTGACCATGGTGCACAAGTATCTATTTATCACGCATCTTTGGTCACCTTATGTTTTTGTGAGTTTTAACCACGATGAAGGCACTACATTCACCTATAATTTTTCAGTTTTAATATGCATAAATTGATAAATAATATTACTTTTGGCTTAATTGCAGTTTTGGTCCCTCATAATATGGATAATAGCATTTTGGTCTCTCTTATATTTTGAGTGACAATTTTAGTCCCCATCATTTTTTTAAAGCAATTTTAGTCATTTTAGATGGAAAATTCGGTCAACTAGCGGTTGACTTTAGTTGAGGTTAACTAAAGGACCTTTTTGAAATTATTTTTACTTCCTTTTTCTTTTTTTCCCTATAAACCCTAAATTCATTTCTCTCTTCTGGCCGCCGCCCATCGCCTGCTGCCCGCTGCTTCTCTTATTATTATTATTTTTATTATTCAGTCTAACTATCGTCCAGATCTGTTTTTTCGATCACGATCCCCTATTTTTTGGGGACACAAGTTCCCGATCTCAACCACCACGTAGCTTCCACCATCCTCGTCATGCCAACGTCCGTAAACCCTCCGTCGAAGTCGAAGTCCTAGCCGTCGAAGTTGAAGCCCCCGCCGTTCGTATCTTCAATCTCTCTCTTGCCCGTTTCTCTCTTCATGAACCCTAGCCGCTAGCAGTCCCTCTCCTTTATCTCTGCTCGATCACCCTCACTCTCTCCCTCTCCCGATCTCTCTCCTCCAGTCTCGATCTCCCTGGTTGGAGAAGAAGAGTAGTGGTGGGCGGCGGGCAGCGGGTGGTGGCCAGAAGAGAGAAGAGAAGAAGGAGGAAAAGAAATTAGGGTTTGTAGGCAAAAAAAAAATTGGAAACTTTAAAAAATTGCAAAAAGGTTCTCTAATTAACCCTCAACTAAGGTCAAACGTTAGTTGATCAATTTTCCATCCAAAATGACTAAAATTGATTTTAAAAAAATGATAGAGACTAAAATTGCCAATCAAAATATAAAAGGGATAAAAAATGCTATTACCCATATTATGAGGGACCAAAACTACAATTAAGCCATTACTTTTAGAAGTTTTTAAAAATAATTTTATGCCAAAAATTTATTCACTATTATATATATACATTTGTTTGATTGAATTTTGAATAAATTGTTCAAAAATGAGTTAAAGGGCAATTCAGAAAGTTTATTTTGAAAAGAGGGTTACAAATAGTAAAAAATGGATACAAATAGTAATATCCATTCTTATAACTTTTTCAAGGGTCCAATTTATCATCATATCCAGGAAATTTTGAAGTTATTTGTGAATGATTATCTGTTCGGGCCCGGTCAAAAATTTATTTTCGTGTTATGCATTCCAGAATCGAAACTCTTGACCAGGCCTAAGCTGTGGCACAATCGCTATTTCAATCCTTGCTTGAAATAATATTGTGCAGGACCTTAGCTTCTACTTCTTCGATTGTCACGCAATAATAAATTCATAATTAAAGAGGAAGTTTAAGAATCACCTATTGAAGCATGTAATTAGGTGATTCTCTTGTGTGACTCAAGACTTGATCGTACGTTGTATGGGCAACGATCTAAAGAGCAATTGATCAGTAATCACCACAATTCACCAAAAGCTGCTGCCGAAAAAATTCGCCAGAGCCATATCCACGAGTGCGTGAAGTGCAAGCGACGACCGAGAGGCTTACCCGCCATCCGCCAACTTTGAAGGAAATTCGTCAGAGCTTTCTTGGGAAACGGGTTATCGCTTGGAGATCAAGAAAATCAACCACGGGAAAGAAATATTTAATTTCTCTCTCTATATTTTCTTTCTCTAAGTTTATTGAATTATGAAACTATGAATTGTATATTGTGAATTGCTAATCTCTTGTCTATTTATAGAGTTACAAGAGAGACCCCAAGTTTGTTTCGGATTGGCATTCCTAATGGGTTTAGGATTATTAATTAGTTTCCAAATCCAATTAGGTTCCAAATCTAATAGGATTTCCAAATCCAAATAGATATTCTAATCTCTAGGATTTTCTAATTCCAATTGAACTTTAAGACTTAATTAATTAGGTAAATAATTCCACTTTGTTAATTACTTAATTAACCCTTAGGAATAAATAAATAATTAATTAATTCTACTTTATCAATTAATGCACTACATAATTAATCGTACCACTAACGGATTAATTATGGCACTACCATCCTACTCAGAATTGCTTCCGGAACAACTACATTAATTATTCTTTAATCTCCCCACATCAAAGATATAATGCTCATTAATTTATTAATTTACTGATAAATTAACTTCTTATAATCCGATACTAGTACCACTCGACCTTTTTACTATATCGGACATAAGTCCACCGGCCGGGTTTAGTATAATAAACATAGCGAGCTCATCCGGGAGCACCATCACCCCGGATGCACCGGTACATGATTTCCTTTCGACAAGCAACATCACACTAAACAATCAAAAATGCCCACCCAACCTACCGAGACTATTGGCCTCAAGTGACCTCACTCTTTGGCAGATCAAAGTACACTATGTCTAATCCTCATGCCTGCTCAAGTCTAGGGATTAAGAGATAGAATATTAGGAATGAATAGTCTATTAAATCAGTACAAGACAATTCATCCTAAATGGTCAAGTTCAATATACCCCGGGCATATCTATATGATTCAATTAGTTTAGGCAAACCAATTTTTCGAATCACATAATAACCTAAACTGACAGTGTGTCCAAAACTGTCTCGGTTACGAACCTCATTTATATATTATGTCTTTTAACCAATGATGAGATCTAGTGTGTCACACCAGACACCTCATCATTTAAATACATAACATAAATGGACATCATATGTAAAACATATAAACAATTTAACTAAAATATTTAATCGATATAAAAACTGGGAAATAGTTTAATACAACAAAGCTTTAGTATTTAAATCCAACAATTTGGAGGCCAAAAACATGAATTTAAGTTGATCCAATATTCAACAAAGTGGTTGGAAGTTTGAAAACCATTCAAAGACTTAAATGTGAAAGTTTAAAGGTCACCTTTTTGGGCAGAATTTATAGACAAATTTCAGCTGCATTTTGGAGTTGTATTTAAATTTTTTTATGCATTTTTATTATTTGGAATATTAGAATTAAGTTCAAGAGTCTTTTGGGTTAAAGAGTTTTTCTTAATCAAAGAGAATAGTTAATGTTAGTCTTGACTAGAAAAGTTCAGATTTACTACTTTAGTTCTTTTGTAATTTTCAACCTTAACCCCTTTTGAAATACTATAAATAAGGGTTTTGGTTAACCATTAAAAATCAGATTTTATGTAATAAATTTTGAAGGAATTTTCCTGTTTTTGCTAGTTTCGTAGTGAGTTAGTTTGAGTCTTGCAAGTATGCTTGCAAAACTTACTACGCTTATCAACTAAAACTCTTTTTTTTAGTTGTGGCATCTTCTACTCTACTTTTCTAATTTATTTCATAATCCAAAAATGTTAAATTCATCCTAGTGTTGTTGGGTTTGAAGATTAGAGGGGTTGAGATTAGTGAATTCAAAATTACCAATTTATGATTCAAACGTGATAGGTTTCATCCTATTTGCTTGGGAAGATTTCAAAATATATTTCAATAAGTATGATTCAAAGGTGTTGAGTTCGTCGATACTCAATATTGTTGAATCCACTTGAACTAGTTGTTTTGCTTAAAGATCAATCGAGAACGATTCTACAATTTATGTGAACTCGTACATTGGATTCATATAAGTTTGGTATCAGAGCATAGTTTCTTCAATTTGATCATGTCTTTTTCTTTTTTTTTTTCTATCTTTCATCTTATTATTATTATTATATTTGCCTTGTTTCTATTTGAAAGTTCAAATTTGCAGAAAAATATACATTAACGGTACTGAAGAAAAAAAGAGTACATAAAAAAAAAAGTACCATTCTTGATTCCTAAGTTAATATTGCAAGGAATTGTGGTTCCAAGTGTGGAAAAAATTAAATAAAAAAAAGTTACTATCATCATTATTTCTTTCTACTCTTATAATTTCTTCATAATCTTATACTTGTTTCCTTTACATAATCATTGCATACTATCCTTTCGTTGACCTCTATACTTACTTTGTTGCCAAGTAAGATTTTTGTGTAGACTATTGTAAGGGTTGAACACTTCTCAAAAGAAATTTGCAAGAGGAAAAGAGTGCTAAGAACAGAGAGCATCTTTTCCCCACTTATATTAAGCTATACACGAGTGTTCAATTTTGGGAAGAGATATATTGGGGAAGGGGAACAAGGGTATGAGAAAATTTTTTCTCTACGATATCGTTTTGTTCTACAGTTGCAATAGATGAACAACCACATGAAACTTATGAGCAAGAGGCTTGGAGAGAGTTTACTATGAAGCAATTCAATAATGCTATTGATGTGTGCAAAATCACCTTTCAATATAATTAAACCTAAATTTTCATGCTAAATGACTCAATAACCCCGCCTTGCAATATATTGGGTATCGATCCCACAGAGAGCTACTGCCATTGTATCCATTGATCTTTGATTGATTATTTTTTTCAGGGGCAGATGATGCATAAACAGATTAATACAATGACTAAAGACTAATTAAAGAAAATATGAGTTGAGTGAGAGGGAATTCCAACCACCATCCAATGAAGTAAGTAAAATATACATATGCAGACAGTATGATTTCCTCGACAGTCTACGACAGTTCCGGTGTCTATAAGGCTCTGAACTTGGTTGCATCCAACTAATGACAATAAAATGGTCAGACAACATGTAATACTACTTAGCGCAAAACTAAGGACGATAGTCTACCTTAACCCTTCTACTTCGTACATACAATTCAGTCCAAAAATACAAGAGAGAAAGGATTTAGTCACTACAACGAATGACACACTTTTAAGGGAAATGAACATAACACACTGCATATATACATAATTAAAGGAATTCGAATACATGCACAAGTAGAGAAATAACAAAGAATTAACAAGTGTTGGAGTAGAATACATAAGCTATGCTTGTATTGTACAGTTTCCCAGTTTAATATATCGATTTGTGTTTCAGTCATATCTGGTTGTGCATTTATTGTCCATTTATATTATGTAAGTAGATGATGAGGTGTCTGGTGCGACACAGTAGATCTCATCATTGGTTAAAAGACATAATATATAAATAAGGTTTATAACCGAGACAGCTTTGGACAAACTGTCGGTCTAGGTTATTATGTGATTCAGATAATTAGTTTATCTAAACTAATTGAATCATATAGATATGCCCGGGGCATATTGAACTTGACTCTTAGGAATGATTTGTCTTGTACTGATTCAATAGACAAATCGATCCTTGTATTCTATCTCTAAATCCCTAAACTCGAGTGGGCATGAGGATTAGACATAGTATACTTTGATCTGCCAATGGGTGAGGTCAAATGTGGCCAATAGTCTCGGTGGGTTGGGTGCGCGTGTTTAGTTACTTGGTGTGCTGCTGCTTGTCGAAAGGAAACCATGTACCGGTGCGTCCGGGGTGATGGTGCTCCCGAGATGAGCTCGAAATGTTTATTATACTAAACCCGGCCGGTGGACTTATGTCCGGTATAGTAAGAAGGTCGAGTGGTACTAGTCTCGGAATTAAAGAAGTTGATGAATTAATTTATCAGTAAATTAATGAATTAACGAGCACTATATCTTTGATGTGAGGAGATTATGAATATAATTTAATTAAGTTGTTCCGGAAGCAATTCTGGTGTAGGGTGGTAGTGCCATAATTAATCCGTTAGTGGTACGATTAATTATGTACTGGGTTAATGACAAAGGTAGATTTAATTAATTGAGAAATTAATTAATCATTGTGTCAGTTGGTTGTGAATCATCCCAGGAACTGGTTTGGGATAAGTGAATCCCTGTGTCAGTTGGGAGTGATTCATCCCAGGAACTGGATTGGGATAAGTGAATCCCTGTGACAGTTGGGAGTGTATCAGTCCAGAACAGGATTGAAGGAAACAGAATCTGTATCAGTCCAGAAACAGGATTGAAGGAAAACAGAAACCCAGTAGGAAGACCAATCCTAAACCAACTTGGAGTCTCTCTTGTAACTCTATAAATAGATAAGGGATCAGTCATTCAGATACAACAATAACACAATTAATCCACAGGATTTCTAGAGAGAAAATTCTAGAGAGAGAAAACGTTTCTCTCTCCAAGTTGAATTTTCAAGAAAGTGTGCAGCTGGTTTTTGGGTTTCTAGTGGCTGAAATTTTGGCCTTGGTCTATACCAGCTGCGCGTAGCTTTCTCTCTCTGCGGGCGGTGCGTTTATAGTACGTGCCAGATGCTGCGGGGCTAGATTTTTCTAGCAGGTGGATTGTGGTGAGTAGCTGATCAATTGACTTCTAGTTCGTTGCCCACACAACGTGAAGTCATAGTCTTGAGGCATACAAGAGAATCACCAGGTGCACGCTTCAAAGATACTTTTCTAAGATTCCGCTTTAATAGAAATTTTTGTTGCGTGGTAAATCGAGCAAGTGCAAACCCAGATCCTACCAAAATCTTTCAACAAGAGCACACCTAGCACATTACTAATGAAGATACCTCAATAAAATACAAGAAGGATTGGGAAATTTAACCTCCAGGGTTAGGTCGCGTCTTATTGACTACCGAGAAGCTCCTTGCCTATGAATGCATCCGATTCCACCTGCACTACATCTTCAGGGGTGAAATTCCATCAAGAAGCTTAGAATTCGATAGTTATAAGTTGAGCAGCAATCCTCCAAAACCCTAGCTCGATCGGCTCATTCCCAAAGAAGATACAAACTAAGCAAAAGTAATTGGAACTACTCACTGCTGGTCAAAGTCAATGCTGAACCAAGCTTCCATTTCTTCATTGTGTCCTATTTGGCCCACTTTGGCTTATGTCAACACTTTTCTTGTGTAAATCTCTCAAATGCACCATTTCTCCATATCTCCCTGTAGATTCCAAGAATACACCATAAGGCTAATAAAACTCACAATTAGAGTGCAAACTCTAATGAAAAATGGTGTAAACATAAGTAAAATGACATATAAATGATGTTGCATTTGAGTCACATCAGCTATTGATGCGATGATGAACCGTATGGATCAAAGTGAACTCAATCTTCAAATAGGTGGTGCAAGATTGACTGAATTAAAAAGAGATAAAAATAAGAAGAGGAAGTAGTGTCTGAAGTTTCTCGAGGTAATAGAATGAGAGAGAATATATTTGGAGATAGAAACCTTAATGGTCTCAAAATGAAGATTTCTAAATTTGATGAAAAAGGAGATCGCGAGGCATACTTAGATTAGAAAATGAAGGTGGAAAAAGATCTTTCTATCCACAACTACTCAGAGAAAAAGAAGGTAAAAATTGATTCTCTTGAATTTCACATTTATACACTAACATGTGGATCAATTTCTAGAAGAAGGTGTTGGTTTTGAATACAGAAAAGCTATTGCTTGTATGAAAAACTAATATCCACAGTTGACATATCGTTTTGTTTTAGTATTAAATTTGTTCCATTATATCATAGAACTAGATAACGAGGTGTGGAAAGACACAGTAGATCTCGTTATTGGTTAAAGTATTGAAATATAAAAGAATGCTCGTAACTGAGATAGTCTGAACATACTATCGGTATAGGTTATCGTATGGTTTGAAAATTAGTTTGTGTAGACTAATTAAATCATACGGATGTGCCCGGGGCATATTGAGTATGACCAGTTTGGATAGAATTAACTTGTATTGATTGGCGTAATTAATTCAGTCCTAGTATTCTAATCTCTTAATCTCGAGATTGGGATGGGCATGAGAGTTAGATATCGTATGCTTTGATTTGCTAAAGGGTGCGGTCAATTAAGGCCTAAATCTCGGTAAGTTGGTATGCGGCGTTTAGCTTCTTGTGTCCCATTGCTAGTCGGAGGAATCCACGTACTGGTTCACCGGGTTGATGGTGATCCCGAGATGAGCTCGTAAGGTTTATTATACTAAACCCGGATGGTGGACTTTATGTCCGGTATAATAAGAAAGTCGAGTGGTACTAATCTCGGATACCAATAAGTCGGTGAATTAATTTGTCAGTAAATTAATGAACCAACGAGCACTAGATCTTTGATGTGGGGAGATAGAAGAATAATAAAGTGAGCGCGATGTAAAGTCATTTTTGAGCGGTAGTTCCATAATTGGTCCGTTAGTGGTACGAGTAATTATGCGTTTGACTAATCGATAAAGTGAATTAATTAATTCTATAGGTTTAATTAATATTTAATTGACTAAGTTGATTAAGAAATTAATTCATATTGAATTAATTAATCCTAAGGATTTGATTAAATTAAATTAACAAAGTGGGTTAAGAAATTAATTCGAAAGGATCGATTGGAGTTGATTAGTCTAGGGAAGACTAAGGGGTCAACGAAAGTCAAACACTAAGGCCTAACTCAAAAGCCCACTAGGTCTCCCAAGGAGCTCCCTGTAAATAGTTAATGTTAGGCACATTTGAAGACATTAGAAACCTTGTAGGCAAATGCCTTAGAGTGAGAAAGATAAGCCTAGAGAGAGAATTATTTCTTCCTTATTGAGAATTCTTTTTCGAAGTCGGTTTGCGATCTTTCTTGTTCGAGAAACTTAGCCCATGATTTTAGAAGCCCAAGACCACCGCATGGAAGTCCAAATGCCGCTCGAGAAGTCCATTCACCACTATTTTTCCAGGCAGCTAGCGCCGGCTGCGTTTTTGTGGATTTTTCAGCGCCGTTTTGATGCATTTTCATAGTGGGCTTTGTTTATTTGTTGCGTTGATCCTTTGGCTCGTTCCTTTTGGTTCGCCAAAGTCTAGATCTATGAGCAAATAGCTTACCCACGAAGTTTTATTGAGGCAGTGTGGGTTTTCAGATTAGAATCAGTTTCCCGGACTAGATCTGTTTTTCAGATATGTGAGTTTCTTAAAGTGGGTTTCTTTGAATTTCTTCTTCAGTGCCTTTAGCCACCTCGTAGACACTTGCCCACTCAAGTTTGAGGTTGTTTGGAGTTATCCTTGGGATTCTGTGTGGAATTTGCGCTAAAGACTTGGTTTTCGTAGTAGGCGGTAAATAAGAGGTTGATCTTCGGGCAACGATCTGCTGAGGATCTGACGAGTTTTTTGAAGTGGGTCTTTTTGGGATTTCTTCCTTAGTGGCTTTTTTACCATGTTGATAATCACCCACACGATTTTGGGGTGGAAACAGAGTCATTATCGAGATTTTCTCGTGATTGGTCCCAGACGGTAAATAGCAGGATTTTCCAATTTTGGTTTTCTTTTTGCTTGGGACTTCGCTTCAAATGTATAATATTTAATCCTTCCACTTTAATTAAAGATTTAATCTTTGAGCATCGTTTTAATAAATTGAACTAGTATAAGCCTAGATCCATTCAGGGGAAATGAATTTGAGCCTGAGCAGAGTAAAAAATCTCCGATTCTGGAATGCATTGCACGAAAGTGAGATTTTCAATTTAGCACGGGCTTGTTCTGTTTACTTCAGAAGGAATAGAGAAAAACCGTTGCAACTTGGGAAGACATGAAGGCTGTTTTGAGGAAACGCTTCATTCCCCTTATTACTATATAGATCGTTACAATAAGTTGTATGGTATCACTCAAGTGACAAAGTTTGTGACAGAATATTGCCAAGAGATGGATTTAGCCATGACAAAAGTAAGCATTGAGAAAGATCCCGAAGCTATGGACTGTTTTAGAGTGGTTTAAGAAGAGAGATTTCTCACTTGTTTAAGAAGAGTAAACATTAAGGAAGATCAGGAAACTCACTTATTTAAAGTGTTTGGGAAAGGGCTATATAGCGTCCTGGTGTGTACTCGAGGCAGTACAAAAATGACTAAAAAACAACAAATAATAAACTCTTAATCACATACTAAACGCTCAAGTATAAACCTCTCATTGTAGTAATTGAGGGTTGATCTCACAAGGAACGATTAGTTATTTGTTTGAATTTTATTTTTCTTTTTGGGTTTATAAAGTAAAGCAAATTAAAGTAATCTTGTAATGAATTGGACAATGTATGAATTAAGCAACAAATAAAGAAAACAAGTAAAATGTAATCAATAAGCTAATAAAAGCGGGATCTACTGAAATCTTGGAGATAAAGATGGGGTGAGACCATTGTGACTACGAAAAACATCCTTTTACTACTCATCGTTAGACTTCGATTGTGGGATTTATCATGACTAAGGGTTAATCCATGTTTTTCACTCTAGATCGGATGGTCAAGTCACTTTAATTGAATATCTAGGTAGATTATTGATCAGTCTCCTTAGATATTGCAACAAGCACAAGTTGGATAATGAAACCAATAGGCAATTAAGTTTTGGTCCAGTCAAAATCACCTATCCCTTTACCATTGTTTTTACTATAGGAGGTTATATCAAACCAAAAATAGTAGACTATATCAAATAAAATATAATTTTATATAATGTATAATATAATTTTATATCATATAGTAGAGAATTTATGTCAACTACTGTTTTCCATGATACTTCTCTTCAACTAGTTTAACATCTAGAGCAACACCCAATGGTCATCATATAAACCAATTTTTTTTTTTGTTCATCATCCTCCAGAGTTACATACCAAGGTCGTTGATGCAAAAGGATTTAGTGTCGTGTACCGCTCAGAATTAATAATTTATAAACCAAATACCACAATTTGACGCAATATAAGGGTTGATCCACAGGGAACGGAGGGTAGAATTCTGTTGTACAAGTTAGAAACGCAGTAAAACGGAGAAGTATAAAAGTAGTAAGATAAGTAGTTCAGTGAGGTACAAAATAAGGATGAAAAGAGAAAATGTATAGGACAAGAAAACAGAGGATAAAAGTTGGGATTTTCACTTCCCTATAAGAATAGAGCACCCTAACATCGAGGATCAGAAATGAAATGAAGAGCACCAAGATTTGACACCACTCGAGTAGCACCTGTGTCACTTACTCCATGATCGCCCTACCATCTAACCATGTAGTCCTTGTTTACTCCAGTCTTCGGCCTAGCACAGTCATACCACTAGGGGACTGACCTCTTCACCATAACAAGCATCATACCAGGACCTGAATACCCCCAAAGTCTCTAGTTCCTAAGGTACAATCAATGAAGATTTCCGTACGAGCATTCTAACTCTGTGATATTCTAGAGTTAACAGGATGTCTAGTTACTAAGGTATTATCAATTAAGATTTTCTTACAAGCATTCCAATCCTGCTTTACCCCGGCCCCTCAAATTGTATGACACATTGCTATGATTTAGACTTATGTGCTTTCACACTCCACTCCCTACTCACTCTTAGTCAAACGTTAGAACCTATACTACAACACTCCCCATAAACAGAATCAGTGAAAGCTCAGATACAAGATTGTACTCATCAGATTTCATAGCAGTCCAGGCCACTAATCAACTGGCAAAGAAAACATCGCACACCATTCTAAATGCAGTGAATGATGCATTATAGACTTAAGGCATATGAAAGTGGCTCGTCACTAACAAATCCACTTTAGTGCACATCTTATAAATGAGACTTTCACCTTGTCTCTACCTTATTAGAGGAGTAAAAATCTCTGTAAAGACTTAGAATCTCATCGATTCTTTATCAACACTAAAATGAAAAGAAATCATGAATAAAGAGAAAGAAAAATGAGTTTCGGATAGAACAACTCAAGTAACAAGTTACAAGGAAAAAAACTCTGAACTCCTACTTTTACTACGCCTTACTCCCTACTATTTCTTGTTGTTGAGTTCGGAGAAGACTACTGCTATTTATAGAGAAAATCAAATGAAAGAAAATGCTGGATGGCTAATTTGGGAATTTTTGAGTTGCTTCGGGGCCAAGGATCCCAAGTTGCCATATTCCAGGGGACAAATACTGACACTCAACAGTAGAAGCAACGTGCACTGTTCAGAAGTCATTAAAGTAACCTGCAACACTGTTCCAGGTGCACTTCTTCAGCATGCTTCTTGCGCTGGTGTACTTCTTGTCTCCTCGGTCAGGATCATTAGCTCGTGATGTTGTACTTCTTGTCTCCTATGGCCTTGTCCTCAGCTCGTGCCAGTGTACTAACCATCATTCTGGAATCTACCCGCTGCCCGTGCCGGTGATGTTAGTCGGATGCTCAGCTGATGGTGGCTTCAGCTGAGAGTCACCTGGAAGTGTTCTGTCTCAGTCACCATGCACTAGATGGATGATCTTGGCTTCCTTCTCAGACGTTGTATTCGTTGGTCGTCATCTTCTCACGTTTACTAGACTTTGGCGTTTGCTGGTCATCATAATGTATTCATCCTAGAGACGCTGTCCTTTGCAAGTCGTGATCCGTAGTCCAAAATCTGCTTCTTCATTGCTGCGCTAACTCCACTTGGTCTTTGTCACGTCCATGGAACGGTGTTATGAGTTGGACGTCTTTAGCTCACTTCTTCCAAATGCTAGACTTTACTGGACTTCATAAACTTCACGCTCCAGTGAAGTTTTCGTCTACTAGTCGTGTCCTTCTGCTAACTTGAGAATCTTCGGTTCCACTCCAAATGCTAAGTCCGAAGAGTGGTTTTCTACAGCCTTCATTCTATCCATATTTCACCTGTAATCAGCACAAGTAAAGCCGTAACTAGTATTTTTACCATACAAACAGATTAGGAATCTGTCTATAGGCAGCTCAAAACTAGGCTAAAAATGGGTAAAAATACGTATAAAATGAATTGCATCAATCAAAACCAGGTTTTAACCCATCTTGCAACTAAGTAATACATAAAAACCTGCGACTCAAACTTATGAACAAGTTCATGAGCTACTATACTTTTAACCCAAGAAACTCACACTTTCTCTTGCTCTTGTATCATCAAGCATTTTGTAATATACTAGTTTAGAGGGAGCTGATGCTACCTAAACTTGAAAACAAAGCCACAAAAAATAATAAATCAACATATCATATGAACTTAACCAGATTGGCGTAACTTTACACCAACTAACAACATAACATAAACAAGATCGCGAAAGCATAAGGGAATGTTACTCTCTTTCCACGGGCACTTTCTAACTCTAACAGTAATGTTACTCCAAGAATTTACAGTAACCAAGGTGCCTACTCTTCCTAATGAGCCTGCTTATTTAGCATGGTCGGTCAATTAGGGGATACCCCAAAAGCTCTCTCCAGAGACCTCTCTGTTGATATCTAACCCAACAAATGCTCTAGATCAAACGATGAAAAGACGATAGAGAAATGAAAGAAAAGAATAGAGGAGATAATGAGGTGCAACAAAATTGATAGGTAATTAAGTTTAAAGGAAATAAATATGAAAGCATACCTTCTATGTATGAGGTTAAGGCATGGCCGAAAAAATGAACTTTCAGAAAGCAGAAACTTAGCAGAAGAATAAAGGGGAGATGGGGAGAAACTATAAAGGCAGTCGCTTCATTTCGATCGGGGAGATCGGCGAGGCGAGGAAGTTTTGAGCTCATGAAGAAGAATAACTATGGTAGTGAGAGGGAGAGAGATCTGGTGGCGGGAGGCCGGAGGGAGTGAGATTGGGAGGCGGGAGGAAGGGAGATCGGGCAGTGGGATGGGAGAGAGGGAGTGAGATTGGGTGGCGGGAAGGAGAAGGGAGGGGACGGTTGGGAGAATAGAGAGAATCGGTCACAGAAGGGAGGGGTGGGAAGGAGACACAAGGGAGAGATGCGTGGGAACACACGTGAATAGAGAGAGTGGTAAATTTGTGTAAGGTACACTAATATAGGAATTGATTAAATAGGACACCTTAGATTAGGGCTGTCAATTCAGGTTGGCATGTCGGGTTGAAAGAGAAAAGTATAATTTTACCCCCGAATCAAACCCGAACGAGTTGAAAAACCCTCAATCCTAACCCAACCTGATTTTGACCAGGTCAACCCCAACCCAACTTGGTCAACCCGTTGACCAGGAGGTTGACCTGGTTGGGTTTGGGTCAACCTAACCCACCGACCCTATGTAATCTTTGACAGATTTAGCCCATGTGCTTTATGATTATTGAATTAAAGATTCCTTATCAATCCCAGAAGTTAAACATCTATGCATTTCTTCAACATTTGAATGGCAATGAGTAGGATATTGAAGTTTACAGTCCCACGTTTATTCATCCAAAAATTTACAGAGAAAACCAAAAAAATTGAAACTACTTACTTTTTTTTCATTCCAAATCCATCTACTCCAACTTAAAATTTCATCAATTTAAAATTTTTTCAATCTGACATACCTCTAGAAGCAATGACAGAGGTATCGGCTAGCTTCACTATAATAGGCTTGACAGATGATGTGTTTTTTCTCAATTTTTTTGTGCCCGAAACAGAAATTGAAGAACTGAGAGTCGGGAGAGGTGGATGGTGGAGTTGACTGTGGAGAAGAGAGGCGCAAGTCAATGATCTGTCATCAGGGGAGGTGGATGAATGGTCGTGTGGCATCCAAAAAACTAAAAAAGAAAAGAAAACGAAAAAGAAAAGGGGAACAAGAATATTTTGAGACGCTTTAAGAAACAAGAAACAATATGTTGATATTAGTAGGATTTTTCGTCTTGTTTTCAGCCTTGTGGCCACCGGGAACCACCAACCCCATCCAAAACGACAAAATTTGTGCAAAACTGCCACAACCAGGCCATCACAAATTATGCTTATGAGGATTTGAAAGAGTTGAGCTATTCATTAATTTCTTGTTCATATATTCAATATCCCATAGTAAACAATGATTTGCTTAGTTGCACAGCTGCACCGAACAGGGAAGGTGTGCTTGTGATGTCTGGAGAAGAGAAGAGAAGAGAAGAGAAGAGAAGAGAAGAGGAGAGAGGCGTAGAAGAAGTCAAACAAACAACCCAAAACCCAAAACTTTCTTTTTTTTAATAGTTTTGACTTATCAGGTCATCAGGTCACCCACGTTAACCCGTCGGGTTGACCTGATCCTGAACAGTCATTTCTCGATACGACGCGAACCCAACTTGCTTTTTTGTTCTGAGTTTGAAATCTCAACCCTAATGCGACTTTTTTTCGGTGTTGGGTCAAAAATTGCTAGCTATACCTTGGATCATAGGTGAGAAAAAAATTGTAAAACGGTGCCGTGCTATCTTTGAGTCCACTATCTCATTTGGACCCAGGTGCAGGGTATCATTTACCCCTCTCCACACAATCTGCACCCAAAATTCAGCCTGGGGAACGGGTAGTCTCACTCATCTGTTGTTCCCGGTTGACCACGCCGGATTAGTCATGGATGCGCAAACAAGAAAACGGAAGCCATTAGGAAATCAGACGATGCCGTGTTCGCACATTAACAATCTTGACGATGGCTGTTTAATGCATATATTTAGTTTCCTTTCCCCTATTCCAGGTAACACAAACAAATTATATGTGTATACTTTGATGAAAACCCTTTCCAACCCCAGTTGAAGCTGATTCAAGTCATTTGAAGCTAATATAATGTGAACCATGTCTTACTTTTGAATAATCTAACGTTTATGAGTGCCGTTTGGAGTTAATTTTGTAATTTGCACCCAGAAGTTGTTTTTTTGGGTACTAATCATCGGTCATGCTATGTATTAATGAAAACCCCAATCCCATTATTGATCTAGATTTTAACCTGTTGAAGCTAATTTGTGTGTTTGTGTTGTACTGCAGGGTGCTTATATTGTAATTTACATTCTTTAAAAAAAAAATTATTGTTGAATATATTACTGCATGGTCTTATTATCTTTCCTTCTGACCATAGCCGCATATGTTGGTGATTTTACCATCTTTATTTGAAAATTTGAATAGTTTAGTTTGCTCAAATTTTGAACACACTATAGTTTAGATGATGACATACAAAAAAAACATTGAAGATGTCAAAATAAACAAAAACATTGAAGTTGAAGTCCATGTAACACACAATGAAGACTAATCTAAAATGTTTGAATGCCATATCTTTACAGGGCAGTAATGAATGTCAATCATCTAAAATAGACTGTTTTGAAATCCGAGCGAACTAAATTATTCAACCACTTCAAGATTTTTCAAATAAAGATGGTAAAATAACTCACATATGCAGCCATTGCCACAAGTAATAAATCTTAAAATCATTCATTTACCAAATACATCTATGGACAAATGGCATTTAAACATGCTGTCTCTTACAAAGACTTCAATGTTCTTGTTTATTTTGTTGAATTTTAATTTTATTCAGAAATAAATGCAATTGAAGTGTGGTATGGCCCTGGGGAGTTGGGGGAGACTGTAAGTTTGGGGTCTTGGGTTCAAACCTCAAAGTTGCAATCCTAAAAAAAAGTGTGGCATATACAATCTGAAAACAGTGAAACTATTTTATTTGTCGTTTTGTCATTTCCTTAGTTGGTAAATGCTGAGGGAAGTGGTAAATTGACTTCAACCGGATCTTATCGGAGTGTTTGTTGAAATGAATGAAGGTTGAGGGCTTATGAACAAGCTACCTACAGAAAGAGGAATTATGAAGAATAGTTCTTGTACTTTACAAGTTAACTGGTACTGACACTAGATGAATGTGTAGTATTTTATGTCTGTCACATGTTGCTTTTGAGCTTGCAGATCGGTATAACACCGCCCTCGTTTGCAACAGATGGCATTTCCTTGCTTGTCATCCCCGGCTATGGCTGCGAGTAGATCGTTCTGCCAAAGACTTATCTGAGCCCAGTGTCTTCCCCAGCATTGAAACAGCTGTTGCTGCAGCCAGGTTAATGAAAATTAGATTTGCATGTTTTTGTTAACAGCAGATTGTGTTAAACTTTTAAGAGCCTGGGTGTTGATCATTAATGATACACAGGCCTGGGGATACCATTCTGATTGCATCAGGTGGAAGTCATATTGCATCCAACATTCAGATTAAAAAGCCACTTTGCCTAGTAAGTTCAGTGTTTTCCCTAAGGTTTAGAATAGCAATTTATCTGAAAATCCCATTTTGTTATCATGAAACGTTGAGTCTTGGTTTTAACAGAGACATCTTACAAGTTCTTGTTAACCCTTGGGTACTAGGTGTCATTATCTGATAAGTAGTTCTTTGATAAGATACTTGAGGCATCATTTGAATGCCTGACATTTCCATTAGTTTGTGGGATTGTGTTTATGGTCTATGGTTTTATTATGGTGTAATATCTTGAAGTGGAATATGTGCTGAGTGGATAAAAAATGGAGTTCACTGAAGTAGAAAGAATTTTTTTTTCCTTTAGTCACTGTCCACATGTGCAACAACATTGTTGTCTTCTGTAATTCTTTCCAATGGTCTTCACCTGGGTCCCATGGTTGTTAGAATGTGAGGATGAGGATATAGAATGAGCTAACTGCATCAATAGTTGGGGTTGGGGGGTTGTTTAAACAACTGTTTTTTACTTTACTCCCTGCATTGAAGTTTGCTTGCATGTTAGCCTTCGCAAATCCGGAAATTGTTTTTGGATGAGGAAAATCATGAGCTCTAGAATAAAAAAGAACTGTATATAATTATCCTCCTGAATATAAGGTCACTACCCCTTTTTCCCTTCTCTTGCTGAGTTGGTGTATGGAGATGGCGCACTTTGGAAAAAGTTAAATATATCTCTATTTGAAACTTTGTTATACAGATTGGAGCTGGTGAACTTCCTGATGACACAACACTTATCTGCTCTCGTGGCTCTGACAGGTTTATTAACTTTTTAATTTTATACTTATTTTTATTAATTATTTTTGAATAAATTTTCCTTCACGTGCCATTGTTGGAGTTTTTCTCAATGTTATATGGTACACTTAGGCATATTTTATTTTAGTTTTATTTAATGTTTAATTTCATCTTTTTGTTTACTCATATTTAGTTATATTTTTTCTCAATGTTCATCTATATTTATTTCCCCTCTCTCAATGTTAATTATTCATATTTTTTAAGTTAATTAACAACATCGTTTCTCACAAATTCAGAAAAGATCTTTTTAGACCCTTAAAGATAGTACACTGAAAAACTGCCCCTCATTTATATGCTGGTCACATTTTCAATCTTTTGTTAGCTAGAATCTCTTTTTTCTGTCCAAAATCAACTGTGTGCCTCCCATTTGCTTCACTAAGGGTAAATCTGGAATTTCACCATTTTCTCAAATGTGAAGGACGGTTTTTGAATTTTTCATCCATTCAACTAAAATAGTCAAGTCTAACCATTACAATTAATCCACACAATTGAGTGACAAAAAACCAAATCCACCTACCTAGAAATCCAATTCATGAACCACCCCAATCCCTCTAAGACCATTCCTACCTTTAGTGCTAGAAGCAGATTCATTTGGGATGCCATTGGTATCCTCTGAAAATCAAAGCTGATGCCCTGTGGCATAAGAACAACCAAAAATCGTTGTTTGCTTCCTTTCGAGTTCCTTGTATACCTGAACTTATTTGGAACTCTGGTGACTTTCTTGAAAAGACTATACTCAACTAAGAACTCCCACCCTCTAAATTAAGCCTCTTCCTCTGCCAGTTGCATTGCCTTCAGATTATAGCAACTATCAAAACCGCATAATTGCTGCAATATTGGCTCCAAAGATTAAGAGTTTCAAAACTATGCGAGCAACGATAGTTGTGATGGTAAAAATTGCAACCAATGAAACATCAACTTAGTTTTATTTTGAGGGCCTCCATTGATGTATCATTGTTGTTGCTTCTTGAAATGAACTGATGAGAAGTTTATCATTTGTTTAATTTTGGGGTTCTGAATTCAAAAGAATGGTGTAGATTTTGTATCAAGGTTTGGTGCTGAAAGGGGACTTGGGGATTGAATAGAGTGGAGATGTTGAGGATTTGAGGATTGGATTACTAGGTCGAGCCATTTGTGCCTTTTGGTATTTAATAGCGTGGGTTAATTTGTAATGGTCAGACCGGATACATTTAGTTGGGTGAATGAAAAATCCAAAAAATTAGACCCTCGCATTTGAAAATACAGTGGAATTCTAAATTTACCTTAGTGAGTGTTCACATGGGTGTGCACGATTGATTTTGGTTTGAAAATAGAGATTTTGTGCGTCGTTCTATTGTCTGAAGGTGTTGCTAAATCTGCACAATTTCCCCTTTGTGTATGGTTACGAGGCTATGGAGGGGTCCAATCCTATTTTCACTTTTATACATGCTGCCACCATGGTAACAGTGGGTATTTTCAGCTGCCGAGGGATTGAAATGTGACTGCCATTTAAGTAGGGGACAATTTTTCATGATTTAAGTGTGGAACGGTTTTTCATAATTTTATTTGTAAGAGATGATTTTGTTAATTAACTTGATTTTTTTTTACTCAATGATCATTTTCTATGATTGCCACGTTAATTTTTTATGACTTTCATCATCATTTTCTGTGAATATGATTCATTTTTTTGAAAAAGAATGGGAGATTCATGTATTTTTACTCAATTTTTGAAGACTTTTGATTTACTCTTATGTTCATTTTCGTGAGGACTCCCATGTGCATTTCTTTTTAGCTTAATATTTATTTTAAATTTAACCCCTGGCTCTACACCCACAAAATTTCTTTCGCTGAGCGCTGTGGCCACCAGAGTGACATTTGTTTGGGGGGATGCAAATACAGAAAAAGGGTGATTTAGTTATAATTTTAACAGGTTGGTGTAGAGTAAAAATTGTGAGGTTTGGTAAATAAAAGACCCGTTGGCCTTTGAGCCAGTGGATTTCTGTGACATCACCTCATAAAGAAGGGGATACAACTATTGAATAAGGAGACATGTTAAAGCACTCAGTTTTAATTGATTTTGAAAGTTTTTTTTTCTTTTTTTCCATCATATACAATTCTGTGGTGTACGTGCTGTTTATTATGGTTGGTGCAGTGCACTGGAGGTTTTATCCACCTGTAAATTGGCCAATCTGACTGTCCGGACAGAGCTTGGCTGCTGCTTGCTTCACAGGAGTGGGAAGTTGACCATTGATGGTTGTATTCTTCAGTGTGAGTCCAACCCATTGGACCATCTCTCGTATGCGATTGTGAGCACCGCAAGCTCCAATGAGTGTGATGTTCCACCATCTGCCCTTAAGAGTTATGGTAATGCTGTATTTGTTTCAAGAACTCGAATTGAAGGAGGTGCAAAGGCTGTTTTGACCAGCGGAGCTCTTTCGTTGCAACAAGTTCGCGTAGTTTATAGTCGTACTTCAGTCTTTTTCTGGTTTGATGTGGAGCAACGGAAACAATAACCATTGGGTTGCAGCTATAATTGTGATTAAGCAGTCGGACCGTGTACTTGTTTCGGGTCAGCACGGCTAGTGGCGGTGATGGTAGTGGTGATTATGTTGATGTAATTTTTTCCATTTGTATATGGTTTGAGTTTGATTTGTGTGTCCTTGTAATTGATTTTGATGAAGCTCTCAAGTCTCCTTGGGGGGGTTTTGGGATGGTGAATACAGGTGGGTAGGATTATTTATTAGTTGATTAAGATTATAGAATGAGTGCTAGAAAATGTTAATGACCAAATTCAATCCGTCCTGAGTTGATTGGTTGGTCGTGTGATTTTTTTTTTTTTTTTTTTGTTACTAGTTACTGTCCACCATGGATGACTTTGCCCTTAACATAGTTTTAAAATAAATTTGCCAAAAACCCTGATTCCTAGCTGAATTGCACAAATTTGGCCTGGGATGGGAGTCGAAAATTTTGTACCATGACCGAAAATCATGCACGTCGCCACGAATGGGCGAATGAAAATTTTGCCCGTAGAATTCCAACCAATTCAACACACAATACCAAACAAATACAACCATCTAAACATCCACAACCAAACAAACCAGCTAAACAACTAAGCCTATTCTAAATTCCAACAATAAATAACCCAAAACAAAATTTCAAAAAAATTAAAAGTTTTGGTAAAACCACCTAATAGTTTCGAAAGTTTTTGGTGCAGTGATCTAATTCAATGGTGGTGATGAATGTTTTGTTGGCAGGGATAAAGGTGTGGTTGATGATATAGAATGTTTGTTTATTTATTTTTTTTCTTTGTCGAGCCTTTGGAGATTTTTGTTGATGATGTAGGGGAAGGTGATTGAGATTTGAGTGTGATTGGGGTTGTTGATGATATGCTGGAGGGTGGGTTTATGATTGGAGTGACATTGTTGGTTTCTATTAAAGGGTAGGATTTTGTTTAGTGATACGTGAGATAATATAATTCAACCAATATAATCTTACCCATCAACTAATATAATCTCATACTATAATATAATCACGGTATAATCCCACCATTTTAATTAAAAAAAAAAAAGACTTAGGCTTAAATGCAATTTTTGTCTCCATAATAGAGGTCATTCCACTTTTGATCTCTCTTATGTTTTGAGCATAATACTAGTTTCCATCTAGGGGTGTTCACGGAACAAATTTGCCGAATTTTGCATCAATCTGAAACTAATTCATAATATACGGATTTGAAATTTTTCTATCTATAACTGACCGATTTTTATTCAGTATCCAATCCACTTTGAATAGTCTGGATTGACAAGTTGGACTTACAATTATTTTAGTTTTAGGTCGTTTGAATGATATTTTCTACATTTAGCCTCTATATTTTACCATAAATCAAAATGCCAAAAATCAAACGATCAGATTTCCAGTATTATAAAGTCCAAAAATCAGATCACAATCAAATAAAAAATAGTCTTAAACCATCTTTAGTTGAAAAAAAATCAAGAATACCAAAGTAAGAGCCAAGAGTTGAAGTGGATAATTATGTTAAAATAAATTACAACTTACCAACACTAACTTTGAATTTTAATAATCATAAACATAAAGTGTTAATATATATACATATAAACTAATATTATTATTAATTAAATATATGTACGGATCCGGATTGACAACCGATTTTTTAAGATAAATCCGGAATCCGATCCAAAATGATCGGTTTTTAATTTTTGAATCCGCTGGATTAAAAATTAAAATAAAATCCATCCATAAATCCAATCCGCGGATCGAATTGACCGGATTAATCCGAACTGTGAACACCCTACCCATACATAATAGAGGTTATTCTTCTTTTTGATTTTTTTATGTTTTGAGTCACATCACAATTCTAGTATCCAAATTTTGGAAGTTAATTTAAGAATTTTTGTGTATTTTTTTTTTTTCCTTCTCAAATTCTTTCAATTGAAGTATTCTTGGACTCCATTTAATGGGTTCAAAATCTTCCAAAACCAAAGTTACCGTCAAGTGTGTTGTTCACTGAAAAAATTCCAATTCCTCTATTTTATGTTAATTCTTTTCATGCAATCTTCTAATAAAAATCTTCTAATTTAAAGTATGAATTGTGGATTCCAATCAAAATTAGGCCAAAACAAGCAAGGATCATCTATCTCATCATTTTGGACATTTCGGCCAAAAAGCTATAAATTAATTTTCCTTGAATCTTAACACTTGATAAGTGTTTCAATCAACTTTCTATGAATACTAGAAGTGTTGGAATGCATTGGAATGGTGTGTTTAAACTTGAAAATATTTTAGTCACCTTCAAAAACACACATTCGGCCCTCTAAAATTGATCATGCTTAAATTGTTGTTCTTTTTGTGTGATTTTGTTTCCTATGATTGTTATATGGTGATTAAAGTAGATTGTGGAAATTAGAATAATTTTTGAATGGTTTTCTATTTTTTAACGATTTTTCGACTAAAATGTAAGAAAAATTTGCATTAATGAGCTTCATTAGATACTTACTTGTTGTCCCTTCACCAATGCAGTTTAACGGACGTAAATTGTTTGTGGCAGAGCATAAATGAGTGAATAAATCATAAATTACTGTAACCAAAAATTAAAACACAAATTTTAATTTAGGGGTGTAACTTTTTATTAAATCAATTATAAAACTCTTAATATTTTAATTGTATGAAAATATTGATTTATTTGTCTCATTGATTGCAATCAAAGTCTATATTAGATCTTTGCTACCCAAATCTTGCTTGTGTATACAAATGTACAAACTTCACATTCATACTTTCATTCATAAATTGTTCATTTGTCATTTTTTAAGTGATGTTAAATGAAAATCTTAATAGACTAAAGAAAAGAAAGGTTTTTTTTTTTTTTTGGGTACAGAGTAAGAGTTCATCTTTAGCATATAATGATTTAAATAATAAAATAATTTAGATAAAAAATTATTAAGGATCTATTAATACTTTTTTTTTTTTGGGTTAAATGTAATTTGGCCCCTAAAAAAATTCAAACTAGTCTCGAGAGTACCGTTGGAAAAAAGCGGGCATTGCCAAGGTATAAAACGGGTATTGGGGCTCCCGCTTCTTTCCAAAACATTCTCCTCACTGTCTTCCGTTCATTCTTTCTCAATTCTCAAGAAATCAAACTGATACTCATCCTCGTAGTTTTCAAATTTGAAGGCTACTAATCTGTTTATTCTCGAGATCTCTCAATTCTCAAAAATCAAAGTCATACTCATCCTCGTAGTTTTCAAATTTTGGATTGCTATTTGTATAGCTAAATTGTTATTTGTATCATAAAAAAATTAAAATAATTATGAAATGATCAAAAGGCCCTTATAAAAGAAAATGGTAGAAAATTTCTAAGTAAAGGTCAAAAATGTAACTAAAATGCGTTTTCTCCATATACACAAACGCAGAGAATAACGTTTCTAACATGTAAAATTTAAATCCGATGACGTTTTAATACAAAGAAAACGTTAAAATTTTTTGATAATGACAACTCAAAACGTATCACTCTAACGTTTCATGTCAAACAAAAACGTCAAACTGGAGCGTTTCAACCCTGGTTCGCTCGTTAAAATGGTGCATTTTCTCCATGGCTCGCTCGTTAAAATGTCACGTTTTTTATTGTCTCCATCTAAAAATCGATAAAACGATTACAACGCAGCATTCTTGCAAACTTCTTTGACGAAATTATTTCCCAAACGCGAAAGTCAAATGATTTTTACCGCAAAAAATGCCCAAATGGACGGAGGAGATGGCGAATCATCGCAAAGACATGGTGCGGGAAAAGATCCAATGATAAACAAGGTAAAACTACTTTCGTTCGTCAATATTTGTTGTTATTTGATTTGCTGTCCATAATCGTCACGTTATTGCGATTTAAATTGTTAGAAACCTTTTTTTTGCGTTAATTAGGTTAGAGTTCGCAGTTATGATGCATTTTTGTGTGGTAGAAATGTAGTTTTGTTGCGTTTGTGTATGAAATGAACATTTATATGTGATTTTTGGCTATTAAAAATGTTGAATTGGTACGTTCAACAGCTTTGGAAACGCAGATCAGTAGCATTTGTACAATAACAAACGTTGGCCTATCATCTTTGCGTTAGAACAAAACGCACCAATATAGTGTTTTTGACAAAGTCAAATGCACAATAATAACGTTTGACCTTTACAGAAACGTAAATTCAATGCGTTAAACGTAAATAGGGTGCATTTTACTTGGTGAAAAATGCTAAATTGGTGCGCTTTATATGATTTGCACTTATTTTATTAATTTTACTTTCACATTTTAAGTTTACAATATAATTGCTTATCTTTATTTATTTAGGGTGACGCTAAGTTAAAGCCGCACGTGGATAGGCAGCGTCCCACAGCTTCTGTTAGAAGGCAGCAGGTACCATTTAGGAGAGGAGGAGGTAGAGGGACAGGTGGAGGTCATGGTGAATGCAGTATCATTATTTCAGATGGAGGGCGAGGAGGTGTAGGTGTAGGTGGCGGACGAGAAGGTGGTGGACGAGGAGGTGGAGGTGGCGTTGGAGGTCGAGGTGGTAGAGGATGTGCTGGTAGAGATGACTCCATATTTCAGTTGAGGGGTGAGTATTATGCTACTACTGATTTCGATGACACTGATGATAGTGAGCACGAGTCTATTGGGCTACAGGAGGAGGAGGAGCAACCGCAGCATAAGGAGGAGGAGCTGCCACAGTAGGAGGAGGCGAGTGGGAGTAGACGCCCACTCGATCAGCAGGGTGAGGGGGATACTTATGAAGGTGACCTTTATCACCCACACGCTGAGAGGACCGTTCGGTACAGGAAGCACGTCAAGCAGGATCGGAATTGGTTGGTTACAGGGCCCGTTGAGGGGGGCCCTATAGATGATAGTTTGATCCCTAGTTTTTTAGGGCATGTGGTATCTAGGTATTGGCAGGCGGGGGTGCCTACCAGATACCACCTTAGATGCCACAATAGGGGTAGTATGTACGACCTTTTTGAGACTTGGATTGCATCCAATACTGCAGAGGGTGCACAGATTTTGAGCTGGACGGGACTTGGACACCTTCCACGCATTATGCATCGGTGCATTGATGAGCCTCTTATCAATGCGTTTTAGGAGAGGTGGTAGCCGGATACGAATTCATTCCACCTGCCATTTGGAGAGATGACCATCCTCCTGCACGATGTCTGATAGATTTTGCGTATTCTAGTCGATGGTCGCTTGATCACAGAGGTTACACCGTCGTCCACCATAGTATCCTGGTCTAGGGGGTTGCTTGATATTCCTCTAGAGGAGTGACTAGACATGGATTTGTACAAGAATGGTGGCTTTTCGACTCAGAGAGTGATCGAGAGGTGCATGCAGCGTGCCAGGGACGATTCAGATGTGACCGCTCTTGTGTGGAGTCTTATTGGGACTTTTTTGTTTACAGACAAGAGTTCCAATAAGTTTATGCCAGCCCCTGTAATGCAGGTGAGGAAGGGGATGGATCAGGTTGGACAGGAGGCGTGGGGCACAACGACACTAGCATTCATGTACCATCATCTAGGGTGCGCGAGTTGACACGGGACACAAAGCTTTGTGGGGTGGATAACTCTTTTACTGTCATGGATATACGAGCACATGCCCCTCCTATTGCATGGTCCTCAGGCTTGTGCAGTGAGGTGGGCCATCGACAGCCATCGTGGTACAGAGCACCGTCTGAGCTCCATAAGACTTGCGCTGGACGAGATGACCACTGACATGGTTAGTAAATATTTATAAAATATAAATATTATATTTTGGTTTAATATAAGTGTTAAATAGTTTATTATTTATGTAATTTAAAATTATGTTTAAAGGTTAGCTAGATGTCATACTGTCACGATGCTATAGCGAGGACTCCGAGGACCCTGTACAGAGGGCTGATTGCGTACAGGGATTACATTGAGCCTTACATGCCCGATCGATGAGTGCGCCAGCTCGGATATGTTCAGTGGATGCCCGCTCGTTTCATCCATCCCGACAGGGATACTTACCGCGGTTACACTGGGAGACCATTGAAAGATTGCCACACAGGATCTGGGTTCGCACTTATTTGATTCACCACAGAACAAAAATTTCTAATTAAAGCGGAATCTTAGAAAAGTACCTTTGAAGCGTGCACTCAGGTGATTCTCTTGTATGCCTCAAGACTTTGACTTCACGTTGTGTGGGCAACGAACTAGAAGTCAATTGATCAGCTAATCACCACAATCCACCTGCTAGAAAATTCTAGCACAGCTGCACCTGGCACGTACTGTAAACGCACCGCCTAGAGAGAGAAAGCTGCACGCACTGGTATAAAACTGGCCAAAAAATTCATCCAAGGGGAAGAAAAACCAGCCGCAATATTTGCCCAAAAATCCAACTTGGAGAGAGAAAGTTTTCTCTCTAGGATTTTCTCTCTCTAGTTTTCTTGTCTTGAAAACTTATGGAATTGTGTGTCTTGAATAGTTAATCCCTTGTCTATATATAGAGTTACAAGAGAGACCCCAAGTTGGTTTAGGATTGGTCTTCCTAATGGGTTTAGTTAATTAATTAGTTTCCAAATCCAATTAGGTAACCAATCTGATACGATAAACCAAATCCTACTAGATTTCCTAATCTTTAGGATTTCTTAATACCAATTGAAACTTAAGACTTAATTAATTACTTAAATAATTCCACTTTGTTAATTACTCAATTAACCCTTAGGAATAATTAATCAATTAATTAATTCTACCTATTCAATTAACCCATTACAAAATTAATCATACCACTAACGGATTAATTTTGGCACTACCATCCTACACCAGAATTGCTTCCGGAACAACTTAATTAAATTATATTCATAATCTCCCATATCAAAGATATAGTGCTCGTTAATATATTAATTTACTGATAAATTAATTAATTATCCTCTTTAGTTCCGAGACTAGTACCACTCGACCTTTTTACTATACCGGACATAAGTTCACCGGCCGGGTTTAGTATAATAAATTTTACGAGCTCATCTCGGGAGCACCATCCCCTCGGACGCACCTATACATGGTTTCCTTTCGACAAACAGCAGTACACCAAGTAACTAAACACGCGCACCCAACCTACCGAGACTATTGGCCACAATTGACCTCACCCTTTGGCAGATCAAAGTACACTATGTCTAATCCTCATGCCCGCTTGAGTCTAGGGATTAAGAGATAGAATACCAAGAACGATTTGTCTATTAAATCAGTACAAGACAAATCATTCTTAAAGGCCAAGTTCAATACGCCCCGGACATATCTATATGATTCAATTAGTTTAGACAAATCAATTATCCGAATCACATAACAACCTAAACCGACAGTTTGTCCAAAGCTGTCTCGGTTACGAACCTCATTTATATATTATGTCTTTCAACCAATGATGAGATCTACTGTGTCACACAAGACACCTCATCATCTACTTACATAGTACAAATGGACAATTAATGCACAACAAGATATAACCAAAACATAAATCGATATATTACTGGGAAAAAGTACAACACAAGCATAGCTTATATATTCAACTCCAACAACCATATGTTGTCAGACACACCGTGGAGTATGTCGAGTCATCATGGGAGGAGTTTGGGACGACATCTACCGGGATATCCCTTATAGGGAGGCATCCGACAGGTGGGGCAATTTCTCGTAGTGCGTGCGTGGATGGGTACTTCAGTGGTTTAGAGAGCGTTCACTTCCGTGCGTCCTTCCAGTCGATCCTTAGGCTGTTATAGAGCTATGTCGACCCTGTCATGCCGCGTCAGAGTTTGTAAGTATTTTTAACTTTTTAAATTAATTTTATTAAATTCAATTTATTATACTCTAATTTATTGTTTAAAAATTTGTAGTGGATGGACCGTTTTGGACAGCATCATCATGCACTTTTAGATGCGGTGAGGGAGCGAACACCAGACTGGTATGGGGAGTTTGCACCTGACACTGTTGACATAGAGGATGAGTTTGACCGGTCCATTTGATTTGTATACTTGATTGTATATATCTTATTTTCATTGTATGTTTGTGGAATTGATTTTATTATATCTTATTTTGATTTTACGTCCAAAAAATAGCACCACGTCCAGAAACAACTAGCACCACGTCCAAAACAACTAGAACCACGTCCAGAACAACTAGAACCACGTCCAGAAATAACAAGCACCACATCCATAAACAACTAGCACCACGTCCAGAAACAACTAGAATCACGTCCAGAAACAACAAGCACCATGTCCAGAAACAACTAGCACCACGTCCAGAACATATAGCACCACGTCCAGAAATAACTAGCACCACATCCAAAAAATAGTACCACGTCTAGAAACAACAAGCACCACGTCTACAACAACTGGAACCAAGTCCAAAACAACTAGAACCACGTCCAGAACAACAAGCACCACGTCCAGAAACAACTAACACCATGTCCAAAACATATATCACAATTTTTAGGCTTAAATATAGCTTTGGTCACTCATAATATGAGTTATTCCAGTTTTGGTCCTCCATATGTTTTAGTCACCAATTTTAATCCCACTTAATTTTTTTTATTAATTATAGTCCTTTTTAATGAAAAAGTTTAGAAGATAACGGATTAACTCATTTGATCGCTAGTCAAACCTAATTTTTTCTTCAAAATGATTTGTACCGTGATAGTTTTAACCCATTTTATTATCCAGATCCTCATGAATGTTCAACCCATTTATGTTTTCAGTCATCATTTTGGATTGTGAGTCGATCTAACTGGGTTGAACATCCATGAGGAACCGAGTCATAAAATAGATTGAAAACATCATGGTACAAATTATTTTAAAGAGAAAAATTAAGTTTGACTACCGATCAAATGAGTTAATCCATTATTTTCTAAACTTTTCCGTTAAAAAGGACCATAATTGGTAAAAAAATTTAAGTGGAACTAAAATTGGTGACTAAAATATATGGGGGACCAAAACTAGAATAACCCATGTTATGAGGGACCAAAAATGAATTTAAGCCTAGTTTTTACACTAAATTTTTAGGTTTAGTGGAGTTCAAGGATAATTGTTGATTTTTGTGCAGTATCAAAGAGCCATGCGCGCGTCCAATTTGCTATTAGTGCACGCGGGTCTCAAATTAATAATTAATTTATTACTACTGCACTACTTATATAATTTAACTATTGACACGGGTTTTTCTTTTTTTTTAAAAAATTTTGTTTTTAATTAATCATTCATCTTTCTCTTCTTTTTGCCTTCAATTTTTATTTTGAAATTAAATTTTATTTATTTTAAAATTTTCATATAAACTAAAAAAATTTTAATTAAAATTTTAAGATTATTTAATTTACTTAAAATGTGAGATTATATCATGTATACAAAAATTTTCTGGCTAGGCCCGGGCAGATAATCTTTCAATTGGTATCAGAGCCTGATTTTGGGTTTTGTGCTTGTTCGATTTATTACATGGTTTTATTTTGCAGGTGGTTAAAAAATCCCGACTATTGTGGTTACGTTTGTATGAGTTTTAATTAAACTCCAGGACATGTTCTGATTTGATTTTGTTATGAATGTTTGTAATAGTATAACCACGTGCTGGAAGCCATGTAGGATTAGATCAAATCTGTAGTATGATTTTTTCTATGTAATTTTGATTATTTAATTTTCCTAGAAAGCCTTGTAGTAGGAGAATTAATTTTTTGTAATCGAAGGCATTATGGTGGGCAACTTGAGTTCATGGGTTTTGGGTTGGTAGAAACCCAGGAAAACAAAGAACGAATTGCAAGAAGACCAAATAGTGTGGGAAGAAGCGAAGGAGGGATTGGCGGCAGGGGGCGGCACCGGCGACTACCCGCCAGTAGCAGTCGCCACCGGCAACCGCCTGGAATAGTGGAGGCTGCGCCCGTGCGCGGCAATTGCTGCTCGCTTCTGGGCCTCGCGGGCCCGCGATGCGGGCCCTTTGGGCGTGCTGCACGCGTGCGGCCCGTTCGGGCTGCATTTTGGCCTGTTTTTCCTCCATTTTTTGTTTTTTGAAGTTCAAGACTCTCTCCATCGAGTGATGTGGCGGGACACAAGATCAAGGCAAAAAATGAAAGCGATTAAAACCATAATAGTCAGAAAATTTATTTTTTATATTTATTTTCCGTATTTATTATTTTAATTTTTTATCTTTATTTTTATGCTGTATTTTAGATGCATGATTTTAAAGCATGTTGGTTTTATGGTTGCATATAACTTAGGGTTAGTTAATTGCATGTTAAAACTGGAAAAACCCTCTATTTGGAAATCTAAGTGGGAGCGGGTTGGTTTAATATCCCATAGCCACCATTACGAGTTCATATGCGATGTGAGTGGGCTTGCGCGTTGGCATTAGGGCCTTCCTCCATTCGGATGAGCCCAGCCCTGAGATCGTTAGATTATGAATTTCTGAGTAAGATGACTAGAGTAAGTTTAACTAGGAGAAATGCGACACCCTCTCTGTCTGAGGCGCACTATCCTGAGGTAAGAAACTCAGAAGTCACGTAATGGCATACACTTAGTGTACGATCTGTAGTATTCCTCCTAAGAGGTTACACTGCTTATTTGTACGGTTGAAAGCACCGACTATTAGCTACATTGATCAATAGATCGTTTGGTCAGATAGTGTAGTTAATGAACTTGGTTCTTCTCAAACAAATGTAGGTTAGCGTAAACGTCCACACTGCGTGGTTTGTAAGAATCCCAGTGAATGAGATGTTGGTGGATTATAATTATTGTTTTGAGGGAAGTCAATAATTAATAGAATTTCATGTGTTTCGAAATTCTAGGTTAATAACTGAAACATTGTCTGTTTGTTAATTTTACAATTTTATCGATATGGTATTCAACCCCTTAGCTGCTATTTTGAAAGACAATAAATTAACTGGAACTAATTATGTCGATTGGAGTTGTAACTTGGACATTGTCCTTATGACTGAGAGCACTCCTGTGAGAGATCATGTCATTGACGTGATTAGTAATATCAACAAGGTTGAGGTAGTGGGAGGCGAAATAGTTGGTGAAACCAAAGTCGATATTGTCCTCCGAAGCTTGCCTCAAAGCTATGAGCAGATTCGGTTGAACACAACATAAGTAAGATATTGTGTACTTCATCTGAGCTCTTGGTAGAGTTGGTGGCGGCTAAAAGTCTTCTTCAAGAGAAGAAGTGAGCTTTAGTCGCAGTCAAAGCTTTAGAATCTTCTTCTGAGCCTGAGGCTGGAAAAAAGAAGAGAAAGCTCAAGGGAGTAGATAAAAAGGCACAAATTGTGCCTAAGCCAGATATTGCAAAGAAGAAGTCGAAAGACAAGTGCTTCAAGTGCAATAAGATGGGACATTGGAAATTGGATTGTCCAAAGCTTAAACGTACGATAGTTTCTGCCCTAATTACTGAGACATGTTTAGCGGCGATTCCCACAAATACATGGTGTGTGGATTCAGGTGCCACTGACCATGTTTGTAATTCTTTGCAAGGGTTCCAAGTGACCCGAAATCTTAGAGAGGGTGAGCTGGATATCTACTTGGGCAACACTACGAGAGTGTCAGTAGAAGCAGTGGGAGTAGTTACTCTAAATTTTGAAAGTTCTAGTTTAGAGTTAGTTAATTGTCTTTATGTACCGAATTTTAGAAAGAACCTTATTTCGGTTTCTAAACTCTTGAAGAACGGTTATAAATTTGTTTTTTCTGATGAGTCTATATTTATTAGAAGAAATAGAAAACTTATTTGTTCTGGTTCATTGGAGGACAATTTGTTTTTGGTTAACTCTAACTCCCCTGTTGTGCAAAACATAGAAACAGATAGCTCTTTATCTTACATTAATAAGAGGAAGAAACCTTCTGAAATGAATCAAACCTATCTTTGGCATCTCAGGCTAGGTTATATAAATCTTAGTAGGATTCAGAGGTTGGTCAATGATGGACCTTTAGGTTCATTAGAGATTGACAGTTATGCAACCTGCGAATCTGGCTTGGAAGGTAAAATAACCAAGAGACCTTTTAAGGCAAAAGGTTATAGAGCTAAGGAAGTATTAGAGTTGATTCATTCTGACTTGTGTGGACCAATGACAGTCCAGGCATGAGGTGGGTTCAAGTATTTCGTGACATTCACGGATGACTACTCAAGGTACGGGTACATGTACCTAATGCGTCACAAGTCCGAATATTTTGGCAAGTTCAAAGAGTTTCGGGTAGATGTGGAGAAGCATCATGGTAAGAGTATCAAGACACTGCATTCAGATCGTGGTGGGGAGTACCTGTCCCATGAATTTCGAGAATACCTCAGTGAGGTCGGAATTCAGTCTCAGTTGTCTGCCTGGAACGCCGCAGCAGAATGGTGTAGCAGAAAGGAGGAATCGGACTCTCATGGAAATGGTTAGGTCGATGATGAGCTATAGTGATTTTTTGAGTTCATTCTGGCGATATGCCTTAGAAACGGCAATGTATATTCTTAATCTTATACCATCTAAAACCGTGCCTTCAACCCCATTAGAGTTGTGGAATGGGTGCAAGCCATGTCTAAGACATCTCAGAATTCGGGGTTGCCCAGCACATGTGCTTAAGGCAGATACGGCTAAGTTAGATGTGATAACTGAATTAATGTTGTTTGTAGGATATCCTAAGGGAACGAAAGGTGGTCTGTTTTATAGTCCTAAAGATCAGAAGGTGGTGGTTAGTACCAACGCTAGATTTTTGGAAGAGGACTATGTCCTAGACTATAAGCCCAAGAGTAAGATAGTACTAGAAGAGCTTAGATGACAAACTACTAATCCTGATGCACCTGCACACGTAGATACACCACACATTGCACATGAGATCACAGATGATGCGCCTACACAGGTGGTGTCTCGTCGTATTGGGAGGGTTGTGAGATAGCCCGATAGGTTCATTAGCGTGGGAGGGGCCTCAGACCTAGTCCCAGGCGCGCCTAAACCTGACCCGGTTAACTACAATGAGGCTCTCCGAGATAAAGATGCAGAGTCTTGGCATAAGGCAATGATATCCGAGATAGGGTCAATATACCACAGTCAAGTCTGAGAGCTGGTGGACCTGCCTGATGGGTTTAAGCCCATTGGATGCAAGTGGGTCAATAAACGTAAGAAAGGACCTGACGGGAAGGTGGAAACCTTTAAAACTAGGCTGGTGGTGAAGGGGTATACTCAGAAAGAGGGAATCGATTATGAGAAAACCTTCTCCCTGGTAGCCATGCTTAAGTCGATCCAGATTCTCTTGGCCATAGCTACTTATTAGATTATGAGATTTGGCAGATGGATGTCAAGACAGCTTTCCTAAACAGAAGTCTTGAGGAAACCATCTTTATGCAGCAACTGGAGCGATTCGTTAAAAAATGCCAAGAGCATAAGGTTTGCAGGCTTAAGAGGTCCATTTACGGACTTAAGTAAGCATCCAGATCTTAGAACATCCGGTTTGATGAGGTAATCCAGTCCTTCGGATTTACTCAGTGTCTGGATGTGCAATGTGTGTACCGCAGACGTGATGAAAACTCAGTGGTATTCTTGTGATTTATGTAGATGACATTATATTGATTGGCAATAACAAGAAAGTGTTATCAAATGTAAAGCATGGTTGTCCAAGCAGTTTGATATGAAGGACTTATGGGAAGTGGGACATGTCCTTGGGATCAAGATAATTCGAGATCGTAGGAAACGTTCGTTAACGCTCTCCCAAGCTTCGTACATAGATGTGATTCTGGCCAGTTTTAACATGCAGAACTCCAAGAAAGGTTTTCTACCTTTCAGACATGGAGTGTATCTATCTAAGGAACAGTCCCCTAAGACTGTTAAGGAGATAAATTCCATGAAGACAGTTCCTTATGCTTCGGCAGTAGGATGTCTCATGTATGCCATGTTGTGTACGAGGCCTGATATCTGTTATGCCGTTGGCATGGTAAGTAAATATCAGAGTAACCCCGGGAAAGCTCATTGGGAGGCAGTAAAATGCATTCTCAAGTATTTGCATAGAACGAGGGACCAAGTTCTGGTCTATCAGGCGCCTGAGCTGGTACCCCGAAATTACACAGATTCAGATTTCCAAGGCGATAGGGACAAGAGCAAGTTTACCTCAGGGTATGTGTTTACTCTGGCAGGTGGAGCCATAGTTTGGCGGAGTGTCAAGCAGAAATGCGTGGCGGACTCCACCATGGAGGCTGAGTACATTGCTGCATCAGAGGCAGCGAAAGAAGCAGTATGGCTCAAGAACTTCCTAGTGGACTTAGATGTGATTCCTGGTTTGCAGAAGTCTATCACGGTTTATTGTGATAATAACGGTGCAGTAGCAAACTCGAAGGAACCACGAGCCCACAAGGCAAGAAAACATATACAGCGCAAGTACCACCAGATACCAGACATCGTAAAGACGGAAGACGTGGTCGTGGCTAAGATAGCATCAGAGGATAACCTTGCAGATCCGTTCACGAAAACATTGACTTCGAAAGTCTTTGAGGCTCACATGGAGGGCATGGGAATCAGATACTTAGGAAAGCCATGACAGTTTTTCTAGATATATAGCAGTAGAATGTATAGGAGTTGTATGTAGTTGTATACTTAAAGCACAGCTTAAGTATTAGTGGAAGATTGTTGGAGTTGAATACATAAGCTACGCTTGTATTGTACTTTTTCCCAGTAATATATCGATTTATGTTTTGGTTATATCTTGTTGTGCATAATATGTCCATTTATATTATGTAAGTAGATGATGAGGTGTCTTGTGTGACACAGTAGATCTCATCATTAGTTGAAAGACATAATATATAAATGAGGTTTGTAACTGAGACAGCTTTGGACAAACTATCGGTTTAGATTATTATGTGATTCGGGTAATTGGTTTGTCTAAACTGACTGAATCATATAGATATGCCCGGGGCGTATTGAACTAGACCATTAAGAATGATTTGTCTTGTACTGATTTAATAAATAAATCGTTCTTGGTATTCTATCTCTTAATCCCTAGACTTGAGGATTAGACATAGCGTACTTTGATCTGCCAAAGGGTGAGGTCAATTGTGGCCAATAATCTAGGTAGGATGGGTGTGCGTGTTTAGTTGCTTGGTGTGCTGCTACTTTTCGAAAGAAAACCATGTACCGATGCGTCCGGTGTGATGGTGCTCCCGAGATGAGGTCGTTATGTTTATTATACTAAACCCAGCTGGTGGACTTAGGTCCGATATAGTAAAAAGGTCGAGTGGTACTAGTCTCAGAATTAAAGAGGTTAATTAATTAATTTATCAGTAAATTAATATATTAATGAGCACTATATCTTTGATGTGGGGAGATTATGAATATAATTTAATTAAGTTATTCCGGAAGCAATTCTGGTGTAGGATGGTAGTGCCATAATTAATCCGTTAGTGGTACGATTAATTATGTATTGGGTTATTGACAAAGGTAGATTTAATTAATTAAGTAATTAATTAATCCTTGTGTCAGTTGGTTGTGAATCATACCAGGAACTAGTTTGGGATAAGTGAATCCCTGTATTAGTTGGTTGTGAATCATACCAGGAACTGGTTTGGGATAAGTGGATCCCTGTATCAGTTGGTTGTGAATCATATCGAGAATTGGTTTGGGATAAGTGGATCCCTATATCAGTTGGATGTGTTTCAGTCCAGGAACAGGATTGAAGAAAAACAGAATCCCAGTAGGAAGGCCAATCCTAATCCAACTTGGGGTCTCTCTTGTAACTCTATATATAGACAAGGGATTAGCTATTCAAGATATACAATTCATAAGTTTTCAAGACAAGAAAACTTAGAGAGAGAAAATCCTAGAGAGAGAAAATTTTATCTCTCTAAAATTTGGATTTTACAAGCTTTGGGGCTGCCGAATTTTTCTTCAAATATTTGGTGGCTCGTGTAGATTTCTCTCTCTCTCTCTCTCTCTCTCCAGGCGGTGCGTTTACAGTACGTGCCAAGTGCAGCGTGTTGGTGTATGTGCCCTAATGAGGGCTATTTATGTAAATAAACTTTGAGGGTTATTTATGTAAATAAGACATATGTCGTTTGATTGATTATTTATCTGATGAGTTAATTTCATGAATGTAATATTCTTGTGCATATTTAATTTCACGAAAACAATCTGCCAAAAGAAACACTCCATGGACTGATAGATCATGAGTGATTCTTTTTGAGTATACTCGTACGAGGATCCTTAGACTAAAAATCACTACATGGTCTTAGGTGAATTGTGGTGTTCTTTGACATACGCCTAACGGGACTGTAACAGGTTGCCAAGTACGGGTATGATTGGGTACACTATGAGTCACGTTAAGATGTGTAGGTGAAGTGATGAGACTACAAATCTCTCTTAAGTGAGAGATGATATCCGGGCCACTTGATAGTGAACTGAGAAGTGCATGGTCATGCCCGAGAAATGATAATTGTTATCATTTGCTCGAATAGAATCAATGTCACTGAGAGATCAAGTAAACGTTTAGCTTAACAAGGATGATGGTTCCATGCCTTATGCTAAGCGGGATATCGATGTAGAGGACCGTACATAATATGCTTAGAAAGGTTGCGTTGAATCATCATTCGACCATCCATTCTAAATTGGGTAGTCATCATGTCTTGCTAGAGGTCACTGATGATTTATGGATTAATCTATGAGATTAATTTATCCATTGTCAATTTGGAATGGACTTACAGGATTGCACGTAAGTGAGTTCGAAGATTCTTGATGGTACTAGGTATAATTGTTATACTTAGAAGAATAATATTAAATTAAATAGTTTAATTAAATATTATTAAGAAGTTTTGGGGTATTAATTAATAGTTAATTAATTACTCAGGAAGAATTGAGATAGACTGACAAATCAAGGGACCTAGTTGCGATTGAAGTTCTAGACCCCTCAGTCTGATCCATGGGTAAGTGGTTTGATCCATGGGTCATGTAAAATCCAAATCTGTAAAAGTAAAATATTATATTATTATTATAATAGTAAATATTTTATTTTTTTAACAACCCGGTGGTTGTGAGATTAGGTAAAATCAGATTTCTTTTATAAAGAGAATCTGTGAGAGAAAAGAAGATAGAGATTTTAAAAAACCAGAAAAATAGTTCTCTGAATTTTTCTTCTTTTTCTCTCTCGTAACATTCTCTCTCTTCCAAAAGACAAAATTTCTTTACAGGAATTTTATACTAGCACCGAAAAGCTCCAGTGCCTGATTGTGGACGACACTTCCGTGAAGTGCCAGAGAAAGACGAAACGCCATCTTCCCAAAAGGATCCAGGTGCGAGCGCAACCAATTATGCGTCGAGGGTAAGACCCCGGTTCTTATAGTTTAGGATAATCCACTGGGTTAATTTTGAATTAAATGCCTAAACACGATCCAACAGTAGTATCAAAGCCAGGTTTTAGTGTTAAAATTAAAATTGAATTTGGTTAAAAGAATTTTAATTAAATTGATTTTAATGAATTCTGGGAATTCGTGTGTTTTAGAAAACAAGAAATTTTTTTTTGGAAAAATAATTAAAAATTAATTTTTCTGGAAATTACTGAAGAACAGCCGGACTAGGTTGACGTCGACCGGTCAGAAAATTTTTCGACTGGCCGGATTCTCGCCGAAAATCGCGAGTTCCCGATATGGCCGATTTTCGTGGTTTTGGTTCAAAATTCTTTGTGGGTTTTGTTCTCCGTTCTCCCGGAAATCACAAACGGAATGTCTAATTTTTTTTACCCGGAGAACTAATTGGATTGTTGCGAGCAGAACGAATGGGGCGCATTTTCGAAGAAGTGATTTGTTACCGAGCTTTCTTATTGGGAATAACAAGAGCATCTCTCAATACTCAAAGTTTCATATCTGAGGCGAGTTTTCAAGAAACTTTGCGAGTTTTAACAAAAGCCGCTCTCGTCACTATCATCAATATCGTCATCGTCACTATCATCAAACTCGTCATCATCATCCTCAGAGTTGTTATCCAGGGACTTGTTCAGAAATATCGTAATGAAAGGAACATAGGAGTTTGTCACTAGGTATTTGACCAAATAGGATCGTCCACTTCCTATAGAACCGATCACTAAAATAGCAAAACCGCCCATTAGAGCCATTGTTACCCATTGGCCATTAAGGCATATTCTTAAAATACCTATATCTACGGCTGTGGCAATAGGGGCATGGTTGGGTAATACGCCAATTTGACCACTATTAGTAGATAAAATTATTTCTTTCACGTCTGAATCCCTTTTGATAATTGGAGAATTTTTTATTGTATGGGTTTAAAAGAAGAATTTTTTTGTCGATATTAATTTTTCCCCTTTTCCTTATATCAATAACTCAATCAAAATACAATTATGTTCAAGAAAAAAATGTATGTTATGTTTAATATCTTTAGTTTGATTTGTATCTGTCTTAATTCTGACCACCTGAGACTGTCCCTGGGCCCGTAGGGCCTGACACAAGGTTAGAATTCTAGCTCTTCCAGAGTGGTATCTCACTGATGGCTCGGGCCCCCCGGAAGGATTCGTTAGCCCGTTATTTAGTAAGAATCGGCGAAATGACAGAATCCATAAAAATTATACAACAGGCTCTGGAAGGAATTCCGGGGGGACCCTATGAAAACTTGGAAATCCGATGAGGCCATATCTTGTACAGGTTTCTCCGTTGTGACCCAACAATCTCTCCAGAAATTTACCGTTTTACCGTCCCCAATTTCCCATATGATGGCGTTGAGACTAATTTCCTTAAGTGATCCTAGTTGCTTCCATTAGAAAGAGGATATTTGATCCTTTGGGCTCCAAATCATTTTCGTGTGATTTGGGTTTAAAAAAAACTAAAAGGGTTTGTTAAATTCGAAAAAAAAATTTTCTGGGTTTTCGAAACCTATCGCCGAGAAAATATTTTTTGGGTTCCAAAATTTTGCTCGGAAAACGATTTGCAAAATGGCTTTTGTGGATTGGGTTTAGAAGCCGGATTGATTCTGATGTTTTTCGTTGGTTTTAAAAAGGTTTTGGCCAAATTTTGAACGGATTTCTGGGGTTTTCACCGAAAAAACAATAATTACCGGAGAAATATTTTAAATTTTAGTTTTGTGAGTTTTTTACCGGTAAATCGGGCGTTGGGCGCTCGGGTTTGCTTCGTAATAGAATTTTGATTGATTTTGAGGTCGAAAAGATGAACTTCGTTCATCGAATCTTGGTTGGAATCGGGAGCTTCTCGCCGAGGAAGACGACCGGAGGCTGGCGGCGGGTGGCTGAAGCCCTAGGGGCTGAAATGACCAAAATGCCTCGCCACTGCTTCTAAACCCTAAAACAAGCAGCTTTTAAAATTGTTTTAATTGCAAAATAGCCCAGAAGTTTTATTTCCTTAAAACCCTAGGCCCAGGAATTTTTGATAAATTAGAAAACTACCCCAAAAGTTTCAGAAAATTAATTTTCTGAATTTTCTGAATTTTATTATTATTTTATTTAATAAGATATTATTTAAATAATCTTATTAGATAAAGATAGGATTAGATTCAAATTATAATTTTATCCTATATGTTTAAAATTTAAATTTGAATAATTATCTTAATTAGATTAGGATAATTAAAATTATTTAAATTTAAAATTTGAAATAATATCTTAATTAGATTAGGATAATTAAAATAATTTAAAATTTAAAATTGAATAATTATCTTAATTAGATTAGGATAATTAATATTATTTAAATTTTAAATTTGAAAGATTATCTTAATTAGATAATTAGATAAATTTAAAATAATTATTTTAATAAGATTAAGATAATTATAAAAGATAAATAAATAATTAATTAATTAGATTAATTAATTTGTTTAATTTTGAATTATTATTTATTTATTTATTTAATTTTATGATGTTTTAAATTTAAATTGTTTAAATTTTATATGTGAAACATCATATGACAAGCATGTTCATGCATCATTTTGGCTAAATGAAAAAAAATGAACAAAAAGGATTGATTAAAATTGATCATGACACGATCAATTTTAATTTTATAATAGTTACACAATCCTTAAATTTAATCGGTTTAAATTAAAACGGGCTTGTATGAGCATATGCATTTATGTGTTTTAAAGCATGAATTGGGCTTATTAATGTTTTAAAAGTTGGGGTTTGCGAGCCATTTGAAGTTGGGCCTGCGTGCCTATTAAAATGATTATGTAATAGTTAGGCCCAAGAGGAGTTTCCCAGAGGAGTCCATAGTGGAGCCCAGGAAAGAGAGCCAAACAATGAAGGCCCGAACATGAAGTTTTATTATTTTAAAATGCACTGTAATAGACTAGAGCTCAATTCATTGCTTTTATTCATTTTATTTATTTGATATGCAAATAAATGTTAAAAACGAAAATGCATGTTAAGCTGATCAAACTAAAATCCCAAAAACCCGAGTTGATTTTGCTTCCATACTTGGGGGCCCGCCAGAGCGTCGAACGTCTGTGGACTTGGAGAGCCCAAGGGCCTCAGGTTTTCTTCGTGCGACGAGTTGTCACATAATAGGTGCTCAACTTTATCACTACCATTAATGAGTGGAAAAATTGTTTGGGTATTAGGTGCTCAACTTTATCACTACCACTTGTTACGAAAAAACTGTGTGGGTATCAATTGATGTGATGCCTTGAGGGATGGTTTGACTTGGGAAAATTAATCCTAACTTGACCTGATAAGTTGACTAGGGATTAATTTTACAAAGATAGGATGATGTCAAACATTTGGAATGTTTATCCTATCACCGAAAAGTTGCATGGTATGCAATTGGAAAGCATTAGATTACATGGATTGTGATTTGAACGTTGCCTACCAAAAGAGCCCGATCCCTACGAAACTTGCCAAATCAAGACTGGGGTTAATTCTTTGTGGATTTTCAGCCCACAATCTAGCACCATCACAAAATTGTTAGGGATTTCAATTTTGGCTATTGTGAAAAATATTTTAAAACTCATTCTAATATTTTGTATTTATTCCTTGTAGAAATATCATCATCTAGTATAAATGTTATCTCAAACTTTACTCTAAGAAGTATATTGGATAAAGATAAATTGGTTTTACCAAACTTCTTAGATTGGGAAAGAAACTTGAGAATAGTTCTCAAGCAAGAAAGGAAGCTACATGTCTCAGAGACCGCTTTACCTGAACCACCACAAAATGCTTCGGCAATTGTTCAACGAGCCTGGGATAAGCTGAAAAGCGACTCCGATGATATGACTTGCTTGATGCTCGTGTCTATGGCGGGCGAGCTTCAAAAGAAGTTCAGAAATTTGGAAGCCTTCCGAATTTACGAGTCACTGACAGAGATGTTCCGTGAACAAGCCCGTAACTAAAGGTTCGTTACGATAAAAGCTTTAATTTCGTGTAAAATGGCGAAGGGTTCGTCAGTTAGCACGCATTTGATCAAGATGAAAGGGTACATTGATACCCTAGAGCGATTGAATGCACCTCTTCCTAGTGAATTGGCCATTAATATCATCTTAGCATCATTGTCTGATGAATACAATGATTTTGTGGTGAACTACAATATGCACAACATGGATAGGAGCATTCCTGAGCTCTATGGCATGTTGAAGAACACTGAGCAGACCCTTCGAAAGGCGACACCAGTGTTGGTAGTAGAGAAAGGTAAAGGGAAGAGGAAGTTTAAAGGCAAGGCCAAAGTTGGGCAGAACAAGAAAGTTCGCAGTAAGACTGCTTACCAATCACAAACTTCTCCAGCTACGACAAGATCCAAAAAGGATGATACATGTCTCTTCTGCAAACAGAAGGGTCATTGGAAGAGAGACTGCAAAAAGTTTCTCGAAAGCAATCCTTCAGATTCAGGTATCTTTGTTATAGAAATTAATCTTTCTATGTCCACCTCATGGGTATTAGATACTGGTTATGGGGCTCACATTTGTACTAATGTGTAGGGACTCAGAAATAGAAGGATGACAAAAAAAAAGTGAACTAGATCTCCGAGTGGGCAACGGGGCAAGAGTTGCTGCTATTGAAGTTGGAGATTACACCTTGTCTTTACCTTCTGGTTTAAATATCAAACTTGAAAATTGTTATTATGTACCTGCTTTGAGCAGAAATATTATTTCAGTTTCTGGTTTAGATAATAAAGGTTATCGCTTTATTATTGAGAATAATTCGTTATCTTTATATCGAAATGATATTTTATACGGAGTTGCAAATATGTGTAACGGTGTGTATGTCTTGGATTTGACCCAAGAAAAACCAGTCTATAACATAGAAAAGAAAGCTAAATCAACTAAAAATGATTTAAGTCTAACATACCTTTGGCATTATCGATTAGGCCATGCAAATGAAAAGCGAGTTCAAAAGCTTCACAAGGATGGAGTACTTGGGTCGTTTGATTTTGAATCATATAATACCTGTGAACCCTGCTTGCAAGGCAAAATGACAAAGAGTCCTTTCAACAAGAAATGGGAAAGGACAAGTGGCTATTGGCTCTAATACATACGGATGTATGTGGACCAATGAGCACACAAGCCAGAGGTGGATTTGAATACTTCGTGACTTTTACTGGTGACTATAGTAGATATGGTTATGTCTACTTAATGAGGTATAAAAGTGAAACTTTTGAAAGGTTCAAAGAGTTTAAAAACGAAGCAGAAAATCAGTTGGATAGAAGGATTAAGGTTATTCGCTCTGATCGATGAGGTGAATACCTAAGTGATGAGTTCGATGGCTATCTAAAACAGTGTGAAATTGTTTCACAATTGACTCCACCGGGAACACCTCAATGGAATGGTGTATCTGAAAGGAGGAATCGTACCCTATTAGATATGGTTTGATCAATGATGGGTCAAGCAACTCTCCCTACATCCTTTTGGGGTTATGCTCTCCTTTCTGCTGCCTACTTATTAAACCGTATTCCATCTAAGGCAGTAAATAAGACTCCATATGAGATATGGATGGGTTGGAACCCCTATATGTCCTATCTACGAGTTTGGGGTTGTCAAGCTCATGTAAAACATTTACAAAGTAATAAGCTTGAACCTAAAACTGACAAATGCCTGTTTGTGGGATATCCTAAGGAAACCAAAGGATATCAATTCTACAACCCAACTAAGAACAAAGTGTTCGTTGCTCGAGGAGCTACTTTCTTAGAGAATGAATTTCTGTACAAGAAAGACAGTGGGAGTAGAATAGAACTCGAAGAAGTTTATGAATCACAAGAGAATGTAGAACGATCTACAAAACAGATGGAAGTTGGCATGGAAACTCATGAAGATGAGCAACCTGAGTCAACAACACAAGAACTTAGAATGTCTAGTAGATCTCGTCTTGAACCCGAGAGATACAGATTTCTCGTGACTGACGATCAAGATTTGATCTTGGTGGACTCTAATGAGCCCATGAACTACAAACAGGTTTGAGAAAGTCCAGATTCAGATAAATGGCTACAAGCAATGGAATTTAAAATGCAATCCATGAGGGACAATAAAGTATGGACTTTGATTGATCCTCCTGTTCAGGCAAAGGTTGTCGATTGCAAGTGGATTTTCAAATTAAAACCTGGTGGGATCTTCAAGGCACGACTAGTGGCTAAAGGTTTCAGACAGACTCATGGTATTGACTATGATGAAACCTTATCCCCTGTCGTGATGCTCAAGTCTATAAAGACAATGCTTGCCATAGCAGCATATTTTGACTATGATGTATGGCAGATGGATGTTAAAACGTCTTTCCTGAATGGAAACCTACTCGAGAATGTTTATATAAACAGCCCAAGGGATACATCGATCAAAAGCATCCTAATCGAGTATGTAAGCTTCAGAGGTCCATCTATGGACTAAAGCAAGCATCTCGAAGTTGGAATCTTCGTTTTGATGAGGAAGTAAAAGGTTACGGATTCATCAAGAACGAAGATGAGCCTTGTGTTTACAAGAAGGTTAGTGGGAGCAAGATAGTTTTCCTTGTCCTATATGTGGATGACATCCTACTCATAGGAAATGACATTCCCATGTTGAAAATTGTCAAACAATGGTTAGGAACTGTATTTTCTGTGAAAGACTTAAGAGAAGCCGAGACGATACTAGGTATCAAGATCTATAGAGATAGGTCTAAAAGGCTTATGGGACTAAGTCAAGAAGGGTACATAGACAAGATATTGAAAAGATTCAATATGTCTAACTCGAAAAATAGTAAGGTACCATTTAGACATGGCCTTCTCTTGAAAAAGAACTAGGGTCCTTCAACAAGAGAGAAGAGGGATACAATGAGTAGAGTCCTATATGCTTCGGCAATAGGATCTATCATGTATGCCATGTTATGTACCCGTCCGGATGTTGCACATGCACTTAGCATGACTAGCAGATCCAGGAATGGATTATTGGACTGCAGTCAAAGCAATCCTAAAGTACTTACGAAGAACTAAAGGATTAATACTAGTGTATGGAGGACAAGAACAGCTCATTGTACAAGGTTACGCTGATGCTACTTTCCAAACAGATCAGGATGACATGAAGTCACAATCAGGCTACGTGTTTAGTCTGAATGGCGGTGTGATAAGTTGGAAAGCTCAAAGCAAGATACCACAGCCGACTCTATAACAGAATCTGAGTACATTGCTGCATCAGATGCTACAAAGGAAGCTATTTGGTTGAGGAAGTTCGTGTCAGACATCAGAGTGATACCGAGTATCCAAGATCTGATAGAACTTTTTTGTGAAAATAACGGGGCCATCGCACAAACTAAGGAGCCTGGGTCACACCAAAAGACCAAACATATACTCAGAAGATATCACCTCATTCGAGAGATCATCGATTGAGAAGATGTTAAAGTATGCAAAATAGGGTCAGACGACAATGTAGCAGATCCTCTCACAAAAGCTCTACCGCAGTCAAAGTTTGATAGACATGTAATAGAGCTTGGTCTTAAACAGTTTAGGACATAGCCCTTCAACTGGCAAGTGGGAGATTGTTGGTGTATGTGCCCTAATGAGGGCTATTTATGTAAATAAACTTTGAAGATTATTTATGTAAATAAGACATATGTCGTTTGATTGATTATTTATCTGATGAGTTAATTTCATGAATGTAATATTCTTGTGCATATTTAATTTCATGAAAATAATCCGCCAAAAGAAACACTCCATGGACTGATAGATCATGAGTGATTCTTTTCGAATATACTCGTACGAGGATCCTTAGACTAGAAATCACTGCATGGTCTTAGGTGAATTGTGGTGTTCTTTGACATACGCCTAACGAGACTGTAACAGGTTGTCAAGTACGGGTATGGTTGTGTACACTATGGGTCATGTTAAGATATGTAGGTGAAGTGATGGGACTACAAATCTCTCTTAACTGAGAGATGATATCCGGGCCACTTGATAGTGAACTGAGAAGTGCATGGCCATGCCCGAGAAATGATAATTGTTATCATTTGCTCGAATAGAATCAGTGTCACTGAGAGATCAAGTAAACATTTTGCTTAATAAGGATGATGGTTCCATGCCTTATTTTAAACAGGATATCGATGTAGAGGACCGTACATAGTATGCTTAGAAATGTTGCGTTGAATCATCATTCGACCATCCATTCTAAATTAGGTAGTCATCATGTCTTGCTAGAGGCCACTGATGATTTATGGATTAATCTATGAGATTAATTTATCCATTGTCAATTTGGAATAGACCTACAGGATTGCACGTAAATGAGTTCAAAGATTCTTGACGGTACTAGGTATAATTGTTATACTTAGAAGAATAATATTAAATTAAATAGTTTAATTAAATATTATTAAAAAGTTTTGGGGTATTAATTAATAGTTAATTAATTACTCAGAAAGAATTGAGATAGACTGACAAATCAATGGACCTAGTTGCAATTGAAGTTCTAGACCCGTTAGTCTGATCCATGGGTAAATGGTTTGATCCATGGGTCAAGTAAAACCCAAATCTGTAAAAGTAAAATATTATATTATTATAATATTAAATATTTTATTTTTTTAACAACCCGGTGGTTGTGGGATTGGGTAAAATCAGATTTCTTTTATAAAGAGAATCTGTGAGAGAAAAGAAGAGAGAGATTTTAAAAAACCAGAAAAATAATTTTCTGAAATTTTTCTTCTTTTTCTCTCTCGTAAAATTCTTTCTCTTCCAAAAGACAAAATTTCTTTACAGGAATTTTATATTAGCACCGAAGAGCTCCAGTGCCTGATTGTGGAGAACACTTCCGGGAAGTGCCAGAGAAAGACGAAACGCCATCTTCCCAACAGGATCCAGGTGCAAGCACAACCAATTACGCTTCGAGAGTAAGACCCCGGTTTTTATAGTTTAGGATAATCCGCTGCGTTAATTTTGAATTAAATGCCTAAACACGATCCAACACAGCGATGCTGGAATTTTTTGGCAGGTGGATTGTGGTGATTAGCTGATCAATTGGTTTCTTGATCATTGCCCACACAATGTGAAATTCAAAGTCTTGAGGCATACAAGAGAATCACCTAAGTGCACGCTTCAAATGTATTTTTTTCTAAAGTTTCGCTTTTAATTAGAAATTTTTGTTGCGTGGTAAATCAAATAAGTGCAAACCCAGATCCTGTGCAATGTTATTTCAAAAGGGTTGGAATAGCATTGTGCTAGCGTCTAGGCCTGGCCAGAGATTCCGATTCTGGAATGCATAGCACGAAAGTGAGTTTCTGGCTAGGCCGGGCAGATAATCTTTCAGATGTGTCTTGTGTGACACAGTAGATCTCATCATTAGTTAAAAGACATAATATATAAATGAGGTTTGTAACCGAGACAGCTTTGGATAAACTGTCGATTTAGGTTATTATGTGATTCGGATAATTTGTTTGTCTAAACTGATTGAATCATATAGATATGCCCAGGGCGTACTGAACTTGACCAATAGGAATGATTTGTCTTGTACTGATTTAATAGACAAATCGTTCTTGGTATTCTATCTCTTAATCCCTAGACTCGAGCGGGCATGAGGATTAGACATAGTGTACTTTGATCTGTCAATGGGTGAGGCCAATTGTGGCCAATAGTCTCAGTAGGTTGGGTGCACGTGTTTAGTTGCTTGATGTGCTGCTGCTTGTCGAAAAGAAACCATGTATGGGTGCTTCCGGGGCGATGGTGCTCCCGAGATGAGCTCGTAATATTTATTATACTAAACCGGGCCGGTGGACTTATGTCTGTTATAGTAAAAAGGTCGAGTGGTACTAGTCTCGAAATTAAAGAAGTTAATTAATTAATTTATCAGAAAATTAATAAATTAACGAGCACTATATCTTTAATGTGGGGAGATTATGAATATAAATTAATTAAGTTGTTCTGGAAGCGATTCTGGTATAGGATGGTAGTGCCAAAATTAATCCGTTAGTGGTACGATTAATTTTGTAATGAGTTAATTGAATAGGTAAAATTAATTAATTGATTAATTATTCCTAAGGGTTAATTGAATAATTAACAAAGTGGAATTAATTAATTAATTAATTAATTAAGTCTTAAGTTTCAATTAGAATTAGGAAATCCTAGAGAATAGAAAATCTAGTCGGATTTAGTTTATCGTATCAGATTGGTTACCTAATTGGATTTGGAAACTAATTACCTAAACCCATTAGGAAGGCCAATCCTAAACCAACTTAGGGTCTCTCTTGTAATAGAGAAGGGATTAGCTATTCCACAATATATACAATTCATAAGTTTTCAAGCCAATAAAACTTAGAGAGAGAAAATTTCTCTCTCTTAAAATTGGATTTTACAAGGCTTTAGGACTGCCGATTTTTCTTCAATTTTTGGCGGCTCGTGTGGCTCTCTCTCCGGGCGGTGCGTGAATTGTACGCGCCAGGTGCAACGGTGCTGAAATTTTTTTGGCAGGTGAATTGTGGTGATTAGCTGATCAAATTACTGGTTAGATTGCTGCCTACACAGCATACAAACAAACTCTTGAGGCATACAAGAGAATCACCTGAGTGTACGCTTCAATAGGTAATTATTATGTTTACGCTTAATTAAGAATTTTTGTTGCATGATAAATCGAATAACTACAAAAGCAGATCCTGGGCAATGTTATTTCAAGCAAGGGATGGAATAGCGATTGTGCTAGAGTTTAGGCCTGGCCAGACATTCTGATTTTAAAATGCGTAGCACAAAAGTGATTTTGGTGTACGATATCGGAATCTGGGGAGATTGGCTGAATTTCAGTTTTGATGGAAGTATAAATCAAGACACTTGGACTGAGGACATAATCTGAAATTTTTCGAGCAGCGCTCAGAGCTGATCCTAACATTGAAGATGCTCCTTGGTCTTCTATCTCACCAGAAGCCAAATATTTTGTGAAACGGCTTTTAAACAAGTACTATAGGAAGAGAATGACTGCTGCTCAAGCTTTAAGTAAGTTTTTTTTTTTTTTTACATTCATATGGTGCATCTGTTTTCTCATAGAAATCCTCTTCATTAGATGATCCTATGGTCTTTATGGTTACATCTATCTTGATTTCTTCAATTTTTTTAGTAATAGGTCTGCTCATTCATTGTATTTACATGCGTATTGAAACACCACATCCATGGCTGCGGAGTGAGAGGCCTCCTATTCCATTGGATGTATTGATTTATAAGTTGGTTAAGTCTGTACCTGCATGCTACTCCTTTCAAAAGACCAGCGCTTAAGGTACTCCCTCGTTTCCTTTGGATAATGTGAACCCATCTTTAATACTTTGTTGTTGGTTGTACAGGAAGAAGGGTGAGCATACTAGAGATTGTGCTCTTGGATTCATTCCCGTTAAATAAGCATCTCTGTCTTTATGTTCTCTTTGTACTTGGAAGTTGACATTTACAAGTAGAGTAGTCCATCTAAGTGTGTGATAAGTTTGAATTTCTGTCATCCGATTGAAGCTACTATCCTCTTTACTTGAATTAATTTAGAAGTAACCCTTTTATCCACTTATAATTTTCCATCTACCAACACGTACTAGATTGGAATAATCTGTTTCCATCAGTGAATTAGTAGATCATTCATAGAATGTTTAGTGATGCTATGCTGCAAATTTGTGATTATTACTCCTTTCAAATTTTGCAAGTGAGAAAATGGTGTGCTAAAGTGTAGGTTTGAGTGAAGTGACTTTTTGGGTTGTGGGGTTTTGAGAGGTGACAGTTTTTGGTTGAATTTTTTGGATGATATGATATGAAGTTACTTGTGTTCAGGGAGGAGGGGGGTTTTTGAATGTGGGTTTTTGTTCTTGTTTTTACTTTTTTGGTTTTTGGGAAAGGAGGGAGGAGGGGGTTTTTAGTCTGATCAAGCTAAGTAGCATGGCATGTTTGAAGTTGTTAAATGATGTGTTAAGCTTCTCAGATTCTCATTTTCTCAGCTTCTTATTTGTGGAAGGATGTTTTCCCTGTTTCGTTTATGAAGTGAGCCTTATTAATCAGCTAAAAAATTACATCTTTTCGCTATGAAGTTTGTTTAGATTTTTGGGAATCCGATTATTATTTGTTTTTTGTAGGTATTAATGTTTGTCTTTTAATTCTTTGATTCTTTATGTTGATGTGGGTTTCTCTAATTACATTCTTTATTGCACATAATCTTGCACATTGTCGTTAATTCATCATATAGGACCCACAAACACATATTGCAGAGGGTTTCGTTGATCCTCTTGTTATTTTCTTTTGGCATCGGATTCCTATTTTTGTTTGTACTTTGATTTCTAAAATAATTCACACACTCACATACTAGCGAACGTTATCCTGTTTCTCTTGACTTCTCATATCTTTTCAAATGAAAAAAAATCAATTGCAAAGTTTTTTTCATGTCAATTCGAAGAGGTTTTTAGTCACATTGTGTTCTTTTGTACATTTGATTCTTTTTATACTTCTTTCAAAATTTTTCGAGATATATATAGAGAAGCATAGAGAGTTGAACAAAAAGGGGTGGGGTGAATTGGAGTTTGGAGAAAAAAACAGAAATCAAGGAACATTGGAAGAGGGCTTTAAAGAATGTTGGCTGGGTGCTCTTCTACATTGTTGTCGCCAAGGCATAGATTGAGGAGTGAATCAACAGCACAGTTCCAAGCTTGTCATTTCCCGTCAATGAGCGGACAAAGATTGGATTTGCCATGTAGTTTGACGAGAAAAGATACCCCAAGGAGCCAACCTATAAGATCTGTTGGACTTTCTCGAGAAGCCTATGGAACCCAAGAGCACTAGCTGTTCCCTTAAGCAGAATAGTACCCGGTTACCGCCTTCTGCTGCTGCACAGGCTGCGCTTATTGAAGGTAGAAGAGAGAACAGGGATGAGTTTTGGGAGAAAAACAGGAGCTTGAAGAAGAAGTTTGCTGAGAATAGTCCATTTGGTGATGAGGAAGATGATGATGAGGTTTGCATGAACAGAGCTAAGAGGAAAAGGAGGAATGAGATTTCAGATGATTTTCTTGGTGAAGAGATGAAGCTGAGTTTAGGCTAACTGGGGAGTGGGAACTTTTGGATGCAACAACCACCTTTTGATGTCCCTCGTTCTGCTGTTCCATTGATAACAGGCCTTGGCGCACCCCAAGTTCCTTTCACTCTTCCTTGTTCTGGAGGGGAGGAGAGTGTTTGTTTTGTCCCTAGCGATGTGATTTCACAGCCTTTGCCACCTTTGTCAAACAATCCCTGGGTTGAATCTGTTGTCTCCCAGGTTACTGACCTAGGTGACAAGAACGTGGAGACTGGTCAAGCTCAAGGGAAGGATGCTTCTGCATCAAGCACTTCATCAGAGTCATGGTTTGGTTGTCAGGCTGAATGAAAATCCCCCAGGGCATGATACTGGCAATCGTTGTAGAAGGCCTAATCCAACTGGTAGTGCTGAGGTTGTACCGGGGCATAATGATGATGACAACCGTAGGCAACAGGAAGGTTTTGAGCTCCTCAGCTTACTTGTAGCTTGTGCAGAAGCAATCACAGTCCAAGAACATTCCGGCCATTAATCATTTTATAGCTAGATTAGGGGAGCTTGCATCTCCAAGGGGATCTCCGATCAGCCGACTCACTGCCTACTTCACAGAGGCTTTGTCCCTCCGAGTTGCAAGGTTTTGACCTCAAATATTTCATATTTCGCTGGTGGTATTTCATTGAGGCTTTTGAACCAGGTCAGCCCGATCCCAAGGTTCATACACTTCACATCTAATGAGATCTTGTTGAGAGCTTTTGAAGGAAAAGACAGGGTGCACATCATAGATTTCGACGTTAAGCAGGGGCTTCAATGGCCTAGTCTATTTCAGATTTTGGCTTCTAGGGCCAATCCTCCCAGCCATGTTATAGTTACTGGTATAGGTGAATCCAAGCAAGAATTGATGGAAACAGGCGACAGGCGACAGGCTAGCCGGATTTGCTGAAGCATTAAATCTGCCTTTTGAGTTTCATCCTGTTGTTGATAGGTTGGAAGATGTTAGGCTCTGGATGCTTCATGTAAAGGAGAAAAAAAGTGTGGCTGTGAACTGCATTTCTCAGTTACACAAGATGCTTTACGACAGCACAGGAGGAGTTCTGAGGGATTTTCTGGGGCTAATTCGTAGCACAAACCCCACAATTGTTCTTGTAGCAGAGCAAGAAGCTGACCACATTGAGCCCATCTTTAAAACTAGGCTCTCTAATTCATTGAAGTATTATTCTGCCATATTTGACTCTCTTGATGCAAAAACTGCACCCGACAGTTGGATCAGGAGGAAGATTGAGGAAATGTTTGCTTGTGAATTCGGGAATATCATTGCCTGTGAAGGTTGGACAGACATCAAAGTTTTGGGAAGTGGAAAGCAGTGATGGATGAGGGCGGTTTTCGGTGCATTAAATACCATTTTTGCTTCTATTTTTTTCTAGTTCATGATAGATGAAATAAATAAAAATATTCTTTTAGATATGAGGTAGTGTATATTATGTAACAATATATTTATCTTTGAAAAATATATAGATGAATGAGTGTAATAAATTACTCTTGAATTATTTATTTTCTAAAAAGAATCAAGAAATATATTTTTATATACATATAACAAAATTTTTAATTAGAAAAAAAAAAATCTATATTAGTGCACATTATTGTCAACAGAAGTAAAAAATATATTTGTCTGCTAACTCATTTTACCTTTAATTTATTTTTTTCAACGTTTTTTTAAAAAATAATTATTTTTTCTTATTTATCTTTATCTCAATTTTGATCTTATGTAATGAAGGAAAGAGTTTGTTGTTTTATTTTAATAGAGTTTGTTGTTTTCTTTTTAATTTACTCTTTTTTTTTTATCTTTCCTATCCAGTGATTATTTATCTTTATCTAAAATTTAATATTATATCTAATGTCATCCTAATCGACTTGTTCTTTTTCCTTTAATTTACTCTTTTTTTAATTTTCTCTACAAATAATTATTTTTTATTATTTATCTCTATCTAAATTTTAATCCTCTCTAATATCATCTTTTTATTTTTTCTTTACTGGTTTTTAACTTTTCTGTATCAATAATAATTATTTTTTATTATTTATCTCTATCTAAATTTTAATCCTCTCTAATATCATCTTTTTATTTTTTTCTTTACTGGTTTTTAACTTTTCTGTATCAATAATAATTTTTTTACTTTTATCTAAATTTTAATCTTATCTAATGTTATGATAATAATACTTGAATTCACCAATAAAATTTTTAAAATGTTAAAAACACAACCAACATTCAATAATTTAAAAACACAACGAACCTGCAAATAATTTGATCATTATAATAATTCTTAAATGGATTAATTATCAAATTATATCATAAGATTTAGACTCAATTAAAATTTCAATCTAATATGGACTTTTCACGTTGAAAATTTCAATATAAATATATTGATGATATAAATATTAATCGTTTAATTTGAAATAAAATTAATAAAAAATTTATAAATATTAAACTTTCAATTTGAAAAATTAATTAGTTAATCATTTTTAAAAAGCGGATTGTACGTGTGTTGTGGGTTCATGTATTATATATTTATTTCATAATTAAAATTATATATAAACATAAGTTTAATTATGAAATAAAAGGAATACTAATTTTATCCTTATGTCATATTTTCTACTTTAAATTTTTACTTAATTGGTGGATGTATGAGATTACAAATTTTTGTCATCCAATCCCTCACGTGACAAACTTGTGAGTTGCTTAGGGTTTTTCTTTTATTTTCTTTCTTTTTCTCCAACAGAAAAAGAAAAACTTTTGAGTTTCTATATGTCTTTGTCGGACAAAAAAATCCCGAGTTCTTTAGTTGCATGCTTCAACCTTCGCCCGCCGATTCCGACGCTAACTACATCGGTATCGTCGTCTCCTCCTCTCTCGCAAAGCTCAATCCGGTGTTCTTCGTCGCAAGGTATCTGCTATATCCTACTCATTTTTGCATTTTTCAGCGCTGACTGCGATTTTCCAGTAATGTGTATTTGAATGAACGTGTTTGCGCGAGTTTAGTGTACGATACAAGAATTGCGAAAATACTTTGTTTATCCACTGCCTAAGTGTTGCTTTGACCTAATTCTACAAATTATCATATGTGGTTTTGTCGATGATTGTGCGTTGCGGTTGAATCGAACCTAGATGGCTTAATTTTGCGAGCTTTTGAACTGTATCTTCATTTTCGTAAAGTTAACGCTCTTAGTTCTGTAAATCTGTATTAGGTATGGATGAAATTGAAATTTGCCTATCAATTTTGATATTAGGGATAGGGATTCAGTTGCGGTGAAATTGTATTCCAACGCAACAGAGTTTTACAAAAAAATGATATTGTGTTCTTTTTAATATTGTTTTTGTTTTCTTTATTTCTTGGGTGACTAACCAAACTTTGTTATGAATATGTGTCAGTACTCTGTACGTACTTCTACTAATCTCTCAATTTTCTTTCTTTCAATCTTCCTTTTTCCCCACTGTTTCGATACGGTAAGCAACCTAACCTTACTTCCTTTGCTTGGCTGCCCTTTTTCTTAATTTAAAAAACTGCTTCTTTCATTGACTAATTCCTTTTTTATTTTTTTGGGTTTTAAATATTGGAAGTGATGATGATCTTAAAAGATCTTTTCTGGGATTTTCAATTTTGGACTGCACGAAAATGATACGTGTCACTTCTTTTCAGGAATTATTTGATTCATGATTGACTAGGGAGGGGGGCTACCGATTCGAGCTTTTGGTTTGGAGCTCACAGCTAGAGTAGTATATCTACGGTTCTGGGTTGTTTCTGGGCTGGATTTTTATCCTTCTTCACTGGAGAAAAGAAGGGTTGCTAGCTAACGTTCTGGCGGAGGAAAGAAAAGGGGTGGTCATAATTTAGTCAGGTAGGTCATTTGTTGTTTCCTACTTAGTTTTTGAGTTGGGTTTTTGATTCCTAGGAATTGGCAGTGCTTCCTGGTTTTGTCTTTGATTGAATTCCGAAGCCATCAGTTTTATCTAAAGTGATTACTCGTGGAAGGAATTTGGGTGATATAGATCGACCTATGTTTTGCAGTTTTTGGTATTTCTTTTAATGCCTTTTGTATGTGCTGTATAGATTACTTTTGACTGTCTGGTTTTATGATGGACTGGAGATGTAATGAAAAAGGTTATGTTGCCTATCGTAATTACATTAGTAGGCCAAGGAATTGGGAGTTTGATTCCAAGCCGTTCAAGTACTCCTGGAAAAAGGTAGCCGATATTCTATTGATCGTCATTAGTATTGGCTGAGTTCCTGGTCTCTAGACAGTCTTTTGTTCTCTGCATATGAATGTGCATTTCATGTGAGCATATGCTTAGGTATCATGCTGGATCTTATACCAAGATTGTTTCCTGTTTGAAATACTCTCTCCGTGCCATTTCTTTTGTCCAGGTTCAACTTTGGGCTGTCCAATAAAATGTCCTATTTGCACACTTCAATTCACTTTTATATACAAACTTCCTAAATATAACCTTCATTATTAACTATCATTCTACCCTCTTAAATCCATTTTTACAATTTCCAAAGTTCCAACTCTTAATAAATTAGGGGTGATCGAGGAAAACAAATGACCAGCGAAACTAACAGTTCTTGATCTCCGAGAACAGTGTTTCTGGACAAAAGAAATTGGGTGGAGGGAGTAATATTCTAAGATGTTAGTTGCTGGCATGGAAATTGATTTGCTTGTAAGATTTCCTTATTCACATATAGATCTACATCTGATGCCTGACAGATTGGTTTTTAAAATTACTTGCCTTTCCAGCTTTAGCTTGTTGGGGAAATGAACTGCTTTCCGGAATGAGTTATGTTGGTTGTTCAATCCCTCACGTGACAAACTTGTGAGTTGCTTAGGGGTTTTTCTTTTATTTTCTTTCTCTTTCTCTTTCTCTTTCTCCAACAGAAAAAGAAAAACTTTTGAGTTTCTATATGTCTTTCTCGGACAAACTTGTTCATTCGGCAGTATTTTTCTTAGGTTTTCACCTTCTTTCGCCGCATTTTAAACTCTGTAATCGTATCCGATCTAATCTTCTTCATTAATTTTTCTTTTTTCTGTTGTACGTAAGATGTTTTTCTTTTTTTTTCAGGTTTTTCTGAACATGTTTGGAGATCGATTGTTGGTTGAATTGATGCAGCGGATCATTCCATTGGTAGTATTTTTGGTAGCTTTTCACCCTCTTTCGCCGCCTTTGAGACAACGAACGTCGCGCCGGTTTTATTTCAAGATATAATGCCATATCTGGCCGGATCATCCACCAACTGATAAGTCTTGGTTAACAACGGCGCCGGAATAGTCCTCTCAGACATCTCTCTGTCCGGTACCCTTTAATAGTGTATATACTATTTGTATCTATAGATTCTATATCACCACCACGGTCCTCCGATCACCGTCTATAGTTTCTTTAGGCATTGAATATTTTACTGGAATTGCTGTCGTCAGGAATAAAAACAATGTAATATACTTCAATCGTTTAGGAGTAGTTCTGATATTTGGATATGGAGATTGATAAGGTTCACTAGGTTGTTTTTAGGGTTCTGTTTGTTAGTCTGTGGAATTTCATTGGAAAAATCCAGTGTTCTCTCTGTATCTTTAGTCACAACAATTGTGTTATTCCATGCACAGTAGTGTGAACTGTGTGTGCCCTCCGCTTGGAACAGTCAATCAGCTGTTTGTTTGACTTATCCTTTGAATTATGTAATCAAGGTATCTGGAATCTTTTTTTTATCTTCTATTGTTCTTTTAGGGAATATTCCTCCAAATATGCTGTAAGGACTGGATATGTTACTTTTTAGTGATATCGCATGAGTCAATTTTTTTATGTTTCTCTCTCTTGAAGGGTGTCATTTCAATATATGTGACTTCTGTCTTCTAATTTTTCCGGATTTCCCCCGAGGGATGTCCCTCCTGACTTATTAGTATATCTATTTTCATCTCTGTTCCCAGTTAAATTTCCTTTTAAGTTTTGACCTTGGTTTTATTTATTACTTCCAAAATTCCTGGTTTAGAATAGTTAAAAATTTTAAAACCATGAAATGGAATGTTTTTGTTTACACAATCTCTCCGTTTTGCCAAATCTCAATCCTTGTATTTCTAGATGAAGGCGGACTTTCATTTTTTGAGGAAAATACCTTAGAGCATTCTATTTTATCAGTTGTTATTTGTTGACGTCAAATGTATATGGACTTTAAAGTTGATACTTCCTTTGGTGCAGAAATAAGGGGATAGTGTTTACTGCTATTGATGTGAAATAGCCTCTGTCAGAACAAGGTCCATTTGATGTTGTTCTGCCTAAGGTCAGTGCGCAGCTGCTTTCCAAAACTTTGATTCTGCAGGTTTTTTATGGCTGACTCTGAAGCTCTTGGTACTCCTTTTTCTTTTTTATACATCACTGTGAATTTTTTATGTTTTAGGATAATACCTTGTTCGTGATTAATTTGGGAATTGGATTTTCTAATGTCTTAATTCTCTCATTCTTTTTCATACATCGCTATGAATGTTTTATGTTTTAGGATAATACCGCTGTTTGTAATTAAATTGGGAACTGAATTTGCTGATGTCTTAATTCTCTCTTTATTCCAGATTTATTTTGTCTTTCTTTATATCAAGCTTATTGCCATGCCTTTTTGATTACATCTTGTAATTAGCTTTTGCATTCAACTAATATAGTAGTCCCAGGATTTTTTGCCTGCATGTTGATGTATCATTTACTTTGAAATAATAAGATATACTAAAAGCAGTACATGATATGGATTGTATATTTCAAGGTGGGTCGCATTAGATTGACAGCCAAAATTTTGTACTTCATGGCATTAATCATTTGAGAAATCATATATTGACAGAACATGATGATGAGTTATGATCCATGTTAACTGATCCTCATAGTGGGATGGAGTCTTAATTCTTCTTGTACTATATTGTGCATTGGCGTGTTGTTTATGGCCTTTGAAACCTATACAACAAAGTGTTAAATTGTATAAATTTAGTGGTAGGCAAGGCTGTTTGTTTTATGCTGTGCTTAATGTATTTCTTTTTATTTGTAGTTGGCAGGAAACGACAATATTTGTATAAAATTGTATAAACCACATTTTATGTTTGTGCAATAAATAGGTTGCTCTAAAAACGAAATTTCAAAGGCTAATGAGAAAGTGAGAAAAATGTTTTCACAAGTCATTTTCTTAGGGTTGGCATCTATTTGCACATATTTTTCTTAGGGTACATTCGACAGTATTTTTCGTAGGTTTTCACCTTCTTTAGTAGCTTTGTTGTTGTTTCTGTTTGTTGATGTTGTTGTTGGTTCCCAACGTTGTTGTTAGAGAGAGAAAGAAAAACTGGTGAACAGAGGGGAAGGAAATACTACTGAGGAGAGGAGAGGAGAGGGAGGGGGAAGATAAAAATAAAGTGTTTAATCGTTTCGAGTTCGAGGGAAAAGTGATTGTAGTGTTTGGTTGATCCAAACCTATTCAAGTGATTTCTCCAGGATTTTGATAGTTAGATCTGCTGAGTTGGTGTTTTTTCCCCTTTGCCTCAGATTTTCCGAGGATAGTTCGTAGGTGGGTTTCTTCATAACCGCTGAAAATTAAGAATTCGTGTTTATTCACTCTGATTTTGGTTTCTTTATTCGATGAACTTATGGTCGGTGTTGTTCTCTCTTGCAGATATGAAGCGCTTGAGGGATGATGCTTTTTCAAACCCTCCGTTTAAGCGGCCATTTGATTCCTCCCGTGTAGAATCGTGAGCTCTTTTATCCTTTCCCTGTTTAGATTTTATCTGGCGTTTTGTTTTTGAATTCATTGGTGGTTGTGGTCATTTTGGGTTTTACTTGTTTCACAGGATTTTCATCATGTCTGTTTGTTTGATCTTGATATGGTTGATATGGTGGATTTGTTGTTTGATTGTACCCCAAGATCATGTTTCGTGACTCTGCCTGTTTTTGATTGATGGTTTATGAAATTTAGTGTTAGCCTATGATGGGTGACCTCCAGTTCCTTCACTGGAATTGAGCGTCATGTGGTGTATAATTGCTTGAATTTTTGTGATCGGAGTCAGTGGTTGCCCTACTTTACTATCCAATTCTATTGGGTTTCTGTTTAAACTCTGGGGCTGCTAATTGCTTATCCTGAGAATTGAAGGAATGATCAGTTGAAGTAAAGTTTTGATTTTTACGTCTTGGTGTACTACCACTAAATTTATACTATATTGTGCATTGGCGTGTTGTATGGCCTTTGAAACCTATACAACAAAGTGTTAAATTGTATAAATTTAGTGGTAGGCAAGGCTGTTTGTTTTATGCTGTGCTTAATGTATTTCTTTTTATTTGTAGTTGGCAGGAAACGACAATATTTGTATAAAATTGTATAAACCACATTTTATGTTTGTGCAATAAATAGGTTGCTCTAAAAACGAAATTTCAAAGGCTAATGAGAAAGTGAGAAAAATGTTTTCACAAGTCATTTTCTTAGGGTTGGCATCTATTTGCACATATTTTTTGTATGTTCAATGTTTTGTGTTCAATTTACTGCCTGGACAGTTAGATGTACTTAATTTGTTCATATTATCAATATGTATTGAGAGATGCCTTGTTTTCAATTTTACTCTGTATTAATCATCTGTGAAGTAAATCATCGTACCTACGGCTTAAATCATTATACCTATGCCTTGTTTTCTTTTTGAACAAATAGTTTATCGTCAGATTCATAAAATGTTAGGGAAAATAGCCTCGGCTTCAATAGTTTTGGTCCAACAATATGTTAAAAGAAATGAAAATCATGCAGGTGTGATCGTGTCCTGTGGCTGGGAAAAAGCATAAAGTAGTTATCTTACAAGCGAGCAGAATTTAGGCTGTGAGATTATCGGCCTGTCTGTTCAGTGTTCTTGATTGAAGTCGAAATCTTCGATTATCACAAGGTTCAAAAGGTTCTCAGACCCAGTGCAATTCATCCTGAGAATTTTCTGGATGAAGGGGGAGAATTTGGTTTGTAGATTCTGATTGAAATAAAACTGTGAACGTGAAGTAATTTTATTCTCTCTGTAATTATTTTAATTTCCTTCATTTTATCTGAAACTGAAATCCATCATCTGGTGCCACTATGTTACTGAAAATTTTGAAGAAAACACATGAACAAGAGTTCATAACCATTTTTCATCTGTCACAATATTCCTTATTTTAAGAATCTTTTACTGATGTTGTGTGCTGATCAAAGTAAAATGTACCTTGTTGGCGATTGTATTTTACATATTTTACTATGTGTTAAAAAATATTAGTGTTTGACTTGTGGTTTGTTGGAAATTTCTTTGCCATTTGATAATACCATCAACACTAAACTTGGAATTAAAATTTTGCAGGTTGGTGTAGACCCAGGCCAGGGTTCCTCTTTGGGGCTACCTTTCTTTTCTCACTGACACTGCTTGGAAACCGTTAGTAAAAGGTAAGTTGTTCATGATCTAGGATGAACAGAAGAGTATCATTATTCTTGGTGGGAAGAACTATTTACTATCATACTCTTCGATAAATTAATTTAACAAATAATATGAAATGGTGACGGGAAAGAAGTTAACTATTTCATTTGTGAATGAGAGTTTCCTTAATAATATTCTTGAAATAGATATATCATGGACAGACTAGATAGTAGCTCCGATTTAGTAAATGAGAGAATTAAGGTGATTTAAGCATGTGTGTAGAAACTTTTAGGGTTATTGCCTACAAAACTTAGAATACTCAATTTAAATTAAAAGGTTTGAAAATATCTAAAAAAGCTATGAATGAAACTATAACTGATAAATCTAAACTTCAATAATACTACGTTCTTTTGATAGGATACTATTAGCACACACAATCCATATAGTTAATCCCATTAATGGCAGTAATTGTTGTTTGGGTTTTTTTGAATGTTCATGGACAAAATATCTTCAAAGTAGTTTATGTTGTACACACAATCCATATGTTGATGCTTAAAGCTACTTTTATTCATTTGTTTCTTTTTAATATTTAATATTATTTGTTTTCTTCTCTTTGTGGGGCTTTGTTGAACAAGTACATTTTGCACTTGTCCAGCTAATTGATATCCGCCCAAATGTTTTAGAGTAATTGGCCATATAAAAATAAGGATATTTCTTTGATACTTGTATGGAAATTCATTGACATTTCTTTGATAGTAGCCATCTCAACAAGAAAATATCCTTATTGAGATAGAAAATTATTGAGAACAAGTACATTTCTTTGTTGAACAATAGTTTTAAATTCTTCTTTCATACTTTTTGAGTTTCTGATTAGTTTGATTTGTAAAGCTTGTTAGAATAGTCTTGTCAGGTGTTGTTTGATGTTGATTTTCGTGTGACTTGCTCTTTAAGAATGCCATTGCTAAAAATATTTAGAAAATATATAAAGATGCACAAGAGTTAAAGAAAGTTAAGGGAAAGTTAAACAATCAAAATATAATTTGTTTATCTTACGCCCACATGGTGCTTCTTTGCTAGGGCTCAATACACTATTTCTTGCTGATTCTGTTTAGTTCAAAATTATGTATTGAACTAAGTGATCATGTTTTATGTATTTGTATGCCAGTTTAAGGAATTTATTCTTATTCATTAACCTAAAACTTGGGGTAAGGTTGCTATTGTTCAATTTGTTCAATGTCTAGGGCGCAAGCTACATACCAGTCAATCAGCTGAATATGAAGTAAAAGGCAACTTTTGTCCTAACGTCAGTAAAATTTCATCTAAAGTAAAATCGTTAGTCTTTTTCGATAATTAATATCTTTGATTTTTATTGTCTATCCATTGTAGGGTTCTTCAAAGTTAAATGCACCAAATTCCTTATTGCGTTATTGAGAATGAACAGATTAGGCCGTTAAAGAGAACCGTGGAAAATGCACTCATCATTAAATGACTGGAGCTAGCATCTGGCCTCTGTACCACTTTATGTTTCTTCACTTGCAATAATAACCACATCTAATACGTAATATAGGAAAAACAAAATGGTTTTGCCATATATGCCTTTTCCTTGATGCTAAATTAATAGTTTATCATTTCCTGCCAAATTTAAAACTTTAAATGAAACTGGTCTATGCAAGCACATTTTATGTTTGTGCAATAAATAGGTTGCTCTTATCTTATTAGAAACTTCCGTTGGTTTTACTTTTGTTCCTTTAAAATGTATAACAATTGGTTCTGTTAATCCATTTTGTTGCCCAAACTCTGTTTAAATTCTACCAATTCAAAGTTGAGGCAAGGCTTGTATGCTGAATTTCTGAACTGAGAGTATTTTCAAATAAAATTCAACTTAACAGACCCATCTTCAGTGATATCCCTTTTTGTTTCACTCTAAAAAGGAAATTTCAGAGGCTAATGAGAAAATAAGAAAAATGTTTTCACCAGTCTTTTTCTTAGGGTTGGCATCTATTTCCACATATTTTTTGTAGGTTCAATGTTTTGTGTTGAATTTGCTGCCTGGACAGTTACATGTACTTAATTTGTTCATATTATCAATATGTATTGAGAGATGCCTTGTTTTCAGTTTTACTATGTATTAATCATCTATGAAGTAAATCATCGTACCTACAGCCTAACTAATAGGGAGATAAATGGAACCAAATTATATAGAAGGCTGAATTAAATTTAATTGATGTATTTTAACATATATTGTTTGTTAGCTGTCACATAATTGCTTTAATTGTTATCCATTTATCAGGATGCAGCAAAAAAATAGTCAATTGACTTCTTCAAAATCAGCTTCAGATCAAGCTGGATTATCATCTTTGGAATACAACACAATGACGACTATAGAAGATGCAGAAACTATGTAAGCAATGCTCTCTCTCTTTCTCTCTCTATATATATATATATTTCTTTGTCAGAAAAATGCTTTCATTCATTTATTCAGCTTGAATCTCTGTCTACAATTACTTCCAGAGGAAAACAAATGTTTTATTCATTCCTTCTTACAGATGTAAACATTGTGGTGTAAGCTCAAAGTCTACTCCTAGAATGCATCGTGGACCAGAAGGTTCAAGGACATTATGCAATGCATGTGGCCTGAAGTGGGCTAACCAGGTAAAGAACCTTTTACCATCTACTACTTAGAATTAGTAAAACAATGTTTCACATTTAAACAATTCCCAAATTTTTCTTCTATTTATCTTCACTACTGCTTTTAACATATAACATTGTTTATTATTTTTTTTTGTCAATTATCTTTGTCTACTTTTTATTCAGCATACATATTGAAAGAAGATTTCATCAACTAAAAATGCCTTATTGAATTGTATTTCATTTACATTCAGTACTTTCTTTGCTCATTATATATATTTTAAATTCAAGAAATGGTCATTGCAATGGAGCTGTTTCATTTTATCAAAATTTTGAGTTTCAATATTATTTAAACAAGAATCTGGATTAAAATGATATGTTCAAATTCATTTCTCCCTAAGAGCAATGATTGCGATTATGGTAGTATGAGAAACTTATATGGAACATATGGTTTCATAGTAATAATTTAACCTTTTGATAGTCATATTGTTTAAGTGGTCAAATTTTCATACGGGATGTCCTTTGTTATATTTTGTAGAAATAGGTATCTTGTTTGCATAAGATCTTAATTGACCTTAAACTGTGGCTTTCAAATGTTTAGAATTAAGGGTTTTGATTAGAATTTAGAGGTCATTTATGTAGCACTAATGCAAAAAGTAGAATTAATCAAATATGGTGTATTGTTCTATTGTAACATAATGAATGTTTGTATAGACTATTAAGCTTACGTGAGGAAGTTAAGAACCTTTAGAATCTAAATTGGATTAGTTTTTCATTGAGTTGTTCTATGATAATTGTAAATTTATTTCATTGCCTTTTTCAAATTATGCTAGATCCTGCATTTTTATTTTCCTTTACTATTCCTATTTTTAAAATTTTTTTTGTTTTAGATGGATGATAACTACATACGAAGGAAACGATATGCTGAAATGCCAGCTGATAAGAAAGCTGATTTGTTGAAGAAAAGTAGAGAAAGATATAAATTGTCAAAACAAAGAAAAAAGTTGGGAGAATCAAGTTCTTCTACAAATTTGGATATTGGTTGTAGTGAAAATATCAAAAGTGGATCAATAGAAAATAATAATCTTGGTTCCATGGACATAGAAGCCGCTTGGCATGTAAACACATCAAAAAAATACCGTCGAGGTAATTGACAAAATTTATTGATTGTATTTGTTATTTCTAATTGTTATATGACCACATAATTTTACTGCATAGGATTTCCTTCTATTAAAACAAGCAAAGGGAAGATTTGGTTGAAGAATTACAATAATACCTTACAACAAAGGACATCGGGTGAGTTACTCTATTGTGTATTGGCGAAGTCGTTTATCTTGTGTATTACAGTACATATATAATGTAACTGATATGTACTTCTTTTTAATTTAAAAATTTTAATAATGTTAGGATACAAAAGAAAAAGGAATATTCACAATACAATTGCAATACCAGAAGTGCCCACTTCAGCTTTAAAACTGCCCATAGTTGATGATTGCCAGTATTGTGGTGCAAAGAGAATGTACTTGGAACCTCCAAACTTTTGTTGTAGTGGAGGAGAGATTTCATTAGTGTCCCACGATATGCCATATGCTATTAGAAGGCTTCTCACTGAAAAAACTGAACAATGTGATCATTTTCGGAGGCATATACGTACATATAATAATCATTTTGCTTTCACATCACTTGCTGCAAAATATGACCGGAATCTTACAAAGAATACCAAGGGTGTATATACCTTTAGGGTACAAGGACAGATGCATCATTATTTAGACTGTTCCCGTGGAAATGCTGAAGAAAAACCTTCTGGCATACTCTTATACTTTTATGACAATGAAGAAGAAATTAATAGAAGATCATCTTTGTCGAAAGAATTAAATGTAGACACTATAAAGACCATTATGGAGGTACTGCAATTAAATCCTTATTGCCGTTTCTTAAAGTCTCTTAGGCATTTGACAAATGTTGATGATAAAACTATCATTTTGAATAGTGATACAGGTTTAGACCAAAGAAAATATAATTTACCCTCAGTATTACAGGTTGCAGCTATATTTTCTGAATTTGAATATCAAAACTCTTCTAGGACTGCCGATATCAAAATATATAGTAATGATGCTAGATGTTATAAGATAAAGCATTATTATGGCTGTTATGACCCTTTGCAGTATCCTATTTTGTTTCCTTATGGCCAAAGTGGTTGGCATTTAGGCATTGCGTGCAATAATTCAAGCTTTTGGCCAAGTTCGCCAAATATACATAATAATATGCTTCATTCAACAAATAGGCGCACTAATTTCAATTCTATTGATGACATGATTGAGAGTGAATTTGCAGGTACTATGTTTATACATTTATTTAATCTTATACTTTTTATGTTGGTTGTGATCTGCAATTTAGTATGAGGTTAATTATTTCCTTATTTTCAATGATTTATTCGACTTTTATTTATAGATGCAGCTAAAGGTGAAAAGAACAATGGGAATGTTACTGCTCGAGAGTACTATTGTTATCGATTTCAGATGAGAGATGATGATAATTCAATGTTGTTACATACTTGTAGAATCTTCCAACAGTTTGTCGTTGATGCTTATGTGAAAATTGAAACCAGTAGATTAAAATTCCATAGGAAAAAACAAACTGAAATTAGAAGTGAAATGCTACAAGGTGTTCTTGATAGTGTAGCTGGTGGACATACTAATGGAACTAATATTGGTAAGAAAATAATTCTTCCGACTTCATTTATTGGTGGCCCAAGAGACATGAGGAAGAGATATTTAGATGCTATGGCCTTGGTTCAAAAGTATGGAAAGCTAGATATATTCTTGACAATGACATGTAATCCAAAATGGCCTGAAATACAAGAAAATCTTAAATATGGTGAACAACCTAATGATAGGCCTGATTTGTTGTCTAGAGTTTTTAGAGCACGTCTTGAAATTCTTAAACAAGAATTGCTTAAAAAGCAGATTTTTGGGCAAGTTGCTGCTTTTGTCTATGTCATTGAATTTCAGAAACGTGGTATGCCACATGTTCACTTATTGTTGATTTTAAAACCAGGCTCAAAGCTTCTAAATCCAGAAGCCTATGATAGGATTGTTTGTGCAGAAATTCCTGATCCTGAAACCCAACCTTATTTGTATTCCCTTGTTACAAAACACATGATGCACGGTCCATGCGGCCCTTTAAATATGCAAAATCCATGCATGAAAAATGGTAGCTGCAAAAATAGATATCCAAAAGCTTTCAACGAATATACTACTCATACAAATGATAGCTACCCAAATTATCGAAGACGTGCTGATAACAAAAGGGTTAAGGTTAGGAAACAAGAATTGGATAATAGATGGGTCGTGCCTTACAATCCTTATTTGTTGGCTATGTTTGATTGTCATATGAATGTTGAAATATGCTCAACGATTAAACTAATCAAGTATGTATATAAATATATATATAAAGGACATGATATGGTGTCATTTTATGTAATGGCGGTTAATGAAGATAAGGAAGTTGATGAAATTAAAAACTTCCAAGATGCTAGATGGGTTGGACCCTCTGAAGCTATATGGCGGATCTATGGTTTTAAATTGAATCATATGAGCCCTTCAGTTTATACACTTCAAGTTCATCTTGAGGGACAACAATATGTTTCTTTTAGAGAAGATACGAATCTTATAAATGTTGCTCAAAATTACCAATTAGCCAAAACAATGTTAACTGAATTCTTTCATATGAATGAGTCTAATCAAAAGGCTAAACAATTAAACTTGCTCTATAGAGAATTTCCAGAATATTTTAAATGGGACAATAAACATAGAGCATTGTCTGAGCGGAAAAGAGGAGAGGTTATAGGAAGATTAGTCACTGTGAGTCCAAAAGATGATGAATGATATTATCTTCGTTTATTACTCAATCATACTAGAGGACCTACTTCTTATAAAAAATTGATGGAATTTGATGACAAAAAGATGTGCTCCTTCAGGGAAGCTGCATTGGCCAGAGGATTACTTCAGTCTGACAACTATGTCGAAGAAACTTTAGAAGAAGCATCAATGTTTCAAATGCCTAAGGCTTTAAGATCATTATTTGCAATGTTACTTGTTTATTGCTCCCCAGTAAATCCAAAGAATCTGTGGAATAGATTTAAACATGAACTTTCTGAGGATATTAACAGAAATTGCAAACAAAGAACCAAGTCTGAAAGTGATGTTGAAAAAATGGTCTTAAATGAATTGAATTGTCTTCTACAACAGATGGGTAAGCACATTCGTGAATACCATTTAATTGATGGGGACTTTGTTGTTGATATTGAAGAGTGAGTCTCAAGAGAAATTGAAAATGAAAGAAATATACCTATTAGTGCTGATGATATGCTCTTACAAAATCAGCTTAATTCAGAACAAAAACATGCTTTTGACACTATTATTAACAAAGTTTGTTCTGGTAATGGGCAGGGTTTTTTTATAGATGGCCCAGGTGGTACAGGAAAAACATTCCTATATAGGGCTTTATTGGCTTCTTTACGTTCCCAAGGATTTGTTGTATTGGCAGTTGCTGAAAGATTTTTGGTAGGATCTGGGTTTGTACCTGCTCGATTTACCACGCAACAAAAAATTCTAATAAAAGCGGAACTATAGAATAATACCTTTGAAGTGTGCACCTGGTGAATCTCTTGTATGCCTCAAGACTATGACTTCACGTTGTGTGGGCAACGAACTAGAAGTCAATTGATCAGCTACTCACCACAATCCACCTGCTAGAAAACTCTAGCCCCGCAGCACCTGGCACATACTATAAACGCACCGCCCGCAGAGAGAAAAAGCTACGCGCAGCTGGTATAATCCAAGGCCAAAATTTCAGCCACTAGAAACCCAAAAACCAGCTGCACACTTTCTTGAAAATTCGACTTGGAGAGAGAAACGTTTTCTCTCTCTAGAATTTTCTCTCTCTAGAAATCCTGTGGATTAATTGTGTTATTGTTGTAATCTGAATGACTGATCCCTTGTCTATTTATAGAGTTACAAGAGAGACTCCAAGTTGGTTTAGGATTGGTCTTCCTACTGGGTTTCTGTTTTCCTTCAATCCTGTTTCTGGACTGATACAGATTCTGTTTCCTTCAATCCTGTTCCTGGACTGATACACTCCCAACTGTCACAGGGATTCACTTATCCCAATCCAGTTCCTGGGATGAATCACTCCCAACTGACACAGGGATTCACTTATCCCAAACCAGTTCCTGGGATGATTCACAACCAACTGACACAAGGATTAATTAATTTCTCAATTAATTAAATCTACCTTTGTCAATAACCCAGTACATAATTAATCGTACCACTAACGGATTAATTATGGCACTACCAACCTACACCAGAATTGCTTCTGGAACAACTTAATTAAATTATATTCATAATCTCCCCACATCAAAGATATAGTGCTCGTTAATTCATTAATTTACTGATAAATTAATTTATCAACTTCTTTTATTCCGAGACTAGTACCACTCGACCTTTTTACTATATCGGACATAAGTCCACCGGCCGGGTTTAGTATAATAAATATTTCGAGCTCATCTCGGGAGCACCATCACCCCGGACGCACAGGTATATGGTTTCCTTTCAACAAGCAACAGCACACCAAGTAACTAAACACGCGCACCCAACCTACCGAGATTATTGGCCACAATTGACCTCACCCTTTGGCAGATCAAAGTACACTATGTCTAATCCTCATGCCCGCTCGAGTCTAGGGATTTAGAGATAGAATACAAGGATCGATTTGTCTATTAAATCAGTACAAGACAAATCATTCCTAAGAGTCAAGTTCAATATGCCCCGGGCATATCTATATGATTCAATTAGTTTAGACAAACTAATTATCTGAATCACATAATAACCTAGACCGACAGTTTGTCCAAAGCTGTCTCGGTTACGAACCTCATTTATATATTATGTCTTTCAACCAATGATGAGATCTACTGTGTCGCACCAGACACCTCATCATCTACTTACATAATATAAATGGACATAAACATGCACAACAAAATATGACTGAAACACAAATCGATATAATAAACTGGGAAACTATACAATACAAGCATAGCTTATGTATTCTACTCCAACAATCTCCCACTAATACTTAAGTTGTGCTTTAAGTATACAACTACATACAATCCTACCTAATCTGCTGCTATCTATCTAAAAAAACTGTCAAGGCTCTCCTAAGCATCTGATCCCCATGCCCTCCACGTGAGCATCAAAGACTTTTAAAGTCAATGTTTTCGTGAATGGATCTGCAAGGTTATCCTCTGATGCTTCTTAGCCACGACCACATCTACCCTCTTTATGATGTCTCGTATCAGGTGGTACTTGCGCTGTATATGTTTACTCGCCTTGTGGACTCGTGGTTCCTTCGAGTTTGCTACTGCACCGTTGTTATCACAATAAACCGTGATAAACTTCTGCAAACCAGGAATCACATCTAAGTCCACTAGGAAGTTCTTGAGCCATACTGCTTCTTTCGCTGCCTCTGATGCGGCAACGTACTCAGCCTCCATGGTAGAGTCCGCCATGCATTTCTACTTGACACTCCGCCAAACTATGGCTCCACCTCCTAGAGTAAACACATACCCTGAGGTAGACTTGCTCTTGTCCCTGTCGCTTTGGAAATCTGAATCTGTGTAACCTCGGGGTACCAGCTCAGACGCCTGATAGACCAGAACTTGGTCCCTCGTTCTGCGCAAATACTTGAGAATGCATTTTACTGCCTCCCAATGAGCTTTCCCGGGGTTACTCTGATATCTGCTCACCATGCCAACGACATAACAGATATCAGGCCTCGTACACAACATGGCATACATGAGACTTCCAACTGCCGAAGCATATGGAACTGTCTTCATGGTCTCTATCTCTTCAACAGTCTTAGGAGACTGTTCCTTAGATAGAAACACTCCATGCCTGAAAGGTAGAAAACCTTTCTTGGAGTTCTGCATGTTAAAACGGGCCAGAATCGTGTCTATGTATGAAGCTTGGGAGAGCGTTAGTGAACGTTTCCTACGATCTCGAATAATCTTGATCCCAAGGATATGTCCCGCTTCCCCTAAGTCCTTCATATCAAATTGCTTGGACAGCCATGCCTTTACGTCTGATAACACTTTCTTGTTGTTGCCAATCAATAGAATGTCATCTACGTAAAGCACAAGAAACACCACTGAGTTTCCATCACGTCTGCGATATACACATTGCTCATCCGGACACTGAGTAAATCCAAAGGACTGGATTACTTCATCAAACCGGATGTTCCAAGATCTGGATGCCTGCTTAAGTCTATAAATAGACCTCTTAAGCCTGCAAACCTTATGCTCTTGGCCTTTTTCAATGAATCCCTCTGGTTGCTGCATAAAGATGGTTTCTTCAAGACTTCCGTTTAGGAAAGCTGTCTTGACATCCATCTGCCAAATCTCATAATCCATATGAGCAGCTATGGCCAAGAGAATCCGGATCGACTTAAGCATGGCTACCGGGGAGAAGGTTTCCTCATAGTCGATTCCCTCTTTCTGAGTATACCCCTTCGCCACCAGCCTAGCTTTAAAGGTTTCCACCTTCCCGTCAGGTCCTCTCTTACGTTTGTAGACCCACTTGCATCCAATGGGCTTAAACCCATCAGGCAGGTCCACAAGCTCCCAGACTTGATTGTGGTCCATTGACCTCATCTCGGATATCATTGCCTTACGCCAAGATTCTGCATCTTTATCTCGAAGCGCCTCATTATAGTTAACTGGGTCAGGTTCAAGCACACCTGGGACCAGGTCTGAAGCCTCTCCCATGCCAATGAACCTGTCTGGCTATCTCACAACCCTCCCACTACGACGAGGCACCGCCTGTGTAGGTGCATCATCTGTGATCTCATGTGCAGTGTGTGGTGTATCTACTTGCACTGGTGCATCAGGATTAGTAGTTTGTCGTCTAAGCTCTTCTAGTACTATCTTACTCTTGGGCTTGTGGTATAAGACATAGTCCTCTTCTAAAAATCTAGCGTTGGTACTTACCACCACCTTCTGATCTTTAGGACTATAGAATAGACCACCTTTCGTTCCCCCAGGATATCCTACAAACAGCATTAATTCTGTTCTTGCATCTAACTTAGCCGTATCTGCCTTAAGCACATGTGCTGGGCAGCCCCAAATTCTGAGATGTCTTAGACTGGGCTTCCGCCCGTTCCACAACTCTATTGGGGTTGAAGGCACGGTTTTAGATGGTACAAGATTAAGAATATACATTGCCGTTTCCAAGGCATATCCCCAGAACGAACTTGGCAAATCACTATAGCTCATCATGGACCTAACCATTTCCATAAGAGTTCGGTTCCTCCTTTCTGCTACACCATTCTGCTGTGGCGTGCCAGGTGCAGATAACTGAGACTGAATTCCTACCTCAGTGAGGTAATCTCGAAATTCATGGGACATGTACTCCCCACCACGATCTGAACGCAGTGTCTTGATACTCTTACCATGATGCTTCTCCACATCTGTCCGAAACTCTTTGAACTTGTCAAAACATTCAGACTTGTGGCGCATTAGGTAAATGTATCCGTACCTAGAGTAGTCATCCGTGAATGTCACGAAATACTCATATCCCCCTCGTGCCTGGACCGTCATAGGTCCACACAAGTCAGAATGAATCAACTCTAATACTTCTCTAGCTCTATAGCCTTTTGCTTTAAAAAGTCTCTTGGTCATCTTACCTTCCAAGCAAGATTCGCAGGTTGCATAACTGTCAATATCTAATGAACCCAAAGGTCCATCATTGACCAACCTCTGAATCCTACTAAGGTTTATATGACCTAGCCTTAGATGCCAAAGATAGGTTTGATTCATTTCAGAAGGTCTCTTCCTCTTATTAATGTTAGATACTGAGCTATCTATTTCTATGTTTTGCGCAACAGGGGAGTTAGAATTAACCACAAATAAATTGTCCAACAATGAACCAGAACAAACAAGTTTGCCATTTCTTCTAATAAAAACAGACTCATCAGAAAAAATAAACTTGTAACCGTTCTTCAAGAGTTTAGAAACCGAAATCAGGTTCTTTCTAAAACTCGGTACATAAAGACAGTTTACTAACTCTAGGTTACAATTCTCGAAATTTAACCTAACTACTCCCACTGCTTCTACTGACACTCTTGTAGTGTCGCCCAAGTAGATATCCAATTCGCCTTCTCTAAGCTTCTGGGTTACTTGGAACCCTTGCAAAGAATTACAAACATGGTCAGTAGCACCTGAATCCACACACCAAGTATCTGTGGGAATCGGCGCTAAACATGTCTCAGTAATTAAGGCATAATTTATCGTACTTATAAGCTTTGGACAATCCGCTTTCCAATGTCCCGTCTTATTGCACTTGAAGCACTTGTCTTTCGACTTCTTCTTTACAATATCTGGCTTAGGCACAATTTGTGCCTTTTTAGCTACTCCCTCGAGCTTTCTCTTCTTCTTTCCAACCTCAGGCTCAGAAGAAGATTCTAAGGCTTCGACTGCGACTAAAGCTCGCTTCTTCTCTTGAAGAAGACTTTTAGCCGCCATCAACTCTGCCAAGAGCTCGGATGAACTCCACAACATCTTACTTATGTTGTAGTTCAACCGAATCCGCTCATAGCTTTGAGGCGCCATCAACTCTGCCAAGAGCTCGGATGAACTCCACAACATCTTACTTATGTTGTAGTTCAACCGAATCCGCTCATAGCTTTGAGGCAAGCTCTGGAGGACAATATCGGCTTTGGTTTCACCAACGATTTTGCCTCCTCCTACCTCAACCTTGTTGATGTTACTAATCATGTCAATGACACGATCTCTCACAGGAGCGCTCTCAGCCCTAAGGACAATGTCCAAGTTACGACTTCCATCGACATTATTAGTTCCAGTTAAATTGTTGTTTCTCAAAATAGCAGCTAAAGGATTGAATGTCATATCGATTTAAACTGGAAAGTTAAACAAACAGTGTTTCAGTCATATATGCTAGAATTTTCGAAAAAACATGAAAATTCAATTAATTATTGATTCCCTCAAAACAATAATATTAATCCACCAACATCTCATCCACCGGGATTCTCGCAAGCCACGCAGTGTGGACGTTTATGCTAACCCACATTCGTTTGAGAAGAACCAAGTTCATTAACTACACTATCTGACCAACGATCTTTTGATCAATGTAGCTAATAGTTGGTGCTTTCAGCCGTACAAGTAAGCAGCGTAACCTCGCGGGAGGAATACTACAGATCATACACTAAGTGTGTGCCATTACGTGACTTCTGAGTTTGTTACCTCAGGATAGTGCGCCTCAGATGGAGAGGGTGTCGCATTTCTCCTAGTTAAACTCGCTCTAGTCATCTTACTCAGAAGCTCATAGTCTAGCGATCTTGGGGTTGGACTCATCCGAATGGAGGAAGGCCCTAATGCCAACGCGCAAGCCCACCCACATCGCATATGAACCCGTAATGGTGGCCATGGGGATATAACACAACCCGCTCCCACTTAGATTTCCAAATTGAGGGTTTTTCCGGTTTTAACATGCAATTAACTAACCTAAGTTATATGCAACCATAAAACCAGTCATGCTTTAATTCATGCATCTAAAATACAGCATAAAAATAAAGCATAAAAATTAAAACAATAAATACGGGAAATAAATTCGAAAAAATAAATTTCCCGACTATTATGGTTTTAATTGCTTCCATCTTTTGCCTTGATCTCGTGTCTCGTCACGTCACTCGATTGAGAGAGTCTTGAACTTCAAAAAACGAAAATTGGAGGAAAAACGGGCCAAAAACAGCCCGAACAGCCCAAACGGGCCGCCCGGGCCGCAGCCCGGGCCGAGGGCCGCGCTGCCCGCTCGCGCAGCCCAGCGCTCGAGCGCGGCCCTGCGCGCCCAGCAGCAGCGCGCAGCAGCTGCTGCGTGCAGCGACTGCTGCGCGCTGCTGCTGCCTTTTTGGCCTGCCGGCCGGCAGTTTTGCTGCCGGCAAATGTTGCCGGCGTCGCCTCCTGCCGCCAACTCCTCCTTCGCTTTTTTCCACGTTATTTGGTCTTCTTGCAATTCGTTCTGGGTTTTCCTGGGTTTCTTCAAATTCATGATAACCCAAAACCCACGAATCCAAGTTGCCCACCATAACGCCTTCGATTACATAAAAAACAATTTTCCTACTACAAGGCATTCTAGGAAAATTAAATAATCGAAATTACATAGAAAAAATCCTACTACAGATTTGATCTAATCCTACACGGCTTCCAGCACGTGGTTAAACTATTACAAACATTCATAATAAAATTAAATCCGGACAAGTCCCGGAGTTTAATTAAAACCCATACAAACGTAACCATAATAGTCGGGATTCTAAACCACCTGCAAATAAAACCATGTAATAAATCGAACAAGCACAGAACCCCCTAAACCAGGCTCTGATACCAATTGAAAGATTTTTGGTAGGATCTGGGTTTGTACCTGCTCGATTTACCACGCAACAAAAAATTCTAATAAAAGCGGAACTATAGAATAATACCTTTGAAGCGTGCACCTGGTCAATCTCTTGTATGCCTCAAGACTATGACTTCACGTTGTGTGGGCAACGAACTAGAAGTCAATTGATCAGCTACTCACCACAATCCACCTGCTAGAAAACTCTAGCCCCGCAGCACCTGGCACGTACTATAAACGCACCGCCCGCAGAGAGAAAAAGCTACGCGCAGCTGGTATAATCCAAGGCCAAAATTTCAGCCACTAGAAACCCAAAAACCAGCTGCACACTTTCTTGAAAGGAAACCAGCTGCACAGGGATTCACTTATCCCAATCCAGTTCCTGGGATGAATCACTCCCAACTGACACAGGGATTCACTTATCCCAAACCAGTTCCTGGGATGATTCACAACCAACTGACACAAGGATTAATTAATTTCTCAATTAATTAAATCGACCTTTGTCAATAACCCAGTACATAATTAATCGTACCACTAACGGATTAATTATGGCACTACCAACCTACACCAGAATTGCTTCCGGAACAACTTAATTAAATTATATTCATAATCTCCCCACATCAAAGATATAGTGCTCGTTAATTCATTAATTTACTGATAAATTAATTTATCAACTTCTTTTATTCCGAGACTAGTACCACTCGACCTTTTTACTATACCGGACATAAGTCCACCGGCCGGGTTTAGTATAATAAACATTTCGAGCTCATCTCGGGAGCACCATCACCCCGGACGCACCGGTATATGGTTTCTTTTCGACAAGCAGCAGCACACCAAGTAACTAAACACGCGCACCCAACCTACCGAGATTATTGGCCACAATTGACCTCACCCTTTGGCAGATCAAAGTACACTATGTCTAATCCTCATGCCCGCTCGAGTCTAGGGATTTAGAGATAGAATACAAGGATCGATTTGTCTATTAAATCAGTACAAGACAAATCATTCCTAAGAGTCAAGTTCAATATGCCCCGGGCATATCTATATGATTCAATTAGTTTAGACAAACTAATTATCTGAATCACATAATAACCTAGACCGACAGTTTGTCCAAAGCTGTCTCGGTTACGAACCTCATTTATATATTATGTCTTTCAACCAATGATGAGATCTACTGTGTCGCACCAGATACCTCATCATCTACTTACATAATATAAATGGACATAAACATGCACAACAAAATATGACTGAAACACAAATCGATATAATAAACTGGGAAACTATACAATACAAGCATAGCTTATGTATTCTACTCCAATAGTTGCAACGTCAGGAGTTGCAGCATCAGTTCTCCCAGGAGGGAGAACAGCTCATTCTAGATTTAAAATTCCTTTGGATTCAGCGCCCAACCAAATATGCCAAATTAGTAAACAAAGTAGTATTGCTAAACTCATTGTTGAAGCTAAACTAATTATTTGGGATGAAGCTACTATGGCAAGACGTGAATCTATTGAATCTTTTGATGCCTTGTTGAAAGATCTAATGACTTCTAATGCACCATTTGGTGGGAAAATAGTTGTTTTTGGTGGCGATTTTAGGCAAACATTGCCTGTAATCCAAAATGCATCCAGACAAACATTGGTGGAATCGACAATTCTCAGCTCTTATTTGTGGCCATGCATTGTGAAATTAAAGTTAATGATTAATATGAGGGCACTTATTGACCCTTCATTTAGTAATTTTTTATTAAGAATAGGTGAAGGCAAAGAAAGGATTGATGGTGACTGCAACGTCCAACTTCCAGCAGATATAACTCTTTCATATACAGGAAAAGCTGATTCTCTTGCCAGGTATATTACAAATACATTCTTTGTCATGCTTCATTATAGTTACCAACTTATTATAACTTTTATATAATCTTCTGTTTTACAGGTTAGTTGAGAGTGTATTTACTGATATGAATTTGTATGCAAAACAACCTATAAAGATGGTTAGTAGATGTATTCTTGCTCCTAAAAATAATGCTGTTGATGACATTAATGACATGTTAATTGAGCAATTCCCAGGTCCTATGCATACATACACAAGTGTGGACCAAACTTTGGATCACAAACATCAAAGTGATTTTGAGGATTTGTTAAATTCTCTAAATCCAAAGGGAATGCCACAGCATAAGTTACGTTTAAAGAAAAATTGTCCTATAATGTTGATACGAAATTTAAATCCAACGGAAGGACTGTGTAATGGAACGCGTCTAATCTGTCTAGATTTTAAACATAATACTATTGTGGCAGAGATAGCTTTTGGTCAATATAGTGGCAAACATGTGTTCTTGCCTAGGATTCCCATTATTAGCTCCGATAGTGAGAAAAATGGTGTGCCTTTCAAGAGGATTCAATTTCCAATTAGATTATGTTTTGCTATGACAATTAATAAATCTCAGGGTCAAACACTTGACTTCATTGGATTGTATCTTAAAGAACCTGTATTTTCTCATGGCCAATTATACGTAGCTTTGTCAAGAGCTAGAAAGGCTGCTAACATAAAAGTTTTGATTGTGCCTGCAACATTTGATGAATACAAGGATGATTGTAAAACTAGGAATGTTGTATATGAAGAAATATTTGATCTGTCTAATTAATGCTTTACACATTCAGTTCCAAAATATACAAAACCTCTCACCATATCTGGATCAACCCTATACCACTTTTCATTAGACTCAATTCATCTGAAAGAATTCATTTAACACTGTTTTGGCTAATTGGTAATTTTCAGCAATATTTATAAGGTTCATATATGCTCTAAAAGAACTATACTATTGTCCCTCAAGGTGAATATGAAGCGTATAAACTAAATGGGTCATATGATTCAATTTTTTACTGTACATCCTCCATATCTTGGAACTGTCGAATACTTTCCTTCAAATATTTTTTCCTTGTAAGTGGAGCTTATATGAACTCATGTTATTTTTATTCTTTCTTCGTCCTATTTTATTTTACGTTTTTACATTCATTTTTGATGTTTGCATTAGTACAGATTCGTCACAGGCATGTCATGAAATTTACCAATAATTTGCAGTATAACGAGCAAAGAAATTACACCAAAAAAAAGATTAACAGTTTAAAATGCAAAAGGAGCCCCATTTTCCAAGGATAGTATCTGTGCATGTGTTGTTTGGTTAAATTCCATTTGTAATTTACACAGTTCCACTAATATATTTTTCGTTTATGGTTATATGCCCATATTTCTGAAGCTAATTTAGAGATTCATTTCACTTTTTACAACTCTTACAACTTGCTTGGCCGAAGTTTTGATCTTGGAATGGCTGAATGCTGTGACCATGTGAGGTATCCACCACTCAAATGTCTTTTAAGGATGTGACCAGCTGATAAACCTCTTTGATATTGTCTCCATGATATACTGACTTATGCATGCAGCATATCCTTTCATAAGTGTTATTGAACTGTATGCTGTTTAGATAGGTCCACAAAAGAGAAAGAATCTCTAAAATCCTCACTATTTTAAGTCGGAGGACCACTTAAGTTTTTCATTTTTTAGCTGTTGCAGAAGAAATACGTAAAATTTTATAGGGACTAAATATTCTATGTTTGATTCTGTGGCCTCTGTTGTGTTATACTTTTGATTTATAATTTTTAAGCATTCGATGCTTTGTACGATATGTTATATTATGTTCCATGCATTTGATAGTTGAGGTCATCCTGTTTACTTACATGCTTGTGCACTGCTTTTGCGATGCATGTTTAGGGTCAATTTGCTGGCGTACAGCCCTTTGGCGATGGGCATTCTTTCTGGCAAGTATTTTGCCCCTGACAAGGGGCCACCGGATGCTCGCTTCAATCTTTTCCGAGATAAAGTGTGTAAATGAAAGTTGAATATTGGATAAACTACCGTTTTTCCTCAGAATAAGTTGTTTTCTTGCTTTTGCAGGAAGATATGCTGAAGCAGAGTGAAGATACAACCTGTGAAGAACCAATATACAAAAAGCTACAGAAGTAAGGAAATTCTTGTCCTTAGCTAAATAATCTTAATTAATTATTTCATTGCCTGTAAATTTTATAAGATTAGGTTAGTCATAGTGTTTTGAAGTTTAGTATCTTCTTGAATCATCTGTGTCTTTGAAGAATGGCCTGAACTCTATCAAAAAACCTTCTATTGCCTTCAAAAGTAGGGGGAATATTTTGGGGTTAATGTGGAGCTATAGTGTACGGTTTTAATGAAGCTTTGGCAAACATTTGAGTATTAAGGTTCATATGAGACTGGAAGGAATTTTGAATTCAACAATTGCTTTCTTCCTTGGGAGTTGATGATTTCAAACATTGGTAGCAGAAACTCCAAAGAGGGATAAAAAGAACAGTGTCTGAGCTCCAGCATATTTATGAATGTGGGGCCCACATGGTTGGGTTTTGGGAAGGAAAAAGAAAATAACAGCTTTTGAGTTTCCAAGCACTAAACTGAAAATCATATGCTGAAACAGTGTGTAATTTCAAATATTGTTAAACATATGCCAGATTGTGTAGTTATAATTAGGTTTGCCATCTCTGAATTTGGTTATTAATTTTCAGTTTCTCGGCTTAGTTCTATGAGGAGGAACTTAAGAGAATATTTTTGACTTGTCCCATCCTCTTGGTTTTAATTGTTCCTTAATTGTTTTCAGGTTCGTCGACTGGCAGAGGAAATGCGTCGATTGGCCCATAATCGCCCAATTATCGTCAGTGGGAATTCTGGGCAAAGTGGTTTGTTTTCTAATAATTTGTTCTATTAAACTAATTTCTGCATGGAGAAGAGTGTCATGCAACAATTTCATATGTTTATACTTATATTTCCTTTAAAGTTCCTTTGGTTTAGGAAGAAATTTAATTTACTAATTGTTTAGCTTGGTTCAGTTCTTTCCCGTTTAGGGGTTAATACTGCTCTGCGAATATCAGACATTTTATATGGTTGATCTTTTGGATGTTTTTTAAGATTCTGCTTAACATCTCTATCTGTTTCTCAGTCTTACCATCTCTGGTGATGCCTGCTGCTTCTCTTGGTGCTTTGTGCTATGGATACATGTGGTGGAAGGTGCACTAGGCTCTTGCCTTAAGATTTTTCATTGTCTTCTTATTGTTTTAATCTGTGATTTACATCTGACAAGTTAAAACTAATATTATTTCAGTTCATTTATTGTGCTGTGAATGATTCCTTTTTCTGCAAGAAATATGTTTAGCCTTCATTTCCCCTCAATCAAATATTTGCAGGGCATTTCATTCTCAGACCTTATGTATGTGACAAAGCGCGGTATGGAAACTGCTGTGGAGAACTTGACAAAGCATTTGGAGCATGTGTCAGATGCACTTGCTGTCAGTATTCCTTACACCACTTTCCCCCCTGTTGGAGTAGAATACATAAGTTATGCTTGTCTTGTACAGTTTCCCAGTTTAATATATCGATTTGTGTTTCAGTCATATATTGTTGTGCATTAATCGTCCATTTATATTATGTAAGTAGATGATGAGGTGTCTGGTGCGACACAGTAGATCTCATCATTGGTTGAAAGACATAATATATAAATGAGGTTCGTAACCGAGACAGCTTTGGACAAACTGTCAGTCTAGGTTATTATGTGATTCAGATAATTAGTTTGTCTAAACTAATTGAATCATATAGATATGCCCGGGGTATATTGAACTTGACTCTTAGGAATGATTTATCTTGTACTGATTTAATAGACAAATCGATCCTTGTATTCTATCTCTAAATCCCTAGACTCGAGTGGGCATGAGGATTAGACATAGTGTACTTTGATCTGCCAATGGGTGAGGTCAAATATGGCCAATAGTCTCGGTGGGTTGGGTGCGCGTGTTTAGTTACTTGGTGTGCTGTTGCTTGTCGAAAGGAAACCATGTACCGGTGCGTCCGGGGTGATGGTGCTCCCGAGATGAACTCGAAATGTTTATTATACTAAACCCGGCCGGTGGACTTATGTCCGGTATAGTAAAAAGGTCGAGTGGTACTAGTCTCGGAATATTAAGAAGTTGATGAATTAATTTATCAGTAAATTAATGAATTAACGAGCACTATATCTTTGATGTGGGGAGATTATGAATATAATTTAATTAAGTTGTTCCGGAAGCAATTCTGGTGTAGGTTGGTAGTGCCGTAATTAATCCGTTAGTGGTACGATTAATTATGTACTGGGTTAATGACAAAGGTAGATTTAATTAATTGAGAAATTAATTAATCCTTGTGTCAGTTAGTTGTGAATCATCCCAGGAACTGGTTTGAGATAAGTGAATCCCTGTGTCAGTTGGGAGTGATTCATCCCAGGAACTGGATTGGGATAAGTGAATCCCTGTGACAGTTGGGAGTGTATCAGTCCAGGAACAGGATTGAAGAAAACAGAATCTGTATCAGTCCAGGAACAGGATTGAAGGAAAACAGAAACCCAGTAGGAAGATCAATCCTAAACCAACTTGGAGTCTCTCTTGTAACTCTATAAATAGACAAGGGATCAGTCATTCAGATTAACACAATAACACAATTAATCCACAGGATTTCTAGAGAGAGAAAATTCTAGAGAGAGAAAACGTTTCTCTCTCCAAGTCGAATTTTCAAGAAAGTGTGCAGCTGGTTTTTGGGTTTCTAGTGGCTAAAATTTTGGCCTTGGTCTATACCAGCTGCGCGTAGCTTTCTCTCTCTGCGGGCGGTGCGTTTATAGTACGTGCCAGGTGCTGCGGGGCTAGAGTTTTCTAGCAGGTGGATTGTGGTGAGTAGCTGATCAATTGACTTCTAGTTCGTTGCCCACACAACGTGAAGTCATAGTCTTGAGGCATACAAGAGAATCACCAAGTGCACGCTTCAAAGGTACTTTTCTAAGATTCCGCTTTAATAGAAATTTTTGTTGCGTGATAAATCGAGCAAGTGCAAACCCAGATCCTACCAAAATCTTTCAATTGGTATCGGAGCCTGGTTTAGGGGTGCTTGTTCGATTTATTACATGGTTTTATTTGTAGGTGGTTTAGAATCCGGCTATTATGGTTACGTTTGTATGGGTTTTAATTAAACTCCGGGACATGTCCAGATTTAATTTTATTATGAATGTTTGTAATAGTTTAACCACGTGCTGGAAGCCGTGTAGGATTAGATTAAATCTGTAGTAGGATTTTTTCTATGTAATTTCGATTATTTAATTTTCCTAGAATGCCTTGTAGTAGGAAAATTGTTTTTTATGTAATCGAAGGCGTTATGGTGGACGACCTGGATTCGTGGGTTTTGGGTTATCATAAATTTGAAGAAACCCAGGAAAACCCAGAACGAATTGCAAGAAGACCAAATAGAGTGGGAAAAAGCGAAGGAGGAGTTGGCGGCAGGAGGCGACGCCGGCAACGATTGCCGGCAGCAAAATCGCCGGCCGGCAAGCGAAAAACGCAGCAGCAGGCAGCAACAGCGCGCAGCAGTCGCTGCACGCAGCAGCTGCTGGGCACGGGCCGCGCGCAGTGGCCGCGCGCGTTGGGCCGCGCGCAGTGACCGCGTGCGCAGGGGCCGCGCGCGCGGGCAGCGCGGCCCTCGGGCCGCGCTGCGGCCCGAGCGGCCCGTTCGGGCTGTTTGGGCTGTTTTTTGCCCATTTTTCCTCCAGTTTTCGTTTTTTGAAGTTCAAGACTCTCTCCATCGAGTGACGTGATGGGACACGAGATCAAGGCAAAGGATGGAAGCAATTAAAACCATAATAGTCGGGAAATTTATTTTTCGTATTTATTTCCCGTATTTATCGTTTTAATTTTTATGCTTTATTTTTATGTTGTATATTAGATGCATGAATTAAAGCATGTCTGGTTTTATGGTTGCATATAACTTAGGTTAATTAATTGCATGTTAAAACCGGAAAAACCCTCATTTTGGAAATCTAAGTGGGAGCGGGTTGTGTTATATCCCCATGGCCACCATTACGGGTTCATATGCGATGTGGGTGGGCTTGCGCGTTGGCATTAGGGCCTTCCTCCATTCGGATGAGTCCAGCCCCGAGATCGCTAGACTATGAGCTTCTGAGTAAGATGACTAGAGCGAGTTTAACTAGGAGAAATGCGACACCCTCTCCATCTGAGGCGCACTATCCTGAGGTAACAAAATCAGAAGTCACGTAATGGCATACACTTAGTGTACGATCTGTAGTATTCCTCCAGCGAGGTTACGCTGCTTAATTGTACGGCTGAAAGCACCGACTATTAGCTACATTGATCAAAAGATCGTTGGTCAGATGGTGTAGTTAATGAACTTGGTTCTTCTCAAACGAATGTGGGTTAGCGTAAACGTCTACACTGCGTGGCTTGCGAGAATCCCGGTGGATGAGATGTTGGTGGATTAATATTATTGTTTTGAGGGAAATCAATAATTAATTGAATTTTCATGTTTTCGAAAATTCTAGCATATATAACTGAAACACTGTTTGTTTACTTTCCAGTTTAAATTGATATGGCATTCAATCCTTTAGCTGCTATTTTGAAAAACAACAATTTAAATAGAACTAATAATGTCGATGGAAGTCGTAACTTGGACATTGTCCTTAGGGCTGAGAGCGCTCCTGTGAGAGATCGTGTCATTGACATGATTAGTAACATCAACAAGGTTGAGGTAGTAGGAGGCAAAATCGTTGGTGAAACCAAAGCCGATATTGTCCTCCAGAGCTTGCCTCAAAGCTATGAGCGGATTCGGTTGAACTACAACATAAGTAAGATGTTGTGGAGTTCATCCGAGCTCTTGGCAGAGTTGATGGTGGCTAAAAGTCTTCTTCAAGAGAAGAAGTGAGCTTTAGTCGCAGTCGAAGCTTTAGAATCTTCTTCTGAGCCTGAGGCTGGAAAGAAGAAGAGAAAGCTCGAGGGAGTAGCTAAAAAGGCACAAATTGTGCCTAAGACAGATATTGCAAAGAAGAAGTCGAAAGACAAGTGCTTCAAGTGCAATAAGACGGGACATTGGAAAGCAGATTGTCCAAAGCTTATAAGTACGATAAATTATGCCTTAATTACTGAGACATGTTTAGCGGCGATTCCCACAGATACTTGGTGTGTGGATTCAGGTGCCACTGACCATGTGTGTAATTCTTTGCAAGGGTTCCAAGTAACCCAGAAGCTTAGAGAAGGCGAATTGGATATCTACTTGGGCGACACTACAAGAGTGTCAGTAGAAGCAATAGGAGTAGTTAAGTTGAATTTTGAAAATTCTAGCTTGGAGTTAGTTAATTGTCTTTATGTACCGAGTTTTAGAAAGAACTTGATTTCGGTTTCTAAACTCTTGAAGAACGGGTATAAGTTTATTTTTTCTGATGACTGTGTTGTTATTAGAAGAAATGGAAAACTTATTTGTTCTGGTTCATTGGCGGACAATTTGTTTGTGGTTAACTCTAACTCCCCTGTTGCGCAAAACATAGAAATAGATAGCTCAGTATCTAACATTAATAAGAGGAAGAGACCTTCTGAAATGAATCAAACCTATCTTTGGCATCTAAGGCTAGGTCATATAAACCTTAGTAGGATTCAGAGGTTGGTCAATGATGGACCTTTGGGTTCATTAGATATTGACAGTTATGCAACCTGCGAATCTTGCTTGGAAGGTAAGATGACCAAGAGACCTTTTAAAACAAAAGGCTATAGAGCTAATGAAGTATTAGAGTTGATTCATTTTGACTTGTGTGGACCTATGACGGTCCAGGCACGAGGGGGATATGAGTATTTCGTGACGTTCACGGATGACTACTCTAGGTACGGATACATTTACCTAATGCGTCACAAGTCCGAATGTTTTGGCAAGTTCAAAGAGTTTCGGGCAGATGTGGAGAAGCATCATGGTAAGAGTATCATAACACTACGTTCAGATCGTGGTGGGGAGTACCTGTCCCATGAATTTTGAGATTACCTCACTGAGGTAGGAATTCAGTCTCAGTTGTCTGCACCTGGCACGCCACAGCAGAATGGTGTAGCAGAAATGAGGAACCGAACTCTTATGGAAATGGTTAGGTCCATGATGAGCTATAGTGATTTGCCAAGTTCGTTCTGGGGATATGCTTTGGAAACGGCAATGTATATTCTCAATCTTGTACCATCTAAAACCGTGCCTTCAACCCCAGTAGAGTTGTGGAACGGGCGGAAGCCCAGTCTAAGACATCTCAGAATTTGGGGCTGCCCAGCACATGTGCTTAAGGCAGATACGGCTAAGCTAGATGCAAGAACATAATTAATGCTGTTTGTAGGATATCCTAGGGGAACGAAAGGTGGTCTATTCTATAGTCCTAAAGATCAGAAGGTGGTGGTAAGTACCAACGCTAGATTTTTAGAAGAGGACTATGTCTTAGACCACAAGCCCAAGAGTAAGATAGTACTAGAAGAGCTTAGACGACAAACTACTAATCCTGATGCACCAGCGCAAGTAGATACACCACACACTGCAGATGAGATCACAGATAATGCGCCTACACAGGCGGTGCCTCGTCATAGTGGGAGGGTTGTGAGACAGCCAGATAAGTTCATTGGCATGGGAGAGGCTTCAGACCTGGTCCCAGGTGTGCCTGAACCTGACCCAGTTAACTATAATGAGGCGCTTCGAGATAAAGATGCAGAATCTTGGCGTAAGGCAATGATATCTGAGATGGGGTCAATGGACCACAATCAAGTCTGGGAGCTTGTGGACCTGCCAGATGGGTTTAAGCCCATTGGATGCAAGTGGGTCTACAAACGTAAGAGAGGATCTGACGGGAAGGTGGAAACCTTTAAAGCTAGGCTGATGACGAAGGGGTAAACTCAGAAAGAGGGAATCGATTATGAGGAAGCCTTCTCCCCGGTAGCCATGCTTAAGTCGATCCGGATTCTCTTGGCCATAGCTGCTCATATGGATTATGAGATTTGGCAGATGGATGTCAAGACAGCTTTCCTGAACGGAAGTCTTGAGGAAACCATCTTTATGCAGCAACCAGAGGGATTCATTGAAAAAGGCCAAGAGCATAAGTTTTGCAGGCTTAAGAGGTCTATTTATGGACTTAAGCAGACATCCAGATCTTGGAATATCCGGTTTGATGAGGTAATCCAGTCCTTTGGATTTACTCAGTGTCCGGATGAGCAATGTGTATATCGCAGACGTGATGGAAACTCAGTGGTGTTTCTTGTGCTTTACGTAGATGACATTCTATTGATTGGCAATAACAAGAAAGTGTTATCAGACGTAAAGGCATGGCTGTCCAAGCAATTTGATATGAAGGACTTAGGGGAAGCGGGACATATCCTTGGGATCAAGATTATTCGAGATCGTAGGAAACGTTCGCTAACGCTCTCCCAAGCTTCATACATAGACACGATTCTGGCCCGTTTTAACATGCAGAACTCCAAGAAAGGTTTTCTACCTTTCAGGCATGGAGTGTTTCTATCTAAGGAACAGTATCCTGAGACTGTTGAGGAAATAGAGACCATGAAGACAGTTCCATATGCTTCGGCAGTAGGAAGTCTCATGTATGCCATGTTGTGTACGAGGCCTGATATCTGTTATGTCGTTGGCATGGTGAGCAGATATCAGAGTAACCCCGGGAGAGCTCACTGGGAGGCAGTAAAATGCATTCTCAAGTATTTGCGTAGAACGAGGGACCAAGTTCTGGTCTATCAGGCGTCTGAGCTGGTACCCCGAGGTTACACAGATTCAGATTTCCAAGGCGACAGGGACAAGAGCAAGTCTACCTCAGGGTATGTGTTTACTCTAGGAGGTGGAGCCATAGTTTGGCGGAGTGTCAAGCAGAAATGCATGGCGGACTCTACCATGGAGGCTGAGTACGTTGCCGCATCAGAGGCAGTGAAATAAGCAGTATGGCTCAAGAACTTCCTAGTGGACTTAGATGTGATTCCTGGTTTGCCGAAGTCTATCACGGTTTAATGTGATAACAACGGTGCAGTTGCAAACTCGAAGGAACCATGAGCCCACAAGGCGAGTAAACATATACAGCGCAAGTACCACCTGATACGAGACATCGCAAAGAGGGTAGACGTGGTCGTGGCTAATATAGCATCAGAGGATAACCTTGCAGATCCATTCACGAAAACATTGACTTCAAAAGTCTTTGAGGCTCACTTGAAGGGCATGGGGATCAGATGCTTAGGAGAGCCTTGACAGTTTTTCTAGATAGATAGCAGCAGATTGGGTAGGATTGTATGTAGTTGTATACTTAAAGCACAGCTTAAGTATTAGTGGGAGATTGTTGGAGTAGAATACATAAGCTATGCTTGTATTGTACAGTTTCCCAGTTTAATATATCGATTTGTGTTTCAATCATATATTGTTGTGCATTAATAGTCCATTTATATTATGTAAGTAGATGATGAGGTGTCTGGTGCGACACAGTAGATTTCATCATTGGTTGAAAGACATAATATATAAATGAGGTTCGTAACCGAGACAGCTTTGGACAAACTGTCAGTCTAGGTTATTATGTGATTCAGATAATTAGTTTGTCTAAACTAATTGAATCATATAGATATGCCCGGGGTATATTGAACTTGACTCTTAGGAATGATTTGTCTTGTACTGATTTAATAGACAAATCGATCCTTGTATTCTATCTCTAAATCCCTAGACTCGAGTGGGCATGAGGATTAGACATAGTGTACTTTGATCTGCCAATGGGTGAGGTCAAATGTGGCCAATAGTCTCGGTGGGTTGGGTGCGCGTGTTTAGTTACTTGGTGTGCTGCTGCTTGTCGAAAGGAAACCATGTACCGGTGCGTCCGGGGTGATGGTGCTCCCGAGATGAACTCAAAATGTTTATTATACTAAACCCGGCCGGTGGACTTATGTCCGGTATAGTAAAAAGGTCGAGTGGTACTAGTCTCGGAATATTAAGAAGTTGAAGAATTAATTTATCAGTAAATTAATGAATTAACGAGCACTATATCTTTGATGTGGGGAGATTATGAATATAATTTAATTAAGTTGTTCCGGAAGCAATTCTGGTGTAGGTTGGTAGTGCCGTAATTAATCCGTTAGTGGTACGATTAATTATGTACTGGGTTAATGACAAAGGTAGATTTAATTAATTGGGAAATTAATTAATCCTTGTGTCAGTTGGTTGTGAATCATCCCAGGAACTGGTTTGGGATAAGTGAATCCCTGTGTCAGTTGGGAGTGATTCATCCCAGGAACTGGATTGGGATAAGTGAATCCCTGTGACAGTTGGGAGTGTATCAGTCCAGGAACAGGATTGAAGAAAACAGAATCTGTATCAGTCCAGGAACAGGATTGAAGGAAAACAGAAACCCAGTAGGAAGATCAATCCTAAACCAACTTGGAGTCTCTCTTGTAACTCTATAAATAGACAAGGGATCAGTCATTCAGATTAACACAATAACATAATTAATCCACAGGATTTCTAGAGAGAGAAAATTCTAGAGAGAGAAAACGTTTCTCTCTCCAAGTCGAATTTTCAAGAAAGTGTGCAGCTGGTTTTTGGGTTTCTAGTGGCTAAAATTTTGGCCTTGGTCTATACCAGCTGCGCGTAGCTTTCTCTCTCTACGGGCGGTGCGTTTATAGTACGTGCCAGGTGCTGCGGGGCTAGAGTTTTCTAGCAGGTGGATTGTGGTGAGTAGCTGATCAATTGACTTCTAGTTCGTTGCCCACACAACGTGAAGTCATAGTCTTGAGGCATACAAGAGAATCACCAAGTGCATGCTTCAAAGGTACTTTTCTAAGATTCCGCTTTAATAGAAATTTTTGTTGCGTGATAAATCAAGCAAGTGCAAACCCAGATCCTACCAAAATCTTTCACCCCCTTCCTCTTTTTCTTTTTTTTTTTTTTTTTTGTCTCTGATATTGGGACTGCTTCTATTAAAACTTTTTTTTTTCCGCTGGATGGGTCTTGTGCTGCACAATCTAAGCATGTCTTTGATGTTGTTCTCTTAATTTTGATTTCTAATGAAGTGGGAATTTAGTTTCACCTTATTTTTTTGGCATAGCTATTCCATCAGCCACTGAAAATGGTCCTTCAATCTGTAATCTAAGCTCCACTCTAGCTCCTTTCCCTATAGTTATCTGTTGGAATTTGGAGGCCAATAACACTAGGAGTCAAGACAGAAGAATTTAACTTGGCATATGTAGTTGAATTGTTTTACTCTTGACAGTTTGTGCTTCTTCTTTTGTATGCTGTTGCATCAGGCAACTAAGAGGCACTTGACTCAAAGGATTGAAAACTTGGATGGCAAACTGGATGAGCAAGTGGAGATGTCAAAATTAATAAGAGCTGATGTAAAATACTTTTCTTTTGAAATCATTTACTTAACTGTTGTCAAAACTTTATATACTTAACTGTTTGCAGTTCTCTACTGCCTGAAACCGAACTTAACATGGCTTATGTAAATTACTGTGAACCAGGTTACTGATGTGCGTGGTGATCTTTCACTGATTAATAGTGATTTGGATGAATTGCAAAGGATGGTTTCTGGTTTGGTAGGTTTATTTTTATAAATTCACTTGTCTTTAATTACTTGAGATAAAAATGTTAGTACTGTGATTCATCATACTTTGATCTTGGAAAAACAAGTAAGTGCTATTTGGTCTGATAAATAACTATTAATTGCAGTGAATTAAAGCCATACTAGACAACATGAGTAAAGTCAGCACACAACATATTAACTGTCTAGATTTTGTAGTTTGAAAATTGTAGATTCAGGGGAAAAAACCTTTAGTGATTGAAGTACCGTTTGCAAATCCCTCAACCTTTTGCTACTCTTTCGAAGGCTTTAAGTAATTGAGTTATTAGAAAGAGAAAAAGGGAAAGAAAAAAATTCGTTGGCTCAAAAATTGATACTATTCCTCTCATCTTCCCTTTGCCGCATTATATTGTGATTTTAGAAAGATAAATGGCAAAATATTGGCTACTGCATGTGTTATTACATCTTTCATTGAGATTGCTTTTCCAGTTTATACCTGTGTAATCATTTATGTTTCGTTTGTGATTGTAGGATGGCAAACTTCTTTCACTGGAGGCTAAGCAGGTGAATCAAATTAGAATCTCCTTTCATCTCACATTGATGCCAAATGTTATTAATAGAGGACCAAGAAGAAAATTTGATTTTCAGCTTTTGTAGTATACCAGTAGAACTGTGATTGTAAGTTTGGTTTATCCTGATGGCTGATATTTCTTTTATATCCTTGTTAATGTTCCAGGAGCTTGCAAATACTGGCGTTTTGTACTTGTGCAACTTTGTCAATGGAAAGCGGGGAAAGATGCCCGAAAAGCTCCAGGTTTGCACCACAGTCTTCCTCTTAATTTCTAATTTTCTGCCTGGGTTACCATTTGAAATTGTTATCCACTTATCACTTAGGTAATCCGGTTATCAGTCATGCCCGTCTTTAAGAATTGAAAGTTTTATATGCTTTATTTAAGTAATTTGCTTAAAAATTTTTCAGGAGCAACTCAAAATTGTTGGCAACTCAGTTCCCAGTCTCATGGTAGATATTCCATCTTTTCCACCTCACTTTCTTGATGATGCTCATATCTGAACAGAGCTTGTGGATAGTCGTTTTACAAAGCTACTGTTAACATAATGATTAATGGGTTGATGTCCTTAAGAGAGCTAATTATGCAATTCCTTCTATTTCCATAAGAACTTTGTCAAAGCTTTATTTTCTTTTAGCATAATAAACAATATATTAGTAGATCCCTTGTCTAAGATTGTTGTTTAGAGTAAGTTTCAAATTTCTTCTGAATTTATTTTCTGCAAAAGTTAAAATATATTTTTATCCAAACAATTTTATACTTGTTCATATCAAAACCTCAGCCAAGCCAATTCACCATTTTCGTTTGCAGTATGCATCTTTTTCATTTTTGTAGTGTCAGTGATAGTGTTGAAAGATTTTTCAGGGAATACCATCCCACCACATGCCGATCTCATGTGCTGATTCGTAGAACTAGCAAAGTTCGATATTTCATTGTAAAAATTTCATCTACTATTATTTCTTAAGTGAATAGTGACGAATATGGTTGTTTGTACAAGGACAAGTTCTGACATCTATTTTTACAAAATTTTACTAGGTATTTCTGAGGAAATGGCAATTCTTGGTCTTTTTCCTTTCAGTAGAAGGCAATACTTGTTAAGTTATTGCTATGTGAATAGAAGTACCACCTTCACCTTTTCAAATAGCAAAAATATCTCTATTTTATGTCTTAGAATGATGCAATAATACGTTATAGAAAGCTAATCAACCTACAAAAAAAATGAGCTGTATCAAAGTACGAATCATATTTTCTGGATTTAGAGAATGATTATTCATTTTGTTTCCTGTTCTAACTAAATTAATTAGAATTTCTGTGTTCTACTATTTGTCTTCTTGTGTAATTTTGCAATACAGTTAATGGGATGCTTTCCTATTTTGTTAAGTAAAGTGAACATGACTTTTTATTTCAATCTTTATTGCTCAACATAATTGTCAAAGGTTCTTATGGTTTCACTATCAGCCATAGGATAATTTGTTAGGTTTTATGTGAAGCTAATCATACCTCCTCGTTTATTATATCAATTTGCTTTTATGTGAAGCTTATCATCCCTCATGATTTATAATATCAATGTGGTTTTTCTAATTTATTTTCTGGTAAACTTTAACTTCTGCCCTGTATTGTAGTTAATGATAAATGTGCTTTCCCCTTTCTTGTTACTTGCCATCTTAAAGGAAATATGAGCATCCTTTGTATGTTTCAAATCTCAGGATGGAGCAGCAATGGCTATTCACATGCAACAATCAAACCATCCTACCCAATGGGTGACAGAGCAAGCTCCCAAGCCAATAACTATTCTTTGATTATTTATTAAACATTTCAATGGGTGACATATCTCCTTTTGGTGTAGCCAAAATTTTTCATTGGGTTTCCCCCTTTTATTCTTTGATTGTTACCTAAATGTTAGGAGTACCAAGCACACCAGCCACAGTGGCTGTTAAGCCCACTGATGTGGTTACGCTAAAAGCCTCCCGAGCTCCAAGAGCTCCATCATCTAATAGCCCTGCTGTAAGTTCAAAGTCCAAGGATCTTCCAACACCTGTAGTTCCAGCTAAAGCTTTGCTCCTTAGTTTCTTTGATATTGCTTTAATGTGGTGTTTGGTAAATGGAGGTTCTTTCATGTTAACCTTGTGAAAATATGGGAATATTTAATCAGTTGTCTGTTGTTTACCTGCAGCTGAGGCATCTCAATCATATACCCTTCAATTTGAGTCCATTAGTCCGGGTTTCATGAATAGAATGTAGGTAAAAAGATTACAGTCAATTAGGAAAATATACCTATTTTTTTGTGATGTCCTTACTGTTTCTAAAGAAAGAATTGAGTCTGTTTGATTATGATGTAGATACCTCCAAAAAAGCTCAGCCCCACCAAGTTTGGATGAGCAGAAACGCGACCAGGTTTGTGAATATTTTGTCATTTTGCTCTCTATCATGAAGAAATGGTAGAGTTCTGCCTTCTTCCAGCAAAGAATGGCTTGCATGATTTACTTCTTCATATTCACGAAAAAACATATACTGGTTAATGTTGTATTCCTTCTACTGCGTTTTCCTTCTACCATGCTACAGTTTCTCTGCACTTTGGTTTTTGACCCTAAGTTGTTGCATCATATACGTCTCCACAAAATTCTTTGCATTACATTTGAGTGTTATATTGTTGTTTTGGAAATTAATTTAATATTTGGTTTGAGAAACATTCTAATCTCCACAATAGTGGTTCCGCAAGACATCTGTTTCAAGAACCGAACTTTTCTGTACAGGAATGTTTTAGAGACTGTAGTTACAAGATTTCTGAAACACTTATGTATCTTAGCTTAGTTTTTTAGTTATTTGATTGTATGGTTTCATTTTGCAAATGAGTCACACGATATGTTTTATTATTATTTTCAGAGAAAAACTAGCTGAAGGATACATGAGTAATTGTGATCTCGAGAAGCCCGTCGAGGCATTTAATCATCAATGTGGTAGCATTTGTAGAATATACAGGTAATACTGAGCTAACTTACTCTTAGAAGTTGCTTAGCATTTTTGTTTCTTTGCAAATGGTGCTTCAAATGGGTGTTTGATTCTAATTTTGTGGGTGGTATAGTGATTGGGGTAGTGAGTGTTTTGTCATTCTGATTCAAAGGCCACATAAACTTGCACCTTAGACCAACAGTCCATATTGGTTCGCATTTTATTTAAAATACTACCTACAAATCTTTTTTCATACTTTCTTAGATATGCTTCAGAAATATTATTTTTGAAGGTAATTATGTACCTGACTTGCTGTTTTCTTCTCCTTAGGAAAATTTTCAATTCAATCAGTACAAAGCCCAGAAAATCAGTACAACTGCTTTTGACTTATCAATTTCTCACAGAATTCATTGTCTTTAATTCTCTGGTTTTTATGTTTAACTTTTAAAATTCTTATCTTTAACATATTTACTACATAATTATTATCATTATTATCCATTATTCAAAACTTTCTGCTTTCCCACAACTATTCAGATTCCTTAGATATTAAAAGTAAAAAGTTACAAAAATTAATACCAATCAATACATGAAACTTTACACTAAACTATGCAGTAACTTACAATTGTACTATAAGTTACATCTATAAATAGTTATTGCTTAAAACAACTTGTTTGCATCTTCTTACTATCAATCAGTACTCAACAGAAAGAGAAGGTATTATCTCAATTTACACTTCTAATTCAAAAGTTTCTTTTTCATTCCTGATGCAACCACTCATATTCACACTTATACTTACTCGTCTCGTATAAATTTTTTAAACTTTCTGAATTTTATTCATGCTGTTCATTCTTATCCCATCCTGATTTTCCTTTAAGAGTTATTTTTTTCCTTCTCGTTTGTTATTTTGTTTAGTTTTATATAATAACTACACTTTTCTTTATACTTCTGACTTTTGTTCAATTATTAAATCTTTTTTCATATTATAGGATGGAAACAAAACCAATTGCTGAATTGAGAAACTCCGATCAACCATGGGAAGCAATTATCACAGTAGCAGAGAAAATGAACGTTTGCAAAGCTTATAAGACTCCAACCATATTCCAAAAATTTCTCTTCACTGATGAAAATGTAAGAAATCTCTACCTATTACTTTATAAAAACATAAAGTTTATGCAATTTTTATATAGGTACAATATAAAAACAGTTACATTATTGTGGCATTATCAGGGATCAAAGGTTCAGGGCATCATGTTCAACAATGCAATTAATCGAATGGGCCCCAAACTTCAACCATACAAGAAATACAAAATTAGCAATGCAGTGATAAAAGAAATTGAAGAGAGATTTAGGCCTCAAGGTTTAAAAATGCAGTGGATCATTGAATGCAGCACAGTTGTGGAGGAAATTAATGATGAGTTAGCGCTCATGCCAATAAATTATGTATTCACACCTTTTGAAGAGCTACCAAACTATGGTAACCAGAAAAAGGCACTTGTTGGTAAGTACTATTTTATCATTTTCCATTTTTCAAACTATAAAATATGTCTGTCATGCAAAAGTTTCAAACATTAATACAATGTCATTCAAAGCTAACTCTAAATACATTCTCCAGACATTGTTGGAATTATTGTTGAAGCATTCCCTTTGAGGCAGGTCATGACCAAAACTGGTTCTACTCAAGTACAAAAATTCATTCTATTGGATAACAAGTAAGTTTCTAAAATTTCTATTCAGTTTAATGTAAAAACAATATTATATTATGTTGTAAGTTAGACTATTATCTGTTAATTAAATATTTGGAGAGTAACAACCCATATTTTTAAATCTACGTTCATTTAACCAAAAACATTTCAAAAGAATATAGCTTCACATGCAGTTGCCATTAAGTATAAGCTAAATATGATTGGTAGATATTCTATATTTAATTTTTCTCTTGTTTCCTTCCACAAATCATCACAGATCAGATTTAGATGTAATTAATATACTACAAGGATGTGATTTGACTGACTACTTATGCAGTTCTAATTTACTAAGTATTTTGTTACACTTGAAGCTTGTAAGCATTCTGGTAATTAGTTTTCTCCTTAACTTTAATGACTATATCAACATTTGATACCGAATCTTCTTGTGAAATTGTGAAAGTATGACCTTTGAAAAACAGACGTAAAGACCTTTGATTCTTAATAATGAAATCTGGCATTAAGTTCCCCTTTTAGTGCTTTAATTTCTCTAGCTCAGTTTTTCGTCCCTTTTCCATTTATTGGGTTTGCAAAAAATGCATTGATTTGGCTGAATTCTTTCTTGAAAACTTATCTTCTATGTACAGTTTTTTTTGGATCATATACTGTGATCAGTTAAAGTGACCTTTCATTTATCCAACTTTATTTTCTAAAATTTCTAGCATAGTCTTATTAACTTATTTTTAAAATAAAGACAGTAAAAGAATCTAATTGAAATATTAATGTGTCTAATATCTGATGGAGATCATTCTGTCGTTTGGAATAACTGTTACTCCCTTCATGGTTAGCTTTGTAATTTTTTTCCCCTGCTTTTATTTGATAAGGATGACATGTTGATGACCAACCTATTTTCTGTAAATGTTTAGTGCCTGGAGTCTTGCATTTATTGTTTACATCCTTTTGTTGTAATATATATTGATGAAAATGACATGTTGATGACCAACCTATTCATTTTTTACTGAATTCATTGTTTACTGAAGAAAGGGTAAATTGAGTGAAGTAAACAAATCTGAATTTTTACTAATTCTACTTACATTACATGTGAGATTTTTACAGAATTTCTTCAAAAATAAACTTATGGATTACTACCTATGAATTTCTTATGAATTTCTTCAAAAATAAACTTATGAATTTCTTCAACCTATTTGATAAACTCTAAACAAACAAGAACAATGATTTCATTGTTCCTCTGTTTTTTTTATGGATTACTAAAACATTTATGCCTGATGATTAAATATGATATATAATTTTTTTAACATATATTTCAGAGAAAATGCTGTGACGTTGACATTGTGGGGAGACTACATTAACAATGAAGGAGCAGTTATACTGAAGGAACTTCGTAATCTTCCAGTGATTATTGGTCGTGGACTGCGTGTTGTCAAGTACAATGGTAATTTTACCTACCTATATTTTTTTTCCCCCAATTACCTGCACGGAAAAACTTTGAAAAAAAAACTATTATTATTTCTTGCAGGAATTGAATTGAGTACTTATTTTGACTGCTCACTAATGGTTGACCCGCCTCAACCTCAAGCTTTAGAAATGAAGAATTGGTTTGCTTCTCTTATACCATCAATAAAACTAATTGAAAACTATGTACTCTTATATTCATTTAATGCAACTTGCTATTTCTTTTCATAGGGCACGGCGAAACAGAAAAAAACTGCAAGATTGGAAGCAGCTGGCCAAGCAAACTTACAACTCCCACCCAACACTGAAATAACCCCTGTGGCATCCTTACTAACATCTCAAAGGGTATTTTACAAAGTTCACACTAATTGTATTACTTTAAATCATTATATTAATCACTTATATTTACATTCTGTTTAATAATTGCAGCTGAGTTTGGTTTGTGCATCAATCAGTTTTGACAACATTGTCCAATGTTACCATTATATGGCTTGTACAAACTATTTCTATTCAACTACAGCAAGCTATCACTATGATTTTACATGCAATGAATGTTTGACTAAACAAGTTGCTGAACCAAGGTGAGTATAATGATATTCAACAAATTTAGAACACTTATAAAAATACTTTATACATTTGTAATAACTTCTGTTTTCATTAAATTATAGGTGCAAGTTTGAAGTTTACCTGACAGATCATAGCGGGACAGTAATTGCTTCTGTTTTTGGAAGAACAGCAGAAGAACTTTTAGGATTATCTGCAAAAGAAGCAATGGAAGAAGGACATCAGGTTTGTGACACTATCTCTACTACATAGTTTAGCATTTATAATTACATCATACACAACTAACTTATTCTTTTTCAATCAATACGTAGTTGGATCTGAAGAAAATTCATGGTAGCTTACAGAACAAGTGTTATATCTGCCAAGTAAAAACAAGAAAGTCAAAAAATGGACCAAACGATCCAAAATATACCTTGGTTGGGTATAAAGAAGAAGAACAACCAACAGATTCTGTGAAATTGCTAACATATGATGTCGACCATAAATCAGACTTGGAGGCAAATGAATGTGGGGAAACTGCTGAGACAAACTTTCTACTTACAACCATTGAAAATTGTAAGTTACTATTCTAACATAGATAAATTTTACAATTCTATCTTTTAAGTTTCCAATTATTTAACAAAATATTTATTTTCATTACACTAGGTGAGGAGGACAAAAGCATTTCAACTGCTCAGAGATTCAAGAAAATTGATAATATTGAGCAGACGACATCAGATGAAGAGGACCACAACCCAAAAAGAAAAAGGGTTGTTTAATTATAACCTTCTTCTGAAGGTCACATGTTTCACTTGAAGAACTAAGTTTTTTTGGTTTTTTTCTTAGAAATTCATAATTCTGCACTACTTGCATTTGGTATTTATCCTGTTTGAAAGAGTTCACTTCCCTCTTAATGGTGGTTATTTATAAAGTTTTTCATTGCAGTTTTCTAGGATATGAATTGTCATAAAAATTCGAGTTCGTAATTTCTGTTTACTTTATTCAACAGAGTTGATGAATTTATATTGTTTTCAGAGTATTTTGCAGTTGTTTTGAGACCTTTATGTAAGAAGAAGTTTGCAAGATAAGCAGATTGTTTTGAGCCTGTTTCCTATCTAAAATCCTATATTACATTTTGGTCACTAAGCTGATAGGATTTTTAGTGCTTTTGGTAATCTCTTAATGTTGATATTATCTGAGGATTTTTCTGCTCAGTTTTTTTATTAGTTACTCTTTAATGATAAGATCAATGAATTTCTATGTTTTGGGACGAATAATACCCGTTGGATCGATTTTCTTAGTGTTTGTTGTCTTCTATGGGTCAAAAATGGGCCCATTGTGATTTTGGGATGGGTCGTATATTCTTTGAATATTGGGAGTTATTTATGAGCAAACAATGAATTGTTCCTTGTGAAAGATTTTGGTAGGATCTGGGTTTGCACTTACTCGATTTACCACGCAACAAAAAATTTCTATTAAAGCGGAATCTTAGAAAAGTACCTTTGAAGCGTGCACTTGGTGATTCTCTTGTATGCCTCAAGACTATGACTTCACGTTGTGTGGGCAACGAACTAGAAGTCAATTGATCAGCTACTCACCACAATCCACCTGCTAGAAAACTCTAGCCCCGCAGCACCTGGCACGTACTATAAACGCACCGCCCGCAGAGAGAGAAAGCTACGCGCAGCTGGTATAGACCAAGGCCAAAATTTCAGCCACTAGAAACCCAAAAACCAGCTGCACACTTTCTTGAAAATTCGACTTGGGGAGAGAAACATTTTCTCTCTCTAGAAATCCTGTGGATTAATTGTGTTATTGTTGTAATCTGAATGACTGATCCCTTGTCTATTTATAGAGTTACAAGAGAGACTCCATGTTGGTTTAGGATTGGTCTTCCTACTGGGTTTCTGATTTCCTTCAATCCTGTTTCTGGACTGATACAGATTCTGTTTCCTTCAATCCTGTTCCTGGACTGATACACTCCCAACTGTCACAGGGATTCACTTATCCCAATCCAGTTCCTGGGATGAATCACTCCCAACTGACACAGGGATTCACTTATCCCAAACCAGTTCCTGGGATGATTCACAACCAACTGACACAAGGATTAATTAATTTCTCAATTAATTAAATCTACCTTCGTCATTAACCCAGTACATAATTAATCGTACCACTAACGGATTAATTATGGCACTACCAACCTACACCAGAATTGCTTCCGGAATAACTTTATTAAATTATATTCATAATCTCCCCACATCAAAGATATAGTGCTCGTTAATTCATTAATTTACTGATAAATTAATTCATCAACTTCTTAATATTCTGAGACTAGTACCACTCGACCTTTTTACTATACCGGACATAAGTCCACCGGCTGGGTTTAGTATAATAAACATTTCGAGCTCATCTCGGGAGCACCATCACCCCGGACGCACCGGTACATGGTTTCCTTTCGACAAGCAGCAGCACACCAAGTAACTAAACACGCGCACCCAACCTACCGAGATTATTGGCCACAATTGACCTCACCCTTTGGCAGATCAAAGTACACTATGTCTAATCCTCATGCCCGCTCGAGTCTAGGGATTTAGAGATAGAATACAAGGATCGATTTGTCTATTAAATCAGTACAAGACAAATCATTCCTAAGAGTCAAGTTCAATATGCCCCGGGCATATCTATATGATTCAATTAGTTTAGACAAACTAATTATCTGAATCACATAATAACCTAAACCGACAGTTTGTCCAAAACTGTCTCGGTTACGAACCTCATTTATATATTATGTCTTTCAACCAATGATGAGATCTACTGTGTCGCACCAGACACCTCATCATCTACTTACATAATATAAATGGACGATTAATGCACAACCAGATATGACTGAAACACAAATTGATATATTAAACTGGGAAACTGTACAATACAAGCATAGCTTATGTATTCTACTCCAACAATCTCCCACTAATACTTAAGTTGTGCTTTAAGTATACAACTATATACAATCCTACCTAATCTGCTGCTATCTATCTAGAAAAACTGTCAAGGCTCTCCTAAGCATCTGATCCCCTTGCCCTTCACGTGAGCCTCAAAGACTTTAGAAGTCAATGTTTTCGTGAACGGATCTGCAAGGTTATCCTCTGATGCTATCTTAGCCATGACCACGTCTACCCTCTTTACGATGTCTTGTATCAGGTGGTACTCGCGTTGTATATGTTTACTCGCCTTGTGGACTCGTGGTTCCTTCGAGTTTGCTACTGCACCGTTGTTATCACAATAAACCGTGATAAACTTCTGCAAACCAGGAATCACATCTAAGTCCACTAGGAAGTTCTTGAGCCATACTGCTTCTTTCGCTGCCTCTGATGCGGCAACGTACTCAGCCTCCATGGTAGAGTCTGCCATGCATTTCTGCTTGACACTCTACCAAACTATGGTTCCACCTCCTAGAGTAAACATATACCCTGAGGTAGACTTGCTATTGTCCCTGTCGCTTTGGAAATCTGAATCTGTGTAACCTCGGGGTACCAGCTCAGGCGCCTGATAGACCAGAACTTGGTCCCTCGTTCTGCACAAATACCTGAGAATGCATTTTACTGCTTCCCAATGAGCTTTCCCGGGGTTACTCTGATATCTGCTCACCATGCCCACGGCATAACAGATATCAGGCCTCGTACACAACATGACATACATGAGACTTCCTACTGCCGAAGCATATGGAACTGTCTTCATGGTCTCTATCTCCTCAACAGTCTTAGGAGACTGTTCCTTAGATAGAAACACTCCATGCCTAAAAGGTAGAAAACCTTTCTTGGAGTTTTGCATATTAAAACGGGCCAGAATCGTGTCTATGTAAGAAGCTTGGGAGAGCGTTAACGAACGTTTCCTACGATCTCGAATAATCTTGATCCCAAGGATATGTCCCGCTTCCCCTAAGTCCTTCATATCAAATTGCTTGGACAGCCATGCCTTTACGTCTGATAACACTTTCTTGTTGTTGCTAATCAATAGAATATCATCTACGTAAAGCACAAGAAACACCACTGAGTTTCCATCACGTCTGCGATATACACATTGCTCATCCGGACACTGAGTAAATCCAAAGGACTGGATTACTTCATCAAACTGGATGTTCCAAGATCTGGATGCCTGCTTAAGTCCATAAATAGACCTCTTAAGCCTGCAAACCTTATGCTCTTGGCCTTTTTCAATGAATCCCTCTGGTTGCTGCATAAAGATGGTTTCCTCAAGACTTCCATTTAGGAAAGCTGTATTGACATCCATCTGCCAAATCTCATAATCCATATGAGCAGCTATGGCCAAGAGAATCCGGATTGACTTAAGCATGGCTACCGGGGAGAAGGTTTCCTCATAGTCGATTCCCTCTTTCTGAGTATACCCCTTCACCACCAGCCTAGCTTTAAAGGTTTCCACCTTTCCGTCAGGTCCTCTCTTACGTTTGTAGACCCACTTGCATCCAATGGGCTTAAACCCATCAGGCAGGTCCACAAGCTCCCAGACTTGATTGTGGTCCATTGACCCCATCTCGGATATCATTGCCTTACGCCAAGATTCTGCATCTTTATCTCGAAGCGCCTCATTATAGTTAACTGGGTCAGGTTCAGGCATACCTGGGACTAGGTCTGAAGCCTTTCCCATGCCAATGAACCTGTCTGGCTGTCTCACAACCCTCCCACTACGACGAGGCACCGCCTGTGTAGGCGCATCATCTGTGATCTCATGTGCAGTGTGTGGTGTATCTACTTGCGCTGGTGCATCAGGATTAGTAGTTTGTCGTCTAAGCTCTTCTAGTACTATCTTACTCTTGGGCTTGTGGTCTAAGACATAGTCCTCTTCTAAAATCTAGCGTTGGTACTTACCACCACCTTCTGATCTTCAGGACTATAGAATAGACCACCTTTCGTCCCTCTAGCATATCCTACAAACAGCATTAATTCTATTCTTGCATCTAACTTAGCCGTATCTGCCTTAAGCACATGTGTTGGGCGGCCCCAAATTCTGAGATGTCTTAGACTGGGCTTCCGCCCGTTCCACAACTCTACTGGGGTTGAAGGCACGGTTTTAGATGGTACAAGATTAAGAATATACATTGCCGTTTCCAAGGCATATCCCCAGAACGAACTTGGCAAATCACTATAGCTCATCAGGGACCTAATCATTTCCATAAGAGTTTGGTTCCTCCTTTCTGCTACACCATTCTGCTGTGGCGAGCCAGGTGCAGACAACTGAGACTGAATTCCTACCTCAATGAGGTAATCTCGAAATTCATGGGACAGGTACTCCCCACCACGATCTGAACGCAGTGTCTTGATACGCTTACCATGATGCTTCTCCACATCTGCCCGAAACTCTTTGAACTTGCCAAAACATTCGGACTTGTGGCGCATTAGGTAAATGTATCCGTACCAAGAGTAGTCATCCGTGAACGTCACAAAATACTCATATCCCCCTCGTGCCTAGACCGTCATAGGTCCACACAAGTCAGAATGAATCAACTCTAATACTTCTTTAGCTCTATAGCCTTTTGTTTTAAAAGGTCTCTTGGTCATCTTACCTTCCAAGCAAGATTCGTAGGTTGCATAACTGTCAATATCTAATGAACCCAAAGGTCCATCATTGACCAACCTCTGAATCCTACTAAGGTTTATATGACCTAGCCTTAGATGCCAAAGATAGGTTTGATTCATTTCAGAAGGTCTCTTCCTCTTATTAATGTTAGATACTGAGCTATCTATTTCTATGTTTTGCGCAACAGGGGAGTTAGAGTTAACCACAAACAAATTGTCCGCCAATGAACCAGAACAAATAAGTTTTCCATTTCTTCTAATAACAACACAGTCATCAGAAAAAATAAACTTATACCCGTTCTTCAAGAGTTTAGAAACCGAAATCAAGTTCTTTCTAAAACTCGGTACATAAAGACAATTAACTAACTCCAAGCTAGAATTTTCAAAATTCAACTTAACTACTCCTATTGCTTCTACTGACACTCTTGTAGTGTCGCCCAAGTAGATATCCAATTCGCCTTCTCTAAGCTTCTGGGTTACTTGGAACCCTTGCAAAGAATTACACACATGGTCAGTGGCACCTGAATCCACACACCAAGTATCTGTGGGAATCGCCGCTAAACATGTCTCAGTAATTAAGGCATAATTTATCATACTTATAAGCTTTGGACAATCTGCTTTCCAATGTCCCGTCTTATTGCACTTGAAGCACTTGTCTTTCGACTTCTTCTTTGCAATATCTGGCTTAGGCGCAATTTGTGCCTTTTTAGCTACTCCTCGAGCTTTCTCTTCTTCTTTCCAGCCTCAGGCTCAGAAGAAGATTCTAAAGCTTCGACTGCGACTAAAGCTCGTTTCTTCTCTTGAAGAAGACTTTTAGCCGCCATCAACTCTGCCAAGAGCTCAGATGAACTCCACAACATCTTACTTATGTTGTAGTTCAACCGAATCCGCTCATAGTTTTGAGCCGCCATCAACTCTGCTAAGAGCTCGGATGAACTCCACAACATCTTACTTATGTTGTAGTTCAACCGAATCCGCTCATAGCTTTGAGGCAAGCTCTGGAGGACAATATCGGCTTTGGTTTCACCAACGATTTCGCCTCCCACTACCTCAACCTTGTTGATGTTACTAATCATGTTAATGACACGATCTCTCACAGGAGCGCTCTCAGCCCTAAGGACAATGTCCAAGTTACGACTTCGATCGACATTATTAGTTCCAGTTAAATTGTTGTTTTTCAAAATAGCAGCTAAAGGATTGAATGCCATATCGATTTAAACTGGAAAGTAAACAAACAGTGTTTCAGTTATATATGCTAGAATTTTCAAAAAATATGAAAATTCAATTAATTATTGATTTCCCTCAAAACAATAATATTAATCCACCAACATCTCATCCACCGGGATTCTCGCAAGCCACGCAGTGTGGACGTTTACGCTAACCCACATTCGTTTGAGAAGAACCAAGTTCATTAACTACACTATCTGACCAACGATCTTTTGATCAATGTAGCTAATAGTCGGTGATTTTAGCCGTACAAGTAAGCAGCGTAACCTCGCGGGAGGAATACTGCAGATCATACACTAAGTGTGTGCCATTACGTGACTTCTGAGTTTGTTACCTCAGGATAGTGCGCCTCAGATGGAGAGGGTGTCGCATTTCTCCTAGTTAAACTCGCTCTAGTCATCTTACTCAGAAGCTCATAGTCCAGCGATCTCAGGGTTGGACTCATCCGAATGGAGGAAGGCCCTAATGCCAACGCGCAAGCCCACCCACATCGCGTATGAACCCGTAATGGTGGCCATGGGGATATAACACAACCCGCTCCCACTTAGATTTCCTAATTGAGGGTTTTTTCGGTTTTAACATGCAATTAACTAACCTAAGTTATGTGCAACCATAAAACCAGACATGCTTTAATTCATGCATCTAAAATACAGCATAAAAATAAAGCATAAAAATTAAAACAAGAAATACGGGAAATAAATTCGAAAAAATAAATTCCCCGACTATTATGGTTTTAATTGCTTCCATCATTTGCCTTGATCTCGTATCCCGCCACGTCACTCGATGGAGAGAGTCTTGAACTTCAAAAAACAAAAACTGGAGGAAAACAGGCCAAAAATAGCCCGAACAGCCCGAACGGGCCGCCCGGGCCGCAGCCGCGCTGCCCGCGCGCGGCCCAGAGTCGCGGCAACTGCGCGCGCGGCAACTGCACGCGCAGCGCCTGCGCGCGCGGCCCGCGCCCGGTAGCAGCGCGCAGCAGCTGCTGCGTGCAGCGACTGCTACGCGCTGCTGCTACCTGCTGCTGCCTTTTTGGCCTGCCGACCGGCGATTTTGCTGCCGGCAAACGTTGCCGGCGTCGCCTCCTGCCGCCAACTCCTCCTTCGCTTTTTTCCACATTATTTGGTCTTCTTGCAATTCGTTCTGGATTTTCCTGGGTTTCTTCAAATTCATGATAACCCAAAACCCACGAATCCAAGTCGCCCACCATAACGCCTTCGATTACATAAAAAATAATTTTCCTACTACAAGGCATTCTAGGAAAATTAAATAATCGAAATTACATAGAATAAATCCTACTACAGATTTAATCTAATCCTACACGGCTTCCAGCACGTGGTTATACTATTACAAACATTCATAATAAAATTAAATCCGGACATGTCCCGGAGTTTAATTAAAAACCATACAAACGTAACCATAATAGTCGGGATTCTAAACCACCTGCAAATAAAACCATGTAATAAATCGAACAAGCACAGAACCCCCTAAACCAGGCTCTGATACCAATTGAAAGATTTTGGTAGGATCTGGGTTTGCACTTGCTCGATTTACCACGCAACAAAAAATTTCTATTAAAGTGGAATCTTAGAAAAGTACCTTTGAAGCGTGCACTTGGTGATTCTCTTGTATGCCTCAAGACTATGACTTCACGTTGTGTGGGCAACGAACTAGAAGTCAATTGATCAGCTACTCACCACAATCCACCTGCTAGAAAACTCTAGCCCCGCAGCACCTAGCACGTACTATAAACGCACCGCCCGCAGAGAGAGAAAGCTACGCGCAGCTGGTATAGACCAAGGCCAAAATTTCAGCCACTAGAAACCCAAAAACCAGCTGCACACTTTCTTGAAAATTCGACTTGGAGAGAGAAACGTTTTCTCTCTCTAGAATTTTCTCTCTCTAGAAATCCTGTGGATTAATTGTGTTATATTTTTAATCTGAATGACTGATCCCTTGTCTATTTATAGAGTTACAAGAGAGACTCCAAGTTGGTTTAGGTTTGGTCTTCCTACTGGGTTTATGTTTTCCTTCAATCCTGTTTCTGGACTGATACAGATTCTGTTTCCTTCAATCCTGTTCCTGGACTGATACACTCCCAACTGTCACAGGGATTCACTTATCCCAATCCAGTTCCTGGGATGAATCACTCCCAACTGACACAGGGATTCACTTATCCCAAACCAGTTCTTGGGATGATTCACAACCAACTGACACGAGGATTAATTAATTTCTAAATTAATTAAATCTACCTTTGTCATTAACCCAGTACATAATTAATCGTACCACTAACGGATTAATTATAGTACTACCACCCTACACCAAAATTGCTTCCGGAACAACTTAATTAAATTATATTCATAATCTCCCCACATCAAAGATATAGTGCTCGTTAATTCATTAATTTACTGATAAATTAATTCATCAACTTCTTAATATTCCGAGACTAGTACCACTCGACCTTTTTACTATACCGGACATAAGTCCACCGGCCGGGTTTAGTATAATAAACATTTCGAGCTCATCTTGGGAGCACCATCACCCTGGACGCACCGGTACATGGTTTCCTTTCGACAAGCAGCAGCACACCAAGTAACTAAACACGCGCACTACCGAGATTATTGGCCACATTTGACCTCACCCATTGGCAGATCAAAGTACACTATGTCTAATCCTCATGCCCACTCGAGTCTAGGGATTTAGAGATAGAATACAAGGATCGATTGGTCTATTAAATCAGTACAAGACAAATCATTCCTAAGAGTCAAGTTCAATATGCCCCGGGCATATCTATATGATTCAATTAGTTTAGACAAACTAATTATCTAAATCACATAATAACCTAAACCGACAGTTTGTCCAAAGCTGTCTCGGTTACGAACCTCATTTATATATTATGTCTTTCAACCAATGATGAGATCTACTGTGTCGCACCAGACACCTCATCATCTACTTACATAATATAAATGGACGATTAATGCACAACCAGATATGACTGAAACACAAATCGATATATTAAACTGGGAAACTGTACAATACAAGCATAGCTTATGTATTCTACTCTAACAACCAGTTCCTGGGATGATTCACAACCAACTGACACAAGGATTAATTAATTTCTTAATTAATTAAATCTACCTTTGTCATTAGCCCAGTACATAATTAATCGTACCACTAACGGATTAATTATGGCACTACCACCCTACACCAGAATTGCTTCCGGAACAACTTAATTAAATTATATTCATAATCTCCCCACATCAAAGATATAGTGCTCGTTAATTCATTAATTTACTGATAAATTAATTCATCAACTTCTTTAATTCCGAGACTAGTACCACTCGACCTTTTTACTATACCGGACATAAGTCCACCGGCCGGGTTTAGTATAATAAACATTTCGAGCTCATCTCGGGAGCACCATCACCCCGGACTCACCGGTACATGGTTTCCTTTCGACAAGCAGCAGCACACCAAGTAACTAAACACGCGCACCCAACCTACCGAGATTATTGGCCACAATTGACCTCACCCTTTGGCAGATCAAAGTACACTATGTCTAATCCTCATGCCCGCTCGAGTCTAGGGATTTAGAGATAGAATACAAGGATCGATTTGTCTATTAAATCAGTACAAGACAAATCATTCCTAAGAGTCAAGTTCAATATGCCCCGGGCATATCTATATGATTCAATTAGTTTAGACAAACTAATTATCTGAATCACATAATAACCTAGACCGACAGTTTGTCCAAAGCTGTCTCGGTTACGAACCTCATTTATATATTATGTCTTTCAACCAATGATGAGATCTACTGTGTCGCACCAGACACCTCATCATCTACTTACATAATATAAATGGACAATTAATGCACAACAAGATATGACTGAAACACAAATCGATATATTAAACTGGGAAACTGTACAATACAAGCATAGCTTATGTATTCTACTCCAACAAGTGGGTCTACAAACGCAAGAGAGGACCTGACGGAAATGTTGAAATAGTAAATAGTTTTAACTTAATATATTAATGAATAAAACAACACTAAATAGTGTCTTTATAGTTATAAATTTTTAATTACACTTAGTGTGTTAATTAAAATTATATTATGACACTTATTTCTAATGTGATAACAGAATTCTACTTGATGACATATTAAAATAGTTTTTTTTAAGCAACATATAAAAATAGTTAGATATAAATAAGTCAAAATTTAATATGATAATAGATACTATTTGATACATTTATATTTTAGGATTCGTATACTGTATACCTATAGGAGTAAAATTCATAATACTCCTACTGTAGTGCGCGGCGAAACCCAGTCGCACCTCAACACGTGTGAACATGCGTCTAAATTAAACAAAATATATTTTCTCTCGGTCTGAAACCATAAAACCCAAAACCCTTCTTCTTCGGGCTTTTGAAACCGTTCTGCATCCCCTCGATCTTTATCCCCCCTATTCCATTGCCAAGATCATATCACCATGATATCCATTTTTAAAATCGATCATTCAACAAACAAAAACATTTAGAAATCACTCATGTTCTTTCGCTCAAATCGGTTCAGAAACCACCATCACCATCATCCGATGAAATTAACTTGAAACACTGTAAAAGCTCTCCAAATCAGAAGAAAAACTTATTGTTCAACTCAGATAACACTCTTCGACTTCATAATATCATCAATTTGCTGCTTTGACATTTTGCTGCTAGAACATTTGTAAGAAATTTCAATTACTTTGTAAATCAACATTTGTATTTTGTTTATATGAACTTCTATGTTACTTGATTGGAAATCGATTATCGGATTTTCATTTTTTACAAATTCGCAACTATATTTTCATTTTTTTTGTGGTGTAAAACCTTCAATTCAATTTTATAACAGTTTTAGATGTATGATATGATTTCTTTTATATTAGTGATATGATATCTATAGTCCGTTAATCTGATGTCTAATATCTTGTGATATGATGTCTATAGAATGCATAATTTGATCCCCCTATTAAGTATGTTTTAGTTGTATGATATAGTCTTTTTTATATTTGTCATATGATATCTATTGTCGTTGATCTGATGTCTACTGTCTTGCGATATGAAGTGTATATAGTGCATGATTTGATCCCCCTATTAAAAATATTTTAGTTCTATGATATGATTTCTTTAATGTTAGTGATATAATATCTATTGTCCGTTGATCTGATGTCTACTGTCTTGTAATATGATGTCTATATAATACTTGATTTTATACCCTGTTAAGAATATTTTAGTTGTATGATATGAATTCTTTTATGTTGTGATATGATATATATTGTCCGCTGATATGATCTCTACTGTATTGTGATATGATTTCAACATATTTTTGCTAACATTCTTTTACTGATATATTACATAAAACAATATAAACGTAATGGCTGATAATAGCAAGGCGATCATTGTAAGACCGGATGACATTTTAGATTTTGAAGCACCACCAAGCAATCCCAAAGTGTCAATGTTACAACATACAAACGTAAGTTGGTGAAAAAGGAAAACAACAAGAAGTACAACCATCCCAAAGTGAGCCAAATAAAAAGATGAAAGTAGCTGTAAAGAGGAAGACAAATGAACAAATTCTTCAACAATTGCGCAAGGATGTGCAGAAGAAACCAGAACATGGACTACCCAAAAAAAAGCATGAAAAGAAAAGGGGGAATGTGGTTGTCCACATTGAAGAACTAAAGAACAAAGAAAAGAAGAAGCAATTAGTCAGAAAAGAGAATTTAGAGGAGGATGATAATTATGATGATGATGATGAGATGACAAAAAGATTCAATTATAGTACATCTCCAAAAGGAATAAGCAAAGTCATTTCTAAATTGTCATAAAGACAAGCAGATGCTCTGAGGGACATAGGATTTGATAGCATCTTGGATATCAATTACATCAAGCTCCCTAACAAATTGGGATACTACCTCATTAGCAAATTCAACGGTCTGAAGTTGAGACTAGAGCTATCGGATAAGACAATGATACCAATTGCTAAAAAAGATGTCTAATTGGTTCTCGGCTTTCCAAGATGTCCAAATGAGGTTCAAGAGTATACACCTGCAGAGACATATAGCGAACATTATGCTTATAATGTTTAACGCTACTATCAAAGATATGATAAACCATCTACTGAAAGACCAAACATCAAGAAAGTTAAGCAATACATCCTCAAAAATAGAGACTACCATGACATCAACTTCATGTAGGATTTCCTTATTTACCTCACCAGTTCATTTTTGTACAGTCATGGCAGAGATAATATTAGATATCGTCTCCTTAAATCCCTTAACAACATTGAGGAGATAAGGCAGCTAAACTGGTATAGCTACACCTCAAAGCATTGGTGGAATGCTAGGAAAAATATTTTTGCAATGATGGCATAACAGCATCATCTTATCTTGGACCACTGACTGTTTTGATGGTAAGTCATATTCCTCATTTGTATTTTGATATGACATGTTATATATGTTGATATAATATGTTATATGTGTTGATATGATATGTTATGTATGTTGATATGATATGTAACATGATATAAAATGTTATGCATATTCGTCCTTCATATCTTGATATAATATGTTATCTGTGTTGATATGATATCTTATATATTGTGATATGATTTCTATTGTCCACTGATATGATCTCTTGTATATGCTGATATGATATATTCTGTCCTCTGATATCTACTCCATGTTATTTTTGTAACTCACATCTAACATATATTTTTTAGTTATTCTATATTGATAGGTTTGTGTATGGAATTAAAAAAGACATTCCAAGAAGCCTACCAATTTTCATAAATTGGAGTGAGAAGAAACTCTTTGAAAAAGCAAAACTTTAACAAAAAAAGGGGAGAATATGGACAAGGCTGGATAAGAGAAAAAGCTACAGCCGAGGTGCATGTGAAAATTCCAGAACATGCACATGCTTCCGAAAAGTCCAGCGGATCAAAAGAAATCAAAATCAATTGAAGGTCCAACCACATCACACAATAAGGTATGCCTAATATGTTTTATATGAACTGTACTTTCAATTGATATGAAATGTTGTTACATATGATATAATATGACACAAACTAAATATAACACATTTCTTCTGAAATGACTAAAACAGTGGTTAATTTGGCAAAGTCCATGATGACTTTCATCAAAGCATGGCACAATGTTGGGGCAATAAACAATCCAGAGGGTATTATCCGTGACTTGAGGGAAAAAATGCAACTCAGGGGTAACAGAACGAGGGTCAATCCTCAAAATCCCCAATAGAAGAGAATGAACCAACGCCATCACAAGATGCGAGGATCTATGCAGCATGTATAGAAATTGTGGATCAATTACAGGATGTATATAACATAATAAAGAACTCATCCATCCCAGTAGACGATATACCGTCACACAAACTCCTTTCATCCTCAGATGTCGAGCATCCAAAACTTGTCTGACAAGATGAAGAGAATAAAACTGACTGTGGTATTCATACAATGAGACACATGGAGCTCTACAAAGGACAAACAACTGAGACTTGGGATCTAGAACTCACAAGAGAAGCAAGGAAAAAAAGCAAGGAAAACACATCTCTCAAAAAAGCTCTAGAAATTCGTAGGGTCAAGTATACTTATACTATAATGACATCTCAATCAAATTCTATCCAAAGTGAGCTCAAAGAAAAAATTGAGAATTTATATAGTACAAAAGTGTAAAAGATACTTGACTATTTAGATTGTACTTGACAATGTTTGAAATCTATGAAATTTATATTAGTCTTTTGTTCCAAATTTCTCAATTGTCTATTTTTTAATTTTCATACGTTAATTCTAAATGATATGAAAGTTATTATCTATATCATCATTTCTGATTCATATGAATATAAAAACTCATTGATACAAAAATAGTGACAACTTCTGCTACTTTAGATGAAATATAACCTGATATGATATGTTATGAGAGTTGATATGATATCTTATGAATCGTGATATGATGTCTTCTAGTCATTTATATGATACCAAATAGTGTTATTATCAAGTCAAAAAATTATTCATATCAAGTCATGTATCAACCAAGTAAAAGAAATCATATCAACTAACTAAAGAAATCATATCACCTACAACTTCTCCCACAACAAGAAGTCATTTAATGTTTTGTATCAACTAACTAAAAGAATTCATATCAACTAACTAAAGAAATCATATCAACTACAACTTTTCCACCACAGGGTTGACAAAATTACCATCAACAACTCCACAACTTTCAATCCCCATTGATGCGACTCGTTTTCTAGTACGCAATGCAGATGCTACTACCTTCTTCTTCTTTCCTCTCGCTTTATTGCACATTTTTTCCACAACACTTTCTGGCCGAATGTTTCTAACACCTTTTTCTCTTCTTCTCTTGGGATCTCTAATTTCAACAATATTAGATACTTCTTCTTTGTCACCAACGTAGGATGGACCAACTTCTGATTTAATATAAACTCTAGCCAAATTGAAGTGCTTGTCAAGAATATGTGCAACAAAACTAAACTGTGCATGTCTAATTAAATCCAAAAATTTTCTGCTTGCTTCAACTCTCCAAACAGAATCAAAATTTTTCTCGCAGCTACTTGATGCCACAAACTTTTTTAGAATAATAATCACTACTTGCACTCTTTGTCCACATTTTTAATATATACTTCTTAGGGATTCTCTACAAGATATAAAAAATAGAAAGTTAATCAACCATATTTCAGTTGAAAAATGACTCTTGTTAAACTCAAAGGTAATATCATATCAACTCATAAATGATATCATATCTACTCATACGTAATATCATATCAAATATAACTAAGAGCATGCTAGCATAACAACTTAGCCTCAGAAAACATATTGCAAGTGCAGCTGACGGTATAGTCATTCTCATCAAAACGAACTACTTGTCGAAACAAATCAAATTTGGTACGCCAAATCTGATATTCATAAACACCATTATTGCTACTGGTCTGCAAATAATTATAAGATAACATCTTCACATACAGTTCCTGAAATCTTCGAAACATCTCTATCGTATAAACCTTAAGAGCATGTTGAAGCATTAATGAATCTCCAGCAACAGGGTCAACCCTTCCTCTACATCTAAAATCTTCTACCATCCCATTGTTTCTCTACTCAATCACAACATCAAGAAATTGTTGATAGAATTCACATAAAGTAAAAGTTTTCGACAACTTTATTGAAACAGAACGATTGGTTGTCTCGCATCTTTGAGAAGAAATTGCCCCTCCAGAAAAATATTTTTTTCTAAATGCAGGCACCATTTCTCTCTTATCTCATGTCATTTATTCAACCAAGTGTTTTCTTTGCAATTGTAATCCTTCACCAAACTGATAGAATCAAGTAGTAATAGATTAATATATCATATCACATTACATATAGATTCATTACAATAAACTGAAAACATATCATATCAACTCATAACTAATATCATATCAACTAACAACCAATATCATATAACATTATAGATTCATACCAGTAAACTAACAACATATCATATCAATTCAAACGTAAATATAATATCAGTTCAAACCTAAATCATATCAGCAATACAATGATATCATCTCACATTACATATAGATAAAAATCAGAAAATAAATAAAAATCAGAAACACACCTGTTTCAGAAATGATTAAATTCAGCTTCTGTCGAAACTTGATTAAGCAAGAATTGAAGCGCATCTAAAAAACCTTCTTGATTTTTCAAATGAGGTATATTACTCCAAGCATTCTTTGAAATGTGTCAAACGCAAAGACGATGACCAACATTTGGAAAAACCACACGCTTAGTAGCTGCCATCGAAAAATCCTGGTCCGTCATAAATGTCACTGGTTGTTTGTTCTCTATTAATCTCAAAAATGTACTAAACAATCAAATGAATGACTCCACCTTCTCGTTTTTTATGAAACCTATACCAAACATAACATTACGACAATGGTTTTCCATACCAACAAAAAGTCCACATATCATGTCGTATTTGTTTGTTCGGTAAATCGTATCATGAACCAACAAATCTCCAAATATACTATAATCCTTCTTTATCTTCTGATCTCTCCAAACTACACTACATAATGAAGACTCCTCATCCAAATCAAAATCATAATAAAAATCATTCTCATCAATAGATCTTTGTTTTGACATATTGATCAAAGCATTACTATCACAACCATCAATCTTCCTCATCTTCTCTTGTTCCTAATGATTATATACATCTGGCATGGTATAACCAACATTTGATGACCCTCCAAACAAAAAAATACACATATATCAATATTAAACACATATCATACCACCTCAAACGTAATATCATATCAACTGAAACGTAATATCATATCAGCAATACAATGATATCATATCACATTTACATATAGATTCATATCAATAAACTGACACATATCATATCAACACAAACGTAATATCATATCAATTCAAACATAATATCATATCTGATACGATATGGTATGCTCTGATACCAAATGTTATGATTCTTTATCACAAGTAGAAAATCCAACAGGGGTTCACTTGTAGTTGGCTAGTTTGGAACTTGGATTTGGAAATGTGAGATTTTTGAAGGATTAAAAGGGGTCCTTAATCTAGTGCTTTCAAGAGGATGAAAACTTTGGGTGGTAGAGAGATGAGGTTTTCAAAGGAAACACCTAAAGGAAACAACCACACTAGTTTTTCTACCCTAACTAATGATAAATGCAAGAGTGATGATTCAAGAGAATTTGGAGTTTCCAACTCAAGGTTTTTTTATTCAATAAATCATGATTGAAAAATGCTGAATTCCTTCTCTATTTATATGAGAATGAATGGGCCTAGAAATTAAAATTAATTAAATAATTAATTTAGACTTTTTCAACTAAAAACAAATAATAAATGTTTTTCCAGCCGTGTTGACTCCTTCTGGGCTGTTTTGAATCTAGAAAATCCTGCTTCTGAAATCTGGAATTTGACTAATTCCATATCGAATAAAATTTCCATTTAGCTGAATTGGAAATTAATTCCATAAACTTGCGGCTGCTTTGATTCTTCTCACTCGGCCAAAATAATAATTTGTGGGCTTTCCAAAAGTTTGCAGAACCACTTTGCTTCAACCATTGTTTGTCTTTTTGTGGGCTGAAGTCTCTTGGTTGTGGGCCGCACCAACTGCTGCCAAATTATGAAGTCCATTCCTCAGCTGGGCCGAAAAACTTCTGCCCCAAAATACCAAAATAATTTTCACCAAAATTGTACTCCACTTGGGCTGGACCGAAACAAATTAATTAGTCAACTCGTGCTCCAAAAATAATTGGGACTTACTATTTTTGTATAACAAAATTACTATTTGTATAACAAAAAAGTGGACAAGATTACATTTATATCCTTTATACTAAAACCTTTCAAAATTCACTTTACATAAAATTCCTTACAAACATTGACAACAAATTCAAATCGTCAATCAAAAGAAATCTTCGGTGAACTATACACTTGGGCATTCATAATCTTAAAAATTAGATTGACATTCATCAAGAAATGGTAAATTTTCTACCCGTTATGTCTTTTTTTTACTGTCAGAACTAAAAACGCTACTGATTAGCGTTATAGTTGGTATAAAATGCAAAATTGAAGCGTTATGAAGTGTCAAAAATGTCAAAGCATGACGTTTTTTGTATTCCACGTTCGAAAATTATAGCGAAAATGGTGGTCTGTATGTGAAATGTGTAGCATTTTTTATATGGTTCATGTGAAATATGTAACGTTTGATATGTATTTTGTTTGTAAAGTGTAGCATTTTTCATGTACTACATATGAAAATTGTGGCATTTTTTATTCCTATAATGTGAAATATGTTGCGTTTTTTATATTTTGAATATTTAAACTGCAGCATTTTTTATATGCTGAATGTAAGATGTGTAGCGTTTTTTGTATGTTACTTAGCAAATGTGCAGCGCTTTTTATATGGTTCATGTGAAATTTGTAGCGTTTTTTACTATAGAATATGAAATGCATAGCATTTTTGATATACTGTATTTTCAAATTGATGCATTTTAGATAGTCTTAATGTGTAATTTACAGTGTTTTTAACATACTGAATTTGCAATTTGAATATACAGGACTAGGATCCGGATATGACTACGCATGATGATTATGAGGAGGCTGAGGATGATGTGGATGACGAGGGGGTGAGGAACAAGATATTGGAGCAGATCGTAGTGAATATTTTAGGATTGATAGGGATTTTGAAAGTGTGAATGAGGAATTTCTATTTTGCGTTCCTATAGCTAATAGCCTGAAGTTCTTGCTTTCGAAGCAAGGCGGAAATGGCTCAACGTATTATTTCAGGTGCGGTCAATGGAAAAATCCATTGAAGGAACGTCTCCCCACCATACGAATGAATACAAAAAGGTGCGGATGTAAATGCCCTTTCAAATTGACTGTTAAGAAGGTTGTTGCTCATCGTTACAGTGTGCTTGTGACGCCAGGGGAAATGTCCACGCACAATCATCCTGGTACGAATACCTTTCGTTATTGAATTTGTTATATTGATTTTATTGCTATTTAGCATTTACGTCTATTAATATTATTAATTTTTGTATGTATAAGGCATCCCACGGACAGTTGAGCCATTTTTCGAAAGAGTCAAAGGCTGAGGCTAAACGCATGCTTTCTTTCAATGTGAGGCCAAAAAGCGTTTGGGAAGCTATTCATCAACAGTTTCCCGAAGACAATGTAGACATAAGGAAGGTTTACAATTTGAAAGAAGAGATGAAGAAAGAGGGGATGGATGGTAGGAATATTGGGCAGCAATTTTTGCATTTGGCTCGTGAGAAAAAAATATTATGTTCAGATTATCACGGATGAGGCCACTAATGCGATCACACATGCATTCATTGCTCATCCTACATCAATTCAGATGTTTAACAAATGGTTGGGTCATCGTGGTTGATTCAACATACAAGACCAACAAGTACAAAATGCCCCTTGTTGAGATGATTGGTATGACTCCTACCAATAAGAACTTCAATATTGCTTTTGTCATTGTTAAGAATGAGACAAAAGAAACTTATTATTGGGTGATGAATAACCTGATGGAATTATTGCCTAGTAATATGGCACCAAGTGTTGTTGTCTCAGATAGGGAGTTGGGTTTGATGCAGACTATTAAGGATCACTTTCCATCTTGCCAACACTTGCTATGTCAGTGACATATTGAGCGTGATGTTGCTATTTGATTGGAAACAAATGTTGGTAGGAGGAATTTGGACACGGCTACTGATATATACACTAATTGGTGGAAGAAAATTATCATGGCTCCCACAGTTGAAAAGTTTAACCTCCTATTGCAGCATTTCAAGGTTAAATACTATATGATTGAGCCTGCAGTTATTGATTATTTGGAGGACACATGGTTCATTCATAAGGAGAAATTTTGTCGGTCCTGGACAGATACATTTCAACACTTTGGGAATATAGCAACTAACATGGTTGAGGCTTCCCATGCTGCATTGAAAGATTTGATGCATTCTTCCATCAATTCTCTTGACACGTTATTCATGAAGATCGACTCCCATCTCACGCATATGTTCCCTCACATCGCGTAAGTTGAATAATTGTATTTGATTATTTATTTAATCTCAGAATTTTACTATTATTTTTTCAGCAATTTTTTACTTATATGTCAAAAAAATAACAGTGGATCGCTCGAGTGTTCTATTGCCACGACACAAACCAGTATGATGAGGTTTCCATACTGTTACTTGAACAAGTATGTGTCGCATCATTGTCTGCAGTTGGTTAGCAAACAAATTGAAAAGAATGATAGGTTGGCAGGCGACGTGCTTGATAGGTGTGGATGTGTGTGCAAGGTGACACTTGGGATTCCTTGTGTCTGTGATATATACAAGGCACAGGAATCGACCGCCTACCAATTGCTACCATTAGTGCACGAGTTCTGGCAAAGATTGACCATTGTACCATCTGAAAGGGATTCTAATACTTTGAATGAGGACATCAGGTACTTTTTACTTATCTATTTCAATAATACCAAATATATTTCATGTATTTTATTTTTCACATAAGATTTTGATTGAAACTATTTTTTTAATGGTTTTTCAATGAGGAAGTCATTCCTGCAGTTAACACCAGTCCTTCATTATTGGCTCGTCTGCTTAATATGGCGTATGTAGAAGAGATGAACCCTGATAGGTCTAGTGCAGCAGAGCCAGCGGTTGAGGGGACTCAGAGGGGGCAGCCATCGAGCAAATTGCACCACTCAGTTAGGCACCAGTGAAGTGGACGAGAGAGAGCAACACGTCACATATACGGTAGGGGTCGGTCAAATTCAAGTGGTCGATCAACTGGACGCACATCCAACAATATGACGGGCTCATCTAATGATTCTCCCTTACGTGAAGGTAAAAATTTTGTTATTGTTATTTCATAATACTTTTGTTTTTAAAATTTTCAGTTATGTTTATTATTATTTATTTCACACATTAGGATTTGGACAAGATTTTCCATGCGTACCATTGTTTTTCCGAGCTTACTGTACTGAATGGTCGGATGTCGTTGGGGACGAACATTGTGGCTTCCGAGTCATTACTAGTTATCTTTCAAGCGACTAGCATAATTGGAAATTGTCTCGTAGAGCACTTGCTGGAGAGATCGGTCGGGATCCACAGAGGTATGAAGGTTTGTTTGTAGCTTTGGAGGCGATGCCTGCTGATGGTGATCATCTCGGTGCCGTGCTCAGGCGATTACGTTATCAAGGTAGAAGTTGTACTAGTGCCTATTGGATGGTCACACCCACAGACTTGTATCCCCTCGCCACGCATGCTAATGCCGTGGTAATTCACTTCAGCTGTTCAGAGCCAATGGCAAATTATACAATATTACCTTTAGATGCTGGAGAGGGCGATGCACGACCTGAGAGACAGATAGCAATTGCTCACGTGGAAGGTAATCATTATGTTCGTGTAGATGTTCTTAATGATTGCCCTCTCCTACCATTGCACACTGTTTGGCGAGATCACAGCAATGAAGCAACCGTTGGACGATGGTCCAACAATTTGAGAATGAGGTTTAGGCTATGGCTAAATCGTCGTGATGCATAGCGGCTTGAGTTTTATGCGACATTTTTATGTGAATGTTGTTTGAAGTTATGAACTAATTTTGTTATTTGATTATTGTTTGAAGTTATGAACTATTTCTCTTATTTGAATGCTGTTTGAAGTTGTGAACTATAGTCGTCCATCCACTATTTGCAATCAAACCAATCATTTTAAATACAATATAAATCAACAAATGTATACACAAATGTAATACGCATTTTAAATACAATATAAATCAACAAATGTATACAAAAATGTAATACATATAATACATACAACACACGCTCAATCAGCGCGGTCAAACCTCTGCTCGAAATCTGAAATCCGATCAGAATACTCCGCATATAGGTCTGGTGCTCGATCCCGCAACTGATCCAGCAACTGTCTCTGCATCCCGAGCATATCACCAACCCACTACAAAAATATACACAATGATATCAAAACTTGATTTTGAAAATTATAATAAACTATATTTAAAATTTGTAATAAATACTTACATATTCCGAGGATGACCGTCGTGGTATAACTGGCTGTGTCTGCTCCGATGGGGGGCATAAGACGTACGGATGCGAGTGGGGTACAAACCAATCTAGATAGTCATCCAAGCACGCACTATATCTAACGCCATGGCCGGTCTGTGCCTGGTGCATAAAATATATTGCACCGGTCGAAGTGTATGCATCCCAATCGGTCTCCGCATACGCCCGTGGGTGATGCACCACATACTCAGTCCCAACGTACCCCCTAAAGGTACCCTCCGTGGCCGGAATGAATGCTTTAGGGATCCACTGAATGTAGCCAAGCTGGCACACACACCTGTCTGGCATATACGGCTTGATGTCGTCCCGGTAAGCAATTAGACCACGGTACTGGGTCCTCGGAGTCCGCGTGACAGCATCGCGACCATAAGGCATCACCTATAAAACATAAATTTGCAATTACATTTCCTAAGTTTACGAAAATGATATATGGATATTTATTTAATATATGATTTTGATTTACTTACATCATTCGGGGTCAAGGCATCCAGTGCCTCTCGAAAACTGGCCAGTCGATCATCCTTGTTGCGGGGGGGCGTCGATGGTCCACTTGCTCGCTCGCGGCCGATCGGGGTGCGCTGGCAAAGGCCTGACATTACTCGTAAAAGATGGAAAATGCTCGTATATCCAGGCCTGTAGCAACGTCAAGAAACCCACAATGCTCGACGTGTCATGCCTACTAGCAGCACCTAAATGTCTATATAGGTACGCTAGCGTAGCTGTGCCCCATGCATGCTGCCCCACCTGTGCCAACCCTCCCCTAATCTCCAAAACAGGGCCTGGCATGAACTTATTGGAACTCTTGTCTGTAAACAGACAAGTCCCAATAGTAGCCCACAAAAAGGCTGTCACATCCGAGTCGGGCCGCGGTCGACCCCTACAAAGCTCTATCACCCGCTCTGTCGAGAATGCCCCATTCTCGTATAACTCTTTCTCGATGTGCTGATCCGGAGGTATCTCGAGCAAATCTCTACAGTAGGCAAGGACGGTAGCAGTATCCGTGGGCTGCGTGATCAACCGACCATCTACTGGTATCCGCAAAATCTCCCACACTTCGTGGAGCAGGATAGTCATCTCGCCAAACGGTAAGTGGAAGGAATTGGTGTCCGGCTGCCACCTCTCCAAAAATGCGCAAATCAACGACGCGTCTATATGTCTAAACAAAATGCTGGGAATATGTCCCAGCCCTGTTTGACTAAGAACCTCCTCCCTAGGGGTGACATAGCGCGCACCCAACTAACTAGGGAATCATACATACTACCCCTATTATGGCACCTAATAGGGGGTCTAGTACCCTTCTCCCTGTACCTCGATATGACGTGTCCTAAGGAACTAGGAATAACAGTCGCATCGATAGGCCTACCCTTAACAGGTCCAGTGACTAACCAGCTATTGTCATCTTTCTTGCGCTTTTTAGGATTTGCTATATTTAACAAATATAATATCTAATTAATTTAACTAATTAAATAAATAAACAAATAAAACATACTTTACCAATTAAACAAGTTAGCAAATAAATAAAAAATTTATACATATTTTAACAATTTACCAAATAAATAAAAAAATCCATATATTAAATAACTAAATAATTAATAAAATATATAAAGAAATATAACATAATTTAACTAACTAGACAAATTAACAAATAATTCATAAATTAAATAACTAAATAATTAATAAAATTTATAAACAAATATAACATAATTTAACTAACTAAAAAGATTAACAAATAAATTAACACATAAATCATAATTTAAATAACTAAATAATTAATAAAATTTATAAACAAATAACAGATAATTTAACTAACTAAACAAATTAACAAATAAATTAACACATAATTCATAAATTAGACAATTAAATCAATTACATAACGACATAATTCATTAAATAAATAAATTAATTAACAAACAAATAACTTAATTTATCGTACTAGAACGCGTACCTGCAGAACGATCCCCTGCGCATCCCCCTGATGCTGATGCTGCTGCTGATGCTTATCCCTCGGATGCTCATCCTGAACCTCCTCATCCTCCGACCGAGTATCCTTATCACTAAACGAGTCATCGTCCTCGTCCCTCAAATGGAATGATGACTCGCCTCCAACCCGACCTCCACCTACACCTCTCGCTCCATCACCACCTCTACCGCCACCCCTACCTCTCCCGCCACCTCTACCGCCAACTCCAACTCCACCCTGATCCCCACCTATAGCTCCACCTCCAACTCCACCCTCAACTCCACCTCGACTTCCACCTCGGGGTCTCCTCGATGAAACTTTCTACCTCCTAGCAGAAGCTGTGGGATGTTGTCTATCCTCACAGGGGGAGGAGGAACACGCGGTTTTACCTTACCGCCACCCAGAAAAACATTTATATCACATATATTAATACACAAACATTTTATATTACATAAATACTTAAAATACATATAAAACGTTATTTTGTAGCGTTTGACCAACTGTCAAACGCTACGAAATAACGTTTGACATTTAGTCAAACGCTACTTATCAGCGTTTGACTACACGTCAAACGCAGATCCAATGCGTTTTCATACAACGGAAATTTCACCAATCAGCGTTTTCATCATATCAAAACGCTTCAATCTAGCGTTTCTGTACCTATGAAACGCTGCTAAATAACGCTTGCAGAATAACTAAACGCAACATATTAGCGTTGCACATGCCCTAAAACATCACAATCAAGCGTTTCTTAACAAACCTAACGCTTAACAGCAGCATTTTCTAACAAATATTCACCAGATTAATGAGTTCAAAAATGTGCGAAATCAATTTTACAAAAGATTAAAATGTTTAAGGAATTTTTACCAAAATATAGATTGGACCTTTGCCCGCGCCATGACCTCTCGAAGATTCAAAACCACCCGCGTCCATTTCGCTAATTTCTACCGAATTATGTAAAAGATTTACTGTTTTTCAATTTTTCTAGGGTTCTTGCGTTTGATCTGCCCAAAATATGGATTCTGTGGCTTTTTTCATTCATTTTGTTTTTTTAACCCGTAATGTTAATAACGCTACACTTTAACGAGCGAGACATCCTTTCTCGCTATACTTTAGCGTTTTGGACTCATGCATCGCTACGTTTTAGCGTTTCTTGACTTATCTTTCGCTACATTTTAGCGTTTTGGTATACTTTGAAAGCCGCATTTTAACGTTTAGATTGCATACTAACGTGATGGTCTAGCGTTTTTAGGGTTTATTTTCATACCGATTTTACATTTTTTGCCCCTTAAATTCGCATTTCGCAGCGTTTTTACCCAAATTTACCAACAAATTAGTATTTTTTTCATACCAAGGTTATTTTGGACATTTTTTGTTATACAAATAGTAATTTTGTTATACAAATAGCAATTCATTCCCTTGTTTTCTTTGGGCCGAAAGTTAGTCCAATGTGCTTAAAATTGCTGCTCGAATTTTCTTGTCTTATTTGGGCTGAAAATCATTGTTAAATCTACTCCAAATTTGAAAGTCCAATCTACCGAATTTGTGCCGTCCAAGCTGTTTTCGAAAATAAAATAAATTATTAGCTATTAAAATAAATTAATTTAAATAAAATAAGAAAGGCTAATAAACATCTTACAGCCAAAATTATTTGAAAATTAAATAAAGACTTTGGTTGAAAAATTAAAAGATTTAAAGAGATCGGCTGGAAAAAAAAAAAGAAATGCAAAGAGTGCAGGTTTGATCTTTAGGATCGTAACAATTTCAACTAACAAGTAATATCATATCAACACAGAATCATCATGCAAAAAATAATTAAACATTATACACTAACCTCTTTGGATAATATATGATAACCATCAGTTAGAAGAACACATGCACTTTTCAATTCATCAAAATTCTATAATGGACAATCGTCAAACTTCCTCTGAGAACGTAAAAACTGCCTCCCAGCTACAGGGCACAATTCATAGTTATGTTTCCTAAAATGTTTTGTACAATCCATCTCTCATCTTCTCTTTTCTTAAATTCAACAAAAGTTTTACATCCAGTTTGCATATCAACTTTCGAATATATCTTCTTCAAATTCTCCTTGTATCGTTTAGCTCATTCTCGACTACAAACATATATTCTATAATACATGATTCCAGTACTTTTGGTTTTACGATCTTTACCTTTCCTCACACTAAATCCTAACCTAAAAGCATAATCATTATATAAGTTGTATGATGCTTCTTCATTTTCAACCACTGATCTACACAAAGATTCCATAGATTCATCATCCGAACCTGTAAAAATATACTAATATCATATTAGTTTAAACAAAAATACATATCAGTATCATTGCTAAACACATATCATATCAACTTAAAAGTAATATCACATCAAAACAAACGTAATATCATATCAGCCAGACAATGAATTTATACACTGTTAAGTATGTTTTAGTCCTATTATATGATTTCTTTTATATTAATGATATGATATCTATTTTCAGCTGATCTGGTGTCTACTGTCTTTAATATGATGTCTATAGAATGCATGATTTTATACCCTGATAAGTATGTTTTAGAACTATTGTATGATTTCTTTTATATTTGTGATATGATATCTATTGTCCGCTGATATGATGTCTACTGTTTTATGATATGATGTCTACATAATGCTTGTTTGATCCCCTGATAAACTAAAAATATATCATATCAACACAAACGTAATATCAAATCAACTCAAGCCTAATATCATATCAACTATAAACTAATATCATATCACAATACATATAGATTCATAATAACAAACTGAAAACATATTATATCAACACATACGTAATATCAAATCAACTCAAATGTAATATCACATCAATTAAAAACTAATATCATATCACAATACAAATAGATTCATAACAATAAAATGAAAACATATCATATCAACACATATGTAATATCAAATCAACTCAAACGTAATATCATATCTTCAAATACAGATATCATATCATAACTTACCTTCCCACATAGATACCACTGATTCTTCCTGTTTATCAAAATCAAACAATTCAAGAACATCTTCTTCGCAAAAGAAATTAACTATATCACAAACCGTATCATCCATTGCAATTCCTTCAATTCAGATAGATATATCAACACAAAAATAGATGTTAAGCAACAATATTCGATTAAAAACAAAACACGAAGAAGAAGAAGAACAAAGCGCAAAACGCAAAGAATAAGAAAAATGAAAAACAGACACGCATAAACAACAAATGCGAACAAATAAATTAATCACCAGCATAAAAAACAGAAATAAAATACCTTCATCATCAAATTCGAAGCAAAAACTCCAAACGAAATACGAAACACAGCATAAACGGCGACAAACTACGCGAAAAATAGAAAAACCAAAAATTCATAAACATAAATCAATCTCCGGCATCAAATACATACTTTAATATCAAATTAGATCAAATTCGAAGCAAAAAGAATCCAAGCGAAAGATGAAGACGACGACCGGCAGCAAAAGACGAAGTAAAGAACGACAACAAATACGCGGAGAAAAAGAAAAAAAAAACATAGTTTATATACTTATGGGAAGCAAAAGGCACGTGTCCGAAATAAAAAAAAAAAAAAAGCTTTTGGACCAAAATTAGCAATTACTAATATATTAGGGGTAGAGTAAAATTACATGGTAGTCCTATAGGACATGACCACCATGTAAATTACTTATATTTTAGTGTTATAATAGTGGCATGATGAAAACATTTTTTTCTTAATGTGGAAGACGAATGAAATGGGATAGCTGCCATTGGCCGAAAATGAAGGGTAGGTAACCGTGTGTGTGGTGTGGCTGCAGCGGGAGTAATACTGGTCCGGATTGAATGGGTCAACCCATCAAACTTGTCATGGGAATGGACGTATTAACCAGAACCCAACTCATTTTAAACGGGTTAAAAATCCTATTCATAACTCACTTTTTTTTTTTTTTTTGTCAAATTCACGTGTTGTGTGAATAATTATCGCTTTGAGCTCGCAAATTATATCCTGTACCACTAGGTACATGTACCTAATAATGCATCACCACTCTCACTATAAGAGAGTGAGATACACACTCTTCTCTTCTTCTTCTTCTCCAAAAATTCAATTCCTTCTTTTTTCAAAAATCACTTCTTCTTCTTCAAAAATCAGTTATTATTCCTCGCCGTACTACATTCGAAACCGCATTTAATCAACATTTTCGTCCAAACACAAATTTAATGGAGATCAACAATTGTATTTTCCGACGAACAACACCAAATACAACGGAAAAATCACTTCTTCTTAAAAAATCATTTCTTCCTGCTCAAAAATCTCTTCTTCTTCTTCAAAAATAACTTATTCTTCTTAAAAAATCACCACATCATAAAGTATAAACTATATTTGATGGATTTACGAAACCTTATTTTCGCGATTTGATGTTGGGTAATGTATTAATGATGTTATATTCATGTTTTCTTATTCAAATAATGCTCTGTTACTCCGAAATATGATATATAAATGGTTTCCGTGAGGTATTAGCACTTTCATGTGAAATGGGTTGCTTCTGATTCTTCTCTGCTGTTGGACTTGGTAGAACGCGTTATGCGACGTAACTAGATGTTGCGGGATGTTGCGGGGCAAAATGGGATGTTGCTTCTTTGTATTTTGGACGTAGCTGGACGTAACATGACATTGCGGGACGTTGCTGCTTTGTATTTTTGGATGTTGCGGGATGTTGAGGGACGTAGTTGGACGTATCTGGATGTGGTGCTAGTTTTTTTGGACGTAGCGAGACGTGGTAGACGTTTCTGGACATGGTTCTAGTTATTTTTGACATTGTGATAGTGTTATAAGACGTGGTGGACTGTCTTTGTGAAAAAAATCAGCTTAAATTCACATGCATGGATGTAGACGTTTCAGGACGTGGTGGACTGTCTTTGTGAAAAAAATTAGCTTAAATTCACATGCATGGATGTAGACATTTCTGGATGTGGTTCTAGTTGTTCTGTGAGGTGGTGGGCTATTTTTGTGAAAAAAATAAGTTTAAATTCACATGAATGGATGTAGACGTTTCTGGACGTGGTGCAAGTTGTTTTTGACGTGGTTCTAGTTGTTCTAAGACGTTGTGGAAGGTGTTATGTGAAAAATTTAGCTTAAATTCACATGCCTGGATGTAGACGTTTCTGGACGTGGTTCTAGTTGTTTTTTACGTTGTGGTAGTGTTATGAGACGTGGTGGATTGTCTTTTTGAAAAAAATAAGCTTAAATTTACATGCATGGATGTAGACGTTTCTGGACGTGGTTCTAGTTATTTTTGACGTGGTGCTAGTGTTCTGAGACGTGGTGGACTGTCTTTTTAAAAAAATCAGCTTAAATTCACATGTATGAATGTAGACGTTTCTGGACGTGGTTCTAGTTTTTTTTGACGTGGTGATAGTGTTATGAGAAGTTGTGGACTGTCTTTGTGAAAAAAAAAATCAGCTTAAATTCACATGCATGGATGTAGACGTTTCTGGACGTGGTGCTAGTTGTTTTTGACGTGGTGCTAGTGTTCTGAGACATGGTGGACTGTCTTTGTGAAAAAAATCAGCTTAAATTCACATGCATGGATGTAGACATTTCTGGACGTGGTTCTAGTTGTTTTTGACGTGGTGCTAGTGTTCTGAAACGTGGTGGACTGTCTTTGTGAAAAAAATCAGCTTAAATTCACATGTATGGATGTAGATGTTTCTAGCGTGGTTCCAGTTGTTTTTGACGCGGTGATAGTGTTATGAGAAGTTGTTGACTGTCTTTGTGAAAAAAATAGCTTAAATTCACATGCATGGATGTAGACGTTTCTGGACGTGGTGCTAGTTGTTTTTGACGCGGTGCTAGTGTTCTGAGACGTGGTGGGCCCTCTTTGTGAAAAAAATCAGCTTAAATTCACATGCAATGTTGTAGACATTTCTGGACGTGGTTCTAGTTGTTCTGTGAGGCGGTGAGCTGTTTTTGTGAAAAAAAATCAGTTTAAATTCACATGAATGGATGTAGACGTTTCTGGACGTGGTGCCAGTTATTTTTAACGTGGTGCTAGTGTTATGAGATGTGGTGGACATGCCTGGATGTAGACGTTGTGACAGTTGTTTTTTGGACGTTGCGGCAGTTGTTCTGAGACGTTGTGGACTCAGCGAAGACGTTGTGGACTCAGCGAGCGCGCGTGGGCGAAATTTACTATATTTAGTAAGTGTACAGTTGTCAAAGTAAAAAATTACTATATATAGTAATAGGTACATTTACAACTGGTACAGGATATACTAACTGCTTCGAGCTACCATTAGACATGTATATACATACGTGTAATTGTTAACTCTAAGGATGAAAACTAAACGAGGGGTATTCGTGTAATTCGATACGCTCTCTGTCCCTGGAAACCAATTAGAAGCAAGTATTAGATCCTAGCGTATGAGCCACTAGTTTAGATACGGCCCTGCCCTCGTGTCAAATCTTCAGGCCACGAATTCCAACCTCCCCACGTGAGCGTGGGTACATATTGGGCCCCACACACTTACACTCTTCCAGACTTCCGACAACCAAAGTCTCCACCACCATTTTCTCCCTCGCTCTACAGAACAATTCGGTTTTGACTTTTTAGTTTCGCCGTTTTCTGCTGCCGGTAAAAGCTACCCAAATCGGAGCCGGAGACTTTTTCTGAGTAAGGGAAGGAGATTCTCTGAGATTCTTGATTCATGCTCTATTGCGCTTTTCGACGGCGCCGTTTGGAAACTACTTAACTTGTTGTGGATCAATTGGCCATGTTTAAGCTAATTTTAGAGTGGGAATTTGTGAGTTTGCGGTTTGGAGCAGTGATTTTACGTGGGCTTTTTAGCTATGTTTGATTGGAACGACGAAGAGGTAATTTTTCCTTTGATTTGTTTATCTAATTTTCCTCTTTAGGTTTAGTTTCGTTTTGCGGTACTTGTTTCATTTCTTTTTAAATGGTAAGCAAAAGCTTACAGAGCTAAGCATCCACTTGAATTAAATATAATATAAATTGTAGTTCAATTATTTTAATTTTTAATCATTGGGCCTCTCTTTAATAGATTTGAGTATGGGTTTTTTCAAAGGAATAGTTCAACAGTTTAACTTGATTTTGTACTATCCGGTTATTTGAATAAATTCAAGTTTGTTAAATTCTCTTGGTTTATGATTGTTGTTAGAGCACCATAATTTGGGTTATGATCATAAGTGATCTTTACTAATCCGCATTCATCTCAGACACCATTTCTTTTTTTGGGGAATTTAGCTGCGATTGCTAATTTAGTTTAGAATGATCTCGTTTTACCTGTAACCACAAGTTGATGGTTGATGGTTGATAGAATTCAAAAGAATTCATGGTACCTTTTACATATAGGAAATGTAGAGGGACGTTTGTAATACTTGTGAGCCATGTTAGAAGGGGCGGGAGGCTCCATAATGCTTTATTTTGCTTTTAATTAGTAGAATTCCTAGTTTGGTTCCATAATGGTAATTTGTGGTTGGAGGAAATGGATGGAATTGCTTGACTTTATTTGTATATTTATGACTGTTTCGCCTCTTGCTTATGGTTGCTTTTACAGTTTAATTAGCATTATAACTCTAATGATAACCAACCAGGAAGAGTCTAAAGCAAAGGCTCGAACAAATTATGTTGTGGCAATCACAGATTGATTTTACAAGGATCAGGATCAAACCTTAGAAGTTTTAAATTGAAACCAAAGCATTGAAATGATGCTTAAACAATTTGGACAAAAGATTAGAGGAAATTGGGTGAAAGATATAAACAGTTGAGTAGGAATGGTAAGTCAAAAATATGAGAAGTTTGGAGTTATGTTTAGTTCTCCCTTTACACTCAATTCTTGTGGCAAGTCACTAATTAGGTTATTACTGGATTTGGTGCATAGAGATGTTATTTTATGAGACTTCCTTCATTCTAACTCACAAGAGCTTCATCAAAGAATCTGTCATATTAGTCAACAAACGTAGACATCTGAGGAACCAAATGGAAATTTCCCATCCACATGAAAATGGCTTGTAGAAGCAAACCGGATCTGATGATTTTACTTCCCTTAAATCTAGGTTGGTTCTTCCCATTTGAGATTAAATTTCACCCTTCCTAATATAGATTGCATGCTGGTGGCCATTTTCTTTACCTCTCAAACATTAATGTGTATGACCATGACTTCTACATAAATATTCAGGGATTCTTGGTTAACTGGTTTGGAAGGAAGGACTGGTAGGAATGATTACTTGGATGCTGTTTTAATTTCCCACTTTTTGAGAAATTGGCCATACCTCTCAATATTGGGGAGAATGAAACTTCATTCCTTCCCATTACCCACTTTTTTCATTCTTATGGTCATTTCCCATTTCTTCATTTTTACCAATCTCTTCCTTAGTCAAACATGACTGAGGCTCTATATTCTACCTGTGTTAAAACCTACAGAAATTTCACTACAAATCCATTTCAGTGTCATAATTTAGAATATACAATTTGACTAACAAATAAGCAAATTTGTAAATAAAACCAGAATAATTGCTTTCATCCAACAACAGTTCATAGGTATCACAACACATAATCCAGTGGAAATTCTTTTAGCTTTTTATAGCATAAAACAAAGAATAAAACCTGTCAAGATCTCTGTTCTAAGAAAGGTGAAGATGGCAAACTCATGTGATGTGAATAAGAATTCTCTTGCTGGCTTCCTCTGTGATGTGAATTCCTGCGGAAGAGAAAGGCCAACACTCACTTGTTAATCTTGATGATGAATTCGGTTGAGCTATGGAATTCACACAACAGAAATTAAGAAAAACAAAAATACATGCTTAAAAAATTTACCACCCTTTCTAGCAAAACATAACCCCCAATTCGTATATACTTTCGAATTAAGAATGAAAAATTTTGACACAAAAAAATGAATCTACGAACCACAATAGCTGAAGTTAAAGCTATTGATAATTCGACAATGCAGAGTTAAAATAAGTGTTAAAACAATGCAAAAAGATTATTCCACCAAGAATAATGCATAAAAGGAAAAGTCCTCTTAGGTTGGTAATTTCAGAATTCAAATGATTGATGAGAAGCAGCTCTTCTTGAATAGGCTGCAACTTGGCCTTCTTTTTTTTTTTTGTCTAAAAAGGTAACTCAAAAGTCTAATCTTAGTTTAACAAAACAAGATAAAAAACTTGTGGATTGGGTTGTTAATCACCCGCCACACTCCACGTGTTTTTGAATTGAAAGACAAGTCTTTTTCTCTTTTCCTAAAATAAGAAGGAAATAATGAAGGCATATCCTACACAAACAAGGGAAAATCAGGCGTATACTATTCCTAGCACAATAACTAACTTGTTTCCTAATCAATTAAAGAAACAGAAATCTATTCTTACAATGAGGATAAGCTTACAAAATTTTCTTAGATTACAACTAGGAAAGTAAACTATAACGCAAAGAGAGTCCTTGATGGACTACCAACAAGGCATGTGAGCCTTCTCCAATTTGTGTATAAAAGAAAAGCCTAGGGATGGGGTGTCGAAATTTTATGATTATTTTGTTAACAGCACGACAATCAACACATATTTTCGGTGTTCCATTTTTTTTAGGCACTAAAATAACATGTACAGCACATGGACTTAACAATTCTCTAATGGAACCTTTGGCAAGGAGATTGTTAACTTTCCTTTGTAGCTCCTTTGTTTCCTCACAATTGGCTCGATAAGCTGGTTGATTCGAGATGACCAGCCCAGGTTGGAAACCAATTTGGTGTTCGTCTAAGGGATGGAAGTAAATTTGTCAGACCGTCTGGAAAGATGCCCTTGTAATCCTGCAAAACATACTGTATACACTAGGCAAATCATGAGATTGGTTAGTGTTAGTGCTTAAATGAGATTGGTCGGTATAGACTGTAGGACAAAAGGGGTGTTGGTGGCAGTTAATCTCTTTACTTAGACTAGCATAAAATCTGCCTTTTTTCTCACAAGCTTTTGGCTTTTGACTCATCTCAACCCGTGCTTCCTTTTTCTTCTCTTCCTTCTCTTGCTTTTTTTGCTCATTTGGAAGTCTTTTCTCATCTTTACTTGTGCAAGAACATCCTGTGGAGGTGGAGGTTTGAGTTTGAATGGCCTGTCTTTGTACTCAAATGACTATTTGTTAGTGTAACCATCTTTGGTTGTTTGCCTGTTAGACTCCCATGGCCGTCCTAAAAATATGTGGCATGCACTATAGGGATAACGTCACACAAGACCTTGTTTTCAAATGGACCTATGTGTGGTTTGACAAGTGTTTGCTTGTGAACTTGGCCCCTATCATCCAATCATTGCAACCTGTTCGGCCTTGGTGCTTTGTTGTGGATATCACAGCTTGAGTGACTAAGGACGCACTCATATATGGTGCGACTTCCACCATCAATGGTCATCAAGCATGCTTTATCTTTAACCTTACACCTTGTATGAAAGATGTTGGTTCTTTGCCTAGACCTTCATCAGTAAGAGGTTGAGTCCTTAAAGTTTGAACCACAACGAGTGTGTGATTCTGGACTAGTGGTTTGGTCTTTTCCCCTTCTTCAAAGTCGAGGGTGGAAGTCTAAGGTTTGCTAGAGGAGAAGAGTGTATGCTGACTCCATTTAGTATCATCTTGGTCATCTTCTCCGGAAAGCTCTCCAATTTCAGCCTCCTCAATAACTTCCTCCGGCTCTTCTACTTGCTCCTATTCTACCTTGCCTTCTTCCTTGGAAAGATTGCCATTTTGGTCCATCAATTATGGACATGTTCCCTTTTAGATCCAAAAAGAATAGGCCCCAAAAAATATCCGTTTTGTTTGAAAAATTGGTGAAGCAACTTCATGAGACAAAGTAGTTATCAGTGATTTTTCAGTTTTATGTAGTCATGGTGCACCCTCACATTTTCTGTTGGAAAAATGACATTGCGTATGTTCATTCTAGAGATGCAGAACAAAGAGAATCATGTTAAATTGCATGGAAGGAGAAAGTTCTGATTGTAACTTGATTATGAGAAAGTCTTTCAGCTTTGATGCTGTTGCTATCTTGATTCAAGGCCAAATAATTTCCTTTCAAAGAAGGCATTTCTAGCTTTCTAGATCGTCATAAAGTTAATAATCAGCTTTTGGAGATCCCAAACCGCCAAAACTTTGCATGCATGATGATGATCCAATAAGTCTAACTCAGATTCTTTAAGATTTGTCTAGTTGACTATTTTATTAAGTATCTACATAGGAAGAAGCTAACAATTTGGCTGGTTAATCCTTCAAGGTCCAAATTATTCAACATTCTTGCAAGATGTGTCATTTGCTCTCTCTTCATTTCTAAATGAATATATATATATATATGACGTGCAACGGACTCTACTTAGTGGGATAAATGCTTAGTGGTGGTTGTGTTGTTTCTCTTTGCATTTCTGAATTAGGTGGCGATGTAGGGAAAATGTAATTTGAGTATGTGTTGTTTCTATTTTTGTAATCTGAATTCCTGACAGCCATGTTATGTTTCAGTTGTCAAACATTATATGGGGCGGGGATGGGGAAAATCAGGAACGTATATATATATATATATATATATATATATATATATATATATATATATATATGACATGCAACTGACTCTACTTAGTGGGATAAAGGCTTAGTGGTGGTTGTGTTGTTTCTCTTTGCATTGCTGAATTAGGTGGCGATGTAGGGAAAATGTAATTTGAGTATGTGTTGTTTCTATTTTTGTAATCTGAATTCCTGACAGCCATGTTATGTTTCAGTTGTCAAACATTATATGGGGCGAGGATGGGGAAAATCAGGAACGTATTGTTCCATATCCAGATTCAAAAGAAGAGACTCCTCTGGGATATGGAGATTGCATTAAGAAAGAACAAAATCGAGAAACTGCGAAGATAAAATCTACTGAGCAGAAGGAAACTGCTTCTGTGATAAATCTGCACGATGTCAAACGAGAGTGCAGTCCCCAATATGACAAACGTGAAGGGTTTCCTGCAACTGAATTTAGTATTGGCTCATGGTCTGATCAGGAACCTTTGGTTACTGAAAAGTCTGACAGCATGAATAAAGTCTCCAGACATGGCATTAGCATTGGTATGTAGTCTGTTTGTGAGAAAAAGCTGCTTTTTTAACTGATTGTGGAATTTCAACTCCCTAATGTTGTATTTGTTTTCAGATGGTAAAGAAGCTCTACTTGACAATACTTCTGAAATTTTTGAGAGTCGGCTTGATGACAGTGAACAAGGTGATTTTGTTGACTATAGCTGGGCTAGTGTTGGGAGCTTTGAGGACCTTGATAGGATCTTTAGGTAATGAAAGTTCTTATCTTATTCTCCTTATTTTGAAAATTGTGCACATTTTGGTTGAGCATGCACGAACCATCTTGACCATCTCTTATGCCACTTGAAGCTCTATGAAGAAAATTTGGCAAGGCTCTTGTGTGTTTAGGCCATCATCAAGTAATGAAATGATTTTGTTGGTTGGATTAGGAAATAAAAAAATTAGTTCAAAATCGCAAGTGCGATGGATTCCACGAGAATTAAATTTAAATAAAGGAAAGTATAACCAGTTGAAAGAATAGAATGTTAATCAAGTTAAATATACTTACAGTTAGATAGATCAATAGTCAAAGTATAGCATAGGTATTCCTAAGGATTGACTTGAAAGCTCGTTTTTTATCCGATGATCTAATTGATAAAAGTCACATGTCAATGCTATTTAGGGAGAAAACATTATTTTGCTTATAGCTATGTTTCCCAGGCTCATAGAATTGTAGTGAAAGGGTCACTATCCCTGAATGATTCAACCTATATATCTCTTGGCTAAAGTTAATATGATTCTGTAGAAAAGTCCTTTTGCATAGTTCTATGATCATGCACAAAAAATTCTTTTGGATACCCAAACTAGTCACTTAAATTGTGTGTAATATCTTGTCAATGCTTGATAATGGAGTGTACTTCATGCAACCCATAACAATAATTGGTGGATCACAAAAACGCAAGATCAGTTCTTTTGATTCAAGAAATCTAGCTAGATATACTTGGTAAAAGAGGTATTTAATCAAAGAAATACAACAGAAGAAAACTCCCTTCTACAAGATGATGAAGCATCTGCAACTTAATCTCCTAGGGAATGAACAAGTATTTGATGAATTTCTTGCTAACTAGACATGAAAAACCATCCAATGGGTAGCCGAGAGTTCTAGTACTTGCCAGAAGATGGCTAAGAGCAGCCCTTATACAGTGCTCCTAGATGCACCATGCATGGTGATGGTGTGCTTGGGAGCACTAGCAATAGTATATATTAATGGAAGCAGTAATATTAATTTTTGTGTGTTACCCCTCAATAACTTAATAAATTATTATTACTCTACAAACAACCCCACAGCCACAACAACCTCCAGTTGTGGCGCAGCAGCCGGCTGGAGATGTTTTTGGACAAAGTGGCCGGAAAACAAAATAAGTTAAAAGAATAACTAAAAAAGAAGGATGAAGTTAAAAAAAGATGAAGGCTGTCCACTTTTGTGTCTATCTATTATCTATAAAAGTATCCGTAAACAAAAAGGAGATCCTATGAGGAAAACGACTGGTCTGGTTAGAGGCTGCAGGTGGCAGATGGTGGTGGTGTTGAAATCAACATTTAACTCTTTTTTTGGTTCTCTTCATATATTCATTCCATAGACAGTGTTTATTTACTCAATAGATATAATGTGCATTTCATAGACACGAACAAAATTTATTTTCATATAGATGAAAATTGATATGAATATAAAAATTAATTTCAATATACATGAAGAAACCAAAATATATGTTTTATTTTGGTTTAAACAAATCATATGCTTTTAAACACTTCATTTTCAACTCACTTGGCTCTTCCTTTTCTCCTTTTATTTTTAATTACTGATTCTCAATTCTCTACGTTCTTCACTAGAAGCATAGAAAGGTCTTTTATCCACATATACGAACCACTTCAAAAATATTTGTCTCATCTTTTCATCTATTGGGGCCACCTTCACTATCTTTCTAATGCATATGTTACATTTTCTATCTAATCTAGAGTGTCTGCACATACATCTCATTGTTTTTGTTTTTGCTCATTTTTCATATTCTGTCATTCAATGCTCTGATGCATGAAGCATTGTTAATCTCGTGGCTGTTTTTTTGACACGTCTATTGTGTAATAATTTAGTTGTACTTACTCAAAATAGAGTAAAGGTCCAAGTTTGGGGAATTTAACGAGTGGAGAAGGATTATCTAAATGGACCATAAGTTAGGACTGTTATTTCTTTTATTGAGGGAAGTTGAGGCCATTTATGTGTTTCTGGGTGAAAAACATTCAATGGGCACAAAGGAGCTGACACATGGTGGGAAGAAATCCCTCGAAATCAAAGCTTGTAGATAAGCACAAGCATGAGGGTAGCATGAATGCTAAGCTTCAACAAAATGAGGAGATCTTAGACGTTTTAGAATGCTCTTTAGTTCTCATATCTAGAGTTTGTTTGGACAGCATTCATTACGTTCTTACAGGTAATTTTACATTGTTAACGGAAAACGTTATCTCAAGGAGGGAGGAAGGAAAACATATGTGTGACCCAAACAACTCTTCATGTTATGAGTTTTCCCAAAATCAGCCAGTATCTAGATCAAAATTGAGACTGAAGTGAAGATACAATGAATCAAGTGGCTGTATTCTACATTTTGAAAGAATGGCTTTATTTTGAGTTAGAAAAGATCAATTTCAATGATAAGGGAATCTTTCATGCTGAAGTAGAAGCCTATTCTGCATAAAAGAGCTTCAAAAAGTCAAACAAAAGAGAAAAAAAGTGCACAGATCCGCAATAAGGCAGCCAAAGGGGATAAAGGAAGCAAACTCATGCCTATGCATGACAGAAGCGTGACATGGACCAGCCCAATCGTTTAATGAATGAGTTTTGACCCTTATTCCTTCTAGAAACTTCTATATTTACACGAGTCCGATATTATGAATCCGCAAGGTCTAACTCCTACATATACTCAATTTTTTCTGGTATTCTTTATTGCAAATTATATTGTGCTCTGAGCCAGAGAAATGATATTGCCATTTAATCCCCCTTTCTCTTGTAATGTTTCTTTTTCCTTTTCTTCTGTTTTCTTTTTTTGTTTTTCAGTCACCCCCAACCTCATTCCCAATGACATCATCATCAACGACGATGTTGTCACATGAATTAATTTTTTTTTTTCTAAATGTTACCAGTTTGAAAAATTTATGAAAGTACCCTCTATATTTCTGAAAACTCTCTTAAAAGCCCTTTCCTTTGAAATGAGTAATTAATTTTTTTGTCTTGATCTTTTTCATGTTCATTGAAATGAATATTCATGTGTATATAATGAATTTTGTTCATGTCGAAAAGAATTCTCATATATATTGAAATGAATGTGTTTCATGTCTATTGACTTGAATATCTTATCTATTGACCCTAAAAAATAAGGTATGTTTAATCTATTGAAATAAATTTTCAACATGTTTATTTGAATGAATATTGTGTTTATTGAAATCAATTTATTCTCTTTGAAAGTAATACAATGTGTATTGAATGAATTCTCATGTACATTGAAATGGATATTATGTCTATTGGAATAAATTTCTTCATGTTTACTGAAATGGATATTGTATCTATTGAAATGAATCTTTTTCATGTCAAAATGAATGAATACTATGTCTATTGAATGAATGAATGTATATGGAAATGAATATTATGTTTATTAATAGAGCGGCGACAAACCCCAATATTAGACACCTAATCTATAGGTGCCATATTACTTTTTTTCTCTTGGAATTATAGCCAAAGACCCAAACCCGAGGCCCCAACACCCCAGCCCATAAGCCAACTCCTTCCCACGCCCTGCCACCGTTGGTATGGGTAATGAGAAGCAGTAGGGGCTTGGGGTGGCAGGGGTGGGTAAATGGTGGTAGGTGGAGGGAGAGTTGTGAAAAGTAAAGGGGGTTATTCTTGTCTAGATTCGTCAAAACAACACAAAGGATAAACTAGAATAAATAAAAGATAGCATCAGGTCTATATGTTGCTCAAAGCATAGTCCGTTTTCAGCCACAAGTTATCAAACTACTTAGAATTTCTCATGCATGAATACCAAGAAAGACTTCTCAACCCATGTGGTGCTCACTCATTTCATACCATCTCTTTAGCATTCAGAAGTACTCATTGTCACCTTAAACAAGTGATTTGCGTGTCTACCACTCAAATAAAGTAAACCTTAGTGTCCAATGGTCATTCCCTGAACTATCAGGAATCTGTACTAACCGCATCTTATGAACAATTTGATGGACAAAAAGAGAGAGAAGTGTTATACCATCTTTAAGATTATTGGGACTTTAAAACTCTCTGGTATACCACACTTCACCCAAAGTTGTCTATTTGTGATGCAGACACATCCGCCATATGTTGTGTTGAACATACATTCAAGTTATTGACAAAGTCTCGCTTTATTCTGAGCTCTTATTAATTACTTGCCTTGGGTTTGTGGACTTCTATATTTGTTCCTACTATATAGGTTCACATAGCATGATGTTTCGAACCAGACTAAGAGTATCCCTGCAGCAAGAATGCTACTTGTTTGCACACTGTAAAAGCAATACCAATACCAATCATCAAAGATAGGTTCAATTTCTCATCAACTTGCATCAAAAGAACAAAAATTCATTCGAAAGAACCGCATTTGGAACTTGTTAAGGTTTCAAAACCTATGTAATGGTTTAATCAAAGAGTTCAACCCCTCATTGTTTCCTTGGAAGTTCTGTTTTTAGGAGAATTTATTTTTTTTAATTAGTTCTAAAACTTTTGGCAGTTTCTAAGTAGAGTTGTAAGAATAGGAAAGTTAGATACGTATTACGTATGTATCTTGTAATTGTAGGACTTGAGACAAATGGGTCTGCAGTAGGTTTTTTTTTTTTTTTTAAATTTTCATATCTTGTAGAAATCAACTCAGAGAAAGGCTATGTGTTTTTTCCCCTGTAATACTAGAATTGGGTTGTATTGTTCTCACTCTTTTTTGGTCAAAATGAGAGCCCTAGGTCTTAAGGGCACATTGAATGTGAGCAGCCAGCACTAGATTGAACCGTAATCAGTGGCAAGTTCAAATTGATGAACACCAATGAGTGGTTGAACATCTCGCACGACAAGTGCAAACCTTAGCCAACCTTGACCCTTTGGCTATATGGAGCATATGTGATTATTATACTCTATCAACACAAATTCTCATTTAGGTTTGACTAATTCGTGTCTTTCTTACTAGTTTCTTAGCAATTCTTTTAGGTCTCTCCATTCTTTTCTACACCTTATTGGAAATTGAAACGTCTCCTGTACACATATACAAATAGCACTTATTTCCCTTAGTTCTCATCTAGTAGTGTTTGCTCCACTTTCTTTATAATGCATCATTACTAATATTATGGAAACCACTCTACCCACATTTCCATCTCAATTGCTACACTTTTTTCTTCATACTTGTATTTAGTGGCCCAACATTCTGATCCATGAAGCATCACTGTTTGTATGGTTGTTACATAAAGTATTCCTTTCCGTTTTCTACTTGTTTTACTAAGGCATGTCAGGACTCCAACGCAGATGATCCAGATAATTGCAAGATGTCTCATTTTCTTGTCTATTTGTGTTATCAACCTTTTTTTAATATATTATATATATATATATATATATATATTTGGGCATCTGTTATAACATTTTCATTTCATCATTTATACATTTAATTTATGCTAAATTTTGTTTTTCTTTTCTCTCATTTTTACAATTTATGTATCTTTGTCTCTTACCATGATTTATAATCTTTGGTAAAATTTTTTGAAAGATTTTTTCTTTTCAGCACCTGTCACATTTTTCACCTCATTTCCTAAGTCTTAGCCTTTTTTATCTTGCAATATTTTCATTATTTATGTGTGTATACTGAGGATCTCTGGTGAAAGATTACTGACAGAACATTACACATTCTATATTTTTTCCCTTGTTTAACTGGTCCTCACGATATCAAAAGTGGGCTTTGCATTTATATTCATATTTACAAAACACAATGTGAGTAGGTAGCCAAAGAGAATTCATGTGCAGTCTTCCCCATTCTTTTTAAGGAATTATTTTATTGTGTGTATCTGGCCAGAATTTCGATAAACAACCCCCTAGATCATAGGATTTTATGAAAATGAATAGGAATAACAAATAAAAAGACACTATCATATCAAAATATGATCTCATCTCAACAATTTGGATGCTTTTTGCCACTGATAATTCAATTTTTGGTACGACCTGGATTTGACCTCTAAAAGATATGGCTTCATAATCAAAACTTTTGCAGTATTCTAGCATACGAAGATTACGAAGCCTTATGCAATTAGTTTCATCTGACTGTAACCAGCTGTCCTAATATCCTCACAAGTGAAATTTTGCAGCAATGAAGATACTCTTTTTGGACATGGAAGCCTTGGTAATCCAGATGAGTTGTGGTCGGCCTCCAAAGATGTAATTAGCAGCCCAGAGAAGTCCGTTCCTCCTTCAGGTAACTCTCAATGTTTGGAGTTCGGCATTCTGAAGACACTGGAGCAATTTGAAGGTCAAGAAGAATATCCGTCAGGTCAAAATCAGCCATTTACTCCAGGATATGAGAGTCTTTACTTACTGGCTTCTGATATTCCACTGGATGTTAAGTCAACTCCAGCAAATATAAAATATGCTGGTAGTAATGGGAACCTCTTGTCAAAGGAAAAGGTTTTATGCTGCTCTACTCAATTTGAAATTTATCTCATGCCCAATTATTTTCTGTATCTTCTACTATGTCAGAAAAAAAAAAAAAAAAAAGAGTTAATATGACTTCATTGGTAATTGCAGACAGCTTTCAAGATAAATGGGAGTAGTCCTTCATACAGCTTAGATCTTGATGCTGGGAAAGTTGGAGTAACCAATGAATACACGGATAAGGTACTTCTTGGCTTACTTTGTGAAAACAGCCTCCTGGAACTCATACAGTTCCTGTCATATCTGGCAAGCCTTTTTTCCTTAACTTTTTTATCTGGCAAACTTTTTCCTTTCCTGACCTGTTAAATATTCCTCTCATGTCTTAAGTTTTTAGTTTGAAAAAATAAAAGTTAGACAGTTGGGAGTGATTTTTGGTCTCAAAACACACTGTCACGGTGCCTTTATAAGCCTGAAATAGCTCGCGTTTTCGGTCTCTTCAATAATTTATGTCTTGTATTAGAATGGAACAAATATGGTTTTTCTTAATACTTACTACTTATGGTTATAGTCCTCAAATTCCTGTATTTTGGGGCCTAACTATCCCGATAACCAGTGTGCATTACATGTAGGAGAACTCTTTCAGAGATAACCATGATTCTGGGCGTGTGTTCCCAGTCTTCATAACATTGGTCCCCTCCTTGATGCAAAATCGAACTTTTTTAGAAAGCTGAACCATCACATATGTTTTCTGTTCGATTTTAATTTATTTGATCTCCAACTGATATTTGCGTAAGTAATACTAATTGCCTTATACAAGTGAGAATTCTATTTGATCACAAATTTGTTTCTTTGCTGTGTGTTAACATCTGAGGTTCTTATTTCTTTCACTTGCATGAGTTAAAAATAAATAGTGCTTGTAACTTTTTGGGGACACTAGTGATTTGTACCTTTTAGGTCCTTACCCAACAAATCAGTAGTGATTGGAAAATATTATCGGGTTAATGCACTACGTGGAAGGAACTAACGCATGGATAGGAACTTCGTTTGTTGTAACAGACCAATCAATTTACCTTCTTACACTCTCACAATTTTTTTAAAGGTCTTTGCATGCCTACCTTATATAACTCCACAGTTGGAAAAACTGAAAAGTTCCATCCTCATGAGATTCCATTCCCTTTCTTTTTCCTTAATGCTGCGTATGACTTCATTTTTAAAAAGGGGACCCATCACTAACTTGTGAGATTCTATCTACTGTTTCAGTTGGACTTCATTTTCCCATTTGTTGTTAATTTTTTATGTTTGTACGTCAGATTGTTGCTCTAGTTATTTCATTGCATGCAGGAGAATAGGCAAAAGAAGTTAGTGAAAGGACGGAAGAAGCTAGAAGGGAAAAGTGAAGCCAGGCACCTGCAGAATTTACAAACATGGACTCAAAATGGAAACCAATTTCTGCAATTTGAGAGCCCATACGTTCTGAATGTGGGTCAAGCTAAATCTTCTTTCGTGTTCAGTCAGCAAGGACAGCTTCAAGGCACAGAGGCTCCTCAATTCAAACATTTCTCCAATCCACACACGATGTCTTTTATGCCTGGGAATGTAGCAAAGCATTATACTTCGAACTCTGTTATGTCTCATTTTCACACGGGAGAGAGTAGCAAGCAGCCATTGCTCTCCAGCTATGAAATATCTCCTTGTAATTTGGATCCTTTAAACCAGCCCACTAAAACCCCCATGAAGTCGTCGATAATGACGCCCCAGGAGAAAATTGAAAAATTAAGGAGACGGCAGCAAATGAGAGCTATACTTGCAATTCAGAAACAGCAGCAGCAGTTTCGCAATCAAGTGTCATCTGCTGAATACTCAGTAACTGAAGGAGAGCACAATGAAGCGGAGGAGAATCATTCGATATATCCTTCACCGAATCCCAATTCTCCTGTTGAACAAGATGATTCCTTTACAAAATGTATGGCTCATGATGACTGCCCTGTACAGGAGGTCAAACTTTACCAACTTCAGGATGTTGTTGGAAAGGTTGTAAGAAATGCAAATGATTTCATTGCTGTAGAATCTGTAAACTTTTTTTTAGTGCTTACCCTGTCAATGTTTTTACAGTTGGACCCCAGAGTGAGACTTTGCATCAGGGATAGTCTGTTCCGGCTTGCCCAGAGTGCTTACCAGAGGCAGTATGGCAGTGATACAAGCAGTAGTAACAAGAGTGGCAGAGATGATATTGCTAGAAAAGATGAAATCAACAGTGAACAGAGGTGTGAAACAATTTTCATGTCTTGTTTAAATCTCAGCAATAGGCATTTTAGTAATATTAAGTGGTTTTTTTCCTAAAATAATTTTTTTCCCTAAACATTAGTAACCCATCCATATCGCTGCATCAATAAATTTATCTATGACTCTGGTAATTAGTGCTCATAATTGCTTGCCTAATGGCTTGCAGTCTAGCAGGAGAATTGGCCATTCAGAAATCATGACTCATGAAACTGCCCGCATAAACGAATACAAAGAAGTCAACAATGAGACTTTCGAACAAGAATTATAAATATATGCGACTTTCGTTTTACCTCTTAAAGAACTATATTGCAACCAATGTGTTCTACTTGGAAGATACATGTATTTGCCTTGGAATTAACAGCACATAAGAAAACTATTTGCTTGATCACTTAACAGCATGCATAGTACCTCAAACTGTACTGAACTGGTGGAAAAATATATTCTAATTCTTCTCTTTCAACCTTTACTGATTCTAGTCTTCATATAAAAGACAAGTTCTGGTTTCTATTAAGGATATTTAGTGATTTCTATGAGATCTGTAAGGAAGTCTGTCAGCCGCTACATGTTTGCATATCCAAATTGTGTGGGAAATCTTTATATCTTTCATAATCTAGATCTTACTATGTGGACTATGCAGATAAAATTTAAACAATTCATTGAAATTCAAATGATTAGCATTACATTGAATAGGTAAATGAGATTGAGTTCTTGGCCAAATATCTAAGGCCCTGTGTAGTTTGCTTTTTGGATTGTGTTTTGAATTATGTTTTGTATTGGAAATTGAAAAATGTGTGTTGGGTATTGAAAAAATGTTATTGGAGAAGTGCTAAACATATTTTAAAAAATTTTTAAGAGCAAACCAAACATAAAGTATATCCTGGTTACTTATCGGTGTCCTGTTATTATGATTATGAAGAAATCATGTATGTATCGTCTTCATTTCTTTATTTTCTTTATTTCATGGTGAACAGCCATTCAAATCTTGCATGCATCTTGCTTGAGGGAAAAGATGGGTATTATTGGGGAAGCTAAGGGAACACCTTTACCTTTTTTTGCCCCTTGTTATTTCACCAAATGCTACTAGCTTAGCTGGAGAAGATGAGAAAGTTTGCTTGTGCATATACAAGCATATGTATCCAATACATTGAACGAATTCAATGTTTTGATTATGCTGGTTCGGTTGCTAGTTTATTCCTTTGGTCTGAGACAGAATGTTTTACATGCTAATGGTCGTGGTATTGAACTATCATTAAAGAACCACATGTAACCTAAAATATCCGCATTGTGAACTTCTTTGCCTGGTAGTGGTGGTATATAGTACATGCATATGTGCATTTTCTTGGCAAAACTTGCCCTTTTATTTAAATGAGTATTTAGTTTAAAGAATTTTCCAGATTCTTTGTTACGATCAGTTTCTTAAATCTTACTTGGGCAACATTAATATTTTGCAGGTTTCAGAAAACATCTGAAGTAGAGACAGAAACTAATCCGATTGATCGTACTGTGGCTCATCTTCTTTTCCACAAGCGTCTAGAATCCCCGAGAAAACTTTTTGAGACTCCTGACTCACCCTTGTCAATGAAGCCGAAAGCTTCAAGTTCTGTGAGTTTTGTGACTCAGAGTTATTCTCAAAGATCCGAGGACAATCAGTTGCTGCTATCTCAGGAGCAACCAGAACTCCCTTGCTCAAGTCCTAAACAAGGACAATTAAAAAGTAGGAAAGGTTTTGATGCATCTGAAAATGTATCAACCATTGAAGATGCGGATGATGGGAACAAAAAGGTCGAGGACTCCCTACTGTCAAAAAATTCCTAACCTGTATGAGGGTAATTCCTTCCTTTATCTTTTCAACTCCATTACCTTACTTGTTTCCTTTAAATTAATGGATAAACTAGTAATGAGAAGCTATACTTTGATTGTCAGCCAACTGGTACCTGTCATGGCATGGTTTTGAAGGTCAGTTGCAATCACTATACCATCAATGTTGGTGTATTCCATCCAAGAGTTATCACCTGAATGATTGTGTTGTAAACTGCTGTAGTGGATGACTAACATGTTCGTGTTGTTATACTTGATGTTTACTGAAGATTATTCATGTGAATAGGCTGCCTGGCATATTATACGACAATTTACTATTTGTGTCGACCATATAATACTCAGGATCTTGGTTGCCGAAAACAACTATGGGCATTGACAATTTGAGATCATAACTCTTGTTTTCCTAGTATGATCATTAAAGGGTCCAGGGTGATGTGGCTATGCATATTGTTGAAGCTCATCTCGTTTAATTTAATTCAACTCTTGAGTTTGTTTTGTGTTTATACCTGGTATTGCTGGTCAATGTGGTCATTTTAAAATTTTATTTTGATGATGGGTTAGCAATTAACCAAGCAGAAAGTGAAATAGCAGGTTTTCATATGTAATTCCCCATGTTTGCACTATTCTCAACTTATGATTGGAATTTGAAGGGGTTGATATCGTTTTGGATTGCCAAGTAATGTAGGTGAAACTATTTTAGCTACTTATATTAGCCGAAATCAAATACCGTGTTAAGTAGTCAAAACAAATTGACCTACTAATTTTAAGCGGTCAAAACATATTGATCTATTAATTTTAAACGGGATTGTCAATCACTGAGCTATAACGAAATTAACTACTGAGTTATAACCCTCTTTGTCACTATTTTATCTCTAACCAAAATTATTTAATACTTCCAATCCTATTGGCCGATCAACCACTTTGTTAGTTGAAAGGAGATTTCGACTACAATTATTAAAAAAAATGAAACGGTAAAAAAAAAAAAAAATTATTTCGCGTCCTCTATTTTGTTATTTCGCATCTCTTTTATATTAAAATTATCTCTGACAAATTAAAAAATATCAATCATAATTTTTAAATATAAAATATAATAACATATTAAATTACCTAATTACTCTCAATTAATTTACTTAAAATATCAAAATAAAATTATTTATAATTTCACTCATATATACTACTTTAATCATAATTTTTACAAATTTTTTATAGATTAAGAAGAGATTTATAAAATTTTTGATAAATTAATTAAGAACAGTTAGATAATAATATGAGAGGCAAAAAGGACGAGAAATAAAAATTAAAGCAGCGATATTTAACAAAATGAAATGCCTTTTCCAAAAAAGAGGGCGTTCAACAAAAAAAAAAAAAAAAAGACACAATATAAAAGGGCAATAAATAACAATACCCAACATACATTCACATTACCGTAAAAGCAAAGGGGTTCCACATGCTATATATGGACTAATACTGATGTTTCTTACTACTCCCGTCAAGAACACACCTCAATAAAATATGCTTTACAACAAGAATGAATTCAATACCACAAAAGACTCTTTTCTATCCACACCCTACCTCAAGCCACAACACAAACAACACAATTACCAGACGTAGACCACATGGATAAGTAGTAAATATATAAAGAAGGCAGAGAGAAATTTACAACTCAATATTGCAAAAAGCAATAGCTGGGGGGGTACTGGAATAACAGTGACACCATAAACGGCGGTCACGCACCATGACTCAAATGCATAGCTGCAATCTCGCAATGTACAGATTACAAAGAGATGTGATGCAGCTATCCTTTAATATTACTACAGGGTGCGCGGCCAATAAGCCGGCACTGGTCTGGAAGTAAGGCACATACGACCTGTCCATTCACTGGGAAAAGTTCACCATCGATACCACAGCCCTTATGTGAGTGCTTTCCTGGTTTCACCTTCACTGATTTTACCTACACACCACAGAGTTGCAGTCAATGTCGATTAACATGCCCAATGCCCGATGGTGATAACAGCGATAGGATCCAAAATAGCTTATCCATTACATAATTTGATAACCATAACCAAATCCCACGTCGAAATTGTAACAATTAAAACCAGTTCCAATGCTTGGTGCTTAACAGAGCAATAAAGTAGAATAGACCACCACTATTATAAGCATAAGCACAGACCATCTAGTGATGGTCAGGATACTAATATTAGTTGCTTCAGATCAGCTTTCTTCAATTTTTCCATTTATGGACAGAAATCTTCAAAGGAGTTCCCTACCTAATTAGTTCAAGGTCCTCGGGAAGTTGTAGAATTGCAATGGCACATTAAAAATACGAAATTTTAAAATTTTATCGCAAAAAAAAAAAAAAAAAAAAATTGGGAAAAAGTTGGATGATTTACCTTTACATATTCAACATATGGCAGTGAAAGGTGTCTACCCATTTGAAGCTGTAAGAAGAATCTTATCAACCTTAACCTTCCGCTGCCATGAACCATCAAGAGATCCAATGTGTTGTCATCATGTTCAGCTTTTGGTGCAACAACCTGTGAACTTAAACTTTGAACAGTCTTACAGGAATGGTTGCAAACCAGGACACCAAGAAAATGACCCTTTTTAACCATCCATTTCTCCTCAGCTTTAGGGGCAGTTTCCTTCTTTAAAGAAACATCTGTATCATCCACCTGCTCAGTCAATTCAATAGGATTTTCCCCATTCCAGTTAGGTTCCATATCCCATCTAGGCTCAGCATCCCATATTGGACCAGGATCAGACAATGTAGACGAAATATCTTCTCTATCATTTGTTGTGGTATTTGTCCAAGACGATCTTGTAGCATCATTAGCAGCAGTCAGTCCAGTCCAGCCCTTGTCCGTTCTTGACTTGGACCTTGTCCTGGGCCAGTTGGGAGTTGAAGTGAGAGGTAGCTGGGGATGGATTACTTCTGGTTCAGCAGTAGTGTTACTCCTTCCAGCTGAAAGCCGTTTCGATTTGGGATCAATTGCACGAACGTACTCAGATGGCTCAGAGCTACTGCAAGCAGTATCCATGTCCACCCCCGACATTCTACTTGGGCTCATTATCGAATCAATACTTGACAAGCTAGAAGCTCTAGGAAGTCCCTCCTTGCTTGATCTCCTCATGATGTCAGTGTATAGGTCAGCCATATCAATTACTTCAAGGTCAGCTAAGCTTTTTCCCTCTCTAGTTGATTCAACCGATGCCGGTAGGTATTCCACTTCAAAGTTGTATTTTGGCAAGCAAAAGAATTTGAGAAAACCAGCAACAAAGTAACGTAGAGGACCAAAACGCTTCTGGTACTTCTCAGAAAGCTCCAAAACTATTATTGGATAAAAAAAAAAAACACACACACACACAGAGAGGATTCAGAAACAAATTTATACACAATGTCCAAAACTTTTTATCCAAATTATTGAACGTCAATACTTGAGCAAACACAAAAAGGAGGACCAAACATTTCACAACTAGTAATACAGCCAGGAAAACTGCCTTATAAAGCCAAAGGAGTTCAATTCCACACAGTTCAGTTGGTGGAAAATACATATGGCCCAAACATATTTAAGTACCAAATGCCACCACTAACATCACCTCCAACATTACATCCAAATCACTAACATCAGCTCCAAAGTTAACTAGCAGAGACAAGGCATACAATTTCCTAGAAGGGGGAAGGTTCATCAAAGTAGGTATGCGAAGATTTGATGTTCTTCATCTATAGGCACACCACAGTAAGAAATTTGAAATCGTTCAATAAGGGCTATGACAGTTGTCCTTCTCCAGTAACACTGCAACCATTTCATGACAGCATCTATCTTACCGCTTAAAAAACCATTTTAAAAAGCTTTGTTCTTAAAAAATTTCCGAGCAGGAAGTTCCTCTCTTCTTTACAAGAGCAAAGAGCTAATTGAGCCAAATATTCATACATTTGTTCCTTTAAAATCCTAAAACCATTAATTTCTTCCAATCACCCTTTATTTATTCATTATCTAAAAAATAAAATAAAATAAGAAAATCATTTTCAGAATCCACACTTGAACAACCTTATAAAGCAAGGCTGCCTATATTAGGGCGTATACCGACCAACACTTCCCTGGACCCAGCAAAAGCCACAGGTTCCATGGTACTTGGCAGCCTATTTTTGGATTACTCCCATAAAATTGAACGGCTGGTTAAAAAAGATGTTAAGCAATTAATTTGCTGCAAAATACGTAAACACTAAGTTATTATATAAGGTACGAGTTTAAACATTTTAAATGTTAAACTCAAATATAATCATTCTTTAAATACTAGACCTAATCTACTTATAGTATTTGAACCTTAATCAAATGAGCCATCTTAAACACTACACCCTACCCTAATTTAAAATTTTTTTAAATGAAGGTTTAATTTTCTTAAAAGGCAAGAAACTACAAAATTGTAGGTACATTTGATATTTGAAACTGCAGTCTTATTATGACTTTAGCTACGTTTAGTTCAAGGTAAGTACTACTGAATTTCTTTGTTGTAATAGACAAAAAAAAAAAAAAGTTGGATTACTATAAGTTTTAGAGTTTCAGAATTTTGTTTGGGGTAAAATTGTACTACAAAACAGTAGTAGGTAGACCACATGTATATTTATGATAATGGGACCTTAAAGTGCTAATGTGGCACTATGCCCAGTATATAAATTATCAGGCTTAGCCTGACAAACTATTTTCTCTCTCTATGTACATATAAGCATTTGATATATTTAAACCTCGATGAAAATTTATGTTGACAGGAAATTATGATGAAATATAATCCAAATAGCTGACCTCATATTGTGTCAAACAAAGCTTAGTTTTTGCAAGTTATCAAACTTACTAGTTTAATGCCAAAACAATAGTAATAAAAGAACATTAAATTACCATCGCTAACAAAACCAAAATATGTCACCGTTGTCCCAAAGTGAATGATACCACTTTGAATCCACTCAACAGCAAATACATCTGTAGCAGTAAGCCCTCCCTGTCAATACAAAGACCAAACTGCATATAATTACAAACAGAAAATACCAAGTCACGTGCCGAAAAGAACAACAAAAAGAGCATCCATTTTTAATCTACCATCAAAACTCTCTAAATTTTATTGTTCGCTGAAACCAATCCAGGAGTTATAGCAGGTTCAATTCCAGAAAGGACTTAAAATGCTCATTCTAGCAACAAAAGATTAAACATAAGCCTGTGATTAAATATTTCAAGCAAAGAAGCAAAATCAACCATTAAATCAGCTTTTTTTGCAGGTTCTGCCGTGCTTCTACTATAAGTTCTAACCCTTACCCCCCTCCCCCCAACACACACACACCAAGCATTGTTCATGAGCTTGTTATTACAATTCCTCGAGAGACTATGACATGCAAGGTACTTTCACCAAGTTATTCATTACTTTGCAGTCAAGATTATTCAATGAAACTTATTTAGGAATATCATAAGTTTCTCTCTTCATTTAAAGAGAACAGGAGCAATGAAAATGTTCTTGTAACCGGAGGCCCAGGGACATTTGTTAAGTGCTATGGATAAAGCCGAATTAACAGAAATCGATCCCCCCAAAAAAAAACACAGGAACTCTAAAAAGGTTTTCAAAAATCATGGGCGGAATATCTGATGATAGAATGATCTTAGTGATATGTTTATTTCTTTTGTTGTGTGTAGGGAAGAATAGAATTTGGAAGATATACAAAAATGAAATCCCAAAACATAAAATTTTATGGATGCTAGTGGAGAAGAGTATCAGAATGAAAAAGAACAAAAATGTCGCCATTCGAATAGTGGAACTTGCCATAACACTTCGGAAGTGAACAAATCACGGGTACTTTTAAGACACTATACATTAATTTTCTACTGTCCACGTTTAGTCTATTTAATTACTTTCCTATGTTCATTTAGTTTATATTAAATTTCATCTTTAATGTCACTACTATGTTAGTGGATGCAATGTTTTTAACTGTACTCCACTATAATTTTACAAATATTGTTGTATAAATCTTTAGCACACGAGACTCAAATCACTACGGCAAATTTTCAACTCTACTCCATGGTAGTGCATAAAAGATTCAGATCATGTTTCATCTTTGCTCCCAGGATATAGTCGAAGCAGCCCACATTCTGCGCTTCTTGCAGAATTCATGGATTTTGATTTCTATGATCTGGCAGAATGTGATACAATGAGATAAAATGAACTTCATGTAGGGTTGTTACAACCTAGACGTGCGCCTTAGTGCTAATTAGAATGATATTTAACCAATGTCATATTTTGATGCAGCAGGTTTAGAAGAGGTCGGGGATATTTAGAAAAGATTTGCTAATGCTAAATAGAAAAAGTTATTAGACATAGTAGAGTATAATAAAATTAAAAGTATGTCGACTCAAAATTCTTGAATGCTTTCAAAAGGAAAAGTAAGAGCAAAAAGCATGAAGCAAAACATACTTATTATGCTTAGTTTCTTATTAAATCATGTGCAATATACCTTTACTATAGCTATTGCTGCAGACAATGGATCCCTTATGCCAAGGACAGTCCACACCAACGAATTATCAGAACCAGCAGGTATTATCCCAATAGGAATGGAAATTGCCTCTTTTTGGTTGTCCCGACTAAGTAAACCATTTAAAACCTGCAAGTTGGAGAAATGACATCAATTGCAATCTCTCAAGCATGAACTGTTAATAACTGTCAAAATGTTAATCAGGGTGATCCAGTATGTGCTATTAGCAACATGTAGACTGCCTGGCATACAGAACAAATCAAAAGAAACTTTATTGATTGCACAAAGACCTATCTCCATTTATGTGACCGAGAAGGCAACACATAAGTATCTAGAGAGCATTATGTCAGCTTTGTTGTCAAGGGACCAATTTAAACATCTTCAACATGCCCAACAAGTTAAAAATGTGTTAACCAACAGAAAGATTTTAAGAAGTTGCATCAAGTTGAAAGACAATGTATTGAGAACATGGAAGACGAATTGAAAATAAAATCTTACGTGCCCAAGGAGCTAACTCATTTTGCACTAAGATCATGTCAAACACAAGGTTTGGTAACTTGACAGATAATTTCCAGTCAAAGCCAAAGGGAAAAAGAAAATCATTGGCAAAGGTGCCGTAGAACTCAATTATCATCCAAGGAAAAGCCTGATGCACGAATCATTGTAGCCCGGAAGAATTGCATTGAACAAAATGCATGTCTGTCAGGATTTTGTAACGAAAAGATACCAGTTTTTTGACACAAATCACAATTAACAGAGAAAAGGCTACTTGTGAGCATAAGAAACTTCCTAACAGCCAATGACGAAAGCTATGATGCTGGAAAAACTAAAGCACAAATAAACATCATGACATATCACTCGAATCCTCTCCTCTCTTGATAAGAAGCACCGGTGTTGGACATTATCTGACTATGCAAATGTGTGGGATATGACTTTGACTTGATCAAATTGATTCTGAATCGTCATAAACTAGGTGCACATGTCAATGTCATAAGTTAAAAGAGAGCTGGAAAACTACTTAATAATAATCATGATGAACCTGCATATTTGACTAGTAACTGGGCTCCTTGACTTAACCTTGATTCCATCAATTTAAAACCAACTTAATACGATGAAAAATGTATTAATATGATATTTTTAACCAAGAAGTTGAGACAAGACCCCAACAAAATTGGGATATACTAGGTATGTTGTTGTCTGTCTTCACTGTTGGATAGAGCACCCCCTTTCTCATTTAAGAAAAATCAAACATATTATCAAGTCTCTATTAAGCAAAGTAAAAGCTACCTTCAAGCCTGCATGTGAGACATAATAAAAGGCCAGGTAAGAAGTACAGAAATCAAGAGCCAAAACTAATTAGCCACTGAGGAAACAATTCACATTAGAGAATTTTCGGAATCTTTTCATTAGCATGGTGAAAACAATAAAATTCAAACTATATACAAAACATACCAGATCATGATTCATTGCAAGTCAAGAGACATATGCTCTCGTTTAAAATGGGAGTAAAAGAAGACGATGCCAAAGTTATCACAATCCTTTTAAGGAGATTCAAATTTGATTCTTGCAGCACTAAAAGTAAGTTTGGCTGTAGACAAAACCTAAAAAGAAAAAGGACAACAATTTACAGGGTCGGCTATAAGTATCATATTTCACCATTGTGTTCGATCAAAACACGTGTTCTCGTTTGGGTTCATGGAAATCGTGTCTTTTAATTGCTTGCTTCGAATTTCTTTTCAGGCCTTCCCCTTCGCTTTAAATTTGAGTAAATGATATTCAGTTTTCCATAAACCTTATGGGGCAGCTGCTAAAGGTCTTTTATACACACAACCAATCCACTTCAAGCATGTTTCTCTAATTTTCTCATCCATTTAGACTACTCTTACTTTCTTTCCAATGCATCCATTACTAATTCTAACCTCATGTATCTGCACATATATCTCGACATTCTCATTTCTGCAATTCATTTTTTATTCCATTACAAGATTCAAAAGCTCCAAAACATACACCAGATTATAGACAAAATTCCAGAAATTTATAAAAAAAGGGGTTTCCCAGAGAATATATCTGGAAGAGATGTCTTTTCTTCTCTTGTACATTAGGAGACAAATATCCTTACCCAATATACTAGCATCCACTTAGACTTCGGTAGAGCAAGAGCATAAAGCTTAATCTTCAGTGTGGATTAAATATCAGGCTGACCCACAGCTGAGCAATTCACATCAAAATTCTCCTAATTCTCCTAATTCTAGAGCAGTAGAACCGGATGCAGATTGTACTTCGGCTATGCTATGCATGACTCCAACACAATTGTTTATCGCAGGTTGTTCCAATGTTGGCTATGATTTCACTTTTGGAGCAGAAGTAAACGCACTATTGAAACGGATAATAAGGCCTTATTTGAGATCATTGAGACTGGACAATAATGGCTGTAGGGATATGGGTTCATACTTGGACATTCACAAAATCAAATGTGATATGGGTTATAATATATTGCTAAGCATGATTATCCTGAAGCAAACTCAGTTGCAGGAGATGTTGGCTCGAGCAAGTTCAGAAAACTTAAATTGTGATTTCGCAGAGCACAAATTGAAACCTAAGATACACGGAATGCTGGCGGCTTGATCAACATTCTTTTCCTTACCTTACACCTGAGAGGTTATTGCTTTTAGTTCATCTTATTTCTTTCTTTTTTTTTGTTTTTTTAGGGTGGCTTTTCTTCTAGTTTATGGATATATTTACGTAGATGGTTTCTGTTCGCCTTCTCTATGTAATGTTTTTCATTTTTTATATAAATAAAACCCAAAAAATTTCTAGACCTGACTGACACTTGCTGGCATGCCAAAAATGTTCCAGGCTGAGCCATGTGGGAGCATCTCAAGCCCACCCATTAAAAACAAGCATCTCCCATCATTTCATAGTCTTTAGGGTAGTTGTTTTCTGTTATGCGCGACCTTAGCTAGTACATGGGTGTCAATCTATGAACCGTTACAATAACATAACCAAAACCTAACCCGAAAATTGATGTTTTACAAAAGTGACCGTTTTATTTTGTGGTTGACATGAACTTGACACGAAAATTAAGACCCATAAAAACGTGCTATGTTTCTTTTGAAAATAACATTCACATCCAGACACAAAAATCCCAAACTTTGACCCAATCATGACCCAATGACCGAAATTGAATCCCCTAGATGCAGTAGTTGTTTAGAAGCTTCCTTTTTGTCTTTTTGAAAGAAAAAGGGAATTGTAGTTAGAAGCTTCTTAGCTGGTGCAGAAGTCATATATGTAAATTAGAATGCCTTGAAAATATTAAGAATGATTTGAAATAGTCTAATGATAACATATTAAAACTAAGCACCCGGATCAGAATCTAGCAGTTTCATCTCATCCTAAAGTTAGACGAATACTCACAGAGATTTGCACCAACTATCCTAGAAAGGGTAAAAATGAAGAGTACAGAGATTTGCATCAACTATCCTAGAAAGGGTAAAAATGAAGAGTATGTGGTTCCTAGCTCTTACTAGCAAAGTTTATTTATTAATGCCACAATTGTTCTTTCTATTACAGTATTCGACACATACTCCCACAACTTTGCTGTCCCAAGAGGACTGACCAAAACTAATAGCATTTTTCTTAAAGGATTGAAGGAATTTTCACATAAATTTAAAAAGTTGTAGCATTTTTGTAGGTGCAAGTACCCAAAATATATCAAGGCTGGAAATTTTGCATCTACTCAATAATGGGTAAATAAACTTAGCATAAGCAGAAGAATTGATACTTCCGAACAAAATTTTAAAACGAAAAAAAAGAAATTTTGGTCCAACATATGGACCAAAAATGTGTAAAATTTAAAACGTAATGGGTACTTTTAGGGGGGCTAAACATGTTGGACCAAAAGAGTAAATTCGCCAAACACGTTGGACGAAAATTGTATTTTTTCCATTTTAAAACCATCAAAAGAACAATATATGGTGAAAAGCAAGACAGAAAAATGTCATGTAAGCAGAAAGACATCAATCAGAATAAAAAACAGAAAGGTAAGTGCCTAATCCAAACATCAGAAACAACTTACCTCATTAACTATGCCATCACCTCCAACACATATGATACCTGGTAATGAAAACAAAAAGTAGTAAATAATGCTCTGTATGAAATATAGGTCAACAAATAACTCAAATTTGCTGAGAGAAACAGTAAAGAGCAAAAAAGTCAAACTACCATCAGGGCAAGTGCTAAAATCAACACTTTCAGCAAGTTTTCTAGCATGACCAGCAGAATTTGTTTTTACAACCTCCAATTGAAATCCAGCCAGCTGTAAATTGCAGACAAGACAACATTAGCTAATGCTCAAATGCAAGAATTCAAATGAAATAAGCCAAATGAACAAAAGCAACAAAACAAGTCCCATGAGCTTGTCACATTCCAATTAAAGATCCCTTGAATTGTCCTTAAAATAACTTTAAGAGAAGACAAATTTTATTGGTTCATGGTAATACAGTTATGTCCAGTCAATAAAAAGCTTTCCACATATACTGAACCCTAAATAGCACGTAGATTATAGGATTCACAATAGTTTATGCAAAGATGCTCCTATTAAGTTGGATAGCTCTAGCCACCTTAACTCCCGGAATAGCAGCAGTCCTTTCTTTTGGCAAGCCGAAGTCTTCTAATGTTAAAACTAAAGAAAAGAGAAATATACCCACAAACTAATTCCATCTTTTTACCTCCACGGATACCAGGACAAAAAGACGGGAATCTTTTACAAGAAAAGTTATGAAATAATTTGGTGATTTTAAATATTATGAAGGCTTTAACTAGCAAGCCACATGGGAAGTGTTTCAAATATTTGATTTCACATTTGAATGACCCACATCATGAAAAGGTTGGGAACCCAGCTGTTGGCCTTTAAAAAGGAGGTTTCATTAGAATATTTGTGAGAAATTCCTGCCATCTGCTGAAGTAGATAAAAAATAAAAGAAGTACAATAAAAGAATTCTCTCAACCAAAACTCAACAAAGAAATCTAAATGTTACCCAATTTCCCGTTTAAGGCCAAGCAATACTTTCAATCCTATTTACTTTATTTTCGTTCAATCACTGTCCAATAAAATCAAAGTATAAAGCTCAAAACCTTATTAACTGCTCCCTCTTATCATCAAGAGAACTGTAATTCCTGATGCTCTGCGCAAAGCCATTATGGTACCAGTAAATCACAAATTTCTGAATTTGTAGCATTGTAATACTTACATCAATTCATATACAACATAGAAAAGGGTCCACAGCCAATGCATGTGGACCCTGCGGTTCATTCAACCAAGCCAAATCTCAAATATAAATTAGTCAAATCATTTTTCTTAAAGGTTGACATGTGGACGTCAAATACTAAAGATTTATACAATTTGGAATAAAACGATATCTCTGAATTTTTTCCAATTTTCAACACTGCAAAATAATAGTTTTAAGAGCTTTACATCATTAGGGTTCGAAAGACCCCTTCACATTCAGCAGTTTGGCATTATCACTGCTGCTCTTACAAATGTAAGAAGTCAAATTTGGAAAAACCTAGTCTGATGCAATTTCCACTGTTTTAAAACTCTTATTTGATAGATTCACTTAATTGAAGTGGAAGCAAATGGTGATAATATTTACCCAATTGATTGATTTGCTAATTGATGAAACTGTTCAAGCAAACTAGTGATACCACAAAAGAACTGACACATTTTGGCTCCCATCCAACAAATTGACAAACAATCAAGTCGATGGAATATATGTTTTTCCAATTGACGGGCTAATGTAGGTGCAAATGTGGTTAGGGTTTGGAAAACAGCTACATCAACTACATGTAAATCATGGTGAATGTCAACATCAGAGAAAATAGACAATTTAATTTAGCAGTTTCCAGATCTATGTAATAGATTTCCTGGGGACCTCTACTTTTCATGACTGCCAACTTGAATCTTTTAACAATTTTAAATTCTCTTGGTTCCTAAGTTGATCGAGCCTTTCGGACAAACACTGAAGTTGCTCCTCAACATCTACTTCTTGCTGTCATACCATCTTTTGTCTATGCTCCAAAATTGGATTTTGACCTAACCTTAGACTCTCATAACAATTCAAGCCAGAGAAACCACAAGAAGAAGGGCCTAAGCTATGATACATAATCAAAGACTGCAGTTTTAAGGGAAGTCTGGATAGATCAAACTCGGATTGAAGTGGCAGGTTCTCATTAGAAAACATATGTATCATTCTCGTTTCATTATCCAAATCTGAGTATGAAACTCAATATCTATATCAAATATTAAAACTACATTGAGTAGGATTCCAAATTTTGAATTAATTCATTGCGAGTACCATAAATAAATTAATTTTCTGAATACAATAATTAACAGATACCAATACTCCCAAAAATAAATATGAAGCCCCAATATGACTAAAAAGAATATACTACTAACCACCCTTGAACACTAATTCAGAAATAGTACATTTCAGTCCACAACTGAACATGAACATCCTATCCCAATTTGGTACTTATATCATGTCTAACATTGCAACTACTTTGTCAATGGTTCCTCACTAGAGTCCTCAAAGTACACCTGAATCCAAATAAATCTTTGTCATCCTTAAGAGTCCAAATAAATACTGTACACTGTTGTCATGTACCAAGCATTACTACTAATTCATTAGTGCTTCAGTAATCATCAATATGCTTTTCAATCCAAATAGATCTAGGTCATAATCTGAGAACTCATCCAATTGCATCAGATAAACATAAGTCTTTACCTTCACCCCGAAACCTCATTGTTTATCTTTTCCATCTCTCTATTTTTTTTCTATTTCTCACGACAAACCATTCTTCCACTTACAGGGCAACCTATAACCACAAAACCAAGTGAGAATTATGCATCCAGCAAGTTAAGTATGTCAGGAAGGAAACTTTCCCTAAAGTTTTCGACATGGTAGTATTTTCTATGAGGCGAACAGTGTTGACTCCATTTTGAAGGAATGTAGGTTCATAATTATGTGGTGAACTGCTTCTATGACAAATTTTGACTCGGGGGAGTTATATTGAGGTGGATTGGCAGTATGTAGTAGATCATTGGTGATGCAAGACAGAATACCCTAAGGGGGAAAAAGTTATGAAAAACTTTGGTCAAGAAAGTTAAGATCCTGTAGTTTCAGTCTTTCAAGTCTTTAAAATTAAAAATTACCATGAGACCAGGAGATAGGACATTAAACAGGTGAGTGCACCACCTGTATAAACAGGCTAGAAGCAAAATATTGTTACATCATGCAGATATTGTGTTGCATACATCTGCGTCATTGTTCAAATACACAAGAGTTTCCATCCCTTTGTTTTGTAGCTTTTCAGTTCTTGTTTCAAATGTTGGAACAAAACCATTAAGACTTTGATGGTAAGCGAGGTAATAGCGGTCAATCCTAGGATGTAACATTACCAGCCACAAGCACAAATAGATGAGCTATAACATGTCATAAAACGCTTGAGGGGCAGTTTCAAACCATGGCCACAGCATGGACCAACTGATCTGAATATGACGGGGGTAGCAAGCAGAAGGTGACAGAACCCATGAATAGACAAAAGGTTGTGGAAGGAAGAATTATCCTGAAAGCTTGGAAATCTCATAGATTGAGCAGATCTGAAAGTCCATAAGGAGATTTAAGATCTGACTTTTCACTCTCAGATTGTGTGGATCAGATACTGATCCATGTAGAACAATTTAGATTGCAACAATTAGCCAATCTATGAGACTTACCCAGATCACAATTAAGTTGATCTTGCTGATTTTTTTATCCATAGCTTCATCAGTGCATCAAGAAGAGACAGCAAGTTCAACGCAATACAATGATCTTACAGATCTCGTAAAGGGGGCAAAAGAACCTCGTGGCCAAAGGACCAACGGATGCAGTAGAATCATATGTTCAAATAAAGCAGATCCTATGAATCCTTTCTAGGCTTTAAGAAGGCAGAAAATTGAGTAAGAATAAGAGAACTGACAACTATGATAAATTTGCAGGAAAATTGCAAGTTTCTCCAAGAGTAACTCTTTGAATCCTCAAGTATTGCACCTAGGAGCCTTTAGGCATCACAACTGGGGACCTTTAGGCATCACAACTGGAGACCTTCAGGCATCACATCTAGGGACATCTAGGCATCACATCTAGGGACATCTAGGCATTTCACAACCCCTCAAAACTATCATAACCTAGGACTCCTCAAAAAATGTCATCCAAAGTCTCCAGTTCTGAAGGATCTTCAAGTCTCACAGTTTCCTTCACACACAAATAAATGATTTTCCCCAACTTTGTGTCCAGTACATTTATCGCTAGGGAGCTTTCCTGTTGAATCTCATCGAAATTCTGAAGCACTCCTGTTATCTTCTAATTAAGCTCACTAAAATAGCAGGCATCCAGTGCTTCCCTTGAGCTTACTTTCCTCAAACTAATGAACAACAGGATTATTCACCTACTCTGTGGAAGCCTCCTCCGTTAAGTTTGGAAGCACAACAGTTGTTTCCTTCTCATAATTGCATCCGAATCAGTAGACTACTCTGACACTTCTACTAATTTTGAAGGTTTTGTAGCCTCATAAGCAGTAATAATATTTTCTAAGCAGTCATAAATCAGAATTTGCATCCTCTACTAGAGGATTAAGAACTCTACCAGTGCTTCACACTTGATATTCTTGCTGGCTTAGCTGATTAAGCTTCTTTATGCCTCTTTTTAGTTACAGCATTTAAGGGGTTCAAAACAATATGCTTGTCACTGAATTTAAAAGATTAGGAGTTGGATTTACCATTATGCATCACTTCTTGATCAAACTACCAATGGTGTCGCAAGAGTATATGCGCAACTGCCAAGGAATGATTTCACCAATTTTTCAGTTGTACCAAGTAACATTTGATCACTGGTAGAGAAATGCCAGTCATTCATGCACCCTTATACAGTTTGGAAAGAGGCTCAGTAGGCAGCCTAAGTCTTTGTACCATAGTTTCAGAAACCACATTCATGCTACTACCACAATCCATAACAAGCTTCCAGTGTACTTTCGCAAGAAACTGCAGTCTGAAAAATTGAAGTTCTCCAATCTTGGTTTCCCGTTTTCAGCGCACTAAGAGTACATCTAAAAAGTGACAGATATTAAACTAGGATGCATAGGCCAACACGATTGGACTTCTCCATATCTACTCAGGTTTGAAGCAGTACTCCTAAGGAATTTGTATCCAATACCAAAGCTGAGGCAGCACAAGCATGTTCAACTAAAAGAGATATTAGAAGCTCTTTCTAGACTTTGAGGAAGTATTCAGTTATTCCAACATATTGGCTTCTATAATGGACACTTACTTGAACACAATTAAGGACATACTTGGTTTCGGTGTTTCTAGGCTTATTGTTTGCATCGCCTGCTCTAAGTCACTTTGAAAATTATTTAGGTTGATAAGAAAAGTGTTGCCAACACTTAACGTAACATAATGAGGTTCACAATTTAAAGAATTTCCAGGGAATACTCAGAACATGCTAAAAAAGGATAAAGAAGGCATGGAAAATCTTGGCTACAATCCTTTTTGTTTGAGGAAAGCTTCAGTTAAGCTAGAGGAGAGTTTTCTTCCCAGTTCAAAGTTCACGCAAGACAAAAGATTTTGGTTAAGAAACTATAGATGCCTTATGTGTTGTCTTCGAAGTTATTTCTTTAAAAAAAAAGGTATAGTCTTAAAAGACTAGAGAAAACTAAAAGTATATAGAATATTCTTTTCACAGCTGTTAGAAACAGAACTATATTAGTTTCTGTTGAGACAGAAAAAGTTCCCTGTGTCTTTTCTCAAACCTGTGACAGGGATTTTGTCCCTTGTTACTGTAGTAACTTTTATTTCTTGTTCTATCAACTGACAACCCTATGTAAAGAAGGAGATTGACGAAACTATAAACATAAACTGGGCCCATAATCAATGTGACTTGGATTACATCAACTGGTAACCAACTGTAATCATAATAATGAACTTTTACACCTATGTTCGCTGGCAGTGACTTACATCTCCATTTTATGCAAATTACAGTATATTAGTAGCGGGCTAGAACTCAATCACTCGATCAAGAGGCAGAAACAGGGTCCCATATGATGTAATAATGATAAGAGATAGTATCAACATACCTTGAATATTGGTTCAACCATGCCATGGAAAACTTTACTTGAACGACCACGCCCAGACCGAGGATTCAAAATGACAAGCATTTTTGGGGGACTTTTGCATTTAATATAATATTCAGGAGGAAATTCATGAGAAACCATTTCTGATGCCTGTTTTAAAGGATGTGGCAAACAATTGACATAACACTGTTGATCAGCAAATGCAGCAACCCAATGAAGGGCTTCTTCTGGGGTAGAAGCTAAAAAGCGAAAATCCTTCCGACTTCTCCCAGCTTTTACAAAACAAGAAAGGCCAGAGGATTTTTTGTATGGATAGGAATGGACTGTAAAATATCTAAGACCAGAATAATAGGATACCTGCCAAGTTAAAATTACAAAGCAGTTAAACTTTAGCAAATGAATATTTCCTGATATGCATCACGAAAAAGAGAAGAAGCTTACAGAAACCACATCTTCAAGAAGTAGCATCTGATTACCCCAAACCAAAGCTTTGCTTGTCAACTTAGCCTCAAGAGCTTCCTGGCTTGCAGAATCAGTTTCAGTTTGGACATCAGTTTTTTTACTTGGTTTTCTCTTATCCAAACCCAGTTTCCCAGAAAAAACAACATATCCTAACAAGTCAGACTGCTCATCGCCAATATCAATTCTGTGCTCCTCCCCCTTTGTAGACTTGGGTTCACCGTGGTTTTTGCTGTCTTCAGCACGTGACGAAACTCTTCCTCTGCTGCGCTTTTCAGGAAAGACAACTGGTGATGTCTGTTGCCCAGTTGTTATTTGGGAACATAGGGCCATACGACGAAGAGTGTGCTGAGGTGCAAGTCTCAAGGAACTATTCTTAGAAAGACTAGAAGTGTTCTGCATACTACCTTTTGGCAGAAAGGACAAGAACCCAAACTATCGCTACCAGCAGAAAAGTCTCAGGTCCAATGAGCACATAACCACACAGACAAAATTACCTTAACCTTTATGCTGATTTCATTCTGATACTGCTCAAAAGGTTTTCTCCAGTTGCAGGAGCTTCAGGATTCAACATAGTGAAAAAATCCAAGCACAATACCCAAGGGAAGGCTGGCAGCCTGTTACCCAGTGCAGATCCTTGTAGCTTGACAAACAGGATAGAAATGCGAACGGCTTCGTGTATCACACTTTTACACTAAACCTAGATTTCAATAGATTCCTCATCAGTTATCAGCCGAGATTTTGTAGCTACTAACGCAAACAGTGGTGTCCCACAAGAAGATACTTCTTAAGGCATTACAAATAGAAACAAGATGGCAAAGTTAACAACATAAAATTATTGATTATTGAATAACTACATGTTCAATCACCCTTTGCAAAAGAAAAACATTTCCCCTTCAACAGTAAAATTGTTACTGGTGGGAAGTACGTGGAGAGATTATAATTTATTGATAACATATTTACGGCCACCTTTTACATTGGACACTTGGACTATACTTGGAAGTCCTATTTCAAAATGATAATGCAGATGAACTCCAAAAATACTATTCGATATTATATAGACAATTTCTAAGAAACTTTAGGGGATCCCAAATTAGATATCCTCACATACGTACCGATCATACAAAGCAACAACCCAAAACGTCGGCGAAACAAAATAATCAACACATTAAACCCTAACTGAATCATTTCCACAAAAATATCCTTCCGGCATAAATGTACAGCAACTTGGGCATATTCAGATGAAAAAAGCGTTCTACTAACCTTCGGAAAGTTGTCCCGGAAATGGTAGCCGACGTTCAATTCGACCGCTCCGAAGACGAGGGACTGCGATCAGCTGCGGGAGGTTTGTATGGAGGGTGATTGGTTGGTTGGGTTCGTAATTGGAGAAAATGGTCAAAAGGCTATTGTCGTTTTGGGGAAAAATTCCGTTTTTATTTTGGCTTGGATTGTTAATTTGTTCACTGTTCTTGTCGATCACCTTCCTTTTAAAAAAATTTAAAGCTAAAATGGTGAATTTCAAATGGATCTTACTATTTATAGCTCAAATTTACTATTTGTAGCTCAAAAAAAAAAAGTGAAATGACAAAATTGCCCTTAACATATGAATAAAGTATATACTTCATGCAATTCAAAATACATATCAAAACAGACAAAACTCCTTCAAAAATCAAACAAAACCATTCGAAATCATTCCAAAAAACGTTCAAAATCGTCGAAGCAAATTGGAACACATATTTTGGTTAATTTGGGACAGCGTCTACTCCAAAATATACGCAAATATGGTACGAATTTAATACTTTTGTATAGTTTTTTGCATACTGGTGTAAAAATCGCACATGTTTTGCGAAATTTGATGGAAAAATCGCATGTAATTGGCGAAGTATCAGGAAAAAATCGCCCAGCTTAGGTGATTTTTTGTGGAAAGTTCGCCAATTGTAGGTGAATTCCGGGGGAAAATTCGCCTGCAATGTGCGAATTTTGCTGCAAAATTCGCACACTGCAGGCGAATTTTGCAGCAAAATTCGCACATTGCAGGCGAATTTTCCCCCAGATTTCACATGCAATTGGCGAACTTTCCACAAAAAATCGCCTAAGTTGGGCGATTTTTTCCAGCCATTTTGCCAATTACATGCGATTTTTCCTTCAAACTTATATGTTTTAATTGTATATGTAATTACTTATTTTTGGTATTAATTTGATTAATGACGCAGGATCCAAATGGACTACCAGACATTCAGAGGGATTTGAGTCTTGAGTTTCAGTGTCCTGGTTTTTTTCCAACTGAAGAACAAGCATATACGTATTATTCGGAGTTGGCTCTTACATTTCGCTTCGAGCTGATTAAAGTGGGGAGGGGTAACAATGGAAACTCAGTCACATATCGTTGCAACAGATTCAGAGATCCGGTTGAACAAGGGCCTCTCCCACAAGAGAGGAAGAACACTAGCCGGCGAGGATGTAAGTGCAGGTTCAAGTTATTCTGCAAGGTGGTGAAGGATAATGGTTGGTGGGTCAGAGTCACACCAGGTCCGAATTCAATGCACAATCACACTGCTATAGTGTATCCAGAGGGTCACAGCAGCTTAGCCGCATGAGTGCTGGCGCAAGGGAGGTTGCTAGGACTTTGAACAATGCAAATATGAAGCCAAAATTGATTAGGAATCATCTTGCCGAGACGTATCCTGAAGATAATGTGACAGTGAGGCAGCTAAACAATCTTAAAGCTGATGACAGGAGAGCAAAGTTCGAGGGTAGAAATATTGCGCAGCAATTTGTTCATTACGCCGAGGAGAAGCATTACTATGTAAAAGTTTTGACAGAAGAGGGCACAGATGTTATCACACATGCATTCATAGCCCATCCAATTTCAATCCAGCTGTTGAACAGATATTATTGGGTGATTGTGGTGGACGCGACATACAAGACGAACAAGTACAAGATGCCACTCTTTCAGATTATAGGTATGACTCCTTCCAACAAGAATTTTAATATTGCATGTGCCCTTTTGAGAGATGAGAAAAGAATTAGTTATGATTGGGTTTTTGAACAATTGAGAGGGTTGTTGGATGTTGAAAATGTACCTAGCGTTATTGTTTCTGATCGCGAGATGAGTTTGATGGATCCTATAAGGGATCATTTTCCTGGATCACACCACCTGCTGTGTTTGTGGCATATCGACCGCGATGTTGATAATCAGTTGAGAAAGCTTGTTGGTGAGGGTGATAGGAAAAAAGCAATAAAAAAGCTTTGGAAGGGAATTGTTAATGCGGCAACAGTTGAAGAGTATGAAGTGTTACTGCAGCGGTTGAAGAATGGTTATTCTGTAGTTGCTGGATCTGTTGTTGTCTACTTGGAGAGGACTTGGCTGTCCTATAAAGAGATGTTTTGTAGGGCTTGGACAAACAAGATTCTGCACTTTGGCAATACTAGCAGTAACAGAGTTGAGAGTACGCATGCCGCACTGAAGGATTGGATGAATGCTGGCACACATTCACTTGACACGCTATTTGGGGTGATTGACGATCACGTCAATTACCAGTTATCACAGATAAGGTACGTTTATGAATTAGATTAATTCGCCTTTTTCGGTATTTATTTAATTTACGTACCTTTCAATTTATTGATGTACTTTTAGGGAAACCCTTGAGGCATGCATTTCCAAGAAAGCAACAGCTATGTTGTGTTTCCCGTATGAATTATTGAATGGTCATGTCTCTCACTATTGTTTGGAGTTAATCAGCGAACAAGTTCAAAATATTACCAAGTTGGGTAATGACTTGTTCGAGAGATGTGGATGTGTCTGCAAGGCCACGCATGGGATTCATTGTGCATGTGACATATGGAAGTTGAGGGAATCGCACGACACGATCACCGTTGAAATGGTGCACGATTTTTGGAAGCGGTTGACGATTGAGACATCTGAAGTAGATTCGAACACATTATCTGCAGAACTTCAGTAAGATTTACATTATGTATTTTATTTTATAATATTTTGATTCATTAACATACATTTATACAAATAATTTTAATTTGTTGTAATTCATTGTTTTTAACAGATACTTCCGCCAGAAAATCGTTCCTCAATTCGAGAATAGTCCACGCGTGGTGCAGCGAGGTCTGATTGTCAAGATGAATGAGTCCCTCAATACTGACAATGCCAGTGTGTTCGAACCAGCCATTTTGACAACATCAAGGGGTAGACCAAGATTACATGAATCCGTGCGGCGCGAGCAGAGCGCTCGCGAGAGAGGTTTAAGACGCAGTAATGCATCCAGGAGATCTTCTCAAAGATCGTTGCCATTCGATGAAGGTAATATATGTTTTGTTCTTTTTGTGAATTTATATTGATTGGTTACTTTATTTTTTTTTATAAGACCAAAAATTACTATTACGTGTTTATATTCCAATTTGTAGTTAGAGCGGACAGTGAGAGTATCCCCATGATTCCATATTATGTCCATCCTTTCTGCAATGCCATTACGGACGTAGAGGCAGATGGAAATTGCGGATTTCGCGCCGTTGCACTCGGACTGCATGGCAATGAGAATGACTGGGAGACGGTACGAACTGCGTCTATTGGAGAGATTCTTATGCATCAGGATACTTACAGACGCCTCCTCGGTGCATGTCTACCACAGGCTCTTGTTGAAGCCAACGCAGATCCTATTGCTTGGGCAATTGGTCGATTGAATCATTTTACATCACCATGCCCCTTTGCTGGCTGGATGATCACCCCAACTGATTTGTTTGCTATCGCCAATTATGCAAACGCCTTGGTAATCCACCTCAGTCTTGCTCGCGGTTGCTGTTTCTCCATTCTACCTTTGCGGCCGGTACGTGGTGTCGCCAGACCATCTCGACAGATAGCCATTGAGCACGTACGTGGTAATCATTTCGTTCATGTCAGTTTGACTGGTGATTATCCTGTACCTTCGTTGGCATTGTTGTGGAGGCATCACTGTGATGCGGCTATGGCTGGTTTTGCAGCAGAAGATGAATTTAAAAATAGGCTGGACCATTGGGACATGATTTGTGGACCATGATTTTTTTTGTGCAATTGCATTTTGTTTTGAAAATTACTTTGCTCTTTTAATAATTGTCATTTATGTAATTTTCCAATTTTAATTTCATAAGTGCACAAAAAAAGGAGTAAACATGTTAAATATAACGCAACAAAATCCTCATAGTATCACAAACTAAATAGATTAACAATATAACATGGTAATATATTACAATCAACCAGCCAAATGCCACCTATCTATCTCCGCCATCAACCTAGCCTCCATTTCTGCCGTCTCGGGTAACCCACCACGTCTGATGATCTGTAAGGCGTCCTCACCGTAATTTCGCCACCGGCGGACCCACTACAAAGACAATACATTGCAATGATTACGTGCACTTATTCAATAACAATATAACATTATACTTAATCAAATTATGTAACGAAAAATACTTACATATTCAGGTGCGAATTTTGCCCAGAAATTCGCACATCAGGTGCGAATTTTTTGGCGAAATTCAATAATTTAACCGAAATTTTACGCTTTTTACCTGTCCAAACAATCCTTTCCCCTTCCCAGTACGCTGTGGTGGTTGAGATCCGCCGGCATCCATTACGTGCGATTTTTTTGGAAAATTTGTTTCGATGGTCTGAGAGAGTTTGGTTAGAAAATCTGAAATGACTTATGATTTTGTAAGGTTTGCAGACAAATATAAACACAAAAACTTGGGCAAAAATCGCCTGTGTTTGGCGAATTTTCAAGGAAAATTCGCCTGTGTTAGGCGAATTTTCCAGTAAAATTCGCCTGTGTTAGGCGAATTTTCAAGGAAAATTCGCCCCATTTATGCGAAATTTCTGGAAAAATTCGCCTAAAGCAGGCGAATTTTTCCAGAAATTTCGCATAAGTGGGGCGAATTTTCCTCGACAATTCGCCTAACACAGGCGAATTTTACTCAGTTTTTCGCAAATTAGGTCCGATTTTTTATGTTTCTTTCGCACATTGGGTCCGATTTTTCCTTACATTTTCACATTTTCTATTTTAAGGGCAATTTTGTCATTTCATCAATTTTTTTGAGCTACAAATAGCAAAACTGAGCTACAAATAGCAGCCCAGATTTCAAATTGTGCATTATTTGCTTCAAAAAAAATATTGTGCATTATTAAACCCCACCCCATTTTGCTACAAACTCATTTCAGGACAAAATTGCCCCTAACATTTTTACCCCCTCCTTTCTCTCTACCCTTTTAAAAATAATTGTGAATCAAGTCCACGGTGAAGGAAAAGCCTAATCATGAATGTGGTAGTTTTTTTGGTTTAAATGTTTTTATAGGGGCTGTTTGTTTGGGTATAGTTCAGCCCGTATACCCTGTACTACAGTGTACATGTACCTAGTGTTTATATCTCACTCTCACTACTATATAGCGGTTACACGCGCGCGACCGCTCAAAACTCACTTGCTGGACGTTTCCTTTTTCAAAACCCAAACTCCTTCCCATCAAAAGCTTCCATAACTTCCAGCGATCAAACCCTAAAAAACTTATTCCTACTTCCAATCTTCAAAAATCCAGACGAAAAACGAATCGAACGAAAATTTCTGACAAAGTTTCTGACAGAGAAGAGCAAAAACCCACCGGAACAACTTCAATCCAGGCAACTTACGTCCCGCAACGTTCATACACTACATCGAAACTTCACAAAACTACAGGTAATACATTGCAAAATCTACTACATCGTTTACTATAAACTGTTTTTCACTGGAATTGATGGATTTTCGAAACCCTATTTTCCCGTATTTGCTGCATTCGATTATAATGGTATACTAGACATTGTTCTGTTACCCTTCAAACTACTGTAAATAATGCTCTATTACTCTAAATAATGCTATATTACTCTAAATTTTACTAGACGTTGCATCGTCTTTGTTATTTCTATTTGTACTGAAATTAAAATTCTGTGTTTCCTAATGGACGTTGCGATAGTAATTAATGGACGTTGCGGTAGTAATTGATGGACGTTGCGGTAGTAATTGATGGACGTTGCGGTAGTAATTGATGACGTTGCTGCTTGTTTATCTGCCAAAAATAGAATTGTTTTTGTTTCAAATTTGACTTTGTGATATATTTTATACGAATAGGATGATTCACAATCTGTTTGGTTTCTGAATTGGAGGAAATAACAGTTTTTTTTCTGTGTTTCCTAATGGACGTTGCGATAGTAATTTTTGGGACGTTGTTAGACGTCGTTAGACGTCGTGGACATGTAACTGGACGTTGCTGCTTTGTTTTTCTGCCAAAAATATAATTGTTTTTGTTTCAAATTTGACGTTGTGATATATTTTATACGAATAAGATCATTAACAATCTGTTTGGTTTTTGAATTGGATGAAATAACAGTATTTTTTTTCCTAATGGACGTTGCGGTAGTATTTTTTGGGACGTTGTTAGACGTGGTTGAACTGGACGTTGCGGTGACTTTTCTGTTTGTTTAGTTTAATAAAAAGTAACATTGTGTTTGTTGTAGGTATGTTATAGAAATTTGGTGACCAAAAATGTGTTTTGTGTTTTGTATTTATGAAAAAATAATAAATTTTTTGTCTTTCTTGTTGGACGTTGCTGTAGTCTTTTTTACAGACGTAACTGGACGTTGTAATCATAATGTTACCAATTTTGTGTTTTTGTTTCTGATAATTATTTCCGTGGTTCATTACAGGATGGTTAAATACAAACAATCCACAATAAGATCAAAACCAAATACAGATGATGAATATACAGATGATGATTTCGTGACAGATTCCACGCCATCACCAACACCAAGTAAATCTAATGCTGCCGCACCAAGTGAAGATGACTCCCAAATTCCATTAAACCAATACATACTCAAAAAAAGAAATTCCAGCCCTCATATTTCTTCAAAAAAGCTGGATTCAATTGTTCATGCAGCAACAAAACACATCCTCAACCCTCAAAAAAATCCACAGCCAAAGCAGAAACAGAAACAGGCTGCTAAACCAAAAAGACTTAGAGACGAATCAGAAACAGAAGAAGATGAACCACAACAAAAAAAGAAACAGGCTGCTACACCCAAAAAAACACAAACAAAAAAGCAACCTGTAGCAGAAAAACCTACAAAGAGACCAAGACATCAATCAGGTATGAATACTTTATGATCTTCTTAATTTCATATTTTCTATTATCATATCAACATGTTCTTTTAGGACGTTGCGGTAGTTATTTTATGGACGTAACGGGACGTAGTATGTATTATAATAGACGTTACGGAATATATTTTGTACGTGACTGATTTTTTTCATTTATTTCCATCACAGTTAGTCAAAAAAATCAACAAAAAAAATCTCCTAAAAGGATCAAATCCAAATTCCAAACAAGGACCAGCATTGCTGCATTGTACAAGCTTGTAAGACATTTGACTGAGCAGCAAAAACAAGCAGTGAGAGATATTGGATTTGGATCCTTGCTTGATATCAACTTAAATCAACTGCCATGTGGATTAGGAGAACATCTGTTGCAATCTTTCACAATCTCAAACAACAGGTGCAAAATCCAGTTGAACAGTGGCAACATTGATATTGAAGAAGAAGATGTCAGGCATGTGTTTGGAATACCACGTGGTGGTATTAAGATTGAAGAATACACCACTTCTGATCTGTACTCTGACGAATACAAGACAAAAATGGAAAAATTCCATTCCAGACATCCAGGATCCGTTAGCAATGAAGGGGCTCAAAGAAAACCAACAACAACGCAAATGGCAGATTATATCAAGCAACACAAAGAGTATGCTGATGATGACTTCAAAATTGACTTCACAATCTACATGGCAACAACTCTCCTTTGGGCTTACACGGATTTAAGTTGCCGACAATCTCTACTGAAGAGTGTCAAAAATGTAGATAACATCAGAAACATGAACTGGTGCGAGTTCACCATCAGAGGCTTGATACAATCTATCAAACATTGGAACGACACAAATCAAAGAGTAATCTTTAAAGGATCTCTCCCCTTCATTGTGGTAAGTACTTCCAATCTACTTTATCAACCGTTGTGCACTTGATTTTCATCAGAGGTAACTAACATTTATTCTTTTATTTTTTTTCAAGTTACTGTATCTGGACATAGTCAAAATTCCTGGTGAACCCATACGTCCAAGAAACGTCTCTCTACTTTCACATTGGGATTATGAAAAGTATACAAGAAGAGAGGCAAAAGAGACAACATTGGGCGGATTTGGAAGGGGAAGAATATTGACAAGGGATGAGATGAAAAACCAGATAGAAGATGATCACATCCCACAAGACAATCAAATCCCACAAGATCAACATCAGGTAATATTTACATTTTCAAAAACAAAAGCATTATTTGTTATAGACGTTGAAGAACGTTGTGCATATTATACTGAACGTTGTGGACATTAACTTACACATGTATATGTTTCTGTTTTTATTTTTAAAAGCATGGGCCTCATGATGTTGATTACGACATTCATGATGATGATGATGATAATGATGAGATAAGACATGAAGAAATACCAGATAAGCAAGATCAGGTAAAATTCGAAATCCAAAATTACTATTTCTCTTATACATTAACTTGACGTAACCGAACGTAACTGGATGTTGTGGCTTTCTTATTGGACATTACGTCAGACGTAATAGGACGTTGAGTCAGACGTAACAGGACGTTGCGTCTAACGTAACAGGACGTTGCGTTAGACGTAACAAGACGTTGCGTTAGACGTAACAAGACTTTGCGTGTATTCTTAACTCCTCTGATATACCTTTTTTATTGTGTACAGCCTGTTGATAGTTCCAATGAAGCCAAAATCAGAAGACTTAATTAAGGAATGGCTCGATTAGTCAAGGAATACGCCAACCTCATAAATCTTGTAGAAGATACAAAGGAAATACAAGATAATCCAGCATTGAGGATGCTTGAAGTGACATTGAAAAAAATGGAAAATCTCTTCAACAATGTCACAAAAGAAACACTACAAGATGAAGATGCTGCTGCTGTTGTACCAAGTCAACCTCCCACTGACTTTGAACCAATGTTGAGTCAAGTTCAAAGGATGTTCCAGAAACAACAAGAAGAACTCAACAAGAAGATTAATGCTACACAAAAGGATGCTGCTGTTGTTGTACCAAGTCAACCTCACAATGACTTTGAACCAATGTTGAGTCAAGTTCAAATGATGTTACATAAACAACAAGAAGAACTCAACAAGAAGATTGAAACAACTCAGTATCCTGCTGAACTTTTGAGTCAAGTGGATAAGATTGTCCAACAAGAGATGGACAAGAAGTTTGCGGCATTTGTCACACCACAAAGTCAGATTGACAAAGAAGACATTGCTGCACTTCTCAGTCAGGTTGATAAGATAGAAAAAGGACAACAAGTTACAAACAAGAAGCTTAAAGAAATTAAAGAAATCCTACCACCAAGCTTCGACCTCGGAATAGAATTGTCACAGCAGCAGAATGAGCCAAGGCCGAGGAATCTACAAAAGGAGTATGATACTTCTCAGAAGATACAGGCTGATCCACATGCTCAAAAACTGGAAGAAATTAGACAGTAAGTAATACTATAATTCATTCATTTTGTATCATACTATTATTACTGACAGATCCATTTTCATTATTTCTCTAAAGAATCATCATGGATGAGGAAGACAATCCTCTGGAAAGACTTAATGAAAATCCAATTCCAAACCCAAAGTATCGCCAGATCAAGCTTCCATTGGCACTGAGGAGTCCATTTTACTGTTACATCAAGCCACAAAAGAAGCAGATGCTGGACGTAAAGCTTTCCAAGAAAGAGGAATTGATTATCAATTTCGCATTCCTCATTAAGGATAGGAAAAGGGATAAGACTCACCACAAACAGTAAGTACATCCAAAACATTATCATCCAACAAAATTAATTATTTATTCTTACTAACTTATGATCCAACAAATGCAGTGAAACACTCTACAGCTTTGGAAGAACGGTCTTGTCTAGGCTAGACTTCCACACCATGTCAGCAAATAAATGGGTTAGTTCGGGAATGATAAATGCATGGTGCGCCCACGAAAACTACATAAGATGTTTTCCTGGCAAGCTAAGAGACAAATCTGGGCTAAAACGGTTTTTCTTCACAACCAGATTTTCGGTAAGAACATTTATATTTGTAACAAATAACAACTGTTTGTATTTATATTTGCAAGTCGAACGTTGTGGTAGTTAATTTTTGGACGTAGTTGGACGTGGTATGTATTATATTGGACGTTGCGATAGTTTATTTTTTTGACGTTGTGGGACGTGGTGAGTATGTAACTGGACGTTGCGAGACGTTGCGATAGTTTATTTTTTGGACGTGGTGGGTATTAACTGGACGTTGCAACTTGTTAACTGTTTATGTTTGAGATAGAAGTATCATTGACCTTTTTGCTGTTTGAGATAAAACCTTTAACTGACGTTGTGTATTAATTTGATGCAGTTAATTTTCACCAGTTACAAACAAAGCTTACAACAAGATGGTGAAAATGCACAAAAAAAAAATGTTTTCGTGATTGGATGCAGGAAAAACTTGCTCGATTCCACCATAGCTTGGAACATTTCGTTTTCGAGTTTGTAAGTACATTTACTAAATCATTCATTAAGTATACATATCAAATTCTATTTTATAATTTATTTTTTTCAATCACTACAAGGTTTATTTCCCAATCATCGACGGTGGACACTTCACCACCCTGGCCATTAACATCCAGGATGCATATACAAAAGTTCTCGACAACTTAGGACCAATTCAAAATCCAATCCATCTTGAGGTCCTAACAATGTTTGCAAGCATAATGGATGAGGAGAAAAAAGGCCAATATCCAGAATTCAAATACATGCAGACTAATTTATTAGAATATGCAGATCTGCCTTGGAAAGATCAAAATAACAAATGTGATTGCGGAATATACACAATAAGGTAATATTAATTCTCTTCCTACTTGTTTTATTACTTGTTTATGTGACGTAGATAGACATTTTGAGTTAGTTAATAATTGCTGTTTGTGTTTGCTGTCGGACGTTGCTATAGTTGATTTGTTCGACGTAGGTAGACGTGGTTGGTATTAACTGGACGTTGTGGGTCATTGGTATTGCTTATTATTGTTAAAATGCTATTTTGCTAAATAACTTCCACTATTTTGTGTTTACTATCAGGCACATGGAGATGTATGAAGGTGATTTGGATTTCAATTATGACAATCTTCTCATCGAAAGTAAGAAGGCAAATGACAAAAGCGTATTCATCAGGTTGCGAGCCAAGTATTCATACAACATCCTGATGTCTCCATCGAACATGATAAAAGATGAGATCAAGCAAAAAACATTGGACTACTACTAGACGAATTATCATCTTTTATCAACCATGGCACAAGAGTCATTGCCAATGCCCACTGGGAAAAAAGAAAGCGAAAGAGAAGAATATGATTTGCCTGATTCAGATCCAGAGATTGCAAATCCAAATCAGAAAAAACAACCGCCAAAGAAACAACAAAGGCAGAATCCCCGAAAATAAAATATAAATAGGTTTCTTTGTATATTTTTATATTTCTTATATTTGTATATACTTTCCACTATATATAACTTATCTATACTTTCCACTATATATATTCAACACTCCATACAACGTCCAAGACAAACCAACCACGTACGTTGTATAATATTTGTTAACAATAACCGTACAACGTCCTGCCACTTCTGAAAACCAATCAACATTCCATCACTTCATTCAATTTCCTCAACCACTTACTTATTAATAGTTTCAACTACATTCATATTAATTGCCAAACCAACCACGTACGTTCAATATTAACTCTTTCAAAAGCTATACTATAAACAAGAACCACGTCTTGCAACGTCCAAACAACGTCCAAGCAAAATCACTTCATTCCGACGTTGCGATAGTTGTTTTTAAGATGTTACTGGATGTGGCGGACATATCAAGAAAAATCAAAACTTAAATTATATAATATTTGTTAATAACCGTACAACGTCCTGCCACTTATACAACGTCCGAAAAACGTAGTACTACGTTTGTGTTTCAATAAAATAAGAAATGTTTCTCTTTTCAAATCATACGTTGCGATAGTTGTTTATGGGACGTTGACGGACGTTGTTGGACGTCGTGAGACATTCACATTCAAAAACTAATTCAAAAACAACAAAAATCTCGTTTCTGTTATAAATTGTTTTAATCTACATATCATTTTCTTCAATTTAGTAGAACAACGTCTGTTAACACTATCGCAACATCCATATACGTCACAATTTGTCCATCTCGTAAAACTTAACAACTGTAAAAAAATATTCATCATTTACGTCACAAAACGTCCTGAAACGTTGAGTATACAAACAGACGCGTCTTTAAAACTTCATTAACTGCATCGAACAAAAAACCGTACGACTTTCCAAGCATACCTTCGTTACAATCAAGAAAACTATCCACTCCTATAAAACTAATTCTAAAACAATGTTTCACATTCACTTTCGTATAACTTAAAAATTCCTTCGCTTTCCTTCTTCCCTATCAAACACACCAATCCCAAAAACTTCTTCACTTTCCAATGGCCAGTCGTTATATTCTTGAAAGCATGAAGATATTCGAAGAAAACCAAGACCCGCAACCACCAATGCCTCCAGTACTCCCTCTTGAACAAATGCCAATGAAACATATGTTCAGCGTATAACATCATTCTGAACTCCGAATGTTTCTCTTCAGAAATCATTGGAGTGGATTGATGCCGATGAACGACCAACACGTAAACAAATCGCGGGTCCTAGAGTTCTATGATGGTCTGCATCATAGAAATAGACTAAATACAGTTTACGTCATAGAACATTCAATCACAATAACTACTCAAGCCATCAACGCCCACTTGGGCATCAGGAACTTGGGTCCTCACTCTTTAAAACATGATGATATTGCCCGTTTCCAACCAACCATGGAGGAAGTCCGAGCAGTATTAAAGCAAAACATTAACGTCCCAAACAATTATTGGACGATCAGATTGGAAGATCTGAACAGTTTTGCAAAAATATTGTACACGTTCCTTCGTTACAATGTCGCTGCAGGACAAGTCTCCAAGCCATTCGGTTTGGCACTTTTAATTGCAACAAATGCAAGAAAAAGTATCAATTGGGGTAACATCATCAAATACTACATGGAAGATGTTGGCTTCTCAAATAGGTGGACTCGGAGTATCCTTTACCCCAGCCTCGTCATGGACATGTGCGAAATGTCTGGAATCCTACAATCACATCATGATGAAGTGGTTCCACTCCCTGAATATCTTGGAGACATCTCTGCCATTCTGCTTGACAAGGATGACGCCTCAAGTGTAGATAGCAATGAGTTGTAATAATAATTTTAATAAAATTTCATTTTTTTCCCTTTAAATATCAGTATCTTAAATTTTCTCTTTGCATATTAGACGTTGCGTTAGTATTTTACTTGACGTTGTGCGACGTGGATGGACGTGGTGAGCCATTCACTTTCAAAAACCATTTAAAACACAACAAAACTTCTTCAAAAAAATTGATAGAAATCAATACCAGAATCACTAAAACTATCACAACGTCAAAAATAACTAAAACCACGTCCGTAAACGTCTACATCCATGCATGTGAATTTAAGCTGATTTTTTTCACAAATACAATCCACCACGTCTAATAACACTAGAACCACGTCAAAAACAACTAGCACCACGTCCACAAACGTCTACATCCATGCATGTCAACAACGTCTCAGAACAACTTAGCAATGTCCAAAAAATAACTGTCGCAACGTCTAAATCCAGACATCTCCACAACAAAAATAAAATTTTAAAATTCCTTATGGACGTTGCGAATAATTTTTTTTTTTGGTCGTAACCAAACATGCAGAAACGTAACAACTAATATCAAAACACAACTCATTATTCCACTACGTCCTACTACGTCCAATTACGTCTACAAAATCTCAAATTAAAAATCAATAAACATTCATTTTCCAAATCAAATGTTTATTACAACTACAAATTCATATCAATCCCTGTAATCATATAACTAAACTACACCTTCTGAACTGTTCTTTTTGTATTTCCTACCTCTCGAAATATTCCTTTTTTTCTCCATTGTACTCTTTGGCCGTACATTTCGAACACCTTTTGGTCTCTTTCCTTTCGGATCTCTAATTTCTCCTTCTGTACCATCATCATCATCATCATCATCCACATCTTCACCTCCTCCTTCCAATCTAATACCAGCTAAATCAGCAATGCAATCTCTAAGATCTTTGAATTTATCATCTATAATTTCACGAGCAATAGAACTCTACTGACATAATTGAATCAATCTCAAATATTTCTTGCTGGCAGCATGCCTCCAAATAGAACAGTAAACATAATCTCCTTCATTTCTAGGACGTGAATTGTGAAATTGAATCTGACGGCCATATGTCACACCCTTAGTCCACCTTTGCAATATACACCTATCGGGTAGTATCTATAAAAAAAAAAAAATTAATTAATTAATTAATCAACAAAACAAGTTACACAACAAACAACGTCTGGTATTTTATCATCAACGTTAATAAAAACATAATCGCAACGTCCAATTAACACATTAACAACGTCACAAAAAAAAAAAACAAAAAAACTGAATCAATAAAAATTCATACCTTAACACAATTCAGGTTAAAAACACGAAGTGAATGACCGCATAATATCCCAACTTCATTGAAATATTTGCAGCTGCATTCTATCCAATAAGTCAACTTATCAAACAACACAACATGTTGAAAAATATCTTCTCTATCCCACCAGACATGATATTGAATTAACCTGTCATCTTCACAAACCTTTTCATAATTGTATAAAGTCATGTCTTTAAACTGAGTCTCAAACATACGATATGCATTAATTGTGTAAACTTCAGAAGCTTGAATTAACATCGAATGTTTCGGAACAAACAAATCCGGCTTCCCTTGATGACACCTGTAGTCTTCTTCATTTTCGTTATTCCTCCAGTCATTCACCACATCTACAAACTGATGGTAAAAATCGCAAAGTGATGATGTTTTGCTTAGACGCCTTGAAATCGAACGATTTGTTGACTCACTCATTTGAGATGAGAGAACCCCTCCAGAAAAGTAATCTTTGTTAAATGCAGGACACCATTTCTCGCGAATCTCATAGAGATTATTCAACCACTTTATATTGCCACATTCATATTCAGCAACCATGCTGTAAACAAAATACCGCAACGTCAAAAACAAATACTGCAACGTATGTAAAAACAATAATGCAACGTCCAATAAAACACTACCGCAACGTCTTTACCTGTCCCAAACATGCTGAAACTCTTCCTTTGTAACAACACTGTAAAGAAGGTGTTGAAACAATTTAAAAAAACCTGTGTCATCACGCAATGAAGGTAAGTTCTTCTGGAAGTTCTCACTTATATGCCAAAGACAATGACGAGTTGATGGAAATACATACTTTATAGCTGCTGCCATCGAAAAAGCTTGATCTGTCATCAAAGTAATCGGTGCTTGACCATCCATGGATCTCAAAAACGTCTTAAACAACCAATTAAATGATTCAATCTTCTCATTCTTTATAAAACCAATTCCAAACATAACATTACGGCAGTGATTGTTCATCCCAACAAATGGTCCACATATCAAACCATACTTGTTTGTCCTATAAGTCGTGTCATGAACAACCAAATCTCCAAATATCTTGTAGTCTGCCTTCATTTGTCCATCACGCCAAAACAAATTACACAATGATGAATCGCTGTCCAGCTCAAAATCAAAATAGAAATCCTGTTCATCAAAAGACCTTTTCTTCAATATCTCAAAAAGTGTATTTACATCACAACCATCAATGGTCTTTTTCTTCTCAATTTCCATACGATTATAAACATCTCGTGAAGTAAAACCTACTTGAGATAGTCCACCAGCCTGTTGCAAAAAAAAAAATAAATAAATAAATAAAATTTATAACTACAACGTCCACAAACGTCTGTAATACTACTCTCGCAACGTCCTGAAACGTCAGTATTAATACTCTCGCAACGTCCACTTACGTCTACAGGAAAACTATTTAAAGTCCATTACCTCTTTGCACAACACTCTGTAACCATCTGAAACACGAACTCCAGAATCCTTCAAAGTCTTCAAATAATCAACTGATAAAGAATTCATATTTCTACTAGAACACAATAAGCGTCTCTGATGTTCAAAGCACATCTCGTGATTGTGTTTCCTGAAATGCTTCTTGACCTCCCAAATACCATCATCAATTCTCTTAAATTCAACAAGCGCATTACATTTCGTTCGAACATCCAATTTAGAAAAAATCCTCTCATTCTCAGTCTTATTTTTATAATCATTCTCACCTTGCTTCGAACACACAAACTGTCTAATATATAACCCATCTTCCTTGCTACGAGACCTATGCTTCCTAATACTAAAACCCAATTCAAAAGCATATTTGTTATACAAATCGTATGCCTCATCTACGCTACCAACTCTCTGACCAATCAAAGACAGCATCGACTCATCGTCCATTGATTCCATATCTGAAAAAAAAAATTATAACAACTTAAGCAACGTCCCACTTATTACTTACGCAACGTCCCAACACGTCCAAATTATTACTTACGCAACGTCCAGATAAAAATCACATAAAAACTAGAGAAAAATCTCATATCACGCAATGTCACACTTATTACTTACGCAACGTCCCAACACGTCCAAATTATTACTTACGCAACGTCCAGATAAAAATCACATAAAAACTAGATAAAAATCTCATATCCCGCAACGTCACACTACGTCCCACTTATTACTTACGCAACGTCCAAAAACATCACAATAAAACAAAACAAACAACATCGCATTTAGCAACGTCCAAAAATGTCTCAGTTATACCTTACGCAACGTCCAGTTATATCATATAAAAACTAAAAAAAAATAACATCCTATCCCGCAACGTGCATATTTATTCCCCAACATTCAAAAATACATACCAACAGCGTCCTCGAACAAAACGATCAAAATATCAACATCACAAAGACGAATCATACGAATGGAACAACAATTTTCAAACGATCGAAAATCATAATTTTCAAAAACATACTATAAGAACAACAATTAAACAACAAAAACATCAATCACGAACATAAAAAAAAAAATCAATGATCATATTTCGATCCAATACCTTTATTAACAATTTCAATAATTGCAGAATGATTTCAGAAGCAGCGCAATTCGAAAAACTCTGGTTCTAATCACTCTCGTTCAGTTTTTGATCTTTCTCTTTCAGTTTTTGATCGCTCTCGTTCAATTTTTGATCGCTCTCGTTCAGTTTTTGAAAAAAAAGTGCAACCACCACGTTTTGAATGTATATATACCATGGCGGGAAAAAAAAGAAAAAAAAAGAAGAAAAACTGGGCGCGTCACTAAATATTACTAAAAATGGTAAAAATACAGTCGGCTCAAAAAAATTTACTAATTATAGTAAGTGGTACATGTACACAGTGGTACAGGATATAAATTGCGGGTATAGTTCCCATCTTGCTGTTTGTTTAAGGGAAGGGTATGGGTTTGAAATTTATAGAACATAGATTTTGTGAAACCTTCCTAAATTTTGGTCAACCAAAATAGTCTTTCTTAGTCTTTTCATTGGTACTTTTGGTCAATTTAATATAGAATTTGGAGATATATGGTTTGGAAAAAATATATAATTGGTTCTATACAATGACCATGTTACACAATTGGTCTTACACATTTGGAACTCGACAAATTTTGTCTTAAACATTTTTAAAATTAACACATTTGATCTAATTTAATATTTTTAAATATGGTGTAGCGGCTGACTCAGCAGCCGTTAAATCCCTAATTTGTAATAATTATGTCACGTGGCATTCAACCATTCACTCACATGCCATGTGGCATAAAGTGCCACGTGACAACCAACCGTCCGCTCACATGCCACATAGCAGCCACGTGGCATCCACGTAGGCTGCCACGTGACATAATTATTACAAATTAGGAAAAATGCACAATTGATCCTACACGCTTGGAACTCGACAAATTTGGTTCTAAATATTTCTAAAATTGACACATTTGGTCTAATTTAATATTTTTAATAGGGTTTAATGGACGACTCAACAACACGCCACAAACGTGGCCGCCACATGTCATCCACATGGCATAAAGTGCCACGTGACAGCCAATCGTCAGCCCACATACCACGTGGCATAAAAGGTGTCACATGACAGTCACCCGTATGCGCACATGCCACGTGTCAGTCTGTGTCGACCTCAAATCAAATCAGTTGACTATACTTACCCGATTTGATCCATGTTGACATTTTTTTATTTCGTTTATATTAATATAAAATTATTTTTTTTCATAATTTTAACTATTTATTAACATGAGTCAAATCAGATTAATCTAGTCAATTGATTTAACCCGAATTGAGACGATTCAAATCCGACAAAAATAAACTAATTTGACTTAAAAAATCTGGCGAACAAATACGAGTGGCTGCCACATGGCGCCTTTATGCCATGTGGCATGTGTGTGGCACCCCGGTTGCGCCATGTAACGGTGGTGCGACTTTAGTGATGTAATCATATTTCTTTTGGGTTTTATTAATTAAGTTAAGTCATCTAGTTTAGTTTATTAAACCAAAATTATCAGTTTTCAAATATTTTCCTAACTAAACGCGGAAGCATGATAATCAGAGTACGGAAGCAAAACTTAACTAAAGATATTAATGTAAATACTCGTCAATTAACAACAAGTATACAACCGGAGGATCTTTCAGTTCTAGACAAATCATCTGACGGCCTATTACAGAAATGTGATGGCATCAACCACACAATGGATGGCAGTCATAATTACTTCAATACAAATTTCATTATTATGAACTAGGTAGTCGAGTTCATAAGACAATTCAAACTTAAGCACAAATGAAAAACCAGATAGTTGGGGCACACTCCAAGACAAAACGCATTCATTCATTGGGTAGTCCATATTCCGACTTTTCCAGACCTAAAGGTAGGGGAAAAGGGGAAACACTAGTTAGCATGCGTCGTGCAAGCTTAGTGAGCCTCCTCTATAACACATATATAGTACAAAAATTAAATCAAGTAGTAATAGAGCATGTAAGAACATAGTACAATTACTAGTCACAAATAGTAGAGTACGACCGAGTTATTAGTGGGTTGGAACCAACTCTAACCCCATGTGGCTAGATGGGCAAAGGTAGTTCTCTTTTTAGATTAACATAAGTCAAATATGCCTTTTGTATGTGGCCTCATAGGACCAATCATACTCAGGTGCTAGTCTTGTTTGTGGCCTTGTAAGACCAATCATACCTAGGGTCACATGTTTGAGGTTTTCTTGAAACAGTACCCGAGCAGTAACACACGCACACCTAGGAATAGAACCCGAACAGCGGCATCTAGGTAGATGTCTGGGAACAACACCCAGACAGCATACCTACTAATGAGGACATCAGAATAGACCATCCTCCACCAGTTGAAGAAGCAGTTTGTGTCACTTCTTCAAACTAGGAAGAAAATACGCAGACATCCATAGGAAATACTCCTTGCGCAATTCTGAGCTAGATATTCCCACAGTAGACTCAAATATTTACAAGAGAGATTCATTAGTGGATATGGTTAGTCCTATGACAAGATCCAAAACCAAAAAGGTTGAACAGGCCTTAAAGTTGTTGATTGAGTCCGAGGCCCAAGCCCATTAGCTCTAGAGCTTAAGGGAAGATGGATTCATGGAGTTAACGTAGATGAAGGTTGAAGCTCAGAATAAAGTTTGAACATTGGGTTAAAAAGATATAGGCCAAACTGTGAAGACCCATAGCTCTCCCTAAATCCATTGAAGACCCATATATCTTCCTATAGGTTTTTATTTTATTGTACTTAGAATTCTTGAAGGTTTTAGAAGTGTATCTTATTTCTAATAGGATATACTGAGTTTTCCCTTCTAGATTAGGTTTATATTTTCATTTGTAATACTCTAGCTTATTTTTGAAATAAGGAACAAAGCTGAGTTAGAATAGGATTTGTTTTTCAATCTCTAAATCAATAGGATTTAAGATTACCTTTTTAGAAAAGGAAGAGAACTTCATGTAAGCCTATATATAGGTACTCACACGTATGGATTATACAAGTTTAGACATATTTTGATAATTTTAATCTCTTTTAGAGTGGTCTTGCGAGATCGTGCGTTGTCCTTGCGAGAAAATCACAAAAACCTTATGGATGTTAGTCTAGGTTAACTAGCAACCATGTTACTCTTGCGAGAGAACGACCCCCTACCATAGCCTATGCATCCATCTTCCTACTATATTCATGTGAGGAAGTTAAAATAAATGCGTGTTTTAAGGTTAAATTGTTTTCGCTAATTTACCCTTCGTCAAGATAACATATAGAATAGTTAGCAAGATAGGGCAACCCATTGGCCAATCCTTTAGGAAGCTACCCTAGGTAACTTTTCCTTGAAGGAGACACATCAAAGTGGCATCAGAGCAAAAGGTTGTGTCTTTCTATTCTGTTATCTTTTTTAGTCTTTTGTTTTTTATTTTTTTGAATTTTTGTGTTTATTGGTGCTGCAAAATCAGTGAGTTTCAATCCAAATATCCTGTTTTTGAGTCTTTTTGTGTGTCTGTGTGATTTTGAATCTATTGTCCTAATTTCAAAAAATTTTTGAGTCAATTGGTTGGAAAATCAATCCAATTTTCAAACCGAATATCTGAGTCAAAGTCAGTGCATGTCCTTAGGGATTAAGACGTTTGTCTGTTTTCGAGTCTTTTTCATTGATTTTTGCTTAGTTTGTGTCTAGACGTCCCCCTCTAGATTTATTTTGTGTTAGTATCAATTTCTATTGGAGGGAAACGTATTTTTAACCCTAGAAAAATGTTTCAAAATTTTCACAAAATTTACCAAATTACCCCTATGTGAGTTTTGTGAGATTTTCGAAAGTTGTGACCTTTTTTTTGGTTTTGGAAAGTTTTTTTTTGTCAAACTTAATTCGTTTTAGTTCTTTTCTGACAGGCAATACGTGTTTTGGATGTTCAGAGGTAAAAAATAATATTTTCATACTCGGTGCAACGGGAAACATAGGAGTTCACAGATCTAGGGTTAGGAGGTGTTATTTTAAAGTTCGATTGTGATCTTGAATGAATACTTGAAGCTTGAGACTTAATCCTCTTGTTAAGTAGTTGAGGTTGAATTCCCCCTAACTCTTAGTTGTTCGTTTCAAAACTCCCGGAAAAGTCTAAAGAAATTGAGAAGAGGCAAAAGTCAAAGAGTCATCCTAAAGGATCTTGACAAATCCTGTAAAAGAATAGCGCTTCTACAAAAGTCTGACTGAATAAAGAAAAAGACAAGCCAAAAGTTAGTTGTTCCAAAAGTCTTGTAGGGAAGCAAACATGAGTTCTGAGATAGGAGTGATCACACCAAAATTGAGCAACAAAGGGAGTAAGGGTGCAAAATCCATAGCCTCTGCGTGAGATTTTCTGGGTGTGTGTATAAACTCCTTCCTCTCATCTGGTAGTTAAGCTCGTGTTCTGATAGATCACAGTTTGGTGCGAGAGATTGCTTGCTGACTTTGGGGTTTGCGAGCTTTTGTGTGACTCTATAACCATCTACTTATCTTTAGTATTTGTTTTAAAAGACAAATTTGTTTGTCTTTAACTTTTACTTGTTTTGTTAGATTTTTCTTTTTGTTCTTTAACTCATAGTGGTCCTTTTTTTATTTTTGGTTCACTTGATATCACTTTTGTGTAGTATTTTTGTTTTTGTGAGTCAATTGAAAAGGTACCATTGTGTATATACCTTCCTAAAGGGATCTGTTAGCCTTGTGAGATAGCTGAAAGGAAGAAAGCACCGAAAGGAAGCCTTAGCAGAAACTAAACTTGAGTGACCTTTAGCCACCAACTTCTTAAGTGTCATAAAATGACCTTCTGCAGTAGTTTTTGGAAGCCACCAAACTAGTGACAGCCACTCGAAGTGTCACTAAAAGTAAGCGACTTTAGCCTCTCCTTGCGCGTGTGCATTGTGTTGCTTGTGGTAAGGATTTACCTTCAGCTTCTTTTCAATCCAGTCTTTCTATTTTTTTTTTTTTTTTTGCATTACGCTTAGTCTTTATGTTCTACGTTCTTTCGCACTATAGATTCGAACTATAAGAACTCCCAAAGAGTAATCAACAAGGAAAAGTAGCATAACTTGCCTTTGATTAGAAACTACACCCTAGTCCTAGTGCAATCGTTAAGTGCTCAACCTACATTAGATGTTAGCCAAAACCAGCCCCATAATATCTTTTATATATGGTGCAAGACTGAGGATCAGAAGAAACGCCTACTCATCATTGACGGTGGTAGTTGCACTAACGTAATAGTTGAACTTCTAGTTAAAGATTTACAACTAATATGTTTACCTCATCCTAAGCCTTACAGGTTACAATGGCTAGACAATAATGGTGAGATCAAGGTACAACAACAAACCATGATAACCTTCTACCTTGGCCCTATAAAAGAAGAGGTCTTATGCAATATCGTACCTATGGATGCCTGCCATATACTTCTAGGAAGGCCATGGGAATTTGACAAAAAATTTTCCAAAGATGGCTACACTGACAGGTATTTCTTATTGTATAAAGGAAAGAAAGTTAATCTGTTACTTCTTTTTCCTTCACGGGTCGCTACTTTCAAAAATGACTCAATGCCTTGTGATTGGGTATGAACCATAAACAAGAAAAGCAAAGTACCTAGAAGGTAAAAAGACACAAAGTGAGTGACAATAAAAACAAACAACTACAAGACACCTAAAACAACTACTTACTACTAAGACTCCAAATAAAGAAAACTATAACCAACACTGTTTGATAAGCCTAGAATTAACGACTGAATTTTGTTAAAATTGAAGGCCAATTAGATTAATTTTATGGCTTAATGGGGTTTATTTTAAATGTACAAAAATATGGAGTTCGATGGAGTTGAATAAGCGTTTTGGCCATGGAAGAAATCGAGAGTTTGGGCAGATTGATATCAAATTGGGCTTACGCGAAGGAATTGTGAATGAAGATATTCATTTGGGCTTGGTGTTTAGACCAACGTTAGATTGGATTTATAATTATTTTAATTAGTTTAAAAGAGATAATTAGAGATGGTTTAGTTTTATAATTAGTTATATATATATATTATAAGTTGGCAGCCGGTGTAGGTAGTATATATAGTACATAATTTAGCTTGGAAATTAAGTTTTTGACCGTTCCCGGCAATGGTGCCAATTGAACTTGTGCATGCGTACGAGGTAGGTGTACTACTAAGCGAACAACAAGCAATAAAATTCATAAACCTCTTTGCACACTAAAGGACCAAGTGTAATCCTCTCACCGTGTAGTATTTGAGGTGTCAATCCCACAGGGAACGTGGATTGCAAAACTTTTTCTTTCTTTTTATTTTCTTAAGGCAAGTAAATAGTTGGATTCAAGTGAATTTTTCTAATTTCAAATATCATAAAATAATCAACTAAAATGGATAGAAAACAACAATAGAGATAAGTGGGATCTCACTTCCTCTAGGTGACAAAGGCAAGATTTAGCTAATCTTGATTAGGTTTTAGTCCAAGTGTTCCTACTATGTGATTTATCTTCATGCGATATGCTTCATTAAGGGTTCAATCCATTTTTTTTACTCAAAATCAGATGGTCAAGTCACTTGAATTAACTAGTTAAGTGGGCTATTGGTCCACCACACCTAACTAGTGGATTAAGCACATTTGGATTTTTGAACCAGTAGTTAACCTAGCTTTGGTTAGGCTTAGGTTCCTACCCTTTTGCCATGTTTCCAACCAGCATATTAGTGTAATCACTTAACTTAGTTACAGCACATTGCCAAAGCCTTAATGGCTAGCCCACAACCCTAGAAAATCAAGCAATAAACACATTCCATTGATCTAGATGATACAAATATAGCTAGCAAAAGCATAATCAACATTACCCATAAAGTTCAAAAAACATAACATTCACATATCTCTCAAAACCATATAAAAAATAAACACAATCTTGGTGGGAATCATATGTAAACAACAAGAACATCATCAAAACATAAGAAAACAAAGATATTCTCAAGATTAAACAAGGAAAGATACAACTAAGTATCCCAATGCTTGCATTGCTTGAAATCCGCCAAATGGTCTTTGTAATACATCCTTTACACGGATTGCCACCGCCTCTACACTTTAGGGTGCATTTGTTTGGAGGCAACCAAATTTGATAACTTAACAATCATTAGAGGAATCTGATTATGTTTGACTTGTTTGGTAATATTCATTAAAGAAATCTGATTGTCTTTGATTATACAAAGATAATTATATAAAAGAATGAAATTAATCAAATTAATTCATGTGTTAATCAGATTACGTTTGCCTCCAAACAAACACACCCTTAGAGTGGTGAGAATCCCAAATGTGGGCTTAGAAGATAGTCATTCTAAGCCAAGAATACATTTTCTACACTAGGGTTTCTACTTCCTACTCTACTCTCTCTCTAAGCTAAGATAGTCCAAGATGTGTATGATATCTTATGATATATGATATAGTTTTGTTATATACAATATATACAAGAAATAGTTCAAAAAAATGGGAGAAAAAGTCAGATTTCGTAAGGGTGCATAAATCATTTTGCTGGAACACACGATGGGTGCATTCAGGGTACGAGTAGCACCCTGGCCACACCCAGCTTCTGGATTGTGAGTGCGTACAACCTGCGGCTGCACCTTGGCCATAGGTAGTAGCCATATGCGTATCGTCCTAATATGAATCCTTAGCTCGTTTTCTTCGTGTGTCCAAATTATACTCGCAGGTTGCTCACACCCAGCTACTAGACGAGAGGTGCATCCAAGGTGTTAGGTTTGAATACTAAAGCTATGCTTGTATTAAACTTTTTCCCAGCTAATATATCGATTTAATGTTTTGCTTTATATGTTGTGCATATTTGTCCATTTATATTATGTAGTTAGATGATGAGGTGTCTCGTGTAACACAGTAGATCTCATCATTGGTTAAAAGACATAATATATAAATAAGGTTCGTAACCGAGATAGTTTTTGGACAAACTATTGGTTTAGGTTATTATATGATTCGGATAATTGACTTGTCTAAACTAATTGAATCATATAGATATGCCCGGGGCGTATTGAACTTGACCATTTAGAATGATTTGTCTTGTACTGATTTAATAGACAAATCGTTCTTAGTATTGTATCTCTTAATTCCTAGACTTGAGCGGGCATAAGGATTAGACATAATGTACTTTGATTTGCCAATGGGTGAGGTCAATTGTGGCCAGTAGTCTCGGTGGGTTGGGTGCGCGTGTTTAGTTACTTGGTGTGCTGCTGCTTGTTGAAAGGAAATCATGTATCGGTGCGTCCGGAATGATGGTGCTCCCGAGATGAGCTCGTTATGTTTATTATACTAAACCCAGCTGGTAGACTTATGTCCGGAATAGTAAAAAGGTCGAGTGGTACTAGTCTCGGAAAGTTAATTAATTAATTTATCAATAAATTAATAAATTAACGAGCACTATATCTTTGATGTGGGGAGATTAAGAATAAATTAATTTAGTTGTTTCGAAAGCAATTCTAGTGTAGGATGGTAGTGCCAAAATTAATCCGTTAGTGGTACGATTAATTTTGTAATGGGTTAATTGAATAAGTAGAATTAATTAATTAATTATTCCTAAGGATTAATTAAGTAATTAACAAAGTGGACTTATTTAATTAATTAATTAAGTCTTAAATTTCAATTAGAATTAGGAAATCCTAGAGATTAGGAAATCTAATTGGATTTGGTTTATCCTATTAGATTAGCTACCTAATTGGATTTGGAAACTAATAAATTACCTAAACCCATTAGGAAGGCCAATCCTAAGCCAACTTGGGTCTCTCTTGTAACTCTATATATAGACAATGGATTAGCAATTACATAACACATAATTCATTAGTTTTCAAGACAAGAAAACTTAGAGAGAGAAAATTCTAGAGAGATAAAATTCATCTCTCTAAGTCCGAATTTTCAAGGCTAATTGGCGGCTAGATTTTCTCCAATTACGGCGGTGCGTGAAGCTCTTCTCTCCGGCCTAGGTGGCGCGTGAACATCATGCGCTAGGGGCAGGTGGTTGTTGAATTTTTTGGCGACCCAGTTGTGTTGATTGCTGATAAATTGGTTGCTAGATAGTTTCCCACACAACGTGCGATCATAATATTGAGTCATACAAGCGATCACCTGAGTTAACACTCTTCAAGAGGTATTTTTCTATGATTCTGCTTTTAATTAGAAAATTATTGTTGCGTGATAAATGAATGAGTACAAACCAAGATCCTGCGCAATGTTATTTCAAGCAAGGATTGGAATAGCGATTGTGCTAGAGTCTAGGTCTGGTCAAAGATTTTGATTCTGGAATGCGTAGCACGAAAGTGAGTTTTTGATCGGGCCAGGGCAGATAATCTTTCATAAGGTGTGGTCGTACATTGGCCGCACGTTGTTCATGCAACTTCCTTTTCTTCTCTTCTCTTCACTTTGTCTCATTTTTGCTCCATTCTTCCTGCAAAGTCTTGTTAGGTTTGAATACATAAACTATGCTTGTTTTATACTTTTTCCCAGTTAATATATCGATTTAATGTTTTGGTTTTTATGTTGTGCATGTTTAGTCCATTTATATTATGTAGTTAGATGATGAGGTGTCTGGTGTGACACAGTAGATCTCATCATTGGTTAAAAGATATAATATATAAATAAGGTTCGTAATCGAGACAACTTTGGACAAGCTGTCGGTTTAGGTTATTATGTGATTCAGATAATTGGTTTGTCTAAACTAATTGAATTATATAGATATGTCTGGGGCGTATTGAACTTGACCATTTAGAATGATTTGTCTTGTACTGATTTAATAGACAATTCGTTCTTAGTATTCTATCTCTTAATCCCTAGACTTGAGCGGATATGAGGATTAGACATAGTGTACTTTGATCTACCAATGGGTGAGGTCAATTGTGGCCAATAGTCTCGGTGGGTTGGGTGCGCGTGTTTAGTTACTTAGTGTGCTGCTGCTTGTCGAAAGGAAACCATGTACCGGTGCATCCGGAGTGATGGTGCTCCCGAGATGAGCTCGTTATGTTTATTATACTAAACCCAGCTGGTGGACTTATGTCCGGTATAGTAAAAAGGTCGAGTGGTACTAGTCTCAGAATTAAAAAAGTTAATTAATTAATTTATTAATAAATTAATAAATTAACGAGCAATAAATTTTTGATGTGGGGAGATTAAGAATAAATTAATTTAGTTGTTCTGGAAGCAATTCTGGTGTAGGATGGTAGTGCCAAAATTAATCCGTTAGTGGTACGATTAATCTTGTAGTGGGTTAATTGAATAAGTAGAATTAATTGATTAATTATTCCTACGAGTTAATTAAGTAATTAACAAAGTAAAATTAATTAATTAAGTCTTAAGTTTCAATTAGAATTAGGAAATCCTAGAGATCAAGAAATCTAATTAGATTTGGATTATCTTATTAGATTAGTTAGCTAATTGGATTTGGAAACTAATTAATTACCTAAATCCATTAGGAAGACCAATCCTAAACCAACTTGGGGTCTCTCTTGTAGCTCTATATATAGACAAGGGATTAGTAACTCTACAATACACAATTCTTAAGTTTTCAAGATAAGAAAACTAGAGAGAGAACATTTTTCTCTCTCTTGAATAATTTTCGGGCGGTGGGAAGTAAATTCCGGCGGCGGCGGCGGTTCAATTCAGGCGGCGTCGAGCTGCAAAATTTTTCCAGCCAGTCATTTTGTATAGATTGCTGATCAATTGCTCGCTAGATCATTGCCCACACAATGTGCGATCAAAGTCTTGAGTCATATAAGCGATCACCTGAGTAACACACTTCAAGAGGTACTTTCTATGTTTCTGCTTTAATTATAAATATTTTTGTTGCGTGATAAATCGAATGAGTACATACCAAGATCCTGCGCAATGTTATTTCAAGCAAGGATTGGAATAGCGATTGTGCTAAAGTCTAGACCTGGTCAAAGATTCAAATTCTGGAATGCGTAGCTCGAAAGTGAGTTTTTGACCTGGCCAGGGTAGATAATCTTTCAAATCTTTGAATCTTCTTCGACTATACCATTTTCACTTTTCACCTGCAATTCACACACTTTACAGCATAAATCATCTTTAAAACTCACTTAGAATCAAGAATTCTTGTAAATAGCATGGATAAACTCATGTGAATTGCATACAAAACATAGGTAAGGTTGGTTCACATCAAAAGACAACAAATCAGTCTGAAGAGACCTCCTCTCCAGGTAGGAAGAACTTGCATACACCACGGAAAACAAAATTGGGTCAATCAGTTGGCTATAAGAAACTTCACAAATACTTCCTGACTTAAATTAACTAGAACATTCAAATCAACACAATATTTATAAAAAAAAATCCACATTTTACCAGAGGTTGAAGTAACAACCAAATCAAACTTAAACTTCCTAAAAAATTCATCTAAGCAATTTATGTTCACCATTAGCTCAATTACAAAGGACTACAATAGAATGTCTAGATGTTAGTTTTGAATACAGAAAAGCTATGGCTTGTATCAAAAACTAATATCCACAGTTGACATATCATTTTGTTTCAGTATAAATTTGTTCCTTTATATCATAGAACTAGATAACGGGGTGTGGACAGACACAGTAGATACCGTTATTGGTTAAAGTATTGATATATAAAAAGTATGCTCGTAACCGAGATAGTCTGAACATACTATCGGTATAGGTTATTGTGTGGTTTGGAAATTAGTTTATCTAAACTAGTTTAAATCACACGGATATGCCCGGGGCATATTGAGCATGACCAGTTTGGATAGAATTGACTTATACTGATCGGCGTAGTCAATTCGGTCCTAGTATTCCGTCTCTCAATCCCGAGATTGGGACGGGCGTGAGGGTTGGATATCGTGTGCTTTGATTTGCCAAAGAGTGCGGTCGATTGAGGCCTATACCTTGGTAGGTTGGGTATGCGGTGTTTAGCTTCTTACGTGCCGTTGCTAGTCGGAGGAATCCACGTACCGGTTCACCGGGTTGATGGTGCTCCCGAGATGAGCTCGTAAAGTCTATTATACTAAACCCGGCCGGTGAACTTTATGTTCGGTATAATAAAAGGACGAGTGGTACTAATCTCGGAAACCAAGAAGTCGGTGAATTAATTTATCAGTAAATTGATAAATCGACGAGCACTAGATCTTTAATGTGGGGAGATAGAATAAAATATAATGGCGCGATGTAAAGTCGTTTTCGAGCGGTAATTCCATAATTGGTCCGTTAGTGGTACGACCGATTATGCATTTGACTAATCGACAAGGTAAATTAATTAATCCAAAAGATTTAATTAATATCTAATCTACAAAGTGAATTTAGAAATTGATTCTATTTGAATTAATTAATTCTAAGGGTTTGATTAAATTAAATTAACAAAGTGGGTTAAATAAATTAATTTAAATGGGTCGATTGGAATTGATTAGTCGGGAAGACTTAGTGGTCAACGAAAGTCAAATTAAAAGGCCTAACTCGAGAGCCCATTAGGTCTCCTTAGAAGCTCCCTATAAATACAACTTGTTAGGCAAGTCAATGAAGGAAAACTGAACAAGCCCGGGCTAAATCGAAAACCTCACTTTCGTGCAATGCATTCCAGAATCGGAAGCTTTCGACCAAGCTCAGGCTCAAATTAGTTTACCCATGAACGGATCTAGGCTTATACTTATTTAATTTATTAATCGGGACATAAAAGATTCAATCTTTAATAAAAGCAGAATTTAAAGATTATACCTTTTGTAGCGAAGTCCCTTGCTTAAAGAAAAATCAAATCTTTGTTGCGATTCCAAAAGAAATCCAATAGATATCTCCGTAGAAACTTCGAATATTGCGTGGGCAATAATCTATCGAAGTCTACTTGCTTAGCCCACAAGGAAATCACTCAAATTGGATTCAATTTTGTTCCAAAAACTGACCGAAATTTCGCCTACTGCAGTATCGAACTACTGCCGCTGCTATAATTTAAAAACCCTCTTCGGTCCGCCAGAATCCAGCTTGAATCCCGTCGTGATCTAGACAAGGAAGGCTGATGGATCACCGATCAAAATGAAAGAGATCAACATCATCTTCCTCGAATCAAATGCACGGGATAGCTGAGTTCCAGCGCCGAGAAAAACCCCTGGAGAACGAGCAGCAGAACCGGATGAAAACCCAAGAAAAAGGCAGCAGTAATTCGAAAGAAAATCGAGTAGATTTCAGGCGAAATGTTTAGTACACCAACTGGAAATTTCGATCTTTGGATGAATCCAATTCGAAGAGGAAGAAATCTAGTTCGTTTTTGAGAAAGAATTATTGAAGGAAAAATTCTCTCTCTAGAACCTTCTTACTCAAGAAAGGGGCAAGACTTGTCTTGCAATATTTCCTTAGGTTTTCTTGGGCTTCACGTCTTCTATTTATAGGAGCTCAATTGGAGACCTAATGGCCTCTCGAGTTAGGCCTTAAAATTTGACTTTCGTTGACCGCTAAGTCTTCCCGACTAATCAACTCCAATCAACCCTTTTAAATTAATTTATTTAACCCACTTGGTTAATTTAATTTAATCGAACCCTTTTAATTAATTAATTTAAATAGAATTAATTTCTTAATTTACTTTGTCGATTAAATATTAATTAAACATTTTGGATTAATTAATTCACCTTGTCGATTAGTCAAATGCATAATCGGTCGTGTCACTATCGGACCAATTATGGAACTACCGCTCGAAAATGACTTTACATCGCGCCATTATATTTTATTCTATCTCCCCACATTAAAGATCTAGCACTCGTCGGTTTATCAATTTACTGACAAATTAATTCACCGATTTCTTGGTTTCTGAGATTAGTACCACTCGTCCTTTTATTATACCGAACATAAAGTTCACCGGCTGGGTTTAGTATAATAGACTTTACGAGCTCATCTCGGGAGCACCATCAACCCGGCGAACCGGTACGTGGATTCCTCCGACTAGCAACGACACGTAAGAAGCTAAACACCACATACCCAACCTACCGAGGTATAGGCCTCAATCGACCGCACTCTTTGGCAAATCAAAGCACACGATATCCAACCCTCACGACCGTCCCAATCTCGGGATTGAAAGACGGAATACTATGACTGAATTGACTACACCGATCAGTATAAGTCAATTCTATCCAAACTGGTCGTGCTCAATATGCCCCAGGCATATCCGTATGATTTAAACTAGTTTAGATAAACTAATTTCCAAACCACACAATAACCTATACCAATAGTATGTTCAGACTATCTCGATTACGAGCATACTTTTTATATATCAATACTTTAACCAATAACGGTATCTACTGTGTCTGTCCACACCCCGTTATCTAGTTCTATGATATAAAGGAACAAATTTATACTGAAACAAAATGATATGTCAACTGTGGATATTAGTTTTTGATACAAGCCATAGCTTTTCTGTATTCAAAACTAACAGTCAAGACATAAGGAAACTTGATAGCCAAGAAAGGGCTAGTGTGAGAAAGTCTAGCTTAGAGTGAGAAGTTCTTCTTCTTCTTCGAATCTTCTCCTCGAAGTCAGCTAGGATCTTTCTTCTTTGAGATTAACTCTTCCCATTTATTGGTCCCTCGATTTACAAAGGAGCAGCCGCCGCTGCTATGTTTTTTTTTGCCGGAGTTACGCGTCGCGATCGGCAGAATCGCGCAGATCGGTTTTGCGCGTAGGCTGGATTGATGATCATTCTGTCCAGCGGTTGCTTCATCGTGCACCGCATGATCTTGGTTGCAGATCGGTGTGGTGAACCGCTATCTTGGCGAGAGCTTTGAGCTAGTGTCTAGATCTCCGACCGGTCGGATCATTTTCTTGCGGAGCAAGTTAATTTTGCGGTGGCAGCTCCTGGTTTGCGCAGAAGCCTTCGGGTAGTTTTGTCCTTGGGTTTTTAGAGTTATTTCGAAGTGGGTTTCCTTGGGTTTTCTATATTTTGCCTGGGTAACTCCGTAGACAGTAGCCCACACTATTTCGGAGTTTGTATCGGAGTAATTCTTTGGATTTCTATTGGAATCGCAATCAAAGATTGGATTTTTCTTTAAGCAAGGGACTTCGCTACAAAAGGTAGAATCTTTAAATTCTGCTTTTATTAAAGATTTAATTTTTTGTGTCCCGATTAATAAATTAAATAAGTATAAGCCTAGATCCGTTCATGGGTAAACTAATTTGAGCATGAGCTTGGTCGAAAGCTTCCGATTCTGGAATGCATTGCACGAAAGTGAGGTTTTCGATTTAGCTCGGGCTTATTTAGTTTTCCTTCACTAGAAACTAACAAATTCCAATCGCCAAAGGGAAGCAACACTCACTATCCCCTAGACATTATAGATAAGGTGTGATATCATTTAAAAGAGGGAGAAAGACAGACATGTATGCACATTGAATGACATAAATTGAGAGACAAAAGAGCAAGTCAAAAATAAATTAAGGGACTACTTTCAAAATGAGATAATTAAAAGACTGTTTAAATTTTGAAATGAGCCTTAAATTTATAGGCCCGGTAAGGCTAACGAGCCTATATATTATATTAAAATAAAATTATAAAATAGTAAATTTATTTTTTCTCTCAAAACCCTACTTATAAAATATTCTCTTCTTTATTTTTTCTATTCTCCTCCTTCCCCCTTCTTTTCCGTTGCCATCAATACACTCTTTCTCTCGTTATCGTCCCTCTTCATCACTGGAAATCTTTTTCTCTTCTCTTTTATCATTTCCTCTATCTTGCCACTCTCTCACCCTCCTCATCCCACAGTCTTCCCCCCTCCTCCCCTGCCAAAATTCTCCACCTCTTCTCCACCTATTCTCCCTTGTAGATCTAAAGAGAAGTGGACTACGTCGACTTCAAGATCTGATAGAGCTAAAGAAGAAATGGAGTTTTAATTCTCTTCCTTTCTTTTTTTTCTTTTTTATATTTGATTTTTTGGGTTGATAGTAATGCTGGTTTTTTTTTTTTTTTTTTTACAATTATTTTGTGGCTAGTCGCTACTAACAGGAATCAATTGACGTCGACTCGAAACTCGAGCAAACGCTAGATCAAACTTGGATAGTATTGATTACACCCTCATGGGGCACTGCTAATTTTTAGATATTGCTACAATTCCTAATAGCTCAAATTTTATTCTATAAGTGCGATACTAATAAATATCAATATTAGGAGGGGATTAGTCACCCAAGACTTGATTTTATATGCGCTACTAATAAATGTTGATAAACTTATCGGCCTGCTACTACTTCTTAGTGATTGAAAAATGAATTTTTATTGTATGTTTAACTGACAATTACTTGCAGTTTTAGATCTGTCGAGCATGGCTTGATGGAAATCTAGGGTTTAAAAGGTAAAATTTTTTATTAGATTTGACCAATTTTTTTGAGAATAGTTTGTTAAATTCGACATTAGTTATCGTTGCTATTAAAATAATGATTTTATGCATTATTAATTTTAGATCCAAAGAGTTGGAGTTAATGTAGATTTTATATTTGATTTCGTGAATTATTCATATTAATAAAAAAATTCAAAATTTAAGGAGCGCAATGATTTAAGTAAATTCATAGTTTTATTATGTAGTAAATTGTTTGTATTTTTTTTAGATGATATGTAATTATTACCTGATTAACTTGGACAATAGGTAAAAATGCCTTAGATAAGTCACTCAGAGAAAAGGGAAAATTTGGATTAAGGGCAGTGAAAGAGTTAAAATTAATAAAATGAATACAATTTTCATATTATTTGGATTAAGGGTAGTAAGTTACTTTATTCAAAATATAAAATTAGAATATTTATATTATGACGTAAATATCCTCCTGAAAGGTTGTGTAATTTAGGACTTCTCTAGTGAGGGAGAAGAAGACCACAATTGATACTTCATATTTTTAATTTATTTTCTAACTATAATATAATCAGCGGATGCATATTCTCAAGTTTTCGTCGTCGTCATGTGTGTATCACCTGTATGTACTCAAGTTTTTCTCTTGTTCTGAATACGGGTAAAAATAGAAAAAAAGGAAAAACAAAAACCAAAATCAAATCTTCATTTCTCCCCTCCCTACCATGTCACACTTTGTTTGAAATGACTAATTTCAGTGCTTACTTGGTGCATGTGATTACACCAAAAATTTTTTTTTTTTCCAAACTACACTCATGAGCACAGAATATGCACTATTCTAGCACTAAATATGCATTGTTTTACCGTATAATTTTGGATTATTTTTAACTCCAGAACAAAACTTTATGTAAGGTTTAATTGTTTTAAAAATTTTTATTATATATATTGTTTTGACTACTGTCCCTTCAATTTTAAAAGTATATTATAAATGACTTTTATCATCCTAATTTCATTTGGTGCAAAAACGCTTGAAAATGTGAAAAAGGTAAATACATTTAATTAATAAAAGTGGTTATAAAAAATTGACAATGTAAGGTGCAGAGTCTAATTAATGCATTTAAAATAGATTTGACTTTTGAAAAGTTAACAAATTAGCACCAATCGGTAGTGGTGGGGGTGGTGTTAGTGAAAGAGATCGAGATAAAATTTTCTTTTAATAAAAGTGGGTTTGCTTCTATTTAAAAAGAAATAAATTTTGGTCTTCAGGTTTTAAAAATCATGAAAAATCACAAAATTATTGACTCTTTAATCAAAGACAAAAATACTGATGATCATAAATAAGAGGACAAAAGTGTGAGTCAAAAATAAATTGAGGGACTACTTTAAAAATGAGATAACTAAAAGACTACTTAAATTTTGAAACGAGCCTTAAATATATAAGCCTTGCAAGCCTAACAAATCATATTTTAATCGTTTTAAGACATTTTTAAATGTTCTTGAATTTTTTTACCATTATTAAGTATTAATTATGTTTATGTACGTATAATTTTTGTTGTAGTTTAAAGATTCATCAAATGGAGGGGCTACCTGTGTACATATTCATTCACAGCAAGGCCTAAACGGATTTCTGGTGAGATGATTATAATCGAAGGTGAGATGTTGAAGTCTTCTAGCAACACCTTATTTATTTATACTTATCGTCATAATTTCTTAAATTTTACTAGTTATCGCCCCAATTTTTACTCTCTACGCCCAATTTGAACTAAAACACCCCTCATTTACCTTTCTCTTCCCCCTTTGAAGCAAAAGGATAATTTTATCAAAATTGAGACGGTAATGCTTAAAATGGATGCGATAACTAGTAATACCCTAATTTCTTTCGAAAGACTAATTTCAGTACTTATTTGGTGCACGAGGTTGCACCACTCTCTCTCTCTCTCTCTCTCTCTCTCTCTTCAAACTACACTTCTGAGCACTGAATATGCACTATTCTAGCACTAAATATGCACTATTCTAGCACTAATTTTTTCCCCAATTATAACATTCTCATTAACATTAATTTCTCCAATTATATAAGCAAACATTGTTCCAAAAACTAGGCTCAAACATTATTCTCATAACATTCTTAGGAGCAAACTATTTTTGGGATCTCAAACAATTAAGTTTACTCACCACAAAAACCAAACTGGCCTAAGATTACATAATAAAATCATAACAAGTTTTGAAAGTGACCATAAAAGGTCATGCAATTACAAACTCCTTCCATGAAACATAAACTCAACTTCAATAAATATCCATCTATAGTGACAACTATATCCATCTATCCATTTGATTAATTGTCAGTTCCTCCCTAAAGATCGACCCCATTACCAAGCAAGTGTATTGCTTGAGGTATTAACCTTCTTCCCATCTGATGAGAATCCACTATTCTAGCACTAAATATGCACTGTTCTACACTATAATTTGGGATTACTTTTATCTCCATAGAAAAATTTTATGTAAGGTTTAATTGTTTTAAAATTTTTTATTATATATTATTTTGACTATCGTCCCTTCAATTTTTTAAAAATACTTTTTGTTCCATTTAACCATATGTTAAAGGTTTGAAAAATTGTAAATGACTTTTATCATCCTAATTCCATTTGGTGTAAAAAGGTTTTAAAATGTGTAAAGGGTATATAAATTTAATTAAAGTTGTTACAAAATTGACAATGTAAGGTGGAGAGTCTAATTAATGCATTTAAAATATATTTGAGTTTTGAAAAGTTAACGGACACATTAGCACTGATCGGTAGCGGTGGGGGTGGTTCGTGAAAGAGATCGAGATAAAATTATTTTAATAAAAGTGGGTTTGCTTACATTTAAAAAGAAATAAATTTTGGTCTTTAGGTTTGAAAAATCACAAAATCTTTGACTTGTTCAATCAAAGACAAAAATATTTGCCCCCCCCCCCCCCCCCCCCCCTCCCCCCAAAAGATTAAATTTTACATTTATCATTATACATCCTTAGAAACTTAAAGTACTCAAATTCCTTTCTCCCAAACACTCAATTATGTACTTACCACTACAAAGTACTCCCTTTTGAGCTGTTGATCTCAATATGGGGTTCAGAAGCGATCCAGGATTTTTAGACTGATGAACTGGATATGGAGCCTCTCTTTGCTCAAAATGGTTCATCAATTCCTGCTCATACTTTGACACACTTTCCATTGTGTTTAATAGCTTCTCCCTTTTTAATTTCTAGTAATAATCAGATGGCATGGGCCTTTGTTCTCCAGACCCAGTGATGAAAGCTCTCTCGATATTCAGACGAGCATTATTGTAGTAGTCCCCAGTAGCATAATTCATGTTATTGCCGGAAGTAGCCCACATATTCATGTTGTTGCCGGCACGGGGATAAGTTAGCAAGCTGCCTAAGTCTTTCAAAGATGAAATCCATGAGATCTTTCATGATATAGACAACTCTAGCAATCTCAAGGCATCTCCCACATTTGGCAGAAAATCCGAAGTCATTGATCATTGGTAACTCCAAGAAACTTGTCAGTTGATGCCCACATACTGCACATGAATTGACATTGGCTTGAAACTGTTGAAATGAGACATTTCCAACAGAACAACCACAAATAGAGCGTGGATATTTATTGGAAACATGAATCAACATGTTGGGTACTAATAAGCCAAAGAATATGATAAAAAATTTAGTTTTTGTTGTATTTTAAAAATTATTGTAAGATGTGACTAATTTTTATAGAAAAGAATGTCAATTAGATGATTAGTTTTTTTTTCTTCCGTCATACTTTGTTCCAAATGACTAATTTCAATGCTTATTTTGTGCACACAGTTCTCCGAGCACTGAATATGCACTAGTGTAGCACAAAATATGCACTGTTCTCCAGTATAATTTTGGATTACTTTTATCTACATAACAATATTTTATTTAAGGGTTAATTGCTTTAACATTTTTTATTATAAATATTGTTTGACTAGTGTCCCTTCAAATTTTAAAATATACTTTTTGTTCCATTTAACCATATGTTAAATGTTTGAAAACTGTAAAATTGTAAATGACATATATGTTCCTAATTTCTTTTGGTTTAAATAGAATTGCAAATGTCTTTTCACACTTTAGAAAAATTGCAAGAATAATCTCTATAATATGAGTTAGTGTCAAAGTTAGTCCTAAAAGTATGGTATTCATTTTAATAATAAAAATAATTCAAAATCTAACGAGCACTATGATTTAAGTAAATTCATAATTTTATTATCTAGTAAATTGTTTGTATTTTTTTAGATGATATGTAATTATTACCTGATTAACTTGAAAATAAAAAATAGAAATGCCTTAGAGAATTCACAATCATAAATTTTTATTATATAATGTTATTTAATTTTTAATCTTTTTTATTTTCCTACCATTAAGTGACTTTAGACAGTTTTCATTTAGCTAAAATAACTTTAGGAACTTAAATTAAGAAGAGATAAACCAAAAGATTAACCTAGTTTATTATGCTGAACTAAGAGTATATGCACATGTAGAGAAACATCTATCTGTTAGCATTCAAAAGATTAGAGAAGCTCCCTATATCTTTTCATTGAGCGTTGAATCCATAGTTGATTACGCCAATCCTGATGAGGTTCAAATCAGAATGTGGAAACTCCACTACTTCTCCTGTGGTCCTTAGATAGACCATGTACTTTGCATCCTAAGTGACTTTACAAACGTGTCCAACCCACCATCCTTCATTGAACCAAGCATCAACTTCTTCAAATGATTTGAATTTAGCAATTTTTGAAACAAATGACGGGCAAGCCTTATGCATGAAGCAGTGGCATACGTAGGAATTTTGATAACGTGGGCCTGAAAATTATTTTAATGAGTCGACGTCGTTTTAGTCTATTGAATTTTTTATTTTTTTTAAAAAGGTGAAGCCTACAACCTCGGTCCGCCGCCGAGGAGAACCCGTAAAACCTAAATCCACCAATGCAGGGTCGATCGTAGGGCAACACTACAACTCTCCATCGATCAAATATCCCTACCCCCTAAAAATTTCGCATTAACATGGGGCGGTCGCCTTACGATCGTTGTACGTAGATCCGCCCTTGGCATGTATCGTCAGCTTTTTTCTTTGAAAAGTTCAGTTTTATCATTAATCGTCTGAGTATGATATTCTACCATCTACTTTCCATTTCCTATGGGTCTAAGGATCCTACCCTGAGGTGCCTAGAAGTCTGCATATCAAGCCAACCCACCATCCATCATTGTATCATGCATCAACTTCAAGCATTTTATAGTAGCCAACTTTTTTTATCTTATGAGGACAGGGTCTAATGTAAGAAGCATCTACCTTTCTTTAAGGAGTTTAGATTTATCATCTGTTCTTAGGGTATGGTATTCAACAAAATACTTTCTCCCTCCAATGGGTCCAACTACTGTAGCAGGGTACCAAGAACCCAAGTAACATTATTCATCACTCTTGACCTCCACTAGCATCCCAATACTAAACGTCCACCCAGATGTTTTTTCGCCGAATTTTCTGCAGTTTTGGCCATTTTGTACTTGTCTCTACCTTAGTTGAACTTCTATTGGGAGTGGCAAACCAATTACCCTCAGCCCATTCTTGATGAGGCCTCAACTTGTGGTGTTCAAACACCATTTCTTTTCTTGTGTTCCTAAAGCAAACAATGTATTTGATGTGATCAATGACTTTAGAAACATAGGCAACTGACTAACCATCGTTGAACCACACACTAACTTGTGCTAAACATTCAAAAGACTCATCATGTTCAATTATAGGAGGGCAAGGTCTTATGCACATAACATCTACCTCTTCCATGACAAATTGAGACTTATCCTTTATTCTTAGGGTATAATACTCGACCAATAAATTATTATTTCCCACTGATTTAACAATGGTTGCTGGATACCATTTTCGGTAACCTAAGTTTATTTAAGGGAGAACACAAAATCATTCACCAGCACTTGCAGGATATTATTATCCAAAAGCTCTAAGCATTTAGTGGAACGATAACCGAGATGATTTGTGTTCATCGCCTCATTTAATGAGCCATTGGTGCTTAGATCAGATGGTTTATAGCGATAGCATTAACTTTGAAAATATGTTCTGTTGTCTACATATTTGTTGTGCTTAAGAGATTTTATTGATCGATTCACTGTAAGAATTATTGCCTGTGCTGAAATCATGTCCTATATGTATGTTTGTGAGTGCTTTCATGAGAATGGAAACTTGAAAGCCTATTTAACATCTCTATTGTGTTTGGCTTCATATGCTGCTATAGATATCCTCTTGGATTTTTGATGATGTTTTGAGCATATCCTATGGTTCTACTGTTTACAGGTATTGTTGAGCCAATAAAATCAAGAATAAGAGATCCAAAATTGAGGATTGGGAAACAAAAAGAAGACGACATTTTTACAGCGGAGAAAACATATTCAGGGGAAAAAGTTGGATATTGAGGTTAAGGAGAGCGAGGAAATTGCAAAGAAAAGAAAAGAGAGTAATGTCCTATTTTTGTTTGTGATGGGAATCAACATGCCTTTGTTCTTGAGATGTACAAAGAAGCATGACTATTTAGTGATCTTGAGAGCATTATTGAAATTGTGAGTTCACCGGTAGTTTGTTTGATTAAATGATTGCCATCTTTATTTGATAATGTTTTTTCCTTTCTTTTCCATTAAAATCTATTGTCATATAGTTGCGTAGAAACTTTTACCAAAATACCCAATTGATTGATATATGGTCGTGTATAATTAGTCTATTGAGTTGTTCCATTGCGTTAGTCTTTTGGTTAATATTTAGTATGACCTTGCCCGTGATTCACTCTTATGAGCGTAGTTTATTTATAGTTTTTATTAGTTATGAAGAAAAAAATTTACAAGATTCAATTTTTCGGTTCTTTTATAAAGTAGTTCAAAAGAAATAAAATTTGCAATATCCAGTTTAAAATCCTTGCATAATTTAATGCAAATGATGCTTCTATAACATCTAAAAGGATAATGATTTTGAAGGTTTTAGTTATGGTGGGCCGTGCAATGCACGTCGAACTCCACTAGTTTATTCAAAAAAAAAAATTAACTTACTATGTTTCGACAATCAACCTAAGCCAGCCACGGGACTCACCTTCATAACCAACGGATCGAGCACCGCTATGTCAGCAAATTTGACTCGTCCATGCAATCAAATCTCAATCTCAAAGCCTCAAACAAGCCGAAATCCTTTATTCCTCTAAATTCCCCTAACTGCCTCACCATGTCCACCACTAAAACTAAAACTGGCAATTACTGTCACGATACAAAAACCCGACACTGATATGATACGAAAAAAAGCGGGTAAAGGTTGAGATTTTCAACACGATTAATTAAACGGATCGGTTCATATCAACCAATTTATTAGCGTGTCGGGTTCGGGTCAACCCAAGTTGACACGTGAACCCAAAAAAAATTATTGACCTAAATACTACTAACCCTTCCCTCCCTTAGCAGTAGCGAACGGCCCCCAATCAAAACAAACCTTTCCTAATCAGCAAGTAGCGAACGACGCCCAGTGATGGCATTGTGAGTCTGTCTCCCTCTTGCAGATTTTCACCTCTCAACTCGTAATCAAGTTCCCTCCCAGTTAGGCTTAGTAGTTTGAAGTTTTTTTGGCAAAATCCCCATCTCACGGCTTTTCTTCAGGTTCTAGGAGACCCAGTTCGCCAGCGACAGTAGCAGCCATTGGCTTTGAATTCTGACAGTATTTTGGCCTTCATCAAACTCAAGAACACTCTACTATGTTGATTGTTGAGCTCTGTAACTCTGGGTCCTCACTTTGTGTCGTGGATTTGAACTCCAGCTGCCTCCTTCGGGTTCACGGTTCCAGCGACTTTTCCTGTGAGCTCAGCTACGGTAAACAGACTTAATCCTCATAATTGAACACGTCTGGTTGTAATTTTCTGATTTCACCATTACGATCTCATCTTTGGCTCCTCTCCTTACCGTTGAAAGATTATTTTTGTGAAAATCTTTGGTTACATTTTGTAAGTAAGCTCGAAAGAATAAAATCGGCATATGATTTGATGAGGGATTTGGAAACAATTGGAAATTTCCTCTTTACTTCGTATGGGATTTGTATTGATTCATTTTCCAAAAATTTGAATGCCATTAAAACCAATTAGTACACTATATAATATAAGTACTATAAATCTCACCATATTACTATCCCGACAGAAATTAAGGTTATATTCCTCTATTAGCATTATTTTCTTCCTTTTTATACAATGAATCTTTAATTTTTTTTTTTAGATTTAATAAGGTTGAGGGGTTGGTGCTGGATGATTGACCTTTTTAATTAAACGGGTTATGTGAAAAATATTAGTATTTTTATTATGTTTTAATGTATTCTTATAAAATTAAAAAAATGATATTTGATAGATTCTAATGCTATAAAGATATTGAGGCACTACTCCTCCCGTGACAGAGTTGAGAGCGGTGAATTCTACTAGTGCCAACAGAATTGATGGAGGTAATCAGATTGGGAATTGTGCGTTAATGCCACCACCTCCCCTGCCATCGTAGCTTTACCCTACTTATGCAGCTCAGCGGCTACGGCTAAACCCTGATGCATATCCCAAGCCCGATTCTTACGAGGATTTGGAGTTGGACTTCAGTCCTCTACTTTTTAGCGCACTGGAGAGGTATTTGCCTTCGACACTTCTAAATTCGTCGCGAGACACCAAGGTTCATTACATGCGGGATATCCTCCTCCGGTAATCCACAGAAACCAAACATACTCATGTAAGCCATTCATTTGCGTATATGGTGACATGCATGTACCTTTGTGTTCCCTTTTTTGGATTTAAAATGAGCTTTGTCACTCTGGATCCTCGGATAATTTGAATAGTAGTATTGTCCTATTTTAAAAAAATTCAATATTCATATTTTTACAATTAATACTTATAATTCAAGGGTATCACTAGTTACCGCCTCAATTTTAAGAATTACCTCCTAATTTTGACAAAATTATCCTTTTGCTTCAAAGAGGGAAAATCGAGGATAAAGGAGGGGGTTTAGTCCAAATTGGGAATTTGGGCGGTAACTAGTAAAATTTATAATTTTCAATTATTAACAATATCATTTTTTTTTTTCAAACTACACTCTGAGCACTGAATATGAACTAGTCTGGCACAAAATATGCACTGTTGTCTAGTATAATTTTGGATTACTTTTATCTACATAACAAAATTTTATTTAAGGGTTAATTGCTTTAACATTTTTTATTATATATATTTGTTTGACTAGTGTCCCTTCGAATTTTAAAATATACTTTTGTTCCATTTAACTATATGTTAATGGTTTGAAAACTGTAAAATTGTAAATGACATTTATGTTCCTAATTTCATTTGGTTTAAAAGGAATTGTAAATATCTTTTTTTTTTTTTTTTTGACACTTTAGAAAAATTACAAGAATATGAGTTAGTGTCAAATTTAGTCATAAACGTATGGTATTCGTTTTAATAATAAAAATAATTCAAAATCTAACGAGTGCTATGATTTCAGTAAATTCATAATTTTATTATCTAGTAAATTGTTTGTATTTTTTTAGATGATATGTAATTATCACCTGATTAACTTGAAAAAAAAAAAAAAAAACAGAAATGCCTTAGAGAATTCACAATCAGAAATTTTTATTATATAATGTTATTTAATTTATAATAATTTTTATTTTCCTACCATTAAGTAACTTTGGACAGTTTTCATTTAGCTAAAATAACTTTAGAAACTGAAATTAAGAAGAGATAAACTAAAAAATTAGCCTAGTTTATTATGTTGAACAGAGAGTATATGCACATGTAGAGAAACATCTATCTGTTAGCATTCAAAAGATTAGAGAAGCTTGTTTAGTCCATTCATCCCTCCTTGTATCTTTCCATTAAGCGTTGAATCAATCATTTATTAAGCCAATCCTGATGAGGTCTCAAATCAAAATGTGGAAACTCCACTACTTCTCCTGTGGTCCTAAAATAGACCATGTACTTTGCATCCTAAGTGACTTTACAAACGTGTCCAATCCACCATCCTTCATTGAACCAAGCATCAACTTCTTCAAATGATTTGAATCGAGCAGTTTGTGAAACAAATGGCAGGGCAGGCCTTATGCATGGAGCAGTGGTGTATGCTGAAATTTTGACAACATGGGGCATAAATTTTTTTTAATATGACGAAGTCATTTTAGTCGATTGGAAAAAATTAAAAAAAAAAGGGTGAAGTCTTTAACCTCCGTCTGCCACCAAGGAGAAACCCTAAACCCTAAATCCTCCAATGTAGTGCTGATCGTGGGGCGGCACTACAACTCGCCATCGATCGAATACCCCTACCCTCTAAAAATTCTGCATTAACGCGGGGTGGTCGCCTTACGATCGTTGTACGTAGATCCGCCCTTGGCATGGATCATCAGCTTTTTTCTTTGAAAAGTTCAGTTTCATCATTAGTTGTCTGAGTCTGATATTTCACCATAAACTTTCCATTTCCTATATGTCTAAGGATCATACCCTGAGGTGCCTAGAAGTCTACGTATCATGCCAACCCACCATTCATCATTGAATAATGCATCAACTTCTTCAAGCATTTTATAGCAGTCAACATTTTTTATCTTAGGAAGACAGGGTCTAAAGTAAGTGAAATATGCCTTTTCGTTAAGGACTTTAGATTCATCGTTTGTTCATAGGGTATGGTATTCAACGAAATACTTGCTCCCACCAATGGGCCCAACCACTGTTACAGGGTACCAAGAACCCAATTAACCTTGTTCATCACTCTTGACCTCCACTAGCATCCCCATACTAAACGTCCACCCATATATTTTTTTGCCAAATTTTCTGCAGTTTTGGCCATTTATGAAGGAATTATCTGTTCGGGCCTAATTGAAAATTTCTCTTTTGTATAATCTGAATCGAAAACTTCTCTTAAACCCAAACGCTAGTGCAATCCGATTCAAACCCTTTTGAAATATCATTGCACCGGATCTTGGTTTACCTTGTTCGATTTGTCACGCATACAAAATAAATCTAATTAAAGCGGAAGGAAAAAATTCGATCTTTGAAGCGTGATCCTCAAGATTTCTCGAGTATGTCTCTGAGACTAGTCCAGACGTTGGGTGGGCAACGATCTACCGAACAAACTGAATTAGCACCAATAGAAACCAAAACAAAATTTTTTTCAAAAAACCAGCTGCTTGCCGCCGAAATCCGATGTCCCACCACCATCGCGCGTGTGATCACGTGCTGCCCGAGGAGAACTGCTGATACAGTCTTGCGTGGGAAAATGCGCTACCATTGGCTGAGAATGACTGCTGATGCCGCGCTTTGGGAATTGCACTGCTAAGCTTCTCTCTCTAACTTTCTCACTCTTAGATCTGTGTTCTGTCAATTATGACTTCTGTGTATTGGTATTGCTGACTCTTGTGTCTTTATATAGTGCTACAAGAGAGACCTTAAGTGGGCTTTGGTTTGGGTTTTATTAGTTTCCAAATCCTAACTAGATTTCCTAATACTAATTGACCCAAGGATAATTAATTAAATAGTTAAATCCACCTTGCCAATTAACCCAACACATAATTAATCATACCACTAACGGATTAATTATGGAATTACCGCTCAAACCAAAATTGCTTTCGAAACCATTTATTTAATTATTCTTAACTCTTCCCACGTCAAAGACATAGTGCTCGTCAATTTATTAATTTACTGATAAATTAATTAATATACTTTTTCTAATCTGAGATTAGTACAACTCGACCCTTTTACTATACCGGACATAAGTCCACCAGGTTTAGTATAATAAATTTTACGAGTGCGTCTCGAGAGCACCATCACCCCAGATGCACCGGTACATGGTTTCCTTTCGACAAGCAACAACACACTAAGCAATCAAACACGCGCACCTAACCTACTGAGAATATAAGCCTCAAGTGACCGCACCTTTTGGCAGATTAAAGTACACTATGCTTAATCCTCGTGCCTGTTATAGTCTAGGGATTAAGAGACAGAATACAAGGCTAGAATTAAATATTAAAAACAGTACAAGTCAATTCAATCCCCAATCGGTCATGGTCAATATTGCCCGGGCATATCTATATGATTCAATTAGTTTTGACAAACCAATTTCATAATTACATAATAATTTAAACTGATAGTGTATCCAAAACTATCTCAGTTACGAGCCTTATTGATATGGCATGACTTTAATCAATGATGAGATCTACTGTGTCACACCAGACACCTCATCATTTAGGCATATGATATAAGAGGACAACATATGTAAAAACATAAAACAATTTAACTAAAATATTTAATCGATATATAAACTGAGAAATAGTTTTCATACAAGCAAAACTTTCAGTATTCAAACTAACAATCTCTCACTAATACCCAAAGCTGTGCTTTTAAGTATAAAACTGTTTAATTACATTAATCTACTGCTACACTAAAAACAAGAGAACTTCTATTGGGAGTGGCAACCCAATTACCCTCAACCCATTCTTGATGAGGCCTCAACTTGTGGTGTTCAAACACCATTTCTTTTCTTATGTTCCTAAAACAAACAATGTATTTGATGCTATCAATGACTTCAGAAACATAGCCAACTGACCAACCATCGTTGAACAACACATAAACCTGTGCTAAACATTCAAAAGACTCATCATGTTTAATAATAGGGGGACAAGATCATAAGCACATAACATCCACCTCTACCATGACAAATTGAGACTTATCCTTTATTCTTAGGGTATGATACTCCATCAATAATTTATTATTTCCCATTGATTTAACATTGGTTGTTGGATACCATTTCAGGTAACCCTAAGCTTGTTTAAGGGAGAACACCAAATCATCCACCAGCACTTGCAAGATATTATTACCCAAAAACTCTAAGCAATTAGTGGAAAAATAACCTAGATGATTTGTGTTCATCTCCTTATTTAATGAGCCATTAGTGCTTAGATCAGATGGTTTATTGCGATAGCATTAAGTATGAAAGTATGTTCTGTTTTCTACATATTTGCTGTGCTTGAGAGATATTATTGATCAATTCACTGTAAGAATTATTGCCTGTGCTGAAATCGTGTCCTATATGTTTGTTTATGAGTGCCTTCATGGGTATGGAAACTTGGAAGCCTGTTTAACGTCTCTGTTGTGTTTGGCTTCATATGCTGCTATAGATATCCTCTTGGACTTTTGATGATGTCTTGAGCATATCCTATGGTTCTACTGTTTACAGGTATTGTTAAAACCATATAATCAAGAATAAGAGATTCAAAATTGGGGATTCAAAAAAAGAAGAAGACTACTTTTTTACAATGAAGGAAAATATTTAGGGGAAAAAGTTGGATATTGAGGTTAAGGAGAGCGAGGATATTGCAAATAAAAGAAAAGAGAGTAATGTCCTTTTTGTTTGTGATGGGAATCGACATGCATTTGTTCTTGAGGTGTACAAAGAAGCATGACTATTTGGTGATCTTAAAAGCACCAATGAAGTTATGAGTTCATCGGCAGTTTTTTGATTAAATGATAACCATCTTTATTTGAGAATATTTATTCCTTTCTTTTCCATCAAAGTCTATTTTTACATAGTTGCATAGAAACTTTTACCAAAATACCCAATTGATTGATATATGGTCTTGTATAATTAGTCTGTTGAGTTGTTTCCTTGCGTCAGTCTTTTGGTCAATATTTAGAATGACATTGGTTGTGATTCACTCTTATGAACGTAGTTTATTTATAGTTTTTATTAGTTTCTAAAAAAAAAATTACAATATTCAATTTTTCGGTTCTTTTATAACGTAGTTCAAAAGAAATAAAGTTTACAATATCCAGTTTAAAATCATTGCCTAATATAATGCAATGGATGCTTCTACAACATCTAAAATGGTCTTGATTTTTAAGTTTTTTTTTTGTTATGGTGGGCTGTGCAATGCATGGCAACATCCACTAGTTTATTCAAAAAAAAAAAAAAATTAACTTACTATTTTTCAACAATCAACCTAAGCCAGCCATGCGACCCACCTTCATAACCAACGGATCGGATGCCGCCATGTCAGCAAATTTTACTCGTCTACGCAATCAAATCTCAACCTCAAAGCCTCAAACAAGCTGAAATCCTTTATTCCTCTAAATGCCCTAATTGCCTCACCATGTCCACCACTAAAACTAAGGTTTGAAATTGCTGATATGACACGACAACCGACATAAAAAAATGGGTTAGGATTTAGATTTTTGACACGATTAATTAAACGGATCGTTTCGTGTCAACCCATTTATTAGCGTGTCGGGTTCGGGTCAACTCGGGTTGACACGTGAACCCAACAAAAATTTATTAACCAAAATACTACTAACCCTCCCCTCCCTTGGCAGTAGTGAACGGCCGCCAATCAAAACAAACCCTTTCTCCAAAGCAAGCAGCGAACGACTTTCAGTGACGGCGCCGTGAGTCTGCCTCCCTCTTTCCGATTTCCACTTCCCAACTCGTAATCAAGCTCCCTCCCAGTTAGTCTTTAGTAGTTTGATGTTTTTTTTTTTGTAAAATCCCCATCTTATAGCTCTTCTTCAGGCTCTGGGAGACCCAATTCGCCAGCGACAGCAACAGCCATTGGCTTCGAATTCCGGCAGGATTTTAATCTTCCTCAAACTCAATAACACTCTCCTAGGTTGATTTTGAGCTTTGTAATTCTGGGTCCTCACTTTGTGTCGTGGGTTTGAACTCCACTGCCTCCTTCGGGTTCACGGTTCCGACGACTTTTCTTGCGAGCTCAGCGGCGGTAAACCGACTTAATCCTTATAATTGAACTTGTCTAATTGCTATTTTCTGATTTTGCCATTACCATCTAATCTTCGGCTCCTCTCATTACCGTTACGAAATTATTTTGGTGAAAATCCGTGGTTACATTTTGTAAGTACGCTCGAAAGAATAAAATCGGCATATGATTTGATGAGGGATTTGGAAACAATTGAAAATTTCATTTTTACTTCGCATGGGATTTGTATTGATTCATTTTCCAAAAATTTGAATGCCATTAAAACAAATTATTACACTATATAATATAAGTACCGTAAATCTCTCCATATTACTATACCCGATAGAAATTAAGGTTATATTCCTCTATTAGCATTATTTTCTTCCTTTTTATACAATGAACTTTATTTTTTTTAAAAAATTTAATTAGGTTGAGGGGTTGGTGGCGGATGGTTGACCTTTTTAATTAAACGGGTTACGTGAAAAATATTAGTATTTTAATTATGTTTTCTTACAAATTTGAAATATGATATTTGATAGATTCTAATGCTATAAATAATGTATTATCCAACTATACTTGAGAGTGAACCGGATAACTGAGCCTCAAAGTATGGCAATCACGCCTTCAGGCACTACTCCTCCTGTGACAGAGTTGAGAGTGGTGAATTCCAATAGCGCCAGCAGAATTGATGGAGATAATCAGAGTGGGAATTGTGCGTTAATGCCACCACCTCCCCCGCCATCGCAGATTTACCCTATGTATGCAGCTTACCGGCTACAGCTGAACCCTGACTTAGATCACAAGCCTGATTCTTACGAGGGTTTGGAATTGGGCTTCAGTCCTCTGCTTTTTAGTGCACTGGAGAGGTATTTGCCTCCGACGCTTCTAAATTCATCGCGAGACACCAAGGTTCAATACATGCAGGATATCCTCAAATGGTACACCACAGAAACCAAGCGTACTCGTGTTAGCCATTGATCTGAGTATATGGTGACATACATTTGTGTTCCCTTTTCATTTTAACTTTTTACAAATGTGGAATTAAAATGAGCTTTGTAACTCTTGGTCCTTGGATAATTTGAATAGCAGTATCGTCCTATGTTAAAAAAATACAACATTCATATTTTTACAATTAATACTTATAATTCAAGGGTATTACTAGTTACCACCACAGTTTTAAGCATTACCTCCGAAAATTTGACAAAATTATCCTTTTGCTTCAAAGGGGGAATAGAGAGGGTAAATTGGGGGGGGGGGGGGGGGGGTTAGTCCAAATTGAGAATTTGGGGCTGCAACTAGTAAAATTTATAATTTTCTATTATTTACGGTATCATTTTTTTTTCAAACTACACTCCAAGCACTAAATATGCACTAGTTTAGCACAAAATATGCACTGTTCTCTAGTATAATTTTGGATTACTTTTATTTACATAACAAAATTTTATTTAAGGGTTAATTGCTTTAACATTTTTATATATATATTGTTTGATAGTGTCCCTTCAAATTTTAAAATATACTTTTTGTTCCATTTAACCATATGTTAAAGATTTGAAAACTGTAAAATTGTAAATGACATTTATGTTCCTAATTTCATTTGGTTTAAAAAGAATTATATATGTCTTTTTTCACACTATAGAAAATTACAAGAATAATCTCTGTAATATGAGTTAGTGTCAAATTTAGTCCTAAACGTATGGTATTAATTTTAATAAGAAAAATAATTCAAAATCTAACTAGCGCTATGATTTCAGTAAATTCATAATTTTATTATCTAGTAAATTGTTTGTATTTTTTTGTATGATATGTAATTATTACCTGATTAACTTGAAAAAAAAAACAGAAATGCCTTAGAGAATTCACAATCAGAAATTTTTATTATATAATGTTATTTAATTTATAATCTTTTTTATTTTCCTTCCAATAAGTAACTTTAGACAGTTTTCATTTAGTTAAAATAACTTTAGGAGCTGAAATTAAGAAGAGATAAGCCTAAAGATTAGCCTAGTTCATTATGCAGAACTGAGAGTATATGCACATGTAGAGAAACATCTATCTGTTAGCATTCAAAAGATTAGAGAAGCTTGTTTGGTCCATTCATCCCTCCCTGTATATTTCCATTGAGCGTTGAATCTATCGTTTATTAAGCCAATCCTGATGAGGTCTCAAATCCAAATGTGAAAACTCCACTACTTCTCTTGTGGTCCTTAAATAGACCATGTACTTTGCATCCTAAGTGACTTTACAAACGTGTCCAACCCACCATCCTTCATTGATCCAAGCATCAACTTCTTCAAATGATTTGAATTAAGTAGTTTGTGAAATAAATGGAGGGTCCGACCTTATGCATGGAGCAATGGGGTACGCAGGAATTTTGACAACATGGGGGTATAAAATTTTTTAATGAGACGATGTCATTTTAGTCGATTGGAAAAAATTAAAAAAAAGGGAGAAGTCTTCAACCTCCGTCCACCGCCGAGGACAAACCCTAAAACCTAAATCCACCAATGTAGCGCCGATCGTGTGGCAGCACTACAACTATCTATCGATCGAATACTCCTATCCCTTAAAAATTTTTCATTAATGTAGGGTGGTTGCCTTACAATCGTCGTACGTAGATTCGCCTTTGGCATGGATCATCAGCTTTTTTCTTTGAAAAGTTTAGTTTCATCATTAGTTGTCTAATTCTGATATTCCACCATATACTTTCCATTTCCTATGGGTCTAACGATTATACCCTGAGGTGCCTAGAAGTCTGCATATCAGGCCAATACACAATCAATCATTGTATCATGCATTAACTTCTTTAAGAATTTTATAGCAGCCAACCTTCTTTATCTTAGGAGGACAGGGTCTAACGTAAGAAGCATATGCCTTTTCTTTAAGGAGTTTAAATTCATCGTCTGTTCTTAGGTTATGGTATTCGACTAAATACTTGCTCCATCCAATGGGCCCAACTACTGTTGCAGGGTACCAAGAACCCAAGTAACCTTGTTCATTACTCTTAACCTCCATTAGCATCCCTATACTAAAGGTCTACCCAGATGTTTTTTCGCCGAATTTTACGTAGTTTTGGCCATTTATGAAGGAATTATTGGTCTGGACCCAATCAAAGAGTTCACTTTCGTGTAATCCGAATTGGAAACCTTCTCATGAACCCAAGCGCTCGTGCAATCCGATTCAAACTCTTTTGAAATATCGTTGCCCCGGATCTTGGTTTTCCTTGTTTGATTTGTCACGCATACAAAATAAATCTAATTAAAGTGAAAGGAAAAGATTTGACCTTTGAAGCGTGATCCTCAAGATTTCTCTTGTATGTCTCTGAGACTAGTCAGGACGTTGTGTTGGTAATGATCTACTGAACAAACTGAATCAGCACCAACAGAAACCAACACAAAATTTTTTTGAAAAACCAGCTGCTCGTGGCCGGAATCTGAAGTGCCGCTGTCGCCACGCTTGTGATTACGCGCTGCCCAAGGAGAACTGCCATCACTGCTGTGCGTGGGAAGACGCGCTGCCCTTGGCCGAGAAAGACTGTTTATGCCGCGCTTTGGGAATTGCCCTGCTAAGCTTCTCTCTCTAACTTTTGCTCTCTTAGATTTGTGTTCTGTCAATTATGACTTCTGTGTATTGGTATTGCTGACTCATGAGTCTTTATATAGAGCTACAAGAGAGACCTTAAGTGGGCTTGAGTTAGGCCTTCTTGTTGGGCTTGTGTTTTATTAGTTTCAAAATCCCAATTGGATTTCCTAATATTAATTTCCTGAAGGATAATTAATTAAATAATTAAATCCAATTTGTCAATTAACCTAACACATAATTAATCATACCACTAACAAATTAATTATGGAATTACCGCTCAAATCAAAATTGCTTCCGGAACCATTTATTTAATTATTCTTTAATCTCTCCACGTCAAAGATATAATGCTCCTCAATTTATTAATTTGCTGATAAATTAATTAATCAACTTCTTCTAATCTGAGATTAGTAACACTCGACCCTTTTACTATATCAGATATAAGTCCACTGGCCGTGTTTAGTATAATAAACTTTACGAGCTCATCTCGAGAGCACCATCACCCTGGACGCACCCGTACATGGTTTCCTTTCGATAAGCAACATCGCACTAAGCAATCAAACACGCGCACCCAACCTACCGAGAATATAAGCCTCAAGTGACCGCACCCTTTGGCAGTTTAAAATACACAATGCTTAATCCTCATGTCTGTTATTGTCTAGGGATTAAGAGACATAATACAAGGCTCGAATTTGTTGTTGTATGTGCCCTTTTAACGGGTATATATAGACATTTATCGTTTAATTGATGATTTATCAGATTAGTTAATTTCATGAATATAATATTCTTTTGCATATTTGAATTCATGAAATTGATCCACAAAAAAAAAAAAAAAAAAAAAAAACTCTATGGATTGATTAGATCATGAGTGATTCTTTTGAGTAGTACTCGTACGAGTATCCTTATACTAGAAATCACTACATGGTCTTAGGTGAATTGTAGTGTGCTTTGACATACACCTAACGGGGCCATAATAGGTTGCCAAGTACGGGTATGATTGGGTACACTATGAGTCACGCTAAGGTATGTTGGTGAAGTGATGAGATTATAGGTCTCTCTTAAGTGAGAGATGATTTCTTGGCTTCTTGATAGTGAACTGAGAAGTGCATGGCCATGTCCGAGAAATGATAAGTGTTATCATTTGCTCGAATAGAATCAGTGTCAGTAAGAGATCAAGTAAATGTTTAGCTAAATAAGGATGATGGTTCCATGCCCTATGCTAAACGGGATATCAATGTAGAGGACCGTACATAGTATGCTCGGAAGGTTGTGCTGAATCACCATTCGATCCTCTATTATGAATTGGGTAGTCATTATGTCTTGTTAGAGCAGACTAATGACTTATGGATTAATTAATTAGATTTAATTATCCATTGCCAATCCATTGCCAATTTGGAATGGGTCTACAGGATCGCACATAAGAAATTTTGATGATACAGAATTACCTACATTAAGTATAATTGTTATACTTAGACAAATAGTATTTAATTAAATAGTTTAATTAGATATTATTGAAAAGTTTTGTGATATTAATTAAAAATTAATTAAGTACCTAGGAACAGTTGGGATAGACTGACAAACCAAGGGACCTAAATGCAATTGAGGTTCTTGACCCATCAGTCTAATCCATGGGTCAATGGGTTAATCCATGGTTTTGGTAAAAACCCAGGTCAGTAAAAAATAGGGGTGTAAATGAACTGAGCCGCTCGTGAGCTATTCGCGAGCGGCTCGGTCAAAGCTTGGCTTGAGTTCGGAGTTGACCGAGCTCGGCTCGAGCTCGAGCTCGGCTCGTTAAGGTAACGAGCCGATTTTGAGCCTGTAATATATAGGCTCGTTAGGCTCGACGAGCCTAACGAGCTTATATATTATATATATATATTTATTTATTGAGACTTGCTATTTGTATCACAAAATTACTATTTGTATCACAAAAAAAATCAAAATAATTATGAAATGACCAAAATGGCCTTATGAAGGAAAAAGGTAGAAAATAGCTAAGTAAATGTCGAAAATTTTTGGTCCGTTTTTTGTCCCGTACTACAAAATCAGTTTTTTTAGACGTTTTTGGACGTGGTCCTAGTGTTTTGAGACGTGGTATACTGTCTTTGTGAAAAAAATAAGTTTAAATTCACATGAATGGATGTAGACATTTTTTTACGTGGTTATAATTGTTCTGAGACGAGTTGAGATGTTTTGTGCAAAAAATCAGTTTAAATACACATGAATGGATGTAGACGTTTTTGGACGTGGTTCAATTGTTTTGAGACGTGGTCTAGTGTTATGAGACGTGGTCGACTGTCTTTGCGGCAAAAATCAGTTTAAATTCACATGAATGGATGTAGAAGTTTTTTTGACGTGGTTCTAGTTGTTCTGAGACGAGTTGAGATGTTTTGTGCAAAAAATCAATTTAAAAACACATGCATGGATGTAGACGTTTTTGGACGTGGTTCTAGTGTTTTGAGACGCGGTGCTAGTGTTATGAGACGTGGTCGACTGTCTTTGTGGCAAAAATCAGTTTAAATTCACATGAATGGATGTAGACGTTTTTTTGACGTGTTTCTAGTTGTTCTGAGACGAGTTGAGATGTTTTGTGCAAAAATCAGTTTAAATTCACATGCATGGATGTAGACGTTTTTGGACGTGGTACTAGTTATTTTGGACGTGGTGCTTGTGTTCTGAGACGTGGTAGACTGTCTTTGTGGCAAAAATCAGTTTAAATTCACATGAATGGATGTAGACGTTTTTTTGACGTGGTTCTAGTTGTTCTGAGACGAGTTGAGATGTTGTATGGCCATTTTAGTTGTTTTATCTATTTATAACACCTACTTATAAGATCATGAACATTTCTAAGAGTAATATGGTCATTTTAATTGTTTTATATTCAAAAAACACTTACATCAGATATCATAAACATTTCTAAGAGTTGAATGGTCATCAGATATCAAAACACTTACGTCTACATCCATTCGTGTGAATTTAAACTATTTTTTTTACACAAAGACAAACCACCACGTCAAAGACAACTAGAACCACGTCCATAAACGTCTATATCCATTCATGTGAATTTAAACTGATTTTTTTCCCCAAAGACAGTCCACCACGTCTCATAACACTTGAACCACGTCAAAAATAACTTGCACCTCGTCCAGAAACGTCTACATCCATTCGTGTGAATTTAAGCTATTTTTTTTTCACAAAGACAAACCACCACGTCAAAGGCAACTAGAACCACGTCCATAAACGTCTACATCCATTCATGTGAATTTAAACTGATTTTTTTCCCCGAAGACAGTCCACCACGTCTCATAACACTTGAACCACGTCAAAATAACTTGCACCACGTCCAGAAACGTCTACATCCATTCGTGTGAATTTAAGCTATTTTTTTTACACAAAGACAAACAACCACGTCAAAGACAACTAGAACCACGTCCATAAACGTCTACATCCATTCATGTGAATTTAAACTGATTTTTTTCCCCAAAGACAGTCCACCACGTCTCATAACACTTGAACCACGTCAAAAATAACTTGCACCACGTCCAGAAACGTCTACATCCATTCGTGTGAATTTAAGCTATTTTTTTTCTCCTCTTATGGATTATGATCTTTTATGGTTTCTTCTCTCACGGAATTAATATTAAATTTAATGAGCACTTTGCCCATCTAAGTTATACTCTGAAATTAAAGTCCAGACAATAGTGGTTGATCTATACTTTATCAAACCCATATAAATAGTTAACATGTTGTACTTTTGGATGATAATTTTATTGAATATAAAAATAAATATTATATAAAATATAATTCAACAATATATCAATTATAATATAAAAATACACCACTCCTCAAAAATATAAAAATATATAATACATAACTGGAGAATACATTTAAATAGATGATATGCATTTTATCATAACTAAATTTGTAATTACATCTTAGTTCATGAAATATAACGTTTGTGTGGTTTCATAATAACCAACCACTCCATATTGTATTTTCAATATATATGACAATAAATATTTATCTTTTAACAACCTGTACATACACAATTGGTATGAATAATTGACAAAATTAATTACTTACTTATTAGTTTATCATAATAATAAATATTTTTTAGTATATGACAACACAATAATAATATTTTTTTAATGTATATTAAATTGCAATACGGCATTAAAATTTGTAATCTTTAAAACATAGACGGAAAAACGAATCTTCCTAGGAAACTTCTCAAAAACATTAATCCAAAATTAATTTGACCTTGTTTCCCCAATGTTTGTTTTCGTTCAGGTTTTTAGCTGAGCTCCCATTGCGTCTAACTCCAACATAGTTTGTTATTCCCACATCGGCAGATTAACAACACAACTCACGGAGCTTTGGTTATAAATAGGAAGGGGTCGGAGACAGACAAAGTGCTTATTTGGACCGGGGTCCACGAGCGATCAAGAAGGCTCATGGCTTAGGGATTGGCTCGCGAGCCTAATGAGCCGAGCTCGAGTTTGAGCTTCATAATTCTTAAACGAGCTCGAGTTCGAGCTCTAAAAAATGAGCTCGAACGAGCTCGAATTCGAGTTCGAGCTTTTTTATATTTAGACGAGCCGAGCTTGAACACAGGCAAGTTCGAGCTCAGCTCGGCTCGTTTACACCCCTAGTAAAAAAATAATATTAATATTAATATTAATTAAATTAATATTAATATTACTATTTTTATTTTACTAACTAAGTATCGGACTCTTATATATCTTAGGGATATTGAGTCAGATACTCAATTCATTTTTTTGAGAAAAGTGGTTTTACCAAATTAGAAAACTATTCCCAGAATTCTCTCTCTGCAGACAGGTTAGCAACCACTCTGTGAGAACCCCGGTGCTTGAGAGTAGAGAATTTTTTCAAAGGAAGAAATTTTTGGTGGTTATCAGTGTAATCGGAGTAGAAGGATTGGACAAACATCAAACAAGGATCCAGACGCGACAACCGATTACGCTACGAGGGTAAGCTTTATTAAACTTATGTTTTAATTAAACACTAAAAATCTACTAGGCTTTTCCGCTGCATTTTTTTTTGTTAATCAGGCCTAATCGATTCCAACAAAATCAACTACTGAAGAACAATACAAGTTAATTCAATCCTCAATCGGTCAGGCTCAATATTCCCCGGGCATATTTATATGATTCAATTAGTTTAGACAAATCAATTTTAGAATCGTTTAATAACTTAAACGATAGTGTGTCCAAAAATGTCACATTTATGAGCTTTATTTATATAGAATTACTTTAACCAATGATGAGATCTATTGTGTCATACCAGTCACCTCATTATGTAGTCATATGATATAAGAGGACAACATATGTAAAAGCATAAAACAATTTAACAAAAATATTTAATCGATATATGAACCAGAAAAGAGTTTTCATACAAGAAAAACTTTCAGTATTCAAACTAAGTATCTACCACTAATACTAAAAGCTGCACTTTTATGTACAAAACCGTTTAATTACATTAATCTACTGCTATACTAAAAACTAGAGAACTTCTATTGGGAGTGGCAACCCAATTACCCTCAGCCCATTCTTGCTGAGGCCTCTAACTTGTGGTGTTCAAACACCATTTCTTTTCTTGTGTTCCTAAAGCAAATAATGTATTTGATGCCATCAATGACTTCAGAAACATATCCAACTGACCAACCATCATTGAAACACACATTAATCTGTGCAAAACATTCAAAAGACTCATCATGTTCAATAATAGGGGGACAAGGTCTTCTGCACATAACATCCACCTCTTCCATGACAAATTGACACTTATCCTTTATTCTTAAGCTATGATACTCGACTAATAATTTATTATTTCCCACTGATTTAACAATGGTTTCTGGATACCATTTCAGGTAACCCTAAGCTTGTTTAAGGGAGAACACCAAATCATCCCCCAGCACTTGCAGGATATTGTTACCCAAACACTCTAAGCATTTAGTGGAAAGATAACCTAGATGATTTGTTTTCATCGCCTCATTTAATGAGCCATTAGTGCTTAGATCAAATGGTTTATTGCGATAGCATTAAGTATGAAAGTATATTCTGTTGTCTACATATTTGCTGTACCTAAGAGATATTATTGATCAATTCATTGTAAGAATTATTGTCTGTGCTAAATTCGTGTCCCATATGTATGTTTGTGAGTGCCTTCATGGGTATGGAATCTTGGAAGCCCGTTTAACGTCTCTGTTGTGTTTGGCTTCATATGCTGCTATAGATATCCTCTTGGACTTTTGATGATGTCTTGAGCATATCCTATGGTTCTACTATTTACAGGTATTGTTGAGCCCATAAAATCAAAAATAAGAGATCCAAAATTGGGGATTCAGAAACAAGAAGACTTTTTTATAGTAGAGAAAAATATTCAGGGGAAAAAGTTGGATATTGAGATTAAGGAGAGCGAGGAAATTGCAATGACAAGAAAAGATAGTAATGTCCTATTTTTGTTTGTGATGGGAATTGACATGCCTTTGTTCTTGAGATGTACAAAGATGCATGACTATTTGGTGATTTTAAGAGCACCATTGAAGTTATGAGTTCATTGGCAGTTTGTTTGATTAAATGATAGCCATCTTTATTTGAGAATATTTTTTCCTTTCTTTTCCATTAAATTCTATTTTTACATAGTTGCATAGAAACTTTTACCAAAATACCCAATTGGTTGATAAATGGTCATGTATAATTGGTCTGTTTAGTTGTTCCCTTACATCAGTCTTTTGGTTAATATTTAGTATAACCATGCCCGTGATTCACTCTTATGAATGTAGTTTATTTATAGTCTTTATTAGTTTCTGAAACAAAATTTACAATATTCAAAATTTTGGTTCTTTTATAAAGTAGTTCAAAAGAAATAAAATTTTCAATATCCAGTTTAAAATCCTTGTCTAATATAATGCAATGGATGCTTCTATAACATTTAAAAGGGTCTTGATTTTCAAGCTTTTAGTTATGGTGGGCCGTGCAACGCACGAAAAACTCCACTAGTTTATTGAAAAAAAAACAATTTAACTTACTATTTTTCAACAATCAACCTAACCCAGCCACATGACTCACCTTCATAACCAACGGATCGGGCGCCGTTATGTCAGCAAATTTGACTCGTCCACGCAATCAAATCTCAACCTCAAAGCCTCAAACAAGGCGAAATCCTTTATTCCTATAAATACCCTAACTGCCTCACCATGTCCACCACTAAAACCAAGGCTGGAAATTGCTGACATGACACGACAACCCGACACAGACACGACACAAAAAAAGAGGGTTAGGGTTTAGATTTTTGACATGATTAGTTAAACAGATCATTTCATGTCAACCCATTTATTAGCGTGTCGGGTTCGGGTCAACCCGGGTTGACACGTGAACCCAAAAAAAATTTATTGACCTAAATACTACTAACCCTCCCCTCTATTAGTAGTAGCGAACGACCACCAATCAAAACAAACCCTTCCTCCTAAGCAAGCAGCGAACGGCCCCCAGTGATGGCACTGTGAGTCTGCCTCCCTCTTGCTGATTTCCACTTCCCAACTCGTAATCAAGCTCCCTCCCAGTTAGTCTTTAATATTTTGAAGTTTTTTTTTTTTTGGCAAAATCCCCATCTCATAGCTCTTCTTCAGGCTCTAGGAGACCCAGTTCGCCATCGACAACAACAACCATTGGCTTCAAATTCCAGCAGTATTTAACCTTCATCAAACTCAATAACACTCTCCTAGGTTGATTTTGAGCTTTGTAACTCTGGGTCCTCACTTTGTGTCGAGGGTTTGAACTCCACTGCCTCCTTCGGGTTCACTGTTCCGACGACTTTTCCTGCGAGCTCAGCGGCGGTAAACTGACTTAATCCTCATAATTGAACTCGACTGATTGCTATTTTCTGATTTCACCATTACTATATCATCTTCGGCTCCTCTCCTTACCGTTGAAAAATTATTTTTGTGAAATTATGTGGTTACATTTTTTAAGTACGCTCGAAAGAATAAAATCAGATTATGATTTGATGAGGGATTTGGAAACAATTGGAAATTTCATTTTTACTTCGCATGGGATTTGTATTGATTCATTTTCCAAAAATTTGAATGCCATTGAAACAAATTAGTACACTATATAATATAAGTACCGTAAATCTCTCCATATTACTATACCCGATAGAAATTAAGGTTATATTCCTCTATTAGCATTATTTTCTTCCTTTTTATACAATGAACTTTATTTTTTTTAAAAATTTAATTAGGTTGAGGGGTTGGTGGCGGATGGTTGACCTTTTTAATTAAACGGGTTACGTGAAAAATATTAGTATTTTAATTATGTTTTCTTACAAATTTGAAATATGATATTTGATAGATTCTAATGCTATAATAATGTATTATCCAACTATACTTGAGAGTGATCCGGATAACTGAGCCTCAAAGTATGGCAATCACACCTTTAGGCACTACTCCTCATGTGACAGAGTTGAGAGTGGTGAATTCCAATAGAGCCAACATAATTGATGGAGGTAATCAGAGTGGGAATTTTGCGTTAATGCCGCAACCTCCCCCGCCATAGCATATTTACCCTACGTATTCAGCTTAACGGCTACTGCTGAACCCTGACGCGGATCACAAGCTCGATTCTTACAAGGGTTTGGAATTGGACATCAGTCCTCTACTTTTTAGGGAACAGGAAAGGTATTTGCCTCCGACGCTTCTAAATTCGTTGCGACACACCAAGGTTCAATACATGTAGGATATCCTCATCCCGTACTCAACAGAAACCAAGCGTACTCGTGTAAGCCATTGATCTACGTATATGGTGACATGCATGTACCTTTGTGTTCCCTTTTCATTTTAAATATTTACAAATGTGGATTTTAAAATCAGCTTTGTAACTCTTGGTCCTTGGATAATTTGAATAGTAGTATCTTCTTATGTTAAAAAAATTCAACATTCATATTTTTAAAATTAATACTTATAATTCAAGGGTATTACTAGTTACCGCCTCAGTTTTAAGCATTACCTCCTTAATTTTGACAAAATTATCATTTTGCTTCAAAGGGGGAAGAGAGAGGGTAAATGAGGGGGGTTTAGTCCAAATTGGGAATTGGGGTGGTAACTAGCAAAATTTATAATTTTCAATTATTTACATTATCATTTTTTTTTTCAAACTACACTTCGAGCACTGAATATGCACTAGTCTAGCACAAAATATGCACTGTTCTCTAGTATAATTTTGTATTACTTTTATCTACATAACAAAATGTTATTTAAGGGTTAATTGCTTTAACATTTTTTATTATATATATTGTTTGACTAGTGTCCCTTCAAATTTTAAAATATACTTTTTGTTCTATTTCACCATATGTTAAAGGTTTGAAAACTGTAAAATTGTAAATGACATTTATGTTCCTAATTTCATTTGGTTTAAAAAGAATTATAAATGTCTTTTTTCACACTTTAGAAAAATTACAAGAATAATCTCTATAATATGAATAGTGTCAAATTTAGTCTTAAATGTATGGTATTAATTTTAATAATAAAAATATTTCAAAATCTAACGAGCGCTATGATTTCAGTAAATTCATTATTTTATTATCTAGTAAATTGTTTGTATTTTTTGGATGATATGTAATTATTACCTGATTAACTTGAAAAAAAAATAGAAATGCCTTAGAGAATTCACAATCAGAAATTTTTATTATATAATGTTATTTAATTTATAATCTTTTTTATTTTCTTACCATTAAGTAACTTTTGACAGTTTTCATTTTACTAAAATAACTTTAGGAGCTGAAATTAAGAAGAGATAAACCTAAAGATTAGCCTAGTTTATTATGCTGAACTGAGAGTATATGCACATGTAGAGAAACATCTATCTGGTAGCATTCAAAAGATTAGAGAAGCTTGTTTGGTCCATTCATCCTTCCCTGTATATTTTCATTGAGCGTTGAATCCATCGTTCATTAAGCCAATCCTGATGCGGTCTCAAATCAAAATATGAAGACTCCACTACTTCTCCTGTGGTCCTTAAATAGACCATGTAATTTGCATCCTAAGTGACTTTACAAACATGTCCAACCCACCATTCTTCATTGAACCAAGCATCAACTTCTTCAAATTATTTGAATCAAGTAGTTTGTGAAACAAATGGCGGGGCAGGCCTTATGCATGAAGCAGTGGGGTACGCAGGAATTTTGACAACATTGGGGCATAAATTTTTTTTAATGAGACGATGTCATTTTAATCGATTGGAAAAAATTAAAAAAAAGAGTAAAGTCTTCAACCTTTGTCCGCTACTGAGGACAAACCCTAAAACCTAAATCCACCAATATGGCACTGATTGTGGGGCGACACTACAACTCTCTATTAATCGAATACTCATATCCCTTAAAAATTTTGCATTAACGTAGGGCGGTCACCTTACAATCATTGTACTTAGATCCGTCCTTGGCATGGATTATCAGCATTTTTTCTTTGAAAAGTTCAGTTTCTTCATTAGTTATCTGTGTTGGATATTTCACTATATACTTTCCATTTCCTATGGGTCTAACGATCATACCATGAGGTGCCTAGAAGTTTGCATATCTGGCCAACCCACCATCAATCATTGTATCATGCATCAACTTCTTCAAGTATTTTATAGCAGCCAACCTTCTTTAGCTTAGGAGGATAGGGTCTAACGTAAGAAGCATATGCCTTTTCTTTAAGGAGTTTAAATTCATCGTCTGTTCTTAGGTTATGGTATTCAACTAAATACTTGCTCCTTCCAATGGGCCCAATTACTATTGCAGGGTACCAAGAACCCAAGTAACCTTGTTCATTACTCTTGACCTCCATTAGCATCCCTATACTAAACGTCAACCCAGATGTTTTTTCGCCGAATTTTCTGCAGTTTTGGCCTTTTATGAAAGAATTATCGGTCTGGACCCAAAAAAAAAATTTCACTTTCGTGTAATTCGAATTGGAAACCTTCTCATGAACCCAAGGGCTCTTGGTTTACCTTGTTCGATTTGTCACGCATACAAAATAAATCTAATTAAAGCAAAAGGAAAAGATTTGACCTTCGAAGCGTGATCCTCAAGATTTCTCTTGTATGTCTCTGACACTAGTCTGGACGTTGTTTTGGCAATGATCTACCGAACAAACTGAATCAACACCAACAGAAACCAACACAAAAATTTTTCAAAAAACACAGCTGCTCGTCACCGGAATCCGAAGTGCCGTCCGCCACGCGTGTGATCACGCACTGCCAAAGGAGAACTGCCATCGCCACCGCGAGTGGGAAGACGCGCTGCCGTTGGCTGAGAAAGACTGCTTATGTGTTGCTTTGGGAATCGCATTGCTAAGCTTCTCTCTCTAACTTTCTCTCACTTAGATTTGTGTTCTGTCAATTATGAATTATGTGTATTGGTATTGCTTATTATTGTGTCTTTATCTAGAGCTACAAGAGAGATCTTAAGTGGGTTTGAGTTAGGCCTTCTTGTTGTGCTTGGGTTTTATTAGTTTCAAAATCCTAACTGGATTTTCTAATACTAATTGATCGAAGGATGATTAATTAAATAATTAAATCCAATTCGTTAATTAACCCAACACATAATTAATCATTCCACAAATGGATTAATTATAAAATTACCGCTCAAGCCGAAATTGATTCTGGAACCATTTATTTAATTATTCGTTAATCTCCCCACGTCACAGATATAGTGCTCCTCAATTTATTAATTTACTGATAAATTATTTAATTGACTACTTCTAATATGAGATTAGTACCACTCAAGCCTTTTACTATACCGGACATAAGTCCACCGACCGTGTTTAGTATAATAAATTTTACGAGCTTGTCTCGAGAGCACCATCACCCCGAATGTACCCGTACATGGTTTTCTTTCGACAAGAACAATCACATTAACCAATCAAACTTGCGCACCCAACCTACCGAAAATATAGGCCTCAAGTGACTGCACCCCCTTTGGCAGATTAAAATACACAATGCTTAATCCTCATGCATATTCTAGTCTAAGGATTAAGAGACAGAATACAAGGCCCGAATTTGTTGGTGTATGTGCCCTTTTAAGGGCTATATATAGACATTTGTCATTTAATTGATGATTTATCAGATGAGTTAATTTCATGAATATAATATTCTTTTGCATATTTAAATTCATAAAATCGATCTGCCAAAAGAAACACTCCATGGATTGATTAGATCATGAGTGATTCTTTTGAGTAGTACTGGTATGAGGATCCTTAAATCATAAATCACTACATGGTCTTAGGTCAATTGTAGTATGCTTTGACATATGCCTAACGGGGCAATAACGGGTTGCCAAGTACGGGTATGATTGGGTACACTATGAGTCACGCTAAGGTATGTTGGTGAAGTGATGAGACTTCAGGTCTCTCTTAAGTGAGAGATGATATCTTGGCCACTTGATAGTGAACTGAGAAGTGCATGGCCATGCCCGAGGAATGATAAGTGTTATCATTTTCTTGAATAGAATCAGTTTCACTAAGAGATCAAGTAAACGTTCAGCTAAATAAGAATGATAGTTCCATGCCTTATGATAAACGGGATATCAATGTAGATGACCATACATAGTATGCTCAGAAGGTTGTGTTGAATCACCATTCGACCCTCCATTCTGAATTGAGTAGTCATTATGTCTTGCTAGAGACCACTAATGACTTATGGATTAATTAATTATATTTAATTATCCATTGCTAATTTGGAATGGGCCTATAGGATCTCACATAAGAAAGTTCGATGATACAGAATTCCCTGCATTAAGTATAATTGTTATACTTAGACAAATAGTATTTAATTAAATAGTTTAATTAGATATTATTGAGAAGTTCTGTGGTATTAATTAAAAGTTAATTAAGTACCTAGGAACAATTGGGATAGACTGACAAATCAAGAGACCTAATTGCAATTGAGGTTCTTGACCCATCAGCCTGATCCATGGGTCAATGGGTTGATCCATGGTTTTGGTAAAAACCCAGGTTAGTAAAAAATAATATTAATATTAATTTAATTAATATTAATATTTTTATTTTACTGATTGAGTATCTGACTCTTATATATCTCAGGGATGAGTCAGATACACAATTCATATTTTTGAGAAAAATGGTTTTACCAAATTAGAAAACTATTCCCACAATTCTCTCTCTGCAGACGGGTTAGCAACCACTCTGTGAGAACCTCGGTGCTTGAGAGTAGAGAATTTCTTCAAAGGAAAAATTTTTTGGTGGTTATCAGCATAATTGAAGCAGAAGGATTGGACTAACATCAAACAAGGATCCAAGCTTGACAACCGATAACGCTATGAGGGTAAGCTTTAGAAGTTTTAAATGTATGTTTTAATTAAACACTAAAAATCAATTAGGTTTTTTCGCTGCATTTTTTGTTAATCAGGCCTAATCGATTCCAATAAAATCAACTACTAAAGAACAGTACAAGTCAATTCAATCCTCAATCGGTCATGCTCAATATTCCCCGGCATATCTATATGATTTAATTAGTTTAGACAATCCAATTTTAGAATCACATAATAAATTAAACCGACAGTGTGTCCAAAAATATCACAGTTAGGAGCCTTATTTATATAGAATTACTTTAATCAATGATGAGATCTACTGTGTCATACCAGACACCTCATCATCTAGCCATATGATATAAGAGGACAACATATGTAAAAACATAAAACAATTTAACTAAAATATTTAATCGATATATAAACTGGGAAATAGTTTTCATACAAGAAAAAATTTCCGTATTCAAACTAATTATCCCCCACTAATACTCAAAGCTACGCTTTTAAGTACAAAAATGTTTAATTACATTAATCTATTGCTATACTAAAAACTAGAGAACTTCTATTGGGAGTGGCAACCCAATTACCCATAACCCATTCTTGATGATGCCTCTAACTTGTGGTGTTGAAACACCATTTCTTTTCTTGTGTTCCTAAAGCAATAATGTATTTGATGCCATCAATGACTTCGGAAATATATCCAACTAACCAACCATCGTTCAACCACACATTAACCTGTGCTAAACTTTCAAAAGATTAATCATGTTCAATAATAGGGGGACAAGGTCTTATGCACATAACATCCACCTCTTCCATGAAAAATTGAGACTTATCCTTTATTCTTAGGGTATGATACTAGACCAATAATTTATTAATTCCCACTGATTTAACAATAGTTGCTGGATACCATTTCAGGTAACCCTAAGATTGTTTAATGGAGAACACCAAATCATCCCCCAGCACCTGCAGGATATTATTACCCAAAAACTCTAACCATTTAGTGGAAAGATAACCTAGATGATGTGGGATCATCGCCTCATTTAATAAGCCATTAGTGCTTAGATCAGATGGTTTATTGTGATAGCATTAAGTATGAAAGTATATTCTGTTGTCTTCAAATTTGTTGTGCTTAAGAGATATTATTGATCGATTCACTGTAAGAATTATTGGCCTGTGCTGAAATTGTGTCCTATATGTATGTTTGTGAATGCCTTCATGGGTATGGAATCTTGGAAGCCTGTTTAATGTCTCTGTTGTGTTTGGCTTCATATGCTGCTGTAGATATCTTCTTGGACTTTTGATGATGTCTTGAGCATATCCTATGGTTCTACTATTTACAGGTATTGCTGAGCCCATAAAATCAAGAATAAGAGGTCCAAAATTGGGGATTCGAAAACAAGAAGAAGATGACTTTTTTACATCAGAGAAAAATATTCAGGGGAAAAAGTTGGATGTTGAGGTTAAGGAGAGCGAGGGAATTGCAAAGAAAAGAAAAGTGAGTAATGTCCTATTTTTGTGTGTGATGGGAATCGACATGCCTTTGTTCTTGAGATGTACAAAGAAGCATGACTATTTGGTGATCTTAAGAGCACCATTGAAGTTATGAGTTCATTGGCAGTTTGTTTGAATAAATGATAGCCATCTTTATTTGAGAATATTTTTTTCCTTTCCTTTCCATTAAATTCTATTTTTACATAGTTGCATAGAAACTTTTACAGAAATACCCAATTGATTGATATATGGTAGTGTACAATTAGTCTGTTGAGTTGTTCCCTTACATCAGTCTTTTGGTTAATATTTAGTATGACCTTGCCCTTGATTCACTCTTATGAATGTAGTTTATTTATAGTCTTTATTAGTTTCTGAAACAAAATTTACAATATTCAAAATTTTGATTCTTTTATAAAGTAGTTCAAAAGAAATAAAATTTTCAATATCCAGTTTAAAATCCTTGTCTAATATAATGCAATGGATGCTTCTGAAACATTTAAAAGGGTCTTGATTTTCAAGCTTTTAGTTATGGTGGGCCGTGGAACGCACAGAAAACTCCACTAATTTATTGAAAAAAAAAAAATTTAACTTACTATTTTCAATAATCAACCTATGTTAGCCACGTGACTGACCTTCATAACCAACGGATCGGGCGCTGCCATGTCAGCAAATTTGACTCGTCCACGCAACCAAATCTCAACATCATACCCTCAAACAAGGCGAAATACTTTATTCCTCTAAATGCCCCTAACTGGCTCACCATGTGCACCACTAACACTAAGGCTGGAAATTGTTGATATGACACGACAACTCGACACGGACACGACACGAAATAAAGTGGGTTAGAGTTAAGATTTTTGGCATGATTAATTAAATGGATCGGTTCGTGTCAACCCATTTATTAGTGAGTCTGGTTCGGGTCAACCCGGGTTGACACGTGCACCCGAAAAAAAATTATTGACCAATATACTACTAACCCTCCCCTTGTTTAGCAGTAGCGAATGACCCCCAATCAAAACAAACCCTACCTCCTCAACAAGCAGCGACGGCCCCCAGTGATGGCGCCTTTAGTCTGCCTCCCTCTTGCCGATTTCCACCTCCCAACTCGTAATCAAGTTCCTCCACCCCCCCCCCCCCCCCCCCCCCCCCCAGTTAGGCTTTAGTAGTTTGTAGTTTTTCTGGCTAAATTCCTATCTCACAGCTCTTCTTCAGGGTTTGGGAGACCCAGTTTTCCAGCGACAGCAGCAGCCATTGGCTTCGAATTCTGACAGTATATTAACCTTCCTCAAACTCAAGAACACTCTCCTAGGTTGATTTTGAGCTTTGTAACTCTGGGTCCTCACTTGGTGTTGTGGGTTTGAAATCCACTGCCTCCTTCGGGTTCACAATTCTGACGACTTTTCCTACGAGCTCAGCTGCGGTAAACCGAATTAATCCTCATAATTAAACTCGTCTAATTGCTATTTTCTGATTTCACCATTACCATTTCATCTTCGTATCCTCTCCTTACTGTTGCAAAATTATTTTTGTGAAAATCCGTGGTTACATTTTGTAAGTAAGCTCAAAAGTATAAAATCGGCATATGATATGACAAGGGATTTGGAAACAATTAGAAATTTCCTTTTAACTTCATATGGGATTTGTATTGATTCATTTTCCAAAAATTTGAATGCCATTGAAACCAATTAGTACACTATATAATATAAGTATCATCAATCTCGCCATATTACTATACCCGGCATAAATTAAAATTATATTCCTCTATTAGCATTATTTTCTTCCTTTTTATACAATGAATCTTTAATTTTTTAGATTTAATTAGGTTGAGGGGTTGTGGCGGATGGTTGACCTTTTAATTAAATGGGTTATATGAAAAATATTAGTATTTTTATTATCTTTTAATGTATTCTTACAAATTTGAAATATGATATTTGATAGATTCTGATGCTATAAATAATGTATTATCCAACTATACTTGACAGTGAACGGGATAACTGAGCCTCAAAGTATGGCAATCACACCTTGAGGCACTACTCCTCCTTTGACAGAGTTGAGAGCGGTGAATTCCAATAGCGCCAACATAATTGATGAAGGTAATCAAATTAGGAATTGTGCATTAGTGCCACCGGTAATTTATATGGTGGTCCTATAGGACCACCATGCAATTTTACTCCTACCCCTAATATAGTAGTAGTTTCTATTTTAGCCTCCCAATTTTATTAGTAGTTTCTTTTTTTAAAAAAATTGGACACGCGCCTTACTCCCACCCTAAGCTATATAAGGTTCTTCTTTTTCTTTTTTTCAGGAGTTTGTTGCCGATATTCTTCTTCGTCTTTTGTTGCCGTTTTTCGTCTTCGTCTTTCGCTTGAATTCTTTTGCTTCCAATTTTGATTACGGTATGATTGTGATTGATTTATGTTTACAAATGTGTTGTTTATCTGTTTTTCGTCTTCGTTTTTCGCTTATTTTGTTTCCGTTTGTGCTCTGTTTATCTTTCTGTGGAGTTTTTGCTTCGAATTTGATAATTAAGATATTTATTCCTGTGTTTTGATCCTTTCGATTGATTTATGTGTTTGAATTTGTTGTTTCTACGGTTCTGTTCTTCTTACCGTTTTGTTTTTGATCGAAAATTGTTGATAGATCATTGTGGATTGGAGAAATTTCAATGGAAGATACAGTGGGTGGTATAGTTGATTTCATTCGCGAAGAAGATGCTCCTGAATTGTTTGATTTTGATAAACAGCAAGAATCAACGGTATCTCTGTTGGAATGTAAGTCATGATGAGATATTAGTTATGAATTGATCTGATATTAGTTATTCATTGATCTGATATTAGTTCTATGTTGATCTGATATTAGTTTTACAGTATGATATTTTCATATTCTTGATCTGATGTCTATAGTCTGTTGATCTGATGTCAAGTATGAGTTGATCTGATGTCTATATAATCCTGATCTGATCTCCCTTGTTAAGTATGTTTCAGTTCTGCTGTGTGATTTCTTTTATATTCTTGATCTGATATCTATAGTCTGTTGATCTGATGTCAAGTATTCGTTGATCTGATGTCTATATAATCCTGATCTGATCTCCCTTGTAAAATATGTTTCTGTGCTGTTGTATGTTTTCTTTTATATTCTTGATCTGATATCTATAGTCTGTTGATCTGATGTCAAGTATCAGCTGATCTGATGTATATATAATCCTGATCTGATCTCCCTTGTTAAGTATGTTTCAGTGCTATTGTATGATTTCTTTTATATTCTTGATCTGATATCTGTAGTCTGTTGATCTGATGTCAAGTATTCTCTGATCTGATGTCTATATAATCCTGATCTGATCAACTATGTTTAAACTAATATGATATTATCATTTTTTATACAGGTTCAGATGATGAATCTATGGAATCTTTGTGTAAATCAGTGGTTGAAAATGAAGATGCAGCATACAATTTATATAATGATTATGCTTTTAGGTTAGGATTTAGTGTGAGGAAAGGTAAAGATCGTAAAAACAAAACTACTGGAATCAGGTATTTGAGAAGATATCTTTGTAATAGAGAAGGAGCTAAACAATGCAAGGAGAATTTGAAGAAGATTTATACGAAAATTGATATGCGATCTAGATGTAAAGCTTTTATTGAATTTAAGAAAAGAGAAGATGGGAGTTGGATTGTCCAAAAGCATTTCAGGAAGCATAATCATGAATTGTGTCCTGTAGCTGAGAGGCAGTTTTTACGTTCTCAGAGGAAGTTTGATGATTCTGCATTGCAGTATTTTGAGGAATTGAAAAGTTCAGGTGTTCGTGTAACGGATGGTTATCATATATTGTCCAAAGAGGTTAGTTATACTTTCAGATTATTTTTTGTGAATCTACATAAATGTGATACTTGTTATGATCTGATATTACGTTCGAGTTGATCTGATATTACGTTTGAGTTGATCTGATATTTCTTTTCTGTTGATCTGATATTATGTTCCTGTTGATCTGATATTATTTTTCTGTTTGATCTGATATTATTTTTCAGTCTGGAGGTTCATCAAATGTTGGTTATACCATGCGAGATGTATATAATCATTTGGAACAAGAGAAGAGGAGGAAGATTGAAGGGTGTGATAGTAATGCACTGATCAATATGTTAAAACAGAGATTTACTGATGAGAAGGACTTTTATTATGATTTTGATTTGGATGAGGAGTCTTCATTATGTAGTGTATTTTGGAGAGATCAGAAGATGAAGGAGGATTATAGTAGATTTGGGGATTTATTGGTTCATGATACGACTTATCGGACAAACAAATACGACATGATCTGTGGACCTTTTGTTGGTATGGACAACCATTGTCGTAATGTTATGTTTGGTATAGGTTTCATAAAAAATGAGAAGGTGGAGTCATTTATTTGGTTGTTTAGTACATTTTTGAGATCGATGGGGAACAAGCAACCAATGACATTTATGACAGACCAGGATTTTTCGATGGCAGCTGCTGTGCGTGTGGTTTTTCCAAATGTTCGTCATCGTCTTTGTGTTTGGCACATTGCAAAGAATGCTCGTAGTAATATACCTCATTTGATGAGTAAAGAAGGATTTTCAGATGCCTTTCAATTCTTGCTTAATCAAGTTTGCACAGAAGCTGAATTTAACCACTTCTGGAACAGGTGTGTGTTTTCTTTCTGTATTAGTTGTTAGGTGATCTGATATTTTTTATGTATTGATCTGATATGAAGTTTGTGTTGATCTGATATATTATTATTATACTACTTTATTCTTTTTTTTTGCTGTAAGCTGATCTGATATTAGTTATGAATTGATCTGATATTAGTTATGAATTGATCTGATATATTAATCAGTTACATTTTTATTTCATCAGTTTGTTGAAGGATTACAATTGCAAAGACAACACTTGGTTGAAGAAATTAGATGAGATAAAAGAGAAGTGGTGCCCTGCATTCAGTAAACAATATTTTTCTGGAGGGGCAGTTTCTTCCCAAAGATGTGAGACAACCAATCGTTCGGTTTCAATGAAGTTGTCGAAAACGTCTACTTTGTGTGAATTCTATCAGCAGTTTCTTGATGTGGTGACGGAGTGGAGAAACAATGGCATTGCAGAAGATTTTAGATGTAGAGGAAGGGTTGATCCTATTGTTGGAGATTCATTAATGCTTCAACATGCTGCTGAGGTTTATACGATAGAGGTGTTTGTAAGATTTCAGGAGCTGTATATCAAGATGTTATCTTATAATCACCTGCAGACGAGTAGCGAAAATGGTGTTTATGAATATCAGGTTTGGCGTACCAAACTTGATTTGTTTCGACACGTAGTTCGTTTTGATGAGAATGAGTATACAGTGAGCTGCACTTGTAATCTTTTTTCTGAGGCTGGGTTGTTATGCTCGCATGCTCTTCGTGTGCTAAATCTGAATAATTACTCGGTACGTATTTATTGCAACTTCAGAGTTTTTTTTTTATGTAATATGGTTGATCTGATATTAGTTGCTAGTTGATATGATATTAGTTGCTAGTTGATATGATATTATATGTTTTAGTTCTATTGTAAGATTTCTATTATATTCTTGATCTGATATCTATAGTCTGTTGATCTGATGTCAAGTATTCTCTGATCTGATGTCTATATAATCCTGATCTGATCTGCCTTTTTAAGTATGTTTTAGTTCTACTGAATGATTTCTTTCATATTCTTGATCTGATATCTATTGTCTGTTGATCTGATATCTATTGCCTTTTTAAGTATGTTTTTTTTTTATGTAATGTGGTTGATCTGATATTAGTTGCTAGTTGATCTGATATTAGTTGCTAGTTGATCTGATATGTTTAACTTTATATTTGTTATATACTGTAGAGAATCCCTGAGAAGTATGTATTGAAAAGGTGGACTAAGAGTGCAAGTTGCTGTGATTATTATTCGAAAGAAGATTGTTTGTTGCCATCAAGTAGCATTGAGAAACATTCAGATTCTGTTTGGAGAGTTGAAGCAAGCAGAAAATATTTGGATTTAATTAGACATGCACAGTCTAGTTCTGTTGCACGTTCTATTCTTGACAGGCACTTCAATTTGGCTAGAGATTCTATTAAATCAGAGGTTGGTCCATCCTATGTTGGTGAAAAAGCAGAAGGTTCAAACATTGCTGAAATTAGAGATCCGAAGAGAAGAAGAGAAAAGGGTGTTAGAAACATTCGTCCAAAAAGCGTTGTGGAGAAAATGTGCAATAGGGCAAGAGGGAAGAAGAAGAAAGCAGAAGCATTTGCATTGCGTACTAGAGAACGGGTCGCATCAATGGGGATTGAAAATCCTGTTGTTGATGGTAATTTTGTAAATCCTGTTGTGGAGAAGTTGTAGTTGTAGTTGTAGTTTATATGAATTCTTTTATTTAGTTGATACAAAACATTAAAAGACTTGCTGTACTTAGTTGTTTCATTACAATGTCTAGAAGATATCAGATCACAGAAATATAGACATCAGATCAGAGTGTTACAGACATCAGATCACATGTGTATAGAGATCAGATTAGAGGAATGTAGTCATCGGATAAGAGGAATATATACATCAGATCAGAATTATAACAGACATCAGATCAACAGGAAACAGATATCAGATCAAATGAATACAAACATCAGATCACAAGTGATAGAATGAAATTATTTAACTGAACTAAAACAGACATCAGATCAGAAAATATAAATATCAGATCAACATATAAAAGACATCAGATCAGAATTATATGGAGATCAGATCAGAGTAATATAGATAGCAGATCAATAATGCGATACTATATTAGGTGTTAGTTGTTAGTTGATACATTATTGTGTTCAGAGTAAGCGTACAACTTCCTGCCACTTCTGAAAAACAACTCCCGCCAAGGTACAACACTCCATCACTTCATTCAATTTCCTCAACCACTTATTAATTGTTTCAACTACATTCATATTAATTGCCCAACCAACCTTGTACTTTCAACATAAACTCTTTCAAAAATTCTACTATAAACAAGACCCATGTCTGGCAACGTCCATACAACATTTCCTCTGCTTTTCTTCTTCCCTTGCAAAAAAACCAAGCCCAAAATTTCCTCCACTACTGTAGTCATCGGATAAGAGTTCAGATTACAGTTTTGCTGTAGTTTTTGCTCTCTTGTATGATATGTATTTTTCCACCACTACTGAAGGTATTTCTCGACAATACACTCGGGAGTTTGAGAAGGAAAAGTACATGTCATACAAGTAGCAAAAACTACATGAAAAGCGGTTTCCAGAAGAAGAAGGAGCAAAAGATTTTGTGAAAGCTTTTCTCTGAATTTTATTATCAAAACTACTTACAACTGTTTCTGTACAAGTATATATATACCAAGACTAATAACCGCTTCAAACTGTTTCTGTACAGATCTCAGGAAACGCGACATCAGATCAGATGCCGCGCACATCAGATCAACCACAAGCTGAGATCAGATCATTTCTGCAGTTTCAGAATATCTAAGAAAAAACTGTACATTTTCATTTAGAATCAATATTGTCCTATAAGACTAGACTCTAGTATTTTTTACAATTTTGTACTATAAAACTCCTCAATTTTGGATTTGACCTCATCCTTCATTGTATTTGTTTGAGAAGCCAGTATATTATAAGAATACTTGACCCTAAGAATCTGTAGAGCCCTGTTGAGAGCAGTTTTGCTCTTGCGTGCTTCTCTTGTGAGCTCTGTATCCCAAGTATGAGTTGTTTGTCCTTTGTAGAGCTCCATGTGTCTCATTGTAAGAATGCCACAATCATTGGCGTTCTTGTTATCTTGCCAGTCCAGTTTTGGATACTCCACTTTATATTCTTTGGGATTTCCAAAAATTTTTTCTGCTGATGTCCCTTTTATTATCTCAACAATATACCGCAGCTGCATTAATGAAGAAAACATATATATCAGACTATTGAAAAGATGATATCAGATTAGTGTAAAACATTATCAGATCAATGTAAGAAATACATCAGATCAAGGGAAAGAATACATCAGATCATGGGAAAGAAGATATCAGATTAGTGTCAAATCATATCAGATCAGTGTAAAAAAGACATCAGATCATCGGAAAGAAGACATCAGATCAAGGTAAAGAATATATCAGATCAAGGTAAAGAAGATATCAGATCATGGGAAAGAAGATATCAGATTAGTGTAAAATCATATCAGATCAGTGTAAAAAAGACATCAGATCATCGGAAAGAAGACATCAGAACAAGGTAAAGAATATATCAGATCAAGGTAAAGAAGATATCAGATCAAGGGACATGTACTTACCATAAGTTCGGGAATTGCAGTGTACCAAGTGTTTTCTGGGATTTTGTTATTAAGTACGACTACTTTTCTTGCCGTTGCATTTATACACAAAGTATAGTAATGATCATGCTGTAATATTGGGATAAAGATCTGCACAAAGTATAATACTAATTAGAAGTTGATATTTTTATATATTGAATTCACTGAATAGAGGAATTAAAATTGCACTTACCATTTTTACATTTAATGTGTCCATGTTTCTTTTGGCTTTTGTGACATCTTCTATGAATTGATATTTCATGTTGTCCAGAATCTCTGGTTTAACCTCATAGTGAGGAAATGCTGGTTTTGGTATTGTGATGCCTAACTTCTTGGAAGCATCATGTTTTTTCTTTAAATTGTTGTAATCATCCATTGAAGCAACGAACTTCAGACGTTGTTCTTTTGTATCTTCCATTATTGCATACTGAAAACATAATGAATTTAATTCATATCAGATGGAATAACATGTATATATTTTTGAAAATGAATTTCATATTAAAATTATAAGGGATTCATATCTTACACAAAATTGTTCAGATATGAACAGCCTTGTTGGATCTTTGAAGTTCATATGCGTGATCCATGCATTTAGTACCGAATTTGTTATCCATACTCCTGGAAGCATGGATAGGAAGTCCGATCGATCCACTAATGCAAATTTTCCATCGGAGTAGAGTACTTCTCTGTATGCGTAAATCAAAATAATGTTAACAAAAGTATGTTGAAATCCCAAAATTTACAGCATATAATAGAAATCAGATCACAAAATGTAAACAGCAGGTCAGCATATAACAGATATCAGATCAATTTATCCAACAGATATCAGATGACAAGACAGTAGATATCAGATCAGAAGACTATAGACATCAGATCAGAAGAATATTTATATCAGATCAGAGGACTATAGACATCAGATCATAAGACTATTTATATCAGATCAATAATATAAAAAAAATCATACATTTTTTAGAACGAATCAAATCATGCATTTTACACATATCATATCAAAAGACAGTAGGCATCACATCATTGGATATTAGATATCAGATCAAAAAGGCAAGATTAGAACTTACTGCTGATTGATTTTATTTTCTTTTGTCCCTGTTAGGTAAGCAAAATCAGTGAACAGTTTCTCTCTCCTTGAGATCATCAAAAATGTTTTAGGCTTCTTGAGCCAAAATTCTGATCTCAAACGTACAGGGAGTTGTCTATCTCGATGTCTTGAGTTTGGTGACAAGATGACATCTTCCTCAGCATTGTCTGGCTCTTCATTGATCATGCTGGAAATAAAGTTCATATCAGTAGATATAACATATCAAATTATTCAATTAAAGATATCATATCAGATTGTAGTGTGTTTTTACTTACGTTTTGAGCTCTGCTATGTCTTGATTATCTTTTGAAGTCATGGCTTGTTTTGGAGGTTGATCTGCTTCTGAAATCATTGCATTGAGGTTTGTAGCAAGCAGTACTGCATCCTCCATCATTCTTTCAATATTTATATCTTGTAGAGAAGCTTTCCCTTTCTCATTCTCTTTCTCTTTGGTAGCTTCTGTTTCTTCAGGCTTCTCTTCCTCCCTATCTTTTTCTTTTTCATTCTTCTTGTTTCCACTCTCTGCATCTACATCCAGTTTTTCATTCTCCTTTCGTAACATTCTATACACCAATTGCTTTGCAATTGGATCTTCCTTAAGCTTTGTTCTGCTCTCTTCCATTTCCATTTCTTCTGGTTCAACTTCTTTTTGTTCCAGGGTTATTGGAGAGATATGTGGTGTCTGAGGTTCTTTTTCCTTTTGCTCCACCACATTTTCTTGTGTTTGTTCTCCTTCTTCTTCATGAATGCTGTCTCCTGAAGGTGTTATGAGGTTGAAATTTGGCATTTGCATATCATCTTCGAAGCGTACAGTGGCGGATTTCTTCTGCATTTTGTTGTAATCCTCTTGTAGTTTATCCGCAATTTCGGCACATGCCGCATAGAACCTTGCATCCTGTGATGGTGTTGGTTCATTTTCTTCGGTTGCGGATTTTGAGGATTGACCTTGTTGCTCAGGAGTTGTATTTTTCTCCCTCAAGTCACGGATAATCCCCTCCACTGTGCTTGTTATTGTGGCAAATGCTGCAGCACCTTCTCGATTGTTTGCTGCCCCAACATTGTGCCATGCTTTGATGAAAGCCATCATGGACTTTGCCAAATCAACCACTGTTTGAGTCATTTCATCAGCATTTTCAAAATCCTGTTGCGGAAGATAATTGTTATAGTTAGATTGTTTCATATTAGTATAAAAAAGATAAATCAGATTACGGTAAAATAGACATCAGATCAGCATATAATACATATCAGATCAGAACTATGAAAGAAAGTATACTACAGAACGAAAACATAATTAAAAAATGGGTGATTAAAGAATCATTATAGAGACATCAGATCATAAAAAACAGATATCAGATCATAATATAACACATATCAGATCACAACTATAAAAGAAAGCATACTATAGAAATGAAATGTACTTAACAATCAGACATCAGATCAAAAAAAAAAAAAAATACATCAGATCATCAAATGAAAGATATCAGATCAGAGAGTTTACATTGCTTTTTGATGTGGTTGGAGCTTGTTTTGATTTGCTAGGCTTTTCAGATGCATGTGCATGTTGTTGTTTTTCCACATGCACCTCGGCTGTAGCCCTTTCTCTTATCCAGCCTTGACCATGTCCTCCCTTTTTCTCTTCGAGTTTTGCTCTTTCAAAGAGTTGAGTCTGACTCCAGTTTGTGAATGTTGGTAGGTTTCTTGGAATATCTTTGTGAATTCCATACACAACCCTATCAACATAGAATAGCTGAAGAAAATATGTTAGTTGTGAGTTAAGAAAATAAAATTTTTAGCAAAGCATTTCACAAACTAAAAAAAACATCAGATCAAGATAATACCCACATCAGATCAGCATATAACATACATCAGATCACAGTAATACCCACATCAGATCAGTAATTTTGATAGAAAATTATTTGAAACAAATAAAACAAAATTAACAGTATATAACAGACATCAGATCAACAGGAAACAAATATCAGATTATATGAATACAAACATCAGATCACAAGTTATTGAAAGGAAATATTTAACTGAACTAAAACAGACATCAGATCAGAAAATATACACATCAGATCAACATATAAAAGACATCAGATCACAACAATACAGACATCAGATCAGTAATCAAATGAATACAGAAAAGAAAGATGAGAGACTTACAATCAGAAAAGAGAGTGGTCCATTGTAGGCTGTTGATGTTGTGCCATCTTTGTGGAAATACTTCTCTTGGCATTCCACTAAGGCCCTGAATGTGTAGCTACACCAGTTCAGCTGCCTTATTTGATCAATGCTGTTCAGGGATTTGAGGAGCCGATATCTGATGTTGTTGATGCTCCCATGATGGTAAAGAAACGTGGTGGCCAGGTAGATAAGGAAATCCTGGACGAAGTTGATGTCACTGTAATCCTGATGGTTTACAATGTACTGCTCAAGCTGCTTGATGGTCGGTCTTTTTGTGGGTGGCATGCCAAATCTTTGACAGTATTGTTCGACATGCTGCTCATAATCTTCACCCTTTGACTCAGCAGCTGTGTATTCTTCAACTTCAATTGGGCCTCTTGGGAAGCCAAGAACCAATTCCACATCTTCTTCAGCAATGGGAATAACTGTATCTTGCTCCAGCTCCAGCCTCAACTTGATACAGTTGAATTTTTTGAGCAGGTATTGTCCCAGTTTGTTTGGCATCCTGGTGTAGTTGATACTGAGGAAGCTGCCAAAGCCTATATCTCTCACGGCATTTCTTTGTGGTTCTGAGAGTCTAGAAACCACGAAACTTATACCGTTTGGAGATGTACTGCAACTGAATCTTTTGCTCATCTCATCATCACCATCATCGTCATCATCTTTTTTCTGTTTTTTTGTGATGTGGACATCCACATCGCCCTGTTTCTTTTCCTTATTGACCATAACATTGGTCTTTTTCTGTTGTTGCTTCTGCTGCAGATCCTTCTTCTGCAATTGTTGAAGAATTTCTTCATTTGTCTTCTTCTTCTTTAGAGGTAGTTTCATCCTTTTACTTGTTTGCTCCTTTTGGGATGGTTGAACTACTTCCTGTTCTTTTCTTTTCTTTTCTGATTTATGTTTGTAGGTATGTTGTAACGACTTGCTAGGGGTTTCTTGAAAATCTGAACTCTCATCTTGTGCTTGAATAACTTGTTTATCTTGGTTGGTTTTATCAGCCATTATGTTTAAATTGTTGTTTCCTGTAATATGTCAGTAAGAGTATGTAAGCAAAAATAAGTTGATATCATATTAGAAGAAAGAAGATATCAGATCAGCAGATATAAGACATCAGATCGCAACATGAACACATCAGATCAGCATATGGCAGACACCAGATCATGAAAACACAGAGATCAGATCAACTGAATACACACATCAGATCAAGCTAAAACACGCATCAGATCAACAAAAAATGGACATCAGATCACTATTTTATAAGAAAAACATTTCACAGAAAGAAAACAAATTGAACAAATAAATCAAATCAGGATATAACTTATATCAGATCAAAGAAAATGAAGACATCAGATCAACTAAATACATACATCATATCAAAACAAAACAGATATCAGATCAAAATAATACAGTCAACAGATTAGTAATTTTGATAGAAACTTTTTTCAAAGAACTAAAACAAAATTAAAAGCATATAAGAGACATCAGGTCAATTGAAAATATATATCAGACAAAAAGAATACAGACATCAGGTCACAAAATATTGAAGGCAAATATTTCAATGAACTAAAATAGACATCATATTACGATAATACAGAGATCAGAGCAACATATAATATACATCAGATCAACGAACCCTAATTATATCAGATAAAAAATTTAAAAGCATAAACAGACATCAGATCAATCGAAAACATATATCAGATTAAAACAATACAGACATCAGAACCCTAATTATTCAAAGAAAATAACGGTTATAAAATTAGGTTTTTGTACCTGTAGATAAATGTCGAAGCAGGAAAAACGTTGGTTTGAGAAAAACAGCAAGTTTTTCGTCCGATTTGGAGACTTTTTTTAGCGTTTGAGTTGAATAGCAAGCTTTTTCTTCGCGCAGATGATGGCTATGGTGTTTTCTGAACCGGAAGAAGAGCAGAAAATCGAAATGCAGTGATCTCTGAACGTATTTGAGGTTAGAAATTTAGATCTGATGTTGTTAATGGAACGATGAAGATCGTGGGGATGAAATCGGTTTGAGAGCCACGAAGGAATGAAGGGTTTTGGGTTTTCAGTTTCAGAGCGGGAGAAAGGAAGGAAGGGTTTTGGGATTTAATTAAGTCGCGCTTCAAAAGCGCGCTACAGTGCTTTCCTTTTTTTTGTTATTTTTTGCTATTTTTTTATTTTATTGTATGATTTCTTTTTATATTCTTGATCTGATATCTATTGTCTGTTGATCTGATGTCTATTATTCTCTGATCTGATGTCTATACAATCATGATCTGATCTCCCTTGTTAACTATGTTTTATTTCTACTATCTGATTTCTTCTATTTTCATGATCTGATATCTATTGTCTGTTGATCTGATGTCTATTATTCTCTGATCTGATGTCTATACAATCATGATCTGATCTCGCTTGTTAACTATGTTTTAGTTCTACTATCTGATTTCTTCTATTTTCATGATCTGATATCTATTGTCTGTTGATCTGATGTCAATTATTCTCTGATCTGATGTCTATACAATCATGATCTGATCTCACTTTTTAAATATGTTTTTAATTCTACTATATGATTTCTTCTATTTTCTTGATCTGATATCTATTGTCTGTTGATCTGATGTCTATTATTCTCTGATCTGATGTCTATACAATCATGATCTGATCTCACTTTTTAACTATGTTTTAATTCTACTATATGATTTCTTCTATTTTCTTGATCTGATATCTATTGTCTGTTGATCTGATGTCTATTATTCTCTGATCTGATGTCTATACAATCATGATCTGATCTCCCTTGTTAACTATGTTTTAGTTCTACTATATGATTTCTTCTATTTTCTTGATCTGATATCTATTGTCTGTTGATCTGATGTCTATTATTCTCTGATCTGATGTCTATACAATCATGATCTGATCTCACTTTTTAAATATGTTTTAATTCTACTATATGATTTCTTCTATTTTCTTGATCTGATATCTATTGTCTGTTGATCTGATGTCTATTATTCTCTGATCTGATGTCTATACAATCATGATCTGATCTCCCTTGTTAACTATGTTTTAGTTCTACTATATGATTTCTTCTATTTTCTTGATCTGATATCTATTGTCTGTTGATCTGATGTATATTATTCGCTGATCTGATGTCTATATAATCCTGATGTGATCTCCCTTGTTAAGTATTTTTTTTTAAAAAGGCAGTGCGTAAAAAAAAAAAAAAAAACTGTAGCGCGCAACTGTAGCGCGTTACTGTAGCGCGCAACTATAGCGCGTTACTGTAGCGCGCTACAGTAGGTAGGAGTACTCCGGTACTCCACAGAAACCAAGCGTACTCGGGTAAGACATTGATCTGTGTGTATGGTGACATGTATGTAACTTTTTGTTCCCTTTTCATTTTAAATTTTGACAAATGTGGATTTAATTGGACTTTGTTACTCTGGGTCCTCGAATAATTTGAATAGTAGTATCATCCTATTCTAAAAAAATTCAATATTTATATTTTTATAATTAATACTTATAATTCAAGGGTATTACTTGTTAATCATTACCTCCCCAATTTTGACAAAAATTATCCATTTGCTTCAAAGGGGGAAGAGAGAGGGTAAAAGGGGGGGGGGGGGGGGTTAGTCGGTAACTAGTAAAATTTATAATTTTCAATTATTAACAGTATCAATTTTTTTTTCAAACTACACTCCGAGCACTGAATATGCACTAGTCTAACACAATATATGCACTGTTCTCTAGAGTAATTTTGGATTACTTTTATCTACATAACAAAATTTTATTTAAGGGTTAATTGCTTTAACATTTTTTATTATAAATATTGTTTATCTAGTGTCCTTCAAATTTTAATATATACTTTTTGCTCGAGTTAACCATATGTTAAAGGTTTGAAAATTGTAAAATTGTAAAATTGTAAATGACATTTATGTTCCGAATTTCATTTGGTTTAAAACGAATTGTAAATGTCTTTTTCACACTTCAGACAAATTACAAGAATAATCTCTATAATATGAGTTAGTGTCAAATTTATTTCTAAACGTACGATATTCATTTTAATAATAAAAATAATTCAAAATCTAACATGCGCTATGATTTCAGTAAATTCATAATTTTATTCTTGTAAATTGTTTGTATTTTTTTAGATGATATGTAATTATTACCTGAGTAACTTGAAAAAAAAAAAACAGAAATGCCTTTGAGAATTCACAATCAGAAATTTTTATTATATAATGTTATTTAATTTATAATCTTTTTTTATTTTCCTACCATTAAGTAACTTTATAAAGTTTTCATTTTGCTAAAATAACTTTAGGAACTGAAATTATGAAGAGATAAACGAAAAGATTAGCCTAGTTTATTATACTGAATTGAAAGTATATACACATGTAGAGAAACATCTATCTGTTAGCATTCAAAAGATTAGAGAAGCTTGTTTGGTCCATTCATTCCTCCCTGTATCTTTCCATTGAACGTTGAATCCTTGGTTGATTAAGCCAATCCTGATGAGGTCTCAAATCAAAATGTGGAAACTTCACTAGTTCTCCTGTTGTCCTTAAATAGACTATGCACTTTGCATCCTAAGTGACATTACAAACGTGTCCAACACACCATCCTTCATTGAAACAAATGGCGGGGCAGGCCTTATGAACGGAGGAGCGGTGTACGTAAGAATTTTGACAACATGGGGGCATAAATTTTTTTTAATGAGATGACGTCGTTTTAGTCGATTAGAAAAAATTTTTAAAAAAAGGGTGAAGTCTTCAACCTCCGTCCGCCGAGGAGAAACCCTAAAACCTAAATCCACCAATGTAGCGCCGATAGTGGGGTGACACTACAGCTCTCTATCGATGGAATACCCCTACCCCTTAAAAATTTTGCATTAACGTAGGGCGATCGCCTTACGATCGTTGTAGGTAGATCAGCCATTGGCATGGATCATCAGCTTTTTTCTTTGAAAAGTTCAGTTCCATCATTATTTGTCTGAGTCTAATATTCCACCATATAGTTTCCATTTCCTATGGATTTAAGGATCATACCCTCAGCTGCCTAGCATATCAGGCCAACCCACCATCCATCATTGTATCATGCATCAACTTCTTCAAACATTTTATAGCAGCTGAATTTTTTATCTTAGGATGACAGGGTCTAACGTAAGAAGCATCTGACTTTTCTTTAAGGAGTTTAGATTCATCTTCTGTTCTTAGGGTACGATATTCAACGAAATACGTGCTCCTTCCAATGGGCCCAACTACTGTTGCAGGGTACTAAGAACCCAAGTAACCTTGTTTATCACTCTTGACCTTCACTAGCATCCCCATACTAAACATCCACCCAGATGTTTTTTTCGTCGAATTTTCTGCAGTTTTGGCCGTTTATGAAGGAATTATCGGTCCGGAAGCAATCAAAAATTTCACTTTTGTGTAATTCGAATTGGAAACCTTCTCATGAACCCAATTGCTCGTGCAATCCGATTTAAACCCTTTTGAAATATCGTTACACTAGATATTTGTTTACCTTTTTTGATTTGTCACGCATACAAAATCAATCTAATTAAAACGAAAGGAAAAGATTTGACCTTTGAAATGTGATCCTCAAGATTTCTCTTGTATGTCTCTAAGACTAGTCCAGACGTTGTGTGGGCAACGATCTACTGAACAAACTGAATCAATACCAATAGAAACCAACACAAAAATTTTCCAAAAAAACCAGCTTCTGCGGTCGGAATCCAAAGTGCCGCCGCCACCACGCGCTACCCGAGGAGAATTGCAGTCGCCGCAGTGCGTGGGAAGACGCGCTTCCGTTGGCCAAGAAAAACTGCTGATGCCGCGCTTTGGGAATTACGCTGCTAAGCTTCTCTCTCTAACTTTCTCTCTCTTAGATTTATGTTATGTCAATTATGACTTATGTGTATTGGTATTGTTAACTCTTGTGTCTTTATATAGAGTTACAAGAGAGACCTTAAGTGGGTGTGAGTTAGGTCTTTTTGCTGTGATTGGGTTTTATTAGTTTCCAAATCCCAACTGGATTTCCTAATACTAATTGACCCAAGGATAATGTATTAAATAATTAAATCCACTTTGTAATTAACCCAACACATAATTAATCGTACCACTAACGGATTAATTATGGAATTACCGCTCAAATCAAAATTGCTTCAGGAACCATTTATTTAATTATGCTTTAATCTCCCCACATCAAAGATATAGTGCTCGTCAATTTATTAATTTACTGATAAGTTAATTAATCGACTTCTTCTAATCCGAGATTAGTACCACTCGATCCTTTTACTATACCGGACATAAGTCCACCAGCCAGGATTAGTATAATAAAATTTATGAGCTCGTCTCGAGAGCACTATCACCCTGGATGCACCAGTACATGGTTTCCTTTCGATAAGCAATAGCACACTAAGCAATCAAACACGCGTACCCAGCCAACCGAGAATATAAGCCTCAAGTGACCGCACCCTTTAGCAGATTAAAGTACCATATGCTTAATCCCCATGCCTGTTCTAGTCTAGGGATTAAGAGACAGAGTACAAGGTTCGAATTAACTACTAAAGAACAATACAAGTCAATTCAATCCTCAATCGGTCATGCTTAATATTCCCTGTGCATATCTATATGATTCAATTAGTTAAGACAAACCAATTTCAGAATCACATAATAACTTAAAATGATAGTGTGTCTAAAACTGTCTCAGTTACAAGCCTTATTTATATATCATGACTTTAATAAATGATGAGATATATTATGTCACACCAGACACCTCATCATCTAGCCATATGATAGAAGAGGACAACATATTTTAAAATCATAAAATAATTTAACTAAAACATTTAATCGATATATAAACCGGGAAATAGTTTTCATACAAGCAAAACGTTTAGTATTCAAACTAGCAATCTCCCACTAATACTCAAAGTTGCGCTTTTAAGTACTAAACTATTTAATTACATTAATCTACTGCTATACTAAAAACTAGAGAACTTTTATTGGGAGTGGCAACCCAATTACCCTCAACCCATTCTTGATGAGGCTTTGTGGTGTTCAAACACCATTTTTTTTCTTGTGTTCCTAAAGCAAACAATGTATTTGATGCCATCAATGACTTCAGAAACATAGCCAACTGACCAACCATCCTTGAACCACACATTAACCTGTGCTAAAATTCAAAAGACTCATCATGTTCAATAATAAGGGGACAAGGTCCTATGCACATAACATCCACCTCTTCCATGATAACTTAAGACTTATCCTTTATTCTAAGGGTATGATACTCGACTAATAATTTATTATTTTCCACTGATTTAACAATGGCTGCTGGATTCCATTTCAGGTAACCTTAAGCTTATTTAAGGGAGAACACCAAATCATCCCCCAACACTTTTAGGATATTATCACCCAAAAACTCTAAGCATTTAGTGGAAAGATAACCTAGATGATTTGTGTTCATCGCCTCATTTAATGAGCCATTAGTGCTTAGATCAGATGGTTTATTGCGATAGCATTAAGTATGAAAGTATATTCTGTTGTCTACATATTTGTTGTGCTTAAGAGATATTATTGATCGATTCACTGTAAGAATTATTGCCTGTGCAAAAATCGTGTCCTGTATGCATGTTTGTGAGTGCCTTCATGGGTATCGAAACTTGGAAGCCTATTTAACGTCTCTGTTGTGTTTGGCTTCATATGCTGCTATAGATATCCTCTTGGACAATTTATGATGTTTTGAGCATATCCTATGGTTCTACTATTTACAGGTATTCTTGAGGCTATAAAATCAAGAATAAGAGATCCAAAATTGGGGATTGGGAAACAAGAAGAAGACAACTTTTTTACAGCGGAGGAAAATATTCAAGGGAAAAAGTTGGATATTGAGGTTAAGGAGAGCGTGGAAATTGCAAAGAAAAGAAAAGAGGGTAATGTCTTATTTTTGTTTGTGATGGGAATCGACATGCCTTTGTTCTTGAGATGTACAAAGAATCATGACTATTTGGTGATTTTAAGAGCACCATTGAAGTTATGAGTTCATCAGCATTTTGTTTGATTAAATGATCGCCATCTTTATTTGAGAATATTTTTTCCTTTCTTTTCCATTAAAGTCTATTTTTACATAGTTGAATTGAAACTTTTACCAAAATATCCAATTGATTGATATATGGTCATGTGTAAGTAGTCTGTTGAGTTGTTCCCTTGCGTTAGTCTTTTGGTTAATATTTAGTATGACCTTGTCTATGATTCACTCTTATTAACGTAGTTTATTTATAATCTTTATTAGTTTATGAAGAAACAAAGTTTACAATATTCAATTTTTCGGTTCTTTTATAACGTAATTCAAAAGAAATAAAATTTGCAATATCCAGTTTAAAATCATTGCCTAATATAATGCAATGGATGTATCTATAACATCTAAAAGGGTCTTGATTTTCAAGATTTTAGTTATGGTGGGCAGTGCACTGCACGGCAAACTCCACTAGTTTATTAAAAAAAAAATTTAACTTACTATTATTCAACAATCAACTTAAGCCAGCCCCGCGACTCATCTCCGTAACCAACGTTGAGTGTCGCCATTTCAACAAATTTGACTCGTCCACGCAATCAAATCTCAACCTCAAAGCCTCAAACAAGCTGAAATCCTTTATTCCTCTAAACGACCCTAACTGTCTCACCATGTCCACCACTAAAAAACAGGTTAGGGTTGAGATTTTAGATATGATTAATTAAACGGGTTGGTTCGTGTCAACCCATTTATTAGTGTGTTGGGTTCGGGTCAACCCGGGTTTACACATGAACCCAAAAAAAAATATTATTGACCTAAATACTACTAACCCTCCCCTCCATGAGCAGTAGCGAAAGACCCCCAATCAAAACAAACCCTTCATCCTCAGGAAGTAGCGAATGGCCCCCAGTGACGGCGCCATGAGTCTGCCTCTCTCTTGTCGATTTCCACCTCCTAACTTGTAATCAAGTTCCCTCCCAGTTAGGCTTTAGTAGTTTGAAGTTTTTTTGGCAAAATCCCCATTTCATAGCTCTTCTTCAGGCTCTGGGAAACCCAGTTCGCCAGCGACAGCAGCAGCCATTTGCTTCGAATTTCAGCAGTATTTTAACCTTTCTCAAACTCAAGAACACTCTCTTAGGTTGATTTTGAGCTTTGTAATTCTGGGTCTCACTTTGTGTCATGGGTTTGAATTCCACTGCATCCTTCGGGTTTACGGTTCTGACGACTTTTCCTGCGAGCTCAGCTGCGGTAAACTGACTTAATCCTCATAATTGAACTTGTCTGATTGCTATTTTCTGATTTTTCCATTAGCATATGATCTTCGCCTCCTCTCCTTGCCGTTGCAAAATTATTTTTGTAAAAATCCGTGGTTACATTTTGTAAGTAAACTCGAAAAAATAAAATCGACATATGATTTGATAAGGGATTTGGAAACAATTGGAAATTTCCTTTTTACTTCGTATGGGATTTGTATTGATCCATTTTCTGAAAATTTGAATGTCATTGAAACAATTTAGTACACTATATAATATAAGTACCATAAATCTTGCCATTTTACTATACCCGACAGAAATTAAGGTTATATTCCTCCATTAGCATTATTTCCTTCCTTTTTATACAATGAATCTTTAATTTTTTTAGATTTAATAAGGTTGAGGGGTTGGTGGCGAATGGTTGACCTTTTTAATTAAACGGGTTACGTGAAAAATATTAGTATTTTTATTATCTTTTAATGTATTATTACAAATTTGAAATATGATATTTGATAGATTCTAATGCTACAAATAATATATTATCCAACTGTACTTGACAGTGAACCAGATAACTGAGCTTCAAAGTATGGCAATCATGCTTTCATGCACTACTCCTCCTGTGACAGAGTTGAGAGTGGTGAATTCCAATAGCGCCAACAGAATTGATTGGGGTAATCAGATTGGGAATTGTGTGTTAGTGCAGCCACCTCCCCCGCCATCGCAGCTTTACTTTACGTATGTAGCTCACCGGCTATTGCTGAACCCTGACGCGGATAACAAGCCCAATTCTTACTAGGATTTGGAATTTGACTGCAGTCCTCTGCTTTTTAGCTCACTGGAGAGATATTTACCTCCAACGCTTCTAAATTCGTCGCGAGACACCAAGGTTTATTACTTGCGGGATATCCTCCTCCGGTACTCTACAGAAACCAAGCGTACTCGTGTAAGCAATTAATCTGCGTATGTGGTGACATGTATGTACCTTTGTGTTCCCTTTTCATTTTAAATTTTGACACATGTGGATTTAAAATTAGCTTTGTAACTCTGGGTCCTCGGATAATTTCAATAGTAGTATCGTCTTATTTTAAAAAAATTCAATATTCATATTTTTACAATTAATACTTATAATTCAAGGGTATTACTAGTTACCGCCTCAGCTATAAGCATTACCTCCCCAATTGACAAAATTATCCTTTCGCTTCAAGGGGGAAGAGAGAGGGTAAATTGGGGGGGGGGGGGGGGGGGTTTAGTCCAATTTGAGAATTGGGATGGTGACTAGTAAAATTTATATTCAATTATTAACAGTATCATTTTTTTGTCAAACTACACCCCGAGCACCGAATATGCACTAGTCTAGCACAAAATATGCATGGTTCTCTAGTATAATTTTGGATTACTTTTATTTACATAACAAAATTTTATTTAAGGGTTAATTGCTTAAACATTTTTTATTATATATATTGTTTGACTAGTGTCCCTTCAAATTTTAAAATATACTTTTTGTTCCATTTAACCATATGTTAAAGGTTTGAAAACTGTAAAATTGTAAATGACATTTATGTTCCTAATTTCATTTGGTTTAAAAAGAATTGTAAATGTCTTTTTCACACTTTAGAAAAAGGACAAGCATAATCTCTATAATATGAGTTAGTATCAAATTTAGTCCTAAACATATGGTATTCATTTTAATAATAAAAATAATTCAAAATCTAACGAGCGTTATGATTTTAGTAAATTCATAATTTTATTATCTAGTAAATTGTTTGTATTTTTTTAGATGATATGTAATCATTACCCGATTAACTTGAAAAAAAAAAAGAAAAGCCTTAGAGAATTCACAATCAGAAATTTTTATTATATAATATTATTTAATTTATAATCTTTTTTATTTTCTTACCATTAAGTAACTTTAGACAGTTTTCATTTAGCTAAAATAACTTTAGGAACTTAAATTAAGAATAAATAAACCAAAAGATTAGCCTAGTTTATTATGTTGAACTGAGAGTATATGCACATGTAGAGAAACATCTATCTGTTAGCATTCAAAAGATCAGAGAAGCTTGTTTGGTCCATTCATCCCTCCATGTATCTTTCCATTGAGCGTTGAATCCATCATTGATTAAGCCAATCCTGATGAGGTCTCAAATCAAAATGTGGAAACTCCACTATTTCTCCTGTGGTCCTTAAATATACCATGTACTTTGCATCCTAAGTGACTTTACAAATGTGTCTAACCTACCATCCTTCATTGAACCAAGCATCAACTTCTTTAAATGATTTGAATTGAGCATTTTGTGAAAAAAATGGCAGGAAAGGCCTTATGCATGGAGCAGTGGCGTATGCAGGAATTTTTACAACATGGGGGCAGAAAAATTATTTTAATGAGACAACGTCATTTTAGTCGATTGGAAAAAAAAAAAAAAAAAAGGGTGAAGTCTTTAACCTCCGTTTGCCGCCGAGGAGAAACCCTAACACCTAAATCCACCAATGTAGCACTGATCGTGGGGCGGCACTACAACTCTCTATCGATCGAATTCCCCTACCCCCTAAAAATTTTGCATTAACGTGGGGCGGTCTCCTTACGATCGTTGTATATATATTCACCCTTAGCATGGATCATTAGCATTTTTCTTTGAAAAGTCCAGTTTCATCATTAGTTGTCTGAGTCTAATATTTCACCATATAATTTCCATTTCCTACGGGTCTAAGGATCATACCCTAAGGTGCCTAGAAGTCTACATATCAGGCCAACCCATCATTTATGGTTGTATCATGCATCAACTTCTTCAAGCATTTTATAGTAACCAACCTTCTTTATCTTAGGAGGACATGGTCTAACGTAAGAAACATCTGCATTTTCTTTAAGGAGTTTAGATTCATCATCTGTTCTTAGGGTATGGTATTCAAAAAAATACTTGCTCCCTCTAATGGGCCCAACTACTGTGTAAGATACAAAGGACCCAAGTAACCTTGTTCATCACTCTTGACCTCTATTAGCATCCCCATACTAAATGTTCACCCAGATTTTTTTTGGCCAAGTTTTTCACAGTTTTGGCCGTTTATGAAGGAATTATCGGTCTGGATCCAATCAAAAATTTCGCTTTCGTGTAATCCAAAATGGAAACCTTCTCATGAATCCAAGCGGTCGTGCAATCCGATTCAAACTATTTTGAAATATCGTTGCACCGAAACTTGGTTTATCTTGTTCGATTTGTCACTCAAACAAAATAAATCTAATTAAAGTAAAAGGAAAAGATTTGACCTTTGAAGCGTGATCCTCAAGATTTCTCTTGTATGTCTCTGAGATCAGTCTGGACGTTGTGTTGGCAATGAAGGAAAACAGAACAAGCCCGGACTAAATCAAAAATCTCACTTTCATGCAATGCATTCCAGAATCGAAAACTTTCGACAAAGCTCAGGCTCAAATTCATTTTCTTTTGAACGGATCTAGGCTTATACTTATTTAATTTATTAAATCGACAAACAATGCACAAAGAATCAACCTTAATTAAAAGTGGAAAACATAAAGTTTATACCTTTGAAGCGAAGTCCAACGTAAATAAGAAAACCAAATCTTTAATTCGCGATCACCACCGAAATCCAACGGATTACTCTAAGATACCTCGAATATTGCGTGGGAAATAGTCTATCGAGGTGTATATCAAAGGCCACGAAAACCCACAAGAAAGTCTCTCAAAATTGGACTCAAAACTGCCCAAAAATCTGATTAGTACTCAGCCCCCTTCACCGCCGATCACCACTAAATCTGACGCCGATCGCCGGAGAAAAACTTCACCCAGCTGTGATCTAGACAGTACCCACCATGGATCACCAATAGAGAGATCAACAAGGTGAAGAACCGAATAAAAAGTGCCAAGATCCAATTTTTCACCGGAATCGGAAAACAACCCGATGGCGGCCAACTCAAAATTCCAGCGGAAAAATAAAAGGAAGAAACCAGGACTTTTAAGCTCTAATCTTTTGGGCTGAATCCAATCTAAAGCAAGTGAGAAATCTAGTTCGTTTTTGAGAAAGAATTCTTGAAGATGAAGAAATTCTATCTCTAGAACCTTCTCACTCAAGAAAACAAGAATTGTCTTGCAAGACTTCTTTAATGTTTCTTTGGCCTTAAGTTATCTATTTATAGGGAGCTCCAATGGAAACCTAGTGGACTTTTGAATTGGGCCTTTTAATTTGACTTTCGTTGACCGCGTAGTCTTTCCTAGACTAATCAACTCCAATCGACTAATTCGAATAAATTTCTTAACCCACTTCGTTAATTTAATTTAATTGAACCCTTATGATTAATTAATTCATATAGAATTAATTTCTTAATCCACTTAGTCAATTAAATATTAATTAAACCTTTAGGATTAATTAATTCACTTTTGTCAATAAGTCAAATGCATAATTAGTCGTACCACTATCAGACTAACTATGGAACTACTGCTCAAAAATGATTTTACATCGCGCCACTATATTTTCTTCTATCTCCCCACATTAAAAATCTCGTGCTCTTCGGTTTATATATTTACTGACAAACTAATTCACCGACTTCTTGGTATCCGAGATTAGTACCACTCGACCTTCTTATTATACCGGACGTAAAGTCCATTGGCCAGATTTAGTATAATAAACCTTACGAGCTCATCTAGGGAGCACCATCAACCAGGTGAACCGGTACGTGGATTCCTCTGACTAGCAACGGCACGTAAGAAGCTAAACACCGTATACCTAACCTACCGAGGTATAGGCCTCAATTGACCACACTCTTTGCAAATCAAAGCATACGATATCCAACTCTCACGCCCGTCCCAATCTCGGGATTGAAAGACTAAATACTAGGACTTAATTGACTACGCCGATCAGTACAGTCTATTTTATCCAAACTGGTCGTGCTCAATATGCCCCGGGCATATCCGTGTGATTTAATTAGTCTAGATAAACTGATTTCCAAACCACATGTTAACAGACTATCTCAGTTACGAGCATACTTTTTATATATCAATACTTTAACCAATAACGGTATCTACTATGTCTTTCTACACCCCGTTATCTAGTTCTATGATATAATAGAACAATTTAATACTAAAACAAAATGATATGTCATCTGTGAATATTAGTTTTTGATACAAGCCATTGCTTTTCTATATTCAAAACTAACAATCTCCCACTCAAAGCTATGCTAAGAAGTACAAAAATTGTCCAACCCGTTATTACACTGCTGTCATAATGAAATCTACAGAACACCTTTAAGCTCACTCACATGGCTCCCTCAACAATCTGACTCCCATGGCCTGCACATGTCTCTCAAAGACCTTTGGGGTCAATGGCTTTGTGAAAAGATCTGCAAGGTTGTCATCTGATGCTATCTTGGCCACAGTCACGTCTCCGCTCTTTACGATCTCTCGTATCAGGTGGTACTTGCGCTCTATGTGTTTACTCACTTTGTGGACTTGTGGTTCCCTTGAGTTTGCAAATGCACCATTGTTATCACAATAAATTGTGATAGACCTAACTCAGGAACCACATCTAAGTCCACCAGAAAGTTCCAGAGCCATTCAGCTTCTCTCGCTGCCTCTGATACGGTAACGTACTCAGCCTCCATGGTGGAGTCTGCCACGCACTTCTGTTTGACACTCCGCCACACTATGGCTCCACCTCCTAGAGTAAACACAAACCCAGAGGTAGACTTACTTTTGTCCAAATCACCTTGAAAGTCCGAATCTGTGTAACCCAATGATACAAGCCCATGCGCTCTATAAACTAGGACATAATCTCTCGTCCTGCGCAAGTACTTGAGAATGCATTTTACTGCCTCCTAGTGAGCCTTCCCAGGGTTACTCTGATATCTGCTAACGATGCCAGCGGTAAAGCAAATATCAGACCTCGTACATAACATAGTATACATGAGGCTACCCACTGCAGAAGCAAAGGGTACCGCCTCCGTGGCATCTATCTCCTCAGCAGTATTGGGACACTGCTCCTTAGACAAATGCATCCCATGACTGAAAGGTAATGAACCCTTCTTGGAGTTCTGCATGTTAAAACGGGCCAAAATTGTGTCTATGTAGGATGCCTAGGAGAGTGTCAGAGAACGTCTCCTACGATCTCGAATAATCTTGATCCCAAGGATATGTCCAGCCTCTCCCAAATCCTTCATATCAAATTGCCTAGACAACCATGCCTTTACGTCTGACAACACCTTTTTACTGTTGCCAATCAGAAGGATGTCATCTACATAAAGTACGAGGAACACCACGGTATCACCATCACGCCTGCGATATACACACTGCTCATTTGGGCACTGAGTGAATCCATAGGACTGGATAACCTCATCAAAACGGATATTCCAAGATTTGGATACTTGTTTAAGTCCATAAATGGACCTCCTAAGCCTGCATACCTTGTGCTCTTGGCCCTGAACAATGAAACCCTCTGGTTACTGCATAAAAATGGTCTCCTCAAGACTTTCATTAAGGAAAGCTGTCTTGACGTCTATCTGCCAAATCTCATAGTCCATATGAGCAGCTATGGCTAAGAGAATCCAGATCGACTTAAGCATAGTTACCGGGAAAAAGGTCTCCTTATAATCGATACCCTCTTTCTGAGTATACCCCTCGCCACAAGCCTAGCCTTGAAGGTCTCAACCTTCCCATCAGATCATCTCTTTCGCTTATAGACCCATTTGCACCCAATAAGCCGAAACCCATCAGGAAGGGCTATTAGCTCCCAAACCTGATTTGAGTCCATATAACCCATATCAGCAATCATCACTATCTGCCAAGAATCTGCATCTTTATCCTAGAGAGCCTCATTGTATCTACCTAGGTCTGGCTCATGAGCACCAGGGATAAAGTCCGAAGACTCACCCAAACCCATGTACCACTCGGGCTGTCTGACAACCCTCCCACTACGACGAGGCGCAGCCTGTGTAAAAGCATCATCTGTGATAGTGTGTGCAGTCTCTTGTGGTTTGTCTTCCTATACTTGTGCATTTGGAATAATGGATTGACCTCTAAGCTCTTCCAATACTACCTTGCTCTTTGCCTTGTGATCTAAAACATAGTCCTCCTCAAGAAACTTGGCATTAGTGCTCACCACCACCTTTTGATCCTGAGGACTATAAAACCGACCACTATCGTTCCTTTGGGGTAGCCTACAAAAAACATAATCTTAGATCTCGCAATTGGCTTGGCTGTGTCTGCCTTAAGCACATATGCTGGACAACCTCAAATCCTGAGATGTCTCAGACTAGGCTTTCGTCCAGCCCACAGCTCTACTGGGGTCGAAGGCACATACTTAGATGGTATGAGATTAAGGAGATAACACGCTAACTCTTAGGATAAACCCCAAAACGATATAGGCAATTCACTATAATTATCGATCTAACCTTATCCATAAGAGTCATGTTCCTCCTCTCTGCTATGACATTCTACTGGGGTGTGCAGGTGCAGACAACTGGGTCTGAATACCCTCCACTGACAAATAGGACCTAAATTCACTAGAGAGGTATTCGTCATCGTGATCAGATCGCAAGGCCTCGATACTCTTACCCAGATGGTTCTCCACCTCAGCCTTAAACTCTTTGAACTTGCCAAATCATTCAGACTTATGGCGCATCAGGTATATCCATATCTATAGTAATCATCCGTGAAAGTCATGAAATACTCTTAACTACCTCTAGCCTGAACTGACATAGGCCCGCACAAGTCAGAATGAATCAAATCTAAAACCTCCTTGGCCCTATACCCCTTTGCCTTGAAAGGCCTCTTGGTCATCTTACCTTCCAAGCAGGACTCACAGGTCGAATAGCTGTCAATATCCAATGATTCAAAGACCCATTATTGACCAACCTTTGAATCCTACTAAGGTTGATGTGACCGAGTCTCAGGTGTCTAAGATAAGCTTGATTCAAGGGGAAGACTCCTTTCTCTTATTATGATTCAGTGATGAGTTACTAGTTTTTGTGTTTTGCATTACTGGGGAGTATGTCTTGATTAAAAACAGATTGTCAACTAATGTACCGGAACATATAAGCTTCTGGTTCTTCTAATAAAAATATAATTATAAAAAAAAAACACACTTATAACCATCCAAAATGAGTCTCGAAATTGAAAGTAAATTCTTCCAAAAATTGGGTACATATAAACAATCTCTCAATTATAAAACTGAGTCTAAAAAGTAAAGACATAAAACTCCCACTGCAACAACAAAAACTCTGGTAGTATCCCCAAGGTAGACCTGCAACTCTCCCTCTCAAAGCAGCCGGGTCACTTGGAACCCCTACAAAGAATTACAAACATGATCAGTGACTCCTGAACACACCAAGTATCTGTGGGAATCGCCGCTAAACATGTCTCAGTAACTAGGGAAAATTTACACATACCTCGAGGCTTTGGGCAATCCTTCTTCCAATGTCCTGCTTTGCCACATCTGAATCACTTGCCTTTCGGCTTATGCTTCTTGGCAATGCCCGTCTTGGATCCATGATCAATAGCTCCTACTTTATGGCCTCTCTTCCTCTTGTGTTTCTTGGCTGTGGGCCCAGCAGAGGAACCTGAGGGACCAACAGTAGCCAAGGCTTGCTTCTTCTCTGCGAAGAGGCCCTCAGTAGACACCAATGTAGTCATGAGCTCGAGAAGTAAATATGAGAGCTTGCCCATATTGTAATTCAACCTAAATTTCTCAAAACTAGGGGGCAAGCTCTAGAGAATGATATCGGCCTGGGTCTCCCCATCCATATCACCTCCCAATACCTCGATCTCATTGATGCAACTCATCATGTCCAGCACGTGATCCCTCACTGAAGAGCCCTCAACCATCCTAGCATTCATGAGTTTTCTCATAGCTGACTGCATGGCTTCCCTGCTCTGATGTCCAAACATCTCCCTGAGGTTGCGCATCATATTGTAGACTAAGGTAAACAACTGATGCTGGTGCTGCAGTACACTCAACATAGAAGCCAAGATGTAGCACCGAGTCATCTCATCAGCCTTCTGCCACCTCGTATATAGCTCTTACTGCTCAGGGGTGGCATCATTGCTGGGCTTAGGGGGGTACTCCTCAGTGAGCACGTACTTGTAACCCTCGGTGGTAAGGACAATGTCAAGGTTACATTTCCAGTCAATGTAATTTGGACCCGTAAGTTTGTTCTGATTCAGTATGACAGCTAGCGGGTTGAACGACATATCAACAACTGAAAAATAAACAATCAAGTTTCAGTATTACTTTTTCAAAAATATTGAAATCCTCAAAAAACAATATAATCTCCATCGACATCTCTCACACCGGGATTAACGCAGGTCACGCGGGTGAACATCTATGCCAACCCACATTCCTTTGAGAAGAGCCGAAGTTCATTAATTTCACTATCTGACCAACGATCTTATGATCAATGAAATTAATAGTCAATGTTTTTAGCCATACACATAAATTGTGTAACCTCGCGGGAGGAATACTATAAATAGTACACTAAGTGTATACCATTACGTGACTTCTAAGTTTGTTACTTAGGATACTAATGCACCCTCGGCAGAAAGGGTTTCGCAACTTTCTCCAATTAAACTCATTACAGTCATCCCTTCGGAAATTCATTCTAGTGATATATGTGATTGAAGACTTGTCCGCATGGAGGAAGGCCATAATACCAACTCGCAAGAATAACCACGTCACATTTGAACCCATAATGGAGGCTATGAGGATATTTACCAACCCGTTCCCACTTAGATTTTTAAGTTTGAGGATTTTTCCGTTTTAACATGCAATATCTTAACAAAGGATATTCGCACCCATAAAACTGTTGGAGTTTTAATATGCAAATAATCTACCTTAGTTAATTACATTTTACACTTTTAAAACGTTTTGGTTTTCATTCATTTGAAAATAAATCAAAAACACACAACCAACGAAAAGACATAAATACTGGAAATTAAAGAAATAAAATTTCTCGACTATTATGGTTTTCTCTATCGTTGATTCTTTGACGCCTTGGTGACACATCCCGTCATGTCACTCCCACTTGTTATTTGGATTCCTCTCGATTTGCCTAGGTTTTCTCGATTTACTATGTAATTAGGAATCACCCAAAATTACTAGAAACTAAAACCCATGAATATAAGTTACCCAAAATAACGTCTTCGTCATAATACATAAATTCCTATATACAAGGCATTTTTCTAGGAATTTAAAGACGACAACATTAGATTAAATCCTAATACAAGATTTATCTAATCCTACACGGCTTCCAGCTCGTGGTTATTACTATTACAGACATTTCCATTCAAAAACAATACGAGCCCGGATATGTCCCGGGGTTTATGAATGAAAAACAAATTCTATCATAATAGCCAGGAAACTAATAACCACATGTTTAAACATTTTGACAAAAATAATAATGCCAAAGCAAAGCCGTGTAATAAATTAAACAAGTATAAAGCCAAAACACACGCTCTGATACCAATTTGAAGGAAAACATAACAAGCCCGGGCTAAATAAAAAATCTCACTTTCGTGCAATGCATTCTAGAATCGAAAATTTTTGACAAAGCTCAGGCTCAAATTCATTTTCCCCTGAACAAATTTAGGCTTATACTTATTTAATTTATTAAATTGACAAACAACGCACAAAGAATCAACCTTTAATTAAAAGCGAAAAACATAAAGGTTATACCTTTGAAGCGAAGTCCAACGCAAATAAGAAAACCAAATCTTTAATTCGCGATCACCACCGAAATTCAATGGATTACTCCAAGATGCCTCGAATATTGCGTGGGCAATAGTCTATCGAGGTGTACTATCAAAGGTCACAAATACCCACAAGAAAGTCTCTCAAAATTGGACTAAAAACTACCCAAAAATCTGATTAGTACTCAGCCCCCTTCGCCTCCATGAGCTCGCCGCCGACCACCACTAAATTCAACGCCGATCGCCGGAGAAAGACTTCACCCAGCCGTGATCTAGACAGTACCCACCATGGATCACCAATAGAGAGATCAACAAGGTGAAGAATCAAATCAAACGAGCCAATATCCAATTTTTTGGCAGAATCGGAAAACAACCCGCCGGCGGCCAACTCGAAATTCCGGCAGAAAAATAAAAGGAAAAAATCGGGACTTTTAAGCTCTAATCTTTTGTGCTGAATCCAATCTTAAGCAGGTGAGAAATCTAGTTCATTTTCGAAAAAGAATTCTTGAAGATGAACAAATTCTCTCTGTAGAACCTTCTCACTCAGGAAAACAAGAATTGTCTTGCAAGACTTCTTTAATGTTTCTTTGGCCTTAAGTTATCTATTTATAGGGAGCTCCAATGGAGACCTAGTGGGCTTTTGAGTTGGGCCTTTTAATTTGACTTTCGTTGACCCGTCTTTCCTAGACTGATCAACTCCAATCGACCCATTCGAATTAATTTCTTAATCCACTTCGTTAATTTAATTTAATTAAACCCTTAGGATTAATTAATTCATATAGAATTAATTTCTTAATCCACTTACAATTAAATATTAATTAAACCTTTAGGATTAATTAATTCACTTTTGTCGATTAGTCAAATGCATAATTAGTCGTACCACTATCGGACTAACTATGGAACTACTGCTCAAAAATGATTTTACATCGCGTCACTATATTTTCTTCTATCTCCCCACATTAAAGATCTAGTGCTCGTCGGTTTATCAATTTACTGACAAACTAATTCACCGACTTCTTGGTATCCGAGATTAGTATCACTCGACCTTCTTATTATACCGAACTAAAGTTCACTGGCCAGATTTAGTATAATAAACCTTACGAGCTCATCTCGGGAGCACCATTAACTCGGTAAACTGGTACGTGGATTCCTTCGACTAGCAACGACACGTAAGAAGCTAAACACCGCATACTCAACCTACCGAGGTATATGCCTCAATTGACCGCACTCTTTGGTAAATTAAAGCATACGATATCCAACTCTCACACCCGTCCCAATCTCGGGATTGAGAGACTGAATACTAGGACCCAATTGACTACGCTGATCAGTACAAGTCAATTTTATCCAAACTGGTCGTGCTCAATATGCCCCGGGCATATCCGTGTGATTAAATTAGTCTAGATAAAATAATTTCCAAACCACACGATAACCTATACCGATAGTATGTTCAGACTATCTCAGTTACGAGCATACTTTTTATATATCAATACTTTAGCTAATAACGGTATCTATTGTGTCTTTCCATACCCCGTTATCTAGTTCTATGATCTAATGGAACAATTTAATATTGAAATAAAATGATATGTCATCTGTGTGTTAGTTTTGAATACAGAAAAACTATGGCTTGTATCAAAAACTAATATCCACAGTTGACATATCATTTTGTTTTGGTATAAATTTGTTCCTTTATATCATAGAACTAGATAACGGGGTGTGGAAAGACACAGTAGATACCGTTATTGGTTAAAGTATTGATATATTAAAAGTATACTCGTAACCGAGATAGTCTGAACATACTATCGGTATAGGTTATCGTGTGGTTTGGAAATTAGTTTATCTAAACTAGTTTAAATCACACGGATATGCCCGGGGCATATTGAGCACGACCAGTTTGGATAGAATTGAGTTATACTGATCGGCATAGTCAATTCGGTCCTAGTATTCGGTCTCTCAATCCTGAGATTGGGACGGGCGTGAGAGTTGGATATCGTATGCTTTGATTTGCCAAAGAGTGCGGTCAATTGAGGCCTATACCTCGGTAGGTTGGGTATGCGGTGTTTAGCTTTTTACGTGCCATTGCTAGTCGGAGGAACCCACGTACCGGTTCACCGGGTTGATGGTGCTCTCGAGATGAGCTCGCAAGGTCTATTATACTAAATCCGGCCGGTGGACTTTATGTCCGTATAATAAAAGAACGAGTGGTACTAATCTCGGATAACAAGAAGTCGGTGAATTAATTTGTCAGTAAATTGATAAACCGATGAGCACTAGATCTTTAATGTGGGAAGATAGAATAAAATATAATGGCACGATGTAAAGTCGTTTTCGAGCGGTAGTTCCATAATTGGTCCGATAGTGGTACGACTAATTATGCGTTTGACTAATCGACAAGGTGAATTAATTAATCCTAAAGGTTTAATTAATATTTAATTGACAAAGTGAATTAAGAAATTAATTCAATTTGAATTAATTAATTCTAAGGGTTCGATTAAATTAAATTAACAAAGTGGGTTAAGAAATTAATTATAATGGGTCGATTGGAGTTGATTAGTTGGGAAAGACTTAGCGGTCAACAAAAGTCAACTTAAAAGGCCTAACTCGAGAGCCCATTAGGTCTCCATTAGAGCTCCTATAAATAGAATACTTGAAGCTCAAGAAACAAAAGGAAATCTTGCAAGACTTGCCCATTTTAGAGTGAGAAAGTTCTAGAGAGAGAACTTCTTTCTTTCGAAGTTTTCTTTCAAAAACGAACTAGATTTCTTACTCTTCGGATTGGATTCGAACCAAAGATCACTCCTTTCTTAATTGAAAGACAATTTCGGTCGGATTTTCGAGCAGGAAAACCCTGTTGCTGCCGCGGGTTTATTAAGGTCGCGAAAGGGACTACTGCGCGGGTTTTCTTCAATTTCCTGCTACCGATTTCGCTGCTGCCTGCTGCGTTTGATTCGGCCTAAGTCTCGTTGATCTCTCTTTGGTGATCCGAGGCTTGGGCTGTCTAGATCACGAGTGGGTAGTTCGATTTTTGGTAGAATGAGTGGCGGTTTTCATGAAAGGTAGCACCTTTCTTTTTTCGGCAGCAGTGGGTAGTTTGTGGCTCAAATTAGTGATCAGATTTTGGTTCTTTTGAGTCCGATTTGAGTGATTTCCTTGTGGGCTAAACAAGTAAGCTTCGATAGATTATTGCCTATGCAATATTCGAAGTTTTCTCGGAGATATCTAGTGGATTTCTATTGGATTTCCCTAAAGATAGGATTTTTCTTATTGCGTTGGACTTCGCTACAAATGTATAATCTTTAATCTTTCCGCTTTAATTAAAGATTGCATCTTTTGTGTCGATTTAATAAATTAAATAAGTATAAGCCAAGATCCGTTCGTGGGTAAATGAATTTGACCCTGAGCTTGGTCGAAAGCTTCCGATTTTGGAATGCATTGCAAGAAAGTGAGGTTTTCGATTTAGCCCAGGCTTGTTCTATTTTCCTTCAAATTGGTATCAGAGCGTTGGTTTCGGTCTTATACTTGTTTGATTTATTACACGGCTTTATTTTGGCATTATTATTTTTGTCGAAATGCTTAAACAGGTGGTTATTGGTTTCCCGGCTATTATGGTAGAAATTTATTTTTCATTCATAAACCACGGGACATGTCCGGGCTCGTATTATTTTCGAATGGAAATGTCTGTAATAGTAATAACTACGAGCTGGAAGCCGTGTAGGATTAGAAAAATCTTGTAGTAGGATTTGATCTAATCATGTCGTCTTTAAATTCCTAGAAAAACGCCTTTGTATATAGGAATTCATGTATTATGACGAAGACGTTATTTTGGGTAACTTATATTCGCGGGTTTTGGTTTCTCGTAATTTTGGGTGATTCCTAATTACGTAGTAAACCGAGAAAACCCAGGCGAATCGAGAGGAATCCAAATAACGAGTGGGAGCGACATGACGGGACGTGTCACCGAGGCGTCAAGGAATCAACGATAGAGAAGGCCATAATAGTCGGGAAATTTTATTTCTTTTAATTTCTCGTATTTATGTCTTTTCGTTAATTGTGTGTTTTTCGTTTTATTTTGCATGAACAAAAACCAAACAAAAATGTTTTTAAAAGGTAATGTGCAATTAACTAAGGTAGATTATTCGCATATTAAAACTCCAACGGTTTTATGGGTGCGAATATCCATAGTTAAGATATTGCATGTTAAAACGTAAAAATCCTCAAACTTAAAAATCTAAGTGGGAGCGGGTTGGTAAATATCCCCATGGCCTCCATTACGGGTTCATTGGTGATGTGGTTAAACTTGCGTGCTGGCTTAGACCTTCCTCCCTATTGGATGAGTTTTCAACCATAGATATCACCGGAATGAATTTCTAAAGGGATGACTATAGTGAGTTTAATTGGAGAAAGTTGCGACACCCTCGCCATCTGAGGTGCATTAGTATCCTAAGTAACAAACTTAGAAGTCACGTAATGGCATACACTTAGTGTACCATTTTTAGTAGCCCTCCCATCGAGGTTACGCTATCTTCGTGTACGACTAAAATTATCGACTATTAATTTCATTGATCATAAGATCGTTGGTCAGATAATGAAATTAATGAACTTCGGTTCTTCTAGAACGAATGTGGGTTAGCGTAGACATTCACCCATCGTGACTTGCGTTAATCCTGGTGTGAGAGATGTCGGTAGAAGATTGTATTGGTTTTTGCGGATTTTCAATATTTTCGAAAAAGTATACTGAAACTTGAATTGTTTATTTTTTAGTTGATATGTCGTTCAACCCGCTAGCTGTCGTTTTGAACCAAAACAAACTCACCGGTCCAAACTATATTGACTGGAAACGTAACCTGGACATTGTCCTTACCGCTGAGGGTTACAAGTACGTGCTTACTGAGGAGTGTCCCCCTAAGCCCAGAGATGATGCCACCCCTGAGCAGCGAGAGCCATATACGAGGTGGCAGAAGGCTGATAAGATGACCTGGTGCTACATCTTGGCTTCTATGTGATGAGTTCCAAGGAAGTAATGCTAAAGATGTCAAAGATGATGATGGCGAAGGCATGACCGAACCACCCTCAACTCCAAATAATTCTGCACATATCATTCCACCAAATCCACTTGAAGGGATGACGGGCCCAATGACTCGTTTGAAAAAGAAAAGGAAGCCTTGAGCATTTTGATTCTTGAAGTCTGTTCAAAAGAGGATCCAACGGCTACCTCAATTCATGCTAAATATTACAACATTTTGCAAGTCTTGGATCTTGATCCAAATGGTGTGGGAAGTACTTTTTTTAAGCAGCTTCCAGAAGTGAACATTTTCTTCGACATGCCATGTCGCCTGAGAAAGGTTGGGCAGAATAGAACTTTTCTTCTGACATGCCCATGTCACTTGAGAAAGGTTGGGCAGAATATAACTTTTCCTCTGACATGCCCATATCGCCTGAAGAAGGTTGAACGTCGCATTTATAAGCTGAATTTATGGACAAAATTCAACAGCATTTGGGTGATATTTTCAAGTTGTTTTCTGCATTTTTTTAGTATTTAGAATATTAGAATTAAGTGCAAGAGTCTTCTAGGTCAAAGAGCTTTTCTAGGTCAAAGAGCTTTTCTTGGTCAAAGAGAAGTGTTAATGCTAGTCTTGACTAGAAGATTTAGAATTGCTCCTTTAATCCTTTTGTAATTTCCAACCTTGGTCCCTCTTGAAACTCTATAAATAGGGGCCTTGGTTAACTATTAGAATTCAAGATTTGATGTTATAAACTTTAAGGAATTTTCCTTTCTTTGCTAGTTTCTTAGTGAGCTAGTTTTAGTCTTGCAAGTATGCTTGCAAAACTTATTTGGCTTATCAACTAAAACTCTTCCTTTTAGTTGTGGCGCCTTCTACTCTTCTTTTCTAATTCATTTCATAATCCAAAGGTGTTAGGTTTATCCTAGTGTTGTTGGGTTTGAAAATTAGAGGGGTTGGGAATAGTAATTTCAAAACTACCATTTTATGATTCAAAGGTGATAGGTTTCATCCTATTGTTGTCGGGTCTATTTTGGTTTGGGTTGTTTTTGCTTGGAAGATTTCAAGACATCTTTCAATATAGTGTGATTCAAAGGTGTTGAGTTCATTAATACTCAATATTGTTGAATCCACTTGAGCTAGTTGTTTTGCTCAAAAGATCAATCGAGGACGATTCTACAATTCACGTGAATTCGTACCTTGGATTCACATCAGTTTGGTATCAAAGCTAAGTTTCCTTGATTTGATCATATCATTTTCTTTATCTTGCATCTTATTTTTATCATAGTTACCTTGTTTCTATTTGAAGGTTCAAGTTTGCAAGAAGAAAAAAAAAAAAAAAAAAAAAAAGATAGTCAAAAAAAAAAAAAAAAAAGAGAAGAAACTATCTTTCTAGCTTCTTAAATTAATATTGCAGGGATTTGTGATTCCAAGTGTGGGAAAAGTTTTGAGGAAAAGGTATCATCATTGTTTTCTTTCTACTCTTATAATTTCTTTCTAAATCTTATTCTTGTTTCTTTTACCTAATCATTGCCTACTATCCTTTCTTTGACCTCTATATTTTCTTTGTTGCCAAGTAAGATCTTTGAGTAGCATATTGTAAGGGTTTAACGATTCTCACAAGAACTTGCAGGAGGAAAAGAGTAGTAAAATCTGAGTGCAACTTACCCCTACTAGATCGGCCTTAAACACGAGTGAAAATTTCTTTTCATTTGGGTTGAGACATATTAGGGAAAGGGGACAAGGGGTGCGAGGTACTTTTATCTTTTGTTGTTCTAATGGCAGATCCAATTGGTGAAACACCTGAACAAAAAGCATGGAGGGAACACACCACAAGGCGATTGGAACAAATCATTGATAGGGTCACCACCCGAATGGACCTACTAGAACTTGCTTTTCAGCAAAGAGAAGAAAGGCAAGGAAGTCAACAAGATGACGAAGAAGATGATAGGAGGTCCGAGGAAAAAATGTCTGAAGTATCACGAGGGAATGGGAGGAGAAGGAATGGATTTGGAGTTGATAGCAACCTTAATGGTCTCAAAATGAAGATTCCTGAATTTGATGGAAAAGGAGATCCCGAGGCATATTTTGATTGGGAAATGAAGGTGGAAAAGATATTTTCGATCCACAATTATTCGGAAGAAAAGAAGGTAAAAATTGATTCCCTTGAATTTCACGGTTACGCATTAACATGGTGGGATCGATTGATTATTTCTAGAAGAAGGAATAGAGAGAGGCCAATTGCAACTTGGGAAGACATGAAGGCTGTTTTGAGGAAACGATTCATTCCCCCTCATTACTATAGAGATCTTTACAACAAATTGCATAGTATCACTCAAGGAGCAAAGACCGTGGCAGAATACTACCAAGAGATGGATTTAGCAATGACAAGAGCAAGCATTGAGGAAGATCCCGAAGCTACTATGGCACGGTTTTTGGGTGGTTTAAGAAGAGAGATTGCCGATGTGTTAAATAACAACATTACTTGGATTTGGAAGAAATGATGCATGTGGCAGAAAAGGTGGAAAGGCAATTGAAAAGAAAGAGTAGTTCAAGTAAGTTTCTTTCTAACCAATCCTCTTGGAAAAACAATAATGGAAACAAAAGGGATTTTGGTAAAAAGAAAGATGAACCAAAGAAGCATGATTTTAAAATGTTTGAAAAGGGTGAATCAAATAAAAGTTCTTCTTCTACTTCTAAACTCACTTGTTTTAAGTGTTTGGGAAAGGGACATATAGCTTCCCAATGTCCTAACTCTAGGACTATGGTAATGCGAGAAGATGGTTCTTGTTTAAGCCAAAGTGAAGGAGAAGAAAATGAGGAGGATCCGAATGTTGAAGATGAAGGTGAACAATTTGAAACAAGTGGTGATGAGGTTTTGGTCACTTTGAGAGTATTGAATACTCAAGTTGGATCTTATGATGAAGAGCAAAGGAGTACTATCTTTCACACAAGATGCAAAGTACAAGATAAGGTATGCATGCTCATAATTGATAGTGGGAGTTGTACTAATTGTGTTAGCTCTTATCTTGTAGACAAATTGGGTCTATCCATGACTGCTCATCCCAATCCTTACCGTTTGCAATGGCTCAATGATAGTGGAGAGCTAAGGGTGAATCGGCAAGCAAAGGTAAAATTTTCAATTGGGAAATATGAGGATGAAGTTTTGTGTGATGTAGTACCAATGCAAGCTGGCCATATTCTTCTTGGCCGACCATGGGAGTTTGATCATGATGCTAATCATGAGGGAAAATCTAACAAGTATCATATTGTTCATAATCGTAAAGCTTTTACTCTTGTTCCATTTTCTCCTCAACAGGTGCACAAAGAACAAATGAGAATGAGAGAGAAAAGGCTAAAAGAGGAGAGTGAGTTGAAAAAGCCAAAAGAGTGTGAAAAAGCAAGAGATGTGAGTGCTAAAAGTAAAGTGAGTGAAGAAAAAGCAAGAGATGGAAAGGCAAAAAGCAAAGTGAGTGAGAGGGAAAAACCAAAGGCAAGTGAGACAAAAGGTGCCTTCTTTGCGAGCATGAGAGATGTAGATAGAGCCCTCAATTCTCACCAACCAATTGTTATGCTCTTATTCCATGAAGAATGTCTTGTTCTTGATGAGCTTCCTAACAATTTACCTTTAGAAATTATGGCTATTTTGAATGAATTTGCAGATGTGCTACCCGAGGAAGTGCCTAAGGGGTTACCTCCAATTCGAGGAATTGAGCATCAAATCGACTTTCTACCCGGAGCTTCCATTCCAAATAGGCCAGCCTATCGTGCAAATCCAGAAGAAACAAAAGAACTTCAAAGGCAAGTTGAAGAATTGCTAAGCATGGGATATATTCGTGAGTCTCTTAGCCCTTGTGCTATTCCTGTCATTTTAGTTCCAAAAAAAGATGGTACATGGCGTATGTGCATTGATTGTAGGGCTGTGAACAAAATCACCATTAAGTATCGTCACCCCATTCCAAGATTAGACGATATGCTCGATGAATTATTTGGTGCAAAATTTTTCACAAAAATTGATTTGAAATCTGGTTATCATCAAATAAGAATCAAAGAGGGTGATGAATGGAAAACGGCTTTCAAGACAAAATTTGGTCTTTATGAGTGGCTTGTTATGCCTTTTGGTTTAACTAATGCCCCTAGTACATTTATGAGGCTAATGAATCATGTTTTGAGACGTTTCATTGGAAAGTTTGTAGTTGTCTATTTTGATGATATCTTGATCTATAGTAAGAACATAAGAGAACATGTTGAACATCTTAAGCTTGTTCTTACTACTTTGCGTAAAGAAAAATTGTTTGCAAATTTGAAAAAATGTGCTTTTTGTGTTGAAGAAGTTGTTTTTCTTGGCTATGTTGTGAGTTCTAATGGTTTGAGAGTTGATGAAGCAAAGGTGGCAGCAATTCTTGATTGGCCAATTCCCACAAATGTGACTGAGGTGAGATCCTTCCATGGACTTGCAAGTTTTTATAGGAGATTTGTCAAAGATTTCTCAACAAAAGCAGTTCCACTAAATGAGTTGGTAAAGAAAAATGTTAAGTTTGAGTGGGGAGATTCTCAACAAAAGGCATTTGATCAATTGAAGCATGATTTGACTAATGCTCCTGTTTTAGCTTTGCCTAATTTTTCTAACACTTTTGAAGTTGAATGTGATGCTTCAGGAATTGGAATAGGTGCTGTGTTGCTTCAAGGAGGCCGCCCCATTGCCTACTTTAGTGAGAAGTTGAATGGAGCAACATTGAACTACCCAACATATGACAAAGAGCTCTATGCAGTAGTGAGAGCATTGGAAACTTGGCAGCACTACCTTATGCCGAGAGAGTTTGTGATTCACACCGATCATGAATCCATCAAGTATCTCAAAGGACAAAAGAATTTACACAAGAGGCATGCAAAATGGATCTCATTCATTGAAACTTTCCCATATGTGGTAAAGTACAAAAAAGGTAAAGAGAACATTGTGGCTGATGCACTCTCTCGAAGGTATGCCTTGATTACTACTGTTAATGCTACAATCATGGGATTTGAGTATATTAAGGAGTTGTATGCTAAGGATCATGATTTTTCTGACATATTTAATGCATGTGAAAAGGGTGCTTTCAATAAGTTTTATCAATGTGAACGGTTTTTGTTCAAAAAAAACAAATTATGTATTCCTTCTTGTTCACTTAGAGAGCTTTTGGTTCGTGAATCTCATTGTGGAGGTTTAATGGGACATTTTGGTGTTCTAAAAACTTTAGATATTTTGAATGAACACTTTTATTGGCCAAACATGAAAAAGGATGTTGAGAAAATTTGTGCTACATGTCTTGACTGCAAGAAATCTAAATCTAAGTCTCTTCCCCATGGATTGTATACTCCACTCCCTGTCCCTCAATCTCCTTGGACTGACATTTCTATGGACTTTGTTCTTGGTTTGCCTAGATCTCAAAGAGGCATGGACTCTATTTTTGTTGTTGTTGACAGATTCTCCAAAATGGCTCACTTTATTGCTTGTAGGAAAGCCGACAATGCAAAACACGTGGCTGATCTCTTATTCAAAGAAATTGTTCGTCTACATGGTGTTCCTAGGACTATTGTGTCCGATAGGGATGTAAAGTTTTTGAGTTATTTCTGGAAAACTCTTTGGGGAAAATTGGGAACAAAACTTTTGTTTTCAACCACAAGTCACCCACAAACAGATGGCCAAACGGAAGTAACAAATAGAACTTTGGGTGTTTTGTTAAGGGCCATAATTAAAAAGAATTTCAAAAGTTGGGAGGAGTGTTTGCCAATTGCTGAATTTGCATACAATCGCACACTACACACTTCTACTAATTTTTCTCCTTTTGAGTTGGTTTATGGCTTCAATCCTCTAACTCCTCTAGACTTATCTCCTTTACCTTTACAGGATCAAGTGAGTTTGGATGGCAAGAAGAAAGCTGAAACCGTGAAGAAATTGCATGAGCAAGCTCGTGCAAACATTGAGAAGAAAAATGAGCAATATGCAAAGAATGCAAATAAAGGCCGTAAGAAAATTGTGTTCGAACCCGGTGATTGGGTTTGGGTACACATGAGGAAAGAGAGGTTTCCAGCCTCAAGGAGAACTAAGTTACACCCCCGTGGTGATGGACCATTTCAAGTTTTGGCACGAGTCAATGATAATGCTTACAAGCTTGATCTTCCCGGAGACTATGGTGTAAGTGCTACTTTTAATATTTCTGACTTATCTTCTTTTGATTTTGATGTAGATCCAATGGATTCGAGGACGAATCCTTTTCAAGGGAGAGGGGATGATGAGTTCCAAGGAAGTAATGCTAAAGATGTCAAAGATGATGATGGCGAAGGCATGACCGAACCACCCTCAACTCCAAATAATTCTGCACATATCATTCCACCAAATCCACTTGAAGGGATGACGGGCCCAATGACTCGTTTGAAAAAGAAAATGATGCAAGAAGCCTTGAGCATTTTGATTCTTGAAGTCTGTTCAAAAGAGGATCCAACGGCTACCTCAATTCATGCTAAATATTACAACATTTTGCAAGTCTTGGATCTTGATCCAAATGGTGTGGGAAGTACTTTTTTAAGCAGCTTCCAGAAGTGAACATTTCCTCCGACATGCCCATGTCGCCTGAGAAAGGTTGGGCAGAATAGAACTTTTCTTCTGACATGCCCATGTCACCTGAGAAAGGTTGGGCAGAATATAACTTTTCCTCTGACATGCCCATGTCGCCTGGAGAAGGTTGAACGTCGCATTTATAAGCTGAATTTATGGACGAAATTCAACAGCATTTGGGTGATATTTTCAAGTTGTTTTCTGCATTTTTTTAGTATTTAGAATATTAGAATTAAGTGCAAGAGTCTTCTAGGTCAAAGAGCTTTTCTAGGTCAAAGAGCTTTTCTTGGTCAAAGAGAAGTGTTAATGCTAGTCTTGACTAGAAGATTTAGAATTGCTCCTTTAATCCTTTTGTAATTTCCAACCTTGGTCCCTCTTGAAACTCTATAAATAGGGGCCTTGGTTAACTATTGGAATTCAAGATTTGATGTTATAAACTTTAAGGAATTTTCCTTTCTTTGCTAGTTTCTTAGTGAGCTAGTTTTAGTCTTGCAAGTATGCTTGCAAAACTTATTTGGCTTATCAACTAAAACTCTTCCTTTTAGTTGTGGCGCCTTCTACTCTTCTTTTCTAATTCATTTCATAATCCGAAGGTGTTAGGTTTATCCTAGTGTTGTTGGGTTTGAAAATTAGAGGGGTTGGGAATAGTAATTTCAAAACTACCATTTTATGATTCAAAGGTGATAGGTTTCATCCTATTGTTGTTGGGTCTATTTTGGTTTGGGTTGTTTTTGCTTGGAAGATTTCAAGACATCTTTCAATATAGTGTGATTCAAAGGTGTTGAGTTCATTAATACTCAATATTGTTGAATCCACTTGAGCTAGTTGTTTTGCTCAAAAGATCAATCGAGGACGATTCTACAATTCACGTGAATTCGTACCATGGATTCACATCACTATGTCAAGTGTACTGCAGCACCAGTATTAGCAGATGACCTCAGCCTACGATATGATGCTCAACCTCAGGGAGATGTTTGGACATCAGGGCAGGGCAACCAAGTAGTCAGCTATGAGGAAACTCATGAATGCTAGAATGGCTGAGGGCACTTCAGTGAGAGACCACGTGCTGGACATGATGAGCTACATCAATGAGATTGAGGTATTGGGAGGTGACATTGATGGGGAAACCCAGGTCGATATCAACTATGGATATTAGTTTTTGATACAAGCCATAGCTTTTCTGTATTCAAAACTAACAGGCAATGATCTACCGAACAAACTGAATCAGCACCAATAGAAATTGACAAAAAATTTTCAAAAAAAACCTTATGCTTGTCGTCGGAATCCGATGTACTGGCGGGCCATGCGTGTGATATCACGCTGCCCGAGGAGAACTGTCGTCGCCGCAGCGCGTGGGAAGACGTGCTGTCATTGACCAAGAAATACTGTTGATGCCGTGCTTTGGGAATTGTGTTGCTAAGCTTCTCTCTCTTGGATTTGTTTTTTGTCAATTATGACTTTTGTGTATTGGTATAGCTGACTCATGTGTCTTTATATAAAGCTACAAATGAGACCTTAAGTGGGATTGAGTTAGTTCTTCTTGTTGACCTTGGGTTTTATTAGTTTCCAAATCCCAACTAGATTTCCTAATACTAACTGACCTAAGGATAATTAATTAAATAATTAAATCCAATTTGTCAATTAACCCAACACATAATTAATCGTACCACTAACGGATTAATTATGGAATTACCGCTAAAATCAAAATTGCTTCCGAAACCATTTATTTAATTATTCTTTAATCTCCTCACGTCAAAGATATAGTGCTCGTCAATTTATTAATTTACTGATAAATTAATTAATTGACTTCTTCTAATCAGAGATTAGTTTCACTCGACCCTTTTACTATATCGGACAAAAGTCCACCGGCAGGGTTTAGTATAATAAACTTTACGAACTCGTCTCGAGAGCACCATCACCCCAGACGCACCAGTACAAGGTTTCCTTTCGACAAGCAATTACACACTAAGCAATCAAACAAGCGCATCCAACCTACCGAAAATATAGGCCTCAATTGACCGCACCCTTTGGCAGATTAAAGTATACTATGCTTAATCCTCATGCTGTTCTAGTCTAGAGATTAAGAGACAAAATACAAGGTTCGAATTAACTACTAAAGAACAGTACAAGTCAATTCAATCCTCAATCGGTCATGCTCAATATTCCTCGGGTATATCTATATGATTTAATTAGTTTAGACAAACCAATTTCAGAATCACATAATAACTTAAACGGACAGTGTGTCCAAAACTGTTTCATTTATGACCTTATTTATATAGCATGACTTTAACCAATGATGAGATCTACTGTGTCACACCAGACACCTAAATCTAGCCATATGATATAAAAGGACAACATATGTAAAAACATAAAACAATTTAATTAAAACATTTAATTGATATATAAATCGTGAAATAGTTTTCATACAAGCAAAACTTTTAGTATTCAAACTAACAATCTCTCACTAATACTCAAAGTTGTGTTTTTAAGTACAAACTATTTAATTACATTAATCTACAGCTACACTAAAAACTAGAGAACTTCTATTGGGAGTGACAACCCATTCTTGATGAGGCCTCTAACTTGTGGTGTTCAAACTGAAAGATTTTGGTAGGATCTGGGTTTGCACTTGCTCGATTTACCACGCAACAAAAATTTCTATTAAAGCGGAATCTTAGAAAAGTACCTTTGAAGCGTGCACCTGGTGATTCTCATGTATGCCTCAAGACTTTGACTTCACGTTGTGTGGGCAACGAACTAGAAGTCAATTGATCAGCTACTCACCACAATCCACCTGCTAGAAAACTCTAGCCCCGCAGCACCTGGCACGTACTATAAACGCACCGCCCGCAGAGAGAGAAAGCTACGCGCAGCTGGTATAATCCAAGGCCAAAATTTCAGCCACTAGAAACCCAAAAACCAGCTGCACACTTTCTTGAAAATTCGACTTGGAGAGAGAAACGTTTTCTCTCTCTAGAATTTTCTCTCTCTAGAAATCCTGTGGATTAATTGTGTAATTGTGTATTTTGAATGACTGATCCCTTGTCTATTTATAGAGTTACAAGAGAGACTCCAAGTTGGTTTAGGATTGGTCTTCCTACTGGGTTTCTGTTTTCCTTCAATCCTGTTTCTGGACTGATACAGATTCTGTTTCCTTCAATCCTGTTCCTGGACTGAAACACTCCCAACTGTCACAGGGATTCACTTATCCCAATCCAGTTCCTGGGATGAATCACTCCCAACTGACACAGGGATTCACTTATCCCAAACCAGTTCCTGGGATGATTCACAACCAACTGACACAAGGATTAATTAATTTCTCAATTAATTAAATCTACCTTTGTCAACAACCCAGTACATAATTAATCGTACCACTAACGGATTAATTATGGCACTACCACCCTACACCAGAATTGCTTCCGGAATAACTTAATTAAATTATATTCATAATCTCCCCACATCAAAGATATAGTGCTCGTTAATTCACTAATTTACTGAAAAATTAATTCATCAACTTCTTAATATTCCGAGACTAGTACCACTCGACCTTTTTACTATACCGGACATAAGTCCACTGGCCAGGTTTAGTATAATAAAAATTTCGAGCTCATCTCGGGAGCACCATCACCCCGGACGCACCGGTACATGGTTTCCTTTCGACAAGCAGCAGCACACCAAGTAACTAAACACGCACACCCAACCCACCGAGACTATTGGCCACATTTGACCTCACCCATTGGCAGATCAAAGTACACTATGTCTAATCCTCATGCCCGCTCGAGTCTAGGGATTTAGAGATAGAATACAAGGATCGATTTGTCTATTAAATCAGTACAAGACAAATCATTCCTAAGAGTCAAGTTCAATATGCCCCGGGCATATCTATATGATTCAATTAGTTTAGACAAACTAATTATCTGAATCACATAATAACCTAGACCGACAGTTTGTCCAAAGCTGTCTCGGTTACGAACCTCATTTATATATTATGTCTTTCAACCAATGATGAGATCTACTGTGTCGCACCAGACACCTCATCATCTACTTACATAATATAAATGGACATAAAACTGTACAACAAAATATAATTGAAACACAAATCGATATATTAACTGGGAAACTGTACAATACAAGCATAGCTTATGTATTCTACTCCAACACAAACACCATTTCTTTTCTCGTATTCATAAAGCAAACAATGTATTTGATGCCATCAATGACTTCAGAAACATAGCCAACTGACCAACCACCGTTAAACCACACATTAACCTGTGCTAAACATTCAAAAGACTCATTATGTTCAATAATAGGGGGACAAGGTCTTATGCACATAACATGCACCTCTTCCACGAAAAATTTAGAGTTATCCTTTATTCTTAGGGTATGATAATCGACCAATAATTTATTATTTTCACTGATTTAACAATGGTTTTTGGATACCATTTCAGGTAACCCTGAGCTTGTTTAAGGCAGAACACCAAATCATCGACCAGCACTTGCTGGATATTATTACCCAAACACTGAGCATTTAGTGGAAAGATAACCTAGATGATTTGTGTTCATCGCCTCATTTAATGAGCCATAAGTGCTTAGATTAGATGGTTTATTGCGATGGCATTAAGTATGAAAGTATGTTTTGTTGTCTACATATTTCCTGTGCTTAAAAGATTTTATTGATCAACTCAGTGTAAGAATGATTGCCTGTGCTGAAATCATGTCTTATCACTACAACAAAAAAGGGATTCTAAAACACCTGAAAATGTTATAATAAACAAAATTTCATTACATTTTATCTATGGCGACACGAACCTTTTTCCGTGGTCTAAGTAGGTGTGATCAAAAGGGAATTGGATAACATGCCACTTTTTAATGTGAGCATACATACTGAAAAAATGGAGTTATAATATATATGAACATGCAAGTATCTGTCATGATAAATCATCTATCACGGCATGGATCGTTGGCTTCATAGTGTTGTATATGTTAACATGTTAATACATACTTTATTGTGTGGATAGAAAACCTATTATGACAATTTTAAGTGTTCATATAAATACCATAATATCATAAAATTATGTGTAATTATATTATATAATTGAAAACATAAAAATATGTTTAAATAGATAGTATATTACTTCATTTGTATGTAAATATACAAATAGTCTTAGGCTGTTGAAATTCTGGCCTATAAGAATCCAAACCCAATCCTTCTGTTTTAATACTACAGGTAACACCCAATCATTCTCTTCGTTTTCGATGTGGGACAACGGCAGACGACTTTAAATCACACTTAATAATATAATTATATATGTATTACAGTTACACTATACATAGCAATCTATTAATATCTTATGTTAATATATTAAAAAATAAAATAACACTTGATTGTGTTTCTATACTTATAAAATTTTAATTAAACTTGTTATTGTTTTGATTGAAATTTTATTATAACACTTATTTCTAGTGTTATGATAGGATTTGATTTGATGACACATTAAAATAGTTATAACAACATTACTCTTGTAGCGTTTTAGTAGATTTAAATAAATTAATATTGAAAGAATATTGGTAGGATCTGGGTTTGCACTAGCTCGATTTATCACGCAACAAAAATTTCTATTCTATCAAAATCTTAGAAAAATACCTTTGAAGCGTGACTTGGGTTATTCTCTTGTATGCCTCAAGACTATGACTTCACGTTGTGTGGGCAACGAACTAGAAGTTAATTGATCAGCTATCACCACAATTCCACCTGCCAGAAAAATCCAGCACCTCCGCACCTAGCACGTACTGCAAACGCACTGCCCGGAGAGACAGAAACAACACATGGGGCTAGTAAAAGAAGGTCAAAAATTCGGCCAACTCAAAAGAAACCAGCCGCCAAATTTTGCTTAAAATTCGATTGGAGAGAGAAATTTTTCTCTCTCTAGAATTTTATCTCTCTAGAAATCCTGCGGATTAATTGTATATCTTGAATAATTGATCCCTTGTCTATTTATAGAGTTACAAGAGAGACCCCAAGTTGGTTTAGGATTGGTCTTCCTAATGGGTTTAGATAATGAATTAGTTTCCAAATCCAATTAGGCAACCAATCTGATAAGATAAACCAAATCCTACTAGGTTCCTAATCTCTAGGATTTCCTAATTCCAATTGAAACTTAAGACTTAATTAATTAATTAAATAATTCTACTTTGTTAATTACTTAATTAACCCTTAGGAATTAATTAAATAATTCCACTTTGTTAATTACTGAATTAACCCTTAGGAATAATTAACTAATTAATTAATTAAATCTACCTATTCAATTAACCCATTACAAAATTAATCGTGCCACTAACGGATTAATTTTGGCACTACCATCTTACACCATAATTGCTTCCGGAACAACTTAATTAAATTATATTCATTAATCTCTCCACATCAAAGATATAGTGCTCGTTAATTAAAATTAATTTACTGATAAATTAATTAATTAACTTCTTTAATTCCGAGACTAGTACCACTCGACCTTTTTACTATACCAAACATAAGTCAACAGGCCGGGTTTAGTATAATAAACATTTCAAGTTCATCTCAGGAGCACCATCACCCCGGACGCACCGGTACATGGTTTCCTTTCGACAAGCAGCAGCACACCAAGTAACTAAACACGCGCACCCAACCCACCGAGACTATTGGCCACATTTGACCTCACCCATTGGCAGATCAAAGTATACTATGTCTAATTCTCATGCCCACTCGTGTCTAGGGATTTAGAGATAGAATACAATGATCGATTTGTCTATTAAATCAGTACAAGACAAATCACTCATAATGGTCAAGTTCAATATGCCCCGGGCATATCTATATGATTCAATTAGTTTATACAAACTAATTATCTGAATCACATAATATCCTAGACCGACAGTTTATCCAAAATTGTCTCGGTTACGAACCTCATTTATATATTATGTCTTTCAACCAATGATGAGATCTACTGTGTCACACCAGACACCTCATCATCTACTTACATAATATAAATGGACATAAACATGCACAACAAAATATAATTGAAACACAAATCGATATATTAAATTGGGAAACTGTACAATACAAGCATAGCTTATGTATTCTACTCCAACAAATATTTGATGTGATTGTAGATATTAATAGATACATTTATAGTTCAGTGTTATCAAAATGTGTAGTGAAAGCCCAAAATTCTTCTAGTGCATATTAATATAATAAAATTACACTTAATAATGCCGCTATATGTCAATTTTATTTTACTACACATGTAGTAAGGGTGTGGCGATAGGTCGAATTTGCTAGTGGATATATTAATAAATAAAAGAACAATTGATTGTGTCTTTATACCTATAAAATTTTAATTACACTTCTTAGTGTTTTGATTTAAATTCTATTATAACACTTAGTTCTAGTGTCATGATAGAATTTTATTTGATGACACGTTAAAACAGTTATAACAGCATCACTATTGCAGTGTTTTATTAGATATAAATAAAGTTATATTTGATGTGATGATAGATAGTAATAGATATATCTATAGTTTAGTGTTACGAAAGGGGTGTAGTGAAAGCCCAATTTTCTTGTAGTGTATATATATGTTTTTGAGTGCCTTCATGGGTATGGAAACTTGGAAGCCTATTTAATGTCTCTATTATGTTTGGCTTTATATGCTGCTATAGATTTCCTCTTGGACTTCTGATGATGTCTTGAGCATATCCTATAGTTCAACTATTTACAGGTATTGTTGAGCTCATAAAATCAACAATAAGAGATCCAAAATTGGGGATTGGGAAACAAGAAGAAGATGACTTTTTTACAGCGGAGAAAAATATTCAGGGAAAAAAATTGGATATTGAGGTTAAGGAGAGCGAGGAATTTGTAAAGAAAATAAAAGAGAGTAATGCCCTATTTTTGTTTGTGATGGGAATCGGCATGCCTTTGTTCTTGAGATGTACAAAGAAGCATGACTATTTGGTGACCTTAAGAGCACCATTGAAGTTATGAGTTCACCGGCAGTTTGTTTGATTAAATGATAGCCATCTTTATTTGAGAATGGTTTTTCCTTTCTTTTTCATTAAAATCTATTGTTATATAGCTGTATAGAAACTTTTACCAAAATACCCAATTGATTGATATATGATCGTGTATAATTAGTCTGTTGTGTTGTTCCCTTGCGTCAGTTTTTTGGTTAATATTTAGTATGACCTTGCCCGTGATTCACTATTATGAACGTAGTTTATTTATAGTCTTTATTAGTTTATGAAGAAACACAATATTCAATTTTTCGCATCTTTTATAAAGTAGTTCAATAGAAATAAAATTTGCAATATCCAGTTTAAAATCATTGCCTTATATAATGCAAAGGATGCTTCTATAACATCTAAAAGGGTCTTGATTTTCAAGCTTTCAGTTATGGTGGACCGTGCGATAAACTCCACTAGTTTATTCAAAAAAGAAATTTAACTTACTATTTTTCAACAATCAACCTAAGTCAGCCACGTGACTCACCTTCATAACCAACAGATCGGGCACCGCCACGTCAGCAAATTTGACTCGTCCACGCAATCAAATCTCAACCTCAAGGCCTCAAACAAGTCGAAATCCTTTATTCCTCTAAATGCCCCTAACTGCCCCACCATGTCCACCATTAAAACTAAGGCTAGCAATTGCTGACATGACACGGTAATTCGACACGGACGCAGCACGAATAAAAAGCGAGTTAGAATTGAAATTTTTGACACGATTAATTAAACGAGTCGGTTCGTGTTAACCCGTTTATTAGTATGTCGGGTTCGGGTCAACCCGGGTTGACACGTGAACCCAAAAAAAAATTGTTGACCTAAATACTACTAACCTTCCCCTCCCTTAGAAGTAGCAAACGGCCCCCAATCAAAATGAACCCTTCCTTATCAGCAAGCAGCGAACGGCCCCAGTGACGGCGCCGTGAGTCTGCCTCCCTCTTGCCGATTTCCACCTCCCAACTCGTAATCAAGTTCCCTTCCAGTTAAGGCAGATTGAAGTTTTTTTTTGGCAAAATCCCCATCTCACGGCTCTTCTTTAGGCTCTAGGAAACCCAGTTCACCAGTGACAGCAACAGACATTGGCTTCGAATTTCGATAGTATTTCGGCCTTCCTCAAACTCAAGAACACTCTCCTAGGTCAATTTTGAGCTTTGTAACTCTAGGTCCTGACTTTGTGTCGTGGGTTTGAACCCCAGCTACCTCCTTCGGGTTCGCGGTTCTGGCGACTTTTCCTGCGAGCTCAGCTGTGGTAAACCAACTTAATCCTCATAATTGAACTCGTCTGATTGCTGTTTCCTGATTTTGCCATTACCATCTCATCTTCGGCTCCTCTCCTTACCGTTGCAAAATTATTTTTGAGAAAGTCCGTGGTTACATTTTGTAAGTAAGCTCGAAAGAATAAAATCGGCATATGATTTGATGAGGGATTTGGAAACAATTGGAAATTTCCTTTTTACTTCGTATGGGATTTGCATTGATTCAGTTTCCAAAAATTTGAATGCCATTAAAACCAATTAGTACACTATATAAGTACCATAAATCTCGCAATGTTACTATACCCGACAGAAATTAAGATTATATTCCTCTATTAGCATTATTTTCTTCCTTTTTATACAATGAATCTTTAATTTTTTTTAGATTTAATTAGGTTGACAGTTGGTGGCGGATGGCTGACCTTTTAAATTAATTTGGTTAAGTGAAAAATATTAGTATTTTTATTATCTTTTAATGTATTCTTACAAATTTGAAATATGATATTTTTGAAGCAAAATATGATATTTGATATATTCTAATGCTTTAAATAATGTATTATTCAACTATACTTGACACTAAACTGGAGAACTGAGCCTCAAAGTATGGCAATCACGCCTTCAGGCACTACTCCTCCTGTGACAGAGTTGAGAGCGGTGAATTCCAACAGCGCTAGCAAAATTGATATAGGTAATCGGAGTAGGAATGCTGCGTTAATGCCACCACCTCCCCCGCCATCGCAGTTTTACCCTACGTATGCAGCACACCGGCTACGGCTAAACCTGACTCGGATCACAAGCCCAATTCTTACGAGGATTTGGAATTGGACTTCAATCCTTTGCTTTTTAGCTCACTGGAGAGGTATTTGCCTCCGACGCTTCTAAATTCGTCGCGAGACACCAAGGTTCATTACATGGGGGATATCCTCCTCCGGTACTCCACAAAAATCGAGCGTACTCGTGTAAGCCATTGATCTGCGTATATGGTGACATGCATGTACCTTTGTGTTCCCTTTTCATTTTAACTTTTGACAAATGTGAATTTACAATGAGGTTTGTAACTCTGAGTCCTCGTATAATTTTAATAGTAGTATAGTCCTATCTTAAAAGAATTCAATATTCATATTTTTACAATTAATACTTATAATTCAATTATTAATAGTATCATCATTTAACACAGGGTGGGAAAAATCCGCCTCGCAAGAATCATCCTCGAAGTAGGGTCCTCGGCACTGTCCGACTAGTTTGAAAAATCGATCAACAACTCTTTTTGAACATCCATCCCCACTACTTGCTACCAATTCCTTCCCATTAGCAACTCTGCTATTTTCTTCACCCTTTATGTTTATTCTCTGGTTTTTCTCTCTTTATTTCTTGGTTCCTATTTGGTTTAATTATTTAATTTCGTCCTTGTTTTGGTTGTCTGTGCAGTTCTTTTCTCAGTTCTCGGCCTACGGAGATGGAAGATTCCCTGGCGTCCCTCAATGGGAAACTCACTCTAGTAGACTCTAAGATTCTTACTACTCCTCTACCGTCCCTCCCACAGCCGAAATTTAACACTGATGATGCCCTTAGTGGGAAGCTTTTATCTCCTTGGGTTATCCCTCCAGATCATGTCCTCACTTTATTCAAAAAAATCTGGAAACTGACGGGGACTATCTTAGTCAAGCAGATTGCAGATAATACCATGGTTTTCCAATTTCTGGAGAAAACAGATAGAATTCGGGTATCGGCAGGACGTCCATGGTTATTTGATCGTCATCTCCTTCACTTTGTCAGACGCTGATGCATGGGACGTTGGTTCGAAAATTCAGACTCTAGAAAGTCCTTTCTGGGTGCATGTGTATCAGGTGCCGATTGGCTGGATGAATGCGGACTTTGCCGAATTCCTGGGAAATCAATTAGGGAAGTTCATTGCAGTTGATCAAAATTTAGAAGGCTCTTGTATTGGGCTGTTCTTGCGTCTAAAGGTGAATCTGAATCTTAGTCAATCATTGAAGCGGGCGTTGAAGTTTGCAGATGGTACTACCTCGCAAATATTCCGTTGAGATATGAGAATCTCCCTGATTTCTGCTACTGTTGAGGGGTTATCTGTCATGTGAACAAGGACTGTTTGAAGCAAATGCAAGCGGAGGGATCTCTGACAGGACCACTGCCGTTTGGTCAATGGTTGAAAGCTCCACCTAATATCCGCCCTTTCTCCACTTCACGATCTCGATATTTGCCTTTGAGTCGGCCAGGTTCAACATCATCAACATCGCCACCAGAAAGGGCTCAACACAAAGCCAACACTGCTCTTGTTATGTATCAGCAACCGATAAAGTAAGCCCAGCTTTCTCCGACAGGTGTCTTCGCCTGCGCCACCACATGGGGTCAAGTAGGGGATAAGGATAAGGAAGGGGATAGTAGTGGGCTTATCCACTCCCCTATAATCTCGGAACAGCATATTGTCACTCCCCACGAATATGCCCACGATCCTTACACCCAACTGCAACTCCCGCTCTCTAAAGTTGTTACTCCGTCAATCCACGTCAGCACTCCAGCAGTTCCACGGTGTCCATCTCAGAGTCTCGACTCTGGTAAATCTGTGCAATTACCACTGAAACCGACTTCACCCATACAGGAGAGAACTAAATGAACGTATCCCAAACTCAGCAGACCCACAAAGTCCAGGTCTCATTCCCTGTATGTTGGTTCCAACGCCAATGACCCTTGATGCTCCAGCTCGGCAATTAGCCAAGAAATTCACACTACAAAAGAGACTATCTAATTCAGGAGGATCATCACTTTCGGGAGGATCAAGTACAACGGTTAAGCAACGTAATGCTAAAAGGAAGCCAATTTCGGAAGGTGCTCCGCCGTTTACGTTATTAGATATTCCTGTTGAGCATATGGATAAGAAACAGCGAAGTGAGGCGGCTCTGACATTAGTACCTTCACATCCAGTTGACACAACTTCTATGGTTGGTGGTGAGGGCCAATCCGGTCCAGCCCAATGAATCTTCTCAATTGGAATAAACTCCCCGACAATTCAAGAATTGCGGGATTATATCCACTTGCACCATCCCCAGGTTATCTTCTTGAGTGAAACCAAGTGTACGCAGTGAGTATCAGAAACCAGTTTGGGAATGTTTGGTGTCTGCTTTGAAGGGAATGGTAGGAGTGGTGGAATAGGAATGCTTTGGGAACGTAATTTGAAGGTAACACTTCTTACTTTTTCTAATAGATTTATTGACGTACTTGCATGTGTGCAGCGTTCCACTCTTAGGTTGACAGGCTACTATGACCATCCGGTAGTATCCCAGCGGCGAGAAGCTTGGCAAAATTTCAAAAGTCTGAAACAGTCCTCACCTATACCGTGGCTTTGTTTTGTGACTTTAATGAAGTCTTGTACCAACATGAATTTCAAGAAGGGCTCCTAGACAAACATGGCAAATGCAAGCTTTTCGGGAAGCTTTAGAGTTTTGTGACTTGGAAGAATTAAAGGATACTAGGGAATCGTTTACATGGTCTCCCCTCCTCAGGGAACCCTTCACGCAGCGTGCAAGATTGGATAGAGCTGTAATGAACCCAGGCATGGCTCCATTATTTCCGGCGTCGATAACCACTAGCGTGTCTTCTTTTGCATCAGACTATACAGCCTTGGTGATCTCCACGCGCCAATTCCAGCCTCCAAAGGATATGCCTTGCCGACGCAAATGCTTTCGCTTCGAGGCGTATTGGATGCGATCCGAGGAATGTGAGAAAATAATAGCAGATAATTGGGTTGTTGGTGATGATGTGCTTGAAAAGTTGGCGAACTGTTCTATGGGTCTTATAAGGGAGGGGCGGATCTACATACAATCAACATGATGCAAAATTTTTAGGGGTAGGGTTATTCGATTGTTGGAGAGTTGCAGCACCGCCCCACGATCGGCGTTGCGTTGGGTTTTCCTCGGCGGCGGATGGAGCTCTCAGACTGTGGGATTTACGCTTCTTGTGACCCTTCACCATCGGCGCTGCGTTGGGTTTCCCTCCGTTTTCCCATATGAATGCTCTCAGACGTGTTTGCGTTTTCTTGATTCCTTGGTGTTGTATGCTTGTTCTCAGAGGCTGGTGTACTGTGCCAAAGCCCATCTGGGTTTTCATCCTCTTCTACTGCTGAAGAAGTCAAGCAGGGAGTTGATGGCTCTGGTAGATTTTTACAGGTTTTTAATACCGTTTCCTGATTCTATTTGTCTATATTCCGTCACCATTTGTGGATTTTCTGGTGTTTGTTGCTTGGTTGCAGTTGTTTTTCTTTTTTTTTTTAAGCAATAGTTGCTTTAGTTTATTCTAAATTAGTACTTTTTAATGATAAAGATGTCACCTTCAATCCCACAAAATGAATAGAATTTTTGTTGGGCACCATTTTTGTGGTATTAATTATTAGGAAGAATTTGTTGGTATTTGAACTGGAAAAAGCTTGGGATCAAGGAAGCTCTTGTATCAATTGTGGTTTCTCCACGTAAAGAATATAGTATTCTGTTTTTTTTTGAATTATTACTAGTTACCGCCCTAATTTGGATAATAATGTCCTTAACAATACATTAAATACCTTCATGAATATTTAAATTATATTATACTAAAATACCTAAACTACCCTCCTAGAAATTTTGGTTCAAAAAATTTCTACCCCAACCCGGCGACCCACCCTCTCCCCGTCACCCCCCTTCCCCCCATCGCGCACCTCCCGTCTTCCCACAAATCGATTTGCCCTACCGCCCCCCAGCGACGCCTCACTCGAAACCCTCCACCTCGCCCCTCCCGCCTTCCCACAAAATTGCCCCGGTGACCCCTCCCTCGAAAACCCTAACAATTCCACCCCTCCCCCTACCAAAACCCTAGCCGGTCGCGAAGGTCAGCAAGGTCGGTAAGGTTGCCACCGAACCGGTCGTGAAGGTCGCGAAGGTACGAATCCAACCATCCCTCGAAAATCCTAACGATTCCACCACCCCTCCCCCTACCAAAACACTAGCCGGTCGCGAAGGTCGCGAAAGTTGGCAAGGTTGACGCCGAGCGAAGGTTGCGAAGGTTAACGGTCGCGAAGGTCGCGAAGGTGCCGCCGATGTTTGGAGTTCTCAGCGTCGCGGGTTGGTGTTAGCGACGGTCGCGACTTAGGTCCACCGGGGGCCAACCGTTAGTAGGTCCGATCGCCGTCCTTGGTGTGCTTGATCCGGGCTCACCTTGTTTGATCTCTTTTGGTGATCCAAGGTTGAGTTCATCCAGATCGTGACCAAGGATTGTGGTCGGTCTTTTAGCGGTTGCCGAAGGTCGCGACCGCCGTGGTAGTGGTATTGGCAGTGGAGTTCGGGCATCGCGAATTTGATCGGTCAGGACCTAGTTAGTCCCTGTTATTTTCTGTAAGTTCTTCCATGTATTATTACTGTTTTGCCTTTGTCCATTACCAAGATATATTTAGCTTGCTTCTAAATTTGTTTTTTGATTTAAGTGGTTGGTGTAGATAATTTTTTGTGTATTGAGTATTCTGGTTCGTTTCATACAGCGACGGTGTTTGGAATGGTAAGTCATTTTAAAATTGGAACAGGATTAACTTCCTGTTTTGGGTTTTAATCTTTGTAAATATAGATTGTTGTTTGGCCAACCCTGAACATGTAGAATAGGAAGAAAAAATGTGTTAGCCATGAGATAATTGTCTAAGTGAATGCTTGATTGTTTTGAGACTGATATTACAAATTGCTTTATGTGCTTCCAGTGTGTAGAAATTTTTTTTGTCTGTGTAAATTCATTCAATTTTTCCAGACTGATATTAAATTTTTTTTGTCTGTAATAATGATAAACTGTAGTGGTTTGAAAATTATTTGCAGCTTTCATGTTTTTATTTCACACCTTTTTTGATTTGCAAGCTTGTTTTTTTTTTATTGACTTGTTGGGCTTTTGCATTTTCAAATAATAATCACAGCAAATGATAGGTTGGCAGAACGTTTGCTTTTGTCTTGTCAAGTAAATTAATCAATAATCTAGAAAGGTTATTAATAAACAGCTTAAAATCAGACACTGTTGTTAAAAATGTTGCTGGTGTGCAGGAAAATAACAGAAGCTACTAACTTTTTTAGATCTGGTAGAACCAAGATGGCAATGTGCCCCAAAAATTTTTTGATCACTTAGGATGTGCCTTCACGGCATCTAGAAACCATTGCAGTATTTCAATTCTGATACCAAAACTTGGAGTTCTTGTTTGCAGTGGCAACATAAGGATGGATCCTGAATGAAGCATAAATAGATTGTAGATAGCTCATACATTTCATGCCTTATAGATATAAAAGAACGGAAATAACCTAAAGGAGCTGTACTATAGCTCTCGTGGCCAATTCTCACCCAATAAGTTATTTTTTGCTTAGGGCAAGACCAGGTCAATGGCAATAAACTTGTGCCTGTATTCTTGTGTTTCAGCACATGTATGATTTATTAACCGAGACTGTAAGCAAAATTTTGAGATAATGGTGGTGATATAATCATGGCTCCAAGCATGCACTGGGCCGCATTTATTTTTGCAATAGCCCATGAGTCATTGTCTTTTTTGGATCAGTACTTGCCTAATAGATCACAATTTGTTGATAGTTCTGAAAAAAAGAACATATTAAGAATTGGTAATCTACGTGTTATTAGGGCCGGTCGGGAAGTTGATCCGCGAAGCTTGGGTTGCGAAGGTGACGCCGCGGGTTGGTGTTAGCGCCGGTCGCGACTTTGGGAAGTCGTTGGGTTGTGAAGGTTGCCACCGGGGCAGACCATTGTTAGATCCAATCGCCGTCCTTGGTGTGCTTGATCCGGGCTCACCTTGTTGATCTCTTTTGGTGATCCAAGGTTGAGTTCGTCCAGATCGTGACCAAGGATTGTGGTCGGTCTTGGAGCGGTTGCCGGTGGTCGCGACCGCCGTTGTAGTGGAGTCCGGGCGTTACGAATTTGATCGGTCCGGACCTAGTTAGTCCCTGTCATTACTCTGTAAGTCCTTCCATATATTGTTACTGTTTTACCTGTGTCCATTACCAAGATATAGTTAGCTTGCTTCTAAATTATTTTTTGTTAGTATATATTTTCGTGGTCCATTTATCTCCTGTCCAACACTGAAGTAAATACTTGAACTTATGTACTAATATTGAGTGTGAATTAAGTGGTTGGTGTAGATAATTTTTTGTGTATTGATTATTCTGGTTCGTTTGATGTGATTATGTTTGGAATGGTAATTCATTTTCAAATTGGAACAGGATTAGCTTCCTGTTTTGGGTTTTAATCTTTGTAAATATAGATTGTTGTTTGGACAACTCTGAACATGTAGAATAGGAAGAAAAAATAGACGGAAAAAAATGTGTTAGCCATGAGATAATTGTCTAAGTGAATGCTTGATTGTTTTGAGACTGATATTACAAATTGCTTTATGCCCTTCGATTGTGCAGAAATTTTTTTTGTCTTTGTTAAGTCATTCACAACTGTAATAATGATAAACTGTTGTGGTTTGAAAATTATTTGCAGCTTTCATTTTTTTATTTCACACCTTTTTGATTTGCAAGCTTTTTTTTTTTTTTATTGACTTGTTTGGGCTTTTGCATTTTCAAATAATAATCACAACAAATGATATGTAGCCAGAAAGTTTGCTTTTGTCTTGTCAAATTTAAAATAATGATTTTAATTTTCATACCCAATCATCGAATATGTTCCAACCACTGTCGTCCCAACCATTGTCCATCTTGTACCAAATTTCCAATTTTAACAATAAAATAATATGCACAACAAAGGAATTGTTTGGACTAAAACGTAACCGATAATATGCTGAGAATTAATACTGACACGTCCTTGTTTTGGAGAAATAATTTACTGTCAAAATATTGCTTTGGCATAACTTAAATACTGCACAAAACACGAATGGTTAATATATTTTTTGTCAAAACTATTTCTTGGTGATACATACTTTTGTCAAAATACTTTTATGGACAAAATTAAAATATCCATTATCTAATATTGGTGCGTTACCTTATTGTCAAAAGGCTACTTTGGCTATAATGAAAATCGGCGTATGATATAACTTACTGGCAAACCTTTCAATAACACCAAATTAGCAGCAAATTTAAGTACCACATTAGCAAAAATTATTTCACTAACTCACAAAAAACTCACCAACATTTCAAATATAAACCTTCAACATCAAATATACATCCGTATAATTCATAAACACCTTACATTCTTAAAATATCGGCAAATCTACAAATTAATATACAATTTCCTGCAAACATGTAATAAATATATTATAGATTCCTGCAAATACAGATTAAAATAACAAATTATAGATTTCTATATATGAGTAAAAATTAAATTGAACTCAATATTTCTATCCACCACCGCCGTCCGTCGATTTTTCAGATGCCACGGCCGCTGCCCAGACCCATCTCTCACCATATCTTCAAACTTTGCAACCCAACAACCGCGAACCACTGCCCTGCTCCGTCATTCCCCTGCGACACCAACCCAGTACACCCCGTCCGCGATGCAAGCCCCGACTCGCCGGCGAAACAACCCAGCAACACAACAATTTTGCCGCACTCCAATAAGTATGCACAACTCAATAATTTTGCAGCACACCACACACCAACTCACAAACGAACCAAGCACCTCACTTCTATTTAATACCGATAAAAGATTCCAATTAAATTCTTTACATGGATTGAAGATTGAGAAGAACACACGAACCGAAGGAATATTGAATAACACATTGGTTACACAACAGATTAAAAAAAATTCTGAAAGATTCCAGATTCACTACTTTACACCTAATTTATCAATCAATCTTTCATAGCAGAGGAATCTTTTCTGCACCAAATGTCTCCATAATGCCGGAGCACGGGGGTGATAGAGAAAAAGTAAAAGAGAGAAGTGCACCCGTGAAATTCGAATCTTTACTATAGCATCCTCCCAACCTATGAACAACCTTTTTCTACAACACCCTACCAACCCCTGTATAATTAGGGGCTTGTTTGCCGAAGAATAAGCTCCAAACGCTACAGGTCCTTCGATCTTGGCAGCAACCGAAATCTTGGCAGCGGCGATCTTGGAGCGTTCGGGCTGGCAACCGAAATCTCTACAGGGTCATCCGAACCCTGCAGGTCCTCCGATATTGGCAGCAACCGAAATATTGGCAGCGTAGGATCTTGGAGCTCCGAAAGCTGCAACCGAAATCTTGGCAGCGGCGAAGCCTAGTCTTGCCAGCGGCGAAGTAGTGGCAGCGGCGCAACCGAATTATTGGCCGCTGCGAAGACTTGGAAGCGGCGATTCCGATTCTTGGCAGCGGCGAAGCCGATTCTATGGCAGCGGCGAATCCCATTCTTGGCAGCGGCGAAGCCGATTCTTGGCAGCGACGAAGTGTTTTTGGCCGAAGTGTTGGCAGCGGCGAACTCTATTGTTGGCAGATGCGTTGAGCGTGGAAAAAATGGATAAAAAACAACACTTCGGCTCATAAATGGGATTGCGGCAATTAAGGGCTCTTAAATGGGATTGCAGCAAATTAGGGGATAAATCTTATTAATTGGATAATTCTGATTAAATGGGATAAACTTGATAAATCCTGATTAAATGGGATAAATCTGATTGAGTGTTTGTTAATTAAATTTTCATTTTATTATTATTTCATATTATAATTTTAATTAAAAAATTCTAAACTATGTATAATTCCTAATATTAGTTATATTTATTTTTATTATTTAATTTTTTAATAAAAATTACTATTTAAATATTTATATTTTAATATTTTAATTATATTAATATATTATTTGAAAGTTATATCAGTAAATTAGCTTGGGGCGGTAAATAAAAATTGGGGCGGTAAACTGAGGCGGCAATTAGTAAAACTAAGGATAATTTCGTCAAATTACAAGACTACCACCCCATTTTTTGGGTGGTAACTAGTAATCCCCTTTTTTTTGTTTTAAGCAATATAGTATTCTGTTAAGATATGGCTTCTTATTTTTATTTGCCAATAATCCTATAGATTATCTATTAAAAAAGAATAAAGAAGAGATTATATTCTTTAAAATGTATTTGCACTATAGAAAAAAGATTTAGTTATTATATATCAATAATAACTTCAAATTTGAAACTCAGTTACTAATGGCATTGTTAACTCTGGCTTCTAATGACAGTAATTTTTGAGATTTGATTATAATAAGGGGATTTTATGCATAGTTTTCATACATACATATTTGAAGTTATGCGTATGTAATAGATCTGCATTTACTTGATTTCTTGGTGTTGTATGCTTGTTTCTCAAAAGCTGGTGTATTGTGCCAAAGCTGAAGTTGGTATTGTGATTGGGTTTGATGATTTCATTGATAATTGCTGAGAGGTGCCGACTTCTACTACAAAGAACACTTGGAGATTAAAATAGCATATGGTAATGCATACCAAATCGCAGAATAAGTTTTGAGAAAACCAATCCAATTTATTAGGCATACCACAAAGCACACTTGGAGATTAAAAGAGCAGATGATTTTTTTCACCCCACATTGTCAAAATTCCTGCATACGCCACTGTTATAAGGTAGGGTGGGGGGGGTACTTTTAGGAATCTTGATAAGAACATTAAGGACACAAAGAAAAAGATTGATGCACTACGCAGAGGTCCTATTACGACAGACGTTCATGAGGAACTTCAACAACTCAACAGCCACCTTGAGATCTTACAAGAGCAACTAGCAATCAAGTGGCAGCAAAGGTCAAAGTTATTTTGGCATAGACACGGTGATGGTAACTCCCGCTATTTTCATCAAGCAGCTAATAGGAGAAGATTGAACAATACAATTTCGAGCTTAAACGACAATGCTGGTATCCTTCAATCTGACCCAAGGGAAATTGAAGGAATTATTGTGGACCATTTCCAGTCTATCTTTGCCTCTACACGCCTAGATCCTGCTACCACTAGGCGAGTCCTCAACAGAATTGTGCAAATGGTACCACCAGACCTTAATGGGTATTACTATTTGTAGCTCAAAAACGCTATTTGTAGCTTAAAAAATTTTGTAAACTTCCAACTTTATCCTTCATTCAAAATATACTATAAATTCATTTCACAATCCAAAAACACCCTAAATCAAAGAGAAATATTGCAGAAAACATCACAATCGGCGTAGATTTACGTTGAAGCGAACGCATTGGTCGAATATTCTCGGAAAAATGGTACGTTTTTTTCGTATTTTTTTGTCGTTCGATTTGTTAGTGAATTCCATGGTACACACGCCCAGTTTGGGCGTATTTTCCATGGTGCAAACGCCCAAAGAAGTAGTGACGTCCATGGTAAGGAATAAAAATGTGGTCGTGGATACCATGGAAGGGACCGAAAAAGTGGGCGTGTGCACCATGGACTGAAATATGTGTGGGAATGCCATGGAACAAACGCCCAGCGTTTGTTCCATGGTTCAAACGCCCAAAGTGGGCGTTTGAGCCATGGAACAAACCCTGGGCGTTTGTTCCATGGTTCAAACGCCCACTTTGGGCGTTTGTACCATGGAACAAACGCTGGGCGTTTGTTCCATGGCAGAAACGCCCACTTTGGGCGTGTGATACCATGGTACACACGCCCAAAATGGGGTTTCAACCATGCTTGCTATATTTAAAGAATATTTTATTATATGGTATTTCGTAGTATTCGTTAGTGTTAATATTGTAATTATTCATTTTTATTTTTAATTTTTATTATTAAAAAATTGAACTTACGTTACTGTTATAAATTATGCAGGATCCAGTTGATCTTCCCGATTTGTCGCAAGATTTGAGCGCACTTTTTTCCTCGCCTGTATACTTTGCTACTGAAGAAAATGCATTTGAGCATTGCAAGGACGTAGCGAAGGAATTACGGTTCGAGCTGGTTTGCGCAGGGTGGAATCCAAAGAGGAATGGGGTCACATATCGTTGCGCGCGCTATAGAAATCCTATTGAGCAAGGCCCTGCACCGACACAAAGGCAGCATACAAAGCGCAAAGGATGTGATTGCCCGTTCAAATTATATTGCTTGCAAGTGCCGAATTATGGTTGGTGGATCCGAGTATTTCCTGGGCATGAGTCGACGCATAACCACCCTGGGATAGTCTATCCAGAGGGTCACAGGCAATTTAGTTTCATGAGCGATGATGCAAGGGTTTTGGCTAATCGGTTGGATAAAGCAAATGTTAAGCCAAAAATGGTGAAGGCAATGATTGATGCGGAGTTTCCCAGAGACAATGTTACAATCAGGCATATTACCAATAACAAGTCGCAGAACAGGAGATCAAATTTGGAAGGTAGAGATATTGGGGAAGAATTTGTTCGTTTGGCTATTGAGAAGCATTATATGGTGCAGACTCTGAAGGAACCTGGCACTAATGCGATCACTCATGCATTTATGGCGCATCCAGTATCCATCCAGATGTTCACCCGTTATTATTGGGTTATTGTGGTTGATTCCACTTACAAGACAAATAAGTACAAGATGCCACTCTTCCAGATAATAGGTATGACTCCTACCAATACAAATTTCAATATTGCATTTGCCATTTTGAGGGATGAGTCAAGAGATACCTATGATTGGGTGATGTCGAATTTGAGGCTTTTGTTGGATGAAGAGAAAATACCAAGTGCAATAGTCTCAGATCGAGAGATGGGCTTGCTTCAGCCTATAGCGGATCATTTTCCACATTCACACCACCTGTTATGTTTGTGGCACATAGACCGCGATGTTGATGCCATGCTGAGGAAAAAGATTCGCGATGATAAGTTGAGGTCCGACATGAAAGGCATGTGGAAGAAACTTATTAATGCACCCACAGTGCAAGAGTATGGTATGTTATTACAGCTTTTCAAGGATAGTTACTCAACTCTTGCGCGTGCCGCTGTCGTATACTTGGAGGGTACATGGCTTTACCACAAGGAGAAGATTTGTAAGGCTTGGACAAACCAAGTTCTCCGCCTTGGCAATACCAGTAGCAATCGAGTCGAGAGTACGCATGCTTCACTGAAGGATTGGATGAATTCTGGGACCCAAGCACTGGACACGCTCTTTGGTGTGATTGACGCCCATGTCATGCACCAGTTATCTCATATCAGGTACATTCATTAATTTTGAAGACTACATATTTATTTTTACACTGTATAAAAATATATTTTGATTATTTTTTCATTTAAATTTATACGCACACGTATATATGTTGTTTTAGGGGAAAACTTGAGGAATCCATGTCGACGAAACCAACTGACAAGTTACAGGGTACATACGATCTGTTGCATGGTTATGTGTCGCACCATTGTATGGATTTGATCAGCATTCAGGTTGATAAAATGATTAAGTGGGGCGATCATGTGTTTGAGCGCTGTCGGTGCTTTTGCAAGGTGACTCATGGGATTCCCTGTGCTTGCGACTTATTCAAATTGAAGGAGGCGAACGACAAGGTCACAGTCGACATGGTTCACAAATTTTGGCAAAGATTGCAGATCGTACCCTCTGAAATGGATTCGAATACTATTTCTGCAGAGCTCAGGTATGTTTGTTGATTCGCATGTTATATTCAAAATATATATATATGTCGTATCTATATTCATATTATATTTATTAACAGGTATTTCCGTGAGGAAATCATACCAAGATTTGAAAACAGTCCAGCTGCAATGATGCGCCAGATGCTTGTCTCAATGGAGGGAGCAGTGTTTCCTGACAGGAATAGTGGTTGTGAGCCTGCTGTCTTGTCAACATCTCGCGGTCGTCAAAGGTTACATTCATCTGTGATGAGAACACAGAGCACCTTCGAGAGAATGATGCGTCGATCAACTTCATCGGGTCGCAGATTGCATTTTGATGATGATAGAGAAGAGGTTCGTAGCTTTCCCCTATTGCCAAGGTATATCCACCCTTATTGCACTGGGTATTTGGACGTAAAGTCAGATGGCAATTGTGGTTTTCGTTCTGTGGCACATTCTTTATACGGGAACCAGGATTTATGGGCAACGGTTAGGATGGTGGCATACGGGGAAATTATAAGTAATCAAGATGTGTACAGAAATATTTTCGCTGCTTTTGCACCGAATGAGATCCCGGAGGAGCAGGGTTTAGAGTGGGCAGCACAAAGGATAATACATCGGGAACCTTCATGTGGGATGGAATATTGGATGCACACACCAGAGGACTTATTTCCTATCGCAACATTCGCGAACGCATTGGTCGTCCATCTCAGCGATCAAAGTACAGCTTCTTGTTTCTCTGTCTTGCCTTTGAGGGTGGTAGAAGGTGCCGTTCGACCGGATAAGGAAATATGCATTGCGCACGTTCGGAATATGCATTTTATTAGTGTAAGTTTGATCCCTAATGGTCCTATTCCACCATTGATCCGCATCTGGCATCGTTATCGCGATGCAAGGCTGGCTGCGTTTGCAACGTCAGATGAGTTTGTGGATAGGGTTACAGCGTGGGATGGGATATGCCCATGATTTTGTACATCTGACTATATTGAGGCAAATAATTATTTTTTTTTTAAATACTATTTTGTGCGTATGTATGTAGACGTAGTATATGCTAATTGGCACACACTAACAACGAAATATATCAAGATGTGCATATATCAATAATAATAGATCAAATGAAAATGTACTACAATAATGATAATACTCCTAACTATCATCTAGATATGCGCCATCTATGCATCAATCTGGCCAGCTCTGCATCGTACTCCTCCGCCTGGGGGATGCCTGCATCTCTAATAACTGCGACATGCCTCTGAGCGACCCTCTCGTACTCTCTGACCCATCCCTAGGGCCACCAATACAAGGCGTAGTAACCCGCCATTGTTCCTCAACAACTTTTGCACGCTTTCTTTTCTCTAATTTAACAAAAAATGATATATATATATAATTACCACCATTCAACCGAATTTTAATAAAGGCCACAAACAATTATAATTAATAATAATCATATAAATATTTTGTACATTAAATATGTAAATGTTGAAAAAAATATATCAAGTCACATATATGAAAGACACTTAGTAAAATAACAAGTAAATATGCATAAATTACGAATGCAAATTCCAATATAGTAATTCAATTTTAACCCTAAATAGTTATAGATTTGTAAGCATGTACCTTTAGCTGTAAACCGCCCATCAGATTTGCTGCGAATCTGAGAGACGTTCTCCTCGCGGATATGCACATCATCGCCCTCCTCATCCCCACTATCTCCACTATCCTCATGATCCTCTCCACTATCCATCTGCTCCTCCCCACCTCCACCTCTATGCTCGTCCTCCTCGCCTATGTGCTCATCCTCCCCGCCGAGGAAAAAATCATGCCCGCCTAGGATGTACTGCTCACCACCAGTGAGGTAATCCGAACTGGGAATGATATAATCCTCCCCGTGTGTGTCATGCTCCGTACCTCCTTCGTATTGCTGCTCATCCATCCAATTCTGGGAAGAGCTACCCCTATTTGCTCTCTTCTTCCGATTCGAAACAGTAGGCCGCTGTCGCGGTGCAGGTACATCCGGAGGCTGCAAAACAAGTAATAATTCGAAAAGTAAGTTAACAATAATTAAATTAAATTGTTATAAAATTAGTGAACTAAATTCAACAATATTTCAAATAATTCAAATTAGCCATAAAAAACAAATAACATATGTGCAAATAAATAATTTTAACATTAGGCACATAGGTTCAATAATTAACTCAAACAACTAAATACTAATTTAAATAATTAATTCAAATTAACCAAAACAAACATTGATGAATTATACAAATAAATAATCTACACATTACACACGTAAGTTCAATAGTTTAATTTAATAATTACGATACTAATTGAAATAATTAAAAGTACCTACAAATTAAAATTAACGACAATAATTAAATAATTAATCAATTAAAATTAATATAAATAATAAATTATAAAAAAAAAAAATCGGGACGCCGGCGTCCGGTCGATGGACCAGACGCCAGGCGTCCAGTCCATCATCTGGACGCCAGGCGTCCGGTCGATGGACCGGACGCCCGGCGTCCAGATGATGGACTGGACGCCTGGCGTCTGGTCCATCGGCGTCCGGTCCATCGACCGGACGCCGGGCGTCCGGTCCATCGACCGGACAGCCGGGCGTCCGGTCCATCGGCCGGACAGCCGTCCGTCCGGTCCATGGACCGGACAGCCGGCCGTCCGGTGTCCTCCGCCGCCGCCGCAAATTTACTGATAAATTTTAAAAAATTACCTGGCCAATCATCAAGCCTTTTCCTGCTCCGTGCCGCCTGGGTTGTTCTCCTCCAGCACCTTGGCGTCTGTCCATGGATTTTTTTGAGAGATGAGAGTTTTCTAAAATTTTCAAAGAATGAAGATGCTGCAATGTTTTGGAAGTCCATATATATATATAAAAACCGGACGCCCGGTTTTTTGCCTCCTACCATGGGCCGGACGCATGGAGGAGGCGCCCGACCATGGTGCCGGACGCCCCATCCATGCGTCCGGCCATGGTGCCGGACGCACAACTTATGCGTCCGGCACCATGGCCGGATGCAGGATGGGGCGTCCGGCACCATGGTCGGGCGCCTCCTCCATGCGTTCGGCTCCATGGCCGGGCGCATCGTTTTTTCTCTCGTGCCATGGTATTTGCGTCCCATTTTAAAGTTTGTACCATGGTTATTACTTAATTTCATGTCGCGACATCCATGGGTCGAGTGACTTTTTCCGAAATTTGTCTTTTAAAAATTTATTATTTTTAGTTCGGGGTTACTTTAGTCATTTTACCTCTTTTTATGAGCTACAAATAGCGTTTTTGAGCTACAAATAGCGTTTCAGGACCTTAATGAATATCTTGACAGTCAATACACAGAAGATGAGATAATCAAAGCTCTTAAATCTATGCATTCTTACAAATACCTGGGCCCGATGGTATGAGTCCCATTTTCTTCAAAACGTACTGGCATTTGGTTGGGTTTGATATATTATCCGATATCTTGCGTTTGCTGAATGATAATTTCTTTGATCCTTGTGTGAATTTTACTCATGTGGTACTGATTCCAAAAGTAAACAAGCCTGAACTGAGTCAGTTCAGGCCAATTAGCCTTTGCAATATCATTTTTAAATTAGCTTCTAAAGCAGTCTCTAACCGGCTTAGGCGAGTGTTACCACATGTTATCTCGTCCTCCCAGTCGGCCTTTGTGCCTGGTCATTTGATTATTGATAACGTTCTTGTTGCAATTTGAGACTCATCATTCGATAAAGTTGAAAAATACAGGTACTAAAGGACAAATGAACATGATGCTTGTCATGAGTAAGGCTTTCGATAGGCTTAAATAGAGTTTCATTTTGGATACGTTTAAAGTATTAGGATTCAGTAAAAAGTTTACTGCCACTATCTCAACTTTTTGAACTACTGTCAAGTACTCATTTTCGTTGAATGGCTTGCAGGTGGGAGAACTCATACCTCAAAGAGGAGTCAGACAAGGGGACCCTCTGTCACCCTATCTCTTCATCCTATGCAGTGAAGTCCTCTTTTGCCTCCTGCAGGACCTGCAAACCTGTGGCCACTTAGGGGGGAATTGCAGTGGCAAGGGGGGCACCATTTATCTCACAACTCTGTTTTTTTTTTTTTTTTTTTTTTTTTGGCAGATGACACGCTTTTATTTGGCAGCACAACACCGGAGGAGGCTACCCACATCAAATGGGCTCTCACCACATACGAGGCCATTTCTGGACAATGCATAAACTTGGAAAAGTCTAGTGTTCTTTTTAGTCCTAATGCTCCAACACAGCGACGATATGAGGTCTGGTCAATTCTTGGTATTCCAGAGACCTCCTCCCAAGGCAAATATTTGGGTTTACCAAGTATTGTGGGCAGAAGCAAAAAGGAAGTATTCAATTATCTAAGGGACCGGGTGGCGAACAAAATTCAAGGACGCGCTCTTTGTCAAAAGCAGGAAAAGAGATCTTGACCAATTCAGTCTCGTAGGCAATCCCAAATTATGCCATGCAATGTTTCTTGATCCCAGATGTTGTCTTTGAAGAAATCCAAAAACTTATAGCAAGGTACTGGAGGGGTTCAAGTATATAAGCAAAGAAAGTACATTGGTCATCTTGGAATGAGCGCTTACTATCTCAAAGCTTTTAACATCGCTCTGCTAGCCAAACAGGCATGGCAACTGCTTACCCAACCACACTCTCTGTTAGCTCGCCTTCTAAAAGCAAAGTATCATAGTAGCTGCCACATTTTTTATGCGACATTGGGGTATCGACCTTCATCTACATGGCGCGGCATACTTGAGGGCACTCGAGGGCTGAAAATTGGAGCACGTAGAAAGATATTTTCTGGCACCTCTACCCACATCCATGGCTTCCTGGTTTGACTGCTTATTGTGATTTCAAACCCACGGCTCAACTTCCAGCAGATTCCCGTGTTTCTGACTTAATAAATCCATCCACGTGAACATGGAAGGAGTCTGATAGTAACGCATTTCCCACTAGCAACGGCTGCTGGTATATTATCTATCCCGCTTTGAAATTTGACTGGCCTAGATCGTTGGTACTTGCATCCCAACAAAAAAGGCATATTTACTGTACAAACTGCCTATCACACCATATATGCCTCAAGAAGCTCTTTTGTTTCTCTAATTACGGAGCTACAAATGACGCAGGTGTTCATCCCATCTGGCGGAGGTTGTGGGGATTGAAAATTCCACCACGGGTCACTCACCATTGCTGGAGGATTATTACTAACATGCTGCCCACAGTAGAGGCAAAGAGACAGATCGCAGTTTCTTCTCTTTGTCCGCTCTGCCACATTGAAGATGGTACCCTTGCTCATACCTTGTTCTTTTGTTCAACATTGTTGGAATTTTTTGGCTATCCCAGGTTTGCCTTTTTCCTTCCAAAGTCCAACAGTTGAATCTTGGGTGATGAGAATTTTTCTTGGTGTATCAAAGTCTGAAGCTAAAAAAGTAGCAATGTTTCATTCGTCGATATGGTTTGCGCGAAATAGAGTTATTGATGAATCTGCACCAGTTAGACCTTTGGATGTCTCATTTTCAGCTGTATCTGTTCTGCAATCTTACCAGACTGCGCAAAAAAATTTACAGCCAGCACATGCATTTGGTTTATCGCCTCTCCCTGTCCGCCCAGAAGTAGTTGAAAGAGTTTGTGTTTATTTTGATGGAGCTCTCTCCATGCAGAAACAAGGCGCAGCAGCAGGTGTTTGCATCACTTCTAACTCAGGTGCTTACATTCATGGGTTTGGCAAATTTTTTCCTGGTATTATTGATTTTGAGATTGCAGAAACCTTGGTTTTGCGTGAAGCGCTATTATTGTGTAAGAGATTGCAGCTGGTCTCCTTTTCCATTTTAGGATACTCATTTCAAGTTATTCTTGCAGCTAAGAACATTGAACTGGGTTCCCATGCTTGTCTCCCAATCTTCGAAGATTGTAGGAATCTTATGTATCATTTTCAATCTTTAAATTTGTACGGGATTCCTAGGTCCCAAAATTGTCTAGCTCATAGGATTGCGAGCTATGCCAAATGTAACATCGTTGTTGAACAGGACTGTATGTAACATCGTTGTTGAACAGGACTGGTTTTGTGTGGGAGATTTCCTGCATCATTTGCTTCTAGATAGTTTTCCAAAGAATCAATAAAAGAACACCTTTTTTCCTCAAAAAAAAAAAGTACCATAATTTTTTTTGGTAGAGAGAGAGCCTTAAAACTTATTAATAAAAATACTAATATTTCTTTTTATTATACATCATTATAATAGAAATTATGTTATTGTAATTAGTTTATATTACTATATTTGGTGTTAATGTAAATATAGTAGGTTACTATTTCTTGTTCTGTCACGATTAGGAAACTAGTTTTTTCAAGAGGAAGAAACCATGAGACCCTTTAACTATAATATCTATTCATACATCAAAGAAAAATAAGCTTTGTACAAAATCTTTTCATATTTTGACATGGTATCAGAGCAGGGAAAAATCCTTGAGTTCTAGATTTTCCTGTTCTTCTTCTGTTTTCTTGGTCAAAATCTTGGCTGCGTTTTCACTTAGATCCAACGGCCTGATCGCGGCGACCATCCGTGTGGCGGCGGTAATCTAACCCGGGGGCAGCGTCTGTGAAAGATTTTTGTGGTTCTTGATATTCTTCCGCATCATTCTTCACGATGTCAGCCAAATCAGAAACATCAGATTGTGAATCTTCATCAAGTTCTGATGAAGACAATGTTGGAAGATATCGAGTTGTTAATCCTTATGATGTTCTACCCCAGGGTACTTCGGGGTTGCTTATTACTTGGGTTCAATTAAAAGGAGAATCCAATTATGATGAATGGTCAAAGACAGTTAAAGTTGCCCTTCGATCACGAAGGAAGTATGGTTTCTTGGATGAATCTATCTCTCAGCCCAAGAAATCCAAAATTTTAGATACTTGGTGGACAATCCAATCAGTGTTGATTTCTTGGATTCTGAATACCATTGATCCAACTTTGTGTAGATCTATTCCTTATCATGAAGTTGCAGTCGATCATTGAAAGCAGATTCATCAGCGGCTTTCTGTTCAAACTGATTCCCAGATTCAACAATTAAAGTCCGAATTAGCAAATTGTAAGCAGCAGGGACTCACGATTGCTGCTTATTATGGGAAGTTGCAAAATCTTTGGGAAGTTATGTGTGAGTATGACTGTGTCTCTGTGACAGCTCTTTGTGGTGATTGTCAATCAATAATGTCGGGAAATTTTTTGGCACATCGTGAGAAAGAACATGTGCATAATATTTCTCCTTGGTTTAGATCCAAATATATACTGATTTATACGTTCTAATATTTTGGCACAAGAACCCCTACCCACCGTGAAACATACATATTCTCTTCTGATTCAATAAGAACGTCTTCGAGGTTCTCCATCCATGCCAGTTGTGAAAGTAGAGTTTGCAACTCATACAAGCTTAGGCGGTGGTCGTGGTCGTCGTCATGGCAGGGGTCGTGCACATGTTATCTGCACTAATTGTCACAAGTCAGGACATGACATTACGACCGGTTTTAAGATCTTGGATATTCTGCTGATTGGGGTCGCGGGTCTTTAAAAACCATCCAAGGCGGCACCACCACTCCACCGGTGCTGGCGTCAACACCTGCGTTTTCACTCTCGAATCGGCATCATCCCTCCTAGTATAGGTGCACGAGCAAACGCAATTGTTGTCCCAGGAACTTCTTTGGTTGTTACTACAGATCTTGATAGAGCTGTCTCAGGATTGACCAGTTAACAGAGACAGTCTGTGTTGGGTTTTATTCACTCAGTTTAGGCCAAAAAGATATCTGGTACGTCTTTTTCCAAATTATGAATGTTTGATTGTGGTGCCTCACATCATATGACAGGCTGTTTGGAGCTGATTTCAGATATTCGGGAGATAGTTCCTCGCCAGTTTAATTACCTGATGGCCATATTGCCATGGCTTCTCAATACGGGACTGTTTTTCTTAGTCTTGATATTACTCTTATTGATGTTTTGTTTGTACCTCGATTCCAATGCAATCTTATATCTCTGTCTCAGTTATTGTTTCATTCTAATTTGACTGCTTCGTTTGATGGTACCTCATGTGTCATTCAGGATCACACTACCAGGAGGACGATTGGATCAGGTAAACAGTTTAGGGACTCTACTTTTTCAAGAAGGTGGCGGCGGTGGCTTCTGCAACAACGGTGGGCTCTGAAGTTTCACTTGATTTGTGACATGGTTAGTTTGGTCATCCTTCTGTGAAAACTATTGCTCATTTTCCCGGAGTGTCTGGTGTGGAGTATAGTATGTCATCTGATGTCCGTTTGCGTTCGAAACATTCTCGTTCGCATTTTTCTGTTAGTCAGTCAGTTAGTTCATCTTTATTTGATTTAATACATTGTGTGAAAGAATCTAGGTTCAGGTTCGATAAAAAAATTTCCATTTGTGCAATCCGAATAGAAAACTCTATCTCATACCCAAACGGTTTGAGCTATCCGATTCAAGACTCCCCTCTCGAAATCATAGCACAGGATCTTGGTTTACCTTGTTGGATTTGTCACACAACAAAACAAAACTAAATAAAAGATGAAGATTAGAATTAACCTTTGAAGCGTGTTCCTCAAGAAGTCTCTTGTGTTCTCTGAGACTTGTTTGGACGTTGTATGGGCAACGATCTACCAAACAATCTGAATCAGCACCGATAGAAAATTCCACAAAAATCACGAGGGAAAACTACTATTGCCACGACCTTGAAGCTTGTGTTGATAATCACTGAAAAACTCGCGTCGATCGCAACCAGAGAAAACTGTTATTGTTGCGACCTTGAACCTCGCGCTGATCGTCGCTGGAAAACTCGCACCGCTATTTCTCTCTCTAATTGTCTCTCTAGGTTTTGTGTTCTGTCTGAGTTATGACTGTTGTGTCTGTCCTGGGCTGATTCTTGTGTCTTATATAGAGCTACAAGAGAGACCTCAAGTGGACTTGGGAGTGGCCTTCCTGTTGGACTTTGGTTTTATTAACTCCAATTCAGTTCTTGGACTGATTAATAACGCTAACCCAAATTATACTATGACCTTAAGGATAATTAATTAAATAATTAAATCCACTTTGTCAATTAAACCCAACACATAAGTAATCGTACCACTAACGGATTAATTATTGAACTACTATCCAAGTCCGAAATTACACTTCCGGATCCACTTAATTAATTATTCATTAATCTCTCCATGTCAAAGATATAATGCTCGTCGATTCATTAATTTACTGATAAATTAATTCATCAACTTCTTTATCGAGATTAGTACCACTCGACTTTATTACTATACCGGACATAAGTCCACTAGCCAGATTTAGTACAGTAATCTTTTTGAGCTCATTTCGAGAGCACCATCAACTCAGACGCACCGGTACACGGTTTCCTTTTGACTTGCGACAGCACACCAGGCAACTACCGAGACTATAGGCCTTAAGCGACCGCACTCTTTGCCAGATTGAAACACACAATATCTAATCTCATTCCCGTCCTTGTCTAGGGATTAAGAGAATGAATACAGAAGTTTGAATTAACCACTAAAGATCAGTACAAGTTAATTTAATCTTGAACCGGTTCTGGTCAATATGCACCGTGCATATCTGTATGATTCAATTAGTTTAGACAAACCAATTTCAGAATCACACAACGACCTAAACCGACAGTATGTCCAAATTGTCTCAGTCACGAGCCTAGTTTACATATCATAAATTTAACCAATGATGAGATCTACTGTGTCGCACCAAACTCTTCATCATCTATTCATATAATATAAAGGGACTTCACATGCAAATATGAAATAATTAACTAAAACATTTTCAATCGATATATATACACTGTGAAATAGTGTTAATACAAACAAAGCTTTCAGTACTCACACCAACAATCTCTCACTAATACTTAAAGCTATGCTGAAAGTAAAATACTCGGTTGAATACAATAATTGTTGGTTTTGAATATTGAAAAGCTTTGCTTGTATGAAAAACTATTTCTCTGATATATAATTGAATTTGTTTTAGTTAATTATTTGTGTTTTTGCATATTGTCCCTTTATGTCAAGTTACTAGATGAAGAGGTGTTTGGTATGATAAATTAGATCTCATCATTGGTTGGAGTAATGAAATATAAACTAGGCTCGTGACTGAGACAATTTGGACATACTGTCATTTTAAATCATTGCGTGATTCTGAAATCGGTTTGTCTAAACTGATTGAATCACACTAATATACACGGTGCATATTGAGCAGGACTGATTAGGATTGAATTAACTTGTACTGATCTGTAGTAGTTAATTCGAGTCTTGTATTCAATCTCTTAATCCCTAAATGAGGATGAGCACGGGGATTAGACATTGTGTACTTTAATCTGCCAAAGAATGCGATTACTTGAGGCCTATAGTCTCGGTAGATTGGGTGTGCGTGTTTAGTTGCTTAGTGTGCTGTCGTGAGTCAAAAGGAAACCATGTACTGGTACATCTGGGTTGATGGTGCTCTCGAGATGAACTCAAAAAGATTGTTGTACTAAATCTGGCTAGTGGACTTATGTTCAGTATAGTAATAAGGTCGAGTGGTGCTAATATCGGTTAAAAAAGTCGATGAATTAATTTATCAGTAAAGTAATAAATCAACGAACATTATATCTTTGACACGGGGAGATTAACAAATAATTAATTAAGTGGATCCAGAAGTGTAATTTCAGACTTGGATGGTAGTTTCATAATTAATTTGTTAGTGGTACGATTAATTATGTGTTTAGTTAATTGATTAAGTGGAATTAATTAATTAATTAATTAATCCTTGTATCTGTTGGGTGTTAATCAGTCTAAGAATGGGATTGGAGTAAAACTCAAACCCAAAAGGAAGGCCAAACCCAAGCCCACTTGAGGTCTCTCTTGTAACTCTATATAAGACACAAGAATAACCCCTGACAAGATACAAAAGTCATAATTTACAGAACACAAAATCCTAGAGAGAGAAAGTTATTGAGAGGAGCAGCACGAATTTTAAGAATAATAACCTCGGTGCGATGAGTTCAACCCAGCAGCGATGCGTGGATATTCCAACTGCAGTGCGTGGCGGCGGCTTCGGTCAACAGCTACAGAATCCAATCGATCAACAGCGGCAGAATCTGACTACTTGGCGGCATAACTTTTTTTAGGAAGTTTTCTGTCGGGGTTTATTCAGATTGTTTGATAGATTGTTTCCCACACAATGTTCGGACAAGTCTTAGAGAATACAAGTGAATTCTCAATTACACGCTTCAGAGATCAATTCTAATCTTCTGCTTTTATTTTGTTTTGTATTTGTATGCATGATAAATCGAACAAGGTAAACCAAGATCACGTACCATGATTTCGAGAGAGGAGTCTTGAATCGGATGGCACGAAATCGGATTGCACGAATGAAAATTTTTTATCAGACCCGGACCTAGATTCTTTCAATAATCTGCTGCTATACTACTATCTAGAGAACTATCATGGCTCAGCTAAATATCTAACTCACATGCCTTCCACGTGAGTCTCAAAGACTTTTGCAGTCAATGTCTTCGTGAATGGATCTACAAGGTTCTCTGCTAATGTTATCTTGGTCACAACCACATCTTCTTTCTTTATGATATCTAGTATCAGGTGGTACTTGCGCTCTATGTGTTTGCTCGCCTTATGGGCTCGTGATTCATTCGTATTTGCTACTGCACCATTGTTATCACAGTACACTGTGATTGACTTGGGCAAGTCAAGAATCACATCTAAGTCCACCAAGAAGTTCCAAAGCCACACAGCTTCTTTTGCTGCCTCTGAGGCTACAACATACTCAGCTTCCATGGTAGAGTCTTGTTAGGATTGAATACATAAGCTATGCTTGTATTATACATTTTCACAGTTAATATATCAATTTAATATGTTTGATTAATTAGTTGTGCATTATTTGTCCATTTATATTTTCTAGTTAGATGATGAGATGTCTTGTGTGACACAGTAGATCTCATCATTGGTTAAAAGACATAATATATAAATGAGGTTCGTAATCGAGACAGTTTTGGACAAACTGTTCGTTTAGGTTATTATGTGATTCAGATAATTGGTTTGTCTAAACTAATTGAATCATATAGATATACCCGGGGCATATTGAACTTGACCATTTAGAATGATTTGTCTTGTACTAATTTAATAGACAAATCGTTCTTAGTATTCAATCTCTTAATCCCTAAACTTGAGCGGGCATGAGGATTAGACATAGTATGCTTTGATCTGCCAATGGGTGAGGTCAATTGTGGCCAATAGTCTCGGTGGGTTGGATGCGCGTGTTTAGTTACTTGGTGTGCTACTGCTTGTCGAAAAGAAACCATATACCGGTGCATCCGGGGTGATGGTGCTCCCGAGATGAGCTCGTTATGTTTATTATACTAAACTCGACCGATGGACTTATGTCCGGTATAGTAAAAAAGTCGAATGGTACTAGTCTCGGAATTAAAAAAGTTAATTAATTAATTTATCAATAAATTAATAAATTAACGAGCACTAAATCTTTGATGTGGGGAGATTAAGAATAAATTAATTTAGTTGTTTCGGAAGTAATTCTGGTGTAGGATGGTAGTGCCAAAATTATTCCGTTAGTGGTACGATTAATTTTGTAGTGGGTTAATTAAATAAGTAGAATTAATTAATTAATTAATTATTCCTAAGTGTTAATTAAGTAATTGGCAAAGTGAAAAAAATTAATTAATTAATTAAGTCTTAAGTTTTAATTAGAATTAGGAAATCCTAGAGATTAGGAAATCTAATTGGATTTGGATTATTCTATTAGATTAGTTACCTAATTGGATTTGGAAACTAATTAATTACCTAAACCCATTAGGAAGACCAATCCTAAACCAACTTGGGGTCTCTCTTGTAGCTCCATATATAGACAAGGGATTAGCAATTCTATAGTACACAATTCTTAAGTTTTCAAGACAAGAAAACTAGAGAGAGAAAGTTTAGAGAGAGAAAACATTTTGCTCTCTCTTGAATAATTTTCGGGCGGCGGCGACGGTTCAATTCAGGCGGTGTCAAGCTGTAGAATTTTTCCGGTGAGTCCTTTTGTGTAGATTGCTGATCAATTTCTCGCAAGATCGTTGCCCACACAACGAGCGATCAAAAGTCTTAAGTCATACAAGCGATCACTTGAGTAACATGCTTCAAGAGGTACTTTCTATGTTTCCGCTTTAATTAGAAATTATTGTTGCGTGATCCTGCGCAATGTTATATCAAGCAAGAGTTGGAATAGCGATTGTGCTAGAGTCTAGGCCTGATCAAAGATTTCGATTCAAGAATGTGTAGCACGAAAGTAAATTTTCGACCGGGCTCGGACAGATAATCTTTCAATTGGTATCAGTGCCTGGTTTTGGGTTTTGGGCTTGTTCGATTTATTACATCGTTTTATTTGCAGTTGGTTAAGAAATCCTATTACGGTTGCGTTTGTATGGTTTTTAATTAAACCCCGGGACATATCCGGGTTTGATTTTATTATGAATGCTTGTAATAGTATAACCACGTGCTGGAAGCCATGTAGGATTGGATCAAATCTGTAGTAGGATTTCTTCTATGTAATTTGATTTTAATTTTCCTAGAAAGTCTTGTAGTAGGAGAATTATTTTTTGTAATCGAAGGCGTTATGGTGGGCAACTTGAATTCGTAAGTTTTGGGTTATCGTTAATTCGTAGAAATCCAGGAAAACTCAGAACGAATTGTAAGAAGACCAAATAGCGTGGGAAAAGAAGCGAATGAGGGATCAGAGGAGACCAATGGTGCTAGCGACAAATTGCCGGCAGAAGCTGACAATCGGCAGCATCGCCACCGCGCGGCGTAGGAAAATTGCTGCGCCAGCGCGTGACAGCGGAGCGCAGCTGTTGCTACGCCCAGCAACTACTGATCGCTGCTGGGCCTTGTGTGCGCCTTGTGCGTGCTGCGTGTGCGCGACACGTTTGGCTCGCGTTTTGGCCCATTTATCCTCCAGATTTTTGTTTTTATTAAAGTTCAAGACTCAATCCATCGAGTGGTGTGACAGGACACGAGATCAAGGCAAAGGATGGAAGCAATTAAAACCATAATAGTCAGGAAATTTATTTTTCGCATTTATTTCCCACATTTGCAGTTTTAATTTTTGTGCTTTTATGTTTTGTGTTGTATTTTAGATGCATAATTTTTAAGCATGATTTGTAGTATTCCTCCCATCAAGGTTACACTGCTTATTTGTACGGCTGAAAGCACCGACTATTAACTACATTGATCAATAGATCGTTTGGTCAGATAGTAGTGTAGTTAATGAACTTGGTTCTTCTCAAACGAATGTGGGTTAACGTAAACGTCCACACTATTGTGGCTTGTGAGAATCCCGGTGAATGAAATGTCAGTGGTTTAAATTATTGTTTTGATGGAAGTCAATAATTATTAGAATTTCTTATGATTTTCAAAATTCTAGGATTAAACACTACTAGAAGACTTTTTCAAAGTTGTGCTATTCTTTCCCTAGAAGTATATGACAGGCGTCCATCGGGACTACATCACACAATATTTCTTCCTTGATTGGGTCAAGGTAGAAGGTGACTAGTTCTTGGTATTGGTGTTTGGTATTGGACTTTCTTCTCTCCACCTTTTTCGAGCCATTACAACCTGTAAGGCATATGATGGGGAAAACATGTTAGTGATAAATCCTTAACCAAAGACTCACTTACAATGTTTGTGCAACTTCCACCATCGACGATCATTAGACACTTCTTTTGATCTGCTATCTTACACCACATATGAAATATGTTGTTGCGCTAAGTTGGGTTCAAATCTAGAAAGTAGTGAGCATTCAAAGAATAGACAATTACAAGTCTAGAATTTCTTACCAACGGTCCATCGGGGTGCTCATCTGGACAATCACGATGTAAGGAAAGGAGGTTTTGTCAGTTTTCCTTATCAACTGCTTCATTGTCGCCAATGAAGCGCTCATCATCCTCTTCACCTTCCTCTATGAGAGGTGGCATATCATCGTAGTCACTATCATTATCCTTCTCCTCATCTATTACATATAATTGATTGTCTCTCATAGTGTAAGTACTCTTATTGGGGCAATTGGCTTTTAGGTGTCCAAGCCATTACATTTAAAATAAGTAACTGGTTTCTTACTACTCTGAGCTACAGAATTTCAAAAATCAGAAGATTTTGGAGGGATAGGTGTGGCTGTGTGTGCGTTGAGTTTAGGGGAAGGGGGCGCAGACTTTTTCAAAGGCGTGCTATTCTTTCCCTATGACCAACTGCTACTAGAAGATTGCTTCCTGCTATTTGATTCGCCACCATCTTTCAGATGTTTCTCAATCAACATGGCTTTCTAAAAACAATCCTCTAAGTCGGTGTAACCTGCGAGATCTATCCTCTAACTGATGTTTTTGCTAAGGCCACCGAGAAACCTTGCAATTGTTGAATCATCTATTGGAGTAGAATACATAAGCTATGCTTGTATTGTACAGTTTCCCAGTTTAATATATCGATTTGTGTTTCAATTATATTTTGTTGTGCATGTTTATGTCCATTTATATTATGTGAGTAGATGATGAGTGTCTGGTGCGACACAGTAGATCTCATCATTGGTTGAAAGACATAATATATAAATGAGGTTCGTAACCAAGACAGCTTTGGACAAACTGTCGGTCTAGGTTATTATGTGGTTCAGATAATTAGTTTGTCTAAACTAATTGAATCATATAGATATGCCCGGGGCATATTGAACTTGACTCTTAGGAATGATTTGTCTTGTACTGATTTAATAGACAAATCGATCCTTGTATTCTATCCCTAAATCCCTAGACTCGAGCGGGCATGAGGATTAGACATAGTGTACTTTGATCTGCCAATGGGTGAGGTCAAATGTGGCCAATAGTCTCGGTGGGTTGGGTGCGCGTGTTTAGTTACTTGGTGTGCTGCTGCTTGTCTAAAGGAAACCATGTACCGGTGCGTCCGAGGTGATGGTGCTCCCGAGATGAGCTCGAAATGTTTATTATACTAAACCTGGCCGGTGGACTTATGTCAGGTATAATAAAAAGGTCGAGTGGTACTAGTCTTAGAATTAAAGAAGTTAATTAATTAATTTATCAGTAAATTAATTTTAATTAACGAGCACTATATCTTTGATGTGGGGAGATTAAATGAATATAATTTAATTAAGTTGTTCCGGAAGCAATTCTGGTGTAGGATGGTAGTGCCAAAATTAATCCATTAGTGGTACGATTAATTTTGTAAGGGGTTAATTGAATAGGTAGATTTAATTAATTAATTGGTTAATTATTCCTAAGGGTTAATTCAGTAATTAACAAAGTGGAATTATTTAATTAATTCCTAAGGGTTAATTAAGTAATTAACAAAGTGGAATTATTTAATTAATTAATTAAGTCTTAAGTTTCAATTGGAATTAGGAAATCCTAGAGATTAGGAATCCAGTAGGATTTGGTTATCCTATCAGATTGGTTGCCTAATTGGATTTGGAAACCAATTCATTACCTAAACCCATTAGGAAGACCAATCCTAAACCAACTTGGAGTCTCTCTTGTAACTCTATAAATAGACAAGGGATCAGTTATTCAAGAAATACAATTACACAATTAATCCACATGATTTCTAGAGAGAGAAAATTTTCTCTCTCCAAGTCGAATTTTCTTAAGCAAATTGCGGCTGGCCTCTTGGTTTATTTGGCAGAAATTTTGGCCTTATTTTGCTAGCCCCGCGTGTTGCTTTCTCTCTCTCTGGGCAGTGCGTTTGCAGTATGTGCTAGGTGCGGAGGTGCTGGATTTTTCTGGCAGGTGGAGTTGTGGTGATAGCTGATCAATTAACTTATAGTTCGTTGCCCACACAACGTGAAGTTATAGTCTTGAGGCATACAAGAGATTCACCAGGTGCACGCTTCAAAGGTATTTTTCTAAGATTCCGCTTTAATAGAAATTTTTGTTGCGTGATAAATCGAGCAAGTGCAAACCCAGATCCTACCAAAATCTTTCAATTGGTATCAGAGCCTGGTTTAGGGGGTTCTGTGCTTGTTCAATTTATTACATGGTTTTGTTTGCAGGTGGTTTAGAATCCCGACTATTATGGTTACGTTTGTATGGGTTTTAATTAAACTCTGGACATGTCCGGATTTAATTTTATTATGAATGTTTGTAATAGTACAACCACGCACTGGAAGCCGTGTAGGATTAGATCAAATCTGTAGTAGGATTTTTTCAATGTAATTTCGATTATTTAATTTTACTAGAATGCCTTGTTGTAGGAAAATTGTTTTTTATGTAATCGAAGGCGTTATGGTGGGCGACTTGGATTCGTGGGTTTTGGGTTATCATGAATTTGAAGAAACCCAGGAAAACCCAGAACGAATTGCAAGAAAACCAAATAGTGTGGGAAAAAGCGAAGGAGGAGTTGGCGGCAGGAGGCGACGCCGGCAACGATTGCCTGCAGCAAAATCACCGCTGGTAGCCATGGAAACGCAGCAGCAGGCAGTAGCAGCGCACAGCAGTTACTGCGCGTAGCAGCTGCTGCCGCTGCGGCCGCGCGGCCTTCTGGCCGTGCTGCGGCCTGGGCGACCCGTTCGGGCCGTTCGAGCTGTTTTTGGCCCATTTTTTCCTCCAGTTTTTGTTTTTTGAAGTTCATGACTCTCTCCATCGAGTGACATGACGGGACACGAGATCAAGGCAAAGGATGGAAGCAATTAAAACCATAATAGTCGAGAAATTTATTTTACGAATTTATTTCCCGTATTTATTGTTTTAATTTTTATGCTTTATTTTTATGCTGTATTTTAGATGCATGAATTAAAGCATGTCTGGTTTTATGGTTGCATATAACTTAAGTTAGTTAATTGCATGTTAAAACTGGAAAAACCCTCAATTTGGAAATCTAAGTGGGAGCGGGTTGTGTTATATCCCCATGGCCACCATTACGGGTTCATATGCGATGTGGGTGGGCTTGCGCGTTGGCATTAGGGCATTCTTCCATTCGGATGAGTCCAGCCCCGAGATCGCTAGACTATGAACTTCTGAGTAAGATGACTAGAGCGAGTTTAACTAGGAGAAATGCGACACCCTCTCCATCTGAGGCACACTATCCTGAGGTAACAAACTCATAAGTCACGTAATGGCATACACTTAGTGTACGATCTGCAGTATTCCTCCCGCGATGTTATGCTGCTTACTTGTACGACTGAAAGCATCGAATATTAACTACATTGATCAAAAGATCGTGGGTCAGATAGTGTAGTTAATGAACTTGGTTTTTCTCAAACGAATGTGGGTTAGCGTAAACGTCCACACTGCGTGGCTTGCGAGAATCCAGGTGGATGAGATGTTGGTGGATAATGATTATTGTTTTGAGGGAAATCAATAATTAACTGGATTTTCATGTTTTCAAAAATTCTAAGCATATAACTGAAACATTGTTTGTTTACTTTCAAGTTTAAGTCGATACGACATTCAATCATTTAGCTGCTATTTTGAAAAACAACAATTTAACTGGAACTAATAATGTCGATGGAAGTCGTAACTTGGACATTGTCCTTAGGGCTGAGAGCGCTCCTGTGAGAGATCGTGTCATTGACATGATTAGTAACATCAACAAGGTTGAGGTAGTGGAAGGTGAAATCGTTGGTGAAACCAAAGCCGATATTGTCCTCCGGAGCTTGCCTCAAAGCTATGAGCGGATTCGGTTGAACTACAACATAAGTAAGATGTTGTGGAGTTCATCCGAGGTTTTGGCAGAGTTGATGGCGGCTAAAAGTCTTCTTCAATAGAAGAAGCGAGCTTTAGTCGCAGTCGAAGCTTTAGAATCTTCTTCTGAGCCTGAGGCTGGAAAGAAGAAGAGAAAGCTCGAGGGAGTAGCTAAAAAGGCACAAATTGTGCCTAAGCCAGATATTGCAAAGAAGAAGTCGAAAGACAAGTGCTTCAAGTGCAATAAGATGGGACATTGGAAAACGGATTGTCCAAAGCTTATAAGTATGATAAATTATGCCTTGATTACTGAGACATGTTTAGCGGCGATTCCCACAGATACTTGGTGTGTGGATTCAGGTGCCACTGACCATGTTTGTAATTCTTTGCAAGGGTTCCAAGTAACCCAGAAGCTTAGAGAAGGCGAATTGGATATCTACTTGGGCGACACTACAAGAGTGTCAGTAGAAGCAGTGGGAGTAGTTTAGTTGAATTTCAAAAATTCTAACCTAGAGTTAGTAAACTGTCTTTATGTACCGAGTTTTAGAAAGAACCTGATTTCGGTTTCTAAACTCTTGAAGAACGGTTACAAGTTTATTTTTTCTGATGTGTCTATTTTTATTAGAAGAAATGGCAAACTTGTTTGTTCTGGTTCATTGGTGGACAATTTATTTGTGGTTAATTCTAACTCCCCTGTTGCGCAAAACATAGAAATAGATAGCTCAGTATCTAACATTAATAAGAGAAAGAGACCTTCTGAAATGAATCAAACCTATCTTTGGCATCTAAGGCTAGGTCATATAAACCTTAGTAGGATTCAGAGGTTAGTCAATTATGGACCTTTGGGTTCATTAGATATTGACAGTTTTGCAACCTGCGAATCTTGCTTGGAAGGTAAGATGACCAAGAGACCATTTAAAGCAAAAGGCTATAGAGCTAAATAAGTATTAGAGTTGATTCATTCTGACTTGTATGGACCTATGACGGTCCAGGCACAAGGGGGATATGAGTATTTCATAAAGTTCACGGATGACTACTCTAGGTACAGATACATTTACCTAATGCGCCACATGTCTGGATGTTTTGGCTAGTTCAAAGAGTTTCGGGCAGATGTGGAGAAGCATCATGGTAAGAGTATCAAGACACTGCATTCAGATCGTGATGAATTTCGAGATTACCTCACAGAGGTAGGAATTCAGTCTCAGTTGTCTGCACCTGGCACGCCACAGCAGAATGGTGTAGTAGAAAGAAGGAACCGAACTCTTATGGAAATGGTTAGGTCCATGATGAGCTATAGTGATTTGCCAAGTTCATTCTGGGGATATGCCTTCGAAACGGCAATGTATATTCTTAATCTTGTACCATCTAAAACTGTGCCTTCAACCCCCGTAGAGTTGTGGAACGGGCGGAAGCCCAGTCTAAGACATCTCAGAATTTGGGGCTGCCCAGCACATGTGCTTAAGGCAGATACGGCTAAGTTAGATGCAAGAACAGAATTAATGCTGTTTGTAGGATATCCTAGAGGAACGAAAGGTGGTCTATTCTATAGTCCTAAAGATCTGAAGGTGGTGGTAAGTACCAACGCTAGATTTTTAGAAGAGGACTATGCCTTAGACCACAAGCCCAAGAGTAAGATAGTACTAGAAGAGCTTAGACGACAAACTACTAATCCTGATGCACCAGCACAAGTAGATACACCACACACTGCACATGAGATCACAGATGATGCGCCTACACAGGCGGTGCCTCGTCGTAGTGGGAGGGTTGTAAGACAGCCCGACAGGTTCGTTGGCGTGGGAGAGGCCTCAGACCTAGTCCCAGGTGTGCCTGAACCTGACCCAGTTAACTACAATGAGGCGCTTCGATATAAAGATGCAGAATCTTGGCGTAAGGCAATGATATCCGAGATGGGGTCAATGGACCACAATCAAGTCTGGGAGCTTGTGGACCTGCCTGATGGGTTTAAGCCCATTGGATGCAAGTGGGTCTACAAACGTAAGAGAGGACCTGACGGGAAGGTAGAAACCTTTAAAGCTAGGCTGGTGGCAAAGGGGTATACTCAGAAAGAGGGAATCGATTATGAGGAAACCTTCTCCCCGGTAGCCATGCTTAAGTCGATCCGGATTCTCTTGGCCATAGCTGCTCATATGGATTATGAGATTTGGCAGATGGATGTCAAGATAGCTTTCCTAAATGGAAGTCTTGAGGAAACCATCTTTATGCAGCAACCAGAAGGATTCATTGAAAAAGGCCAAGAGCATAAGGTTTGCAGGCTGGACTTAAGCAGGGATCCAGATCTTGAAACATCCGGTTTGATGAGGTAATCTAGTCTTTTGGATTTACTCAGTGTCCGGATGAGCAATGTGTATATCGAAGACGTGATGGAAACTCAGTGGTGTTTCTTGTGCTTTACGTAGATGACATTCTATTGATTGGCAACAACAAAAAAGTGTTATTAGACGTAAAGGCATGGCTATCCAAGCAATTTGATATGAAGGACTTAGGGGAAACGGGACATATCCTTGGGATCAAGATTATTCGAGATAGTAGGAAACGTTCGTTAACGCTCTCCCAAGCTTCATACATAGATACGATTCTGGCCCGTTTTAACATGCAGAACTCCAAGAAAGGTTTTCTACCTTTCAGGCATGGAGTGTTTCTATCTAAGGAGCAGTCTCCTAAGACTGTTGAGGAGATAGAGACCATGAAGACAGTTCCATATGCTTCGGCAGTAGGAAGTCTCATGTATGCCATGTTGTGTACGAGGCCTGATATCTGTTATGCCTTTGACATGGTGAGCAGATATCAGAATAACCCCGGGAAAGCTCATTGGGAGGCAGTAAAATGCATTCTCAAGTATTTGTGCAGAACGAGAGACCAAGTTCCGGTCTATCAGGCGTCTGAGCTGGTACCCCGATGTTACACAGATTCAGATTTCCAATGCGACAGGGACAAGAGCAAGTCTACCTCAGGGTATGTGTTTACTCTAGGAGGTGGAGCCATAGTTTGGCGGAGTGTCAAGTAGAAATCGTGGCATACTCTACCATGGAGGCTGGGTATGTTGCCGCATCAGAGGCAGCGAAAGAAGCAGTATGGCTCAAGAACAACATCCTAGTGGACTTAGATGTGATTCCTGGTTTGCCGAAGTCTATCACGGTTTATTGTGATAACAATGGTGCAGTAGCAAACTCGAAGGAACCACGAGCCCACAAGGCGAGTAAACATATACAGCGCAAGTACCACCTGATACGAGACATCATAAAGTGGGTTGACGTGGTCGTAGCTAAGATAGCATCAGAGGATAACCTTGCAGATCCGTTCACAAAAACATTGACTTCTAAAGTCTTTGAGGCTCACGTGAATGGCATGGGGATCAGATGCTTGGGAGAGCCTTGACAGTTTTTCTAGATAGATAGCAGCAGATTGGGTAGGATTGTATGTAGTTGTATACTTAAAGCACAGATTAAGTATTAGTGGGAGATTGTTGGAGTAGAATACATAAGCTATGCTTGTATTGTACAGTTTCCCAGTTTAATATATCGGTTTGTGTTTTAAATATATTTTGTTGTGCATGTTTATGTCCATTTATATTATGTGAGTAGATGATGAGGTGTCTGGTGCCACACAGTAGATCTCATCATTGGTTGAAAGACATAATATATAAATGAGGTTCGTAACCGAGACAGCTTTGGACAAACTGTCGGTCTAGGTTATTATGTGGTTCAGATAATTGGTTTGTCTAAACTAATTGAATCATATAGATATGCCCGGGGCATATTGAACTTGACTCTTAGGAATGATTTGTCTTGTACTGATTTAATAGACAATCGATCCTTGTATTCTATCTCTAAATCCCTAGACTCGAGCGGGCATGAGGATTAAACATAGTGTACTTTGATCTGCCAATGGGCGAGGTCAAATGTGGCCAATAGTCTCGGTGGGTTAGGTGCGCGTGTTTAGTTACTTGGTGTGCTGCTGCTTGTCGAAAGGAAATCATGTACCGGTGCGTCCGGTGTAATGGTGCTCCCGAGATGAGCTCAAAATGTTTATTATACTAAACCCGGCCGGTGGACTTATGTCAGGTATAATAGAAAGGTCGAGTGGTACTAGTCTCGGAATTAAAGAAGTTAATTAATTAATTTATCAGTAAATTAATTTTAATTAACGAGCACTATATCTTTGATGTGGGGAGATTAAATGAATATAATTTAATTAAGTTGTTCCGGAAGCAATTCTGGTGTAGGATGGTAGTGCCAAAATTAATCCGTTAGTGGTACGATTAATTTTGTAATGGGTTAATTGAATAGGTAGATTTAATTAATTAATTGGTTAATTATTCCTAAGGGTTAATTCAGTAATTAACAAAGTGGAATTATTTAATTAATTCCTAAGGGTTAATTAAGTAATTAACAAAGTGGAATTATTTAATTAATTAATTAAGTCTTAAGTTTCAATTGGAATTAGGAAATCCTAGAGATTAGGAATCCAGTAGGATTTGGTTATCCTATCAGATTGGTTGCCTAATCGGATTTGGAAAATAATTCATTACCTAAACCCATTAGGAAGACCAATCCTAAACCAACTTGGAGTCTCTCTTGTAACTCTATAAATAGATAAGGGATCAGTTATTCAAGAAATACAATTACACAATTAATCCACAGGATTTCTAGAGAGAGGAAATTTTCTCTCTCCAAGTCAAATTTTCTTAAGAAAATTGCGGCTGGCCTCTTGGTTTATTTGGCCAAAATTTTGGCCTTATTTTGCTAGCCCCGCGTGTTGCTTTCTCCCTCTCCGGGCAGTGCGTTTGCAGTACGTGCTAGGTGCGGAGGTGCTGGATTTTTCTGGCAGGTAGAGTTGTGGTGATAGCTGATCAATTAACTTCTAGTTCGTTGCCCACACAACGTGAAGTTATAGTCTTGAGGCATACAAGAGATTCACCAGGTGCACGCTTCAAAGGTATTTTTCTAAGATTCCGCTTTAATAGAAATTTTTGTTGCGTGATAAATCGAGCAAGTGCAAACCCAGATCCTACCAAAACTTTCATTTGTCTAGACTAATTGAATCATATAGATATGCCCGGGGCATATTGAACTTGACTCTTAGGAATGATTTGTCTTGTACTGATTTAATAGACAAATCAATCCATGTATTCTATCTCTAAATCCCTAGACTCGAGCGGGCATGAGGATTAGACATAGTGTACTTTGATCTGCCAATGGGTGAGGTCAAATGTGGCCAATAGTCTCGGTGGGTTGGGTGCGCGTGTTTAGTTACTTGGTGTGCTACTGCTTGTCGAAAGGAAACCATGTACCGGTGCGTCCGGGGTGATGGTGCTCCCGAGATGAGCTCGAAATGTTTATTATACTAAACCCGGCCGGTGGACTTATGTCCGGTATAGTAAAAAGGTCGAGTGGTACTAGTTTCGGAATTAAAGAAGTTAATTAATTAATTTATCAGTAAATTAATTTTAATTAACGAGCACTATATCTTTGATGTGGGGAGATTAATGAATATAATTTAATTAAGTTGTTCTGAAAGCAATTCTGGTGTAGGATGGTAGTGCCAAAATTAATCCGTTAGTGGTACGATTAATTTTGTAATGGGTTAATTGAATAGGTAGATTTAATTAATTAATTGGTTAATTATTTCTAAGGGTTAATTCAGTAATTAACAAAGTGGAATTATTTAATTAATTCCTAAGGGTTAATTAAGTAATTAGCAAAGTGGAATTATTTAATTAATTAACTAAGTCTTAAGTTTCAATTGGAATTAGGAAATCTTAGAGATTAGGAAATCTAGTAGGATTTGGTTTATCCTATCATATTGGTTACTTAATTGGATTTGGAAACTAATTCATTACCTAAACCCATTAGGAAGACCAATCCTAAACCAACTTGGGGTCTCTCTTGTAACTCTATAAATAGACAAGGGATTAGCCATTCAAGATACAAAATTCAATATATTCATAATTCAAGAATCTAGAGAGAGAAAATCATAGAGAGAGAAAATGTTTCTCTCTCCAAGTTGGATTTTTAAGAAAGTGTGCGGCTGGTTTTTGGGTTTCTAGTGGCTAAAATTTTGGCATTGGTTTATACTAGCTACGCGTAGCTTTCTCTCTCTGCGGGCGGTGCGTTTATAGTACGTGCTAGGTGCTGCGGCGCTAGAGTTTTCTAGTAGGTGGATTGTGGTGATTGGTTGATCAATTGGCTTCTAGTTCATTGCCCACACAACGTGAAGTCATAGTCTTGAGGCATACAAGAGAATCACTAGGTGCACACTTCAAAGGTATTCTTCTAAGGTTCCGCTTTAATTAGAAATTTTTTTGGTTGCGTGGTAAATCGAGCAAGTGCAAACCCAGATCCTATGTGGCAAATATTCTTTCAGTGAATGCACTAGGGGCGACGGCGGCTGGTTTATTCCGGCGAGTGGATTGTGGTGATTTGCTGATCAATTACTCGTTAGATTGTTGCCCACACAACATATGATAAAAGTCTTGAGTCATACAAGAGAATCACCTGAGTATACACTTTAAGAGGTATTTCTAAACTTCCGCTTTAATTAGAAATTATTTGTTGCGTGATAAATCGAATATGTGCAAACCAAGATCCTGCGCAATTTTATTTCAAGCAAGGATTTGAATAGCGATTGTGTTAGAGTCTGGACCTGATCAAGGATTCCGATTCTGGAATGCATAGCATGAAAGTGAATTTTTGACCGAGCCCGGGCATATAATCTTTTAATTGGTATCAGGGCCTGGTTTTGGTTTTGTGCTTGTTCCATTTGTTGTATTGTTTTATTTGCAGATGGTTTAGAAATCCCGGCTATTATGGTTGTGTTTATATGGTTTTAATTAAACCCCAGACATGTCCGGGTTTGTTTTTTATGAAAGCTTGTAATAGTAAAATCACGTGCTGGAAGTTGTGTAGGATTAGATCAAATCTGTAATAGGATTTTTTTATGTAATTTTCGATTTAATTTTCCTAGAAGCCTTGTAGTAGGAGAATTTTATGTAATCGAAGGCGTTATGGTAGGCAACTTGAATTCGTGGGTTTTGGCTTATCGTTAATTCATAGAAAATCAAGAAAATCCAGAACGAATTGCAAGAATACCAAATAACATAGTAGGAGAAGGACGGAGAACCCGAAAGGCGACGCTGGCAAAAAAATTGCTAGCAGAATGGGGCGCACGACAGCGCCAACACTGCTCCGCAAATTTGCTGTGCAGGTAATGCTGGTGCCGTGCGCGGCCCAGCCCATTCGGGTCGTGCGCTCGTGCAGTTTTCCGTTTCTTTTTTGGGTTTTTCGAGATCCAATTTTCAAGACCCAATCCATCGAGTAACGTGATGGGACACGAGATCAAGGCAGCAGATGGAAGCGATTAAAACCATAATGGTCAGAAAATTTATTTTACGTATTTATTTTCCGTGTTTATAGTTTTAATTTTTAGGCTTTAATTTTTTTGTTGTATATTAGATGCATATTTTAAAGCATACTGGTTTTATCTTTGCACATAACTTAGGATTAGTTAATTGCATGTTAAAATTGGAAAAACGCTCGTTTAAGAAATCTAAGTGGGAGCGGGTTGGTTTAATATCCCCACTAGCCTCCATTACGAATTTATATGTGATGTGGGTAGACTTTCACGTTGGCATTAGGGCCTTCCTCCATATCGGATGAGTTCAACCACAAGATCACTAGATTATGAATTTCTAAGTAAGATGACTAGAGTAAGTTAAACTAGGAGAAATGCGATACCCTCTCCATCTGAGACACACTATCCTAAGTTAATAAGCTCAGAAGTCACGTAATGGCACACACATAGTGTACGATTTGTATTATTCCTCCCATCGAGGTTACACTGTTTATTTGTACGACTAAAATGCACTGACTGTTAGTTACATCGATCAATAGATCATTTGGTCAGATAATGTAGTTAATGAACTTGGTTATTCTCAAACAAATGTGGGTTAGCGCAAACGTTCACACTATCATGGCTTGCGAAAATCCCGGTGAATGAGATGTCGGTGGTTTTAATTATTGTTTTGAGGGAGACAATAATTGTTAGAATTTATTGTTTTTGAAAAATTCTAGGTTAAATACTGAAACATTGTCTATTTATTTAATTTACAGTCTTCGATATGGCATTCAATCCTTTAGCTACAATATTGAAAGACAACAAACTTACTGGTCTGAATTATAATGACTGGAGTCAGAATTTGGACATTTTCATGACGGCTGAGCAGTATAAGTTTGTGCTCACCGAAGTCTGTCCAGATGTGCTTAATTATAAATATCCTCAAGAAGATAGGGATGCCTATGCGAGGTGGAGAAAAGCGGATGAGATTGTGCGGTATTACATTCTAGCCTCTGTGTCGAATATTCTGTAACATCAGCTTCATCTCATGATCTCTGCCTTTAGCATGATGGCACACCTAATAGAGATGTTCGCTCATCAAACAGCCATGAGGAAAATCATGAATATTATAATGGTTGAAGGCTCATCGGTGAGAGATCATGTGTTTCACATTATCAGCAACATTAAAGAGATAGAGGTATTGGGAGGTGAGATTGATCCTAAGAGTCAGATCGATATCATCCTCAAGAGTTTACCCTCTAGTTTTGAGCAGTTTCGGGTAAACTACAACATGAACCAAAGAGTCTATACTCTTCCCGAGCTCTTAACAGCATTGGTGTCGGCCAAAGGCATCTTCCATGAGAAGAAGCAAGCTTTGGTCACAGTGAAGGCTTCAAGCTCCTCTTCTGCGCCTAAAAGCAAGAACAAGAAGAAGAATAATGCCAAGAAACATGCTACAAATTCAGATATCACAAAGAAGAATAAGCCTAAAGCCAAATGCTTCAAGTGCAGTAAAATGGGACATTGGAAATCAGATTGTCCAAAGCTCAAAGGTACGATAGTTTTTGCCTTAATTACTGAGACGTGTTTAGCAGTGATTCCCACAGATATTTGGTGTGTGGATTTAGGATCCACTGACCATGTTTGTACTTCTTTGTAGGGGTTCCAAGTAACCCGGAAACTTAGAGAATGCGAGCTGGAAATCTACTTGGGCGACACTACAAGAGTGTGAGTGAAAACGGTTGGAGTAGTTAGTTTAAGTTTCGAAAATTCTAGACTAGATTTACCAAATTGTCTTTATGTAACGAGTTGTAGAAAGAACCTTATTTCAGTTTTTAAACTCTTAATGAATGGTTACAAGTTTATTTTTTTTGATAATTCTGTTGTTGCTAGAAAATATGGCAAACTTGTTTGTTCTGGTTTATTAGTAGACAATTTATTTGTGGTTAAATCAAACTCCCCTATTGTGCAAAACATATAACTAAATGGCGCATCATCTAATAATAATAAGAGGAAAGAACATTCTAAAATGAATCAAACCTATATTTGGCATCTCAGGCTAGGTCATATAAACCTTAGTAGGATTCAGAGGTTAGTAAATAATGGACCTTTAAGTTCATTAGAGATTGACAGTTATTCAACCTATGAATCTTGCTTGGAAGGTAAGATGACCAAGAGATCATTTAAAGCAAAAGATTATAGAGCCAAAGATGCATTAGATTTGATTCACTCTGACTTGTGTAGACCAATGTCGGTCCAAGCACGATATGGGTTTGAGTATTTTGTGATATTCACAGATGATTACTCAAGGTACGGATACATGTACCTAATGCACCACAAGTCTGAATGCTTTAGTAAATTCAAAGAGTATCGGGCAGATGTGGAGAAGTATCATGGTAAGAGTATCAAGACATTGCGATCAGATCATGGTGGTGAGTACCTATCCCATAAATTTTGAGAATACCTCAATGAGGTTGGAATTCAGTCTCAGTTATCTGCACTAGGCACACCACAACAGAACAGTGTAGCAGAAAGAAGGAACCGAACTCTTATGGAAATGGTTAGGTCAATGATGAGCTATAGTGATTTTCCGAGTTCGTTCTGGGGGTATGCCTTAGAAACAGCGAAGTACATTCTAAATCCTGTACCATCTAAAACCATGCCTTCAACCCCTACAGAGTTGTGAAATGGGCACAAGCCCAGTCTAAGACATCTCAGAATTTGGGGTTGTCCAGTACATGTGCTTAAGGCAGATACGGCTAAGTTAAATGTAAGAACGAAAGTAATGTTGTTTGTAGGATATCATAGAGGAACGAAAGGTGGTCTGTTCTATAGTCATAAAGATCAGAAGGTGATAGTTAGCATTAACGTCAGATTTTTAGAGGAAGACTATAGTTTAGATCACAAGCCCAAGAACAAGATAGTACTAGAAGAACTTAGGAAACAATCTGATAATCCTGATGCACCAGCACAAGTAGATACACCACACACTCCACAAGATATCACATATAATGTGCCTACACAGGTGGTGCCTCGTCGTAGTGGGATGGTTATAAGACAGCCCGACAGGTTCATTGGCGTGGGAGAGGCTTCAGACCTAGTCCCCGGTGTGCCTGAGCCTGACCCAGTGAACTATAATGAGGCTCTCTAAGATAAAGATGCAGAATCTTGGTGAAAAGCAATGATATCTGAGATGGGGACGATGAACCACAATCAAGTCTAGGAGCTTGTGTACCTACCTGATGGGTTCAATCCCATTGGATGTAAGTGGGTCTAAAAACGCAAGAGAGGACCAGACGGAAAGGTTGAAACCTATAAAGCTAGGCTTGTGGCGAAGGGGTATACTCAGAAAGAGGGAATAGATTATGAGGAAACCTTCTCCCCGGTAACCATGCTTAAGTCGATCCAGATTCTCTTGGCCATAGCTACTCATTTAGATTATGAAATATGGAAGATGGATATCAAGACATCTTTCCTTAACGGAAGTCTTGAGGAAACCATCTTCATGCAGCAACCAGAGGGATTCGTTGAAAAAAGCCAAGAGCATAAGGTTTGCAGGCTTAAGAGGTCCATTTATGGAATTAAGCAGGCATCCAGATCTTGGAACATCCGGTTTGATGACATAATCCAATCCTATGGATTTACTCAGTGCCCGGATGAGCAATGTCTGTACCGCAGACGTGATAGAAATGCGGTGGTGTTTCTTGTGCTTTACGTAGATGACATTTTACTAATTGGAAACAATAAAAAAGTGTTATCAGACGTAAAGGCATGGCTGTCCAAACAATTTGATATGAAGGACTTAGGAGAAGCGGGACATATCCTTAGGATCAAGATAATTCGAGATCGTAAGAAACGGTCACTAACACTTTCTCAAACTTCATACATACATACGATTCTGGCTCGTTTTAACATGCAAAACTCAAAGAAAGGTTTTCTACCATTCAGACATGAAGTGCATCTATCTAAAGAACAGTCTCCTAAGACTGTTGAGGAGATAGAGGTCATGAAGGCAGTTCCTTATACTTCGCAGTAGGAAGTCTCATGTATGACATGTTGTGTACGAGGCCTGATATCTGTTATGCTGTTGGCATTGTAAACAGATATCAGAGTAACCCTGGGAAGGCTTATTAGGAGGCAGTAAAATGTATTCTTAAGTATTTGTGCAGAACGAGAGGCCAAGTGTTGGTCTATCAGGCACCTAAGCTGGTACCCCGAGGTGACACAGATTCAGATTTCCAAGGCGATAGGGACAAGAGCAAGTCTACCTCAGGGTATGTGTTCACTTTGGGAGGTTGAGCCATAGTTTGGCGAAGAGTCAAGAAAAAATGCGTGGCGGATTCTACCATGGAGGCTGAATACGTTGCTGCATCATAGGTAGTGAAAGAAGCTGTGTGGGTCAAGAACTTCCTAGTGGACTTAGATATAATTCCTGGTTTGCAGAAGTCGATCACAGTATACTGTGATAACAATGGTGCAGTAGCAAACTATAAGGAACCACGAGCCCACAAGGCGAGTAAGCATATACAGTGCAAGTACCACCTAATACGAGATATCGTCAAGAGAGAAGACGTGGTCGTGGCAAAGATAACATCGGAAGATAAGCTTGCAGATCCTTTCACGAATACATTGACTTCAAAAGTCTTTGAGGCGCACGTGGAGGGCATAGGGATCGAATACTTAGTAGAGCTATGATAGTTTTTCTAGATATATTGTAGTTGTAAAAGATTAATGTAGTTTTATACTTAAGACACAACTTAAGTATTAGTGGGAGATTGTTAGATTTGAATACTGAAGCTATGCTTGTATTATACTATTTCCCAGTTAATATATCGATTAATTCTTTTAGTTTATATGTTTTGTATATATCATCCATTTATATTATGTAATTAGATTATGAGGTGTCTGGTGTGACACCGTAGATCTCATCATTGGTTAAAAGACATAATATATAAATGAGGTTCGTAACCGAGACAGTTTTGGACACACTGTCGGTTTAGTTATTATGTGATTCAGAAAATTGGTTTATCTAAACTAATTGAATCATATAGATATGCCCGGGGCGTATTGAACTTGATCATTTAGGATGAATTGTCTTTTACTTATTTAATAGACAATTCGTTCCTTGTATTCTATCTCTTAGTCCCTAGACTTGAACGGACATTAGGATTAGACATAGTTTACTTTGATATGCCAAAAGGTGAGGTCATTTGTGACCAATTGTCTCGATAGGCTGGGTTCGCGTGTTTAGTTACTTCGTGTGCTGCTGCTTGTTGAAAGGAAACCATGTACCGGTATGTCTGGGGTAATAGTGCTCCCGAGATGAGCTCGTTATGTTTATTATACTAAACCCAGCCAGTGGACTTATGTCCGGTATAGTAAAAAGGTCGAGTGGTACTAATCTCAGATTATAAGAAGTTAATTAATTAATTTATCAGTATATTAATAAAGTAACGAGCACTACAAAATTTTGGTGTATGATGGTAGTGCCAAAATTAATCCGCTAGTGGTACGATTAATTTTGTAGTGGATTAATTGATTAAGTAGAATTAATTAATTAATTAATTACTTATTCAGAAGGGTTAATCAAGTAATTAACAAAGTGGAATTATTTAATTAATTAATTACGTCTTAAGTTTCAATTAGAATTAGGAAATCCTAGAGATTAGGAAATCTAATTGGATTAGGAAATCCTATTAGATTTGTTACCTAATTGGATTTGGAAACTAATTAATTACCTAAACTCATTAGGAAGACCAATCCTAAACTAACTTGAGGTATCTCTTGTAACTCTATAAATCGACAAGAGATTAGCAATTCTACATATACAATTCATAAGTTTTCAAGACAAGAAAACTAGAGAGATAAAATGCTAGAGAGAGAAATTAATTATTTCTTCTCAAAGTGAAATTTTTCAAAGCTTGGTGTGGCAGCTCTTGCTCCTAGATCGGCGGCCAGTTGTCACCAAAATTTCGGCGGCGCGTAGAAGCTTGAGCGGCGACGCGTGGCCGTTTTCTCTCGGCGGCGACGTGTGACGTGCACGCGGTAGGCACGGTGGCGGCTGGTTTATTCTGGCGAGTGGATTGTGGTGATTTGCTGATCAATCGCTCGTTAGATTGGTGCTCACACAACACACAATCAAAGTCTTGAGTCAACAAGATAATCACCTGAGTATACACTTTGAGAGGTATTTCTAAACTTCCACTTTAATTAGAAATTATTTGTTGCATGATAAATTAAATAAGTGTAAGCCAAGATCCTGCGCAATGTTATTTCAAGCAAGGATTGGAATAGAGATTGTGCTAGAGTCTAGGCCTGGTCAAGGACTCCGATTCTTGAATTCATAGCAGGAAAGTGAATTTTTGACCGGGACTGTGCATATAATCTTTCACAAACCTCTCCTTAAAGTTAAACATCATTTCGTAGGCTGAGTTCATCAACTGATGCTGGTGCTGCAACACACTTGACATAGAAGCTAAGATGTAGCACCCGGTCATCTCAGCAGCTTTCTTTCACCTCTTATGAGCTTCTTTTTCCTCAATAGTGAAGTCATCAGTAGGCTCTGGTGGGTACTCTTCTGTGAGCACATATTTGTACCCCTCAGCAATTAGGACAATGTCCAAGTGGCGTTTGCAGTCAATGTAATTTGAACCGGTGACTCGGTTTTGATTATGTATGATAGCAAGTGGATTGAATGACATATCGGAAGCTAAAAATAAATAAACAGAGAAGTTTCAGTATCTTATCTTTTTAGAAAATATTGACACCCTCAAAACAATATAATCATATCCACCAACATCTCGTTTTCCGTGATTTACGCAGGTTATGATCGTGTGAACATCTAGGCTAGTCCACATTCGTTCGAGAAGAACCAAGTTCATTAATTTCATTATCTGACCAAACGATCTATTGATCAATGAAACTAATAGTTGGTGATTTTAGTCGCACAAATAAGTGGCGTAACCTCGTTGTAAGGGACATTACAAACGGTACACTAAGCGTATGCCATTACGTGACTTCCTAGTTTGTTACTTAGGATACTTATGCCCCTCAGATGGAGAGGGTGTCGCACTTTTTCCAATTAAACGGACTATAGTCATCCCTTTAGAAATTCAATCTAGTGATCTTATGAATTAAGACTCATCCGATATGAAGGAAAGCCCTAATACCAACACGCAAGTCTATCCACATCACATATAAATTTGTAATGGAGGATATGGGGATATAAACCAACCCGCTCCTACTTAGATTCTTAAATTGAGGGTTTTTCCAGTTTTAACTTGCAACATCTTAACTTTAGTCATTTCTAACATTAGTAATTTGCACCCATAAAACAGTTTGTTTTCGATCATGCATAAAAACATAAAACAAAAACACACACGTAACAATCAGGAAATATAAAGCGATAAATAAATACGTAATGAAATAAATAGTATTATGGCATTCTCGCTCTCCGATTCGGTCGTTCCTCTATCAAGTGAGGAGCGGAGCGTAGCCGTAGGATAAAGAAGGAAGAAATATACTAGTTCCCAAGCCTAGGGTGGATAGGCCCCCCTTTTGACTCCTTGTTCCAGGGAAAGAAAGATAGATTAAGTAAACAGCTTCCATGATTGAAAGAAGGTAAGGCCAGCATTAGTCGACCGACTAAAGGTAGAGGCGTCTGCGGAAAGGGGCTTTACTAGCTCCACAAAGACTTCGAAGGTTAGGAGGTAAGTGGATTCCCGTGCTTGGATAGGAAACTATAAGCTATGATGCGATCTCGAAAGAGTGAAATCTAGCCTTCTTTTTTAGAATAAGCTAGTCAATCACCTACTAGGAAGAGTAAGAGAAATGAATTGACAAAGGCAAGCGACCGCCCATTTTGTCTCGACCTAAATGGAATGGCTCTCTTAGTTACGCTGCGCCCCGATCCAAGTCCCCACGTCCTCTTTTTCCGCCCGCAACCCAAGAAGTTGGCTTTGCCAACACAACATTAGGGCCGCCCCCTTCATTCTATGCTGACCCCGGCCCGGGCTGGCTTTTTGGGAAGCCCGTTCCTACCGCTAGGTGATCCGATAGGCGAATAAGCGTGGCAAAGTAGCTACGCAGCGAACAGCCCGGGGTATTTATAGGCCTCACCAAAGACTCTTGCTCTGAAACCTATAATAAAGCTGCCCAGACCTTGCCTTGCGTCTTCCTTTGCTGGCTAGATGCGTAAGTGAAGGTTCACGCTTGGGCCCTTGATGAGTACTTTTCTTTTAGTTAGACCATAGGTGCTAAAGGACGGTAAGCCATGAAAGTTCTAGCTAAAGTGCGATATCCGCCGTTCTTTTGCGCTAAAGCAAGAGAGGCGGGTTTACTTGTCTCGGAGAAAGATCTCAGAACAGGTTACGGTAGGGGTCCTAGATAAAGAATGGGAGATAGCAGAAGTCATTCCCTGTCTCCTAGGTAAAGAAGGAAGCTCAACTGAGAAGGATTCACCTCCCTGTTCAATAAAACTTGCTTGACCCTGATGATTTTAAAGTTCACAGGGGCTAGCATGAAAGTCCTCGAGAACTCCATCTGGACTAGTTACGGACGAGTCAAAGAGAGTGGAACCGGCCTTGCAAGGACAAGCACCGGATTTGGCTAAGACTTTGAAGGTGGCAAGTCATTTACAGGTCCTGGGGAACTTGACTCATTTGCAGCTACAGCTCCTAGGGTACTACTTTCCTAAAGCAAAGCCTCCCTAAAGGAGTCACTAGACACCGCAACATCAACAGGCCTTAGTACAGCTGCAATTGGAATTATTTCCTAGTTGTAGTTTTCAGTGAAGTTTGCCATTAGGAGGAACGTAGTGCTAGACCGGAAAGTGGAGTCTCAAATTCCA